>OZ012741.1:372411214-373725143 GCA_963859935.3 Lathyrus sativus
CACGCTGGACGTAAACTCTGCCTTAGCCAAATGATTCTAGGTTGCTTGTAGGAATATTTAGGGGAAGGCATGGAAATCCTTAAAAAGATTCAACTTAGGTCGAACTTATTGCTAGCTGGCCCATTTTGGCTACTTCAGCTGTGGTTTAATGCCACCTTCGAACCTTTGTTGCCAACTCATAACATCATCAACAAAGAAGCTGACAAAATGAAGAATAGAATATTCGAAGGGAAACGTCTTGTTCAATTAACTCCCAACGGCGAGGGGCTGAACTTGCAAAAGACCTTCACAGAGTATATAATGATGTATGCCAACCGCTACAAATTTACTCCCTTTATGGCTCCCTTTGCTAAAAGGACTCACGACCCAAATGGTTTACCTGAATGTTTCCTCCTACTTTAAAGGATCAAGAAGTAGAATCATTGGCCATATGGGAGGCATTCCTAATGCCCAAATTGATTGCAGCAAGACTTCGACCTTCCAAAAATCAAATAATCCTCCTCAGTTACCAACCAAATATTATCTCTCGACAGTTTGGTCTTAACCAGATCTGGCCCAAACCCTTTTTTTTCAAAGAAGAGCTATGTTGTCCTTTACAACATGTACCATACTAAAGCTGAATGCAATGAATAAATGTCTCAGTATATTGACACTACTAAACTCACCCCCATTCCAGTCAAACCATTATACCATTGTTTTCAAGAATATGATACTTGGTGGAAACACTACTATTTCACAGAAAAGTTCGACGTTAATGCTTTTACTCAACTCTTAACAACTGCTTTTGCTCTTATACAAGACATATCCAAGAAAGGTACTTCGACTCACATCAAGGAAATCCGAAATTTTCAAAAATACTTTGAAGCTGCCTACAGACCTGATGACCTTAGTCGAACCATCCGCGAAGCAGCAGTTACTTTGAGAGAAAAAGTTATGAAAAAAATCCCCGATTTAAAACTAACTTCATACGTTAAACCCGAACACAAGTATGAATTGGCTTTTAACTTACATCCACCAAGATTCCCTCGACTGCCAAAAGCTGATTTTGGCATGGCTTTTAGCCCTTCATTTCCCGAATGGTTCGTCTATCAGGACTTCGTGAAAATCCTTTGGCAAGACTCTCAAAAATTGGCAAAATGGATGGTTCTGACTAAGCACACTTTTGATAGTTTCAAAGGACATCTTCATATAGGCATAGAGGATGTTCAAGTACTCTCTCTCATATATGAAGGTATGGAATAAGACGAATTTTCAATTTAATTCATTTTTCTTCTAACAGCTTCTTGACATCTTTTTTACTTGTGGAATTTGTTTTGACATGTTCTTGCTTTAGCCATAGAAAGAAAACATCTAGCAAAAGGCCCAACAAAGAAAACTTCTAGTTCGACCAAAGACGAAGGTCAAGAAAAGAAAATACCAAACCAGCAACAAAGGTACACTTCGTGTTTTCCTTATTTCGCTTGATGTATTATCTTAATATGCTAATGTTTTTTTTCCATGTAAATAGAAAACCTCCTCCAACTCCAAAGAAAAGAAAGGCTAAATAAACTCAGGTCCAAGTAGTTGAATCAGATGATGATGACTTATCACCAGACACCTCTAAAATGAACAAGAAGAAAAAGAAGGCAAAGACTACTGACGCCATCTCTCAACCAAAAACCAACATCATCAAAATCAAACCCAAGAAACCTGTCACTCCAAAGGTAATCGAAGTTGATCCTGAACCTTCTACCAAAGGTACTCTTGAACGGCTTGAAAGCGATAATTCCAGCCCTGGTGCAGAACGTCTTAAGGTAAAAATCTCACCCCATTTTCTTTAAGAACTTTTTATCTTTGAGTCTTCATAATTTGAATACTTTTGCAGGGTGGCGCAGATGTTACTGCACAGTCTAGCATTAAGCATGCCATCCTTGGGAGCATTAACACTTCTTTATATCATCCATATCTAATAAAGAATCGAACAAAGAATCTATGGGAAAAGTAAATAAACCCGTTGAGGAACAACAAGAGAAATCTCCCCCTAAAGACACAACCCAATATTCTCAAACTACTGATTCCAACCATGAAGACGATGAAGAAGATGAACATAAAACCATGAAAATCAAAGAAACTACACACGTCCAATATATAGAAGAAGTTGTGCAAGACAAGGCTGATGACACTTCTCCAAAAATCAACCAAGGCAATGATGCCCCAGACGAGGAAGAATACCAGGATGAAGATCAACCGCTATTTGACTACGCGCACAATCCTCCAGACGAAAAAGAAGACAATGATGAGAACCAAAGTGAAACGCCTAAGACTAACCCAACCTCTGAAACTGTAAAGGAGTTTAGGGCCATTTTAACTGGTACCACTGTTGCTCTTTCGTAAGAAGAATTGGAGAACTTGAAGAATAACAAACTAGCAGAATACCTAAAGGCAATCCTGAGCGCCAGGGGCAGTTCGACTGACAAGTTCTATGTCTCCTCGATTGTCTCAGGTGGTCAATCTACTAATGAGCCTACTGACGAACTTTTCAAGAAAATAAAGGAAAAAGAATTTGATGTTGATCTTTTAAAGTCTTAGAAGATAACTCTTCAGCCTGCTTTAGAATCAAAGACCTCTTGAAGCAAGTTGACGTTTTGACTACCCCTCCAGAAATTGCAGACGTAATCATGGAACTTGGGTTTCTCATTGACCACGTCACTGTCGACCTCAACCATCAAAGAGACATTTTGAACAAAATTTTAGAATAAAATGGACACTCAAATGACTAAATTAGACGCTGCTACTGAATCCACCAACAAGGTCGCAGAATTAGAGAAAGGCTTCGAATAAAATCAGGCAGAACTCGAGACTTGCGCTAGCAACCTTGCTACTTGAGGAAAAAATTGAAGAAGGCAAAGATTCAAAAAGCTAAAGGGCACCAGAAAGAAATTCAAAGGCTCGACCGACAAGAGCTCGATAGCATAATTTAGGTGGGAGTGTATCATGTCGAATAGGCCCAAGCTTTGGGAACTGAAATTGATACCCTCAATTCTAACAAGTCCATAGTTGATTGACACCTGCTGCTTTCGAAGTCGAAATACAAACGCATGAAAGCCATTATTCCTTTCTAAGAATTTTGTTTGCTAACGTTGGTGTTGTAATTGTTCGAATTTTATTTCTCAAATATTTCCCATTTACTTTCAGAAGTCTTTGATCCATTGATAACTTTTCGATCTCATATGCGTTATTAGAAAACACTTGAGCAATTTGGAATGGACCTTCCTATTTTGAGGACCATTTACCCAATGCTCTATCCTTTTTATCCATGCGTAGAATAACTTTCCACACTAAGTCTCTAGTCGAAAATGACTTGACTTTAACCTTTTTATTGTATGCTTTTTCTACTCTATTTTTCTGCCTCTTTAATAGTTCTAAGGCATTCACTCTTTCTTCATCCAAATCGACTATAGTTCATCTAATATCATGTTCCAATAAACTTCAGATGGAATTTCATTGTGTCTTTGAATCCTAGTTGATTGGAGATATATTTCGACTGGTAACACTGCATCGTGTCCATAAGTCAGTCGAAAAGGCATAGAATTTATAGCCTCTTTAGGGGATATTCAACAAGTCCACAAAATTTGCTCCAATGTCTTATGCCAATTTCTTGGCTTTTTTTCCCACATGCTTCTTTATTAAATTAATTACAACTTTATTTGTTGCTTCGACTTGACCATTCACTTGGGCATAATAAGGCGTAGATGTCAACAGATTGATCCTTCTTTCACAAAATTCTGGACCTTTCGACCAGTAAATACTAATCCTTGATCAGTTGTAATTGTTTCTGGGATCCCAAACCTATAGATTATGTGCCTTTAAATGAACTCGATCACTGCTTCTTGATCAATATTCACCAAAGGAATGGATTCGATCCACTTTGTAAAGTAATTGATGCCCACTAGTATATACCTGTGACTTTTAGAAGACGTTGGTCAAATTTCACCAACTAGATCCAAAGCCTAACCCCTAAAAGGCCAAGGCTTTACAATGGAATGCAGCTCACTTGCAGGAACATGTTGTATACCTACATGTCTTTGGCACTCTTGGCACCCTTTGGCGAACTTGATGCAATATTTCAGCATAGTGGGCCAATACATTCCTTGTCGAAACAAAAGTAATTTCATCTTATGGCCTACTTAGTGGACCTCGCATGCCCCACTATGGACATTCGACAAAGCCAAATATGCCTCATTCTCAATAAGGAATTTGAACAAAACTCATTTGGGTGCCTTTTTAAACTGTTCATTCCCCATAAGAGTATAACTTAGAGATCTATAATTGACTTTTCATTCTTCAGATGTTGTCGGATTCTTAAAGTAATCCACTATTGGTTTCCTCCAATCTATGTAACACCCCCTTTCTATACCCCCAAATTAATACATTTAATCAATTAGGCACTTAGAAAATTTATTTCATCAGAGTTTAATTAAAACATGGTATATAAGAGGCGCATCACATTATCATGAAATTAAACACATACGATACCTGCTCAAAATAGATATGCAACAATGGGTAACCCACATCTCAATATTTAGAATAAAGCGGAAACATCCAAATATTGAATCGATCACATTCATAAAAGTATATACAACCATCAGTTAATTCATGCTTAACAACATATCCACAGCAGATACATACACATATGTATCACAAAAGAATCAAAACAAAATAGCTTCGAAAGAGCCAAAGGCTTCCTAACTACCCAGATGTTACATATCAGAGCCATTGACCAAAAAGAATGAAGACATCGCTTCACAAAAAGAACCTCCAGCTTCCTACTCTGCAATGCCTCATAGAGCATTATAAAACAGCAGAAGGGTGAGAAACAATATCATAACAGTTAATGCATAAAATTGTATATGTACATATATCCATAATTGTACAAGTCGTACTCAATTTATGTTCTCACCACATTAAGCATATACAAATAATCATGTCTCTACACATACACATGAACACTTACTATATGTTCCTCCAAACAATCATATATAACATACACAGTTACATTCATACAACTAATGCATCATACACAGATGACTCATGCAACTCATAGAGACCGACACACGACTCTATGCAGATGCAAATGCGGTACCGACTCATTTCAACAAATTCTCAAAGGAATCGAGTATTCAGCAGATTCTCCACGGAATCAAGTATTCAGCAGATTCTCCACGGAATCAAATATTCATCAGATTCTCCACGGAATCGAATATTCAGCAGATTCTCCATGGAATCAAATACTCAGCAGATTCTCCACGAAATCAAATACTCTAGTCAATCCTCCACGGGATTACATGTTATGACCGATTCTCCGAGGAATCACACAATGCAACCGATTCTCCAAGGAATCACACAATGCAACCGATTCTCCAAGGAATCTAATATAACCATCGTATCATACGAGGTTCTGCAAATCCTCCGAGGGATCACTCAACACAAAAATGCATACTAAGATGCTACACAATGCTAATCCTCCGAGGGATCGATCAACACAGAATGCATACTATGTTCACAAACATACTCATTGCATTTATCACATACATTGCATATATCTATCATGCATTCACATTATGCACCATTTCACACATGGTTTTCACACATATCAGCCTATCAATGCGTTTCTATTCAATTCAAGCAAATACACAAGATTATCAAACGTTCAAGATTCACCATTGGCTCTACAATCTAGGATTCACGCCTTTCGGCCACCCACAGCACGACATGTCAAAACAGTTCACACATCAATCATTCATATAGGCATTAATCATAATTGAATCGGCCAAGAATCATGCTATGAACAAACAGCAAAACAAATAACACCGACAAGTTCGCCAACCTTCGCCTGGCGAAGCCACGCAGCGAATGCTCGCTGGCCTTCGCCTGGCGAACTTCCCAGCAAAGTCCACTGGGAGTAATTCTGGAATTACTCGCTGAGGCTCGCTACACACTCGCCTGGCGAACCTTCGCCAACTCACTTTGCCTGGCGAATTTGCCAGCGAATACAGGGTGTTGCTTCTGACTTGCTTCGCTACAGCTCGCTGGACTTCGCCTGGCGAAGCTTCGCTGCCATTCGCCTGGCGAGCCTGCGAAGACAGAACTTCCATGGCTGTCTCAAGAGCCCAAACTCCACAAAATCAACCGATTAAATCCAAACCAGTCTCAGTGGCACAACCCTACCATCACCCGACTAAACTACATCGTCTAATCCGAGTTCTAACCGATCAAAACCTCATTCTACTCACAAACCCAACTTCTAACCTAAGTGGAAAAAGAGTAGAAACTCTACAAAATCCAAACACATACACATACGATCATATACATTAAAGAGATGATGGAGTTTCACACCCTTACCGATCGATTGCAAGCTTTGGTGATGATCCCTTGATGATTCTAGGGTTTCCTCTCCACTTTCTTTTCTCTTTCTCTTCTCCTCTTTTCTTTCTCTTGTTTTTCTTCTTATGTTACTATCTTTCTTTCTTTTCCTCTCTTATTCTATTTCTATCTCTATTTATTTCCTCTCAAATTCTTTCCAACACTTACCAATCAATTCTCACACTAAATTGCTAAATGTCTAAAATGCCCTTTTTACGCTAATTCCCCGAAAACTCTCCGAATCGGTAAAAATAGATAAAATAAGCAAACACCACATAATAATATATAATTTCTCAATTTAAAACAAACATCAATTAAATAAATTAAAAGACTCAACAATTAATGGGAATTCAGAATCGGGGCGTTACAATCTGTACCTGTCAGGTTGTCGATAGCCAGAATCTGGAAATTTCCATCATCTGCATAACCCAAATTTGTTGCTTCAAAATCTACTGGAGACAATCCAGCTGCCATTACTTTGCCTCAAACTTCGATCACATATTCCAACTTTTCTTTCAAAATCTTGTAGCCAGAAGCAATTTGAGCCAAATAATTGGCTTCCTGGTTCTTCAGTCGAGGAATGTACCTAATACTCACCATTTCGAACTTTCATAATAGTCGATTTGCTATTATGAAGCACATTACCAAATTCTCCTTGACACATTTATACTCCTTCATCATCTGCTTCACAACCAATTTGGAGTCACTAATGATTTCGATTCTAGTTGCCCCTAACTCCAACATAATTTCAAGGCCGACTATTAAAGCCTCATATTCAGCCTCGTTGTTCAAACAAGGACCTTCAATTCTGTACTTGAATCTCGTTGGAATTTTATCACGAGAGATAATCAATATCCCAATACCGGTTCCATACATGTGACTCGAACCATCGAAATATAATTTCCAAGGCTCAAGTTCGAGATAGTTTTGGGGACTTTTAACTACAGAGTGGTCGACTATAAATTCTATAACCACTTGTCCCTTCATGGCCTTTAAAGGCACATAAGTTAATGAGTACTCTGTTAAGGAAAGTGCCCATTTTCCAATTCGACTATGAATAATTGGCTTAGAAAGCATATTTTTAATGATATCAAAATGAGACGAAACATACACATCAACAGGTTTTATATAATGTTTTAACTTTGTACATGAGAAATACAGACAAAGACATAACTTTTTAATCATGCTATACCTAGTTTCTGCATCATTAAGAACTTGAAAGATAGTAAATGGCTCTTTCGATACAATTTTATCCTCTTGAGAAAGCATGCTTCGTATGGTTACATTAGACGCAGAAATATACAATCTCATGCTTTTACTTCTACAAGGAGACGAAAAATTGGAGGATGAACAAGATACTCCTTGATTCTATAAAAAGCTTCCTGCTGCATTTTCCCGCACTCTAAACCTTCCTTCTCCAATCAAAGTAGAGGAGAAAAAGCATGATTCTTGCCACTCAAGTTTGAAATGAACCTCCTTAAGAAGTTGATCTTTCTAAGCAGCGACTGCAAATCCTTCTTTGTCGATGGTGCTTTCGCCTCTATAATGGCCTTAGTCTTATTCCGATTTATTTCAATTCCTTTTTTGTAAACCATAATGCCTAAGAAATCTCCAGCCTACACACAGAACACACGTTTGAGAGGATTCATCTTTAGACTATGATTCCTCATCCTTTCGAACGACTGTCGAAGATGGTCTCATGACTTGTTCCTGATACTGACTTAACAACTATACTGTCAATATAAATTTTCATAAAGGTTTCTATGAAACCATAAAAAATGGAATTCTTTCCTCTTTGGTAGGTTTCCCCAGAATTTTTCAAGCAGAAAGGCATCACCACCCATTCGTAGGTGCCTAAGGCCCTAGGATATCAAAATGCCATTTTCAACACATCTTCATCAGTAATGAATATCTGATTATATCCAAAGTATTCGTCGAGCATACTAAGATACTCGTAGCCTGCAGCAGATTTGACAAGCATCTCTGCCACAAGCATTGGATACTCGTCCTTTGGGGTCGTAGCGTTGAGATCCCTGAAGTCAATGCAAACCCTTAAAGTCCCATTCTTTTTAATAACAGGGACTATGTTAGCAATCCATTCGACATACCTAGTTGTACAAGTGAACTTACACTTGAGAAGTCTTTCGACTACTTGCTTGATCTTTGACAAGATTTCTGGCGCAAATCTTCTTGGATTTTGTTTGATTGGCTTCCTTCCAGGTTTGATGCGCAACTTCAATTCTACCAATTCCCTACTTAATCCATGAATCTTGTCATAATCCTATGTGAAGCAGTCCTTGTACTCCTTCAAAAGTTGGATCACTTTGACTTTGAGTTCTGGGCCAAGGTTGGCGCTTATATAGATCGGTATTTTAGTTGTTCCTTCTCCTAAGTTAATTTCCTCTAGGGGATCCTGCGCTTGCATTTTTATATTGGGTGCCAGCGGGTCCATTTCAAATCCCAAAGGCTCTTCATCATATATGGCGTCGAGCCTCTGGCTTTATACTTCATGTTGATCCTTATCAAGCATCTCTGGCTCAAAGTCTATGTCAAGCCCTCAAGGTGCACATCAGCTTCTTTGGCTTCGACATCCATGTATCTAACTTCGACCTCTAAGGCCGCTTTAAATCTGTTTTCTCTATATAGTCCATAATCTTTTCCATTGTTTTGAATTCAGATATAATCACCAAATTTATCTCCCCAACCAGTTGTTTGGATGTATGACGTCCCTTTGAAATCGAGATATTCACCTACGACCTCTTTATCCCACTGAAACTCATAAGTTGGGTGTAGATGAATGGAATAGTATGCTTCATCAGTAGGGTTGAATGCAAAATCAGTAGGTCTGCAAGGGGAAATATTTTCCAGATTCCTGTAGAAATTACGTCTATCCATATGATTCACTTTATCCATAAAATAACTTTGAGCTACTTCAATATTTTCCACTATTCCATCACCCCTCCATATAGTAATCCTTTGATGCATCGAAGATGGTATTGCTCCAATGTCGTGTATCCACTCATGGCCCAACAACAATTTATAATTGGCTCACGATTCAACAACAATAAACATGGTTGGTCTGGTAATGGTTCCAACTGTTAACTCCACCTGGATCACTCCCAAGGAGCGTCTGATCTTTCCTTCGTAATTGACAAGACCATGTTCTGAGGCATAAGGTCTGTGTCGAACTTCCCAATTTTCTGTTGCATAAAATGCGGCATTAGATTGACTACCTCTCCACCATCTACCAAGATCTTATTGATTGTCACATTTTCCACCTTTCCTCTAACAAAAAGAGGCTTCAGATGTCTTCTCATTGCTTTGTCTGACCTTTCGGAGAAAGCATTTTGCTCTTCGACACATTCATTATTCATGATGTAGTAACATAGTGGCCTATGTTTGGCCATTTCAGCTTCTAGAAACTCTTCAGACTCCTCCACCTCTGTGACTTGATCAAACTCCATAAGAAACACCGATACCACATTGCAATTGATATCCAAAGAAGGCTCAGTTTCTGTGTCGAAGTTATCAATTATCATATCATCATCAGCCGCTGGCAACTCTGACTTGTCCTCAGATTCCTCCTTTCGAGTAGGGAACAACTTCCTCCCCACAGGTCTTTTCTCTTCGCCTATGTTTTTCTCTGGAGGCTGATTAGGACATGATTTTGCCATTGCCTTTTCGTTGGCCTCCCTTTCCTCTTTTCTTCTCCTTTGCTGCCTTTGCCATTGTGACCTTGCCATGAGGTTCTTCCCCTTGTAGTTTTCAGGTCTATAGTCTTGTTGCTTTGAAACTTAAAAATCCCTTCAATAGGCTATCGAAGAGCCTCGACCTACCTCAAAACTTTTCCATTTCTCCTGGCCTCTCTCTTTTTAGAAGGCCTTACCCATTTTCCTTTAGGTGCATTAGTAGTTGGTTTGAAGGTGGCTGGCCTATTCAGATGGAGACTTGGACCTCCTTGCTCCATCTTTCGAGGGACTCTCCTCTTGTCGAAGGTATAGTGACTGCGAGTATCTCTCCAATTCCTTCTGTGACTGGCTATTCAAACTCTCTTGATGTTTTCAGTAACTTCCTTGTCGAATACTGAACTGCACCTGGGGCACAATGTGACCTCAGACTTCTTTCTCTGGCAGCGGTGGAGGAATTCCACCAAGCTTTCATCACTCTTAGGGTAAGCCACCCTCATTTTCTCTTTATTTTGTCGAGCACTCTCTTTGTCAGCTTCCCTTTCTTTGCTTACTTCAATCATGTTAAATTCCAGATTGGTGCCATCAGTGATCTTCAGTTTCTCCAACTTAACCCTAAGTGTTAGAACACAGATTGGTTCTTAATAATATCTCTATGTTTTGATGATAACTATTATGAAATTTTGTAATTAAGAATTATATACTCTAAAATTTGCTTGAGAGTTTTTACTGCAGATAGTAAAGGAATTAACACTCCAGAAGCAAATCAGAATTGAACATAAGAAATTAGCTAGACTCTGAAGCGCCAGATGCATCCATTAGAAGATTCTGATTGCTGCCAACAGAAGATCCTGAGCGTAGCCTCCAGAAGATTCTGAGGCAGAAGCTCTAGAAGCATCTGAACCAAAGAAGAATTCTGTATGAAGAGTTTTCAAAGCATAGTTACTACAGAAGATTCTAAAAGTACTAAAGCTGCCAGTACTGAAGATCTGTCTCATATATGCTCTGATCTTAAACACGCTAAAAGCACACCTGCTGCAGAAGACTCTGATTCAGCAAAACTCTGATCATCATCATAAGGTTCTGATCAATTTAGACTCTGATGAATTTGCTGAAAAATGAAGAAGAATTATTCAAAGATTATATCCGTTGGAATGATCCAAACGACTCTTTCCTTATTTATGCTAGACACAAGAACACAGACAAAAAGGATTTTTCTGTGCTTTCTTCTTCTAGGAAAGGTCACTTGATGCGAAGACAAAAAAGGCTCAGACCTTTTGGACACTCTTCTCAACGTGAAGCTCACCTTGGATCAGCTGCCTATAAAAGCAAGACTTCACCAATTTCTTCAGTTGACGTTTCAATCCAAAAGAAATCAACATTCAAGCTCTCATACTATTCATATTCTTTCTAAGAATTAATTCCTTTGTTCTTAATAGTTAAGTGAAAAATCACAGTTGTGATAAAGCTATATAGAAGCAATCTTAAACACTTGCATTTGTATTACATTTGATTGTAAACCTTAAGAAGATCCAGTTAGGATCAGTAGTTCTTGAGAAGACTTTGAATAGTTGTTCTAAGTGCTTACTATTGTAATCAGTTGATTAAATAGTGGATTAAGTCCTTGATTGAGAAAGGCAAATCACTCTAGGAAGGGTGGACTGGAGTAGTTGAGTTCAACGAACCAGGATAAAAATACTTGAGTTTTTTATTTCTAAGTTTTAATCTTCATACTTATTCAACCCCCCCTTCTAAGTATTTTCTCACCTTCAGTTGGCATCAGAGCTCCGGTTCTGTGTGTGCTACCACTTAACAGTGACAGTAAAGATCCAGAGAGAAATACTTTGATATATATTTGGTTGTTATAATGGCTGATAATACAATGTCTAACATTAATAACAAATATGAAGAAAGGGACAGAATCAGCACCAAACCCCCTATGTTTGATGGGGAGAAATTTGATTATTGGAAAGACAGGATTGAAAGTTTTTTCCTTGGATATGATGCTGATTTATGGGATCTGGTCATAGATGGATATGTTCATCCCACTGATGGGAATGGCAAGAAGATAGACAGAAAATTTGTGACAGATGCTCAGAAGAAAGAATTTAGAAATCATCACAAGGCCAGAACAATATTGTTGAATGCAATATCCCACACTGAGTATGAAAAATTACAAACAGGGAAACTGCATTTGACATGTTTGAATCCTTAAGGATGACTTATGAGGGAAACTCTCAAGTCAAGGAAACAAAGGCTCTGGCTCTGATCCAGATGTATGAAGCCTTCAAGATGGAAGACTCTGAATCTATTGAAGCTATGTTCTCCAGATTTCAAATACTTACAGCTGGACTAAAGGTTCTGGATAAAGGATACTCTACTGCTGATCATGTGAAAAAGATCATCAGAAGCTTACCCACCAGATGGAGACCTATGGTGACAGCGCTGAAGATGGCTAAAGATCTGAACAAGATCTCCTTGGAAGAACTGATCAGTTCACTAAGAAGTCATGAAATTGAACTTGAGGAAGATGAACCTCAAAAGAAAGGTAAATTTGTTGCTTTAAAATCTAATAAATCTGCTAAAGAATTGCAGGTAATAGAGGAAAGCTCTAAAGAATCCTCATCTGAAGATGAAGATGAACTATCCATGTTGTCCAAAAGAATAAACAAACTCTGGAAGCATAAAGGAAAGAAGTTCAGAAACTTCAGGAAACCTGACCAAAGAAAAGAATCTTCTGGACACAGAAGATCTGGAAAAAAGGAGGTTGTCTGTTATGAATGTAAAGAACCTGGACATTACAAAAATGAATGTCCAAAGGTGCTGAAAGAAAAGCCTAAAAGAAAATTTGATAAGAAGAAAAAGGTTCTGATGGCCACCTGGGATGATTCAGATACATCTGAATCTGAATCTGAGTTAGAAGAAGAATGTGCCAATGTAGCTTTGATGGCAAACATAGAAGATCAGGAGGAAGGAACTTCAGGATCTGAATCTGACTCTGAATCTGACTCTGACGCTGAAGAGGTAATGGCTAAACTTACTAAAGAAGAACTTATCAAAGTGTTATCAGAAGTTCCGAAAAGCTATAACAATATTAAGCTCAAATACAAGAAGCGTCAAAGCAATCTTGTATCTGAGAATAATATTCTCAAATCAGAAGTAGCTGAGCTAAATGAAAAGAACTTAAAATTGAAAAATAATTCTGAATTAGCTCAACAAAACTCTGATTCTGAAACTGAATCTCAATGCAAAAATATTTTGGAAAAATATGATTATAGCTTTCAGAAGTTTCTTGCTGAAAGCATAGACAGAAGCAAAATGGCTTCTATGATCTATGTAGTTAGCAGAAATAACAGAAAAGGAATTGGATATGAATCCTCCTGTGGAAAGGATTTAAATCTAAAACATGTTGATAAAATTATCATCAAGAAAACTCCTTTATATTCACACTTTAAATTTGGTCACTTGAATGATATTGAACAAACACGCTCTGAAAAGAATATTCATGTGTTTAAATCTAAGGCTAGTCAGAATAAACCTTATGTTGAAAAACAAAAGTTTAGACAAACCTTCAGAACAACTAACCCTAAAGGACCCAAGAAGATTTGGGTACCTAAAAGTAAAAAAATTCTTGTTGCAGATGTTCTTAGCAGCAAGGTCAGGACACCAATCATGGTATCTGGACTCTGGATGCTCACGACACATGATAGGAGAAAGGTCTATGTTCCAAAGCCTGGAGCTTAGATCTAGAGGTGATGTGAAATTTGGAGGGAACCAGAAGGGCAAGATCATTGGATCTGGCACCATTGGAAATGGTAAACTTCCCTCTATTACTAATGTTTTACTTGTTGAAGGGTTAAAGCATAACTTATTGTCCATAAGTCAATTAAGTGACAATGGTTATCATATTACCTTTAATCAAAAATGTTGTAAAGCTATTATTCAAAAGGATGGCTCTATTCTATTTAGTGGTAAGAGGAAAAACAACATTTATAAAATAAATCTTTCAGAACTTAAAGTTCAGAATGTTAAATGCCTCTTGTCTGTTAATGAAGAGCAATGGGTCTGGCACAGAAGATTGAGGCATATTAATATGAGACATATATCTCAGATTAATAAACTTAATCTTGTCAGAGGACTTCCTAATCTGAAGTTCACCTCAGATGCTCTTTGTGAAGCATGCCAAAAAGGGAAGTTTTCAAAATCATCTTTTAAATCAAAAAATGTTTTTCTACTTCCAGACCACTAGAATTACTTCATATTGATCTGTTTGGACCAGTGAAAACTGCATCCATCCGAGGCAAGAAGTATGGATTAGTCATTGTTGATGACTATAGTATATGGACATGGGTAAAGTTCTTAAAACACAAGGATGAGTCACATTCTGTGTTCTTTGACTTCTGCAAGCAAGTTCAGAATGAAAAAGATTTCAAAATTATAAAAGTCAGAAGTGATCATGGTGGTGAATTTGAAAATAAATATTTTGAAAAATATTTTAATGAAAATGGCATTGCTCATGATTTTTCCTGTCCTAGAACTCCACAACAAAATGGGGTTGTAGAGAGGAAAAACAGAACTCTGTAAGAAATGGCCAGAACCATGATCAATGAGACAAATCTGGCAAAACACTTTTGGGCAGAAGCAATCAACACAGCCTGTTACATTCAGAACAGAGTGTCTGTAAGACCTCTTCTGGAAAAGACTCCATATGAACTGTGGAAGAACAGAAAGCCCAACATTTCATATTTTCATCCTTTTGGATGTATTTGTTATATGTTAAATACTAAAGAAAATCTGAACAAGTTTGATTCTAAAGCACAGAAGTGTTTCATGCTTGGATATTCTGAACGCTCTAAAGGCTACAGAGTATACAACACTGAGACACAGATTGTGGAAGAATCTATTCATGTTAGATTTGATGATAAGCTTGGCAATAAAAAGCCAAAGCAATCTGAAAACTCTGCAGATAAAGAAGTAGTCTTCACAGACTCTGAAGTCCCAGAGGCAGACAAAGCTCAAGTGAAGGAACCAGAAGCAACGCTAGATGCTATTCCTTTAACTTCTCAGATGAACAATCTAAACATTTCTGAAGAATCAACTGTTAGAGGATCATCATCCAGAATTAAAGCTTCTCATCCAGAGAATGTCATTATTGGAAAGAAGGATGATCCCATCAAAACAAGATCCTTTCTAAGATCATCTGAAGCATCATTATTTGGACTGGTGTCAGAAATTGAACCATCTTCTGTAGATGAAGCTCTGCAAGACAATAATTGGATTATTGCCATGCAAGAAGAGTTAAATCAATTCACCAGAAATGATGTGTGGGATTTAGTTCAAAGACCACAAGGATTCAATATAATTGGAACTAAGTGGGTCTTCAGAAATAAGCTAAATGAGAAAGGAGAAGTTGAAAGAAATAAGGCAAGGCTTGTTGCTCAAGGGTACAGTCAACAAGAAGGTATTGATTACACTGAAACTTATGCTCCAGTGGCAAGGTTAGAATCTATACGCCTTCTTATTTTATTTGCTGCACAAAATAACATCACTCTGTATCAGATGGATGTTAAAAGTGCCTTTCTAAATGGTATTATAGAAGAAGAAGTTTATGTCCACCAACTTCCTGGTTTTGAGAGTGAAAAATTTCCAGATCATGTTTTCAAACTAAAGAAATCTCTATATGGTTTAAAACAAGCTCCCAGAGCTTGGTATGAGAGATTGAGCAATTTTCTTCTGGAGAAAAATTTCATCAGAGGCAAAGTGGACACAACACTCTTTTGTAAATCAATTAAGAAAGATCTTCTAATTTGTCAAATTTATATGGATGATATAATATTTGGATCTACCAATACTATGCTGGGAAAGGAGTTTGCTAAATGTATGCAGGCAGAATTTGAAATGAGCATGATGGGAGAACTGAGATTCTTTCTAGGAATCCAAGTCAATCAAACTCTAGAGTGCACTTACATACATCAGACCAAATATGTTAAAGATCTTCTGAAGAAATTTAACATGACTAATAGTAAGATGGCAAAGACTCCCATGCATCCAACTAGCTCACTTGGCAAAGAAGAGGTAAGTAAGAAAGTAGATCAGAAGCTCTACAGAGGTATGATAGGATCTCTTCTTTACTTAACTGCTTCTAGACCTGACATATTGTTCAGTGTATGCTTGTGTGCTAGATTCCAATCAAATCCTAGAGAATCACACTTGACAGCTGTCAAGAGGATTCTAAGGTATCTGAAAGGTACTTCTAATGTGGGTTTGTGTTACAGAAAATCTGATGATTTCAAATTAGTTGGATTCTGTGATGCTGACTACGCTGGAGACAGAGTGGAAAGGAAAAGTACTTCTGGAAGTTGTCAATTTCTAGGAAGAAATCAAATCTCTTGGTACAGCAAGAAGCAACCCACAATTGCACTTTCAACCATAGAGGCAGAATATATTGCTGCTGTTGGATGTAGCACGCAGATGCTCTGGATGAAAAGTCAACTAGAAGATTATCAGATATTTGAAAGTAACATTTCTATCTTCTGTGATAATACTTCTGCTATATGTTTGTCTAAAAACCCCATTTTACACTCTAAGGCAAAACATATAGAAATTAAGCATCATTTCATCAGAGACTATGTTCAGAAGGGAATCATAAATTTGGCCTTTGTTGATACAGATCATCAATGGGCAGATATTTTCACAAAACCCCTTGTTGAAGATAGATTCAAATTTATTCTGAAAAATATTGGTATGGATTTTTGTCCAGAATGATATTTATCAGAAGCAAATTTTACAGATGCAAAAATGCCTAATGCTTTGAAGTATTTCTTCTGATTGCTTATTTATTTATTTTTAAGTATTTTCTTGTGAAACTCTGAACTAACAATCCTTAGAGGATCTGAACGTTGGTTAACGTTTCATTTCTCAAGTGAATTCAGAACACATGCAAGCAAACACGTGTCACTCAAAATCTGCAAAGGTGGTGTGTACACTACGGAAGAGGCGTTTGAGGTGAAGTTTGAATAGTGAAAATCTTGATTTTCCCCCCAAATTGTCAGAAGCAATAAATGCTTGAAATGATTTTATTCTTTTTCATTAAATGCTTTGTTCAAACGTGCTTATTCTGACTGTTTGTATGCCTATGTGTTTTAGTATAAATACATCTATTCTCTTCACATTCACACTTTCCACATCTCAAACATTTTATGCATTTCCATCTTCTCTTCTCTCTTCATAAAAACCCTAAGCGTGTGACAAAACCATCTTCAATGGCAACTTCATCATCAACTGCTGCACAATTTCAATCTACAATGGCTGCAGTTACCTCTGCTAACATGGGCGTAACTCCTTATTCTCCACCAAAAAGAACTTTGCTAACACCTGTTGAAAAGTTGGAGGTTCTATGTGAATCAATGGTGGAATTTGATTCACTTGCTGAGAATGGGTTTGAATTTCGCTCCATTATAGATGCTCAAGGATGGGTGAAGTATTTTGACAGACTTTTTGGACCAGTTTACCCCTTTCTTGTGAAAGAGTTCTGGATCCATGCTTCTGTTTATCCCAAGTTTATTTTATCTTCTGTTCTGGGAAAAGAGATAATTATAACAGAAGATCTGATTAGAAAACTCATTGGCTATGAGGAAACAGATGGAGTATCACACTTGCCAGCTGGGCGTGTTGATATGGATGAAGTATATGAAGAAGTGATGACTGCTGGACAAGCTTCTAATAAGTTCAAGGATCTGAAGCCTGACTACAAGATCTGGGCTAAGATCTTCATGGGATGCATTCATCACAGGAAGTCAACCAACTCTCCAGACTATGTCAATAATGAACAGCTCTACTTTATGTATTGCCTCAGTCAGAGCACCAAGGTAGATCTTCCATATATTCTCTTTATGCATCTTTGGAATCATATAAATGCCTCTAGAGAATATGTGAAAGAAAAAGGTCAGAAGATCAGAACCTGGATTCCTTTTGGAAGGTTAATCTCAGATCTTCTAACTGAGAATGGACTTGTAACTGCTCTGTACGCTGCTGGAGTCACAGAGGAATTGGAATTTATTTTGGGAAAGCCTCTGAATGCCAAAAGTCTTCAAAGACTTAAAATAGTGGAAGAACTCACAACAGCTCCCAAGAAGCTGAACATTTCTAAACTGAGTCAGAAGAGAACTCCTGTAGATGATTACCCTCTGTTTTATGTTGAAGAACCAAGGGAAATTGTTGTAAGATATATTGATGAGTGCAAGAAAGAAGGAAAGCCTATTCCTGCAGATATTATAAAGAGAGCAAAACAACCATTACCTGTTGCAGAAGAAGAAGAACCACCAAGAAAGAGGACTTAACCAGAAGCAAAAGCTGCACCTGTTCAGAAGAAGCCCAAGATTGCTGAGAAGCCACAGAAGCTGCTAAAGAGGAAAGAATCTGGAGACACTCCTTCTGTACCAGCTAAACGCATCAAAATCAAAGGTACTAAAACTTTTGTATCTTCTGTAAATCCTATTGTTATAAATGATTCAAATGTTAAGTCTATTCCAAAACCACCCTCTACACAAAATAAATCTGTTACTGCTCCACCTCATGTTTCTACTCCATCTCCACAAAAATCTTCTAATCCAATTTCCATATCACCTGTACAAAAACCCTCTGTACCACAACCAACAATAACAAAACAAAAAATTCAGTCTCCACAACCAGAGGTTCCAACCAAACCATCTGTACCACAAAAACAACCATCAGAAAAACAACCCACAGAACAACAACAAACAACAAAACCATCTGCACAATAAAAGCCATCTGAATAACAACACCAACCTCATGAAAAACAACCAGAAAAGTCATCTGAACCTCTACCAGAAAAAGACTCTGAACATCAACCACAATCAGATAATCTACCATCCAATACATCTGAACCCACTAAATTTGTTCCAGTTTCATCTGAACCAATAAAAATTTCATCTGATCCACCCACCTCAGAACCCCCATCAAAACCCTCTGAAAATCCTTCAGAATCAACTAATCCTTCTGAAACCAACATCCCTGAGACAAAAGTTCTTGATGTTACACCTCTGAAAACTGTCTTTCAAGTGTCTTCTACTTCTTGCACACCAACCACTTCATCAAACTCCTCAGAATCTGACATTCACCCAGATTTTCTAATCTCTCCTTCTCACAGAGATTCTGAGGTAAACCAACCAGAACCCCATGTATCTTCCAAAGTTCCTATTCCAGATCCTACTCCCACACCTAATCCAGCATCTGAAATCCTCATTCCAAATCCTAACCCTACATCTACCCCAAGAACATCTATCTCATGTGTACAACTCTCATCTCTTTTTCACAATCTTGCCTATGGCTTCAAACTCAAAGATTTCTATGACAGAGTTGAACCATCTGATCCTATCACTCCCTTGAAACCCAAAATTACAATCACCCTACCATCTGTGCTTCTCACCTATATTCAATCAATGTCAGATGTAGGTTCATTAGCAACAATATCA
Organism: Lathyrus sativus; assembly: GCA_963859935.3. Lineage (NCBI taxonomy): Eukaryota > Viridiplantae > Streptophyta > Magnoliopsida > Fabales > Fabaceae > Lathyrus > Lathyrus sativus. The sequence continues at coordinate 372,430,797 of OZ012741.1, forward strand.
TATTCTACTAAATCTGCAAAAGCTGTTACTTCAGCTATACCTATTTCATCTGATAAACCTGCTGCTTCTGATGAACCTGCAAAATCTTCCTTCCAACCTTACTCCAATAAACCCTTTGATGTGGTTTCCTATCACACCAAAGCAAAACCAAATCTGTTAAATGCTTTAAACAGATCCAAACCTGACAAATCCTCTGAAATTCCTTTCATACCATACTACCCTCCTCCTCTGATCTCCATTCAAAAATCCATTTTTCCACCTACTCCCCAATAAAAACCAATAACATTGGAGACTCTGTTACATCCCAAACCTAGACTTAATGTTGATCATTTATTTCAATCTTTTTTGCAAGAAATACAGTTGTATTTAGGTACTGTACAGAAGAAGTGTTTAGCAACTATGGATGCACAAGAATCTGATGTCATCTGGAATGGATTCATCAACAGATTCAACTCTGTAGCATCAAATCTGAAGAACATATGTTCTGATGATGTGAAGCTCAGATTTGCTGAAGCTGCAAGAAGTCTGTTCTGGACTGTCAAGACATCTGGACCTTTACTTCTTATAGATGCTCCTCCATCATCAGAAGAAACTACTGAATCTGCATCTGAAGACAACCCTTTGGCCATGACTCTAGTAGAACTTCCTTCTGGCTCTAATGCTCCAAGCTCTACAGACCCTATGGAAATTGACTCTGCTCAAGCTCCAGAAAATGTTCAACCTTCTTCATCTGAGATTAAGAAAGAACATCCAGATTTTGAGGATAAAATTGCTGCTCTGGAAGTTGGTCAATCAGAGATCAAGTCTTGGATGGCCAAACAGGATAAGAAGTCTGAAGACATGACTGAGTGGATGTCAAAATAGGATCAGAAGAATGAAACAATGGCTAAGTGGATGTCAAAGCAAGAACAGTCCTCCTCTGAGATCACGGATCTGTTGAAGATGCTTTTGTCAATACACTCTTAGTTTTTTCATTTTTTTTCATTCTGATGTTTTTGCATCTGATGTTTGCTTATGTATTTTGAATATCTTCTGATGCATGTACTCTTGCTCTGAACTGAATTGAATGAAATCTCAAAGTTTTCTCCACATGATTTATCTTCTTTACTGTTTCCTTTTATTTGTCTTTTTAAATTTTTTACTTTTTGCTTATGACAAAAAAGGGGGAGAAAATATAGATCTGATATGTTTAATTAAACTTCACCAGAATGAAACTTCAGACATATCTACTTTATCTAACATTAAATCTAAGTATTTCAGAACATTTGATAAGTACACTCTATAAAAGAAACTCTGAGACTCTCAGATCATTTGACAATTATCAAACTCTGACTCTGAAATTTGCAAGACACTCTGACTCTCAAATGTCAGAAGAACAATCAAGATCTAACTCTGAAAATTACTCGAGACAAAAGGGAAGTTTCTATTCCTTATTTGTATTTAATTCAAGGGGGGATTCATCATCTCAGGGGGAGTTATAATTATCATATTTTCAATTAAACAAAATTTCTGATGTTTTTGTCATCATCAAAAAGGGGGAGATTGTTAGAACACAGATTGGTTCTTAATAATATCTCTATGTTTTGATGATAACTATTATAAAACTTTGTAATTAAGAATTATATACTCTAAAATTTGCTTGAGAGTTTTTACTGCAGATAGTAAAGGAATTAACACTCCAGAAGCAAATCAGAATTGAACATAAGAAATTAGCTAGACTCTGAAGCGCCAGATGCATCCATTAGAAGATTATGATTGCTGCCAACAGAAGATCCTGAGCGTAGCCTCCAGAAGATTCTAAAGCAAAAGCTCCAGAAGGATCTGAAGCAGAATCTCCAGAAGAATCTGAAGCAAGTCAGAAGCATCTGAACCAAAGAAGAATTTTGTATGAAGAGTTTTCAAAGCATAGTTACTAAAGAAGATTCTGAAAGTACTAAAGCTGCCAGTACTGAAGATCTGTCTCATATATGCTATGATCTTAAACACGCTAAAAGCACACCTGCTGCAGAAGACTCTGATTCAACAAAACTCTGATCATCATCAGAAGGTTCTGATCAATTTAGACTCTGATGAATTTGCTGAAAACTGAAGCAGAATTATTCAAAGATTATATCCGTTGGAATGATCCAAACGACTCTTTCCTTATTTATGCTAGACACAAGAACACAGACAAAAAGGATTTTTCTGTGCTTTCTTCTTCTAGGAAAGGTCACTTGATGTGAAGAGAAAAAAGGCTCAGACCTTTTGGACACTCTTCTCAACGTGAAGCTCACCTTGGATCCGCTGCCTATAAAAGAAAGACTTCACCAATTTCTTCATTTGACGTTTCAATCCAAAAGAAATCAACATTCAAGCTCTCATACTATTCATATTCTTTCTAAGAATTAATTCCTTTGTTCTTAATAGTTAAGTGAAAAATCACAGTTGTGATAAAGCTTTATAGAAGCAATCTTAAACACTTGTTTTTGTATTACATTTGATTGTAAACCTTAAGAAGATCCAGTTAGGATCAGTAGTTCTTGAGAAGACTTTGAACAGTTGTTCTAAGTGCTTACTATTGTAATCAGTTGATTAAATAGTGGATTAAGTCCTTGATTGAGAAAGGCAAATCACTCTAGGAAGGGTGGACTGGAGTAGTTGATTTCAAAGAACCAGGATAAAAATACTTGAGTTTTTTTATTTCTAAGTTTTAATCTTCATACTTATTCAACCCCCCTTCTAAGTATTTTCTCACCTTCACTAAGGCCCTCAGTAGCCTAAGTTATGTCATTCTCTTTCTTGAAACCCTTAGTGCTTTCGACCATCTTGGTATTTTTGTTACAGCTCTCAAATGCTTCAACCATGTTAATAATGGTCGGTTAAGTATAGTGGGCATATGCCACCTAGAGGGGGTCTAAGTCGATCTTCATCTAGGGCTTCATCTTGTCCCCAAATTTCAGTCTTCCTTCCTTGATAGCATTCGACACCAAATCCCTGAAAATAAAACATTGTGAGGTTTTGTGTCCTAGTAAATTATGATATTTACAAAAACCTCATTTCTTTTGTTGTTTTAACTGAGGTATTTTAGCACCAGGATGCATTATCATTTGGCCATCTTTGACTAACAAGTCAAAAATCTCATCAAATTTAGTAACGCCGAAAGTGTAAGTCTTCATGGGGAATTTGTCATTTTTTTCTGGTTCGACGGGATTTTTCCCATTCGAAGGTGCAAGAACCTTGCAAGAATAGGGCGGCCCTTATTTTAATTTTACCAAGTCGATTTCGCTTTCGTCGAAACCTAAAGGCTCACTATATGTATCTTGATCATCTTTATCTATGTTGACATACGCTACCCTTTCTCTCCTATTATGCTTAGTTTCTCTAGCTTTTTCAACCTTCAAACGTTCTACCTGTCGAACCCTATCCGCCAACTAGGCCATATCTCTCAAATATTGGGTGTCTAATTTCTTTCTGATGGAATAATCTAAGCCACCAGCGGCCATTTCGACCAGTTCATGTTCAGACACTTGTGTGAAACACCTTGCCTGTAGCAAATGGAACCTATTGAGATAGTCGTCTATTGGCTCAGCAAATTTACGCTTAATACTAGCCAATTATTTTAGACTGCTCTTCTCCTGCCCCATGTAAAATGTTTCATGGAACAATCTTTCTAATCGAGTCCAATCATGAATCGAACTCGCTGGGAGTGTAGTGAACCATGTGAAGTCGTTTTTAGTGAGAGAACTAGGAAAATATCTCTTTGCATGCTCGATAGTTTATTCACTAGTGTCTCCTGAAAATTTTATGAATTTTTGGACTTTTAATCCCCTTAGAAATTCAGTTTTCAAAATATAATATGATAATGGGGAAGTACAATTTGGCATATGAAGGCCAACATTCACCCCATTTCGTGCCATTACTACGCCAAAAGTGATTTTTGGCAGCACTACAAAGACAACGCTTTTCCCCAAAAGCGCTGCTCAAAAGTTTAAATTTTTTATAAAAAAACAAGGGAAACAAGCGTTGCTAAAGTATGCATTTAGAAAGAGCTTTTGAAAAGCGCTACTAAAGGTCATACGTAAGTAACCAATAGAAAGTGCTTTCTAGAAAGCGCTGCTAAAGCCCAACATTAGAAAGCGCTTTAAAAAAGCGCTGCTATAGAGGGTGTCTAGGTCACACCTTAGACAACGCTTTACAAAAGCACTGCTAAAGGGCTAGCATATGAAAGCGCTTTTTAAGGGAAATCGCTGCTAAAGGGGGAAAAGAAAGCGCTTTTAAAAAGCGCTGCTATAAGTCATTTTTCAAAAATTAAAACAGAATCCATATGTCGCTTCTTACATTTAGCAGGCATTCTATTTCACTCTCTCACTCTCAGACGCACTGTTCCGAACCCTACCAGACCTCCGACCGCCGTTTCTTCCTCCGTCTAACCGTGTTTCGTCACTCGCCACTCTCTCCACCGTAGCATCCTCCGTCTGCAGTTATCTCTTTCTCCACTGTTTGACTCCGGCGACCGTGCTCCACCATTTTTGAAGGTATTTCTTCATTTTCTTCATTTTCAAGGTTATTTGCATGGTATTTGTTTATTTTTTTATTTGTTTATTTATTTACATTGTGATGTTGTTGTTATTTGACTTCAATAGAAGTTTGAATGCGATTGTTGTAGTAAGATTCAAAATGATGAATAGTGATATTTGTGGTGAATTTCTTTTGAGTTTTGGTGTTAATAATTTTATAAGTTAATGTTGAATGTTAGTGATGATGAATTGTGATAATTACTTTATCTTGATCGATTTTTTTATTGAAAATGATAATGAAATTAATTGTTAATGGTTAAGGTTGAAGATGGTGAATAGTGATGACATTGTGAATTTATTTTTTATAATTGGTGATGTTGTTGATTGAAAGTTGAATGACATTCGTGAACAAATTGTTGAATATTATGATGTTGTTGATTGTTTAAACTTAAGTGATGAAGTTGTTATATTTGGTAATTTAAATGTGGATTTGATAATTTTGGTGATTGATTTATGCTCGAATTGATGATTTTTTGTGACTTACTTGAGTTAAAATATTAAGTGTGATTGAATTTGCACGTTTGCTATAATTGTTTGGTAGCTATAGTTGCGTGAATAATTAGTGTCTTTGTTTAGCTTACTTAGTAAAAACCATGGATAAAAAATGGATGTCTTCCAATCGATTGTCAAAAGAGTACGGGGATGGGGTATCAGAATTTGTTAAGTTTGCTGTTTAACACGCCAAAGACCCCAGTCGGATCACATGTCCTTGCTTAGGTTGTTGTTATGGGCGTCAAATTGACGCAATTCAGTTGGAATCACATTTAAAAAGACATGGAATTGATCAAAGTTATACATGTTGGATATTACATGGTGAGATACGTAATAAGAATGTTGAACTGGGGAATAATAGGACCTATGCTTCAAAGGACAATGGCACAGATACATACGACTATGATCGAGTCGAAGAGATTGTAGAAGCACTTGAAGAAGATCTTCACGATTGTCCCAAAATGTTTGAGAGGTTGGCAAGAGATGCAGAGAATCCATTGTATAAATGTTGCACTAAATTCACAAGATTTTCTGCGGTATTAAAGTTGTAAAACTTAAAGGCGGGTAATGGATGGTCGGATAAAAGTTTCACAGAGTTATTAGCCCTTATGAAAGAGATGCTTCCAGATGATAATGTTCTTCCCAATCAAACCTATGATGCCAACAAAATGTTGTGCTCTATTGGCATGAGCTATGATAAGATACATGCTTGTCCAAATGATTGCATTTTGTTTCTAAATTAACATGCATCCTTGAATGAGTGCCCTAAATACGGTGTCTCTCGATATAAGAAAAAATTGTCTCCAGCAAAAGTTTTATGGTATTTTCCTATAATTCTGAGATTTTGACACATGTTTCGTAGTGAACCGATGCAAAACACTTGACTTGGCATGCAGATGAAAGAATTATAGATGGAAAGTTTCGACATCCGGAAGATTCACCATAGTGGATGAAAATTGACAATGATCATCCTGATTTTGGAGAAGAAGCAAGAAACCTTCGGTTGGCATTATCGACTGATGGAATGAACCCACATGGCCTGCAATGTATCTCACATTCCACATAGCCTGTGATTATTATGATTTATAACCTACCTCCATGGCTATGTATGAAGCGTAAGTACATGATGTTATCTATGTTAATTTCTGGGCCTAAATAACCAGGGAATGACATAGACATATACTTGACAACTTTAATCGAAGATTTAAAGATTTTGTGGGAGAACGGTGTGGAGGTTTATAATGGATGCAGGAAAGAAAGTTTCAATTTGAGGGCGATGTTGTTTGGCACAATTAATGATTTTCCAGCATACGGAAACCTATCAGGGTATAGCATTAAAGGTCAACGTGCGTGTCCTATTTGTGAAGAAAACACAGATTGGACGCGATTAGAATTTTGTCAGAAGAATTTTTTTTCTCGGTCTTCGTAGATTCTTAAATTCCAATCATCACTACCGTGGATGGAGAAAAGCATTCAATAGAAATCTAGAACAAGGTTGAGGTCCACCTACATTGACAGATGACCAAATTTTTGAAAAGGTGAAAGATGTGAGTACTCAGTTTGGCAAGCCTTGTGCACATACTGTTGTCATACGTGGGTGGAAGAAGAGGTCAAATTTTTTTTTGAATTGTCATATTGGAAGTCGTTGTATGTAAGACATTTTCTTGATGTTATGCATATTGAAAAAAATGTATTTGAAAGTGTTATTGGTACGTTACTCAATATACAAGGAAAGTCTAAGGATGGCCTTAAAGCAAGAAAGGATTTGATAGCGATGAGAATAAGAAATGAATTAGGACCCTTGAAGAAAGGAAAATGAACATATCTACCACCTGCTGCTTATACTCTATCTAGAAAGGAGAAAAAGATATTGTGTAAGTTTCTAAGTGAAGTTAAAGTTCTAGAAGGATACTCTTCAGATATTAGAAGACGTGTGTCTATGAAAGACCTCAAGTTAAAGAGTTTAAAGACACATGATTGCCATGTTATAATGGAACACTTTCTACCAATAGGTATACGTTCAATTTTCCTAGAAAAAGTAAGAAGCGCAATAACTAAATTGTGATTTTTCTTCAGGTCCATTTGTAGTAAGGTGATCGATCCTGCGATCTTACCATCATTGCAAAAAGAAATAGTTGTTACTTTGTGTCAGCTTGAAATGTATTTTCCTCCCTCATTTTTTGACATAATGGTTTGTCTAGTTGTTCATCTTGTGAAAGAGAAACAATTGTGTAGACCAGCTTATATGAGATGGATGTACTTTGTTGAACATTATATGAAAATATTAAAAGGGTATGTGAAAAACCGAAGTTGACCAGAGGGATGTATTTTTGAATGATACATTGTTGAAGAAGAGATTGAGTTTTGTACTTGATATTTGTCCAATGTTCAATCCATTGGCCTCCCTAAATCTCATGTTGTCGAAAAAAAGAAGGAAAACGGTTAATTGGAAATAAAATTGTGACTGTATCAAGGGTTGAACGGGAGCAAGTGCATTTGTATGTTCTGCACAATGACAACGAGGTTGAGCCGTATGTTGAAATGCACAAGGATGAACTCCAAGGTTTGAATCTGAATAAAAATGAAAATTGGATAGTACGAGAGCACAATCGAAGTTTTATACCATGGTTCAAGGATCATATTTATTCAAAGTTTTATTCAGATCTCGCTTCAATAACAAAAAGGTTGAAATGTTTAACATATGGTCCAAGTTTGCATGTCTTTTCATATAGCGCATACGCAATTAAGGGATACACATTTTATACCAAAGATCAATATGATAAAAGTACTATGCAAAATAGTAGTGTCATCGTGGAAGCTGAAGCAATGCACATTTCAGGTGTGAAGGAATTAAACCCCAAATATGCAAATCTGTCATATTTTGGGGTTATCGAGCGCATTTGAGTGTTTGATTATGACAACTTTCAGATTCCTATATTTGGTTGCAGGTGGGTTGAAAGTAATATTGGCATAGGAATGAGTCAGGATTTTTGCAAGTGGATCTTAATAGGATGGGGTACAAAGATGAGCCTTTTATTCTAGCCATACAAGCTAAACAAGTGTTCTATGTCACTGATCCGACAAATACGAAATGGTCTATAGTGCTTTTATCCAACAAAGTAATTGATGATAACATTAAAGATCAAGGTGATATTGGTGTTGAGAATGAATCCTATATTATAAATGATCAAGATGAGAATACTAGAGCGAATGAATCATATATTAGAAAGAATCATAACGAGGGAATTTGGATCAATCCATTTGTCCGTGTTGTTAAGAGACAAGTAAATCATATTTCAACCGAGAAAAGAAAGAGATGTTAATGAAAAAGGTACTAGTAAAAATAAATATATTCTATCATTCAATTATTTTTTATATATTTTTCATTCAATAAAATTATATATTTGTCATTTTATATATTCAATGGATTATGGATTATGGATGTTGGTATTTGTCATTTCATATTTATGTTTTTCTTTATTACAGGTTAAATGGCTAGCAACGAGGAAAATGCACATGATACTTCTAAAAATGATGGAAATGAATCAGTACATGATGTAGAAGGAGATATTAAACTAGGAATAATGATTATGAAGGGAATAATTTGTGCAATAGATAAAGGTATAAAATATGACATACATTGGAATGAAACAGACCAATTAGTTGAACCTAACAGTACAATGTTGACAAGTTACATTGAGGCACTTGTTCGTTCGCAAATTCCAATCACTTGTGATAATTGGAGATCTCCATAATTGAAACCCGCTAAAGAAAAAATATGGAGTGAGATACAAGTATCATATGCGAAGTTATTTGTTTTTGTCGACGATTATGTCTTTGAATTACTTATACTAACACACTCTATGTATGTTAATTTGTTCGTAGAGGTCTTTTAACATTGGTGACAAGCGGAAAAAATATTGTCTTCAATTGGCCGGAAAAAGACTCAAAGGGTTTCGAGAATTTTTAACGAACAAGTTTCTTAAGGATTCTGATGGAAATTTTGTTGAATTAGAACGTCCAAAGAAGTATGCAGATTTGAGTATTCTGGTCGTGTGAGGGGTAAGGGATTTTGGGTCACTCCAACAGCATTGTATAAACATGCGAAGAGTAAAAGTCCTAGCAATAAACAAGGGATGGAATCGTTGGAAGAATTAAAAGCTCAAATTCATGAATTGCAAAAGGATAACGAAACATATATGTCAGAAAGGCGTGGTTCGGAATTTAAAGATACTAGTCACAAAGATAGTATCAATTGTAATTTTCAACAGAAACTTCCCGAGGTAATTATATATATTAACTTGAAATTAATTTATCACAATTTTTTTAATTTCCATATTTACGTACTTAATCATACTTATTATTGGTTTAGGGCATTTCACCTTGTCAGCTCTATTTATCGTCACTGACTTATCGTATAGTTGGCAAGGGAAACGTGCATAACACTTTGGAGACTTACTTCACCATAAACTGCTCCCTGCTGAATTTTTGAAAGTATCGATTGATATTGCTTTAGAGGGGGATGCATTATTACCTATACCAAACGATGTTTTAGATGCAACATTGGTGGGAGACGCAATAGGATTGTATGTTGCATGACCGTCAAACCTCATTTTCATAGATGACGAGGTATATTGATCACCATTATGAATCTTTTACTATTCAAATGTTTTACAAGCCATGTATGTAAGTTATTCTTACATTTACGTACCTTTTATTTACATGGTAATCTTAGACTCCTACAAAATCCAAATCAAAAGATAAGGAGATTGTCTGGCAAACCGGGTCAGTTGCATCAAAAAAATAGATACATTTATATATATGCATATAAAGTGTCAATTATATTATATCCTCTGAATTCAAAAGCTTCATAATACTATACATTAATTACTTAACTTATATGATTTTTAGATTCATGCTCAAGAGTTGCAACAAGTCAACAAGAATATCATGCCTGAATTTAGCAATGTGTCAGAAAAAAAAGGATCTTGTGAAGACCGAGCCTAAAAAAGCATATGTTCCTAGATTTAGGTTGTGCCTTGAAACATACGTAGGAACAAAAGATGTGATAGAAGGTGGTATTCATGAAATACCTATGGAGGAAGGTATTTTCGGGTTTGCTTGTACCGAAACAATTGGTAAAGAGGATTTGGATCAGATTTTTCAACATTCTGAATTAGGCATCGGTGTTATGCATTCATACATCAGGTACTTCGATCAGTTTTGTTTAAATAATTGAACAATTTATTTACTCATTTCAATGAATATTCTAATGTTGATTATGTTTTTATTTAAGGTTCTTGTATGACAAATTGATGCTCCCGCGTCAATTGACAGACAGATTCTCATTCTTATCTTCCATTTGTATCAATGCTTGGTTAATCGAACAAAGTCCAAATTCATTCCCAAATTAATTAGTCGATGCATTTATGGCCAACAGAGATACATAAAAGTTGTATTTTTTTCCATATAATACTGGCCATGGGTTAGCATTCATTCTAATTTCATTTATTATAATTATTCGTTTTTTGTTGTTGTATAGAAAATTTCCATCTAAACTTTTGTATTATTTTATAGTGAACACTGGTTGTTGGTTGCGATTAATCTGATAAGAGAAATAGTATATTATCTGGATTCGTTAGATGATGATCAAACAAAATACCCAGATATGAAGAAGATGGTTGATACGTAAGTGATGCAATTGATCTGAATATTCGTGTGTATACTTATTTATTATGTGAGATTGTTCTAAATATTCGTTTATATTATGTTAGATCGATATAAATATTTCGATCACTGAGACAAGCTCGAGTACCAAAGAGTAAAGCAAACAACATTACATGGATCAAAGTGCAAGTATATTTTCACAATTTTGATTATAATAGTGATGCTACTTGATAAAAAAAGTTAAACTATATATCCTGATATATATTTGTTTTTGTTTTTTCTATGTGTAATGTCCTCGTCAGCGTAATTGCATAGATTGCGGTTATTTTTTATTGAGGTTTATGAAGGAAACTCTTCATTTGGGTCAAATAGATATTCCAAACACGGTATGGATTTATAAGTTAGGATTTATTTTAATATTTAGCGGATATATATTTCATCTAATATTAATTAGTTTTAACTAAATCATGCATATTATGTTATATTATGTAGTACTTTGATGAATTCAAGTGTGTTGCTTACTCGAAAGATAAACTGGAAGAAATTAAGGAGGATTGGTGTCAATACATTCTTGAGACGAGAATTATATAAGGTATATATTGTATTTCTTTATTTTGTGTGAAGTTTATGGTCTTTAGAGATTTTAGTTATTGTGATGTTTTGTACTACTAAATGTGAAGTTTATGGTCTTTAGAGATTTTAGTTATTGTGATGTTCTGTACTACTGAATAGGAATAGTTCTGGAAGTTGTTGTATAATTTTGTAAGTTGTTGTGTTGTATATATACTTCTAGAAGTTGTTGTGAGTTGATGAAACTTGTAATTATGTATAATGAATATTTAGAAGTTAAAGTTTTTGGAAGTGAATATGTTTTATTATAATTATGGAGGTTTGTGTTAAGTTATAATAGTTATGAGGTTTCTGTTGAATTAAACAGGTTTATGTGTTGCATTATAATGGTTATCAGGTTTGTGTTGAATTAAGCAGGTTTATGTGTTGAATTATAATAGTATATATATAAGGACTATGTGTTCAAATAAAGTTATGTTGAATTATTGGTTATAAGCAGGTTTATGTGTTGAATTATAATGGTATATAGCCTATGTGTTGAAATAAAGGCGTGTGTTGAATTATAATGGTTATAAGCAGGTTTATGTGTTGAATTATAAATGTATATAAGACCTATATGGTTTGTGGTTCCATTTTATAAGTAAAAAATAAGACTTATGCCAACGATTTTAACAAAAACCGCTTCTTAAGAAAATGCACAATAGACAACACTTCTAACAAAAAAAACGCTTCCATAAAAAGTGTTTTTTAAACAAGTGCTTTTAAAAACATCCATTGACGTGAATAAAAGAAAGCGTTTTCTAAGAAACTCGCTTCCAAAAGTGGACCTAAGGCAGCACTTTTATAGAAAAGCACTGCTAAAACCTCAAAAAAATATACATTAGAAAGCGCTTTTGAAAAGCGCTGCTAAAAGGGTGGGGGGGAAGAGAGTGTTTTTCATTTAAAAGCGCTTCTACAATCAATACATTAGAAAGCGCTTTCAAAAGCGTTGCCTAAAGGGTGAGAAAAGATAGCGCTTTTCATTAAAAAGCGCAGCTAAAAATCTGAAGAAACAATACATTAGACAACGCTGTTCAAAAGTGTTGCTAAGGGGGGGGGGGGGGAGAGTGCTTTTCATGAAAAAGCGCTGCCTAAAGGTGACATTAGAGAGCGCTTTTATAAAGAAGCGCTGCATAAAGGGGACCTTTAGCAGTGCTTTTGCCTTTAAAAAAAAGCGATGCCTTTATCTACAGCAGCGCCACTTTAGGCAGCGCTTTTAAGCATTGCTAAAGGCCAAAAAAAGCGATGTTAAAGGTCTTTTTTGGCATAGTGCATAATCCTTTCGACCATGGCGTCCAAATTGTTATCACCTACCATACCATCATATCGAACTTCATGTACGACTTCGTCCGCATCTTGATTCCTATTAACTATTACCACCCTTGGTTCTTGCTCCCTTGGCACTGGCTGTTCGATTCTAACTCCTTGATTTGTCACATCTACACGAGGCACATTTTTCTAGGCTTGATTAATGGTATGATCCTCTTCAAGGATTTCCCCATGGTTTTAGACCACCAATTCCCTTCGAATCTGTCGAGGTGTTAGTGGGACCCCTAAGAAGTCTGCAATTCGAGTTATCAACACTGCTAATTATTAGTTTGTTTGGGTGGTGTTTTGAATCAAAGGATTAAATATTGTGCCCATCTATTAGGAAAGCATATAGACCATGTCATGGTTACTTTCGTCCATTTTTTTCCTTATAATTGATGGAGAGTTCCTAGTGAAATTGGGCATTGGTTGGTCAGAGAATCCCTTCCCTGGGGGTGGATTAATTTGACCCAAGATCCAGATCCTTGCAAAGGCGAATAAGTGTTCACCACACGGTCAACGAATGTTGTAGTCACATTGTGTAAATTCGCCACCATCGAAGTTGGTATGCCATATGGTTGTTCGCGACCATTTAAAGGCATTGTGAATCTAGACATATAAGGTCTGAATACACTAGTACCCACTAGAGAAGGGGTCACCGATTGACCCTGTATCCTCACAAGAGACAAAATTTGTCCACTGTAAGCATTCAGCGGTATAGCTGTCATACTTATAATGGATGGAATTACTTCGGACACAGACGTTGTGGCCGTAGTTTTTCCCGTCGAATGAGGGAGTTGTTCTCCATTATTATTTGGCAGATTCTCCATTGTTACACGTCTCCTTCTTGGTATTGCTTTGTTATTAGTGGTTATTTTACCACTTCTTAATCTCATGCAACGAAGTTAAAGGAAACCAGAAATGAAAAACTTCTAAATATTTTTCACAAATTCTAACTAATAACACCGGTTCCATTAAGCATGCCAATTTGTTTACTGTCAAAATTGGTAAATAAGCACTAGTCTTCCAAATTTGTTAAATCTTTGGTTACTTACATAATCGACTAGGTTGATCCTAGGACATGTGTTATTATTTACTTTATAGGTTTTTTAATTATGAACATTTAGACAATGTTCTTCAAAGTTGTTAAGGAAGTGTTACAATTTTTTAAGGAAATGCAGAAGTATAGATTACAAATTAAATGGCTTCAAAATAAATGACAAAATCTTAAATGTCGAAATTGGCTTCAAAGTAAATTGCAGAAAATGTAAATGACAAGAAGAATCTTAAATAATCTGGTAATAAGTGTAAAGTATGGTATTCACACATACATTTTCACTCAAAAACACTCGTTTCTCAGGCACAGGTACTTTGAGTAAAATTAGAGTTTTTTGTACAAGGTTGAACACCTCCATCCTAACTGCTAAGTGTTTTATTTATAATAACTCAAAAATAGCCGTTACTCAACGGCCTTTTCTCTAGAAGATGTCACATCTTCGATTTTCATAAATTTCTCTACTTAAAGTTCTCCATGTGTCTTGAAAAACGGATAAGGCCAAAAAACAGTTATCAGCCTCAAAATTGAATTATATTACGTCGAACGTTACTCCAAGTAAGCTTCGTCGAACTCTAGTCTAGGCCAAAAATATTTCTAAGTCCTCACAACTCCCATGAAAAAAAGATCCTTCATCGAAATTCTCATAAATGTTTTGCCGAAGTTAACATATTCTTCTTCAGAATATATCTTTGAATCCTATGACTCATTTCCAACATTTATGTGTGTCGAAATCCCAGCCAATAAATAGTCAACAATAAACACACAAAAGTGTACAAAAATTTCAGCTGCAAAAACAAAAATCTTCTATCGATTGATCTCATACATGTAATATTATTATTATTAGATTTGCCTTGATTTGATTGTCTAATAAAAAGGAAGGGAAGTTGAAGAAGATACTTAAGCCCAAAGCGTAGCTAGAGAGGTGACAGAAAGAGAAACTTTTGACTCTATTTACAATTTTGTGTTCTCGTATACTTGTCGTGTTGGTAAGTACGAGGGAACTTAGGTCTTAGTCGGGTGGAACAACAAATCACATATGAGTATCAATAATTTCTTCTTATGATATTTTGAACAACCAAACAACGCTTGATCATAATTCTTTTGAAGCCAGCTTGTTGCTTGAGGACAAGCAACAGTTCAAGTTTAGGGGTATTTGATAGAGGTAAATGTACCGTGTTTTTTTCTTGTTCTACTTTCGTTTTCATATGTGTTTTCATCATTCCTCTTTGATTTTATGAATTTTTTCTTCCCTTTTATGTTTTTAGGAAGTAAGAGGTCAATGGAGTGGGTCAGGTTGACAAAGGTCGAAGATTGCTCAAAAAGGTGAGTTTTCGATACAAATTTCCCGAGACTAACACGACATGGCCGTGTCCCCTTAAATGGGTTATATTGGACCTGGAAGGCGCCTCCATAGTAGTTTCATGTGGCCAACATGTCTTGGTCGTGTTGTGTGACACGACCTGACAGTGTCAACTGAGACTAACCGTGTCAGGCCCAATAAAGTTATTAGTTTGATTGCACCTTCTTTGATAGGTTGATCTAACTCATTCCAATCAACCTTACATATAGAATAGTAAAATACATGCAATTATTATTAACAACTTAATATAATAGGTTGGCTTAACTTTTTATTATGCCTGTAAATGAATGAATAGTTACATTTGTTTTGATACCATTACTTTTATCTTTTTGAGTTTTTATTATCTGGGTCGGATCACATGATGAAGTGTTTATATCACTGTGTAAAGAAACATCATCATCTTAAAGTGAATTTTTATTATGAAAATAATAGTTATTGGAATGATCCACTTATGTGTTCTTATTTTTCCTTCGTGTTATTTAAAAGTGCATTTT
Organism: Lathyrus sativus; assembly: GCA_963859935.3. NCBI lineage: Eukaryota > Viridiplantae > Streptophyta > Magnoliopsida > Fabales > Fabaceae > Lathyrus > Lathyrus sativus. The sequence goes on from OZ012741.1 coordinate 372,446,340, forward strand.
TATGAAAATCGCTTTTGAGTGGGTGCTCTTAAAGGTTAAATATTTTGTAATGAGAGTTGTGAAAATGTTAAATATGATTGTCATATACGACACCATTGATCCTTACAAGACTTAAAATATGTGACATCTGTGTTGATTATATGGTAAAAGGCGACATGAATTGATTAATTAACGGCAACATGTTATTGTACATGCAAACACTTAGATGACCAAGTAAATAAGAATCACAAGTATCATATTTTAGTTTGAAAATATTGTAATTGAACTCGGTCACTATATTGCTTTAAAGTTAGAGAATTAGGGTTTAAGACTCCAAACCCTAATTGAAAAATTGTCCCAAATAACAGTTGTAGACATTTCATGATATGATCTTCATCGCACAATTTGATCACCAAACTTATTTAAATGTGTCTCTAGGGAATATCCACAATGAAGTCCCCTCTTAAACTAATAAGTTAGTAATGTCTCGATATGTTAATGAACTAGAATTTGCTATGTCCGAAATAATTTCAATTGAAACTATTGTAAAATTGAAAGGCTCAACCGCGCCAAGACATTCTTGTCGTGAAATCATATAATATAAAACAAAAAATAATAATTATATGTGGGATAAAGAAAAATGATTACTAAAATAAATGACCGTAAGAAACAAAGTAACTTGCGAAATATTGTAACCAAGTGTAGAACAAGCAAGAAATGAAGATGAAAGACGAGAATACAAGAACTTGTTAATCATGTTTGATCAAATTGATCTACATTGAAGGAGAGGGAAACTATTCACTCACTATACCTATAAGAATTGTTACAAGAGATTATAAAAGATTTACAAGAAAATATATACATAAGTTTCCAAGAACAACCCTTATTTTGTACCCAAGTATTTTCCAATCTCTCCAACTCTCCTTATATAAGAAATTTCTAACATTTCCTCTCTAACTAGGATTACCCCTACTTTCCATTTTCTGTTGTCTTTGAATTCTACTAACATAAGTGATAGAGATACATATTTATAACTACTGAAACCCAATAAATTCATAATCGGTCAAACACACAATCCATTAACGAACATCTTCACAAACAAAAGTGATATGACCCGATTGTTGCTTATTGGAAGAACTCTGCCACCACTATTGTATAGACTCCATTGGTCATCCTCTGTAGACCTTCAAACACTCGATTATGTATTACACCACCAATCACCCGACTATATCATACACTGCTAGCCTTTGCCGCCCTGACCATACCATCGTCGGGCCGTGACTCTGGTATTAAAAGTGTTAAAGCATGTTTTCATTTTCTTCATTGTCTGTTGATAAACATATCTCTACATAAACAATTGAACTATGCATTTTGTACAAGATTCTAATACTTTTCTAAGATTCTAATGCCTGCAACTTTTAAATGTTATAAAACATGTTTTCATTTTCTTCATTGTCCGTTGATAGACATATCTCTACATAAACAATTGAACTATACATTTGGTACAAGATTTATTGATGTTAAGAATATTTGTATATAAAATAGTTTCACATCGACTATATTATGTAATTAGTTGTAATCTCTCTACATATAATACAATCTCCATAGTTCCTTTGAAACACATGGTTTATTCAAACATCTCTCACTCTTTTATTCTTCAATATAGTATCCAGAGCTTGTTGAGATTTAACTATTCGCAGTGCTTTACCCGGTTGACCCACTTTCTTCTGAAGAGAAAAATTTTAGGTGACTCATTCGTGTCACCACCATACTGTCACTTTTCTGGCCTAAATTGACACTGTCACCCTAGTGTCGATGCTCTTGATGTCCTTCTGATGAAATACCTATACCGTCGGAATCGTCTCTTTCAGCCTTAATATCTCATGCGTCATCACTCTAGTAACGCATGATAACATGTTTGGCAGCCTTTCCCGTCACCGTTTCCATCGTTGACATCGATGTCCTATCCTCTTTCAGAATTTGTACTCAATTTTTGTTTCAAGCCATCAACTCTCATGGGAGACACTGATTTCTTAACGTTTAACAAGGTTTCGCTTATCCCATATGAGAAACTAACCAGGACATCCAACTACAACATATGGGCTGGTGCTGTCAAAATGTAGTTTCATGGTCAAGGATATGAAAACCACTTAACCACAAAATTAGATAATATTCCCTCCGCCAAACACAATAAGTGGAAACAAAATGATGCTTCTCTATGCAGTGCGCTATGGTTTTCCATAGCAACTAATCCCCAAGCACGGTACCAATCCTTTGACACTTACTACGAGTTTTTCGAAAAGGCTAAGAAAGTATTCTCTAATGATGTCCATAATCTTTACAGTGTCATCCTCAAACTCAATTCTTTGAAATTGGAGAATATGGATATTCAAGCCTATCGGAGTAAACTTTATGCATTGAAGGAAAATTTCACAATCCTAATTCCTTTAACAATAGATGCAACAACTCATGTTGAACAACATAGTAAGTATTTCATGATCTTGGCACTTGTCAGACTACCACCATAACTCAATTCCATTCATAAAAATATTTTATCAGGACCTAATGTTCCTAACTATGAAGCAGTTAGTGAAGAAATGTTGCGATTGGATACACCTCATACTTTTGGACCGGTTTCTACTCCATATCCCATCGAATCATCTTCTCTTGCTTTCCACTACCATGGTCGTGGTGGATGAACCGGAGGACGTGGTGGTCAATGACATGGTATTCATTGTAACTATTGTAATCGTTACAGTCACATTAAAGCTGATTGTCGAACAAAGAACAGAGAACAACAAAGATAACCACAGGTCGCTGCCATTGCTCAACCGACAATCACTAAAGATGTTACTATTCCCGCCGCTAATTACAATGATTTCCTTAAATTCAAACCATCCCATCAACCAACATTATCTATCGTTGTTGCTCAGTCTAGTAATATTGTAGCCATTGTCTCTACATCCTCTCTTGGTCCTTGGATCCTTGTATCTAGTGCCTCTGATCATATGATTGATGATAAATCTCTTCTATCTCACTTGTCTTATTCTGATTCTTTGCCTCCTATTGCTGTGGAAGATGACTTTAAAATTAAAGTTCAAGGCATTGGTCAGGCATACCCACTTCCAAACTTGTATTTAGACTCTTTCCTTTACACTCTCAGTTGTCCTTTTAATCTAATATCAGTTAAGAAGCTCACTCATACTCTTGATTGTTCAGTCCTTTTGAATGATGATTATGTTTTTTCCCTGGATTGACATACATGACAAACGATTACAATAAGAAGTAAGTTCGGAGCATTATATCATCTATCTCCACTGGTGGCATGTGATTCTATTGATTCTCAAGACCTTACACACCAATGTTTGGGTCACCCTAGCCTTAATAAAATGATTCTTTTAGTTCCTAGTTTTTATAAGCTTTCACCATTTGAGTGTCAGTTGTGTCAATAAGGCAAACATACTCGTAGCACTTATTGTCAACGAGTATATAAAAGTGTTGCATCACCTTTTACTTTAGTTAATTCTAATATTCGGGGTTCTAGTCGCGTCAAGTGTAACACCCCAAATTTAATCTGAATATTTTAATTTATTTATTTAATTGAGAATATTTGTATTTTGGGTGTTTCCGGTGATTTTCGGTGTTTTGTGGAATTATTGAGAATTATGCAATTTATGGGTTATTTATTTAATTGATAGTATATAATATTAATTTATTAACATTATTATGAATCAAAATAAATACTAGTGAAAGAAGGGTAATTTGGGCAACTGAGAGGAGTAAGTGACGGTATAATGGAGAAAGCCCAATTTGTGAGGCCCAAGACTAGGTTTGACAAAATTGAGTTCTGAAGGGAAATTAGAATTCATTTTGTGTTAACCGTGAAAGTTTGGTGGCCAAAGCTCGGAAAGAAAGGTTGGAGGCAGAAGACCCCAAAGTTAATCGTGAAAGCTTTGAATCGGCTAAGGTATGGGGAGTATCGCTTTTCATGATTTTCTATGTATGCCTTTCGATATGTTTATGGTTGGTTTGGGGGTTTTAGGGAGAATTATGGGGAAAAAAGGATTTTGGCCTTTGTGGCCAAAATCTATCATTGAGATTTTGACCGTGATAAGATTAGAAGGTTATGAGAACAAGTGATCTACGGCCTTCGTGGCCTAGATCCATCATTGCGGTGGTAACCGTAAGGATCCTAAGGATAAAGATGGGAAATAATGATCTTTGGCCTTCGTGGCCTAAACCTGTAAGTGCAAATCTAACCGTGAATTAATTGAGGAATTAGGGAAATTGATGATAAGATTCGGAGATTATGGTTAGTGGTATGTAACACTGAATATTAATATGAGAAAGGAAACCTTAGGCCTTCGTGGCCAAAACCATGGATTGTTATATGTTTGACCCCGTAGGAATAGGAATGTTCAAATGTGAGTAACTCTGATGCACTCAGAGCAATTGCAAGAAAATAGTGATTTAGGCAGTGCAAATGTGGCCGGATTGGCCTAATAAACCATAAATTTTGTGTTGTTATCGCCGTATGACCTTAGGGATGATTTAGGGATGTTTTGGGGGCATTGGGCAAGTGAATCGTATGAGTATTTGGGCAAGAATCAGTTTTGGTCATAGCAGGTTTTTGCTGTCACCGCATTGTTCGCCTAGCGAGCATGCCAGCGAAGACTCGCCACAGACTCGCCTAACGAGCATGCCAGTAAATACTCGCCACAGACTCGCCTAGCGAACATGCCAGCGAAGACTCGCCACAGACTCGCCTAGCGAGCACGCCAGCGAACGTAGAAGAATTTCGCGAATATTGATCGTGTGCAGCGATGCCGTGATGTTTGATTATGGGATTTCAGTGATGAGTTACCATGAGTATGACAGTGGGTTTTGGGTGATATGTGCATGATGATGATGATGATGATGATGATGATGATGATTATGATGAATTATGTGATAACATGAGATATGATGATTTATTGTGATGATGATGATTATTATGATGAATTATGTGATAACATGAGATATGATGCTTTATGTGATGATGATGATTATTATGATGAATTATGTGATAACATGAGATATGATGATTTATTGTGATGATGATGATTATTATGATGAATTATGTGATAACATGAGATATGATGATTTATTGTGATGATGATGATTATTATGATGAATTATGTGATAACATGAGATATGATGATTTATTGTGATGATGATGATTATTATGATGAATTATGTGATAACATGAGATATGATGCTTTATGTGATGATGATGATTATTATGATGATGATGATTATTATGATGAATTATGTGATAACATGAGATATGATAATTTATTGTGATGATGATGATTATTATGATGAATTATGTGATAACATGAGATATGATGCTTTATGTGATGATGATTATTATTATGATGAATTATGTGATAACATGAGATATGACGATTTATGTGATGATGATGACTATGTTGATGAGTTATGACGTTTGATGAATATGATGAATGATGATGCACCATATGTTGTTATTATGAGGATTATTATTGACGTGTGCATCATGCATTCATGTGCATCCGGACTTCGGTTCAGGACCTTGATTACTTTGGCTTCAATCCCACTTTGCATATGTGAAGTATTATGATGTGCTCCAGTTCTCTAGTAGAATCGATCCTATTGATGGGGATCTATGGAGGGTTGATTGTAACACCCTTCTAAACCCCGCAAACAATATATGCATAATCAGAGTAAAAGTTAACATGCATCCATAAAAGGGCATCACACAAAACTTGCACCACATTAAAACAATCTGTCATGCTCATAAACACCCTTCCATTTAGCAGCGGATTCATTAATGAAAATCCTTTTAAAAGAAACATTTACTTTCATCATATAAAATCAACATCTCTAGGCACTAAGGCCAACATCTCATTATCTCAATTACTCCAAATATGAAAACATGACTTAGGTTACATAATGTAATCCTAAAACATAAGCAATCGATCCCCGTGTTACACGACCAGAGCATGACTCGACCCATAAATAATTACTAAACCGCTACACACGTAGCGACCTCGAACTACAAGCAGAACTTCATAAAGGCCTCCAGCAACCTAATCTGCAATGCCTCATAGAGCATTATAAAACAGCAAAAGGGTGAGAAATATAACCATAATAGTCAAAGCATAAGATTACATATATAGGTAATCATGTAACACATATTCACATTTCTCACCACACTTCATTCCCATAATCATAATTATATCATGCTCACATATATCAACATTATGAACATTCGCAAGCACATCCCTTCATGCTTAATTTCACAATCATTCACAAGCACATTTATACAACAACAATATTATGCAATGTGACTCAACATATCCAATGCAACTCAATGCTATGCGGTACCGACTCTCGTTATCTTTTTTCGGTTTTCACTCTAAACCGGGTCCATCCTTCTAGACCGGTAACTCGTTATCATTTTTCGGTTTTTACTTTAAACCGGGTCCACCCTTCTAGACCGATAACAACCAAGCCCGTCCCCTAGGCTTCAAACCCACCCTTCTAGGTTTGGGACAAGCCACTAGTTTCCACGAAACTAACAGACATTGCCTCTTGACTGAATGATGCATGTACAATCAACCAATCACAATAAATGCACTTAAGACCGTTCCCGCGTCTTAATCCCATGCATTCGAATAATTCACCCCTTCGAGAATTTCATCATGATTGCACATACAACATATATCAAACATTTATCAATGTATTTATTTCACCCATCATCATATTCAACAACAATGCACACATATCACATATGTTCCCATGCATTCACACAACAATCGCATACATATATGCACTCACAATTCATTAGACGATACACATACATTCCTCATTGTATTCCCATGTATCTCTAATTATCACAACAATCAAGGTATTCACATCGCAATACCAATCATACAATTATAAGTTATGCACACATATTCAAAATGTTCTCATGCATACTCATTACATAATTGTATACACATCGAGCATTCGCAAATTCATTAACTAATACACACATAATCACTTATTATGTTCACATGTATTTTAACCGATTACAATTAATCATTTATATCACAACTCTAGGATTCACGCCCAAAGGCTACCCACAACACATATCATCACCATGGATCACATACTTATTTATATCATAGAGGTATTAACCTATGTGAATCAACCAAACAATCACCACATGAACAACACAGCAAAAGAAAAATGCTGTCACATTCGCCTTCATTCGCCTGGCGAACCCTCGCAGCGAACCTTCGCCTGGCCTTCGCCTGGCGAACTCTCTCAGCGAACACTCGCTAGGCTTCGCCTGGCGAGACTTCCCAGCGAGCCCAAGTCAGTAGCTACTGACTTCATTCGCCACCATTCGCCAGCACCTTCGCTGGGCGAACCTTCGCTATCCAACTTCACTTGGCAAACTCGCCAGCGAAGTCCACTGGGACTTAAATATAATTATTCTCCAACATTCGCTGGGCTTCGCCTGGCGAAGCTTCGCCTTTGCTCGCCTGGCGAGAGCCAGCGAACCTGCGCAGAACAGATTCACACTCTGTTCCTCCTTCACCAATCCATCATCAACCCTCTCTTATACATCCAAATAAGTATAAACAGCATCAATACATGTTACCCGACTATTCTACGACGTTATTACTCAGTTCCAACCGATTAAATCACAGTTCTACCAATTATTCCAACTTTTGCCCTAAATGAAAAAGGATGGAAACTACACCAAAACCCCAACCCAACATACATAACATCATGCAATGATCAAATAGAAACATTTCTCACCCTTACCTCGATTAATCGGAGCTTTGATGTTGGTTCTTAATGATTTCCACTTTTCCTCTTCTTCTCTTCTCTTTCTCTCCTTTCTTCTTCTTTCCTCTTTCCTTCCAAATGTTTTTCTAACTTTCTTTTCTTTCTTTCTCTCTTATATATTTCCTTCATTTTCCTTCCTTCCAATTTCCTCCTCAATTCTCTATTAATTCCAATTAATAAAAATTAATTTCTAACATTAATAAAATCCCACTAAATCAATTAATTACTATAATTAATTATTTAATGAAATTCGGGTTGTTACAACTCTCCCCCACTTTAGGAATTTTTGTCCTCGAAAATGTTATCTGATTCCAAACAACTCTGGATACGACTCTCGCATTCCAATTCTTCCAAATCCAATTCTCCCATAACTACTTCCACCAAAGGAATCTCTATACTTCGAAGTTGTTTCTTATCAACTACTAGAACTAGCCACGCCTCCGAAGTCAAATTCTCTCTCACTTGTACACCATCCACCTGAATCAATGTACCTCTTCAACTTAGACATATGAACACCTCATGCAATCCTCTCAAGCGACAGCGGTAAAACAGTCTAACATGCTATCCGCCTCACGCTTCCGCTGCGCTACTCTGATACAGATCAACAAAACACAGGGTGCTCACGAGACTTCAAGCTCGACCAACACCAATTACTACCATAACTCTCAAAACACGGCCTTACTTGGATTCTTTGATCGTTTCCATCGTCCCTTGCACGGTCTTTGATCCGAGTACAACACTCCCGTTGGACATGCTACAACACAAAGGAGTCATACCCTCTTACCCAACGAACTTCATACGATGTTGCTTCCGATATGAAATGGCAACAGTTATTGTAGGCAACTCCATCAACGAAAATTAACTACCCTTAGATCCATCTTGGTCCAACACACAAGCTCTCAACGAGTCCTCTTCATACTGGATAGTTTTCTTCGTTTGTCCATGCCATTCACGGACGCTAGTCAGAGTTCATCTTCAACATGGCACCCAACCGCTTTCGCAATCTTTCCCATAATCTTAACGAAAACTTGAGTTCCCATCTAACAGAATGATTCATCTTCACTGGTAGGCAACGAGTTACTCTTGTTAACCCATTCTTAATTGTCCAAATCGGATCATACTTCCTCAAATTCATCAGAAAACTCGGCACAAAGCCCATGGGAATACTATCCCATCCCACTCGAAATACTCAACAGTTGTATCAGATCCAACCATCTCTAATGTCCATACTTCAATTCCCAGCAAGTCTAATCAACATATACAGACTCAATCAATTCCTTCTCCATCTATGGCTATCCAAAACTATTTCTCAAATTCGGTCGCATCTTCCTAGTACCTGCACGGATACTCCATCTTTCTCGATGTACTTCTCCCTGAGTACTCTTATCCAACTCACACTATTCAGAATACACACTTCATCACGACATCTCACAATACCATTTCCCTTAATCCGAAAATAAGCCCTCTGACTTTTATCCATTAAATTCAATTAATCTATCAACTCAACTCAGAATTCCGATTTCCTCGAACCTCATCAGAATACCAAAAGTCAATCTCAACATCCAAGACTCAACTCCATAAGAAGTCTCTTCACAGGCCGAACTCATATCTGAATTTGCTTAATCAGTTCTAACTTTCTTACCATTTTCATTAGTGTATACCAAAATTCCCGATTCGATATCTTAGCTACCACTTGGTCTCATCCGAATGGTAATTTAACCAAAACCATACTCCTTCAGGAGTTCCAATTACTTCTCTGTCTCATATTTGACTCTCTCTCAAATAAAACAAATACCTTAAGGTCAGTAACCATCTCAAATCTCAACTAAACAATTGAGGCTTCCAAATTCCGGTACAAACACACAACAGCAACCCACTCCAAATTACTTGTCAGATAATCCCTCTCTGTACTTTATATTGCCTTCAAGCATAACCAAAACTCATTAATGTTGTACTTAACATATCTCTTAATCATATCAACAAAGTATCTCAAAACACAACGACAATCCTGTCGGACTTGGCAAAACCAATACACGAACTGTTGACAGCTTTCTCAAAACTCTTTGAACTTTCTTCACAGTAGCACATCACTGCCTCTTCCCCAATACTAATAACTCAAGTTCCCGACGCTCAACATGAACCCCTATACTCTCCGAACATATCCAAACACCATCAGTTACATAACCATTGACTCTCTCAATCAAGTGTGGAAAATCATTATATCAAACGGACACTCAGCTGTGAACTTATGGTGATAACACAAACCGCACTCTCCGCGCTTACCATAACATCCAAACATTTTCGCCAATAAATACTTAATTCCATGTCACTACTTTCCCATCACATAGAGCACTGTAATATCTTCCAACGCTTCTAATCTTGCGTCATTCCGAATTACGGTTTTCCGTTACGACAAAATCGCGGAAACAACCCTTCCACACTTAAAGGTCATCCAATACCTCTCCAACTCTTGAAATGCTTAAGGGTCCAATTATACCAACCATGTATTCCACATCTCATTTCCTTTAGTAATCACTAGAAGTCATTATCCACCCTTATACTCAACTCCACAATCTGTTGCCGTAGCACACACACCAGACATAATTATCAACACTACTCAATCAATTTAATTCTTCGACTGTCCAAACAGATATAATTAGTCGGCAAAACTGCCATCTTCCCACTTTCATTAGCACCCCAAATTCCCACCAAAATTAACCATCTCCTCATTATCTCGTGCCGACTCATCAACACACTTCTTAAGCACCTGGCTTAGCTCCAAACAATTCTCTGCTCATGCCACCTAAGCTTGCAAGACACGTCCATCCCATCCAACAGAACTCCAACTACTATCAACAAGAGATTAAGGGTGATCAGTTCCTCAATTTGTCAATAGGCAGCTGAAAATCATGATGGAGTATAGACTATCTTTACCAAACCACAAGAGTGTTAACCACCCACTGAGCTACAACTTCTACACCTGCAGCATCTTGGAGAAGCACAACTTCTCCCCCACTTTAGATCATTCCCACTTCTCCAGACAAGGTTAAGCAACAACATGTATCGACAGTGTTTTCACACACATGTCGCGTACAAGGGAACAAATAACATTAGACAACTTGGCCGGACGGACCAACCAGGCTCTGATACCACTAATGTAACACCCTTTTAAACCCCGCAAATAATATATGCATAATCAGAGTAAAAGTTAACATGCATCCATAAAAGGGCATCACACAAAACTTGCACCACATTAAAACAATCTGTCATGCTCATAAACACCCTTCCATTTAGCAGCGGATTCATTAATGAAAATCCTTTTAAAAGAAACATTTACTTTCATCATATAAAATCAACATCTCTAGGCACTAAGGCCAACATCTCATTATCTCAATTACTCCAAATATGAAAACATGACTTAGGTTACATAATGTAATCCTAAAACATAAGCAATCGATCCCCGTGTTACACGACCAGAGCATGACTCGGCCCATAAATAATTACTAAACCGCTACACACGTAGCGACCTCGAACTACAAGCAGAACTTCATAAAGGCCTCCAGCAACCTAATCTGCAATGCCTCATAGAGCATTATAAAACAGCAAAAGGGTGAGAAATATAACCATAATAATCAAAGCATAAGATTACATATATAGGTAATCATGTAACACATATTCACATTTCTCACCACACTTCATTCCCATAATCATAATTATATCATGCTCACATATATCAACATTATGAACATTCGCAAGCACATCCCTTCATGCTTAATTTCACAATCATTCACAAGCACATTTATACAACAACAATATTATGCAATGTGACTCAACATATCCAATGCAACTCAATGCTATGCGGTACCGACTCTCGTTATCTTTTTTCGGTTTTCACTCTAAACCGGGTCCACCCTTCTAGACCGATAACTCGTTATCATTTTTCGGTTTTTACTTTAAACCGGGTCCACCCTTCTAGATCGATAACAACCAAGCCCGTCCCCTAGGCTTCAAACCCACCCTTCTAGGTTTGGGACAAGCCACTAGTTTCCACGAAACTAACAGACATTGCCTCTTGACTGAATGATGCATGTACAATCAACCAATCACAATAAATGCACTTAAGACCGTTCCCGCGTCTTAATCCCATGCATTCGAATAATTCACCCCTTCGAGAATTTCATCATGATTGCACATACAACATATATCAAACATTTATCAATGTATTTATTTCACCCATCATCATATTCAACAACAATGCACACATATCACATATGTTCCCATGCATTCACACAACAATCGCATACATATATGCACTCACAATTCATTAGACGATACACATACATTCCTCATTGTATTCCCATGTATCTCTAATTATCACAACAATCAAGGTATTCACATCGCAATACCAATCATACAATTATAAGTTATGCACACATATTCAAAATGTTCTCATGCATACTCATTACATAATTGTATACACATCGAGCATTCGCAAATTCATTAACTAATACACACATAATCACTTATTATGTTCACATGTATTTTAACCGATTACAATTAATCATTTATATCACAACTCTAGGATTCACGCCCAAAGGCTACCCACAACACATATCATCACCATGGATCACATACTTATTTATATCATAGAGGTATTAACCTATGTGAATCAACCAAACAATCACCACATGAACAACACAGCAAAAGAAAAGTGTTGTCACATTCGCCTTCATTCGCCTGGCAAACCCTCGCAGCGAACCTTCGCCTGGCCTTCGCCTGGCGAACTCTCTCAGCGAACACTCGCTAGGCTTCGCCTGGCGAGACTTCCCAGCGAGCCCAAGTCAGTAGCTACTGACTTCATTCGCCACCATTCGCCAGCACCTTCGATGGGCGAACCTTCGCTATCCAACTTCACTTGGCAAACTCGCCAGCGAAGTCCACTGGGACTTAAATATAATTATTCTCCAACATTCGCTGGGCTTCGCCTGGTGAAGCTTCGCCTTTGCTCGCCTGGCGAGAGCCAGCGAACCTGCGCAGAACAGATTCACACTCTGTTCCTCCTTCACCAATCCATCATCAACCCTCTCTTATACATCCAAATAAGTATAAACAGCATCAATACATGTTACCCGACTATTCTACGGCGTTATTACTCAGTTCCAACCGATTAAATCACAGTTCTACCAATTATTCCAACTTTTGCCCTAAATTAAAAAGGATGGAAACTACACCAAAACCCCAACCCAACATACATAACATCATGCAATGATCAAATAGAAACATTTCTCACCCTTACCTCGATTAATCGGAGCTTTGATGTTGATTCTTGATGATTTCCACTTTTCCTCTTCTTCTCTTCTCTTTCTCTCCTTTCTTCTTCTTTCCTCTTTCCTTCCAAATGTTTTTCTAACTTTCTTTTCTTTCTTTCTCTCTTATATATTTCCTTCATTTTCCTTCCTTCCAATTTCCTCCTCAATTCTCTATTATTCCAATTAATAAAAATTAATTTCTAACATTAATAAAATCCCACTAAATCAATTAATTACTATAATTAATTATTTAATGAAATTCGGGCTGTTACATTGATGGCCCAATGTCCATCGCGCTGTGATGATTGGTATCACATGCATTGAGTTTTGTTGCATCTTGCATCTATGAGTCTTTTTGTATGAATTATGACGTTGTGGCCTTTGAGGCATATTTGAGGAATATTAATGTGTCAATATAATTACTATGCCGTTTATGCATTAATTGTTATACATTGATTATTATGAATTGTTTTACTCACCCTGCCTGTTTGAATGTTACCTCCATGTGGGTAACGTGCATATGACCAAGTTTAGCCGTGGACGCCGACGAGGAGTTATTTTTGAAGTTTTAGAGTCGTTGCCTTTATAGTTAACTTAGAGGGTCTTGCTCTGATATGTAACATTGGGTTGGGTTCCTTGAGTTGATTTTATACTGTTAAAGTTATTTGGTTTATTTTCCCTTTTTGAGGAAACCTTGATTTATGCTTTGGGTTCTGCTGTTTATGATGTTTTGATGTATTTTGGGGAAAACCCGTAGTTACGAAGTACGGACCTATTTTGATGACTTTGAGAAATGTACGCCCTTTTAGTGGCTTTTTAATGAGATTTATTTATTCACTCTGATTTTTGTGTTATTTTGCCTTAACATTTTTGGGGTTGAAAAAGGGTGTTACATTAGTGGTATCAGAGCAGGTCGGTCGGTCCGTCCAAGTTGTCTAATGTTGCTTGTTCCCTTGTATGCGACATGTGTGTGGAAACACTGTTGATACATGTTTGTTGTCAAACCTTTGTCTGCAGAAGTGGGAACGAAACAAGTGGGGGAGAAGCTGTGCTTTTCCAGGACGCTGCAAGTGTGGAGTGGCGGCTTAGTGTATGGTTGAACGCTCTTATAGTTTGGTAAAGATGGTTTATACCCGATCATGATTTTCGACTGTCTATTGACAACTTGAGGAACTGATCACCCTTAATCTCTTGTTGATAGTAGTTGGGATTGTGTTGGATGGGATTGTGTTAGATGGCGTGAGCAATGAATTATCTTGAGTTAAGCTAAGTGCTTAAGGATTGTTTTGATGAGTTGGCGTAGGACGGTGTTGGGATGTTTAATTCTGATGGGGATATTTGAGTGTTAAGGAAAGTGGGGAAATTGGTGGTTTGCCGATTAATTGTGATTGTCTGGAAGTTATCATGACAAGATAGTGATGTATAGCCAAGACGTGAAGTGGGGTTATGATCGACTTAGTTACGGAAACTAGTCTGATATTGAGAGCTCCATATTATATGTCTGTTTGGATGGTCAAGAAATTAAATTGATTGAGTAGTTTTGAGACTTGTGTCTGGTGTGTGTTCTAAGGTAACAGATTGTGAGGTCGAGTATATTAAACATGGACAATGACTTCTGGTGATTATTAGAGAAAGTCAGATGTGGGATGTAATATTGGTATAATTAGGCCTTTAATTCTTTCAAAAGTTGAAGATGTGTTGAATGGCCTCCTAAGTGTGAAATTGTTGTTGTACGTTGAATTCCGAGATCACAGCTTTTTACGGAATCGAAATCAGACACCCGAAAGTCAGGTAACGGTCGAAAACAGAATTTCGGACTGTCAGGTTCATCGAGCGAGCAATATCCTTCGCCTAGCAAACAGCTCCAGGAGCCGTTCGCCTCTGTGTTCGCCAGGCGAAAATGTCTTGGGGCAGAAGAATGTTGTTTTCGTATTTTTGTCGTAACGGGAGAACCGTAACTCAAAATGATGCACGGTTCGAAGCGTTGGAAAGATATTCTAATGCTCTATGTGATGGTGAAGTAGTGGCATGGAATTAAGTTATTTATTGATGGAATATGTTTGGATTTTGTAGTAAGTGCGGAAAGTGTGGTTCGTGTTTCCGCCACAACTCACAAATTGAGTGTCCGTTTGGCATGGGGCTTCTGAAGGATGATGGCTTTGGGTTAAATTACCATTCAGGTAAAGCGGATGTGGTATCCGATGCATTAAATTGGAATTCTTTGCATATGCCGATGATGATGGTAAAATAGTTAGAACTGATTGAGCAATTTTGTGATGCGAGCTTGGTTGGTGGAGAGACTTTTGTGGAGTTAAGATTTATATGTTGGAGCTTACTAGTGGTATTCTTGATGAGATTCGAGAAGGTCATAAATCTGAGTTGAGTTAGCATATTGGTGGAATTTGATGAATTAAAGTCGAAGAGTTGATTTCAGATTAATAGAAATGGTATCATGAGATGTCGTGATAGAGTTTGTGTCCCAGATATTGTTGAGTAGAATAAGATTACTCTTGAAGAAGGACATTGAGGTAGTTTGAGTATCCATCCCGGTGCTATGAAGGTGTAACCGAATTTGAGGAAATTGTTTTGATGACCATAGATGAAGAGAGAAGTGTGTGAGGATGTATATGCTGGTTAGACTTGTCAAAAGTCGAAGATTGAACATCAGAGACCAATGGGTCTGATGCAACCGTTGAATATTCCAGATTGGAATTGGAATAGTATTTCCGTGGATTTTGTGTCAGGATTTGTCGAAGACTGTGAGAGGGATATGATTCAATTTGGGTGATTTTGGATAGATTGACATGAGCAGCTCATTTTATACCTATGAGGATTACCTATTCTGTGTTGAAGCTAGTTGAAATGTATATTGAGGGAGTTGTGAAGTTGTAAGAGGTACCGTCGAATATTGTGTCTGATAGAAATCTGAGATTTACATTGAGATTTTGGGAGAGTTGCAGACGCTTTAGGTACCATGTTGAAGTTGAATTCTGCCTATCATCCGCAGACGGATGGATAGACAGAGAGAACTATCCAATCTTTAGAGGATTTGTTAAGAGCTAGTGTATTGGATCAAGTTGGATCGTGGGATAGTCATTTTCCTTTGATTGAGTTTACCTATGATAATAGTTACCATTCTAGTATCAGAATGGCACCGTATGAGGCTTTGCATGATAGGAGGTGTAGGACTCCTTGTTGTTGATATGAGTCAGGCAAGATTATTGTACTCGGACCTGAGATTGTACAAGAAACAATTGAGAAGATCAAGAGGACCCAAGAAAAGATGGATGTTTCGTAGGGTCGTAAGAAGAGTTACCATGATAATAGGGGGAAAGCACTTGAATTTCAAGAGGAAGATCTCGTGTTCTGAGAGTTACGCCGGTAATTGGTGTTGGTCGAGCTTGGAAGTTTCAAAAGCTCACACCGTGTTTTATAGTCTGTATCAGAGTAGCGCAGCGGAAGCGTGGGAGAAGTACCATGTTAGACTGTTTTATCGTTGTCGCTTGTGAAATTGCATGATGTGTTTCATGTGTCTCCGCTGAGGAAGTACATTGTTTCGGATGGACGATGTACAAGTGGGAGATGATTTGACTACTGAGGCATTGCTAGTTCGGATTAGTGAACGAAAAGCAACTTTGAGGTAAAGAAATTGCCTTAGTAAAGGCAGTTTTGGGAGGACCAACTAAAGGAAGTGGATTCAGGAGTGTGGAGATCAGTTGAGGAAGTCATGTCCGACTCTGTTTTCTTGAGGTAATTTTCGAGGACGAAAATTCTTTTAAGAGGGGGAGAGTTGTAACACCCCAAATTTAATCGGAATATTTTAGTTTATTTATTTAATTGAGAATATTCATATTTTGGGCGTTTCCGGTGATTTTCGGTGTTTTGTGGAATTATTGAGAATTATGCAATTTATGGGTTATTTATTTAATTGATAATATATAATATTAATTTATTAATATTAATATGAATTAAAATAAATAATAGTGAAAAAAGGGTAATTTGGGCAATTGAGAGGAGTAAGTGAGGGTATAATGGAGAAAGCCCAATTTGTGAGGCCCAAGACTAGGTTTGACAAAATTGAGTTCTGAAGGGAAATTAGAATTCATTTTGTGTTAACCGTGAAAGTTTGGTGGCCAGAACTCTGAAGGAAAGGTTGGAGGCAGAAGACCCCAAAGTTAATCGTGAAAGCTTTGAATCGGCTAAGGTATGGGGAGTATCGCTTTTCATGATTTTCTATGTATGCCTTTCGATGTGTTTATGGTTGGTTTAGGGGTTTTAGGGAGAATTATGGGAAAAAGGGATTTTGACCTTTGTGGCCAAAATCTATCATTGAGATTTTGACCGTGATAAGATTAGAAGGTTATGCGAACAAGTGATTTATGGCCTTCGTGGCCTAGATCCATCATGGTGGTGGTAACCGTAAGGATTCTAAGGATAGAGATGGGAAATAATGATCTTTGGCCTTCGTGGCCTAAACCTGTAAGTGCAAATCTAACCATGAATTAATTGAGGAATTAGGGAAATTGATGATAAGATTCGGAGATTATGGTTAATGGTATGTAACACTGAATATTGATATGAGAAAGGAATCCTTAGGCCTTCGTGGCCAAAACCTTGGATTATTATATGTTTGACCATGTAGGAATAGGAATGTTCAAATGTGAATAACTATGATGCACTCAGAGAAATTGCAGGAAAATAGTGATTTAGACAGTGCAAATGTTGCCGGATTAGCCTAATAAACCATAGATTTTGTGTCGTTATCGTCGTATGACCTTAGGGATGATTTAGGGATGTTTTGGGGCCATTGGGTAAGTGAATCGTATGAGTATTTGGGCAACACTCAGTTCTAGTCGTAGCAGGTTTTTACTGTCATCGCAGTGCTCGCCTAGCGAGCATGCCAGCGAAGACTCGCCTAGCGAGCACGCCAGCGAACGTAGCAGAATTTCGCAAATTGATCGTGTGCAGCGATGCCGTGATGTTTGATTCTGGGATTTTAATGATGAGTTACCATGAGTATGACAGTGGGTTTTGCGTGATATGTGCATGATGATGATGATGATGATGATGATGATGATGATGATGATGATGATGATGATGAATTATGTGATAACATGAGATATGATGATTTATTGTGATGATGATGATTATTATGATGAATTATGTGGTAACATGAGATATGATTCTTTATGTGATGATGATGATGATTATTATGATGAATTATGTGATAACATGAGATATGATGATTTATTGTGATGATGATGATTATTATGACGAATTATGTGATAACATGAGATATGATGATTTATTGTGATGGTGATGATTATTATGATGAATTATGTGATAACATGAGATATGATGCTTTATGTGATGATGATTATTATTATGATGAATTATGTGATAACATGAGATATGATGATTTTTTGTGATGATGATGATTATTATGATGAATTATGTGATAACATGATATATGATGCTTTATGTGATGATGATGATTATGATGATGAATTATGTGATAACATGAGATATGACGATTTATGTGATGATGATGACTATGTTGATGAGTTATGACGTTTGATGAATATGATGAATGATGATGCACCATATGTTGTTATTATGAGAATTATTATTGACGTGTGCATCATGCATTCATGTGCATCTGGACTTCGGTTCAGGACCTCGATTACTTTGGCTTCAATCCCACTGTGTGGATGTGAAGTATTATTATGTGCTCCAGTTCTCTAGTAGAATCGATCCTATTGATGGGGATCTATGGAGGGTTAATGGCCCAGTGTCCATCGCGCTGTGATGATTGGTACCGCATCCATTGAGTTTTGTTGCATCTTGCATCTATGAGTCTTTTTGTATGAATTATGAAGTTGTGGCCTTTGAGGCATATTTGTGGAATATGAATGTGTTGAATATAATTACAATGTCGTTTATGCATTAATTGTTATACATTGATTATTATGAATTGTTTTAGTCACCCTGCCTGTTTGAATGTTACCTCCATGTGGGTAACATGCAGATGACCAAGTTTAGTCGTGGACGTCGGCGAGGAGTTATTTTTGAAGTTTTAAAGTCGTAGCCTTTATGGTTAACTTAGAGGGTCTTGCTCTGATATGTAACATCGGGTTGGGTTCCTTGAGTTGATTTTATACTGTTAAAGTTATTTGGTTTATTTTCCCTTTTTGAGGAAACCTTGATTTATGCTTTGGGTTCCGCTGTTTATGATGTTTTGATGTATTTTGGGAAAAACCCGTAGTTACGGAGTACGAACCTATTTTGATAACTGTGAGAAATGTACGCCCTTTTAGTGGCTTTTTAATGAGATTTATTTATTCACTCTGATTTTTGTGTTATTTTGCCTTAACATTTTTGGGGTAGAAAAAGGGTGTTACATCAAGTCAACTTTAGGATAATATTACTTTGTAACTTTCATCGATGATTTCTCATGATGTACTTGGTTATTTCTAATGAAAAATCATTCAGATGTTTTCCATATATTCCAATAGTTTTATGCTGAAATTAAAATCCAGTTTGACATTTCCATTAAAATTTTACGCACTGATAATGCTCATGAATATATGTCATTCAAGTTTCAATCTTTTTTTAACATCATAGGGAATTATTCACCAATCATCATGTGCTCATACACCACAACAAAACGGTGTTGCTGAACGGAAGAATCGTCATTTAGTTGAAACCACGCAGACTTTTTTACTTCACCATAACGTACCTTCTTGTTTTTGGGGTGATGCTCTCCTCACATTCGGTCACCTTATTAACTAAATTCCTTCATGGGTCCTTAAAGATCAGATTCCATACTCTATCTTGAATCTATAATATGATCTCTACCTCATTCCTCTTAGCGTCTTTGGTTGCACATGCTTTATTCATGACCCCTGTCCAATTAAAGACAAACTTTATGCCAAATTTATCAAATGTGTCTTTCTAGGCTACCCACATATACAAAAACAATATAATTGTTTTTGTCTCTAACTTCAACGATACATTATTTCCTCCGATGTTATCTTTTTTGAAAGTTCCCCATTCTTTTCTACCTCTGTGTCACTCGGTGAGAATTGTACTTCAGATGTTTAAGATATCCCTTCCATCATCCCCACACCTATTACACATCCATTGCAGGTCTAGCAGCGACGAACACCCTGTGCATTAGAGGTTATAGATGATATTGATCCACTAACACCATCTCCTACTCCAACTGCTCCTCTAGTTACGTCACCTAAACTTGACCTTCCAATAGCATTATGAAATGGTACTCGATCTCGTCATTGTAATCCTAAATATACTTGTGTTTTAAATTATGATTGTCTCTCTACTTCGTACCTCTCTTTTGTATCTGATTTGGATTATGTGTCTATTCCTAAGTCTACAAGTGAAGTTATGACTGATCCCAATTGGCATCAGGAAATGGTGGAAGAAATGGATGCATTGCATTCAAATAACACTTGGTAAGTTGTTACTTTACCTCCAGACAAAGCAATAGCGGGATGTCGATGGGATTATGCAGTGAAAGTTGGACCAGATGGTCAAATCGATCATTTCAAAGCTCGTTTGGTAGCCAAATGATATACACAGATGTTTGGTCTTGATTATAGTGAAAAAAAATTTCTTGTGGCCACAATTAGTTCAGTCTTTTTCTTTGTTGCAATGGTTGTTATTCATCATTGGCCTCTTCATGACTTGGACATTAAAAATGTATTTTTACACAGAGAACTAGAGGAGGAAGTTTATACGGATCAACCTCCAGGTTTTACTATTCTTGGCAATTCTAAACTTGTTTGTCGGTTTCACCATTCTCTCAATGGGCTGAAATAGTCCCTCATGCTTAGCTTGGTCGCTTCAGCTCTGCCTTGATACACTTTGGTATGACTAGGTGTGAAGCAGATCACTTTGTTGTCCTCCTTCATTTCTCCATCGATCAACGCATATTTCTTGTGGTCTATGTCGATGACATTATTATCACTGAAGATGATACTAAGAGTATCCAGCGACTCAAAATTCACCTTTTTAAAAACTTTCAGACAAAATATTTGGGTCCACTCAAATACTTCTTAAGTATTGAAGTTGTCAAGTCCTCATCCAAAATTGCAATCAACCAACACAAGTATACCTTAGACATTCTCAGTGAAACTGGTATGCTTGATTGTCGTCCTGTTGATACATTTGTGGATCCCAACGTCAAGCTTCTTCTGGGTCAGGGGGAGATATTGAAAGACCCGAAAAGATATCGACCACTTATGGGAAGACTCAACTATGTTACAGTCACCAAACTAAATATTACATTTACGCTGATCATTGTTAGCCAGTTTTTGAAAGATCCTTGTAATAGTCATTGGGATGCAGTCATTCAAATTCTTAGATATATAAAGAATGCACCGAGAAGAAGATTATTATATGAAGATAAGGATGACGTTAAGATCGTTTTTTCTCAAATGCAGATTAGGCCAGATCACCGTCAGATAGGAGATCCACATCTAGGTATTGTGTTCTCATTGGAGGTAATATGATCTCATGGAGAAGCAAGAAAAAAAATACAGTTGTATTATCTAGTGCTGCAGCTGAATATTATTCTACGGCAACAGCCTCAAAGAAGCTTGCATGAATGAAAAGTTTACTCTCAGAACTTAGGAGATGAGATCTTCAGAATACAAAACTCATATGTGATAATCAAGCAACCCTCCACATTGCATCTAATCTAATTTTCAATGAACAAACCAAGCACATAAAAATAAACTGTCATTATGTAAGGGACAAGATACTATCAAGAGAAATCACCCCAGATTTCGTAAAATCTGAAGACCAATTAGCTGATATATTTACAAAATTTCTTATGGGTTCTCGAAGTGGATTATATTTGTAACAAGCTCGAATCATATGACATATATGATCCAGTTTGAAGAGGAGTTATAATAATATTTGTATATAAAATAGTCTCACATCGACTATAGTATGTACTTAACTGTAATCTCTCTATATATAATATAATATACGTAGTGTCTTTTAAACACACAGTTTATTCAAATGTCTCTCACTCTCTTATACTTTAATAGATGGGATATATCTCTAATTTATAAAGAGGAAAATAAGAATGGCTTTAGAAAATGGACCGAAAAGAATCTATTTAAGGCTTACAAGTTAGAGACTTGATAATAGAACTAGACTTAGACTCTGTTTAGTAAAACTAGCTTATAGCCGATAGCTGTTAGCTGATAGCTGGTAGCTGATAGCTTATAACTTATAGCTTATAGCTTATAGCTTATAGTTGATGACTGGTAGCTGGTAAGTTAATTTGGGTGTTTGATAAATTAGTTGTTACACTATTTGACAATTACAAAATGACCTAAAATGATATTTTTAATTAAGAAACTTGTGATTTCATTATCTTATTATATTATATTATTAAATTAAATTTTATTCGATAAAAGTATATGTATTAATAACAACATGCAAAATAATTTTAATATTAATATATATGAAAAATTGAAGATATCATCAAAATATATAATTTGCATATAAGTTTTATGAGCTTTGCTATTTAGTATGAATATATTGACAACAAAATTCAATGAATAAAAGAACCAGTAAACCATACATGAAGTAGGAGTATTTTATAAAGCCATTTATGAGTACAAAAAACTAAAAGTAATCCTAATAACTACAATTTTTGGTCTGGTTAACTCATTCTTTCGTAAAATATAATTTTTTTTCTAATTTTATAATAAAATTTAATAAAATACGTGAAATAATAATATTGTAATTTTGAATTTAGTTATATTAATCTAAAATAATAACAAAAATAAGTTTATTTTTAAATTTTACGATAAAACCATAATAATATTCTTTCGTAAATTTTCTTCACCTTTGTTAATTTTATTGATTCTCCTAATTTGAGAATTATAAATACTATTTCTAAATTAATTATATAATTTATATTTAATAAATAAAAATAATGTCTAATAAAATAGAGAAAAATAAAAAAAATCTATTATAACATTCTTCAAAATCTCTTTAATTCAATCTTTTAAAATCAAATTTTTAATAGTACATACATATATATATATATATATATATATATATATATATATATATATATATATATATATATATATATATATATATATATATATATATATATATATATATATATATATATATATATATATATATATATATATATATATATATATATATATATATATATATATATATATATATATATATATATATATATATATATATATATATATATATATATATATTAAAATAATAAATATATAATTAAAATAAAAGATCATATTTTAAAATTTTGAACTATTTTAAATAATTTTTAAAAAAAATTATAAATTAAAAGCTAAAAAACAGTTACGAAACAGAGTTTTTTAATTAAAATAAACTGAAAAGATAGAAATTATAAGTTAAAAAAAATTTTATTTTATTTTTGTCTTACCAACTCTTAAATAAAATGACGGCTTGATGTCACGAGGATCTGTTATAAACTTTTCTCAATCATTTAAAACTCTTTACGTGTGTGTATATTTTTCTCGAAGATATTGCTTTTGGAGCTTGCTAGGTTCTCAAAGGTGGATGAAAATTGTAGGAGTAGTAATAATACTATTTTCCTACGTGGACTCAACTTTGTGCATTATGAATATGTAAGAAAGTATCGCATCCCAAATGTCATCAAATCAATTGCCCCCAACTTGCATCTAACCCCACCACTTCACTCCACGTGAGAATACATTAATAAATTGCTAATTAAGCTTAGAGTTTTCCTACCAATCATCATGGCATGGAGACAAAAGATTCGTAGTTAGGCTTTTTGATGAGTATATTGGAATTTTGACATCAAGGTCGTTTTTGTTATCATGATGATCGTTTAGAAGGTATACTAACACACCATATATATTATTCTAAATTTGGAAAAAAACCATGTTACTATTAAAATTGGTATTAAATTTTTTCTATTAATATAATCTGTTATGGCCTAGGCCCCGCCTTGACTGAACAGGCCCAGCCCAATAATGTGCAGTAGGTCCAATCTGATTTGGGCTACTGCCGTCGAGCACAAGGTTCTCGTCGGGCAAAAAATACCCTCTGCGGGCAGGACCTTCTCCCCCTGTCGAGCAAAACGTGTCCTTCACACGTTCTCCACTTGCTCCTCTGCACGGGGACACATCACCAACCAACTGCCCGCCTCCGAAAGAGCAGGTCAAACCCGCTTTCCGTAGATCACTGGACAGTTGAACTAGGGTGAAGACCACGTTCTGATTTTCACTACGCCACGTAAGCCCTAGCAGTCACTTGGGTTGGGTCTGACCATCCAGCCCAACTCAAACCGTTGGCCCTGCGCTGGGGTCTCTCTATAAATACCCTCTTACACAAGAGGGTCAGATATTCACTTCTTACCCCTTTTCTGTACTTGTGATCACTATGTCCAACTTCTTACTTTGGCATCGGAGTGTCTTGTAGGTACACCCCCCATCTCCTTTTATACACCGTTAAACAAGCATAAATCCAGCAAGACGCGGCCAATGATCCCTTTCTGATCAGGGTAGATCATAATCATATGACTAATCAAGAGTCTCTTTACATTTCATATTTTTATTTCCACTCAGAACTAATAAATATTATCTCCATTTTAAATTAAGTTATTTTATCAAAACAAATTGTTTAAAAATCGTTATTTTCACTTTTTAATATAGAAATAATTTTTTTAATTGTATACTACTTTTAATATATTTATAAAATTAATTTAATAAGAGTACAATATATTGTGATAATATTATTATATTTTTTAATATATATACAAAAATCTTAAATGATAGTAATTTAAAAACGGATGAAATTATTAAATAATAGTTTCTTTAAGCCAACTTAATTGAAAGTGGGGATGTCGTGGCTGGATGGGCATACACACTTTCTCATTCTAGTTTCTACCATCAAATTTATTCTCAACCCCATCCTCATATCCACCACATAGAAATTTTATTTTCATCCATGTTCCCCATGGATCCTTACATATTTATGTGAATCCTACAAATATCTATTAATATTTTATTTTTAAAAATTTATAATTTTTTTTATGAAAATAAAAAATGTAAGGATTTCACATGTTTATTTTTCTATTAAAAATATATTAATATTTCACATTTATTATTATTTTTATTAAAAAAATATATTAGTGAGACATAAAATACTTCTTCATAAGTAATGTGTGTCTAAAAATCTATAAAATTTAACAACATAAATTATAATACTTTTTTATAAATAAAAAAATTCATAAAAAATTACTATTTCATAGAAACAAAAACAGATAGAAAGAACACTTTAGTTGTTTAGAATTTTAATATCTCTCTCGCACGCACGCTGTCTGCGTGCTCGTGCACATAGTAGGATTCTTTTTTTTAATAAAAGACATAAAAAAAGACAAAAAAAACCTAATATAAATCACAAATTATATATTTGATTAAATACATTAAAATAAATAGGTGAGCTAGGACCCTCGTGGGGTGGCGACTCTCTTGGGGTGGTTAATGTTTTCTTCGCCCATGTCCCCGAAGTGCTCTCGGGAGATTTTTCTCCCCATCCATGCCCACGAAGAAATTTTTTTCCAGAGCCCCGGAAGGGAAAACTCTCATGGAGATCTCTGCTAATAAATGTAAATTTACATTCCTAATTGAAAGTTTTTTTTAAGATGTGGGTTAGAAACGACGACATTTAACTTATTCATTTTTAAGGATAGATTTTTGTATATTATAGATTATTAGACAAAAATACATATTTAAACTTTAAAAGTGTATTTAAACTTAAAAAAATAAGAAATTGAAATATTTTTAACAAAGTAAGCAAACTATTTGTTGAAATATGCCTTAAAATCTTAAGTGGTAAAGATGAAGGAAGCATTTTCAAGATCGTAGAAATCATAAATCAACCTAGAAGTTGACTGAGGTTGGCGACAATGTGGTCGTTGGTGAGTGGCGGTGGACATTAGATCAATATTGACATTGGTCAGGTCAGTTTCAGCAAGCGATTCAAGTTTGATGGGTATCAAATCCAGTTCAAATAGTTTTCGTGTATCAGACTTGGTTTTTTTTTATTTGTGGATCAGTTTGTTAATAGGTTGTGTTTTTTTCCTATTAAGTATCGCTTGGTTTTAGCAATTATATATATATATATATATATATATATATATATATATATATATATATATATATATATATATATATATATATATATATATATATATATATATATATATATATATATATATATATATATATATATATATATATATATATATATATATATATATATATATATATATCTTTGTCATTCTTGCTATCACAATCTTTAGAACTTTACAACTGGAGATAGAAGGAAGGGGTGACAATCATAGTAAGGGAAAACTTAGAGAGATAAGGATTGGGGAAAACTTTTTAGGGGGTATCTAAGGAAATTGGAAAACACCTAAACACGTTGGACTTTTGTGATTCATATATAGAGAGTTGATGAGATTGAGAAACACTTTTTTTACAAAATATGATTTATTTTCGAGAACATTCGTAACTATTTTCTTGTAGATCGTTTGTAATATTTTGTAATAACTTTTGGAAGTATAGTAAATTGTAGAGCTTCTCTTTCTCCCATAATAGACCATTTGATCAAACTAGATAAACAAGTTATTGAGTTTCTTGTCTTTATTTTATTTTCTTCTTCCCATTGAAATTGATATCTTATTGCATAAAGAACTATTTTTGTTGAAAACCATTTATTTTGGTTATGATTGTTCTTTGTCCTCACATATCAAAATGTTTAATGTGATTGAACTTTTTAGTTTAACAACAGTCTTCTAAATTTTCTAGAATCTTATGAGAACTCAATCAATAATTTAAAAATAATAGGTTGATTTTATAATTTTTGTTCTCATACTTGCATACTCGATAAATAATAAATTTAACATTATTATGATTGCTACTCAATTAAAAAACAATATGAATTTGAATTTTTTTACGGTAGAGGTGATTGTATTTTTTTTATAAATTTATTTAACGGCCTATAGGAAACTGTATCATAAAATTAATTGTAGAGAATACAAGCACTTCAATTATCTCTTTTTAATAAAGCAAAATTATTGAATAAAAAGGAAAAATAAAAAAGGATGAGGAGACATAGAATCTAACCCATAAAATAACACACACAAACGATATTTTGACATGCTCAACATATCCCTCAAAAAACTCTCAAAAGTACAAACAGGGAGAGAATCCACCCAAGTGCCATATTCAACAACAAAACTTTTGCATTGGCTAATTTATCTGCAAATCCATTTCCCTCTTTGAAAATATGAGACATATTGAATCTAAAGAAACGTATAGTGTAAAATATTCTTCCATTTAATTAAAAGATGCCAAGGGACAAAAATGACATTAGAAAATGCACGAATGACACACATTGAATCAATTTCAAGCCAAAGATTTCTTCAATTCCTCTTGTTAGCATATTCAATAACAAGTATGACTTCATGCAACTGAGCTTGTCAGGGGGTGCAAACTCCAATGTTAGTTGAGAATGCTTCCAAGAATGTTCATAAACTATCCCTAAATATGCCGCCACAAGTTTGTATTCTAGGATTTACTCTTGAAGCTCCATACATGTTACATTTAATCTAATTATGACTAGGAAAACACCAATTAACTTGTAGAATTCTAGGTGCGGGAGGAGGCTAGCATTTATGCCAAAGCATTTAATAATTGTAATCTCGTGAATTGAAGACTACATGTGCATTTGAAAGAAATAGACCAATTGTTTAACATGAAAATACCTCTATTAAAGTCAATTTTACTATTTTAAAACCTGATATCATTTCTTGTACCCCAAGTTTCCCAAAGATTTATTATGATGAGGGTCATTATTAGATTCTTAATTTTATATATCTAAGTTCTACCAACAAGTTTGAATAAGCTTTCATAACTAGTTCTATTAATATTCATGCCGAACAATCGTTTCATTTAATGCAAGAAAAGTAAAGTGTATCTGCATCTAAACAATAAGTGGTATGCATTTTCCACATCATAATTTCAGAGAGAGCACCTACAAAGATCTTCAAAGAATTTAGATTAAATTTCTTATTCTTTAAAATATATTGATTCATCTATTATATCACTCAAAATCTCATAAAATATATGCCTTCGGGTGGAGGTGTTTCTTGGATAGGCTCCCAACGAAAGATCAACTATTTCTTCGTGGCATTATTGATCATTCAGACTCTATCTATATTTTCTGTATATTGGAAACTGAATCATTAAATCACTTTCTTTTTTATTGTAACATTTCTAAGTTGATTTGGAGGGAGGTGGCTGGTTAGATCGGGATGGATCAACTTTCTTCAGCGCACAATTTTTTTTTGAAGGCGAAAAATGACAAGGTTAGCAGCTTATGGTTAGCGGTTTGCCGGTGCTTGTGGACCTCGAAGAACAGAATCGTTTTCAACGAGTCTTGTGTTGTTTCCGATATTTTGTGGAACATCAAAGCGTTGGATTGGAGGTTTAATTTCATCGGAGAAATTAATAATCCCAATTGTAACTTTTACAAATTTTGTCAGCTTACTTTGCATTATTTTGTCTGAGTCTCAATCGGTTTTAATTTATTTGGTCGTTCGGGGTTTGTTTTCCTGGAATTTTGTAATTGGATTAGAGTACCCCTAATACTCTTTTAATCCATTCCTTGCTTACCAAAAACAATTAAGCTAAAATATTTTCAAAGTTGTGCATCCATTCGAATATGTTTCTAGGAGTGTATATAAGGAAATTTAAACATGAAAACGAAATAACAACTTTCACATTCATTTACACAATTCAAATATCATTCATTTTCATAATGGTTTGAAACATTGTAAGCTTTCATAAACCAATAAAAGTTTCAAAACCAAAATAGATCTTGAGCATTTAAGTGATATACATTTGAGCTGTAATATTGATAAGAATCAACAACTAAAGTTTAAATGTGGTTATTGCATAGCCTACTACTACATTCTTCATTTCTCAACAAAGTTTAAGTATTTGTATCTTTCATCATAATGTGTTGGTGAAAGGTGTTTGTAAATAAAAAGTAGTGTACTTTATTCCCTCCGATCACTATTTTAAGCAAAAAATGACCTTAAATCTTGATCATTATTATAAGCAAAAGGCATTAACTTTTAAACTAATTAGTGCTCATATTACTATTATACCCTTGATTTAATTCAAAACCATTTAATATTGGTAGTTGATTCATCAAATATAATTAGAGATTTTATAATAAATTTTATTTTAATTGTACATGAAATAAAGAAAAGTAATTGCACATAACTAATTTTCTTAATCGGTGTGAATCTGGTTATTTTTACTTAAAATTGTGACCGGGGGAAATAGTTTTTGTGATGATCATCATATTGTTTGGAGATTGTTGAAAAAGTTCTTTGACTCGGGGAGATTCAAAGTCTATCATAAGGCTTGGTGTTTGTTTTGTTTATGTATTAGAAGGTTGTAAAGAGGTATTGGTGAAGACTTGTACAAGGTGTAAACATAGTGGATAATCCTCTGAGGAATAGAGAGAATAGATGTGTCCTTGAGTTGATAAAAGGAACTAGTATAAATCTCTTATGTTCTTTATCTTTATGTACTTTAACTTTTTGCATTTAACCTTCTTCCTAGGTATCCATCAATTTATAACTTCTGGTAAAATTACAAGTTTATAAATTAATCACAAAATCAAAAAAAGTTCAGTAATTCTAATTCACCCCCTCTTATATTGTATCTCATAGTTATATATTATTTTTAAAGAATGGTCTAGGTGTAAAAATGTTAAAACTAGAGAAAAATATAAGAAAGTTAATAACAAGATTAAGAAGGCAACGTGTGAAGTAAGAATCCAAATTTTTGACAAATTATACTAATATTTAGGAACCTATGAGAGAGAAAAATCTATGTATAGTCTTTCTAAAGGAAGAGAGAGAAAGAAAAGATATTTGGATCAAGTGAAGTGTGTTAAAAATGAAGAAGGAAAAATCTTTGTTTAAGAAAAGGATATGGAAGATTAGTGGAATAAGTATTACTACAATTTATTCAATGAAAGATATGATATCTCACCGCACTCTAGCAAACTCTGCATTAGAGAAGAGGATTGAAACTATAATTACTATCGTCGAATTAAAAAACAAGAGGTAAAAGAAAGTTGAAAATGATGAGTAATAGTAATGCGGTTGGGCCATAAAATATACCTATTAAAAAATAGAAAATTCTTGGAGATAGAGGCATTAATTGGGTCACTAAACGTGTTAATGAAATTATATGGTCAAAGAAAATGTTAGATGAATGAAGAAGAAGAATTTTAGCTCCAATATATAAGAACACAGAGATATATAAATTTTTGTAAATTATACGGGAATTAAACTTATGATTCATACCATGAAGTTATGACAAAAAGTGATTGAATAAAGACTAATAAAAGAAACGCAAGTCACTGAGAATCAATTTGATTTTATGTCCAGAAGGTCAATAATAGAAACGATTTATCTACAACGACGTGTCATATAGTAGTATCAGATGGACGAACAAGATTTACACTTAATTTTTATTGACTTAGAGAAGGTGTATGATAGATTTACTAGAGAGATTTTGTGGAAAATCATAGAGAAGTAAGGGGTTAAGATTGCATCTATTTAAGTTATCCAAGATATGTATGAAGGAACATCGACTAGTCACGAGGTGGGAAGATAAAGAATTCCCCCATTATAATAGATTTTCATCAAGGTTCAACTATAAGACCCAGCATTTTTACTTTAATATCAGATGTACTCATAGAACACATCCAAGAGTTAGCCCCGAGATGCATGCTTATTGATGATGATATAGCCATACTCGGAGAGTGAAAGGAGGATTTAAGTGGGAGGTTAGAGATAAACTTTAGAAACACATACTTTCACCTAAGTAGAAGTAAGATACAATATATGAAATGCAAGTTCGACAAAAGGAGAAACATTTCTAAACTAGAGGTGAAAGTTGGAAACCATATCATCGCACAAGTCATACAATTTAAATATCTTGAGTTTGTAATAAAAAATGATAGAGAAATAAAAGGGGAGGGGGGTGTAAACCACCAAATTCAACTTGGGTGGTTGATATGAAGGAGGATTTTAGGAGTTTTATGTGACATAAAGATACCACTCAAGCTGAAGGGAAGATGTTATCAGACTGCGGTATAAATTACGATGTTGTACAAGACAAAATATTAGACTGTTAAGAATCAACACGAGAATAAAGTAAGCATAAAAGAGATGAAGATATTGTGTTTGATGTGTGATAGAACTAGACATGATAAGACTAGAAAGGACGATATTATAAAGAGTGTTGGAGTAGCTCCTATAATATAAAATATGGTAGAACATAGATTCCAGTGGTTTGAGCATGTAAAGAGAAGAACTATAAATTATATAGAGGTAGAAAAAGATCTAAAAAACACTATAAGAGAAGTTGTTAAAAAAGATCACATGATTAACAATTTGAATAGAAGGATGATCATGAATAGAACATTATTGTAAAAGTTGATCGATGTAGCCGATCTGACTTAGTGAGATAAGACTTGATTGTTGTTGTATCTTTGTATACTATATTTTTTTCTCATTTTTTAAAATTATTTTTAAGTGTTAATATTTTTAAATAATTTAATAAATTCAATGGAAAATGAGATTAAAAAAATCATAATAATATGTCTGTTAAATATAATTCATAGTGTAAAACAGATTTGATTTGATATGATTAGATTTGATTTTAATATTTTGGGCCTTTTATGTTTTGGTCTTTTGTAAATCTAAAACTATAAATAGGGTGCCTTGCTTTGTATTCAAACACATCATAGAATAGATTTCGCAGTTGCAGTGTTTAGCAAGTGAAAGTTCTATAAGCAATAAGAAATCCCACAGTTGTGGGTAACACATTCTCTCCAAATATTTCTTCTCTCATTCTTCTCTTTCTTGTTTGTTATTCTTCTTCTCTTTTGTTGTTCTTGATAATTACTTGTTATTACCATTACTATCATATTATGGGTTTGTTCATCAATCTTGAGATCAAGATTGAAGGGAATTCTTCATAGGGTGTGAGGTGAATTTCCAACTTCTGGTATCTAGAGCTCCGGTTGAGAGATTCAAGGAAGGAAGATAGTGATGGCGATGAACTATCCGAACGACAACTTTCCGGCGACCCTACCAATTCTCAAGAAAGACAATTATGAGAATTGGTGCAAGCAGATTAAGGTAATTTTCTGTTATCAAGATCTTTGGGATCTTGTGAAGGACGGAATAACATTGCTTGGGGAGAATGCAACAGAGGCGGAAAAGGCTGCGCACAAAGAATTGAAGAAGAAGGATTATAAAACACTCTTTATAATTCATCAGTGTGTTGATCCTGATAACTTTGAAAAGGTTAGTGATGATGATTCAACAAAAGAAGCATGGGAGATTCTTGAAAAGTCGTTTGGAGGCGCAGAGAAGGTGAAAGAGGTGAGGTTACAAACTCACAAGAGAACCTATGAGTTGCTTCAGATGGAAGACAACGAAATCATTACAGATTTCTTCACCAGGGTTACAAAGTTGGTGAATCAAATCAAAGTATGTGGAGAAGCGCTAACAATGAAAGCAGTTGTCTCAAAGATTTTGAGATCGTTGACTCCAAAATTCGACCATGTGGTAGTTGCCATAGAAGAGTCGAAAAATCTATCAGTGTTGACGAAGGAAGAGCTTCAAGGGACTCTTGAGTCTCATGAACAGAGGATGACTGAGAGAGCTGCAGGAAAGTCGAAAGATATGGCTTTGCAGGCACAGTAAGAAAAGGAAAGAAAAGGCAAAGGTAACTAGAATGGTAACAAAGGAGGAAACTAGTCGAATAAGAAGAAACCTTGGAGCCAAGGCAACCAAAGAGGTGGTGCTGCAGGTAAAGGAAGAGGTGGTGGTCGAAAGACAGACAAAAGCCACATTCAATGTTTCAATTGCCAGAAGTATGGTCATTATGTTAGTGATTGTCCAGAAAGGAAGAGAAATCAAGAGACTGATGCAAAGCTGGCAAAACATGAAGAAGAAGAAACGTTGCTAATGGTCACAACAAAAGATGAAGAAAGATTCCAAGATCAGTGGTACTTGGACTCAGGATGCTCATCACATATGACTGGAAGGAAAGATTGGTTTGTCAACATAAAGCCCTCATCGAAGAACACAATGAAGTTTGCAAATGACAACACTCTAGCAGCCGAAGGTGTTGGTGATGTTCTGATTATGAGGAAAGATGGAAAAAGGTCAACAATTTCCAATGTGTTGTACATACCAGGCATGAAGAGTAATTTGCTCAGTATAGGGAAGCTTGTCGAAAAGAACTACAAGGTAGTTGTCGAAGACAAGATGATGAGAGTTCTCGACGCAGGTGGTAGATTAATCTTGAAGGCTCCAATGTCTCGGAATAGGACCTTCAAGATTGGACTCAATATGATGAAGCACAGATGTCTAGCAACTGCAGCCAGCAGAGATGAGTGGTTATAGCATTTTCGACTAGGTCATCTCAACTTTAATGACATCAGAGAACTGAAGAGAAGAAATATGGTTTCAGGATTACCAGAAATCGACATTCCAAGTGAAGTCTGTGAGGAGTGTGTTCAGTCAAAACAACATAAGAATATCTTCAGCAAGGATGCAAGAAGGAAGTCGAAGGCAATACTTGAAGTCATATTCTCTGATGTATGTGGTCCAATCCAGGTGGATTCGATTGGTGGCAATAGATACTTTGTCACGTTTATAGATGATTACAGTAGAAAGCTGTGGACTTACCTCATCAAGAAGAAAAGTGATGTGATTGAGGTATTTTCCAGATTCAAGTCCATGGTCGAAAGACAGAGTGGTCAAAAGCTGAAAATTCTGAGGACTGATGGTGGTGGAAAGTATGTGTCAAAAGAGTTCGATACACTATATGTAAAAGAAGGGATTGTGCATGAGGTGATGCCACCTTACACTCCACAGCAAAATAGGATTGCAGAATGCAAGAACAGAACCATCATGAATATGGTGAGAAGTATGTTGAATTGAAAGCATCTACCTAAAGAATTATGGGGAGAAGCAGTTTCGACAGCAACATATATATTGAACAGATGTCCTACGAAGAAGCTTGAAGGAATCACACCAGAAAAATGTTGGTCTGGTGTCAAGCCTAGTCTCAGTCACTTGAAGGTGTTTGGATATATAACACATAGACATGTGCCAAATCAGTTGAGAAGGAAGCTTGATGATAAGTCGAATCAGATGATCTTGATAGGGTATCATTCGACAGGAGGGTACAAGCTGTTCGACCCGGTGAATAAGTAGGTAGTGATCAGCAGGGACGTGATCATAAATGAGCTTAAAGAATGGGATTGGACTGAGAATGACAAGAAGGATTCAGTGAGAATCTCTTGTGAAGAACCAGCCACTGAGGTTGAAATAGAAGTTCGACAGGAACCAGTTGCAGATGAAGCAGGTTCAAGCAGACCTCGACGAACAAGACACATGCCTGCAAGGTTGCAAGAATGTGTAATTACATCAGATGATGTAGTCAATGAAGAGGGAGAGTTGGTACATTATGCTTTCTACACAGATGTCGAACCAGTCAATGCAGCTGAGGCATTGAAAGATTCGAAGTGGATGAAAGCAATGACTGAAGAGTTGGAGTCCATCGAAGTCAATGATACCTGGTCACTTGTCGAATTGCTGCAAGGCAAGAAGGCAATTGATGTGAAGTGGGTTTACAAGGTAAAGATAAATCCTAAAGGAGAAGTAACTCGACACAAGGCGAGACTTGTGGCGAAAGGATTTCTTCAAAAGGAAGGAATCGACTTCGATGAAGTATTCGCACCTGTGGCTAGAATCGAAACAATCGGGTTGGTTGTTGGTTTAGCAAATATGAACAACTGGCACACATGTCAGATTGACGTGAAATGTGCATTCCTTAATGGCCCCTTAGACGAAGAAGTTTATGTTGCACAACCAGCTAGGTTTGTGAAACAAGGCGAAGAAAGAAAGCTGTACAGGCTTCATAAAGCCCTGTATGGACTTAAGCAAGCTCCAAGAGCTTGGAATAAGAAAATCGACAGCTTCTTAAGGGTGAAGGAATTTGTGAAGTGTACAACTGATCATGGAGCAATTACCATGAGGATAAACAACATGTCAGCTATCAACTTGGCGAAGAATCCAATAGCTCATGGTCGAAGCAAGCATATCGAAATGAGGTTCCATTATCTTCGAGAGCAGGTAGCAGAAGGGAAGATGAAGTTGGAAAACTGCAGAACTGAGAATCAGATTGCAGATATCATGACGAAGGGAGTGCAGGTCGAAGCCTTCAGAAGACTAAGAACCATGATGAATGTAGAGAGTTTAGACACAATGAATTAGGTGGCGTGCTAAATATAATTCATAGTGTAAAACAGATTTGATTAGATATGATTAGATTTGATTTGAATATTTTGGATCTTTTATGTTTTGGGCTTTTGTAAATCTAAAACTATAAATAGGGTGCCTTGCTTTGTACTCAAACACATCATAGAATAGATTTCACAGTTGCAATGTTTAGCAAGTGAAAGTTCTATAAGCAATAAGAAATCCCACAGTTGTGGGTAACACATTCTCTCCAAATATTTCTTCTCTCATTCTTCTCTTTTTTGTTTGTTATTCTTCTTCTCTTTTGTTGTTCTTGATAATTACTTGTTATTACCATTACTATCATATTGTGGGTTTGTTCATCAATCTTGAGATCAAGATTGAAGGGAATTTTTCATAAGGTGTGAGGTGAATTTCCAACAATGTCTAAAATAACTTAAAGCCAACTCAAAATTAAAATTTAAAACTAAAATAAAATTAATTTTTAAACATTTCACACAACAAAAAAGTTACTCTGAATAGCCTTAAGTGAATAATGAAAAAAAAAAAAAAACCTAATCTTTCCTTGAGCATTAATTAGGCGTGTCATAGGTATAGTTAAGAATAATACAAGCCAAAATTGTATTATCATCATGCAATAATATGGTGTCTGTTTCATTTGTGGAGAATTCAATGAAGTGGGGTTCTGCTTATATGGAAAGTTGAACTTTTGGCTATCATGAAATAAAGTGGGGTTTCTGCTTACATGAAAAATCTAATTCTTGCCGGTATGAAGAAGACGACGAAACTAGCTATCGTGCAACAAAATCATCTACAGAGTTGTGTGGCCTCTTGTCATCAGGACAAACAAACAGTTTCTCCACTTCCATTATAAATTTTTTCACCCCTCTCTGTTGAATTAAGGCAGGCCTGTCTCAACTAATATTGAGAGTCGAGATGACAATTAAACTCATCTTTAATAGATATTTGTAAAATTATTTATAATAGATAGGATAAAAATCTACAAAATAAATACGGACACGAGTTCAAATAATTATTCACTTAAATAAGTGGAAATGGAGGTGGAGATGAACACCTTAGTATTCATCCTGTCCGATATCCGCCAATATATATTAATTTATATTATTATATAAAAATAATATTTATAAATTAAAAAAAAAACATCAATTTTATACTACTATATATTTAATATAAGTGATCAATTATTTGATAATTCAACAATAATTTTTTTTAAACTTTTAATATTTTTACAAACTTAAAATATTACTATAATTTATATTTAATATACTTATTTTTATTAGAAATGCGGGTACAGGTACGGACACTTATATACCCATAGGATATGAGGACGGGTGTCAATGTTGATACCCAAGTGGATATGAGCTCGGATACGGAAATTTATTCCAATTGCAAGTATAAAGACGAGTATTACAATACCTTACCCAAATTCTATCTATTGTCATCCATAATTTAAAAAGAATTTTAAGAATTAATCTTTTATAAATAATTTAGATAAAATTTATCTACTATGTATAAAAAGAATCCGTTTTAAATCAATTTTTAGAAGATTTAACAATTTAATTATCAATATTTTTATTAAATTATTTTTTTCTATGAATATTTTATTTTTTACGAAAATTAGGTTCCATATCTATTTCAAAAACAATTTCTTTAACATAAATGATAGCATTTTCAAAACCGTGTTCCCTATATTTTTTCAATAAATGTAACTAGATTTTTCAATTGGTCAAGCCTAACAAAATTTTTAGATTGAAAATTTTTACTAACTAAATTTACTACAAACAATATCTCATACCAAATAATCAAGCCTAACAAAAACTCAAAAATTTCAAGCTCTTAAGTTGCTAACAATTCAACTTTCCTCAAAACATCACAAATAGTCAAGGTAATGATTATGAACTTCTTCGTCTTTAATTCTACGAATGTGCTCTTGCATTATAGGATCAAATTCATAAACCATCTCAATTATACTTAAAAAAATTTCATTATTTTTTACATCAATTTTTCCGTTTACTCCACAAAAAGTAAAGTTATTTTTTTCCAAGAGTTTTAACAACTGTAATAATTCTAAATAAAATATTTCACCAATGTTCTTTATCTCTATTTATTTGTTCTTCAACATCTCTCTCTCTCTCTCTCTCTCTCTCTCTCTCTCTCTCTCTCTCTCTCTCTCTCTCTCTCTCTATATATATATATATATATATATATATATATATATATATATATATATATATATATATATATATATATATATATATATATATATATATATATATATATATATATATATATATGTTACGATCAAATGACACCAATGTGTCAAACCTAATAACATGACACCTCCTATAACTCTTGACCACATATTCATATAACAAAATTCACCGTTGGATTGAAAACTATTATTGTATAGTTCATGTCTATAAAATTTAATATCAATCGGAAATCATTTGACATGTCAACAAGATACATAAAAACAAATGTCTTACAAAACTTAATGAAAATTGTTAATTTTTATCATTCTCTTTATCATATCAAATGACTTTTTATTGATGTAAAAATTTATAAGTATGATCTATATGATAATAGCTTTCAATCCAACGGTGGATTTTGTTATACGGGCATAGGGTGAAGAGTTATCAGAGGTGTTATGTTACTAAGTTTGACACCTTAGTGTCATTTGATCGTGACCATATATATATATATATATATATATATATATATATATATATATATATATATATATATATATATATATATATATATATATATATATATATATATATATATATATATATATATATATATATATATATATATATATATATATATATATATATATATATATATATATATATATATTAGTTTTAAAAAATTAAAATTTTGGGGCTTAAAGCAAGGGCTTTACTAGCCTAAGGGTTAAGACAACCCTGAATTAATATTTTGTTGACTTTAAATTTAATCCCTTTTATCAAATGAATTTTATGATAATTTAAAACTTGAATCATTATGCCTATACCGAGATCTTTTTGTCAGAAGTATTCCGCCATTATACGTCTCGTGCATGGGACACTGTGTATCGATATGTGTATATTGACCCAAGGTCCACTTGACATCAATCAACCTTCCTCCACCATACATGAAGCTCATAGAGTATTTACGAGAGGAAGGGCGAGCTCAAGCAAGAAATACAAGAGCTCTCCATCACGAAGGAGTTGGCGAGCTTGTCTGGCCTGGTGGTCGAAGCAAAATTAAATGCGGGATACTAGCCCAACAATGGTTACTCAACCATGGCTCATAAATAATGGTCTTAATGAGATTTACAAACACACAGAAAAGGAAACAATATTGTTAATGCTCGTTACTCCTAGACAAAGGGGAATCACCATTAATTAGTGTAAATAGGATAACCGTTATAATAGTTAAGAAAGAAAGGGAGGCTTCGGAATGAAAACTAGTGAAGAACAAATAAATAGAAGAGACAATTCACAAATACTAAGACTTTATTAATTTCTCAATTGGTAGGGTAATATACAATGTACATTTTCCACTATATTTGGTGTCCACAGTAGGACACCGTAAAATTTATTTGTGTTAGACAAGTGACTTCAAGCACAAGAGGGGGGAGGAGGGGGGAATTATGGTATTCAAAATTTCGTGATTAATTTTATTCTTTCTCGATTATAATTGTATTAGTAATTTTTGGGTGAGTAATTGTAGCGGAAATAATATGTTAAAAAGTAGATTGCAGAAAATAAAAGGATAGGCTTAGAAATATTGCACCAGAAACTTATACAGGTTTGGTCGAACGTTGACCTAGTCCTACCCCCAAGAGGTCTTCTTGAGATTTTTACTATATATTTTGAGCTTTTGAAGGTTATGCCCACAAAACTTAATACAATTTAATCTTGAGATTTTAACAGGCTTATCCCCAACAAAATGATAACTTTTAACCCATGCTAAGCTATTGAACCGTTTAGAGATTTATGGTTGATCTCAATAACCGGAATAAATCTTTTTCTGGAAAAGCTTAATAAACCAATAACATAAATTTTCTAACAGGTTAATCTCAAGAACAAAACTTAATCTCTTAAAGGTATTGCACCCTAAATAATATAAAGTACCAACACGACCACTTACAAAAATTTATTTCTCACAAGCAAAGCTTCACTTAGTAGCACTAAGACAAATTGAAGTGAATAATAATATTTTATAAAGAGAATGAGAGACATAATTTCAAAGAAATATAAAAACGTTGAAAAGTTGTGTGGTTTGAAGTGAGGGTGCGCCTATCTTATATAATAGTTGGAAAAACCAAGAAAGGAAATAATCCATGGGATGAGTTAATCATCTAATTGACAGGCAAAAAGCTACAATCAATTAGAAAAATCATTAACAAACGATTGGCAAGCCTAAATAGGAAGGTTTAGATATAGAGCCATTACAAGTCATTAATGTTTTGTTGTTATTGATTTTGTAATCGATTGACACTCTTCTAATCGATTAGCATAGTCTTTCAATCGATTGGTTGGTAAAAAAAGTTTTGCCAATTGATTGGTACATTTTCCCAATTGATTAGATAGTTGAAAATATTTGAAATAGGTTCTGGACAAGTTTTTAATTACTTGGTTTTGGTTTAGAAAATTATTTTCAGGATATAACCATTTTGAAATGTATTGTGTGTGTGTGTGTGTGTATGTGTGTGTGTGTGTGTGTGTGTGTGTGTGTGTGTGTATGTGTGTGTGTGTGTGAGTTGCCTTAGTACTCTTAAGCTACTACCTTACTTTTAGAATACTCGGTTCACTTTGATAAACCAACAAACATGACCTGACAAGATTTCACGCCTTTCTCCAAAGAGCTTCAAGACTTATGCTAGATAGTTTTTGATTGTACAAGAAATTTGATCTTGAGTCCTTTTGTTGATGAGTCATATAGATGCTCTGGTTATACTATCATCATCAAGGTTGAAAGCTATTAATATGTGTTGTCATCTTCAAAACTTCATATGCAGATCTTTATGACCTGCAAGCACATAGATCCATATTCTCCCTCTTTTTGATAATGACAACACATCTCTCATGGGAGGTGGGAACAAAAAACATATACAATTTTTTTGGAGTGACTAAACTCCTCATGAGTTAACTAGAGAGTATACCCTACTGCCCTGAGAGTATACTTCTCCCCCTTTTGTCATTATAAAAAGGAGTAATATAATTAAAGCACTTAAATATCATGGAAAAGGAACAAGACACCTTTTAGAGATGGACAATAGCAGTCTAGAGTAAGATATAGGTTCTGAAATCTTATTTCTCCCACAAAATGTAGCATCAAGCATTGAAATCAAATGGTAGGTGAACTTTGGAGAATTTCTTCCCCCTGAGGGAATTCTTCTTTCTTATATTTCTCTAAGAGATAATTGTTTTCCCTTATGAGTGTTTTACACTTCCTCTTTTTGGTTTCCTTAAGCTTTTGACTAGTTTTGGGTTCTAGGTATTTGATATCACTTTTTCTCCACAAACACTTAGAGTCTCAAAGTAGCTTTAAGAAAATTCCTTTGACAACTCATCATTGGTTTCCTTCTCTATGAATCATTTTATATGAGAATTTACCTAACCATAAGAATGATAAATCCATTACACCTTTATCACATTAACCTCTCGTGAGAGCCATCATCATTTTGATCAGTTCTGTTGAAATACCTAATCAACGTCTTGGTTAAACCCATCAAGGTTGACGATCACTTCTTCTTCTACTCTGAAAGTGATTTCCCATATTTTAATCTAGCTCAATGAGTGTTGAGATGCAACTCTCTTAGAAATATCTCCATTGACATTTTGAATGAAATGGTCCTTAACAATCCTCTGTTCTTGAGATAGACTTTCTTTAGTTAAGTTATTTAACTTGAGTTTGTCTATTTGGATTTTAGACTTTCTCTTGTCTTTGATATTTTTCTTTCCCTTTATTTTCATGTTTCAAGGATGTTCTTTAAAGGATACTTGCAAAACTAACAACCAATGCTTCTCCCTACTAGGGGTTAGTTAATCAAAAGTAACTTGTATGAGTTCCTCCATAGTCACCGTCCTTTTGACAAGAAGTTAAAAAAGTATTTTTTATAAAAAAAATTATAGACCATGCATATAGAGATATAATACTTTATTACCTTTGTTACAAAACTTACTTAATGCTAAGTAACTTATGCAATGTTGCATTACTCAAGTAGAACAATTAAAGGGTGAGAATAGAGATCTTACCAAAAATTAAAGATTCAAGGATTTTTTTCTTGTGTTATTAGGTGAATATATTTCTTCCCTTGTAGGAGTGGCACAGTAGAACATATTTTTTCTTCAGTTGTGTCATTTGAGGAGCAACTATCACTATCATCATCTGCATCACAACTTGACTTTTCTACTTTTGGTATCCATATCGTTTTGGGTCCTTTGATGTTAGTAGTAGTCATCATTCTATTTTTATGTTTACAATGCTCTTTATAAAAGTATGAAGGAGGATTCCCTTATTTGCTCTCATGGATCTTTCTTTTAAAATAGAACATGTCGATATGGTCATCTTTATTATAGTAACAACAGTTGGAACAAAAACGGTTGATACCATATCCCTTAGGTTTTGATGATAACAAAGTATTTAAAGAATAGTTGTTTATTCTAACATCTATTCAAGTATGTAGGATTATAAGTCTGAGAGCAGATAAAGAGAAGATTAAGGATTATGAATCTGAAGTTCAGAATCTGGCTCTGAAGATC
Organism: Lathyrus sativus; assembly: GCA_963859935.3. Classification (NCBI taxonomy): domain Eukaryota; kingdom Viridiplantae; phylum Streptophyta; class Magnoliopsida; order Fabales; family Fabaceae; genus Lathyrus; species Lathyrus sativus. The sequence goes on from OZ012741.1 coordinate 372,488,720, forward strand.
AGTTATGAAGACTCTAGATCTAGTGGAAGATCAAGACACTAAAAAATTCAACTCTAAAGAAAGTAAGCCTCTGGTGATTCAGACTCTATGTCACATCGCTGCAAAGAGGAGCCGACAAGGACAAAAGAGTCACCACCGCTCATTATTTATCCCAAAGAGAGGGAAAGGAAACAACCAAAGAAAACCTACGAAAAAGGGAAAAGACAGGTCATTGCAACCAAATCTTGGGTTCAGGAGTCAGTTACGCAAGGGGAAGGTATCAGCACCCCTCACGTCCGTTATACACAACAGGATCGATGCTTGTTGTCTAGCTAAAAGGGTGTCAAACTATCTAAGCTACATGCTCACATGGACAAGGAAAAAAAAAGAGACTCGATAGAGCATCGGCGCTCTATGCCTACATATTCCCTCGTGCAATGGGAAAGTCAGAGTCAACGTAGTTCGGAAAACTACGGGTGAAGGGGGAAGGTTGCTTTCCAAGACATTGTCGTCTTGTGCCTACGTATCCTCATCTGGTACGAGAAATCAGAGCAAACATAGTTCGGGACGACACGACCACAGGTTGGTTTGAGTGTTTTAACTGAGTAGGGTCAAACCTTTGTTCTAGCAGTTAAGTGTATTGCTGCTCGACCATTGGAGACTTAGACATTACTTGTTTGCGGTAGAACCAAGAGTTAACACACTCTTTCTGAAAATGGTTTTCAATTAATCCCGAAGGATAAAAAGGTTTGATGTTTTGTTTTTGTGTTTTTTAAATAAGAAGTGAATTGAGTTAAGTTTGTAACTCATGTTGAGTTAAAGACTATGACTTGAGAGTGAATGCGTCGCATATCTCCCAAAGGGCATACGCTGAACACTCTAGACAGTTGAGAGGAGGCCCCCCAACCATCATTCTTAAGTACTTAAGGCTCGTAGCATACAACACATGTTATCCTTTATTTGACGCTGATTTTGATTCTTATTCTGGTTCTTAAAACTTGACACTGCATTTGTTTCATTCTCCCTTTTCTTAGCACCAAAGTTCTTCCTACCTCCTCCAAATGAGGTCCATTCTCCTGCCTGTATCTTCCCCAACTTAATCCCATTTTCGACTCTTTCGCCGGTAATGATCAAACCCGAAAAGCTACCAGACATGTTGCCTACTAACTTCTCATACTAAATTTCAGGCAACGTACACAAACAAGTCAATAAGTTCTCTCTCCATCATGGGAGGTTGAACCCTTGCTGCAAGTTCATGCCATCTTTGTGCGTACTCCTTGAAACATTAGTTACTTCTCTGAGATAGGTTCTGCAGCTGTACTCGGTTTGGTGCCAAGTCACTATTATACTGATAATGCTTGACAAAAGCCTCTGCCAAATCCCTCCAACTTTTGATGTTTACCGGCTCTAAGCCCATATACCATTCTAGGGATGGACCTGACAATCTATCTTGGAAGAAATGCATGAGTAGCTTCTCATCGTCGGAGTACGCAGACATTTTTCTATAATATGACCGGATATGCACCCTGGGACAAGTCGTCCCCTTATACTTATCGAAATCCGGAACCTTAAACTTCGGTGGGATCTTCAACCCGTGAACTAATCCCAGATTTGACATGTCAAAACCCATAGAATTCTGATTCTCAAGGCTCTTCATCTTTTCTTCTATCACCTTGAACCTTCTGTCTGCGTCAGACTGCAGACCTGCACCAAGATCTTCCATGGAAAAGATGTCCTCTTGTCTTTCCTCCTCCCATTAAGGAACAGTATTACTGTGCACAGCACACGCCGCTCCTGGAATATGAATTCATGTCTGATTACCTCCGCTCGGAGGAATAACATTTGTTGGGATGGCAGTGGCATGAGGAATGTCGTCGTCTGTTGTAGGAGGGATAACAACATTCCCACCATACAAATCTCCGTTTCCATCAACCCGTGCTACCAGAGGCTGGACCAGCGCCCTCAATTGTTCATGGCCATTGGCGACCCCTTGCATCATGTCCATAAACTGGGCGATACGATCACGGAACTCCTGAAGCTCGTTTTGAATTTGGTCCATAGCTCTTTGTTGATTTCCCCGTGTAGAGTAGTGATGAATCAGCTAGTCTTCAATCCTAAAACAAACTAGTGGAAAAAACCACAGGAAGAAGTAAGGTCAATGGAATCGGGGCACCTGCAATGAAATATGAAAAATGATGAAAAATGCAGACATGCAAATATGTTTAAGGGAAATTCTCCCCTTGATTCTAGTTCCACGGACGTGATAGGAGGATGAAAACCCAACAGAGGTAACCAGAAAAACCTTCTCATAAATAAAATAAGGCGCATAGTATCAATACACATCACAGAGGATATACAACGGAGTCAACACGACCTCATCCAACAATCCTGGTGATGGTCGGAATACAACATAAAAGCAACAAATAAAAGAGAAAATGCATCAGGTACGTCGTCGAGTCTGGAACTCTTCTAGTAACTCCTTCGTGTCCGGATGATCTGGTATGTCAATCAATCCTTGAATGAGCAAATCCCTTTTGCTGATGGTGGCTTGCAACCCTTGAATATAGTCTTCCCAAGCATCCTCCCGAATGGCATCTTCAAGTCTGGGTTTCTTCAAGTCTATTCTCAACTTGTACTCCTCTAATGTTGCAAGAGCTTCACGGGGCTTGCGGTCGCTTTCATATTGGCACATGGATTCACCTGGAATTTTCTCAATTCTGACTCGAAGCTGAGTTCTCAAACTGTCAATCTGCTGATGAAGTTTATCTTCTCTCTCTTTATTGTTAGTTAGGATAGCATTCCATTGGGCGTTGAACTTGGATATCTCTAAATGTGCTTTCTCCAGTTCCTTTTTCTTACCCTTGAGGACGTTACTGACACTCTTCAAGTCTCGACCCACTCGTTCTCAGGCACTAATCTCTTCTGTCAGTTCCCTACCCATCTTATTCACTACCTTTGTCTGCTTCTTAGATAAGAAGATGGCTTCACTTTTCTCGCTCCTAAGCTGGATGATTTCCTTCTCCAATTCTTCATTCGCCCTGCGTAATTTTTCCTTCTCGGCCCATAGTTGATTATAGTTAATGCCATATTTCCTCCCGATTAATGGAACATTAGGGAAATTACTACAGCTGTAAATAAACTCCGCGCCCAAGGGATCTCTACTGAACCACACAATGTTCTCAGAAGTCAAACCCATCAACCTTTCTGACTAATCAGCAGTGCCAGAGACGTCAACAAAAGGACCAGACTTAGGCAGATGCAAAACAAACCATCTGTCTAAGAGAGGCACACAACAAAAAACACTCTTTCCTCTTCTTTTCTCATTCTTGTAGTGGACAGAATGATACACATCTCCTAGAAGTGTTGGCACAGGATTCTTGGAGACAAAGATATGGAAAGCGTCCAAGCCAACAAAATCCGGAATATTCAGGAACACAATTATGCCATAGATACAAAGAGCTAGGATGGCATTGAAGACAGTCCAACATCCTTCTTTTGAAAAATGTTGAGCTCTAACCACCAAGAAAGGCAATGGGAAACCAGGCATTCCATTCCTCCAAATGATCTTTCCTTCCAACTCAGAGGCATCCAAATGAAGAGAATTTTCCAGCTTCATCAAGTTGGGCTCTGCTTTAGAATGATAAAAAGGCATCTGATCCAGGATAGGAACTCCCAGCAGCATGGCAAACTTCTCCAAAGTAGGCATCAACACATATCCAGGGAAAGTGAAGCATCTCAACTATGGATCATAGAACTAGAGCAAGGTGTGAAGACCTTCCGATTCAAATACTGAAGCTTTGCAGACATAACTCAAAAGCCTCCCATAAACTTTCTTGAAATCTTCCATCACACTGTGATCAGCAGCAGAGATAACTCAAAAGCCTCCCATAAACTTTCTTGAAATCTTCCATCACAATGTGATCAGCAGCAGAGATCAGACTGAGCAAGGACCTTATATCTGGAGTAGAAAACTTGTACACAACAGTCTTCTTCAAACGAACCTCCATGTCAGTAGTGGATTGGCTTACTAGAATCAAGGGAAAAATATGCACCTGAAACACAAATACATGTCAATGTAAAGATGCAAATGCAACAAAGGATCAAGATTGTTGTGTTGCTGACTGAGATGAACCAGAGCTTCGCGTTGACGAGGAAATAACACAACACTAGTGTAGGGACCCACTGTATTAAAGACCAAAGGTTCACACTGACGAGAAATACTGGGTAGGCTAAAGGTTAAGGTTTCCTTCATAACCCAATCCCTCTCACGGGTATGGACCTACTCTGACAAGGTCTGGCATCCTATGCGGTCGTCAGTGACACATACTTTCGAGAAACAATGATACGTCCACTATTTCTGGTTTGACATCATAGTCAAACGAAGCGGCCTCACTTAGCTGACTCCCAAATGATCAGTCTCCAGAGTCGACAGTTTCCAAATCCAACATCCCCGTCCTGACCTGCAGGATGAGATGTCTTCAAAGAAAACCTCGTCTGAACGCGAATTTCACGAGGACTAGTGCATGATGCCATACAGGTCCATCACTACTTTCCACTTCTAATGTTATGGTTATTCTCAAGCCTGGGTTTTGGCTTATCACACAATGGAACACCCCCCCCCCACAACACAACAATAATGATATACAACAATGTTGAAAGTAAAATGCAAAATGCAATAAAAACACAAATGCAACATATACTGCACATATATACATACCCAAAAACAAAACACACAAGCGCTAGGATCGACTCGCATAGGGGAGAGGAAGAGTCCCCAGCAGAGTCGCCAGCTGTCGCATTACTGCGAAGAATGGTCGACAAGGACAGAAGAGTCGCCACCGCTCGTTATTTATCCCAAAGAGAGGGAAAGAAAACGATAAGAGAAAACCTACGAAAAAGGGAAAAGAAAGGTCATCACAACTAAATCTTGGGTTCGGGAGTCAGTTACGCACGGGAAAGGTTTGAGCACCCCTCACGTCCGTTGTACTGAACAGGATCCACGCTTGTTGTCTAGCTAAAAGGGTGTCAAACTATCTAAGCTACAAGCTCACAGGGACAAGGAAAAAGAAAAGAGACTCGATAGAGCATCGCTGCTCTATGCCTACGTATTCCCTCGTGCAATGGGAAAGTCAGAGTCAACGTAGTTCGGAAAACTACGGGTGAAGGGGGGAAGGTTGCTCGCCAAGATATCGCCGTCTTGTGCCCACGTATCCTCATCTGGTACGAGAAATCAGAGTAAATGTAGTTCAGTACAACACGACCACATGTTGGTTCGAGTGTTTTAACTAAGTAGGGTTAAACCTTTGTTCTAGCCGTTAGGTGTATTGCTGCTCGACCATTGAAGACTTAGGCGTTAACTGTTTGCGGTAGAACCAAGAGTTAACACACTCTTTCCGAAAATGGTTTTCAATTAATCCCGAGGGATAAAAAGGTTTGATGTTTTGCTTTTGTGTTTTTTAAACAAGAAGTGAATTGAGTTAAGTTTGTAACTCATGTTGAACTAAAGACTATGACTTGAGAGCGAATGCGTCGCATATCACCCAAAGAGCATAAGCTAAACACTCTAGACTGTTGAGAGGAGGCCCCCCAACCATCACTCCTCAAGTACTTAAGTCTCGTAGCGTACAACATATTTTATCCTTTATTAGATGTTTTAAATTGTTTAGGAGATGAGAAGAGAAAGACACAAACTAAAGGGAAATTGGACCCTAATGCTATCATACACAATGCTCCTAAAGTTGGGATAAAAGGGAAGAAACTATCCTAATGTTATCATGAAAAGGATTGAATACCTGATGTCTCTCCTACTCCCATCTTAAACAGAGGGACTAGGAATCCTAGGGGGTCATGGCAAAAGGCCAAGTAAACACAAGATAATTCACTAATAGATGAAATGGAAAATGAAAAGCAATTGACTTAAACAAGTCAAGGAAAAATGCAAACAAGAGATGCAAGGAGGCAGAGAAGAAATGCAAGTACCAATGATGCAACAAAGATGAAGCAAAGAGCTTAAACAAAAGGGCTTAAACAAGTCCAAAAAGACGAGATGAAATGGAAGAAGTAAACTCCTACAACCATATACCATCAATCATCAAGAGGGAAAGATGCTATCCTAAGATGCACACACAAAGAAAAGAGGGAGGAAAAGTGTGGGGAAGCCACCATCACAAGCACATCTCAACCATACCATTCTTTGAAACAAGTAAAACAAGACAAACAAACAATGCAAAACCAACACCAATGTTCATGACAAACTCAAAATGCAAGCATAAGCATCAAATTATCATGAACAAGTGTCTAAACCCCATGGGGCAGAAGTGAATCACAACGGAAATGATCCAAATTCAAACACAAAACAAGAGGCAAAGCACAAGTACAATCATATGAAGTGAAGGAACCAAAGTCCTAACACAATCTCAACACTTAAGATAAGTGGAGAAGCATGATTCAAAGGTGACTTGTGATGCAAGTTACAAACTCAAATGACTTATGACAAGATAAAAAAGCACCTCAAGTATGTTAATATGAACCAACAAAACTCAAAAGGTGCATATGGGATCACTCATGATCATATCCCAATGTTTTAGGTAATACTAGTATGTGTAACACCTCTAAAAGGACTCAACTTGCAATAACCACCCAAAATAGAAGGAAGGTTCAATAAATGACAAGTAAAATGTTCAAGTAAGCTTGATCAATCTAGAAATAACATGCAAAATCCCATGAGCAAAATCAACTCAAGGCACTATCAAATAAATCCAAGAAGGGATGATGTTCCATCTTATCGAGTACATGTCAAGGCTCAATAAAAAGCACATCAAAGCCAAATGAAAATTGATCAAACATGGACCAAAACCACCATCAAAAGAGCCTCAATCCCTCACCTAAGTGATGGAGAAGCCATGGTTATAGGGGATAAAATTTGGAGTCCAAGAGGTCATGATCAACTATGGTGCACACCATTAAACACATTGATTTGTAAAATTCAAATAAAATAATAAAATATATGAAAAATAAAAAATAAAAATATGAAAAATTAATTAACATGTTAAAATGTCAGGAAAATATTTTTCGGATTTTTATGAAAGTCAGAACCATTTTTAATTAATTAAAATGAAAACAAGAAATAAAAATAAAAATGAAAGCTAATGGGGGTGAAAAGAGTAAAGTGAGAATGAACTGCAATTCAGTTAAACACGCGCTTGGGCCAAAGATGGTGGGGTGTGAAAAGCAAGCGAAACAAGGCCCAGTCCCAAGTTCAGATGCCAAGTTGGCACCTCATTAATTGACGTGGCGTTGAGTCGAATGGGGTGGCAAACAGAAACAAGACAACATAACACGTTCAAATTTGAAAAGAGGCGCCAAGGGCCACCTCATCTCGTCTTCTTCACACAGAAGCTGGAACCCTAGTTCCGTTCGTCTTCTCCGGCGAGAAGCTGCCAGAGCAAAGCCAACCATGCCCAGAAATGGCGGAGAGTGGTACCCCTCGACTCCAAATTTCACGAGGATCCCAAATCCAAGCTTACTTTTCAAAAAAAGTGTCATTTACATGGTGTCTCGAAGGAAAACAGTTGGGGTGTCAAAACACAAAACTTCATGAAACTCAACCAAATCATTATGCAAACAATGCCTACACGAGTAGGAATTCAGATGTACATAGTAGACACCTAGAGTGTGCTTAAAATGAAGGGAAACGTTTGAGGAAATACCTAGAGGAGAATGGTCCACTGCTTCTTCTATCATGCTGAAACTTCACAAAATGGTGCAGAACAAATCCTTGGCAAATGAGAGGGTTAAAACGGAGCTTAAACAACATTGATTCTTCTTCACAAGCTCCAAACAATTTTGAACAGGCGAGGGTCAATGTATCCACAGCTGGTTTCTTTTGCATACGGATGGAAGAGGATGTTATGGTGATGATGGTTTAAGAGAAACTTTGTTGAATGGCTCAATGACTTGTGAGTTTCGAAGGAATTTTCAGAGGATGCAAAAATATCAACTTCTGATTTTGGGCTCAAATGGTGGCTGCTTGCATCTAGGGTTTCTATTTTAGTTTATATATGGAGTTAAAATGAAAATGGAGGATTTAACTATGGTGAAATCTCAATGGATCAGATGCTACAAATCACATGATTTTTTTGGTTCAATGGTGTAGGATGGATCACACGAGTTTCCTTTCACATTGTGGCTATTTTTGCTTGAATGGAAAGACAAATCAGAAGGAGAGTATGCTGGTCAGACCAAGGGCTGCTTGTCCTTTTCCCTCTTTGGTAAGAAAATTCAAAATCACTCCATTAGGGTACATGACATGTTGGTCTTGTTTTAGCAATGTTTTGGAGTGTACACATTACAATTTCATGCGCATGAAATGGACATGAGACAATGCTGCATGGCTGAAATGTGAAACATGCCCAAAATCAACTAAAAATCATGCCTTGTAAAATCATCCAAGTCACCATCTTTGAGCCCTTATAACTTGATGCACAAGGCTCCACTTAATTGGAACTTGGGCTCTAATTAAAGATTGTATGGAAAGGAACAACTTTGATGTTGGTAAAAGTTTGATTTGCAACTTGGACGATCATAAAATTTGAGGTTGAAAGTCATCTCATGCAAGCTGCCTTGGAGTAACTTAGAAAAATTTCTAAGTTATGAATTTGAACCACTTGAAACCCCAACTTTGGACATTCATATCTTTAGCTTCAAACATCACATGAGGGACTTCTAGTAATGGATGGAAAGCTTGGAACAAGATCTACAACTCTCATGTGATACAAAATTCCATTTGGCAATAAGAGCTTGATGAAAATTGGCTTGGGAAGTTGGTCCAAAAATCTGTCCAAACTTGCTAAATTTGAGATCATTGAAAATCCTAACTTTGAACCACTATAACTTGAGCTTCAAGTATCATATGATGATGAATTGGTAATCAAAAGAAAGCTAGGAATATGAGGAAAAAGATTGATGTTGGAAAAAAGTTCATCTGAAACCTTGACCATGAAGAAAAAAGGCTTGGAAAGTGGTTGGTTCACACATGAAACTTCCCATAAATGGAAAGGTTCTAAAACCCTAATTTTCCCAAAATGGTAAGTTTCAACACTTCTTGATTTTTCATGATTCCCTTGACATTTCTTGGTTAAATTTCACCCGTTAGTCATATTGAACTTGAGGAACATGATTTTGACCTTGAAAAGCAAGGAGTTGACTTTTCCACAGCACAATTGACTTTTCCTCCAAATCTCCTGATTTGCAATTTATTGACCAATTGGGGCTCTTCTGGTTGAAATTGATGATCAATCTTCCACCTCTAAACACCTTGGGACATTTGGAGGATTATGGAAACAAGTTTACTCCAAGAAATAAGTCCTAACTGATTGTATGTGAAACCCTAATTTCATGCTCTTTTGCCTAGCCCTTTTGCAGATGAATTGAATGACCATTCTCACTCCACAATAGCTTCCTAAGGTACTCAACAAACCTATACATCATGCTTACACAATAATAGAACCTTATGAACTCTTGACAAAACCCACTGGTGATCCTCAGACAAGGAGCTATAGCACATCTCTCCTCTCAAAGAGCCTTGATAACTTCATGATGGTGCCACACACTTAATGACCTCTACCAATGCCTTTGCTTGAGCTTGAAGTCAATGAGAATTTCTTCTTGGATGGCACACAAACAGTCTTGATCCCCTGTAAGAACAATGCTATGCAAATGCAAGATGCTAAAATGCAATGAAGCATAAGCCAAACAAGAAAAAGGGTTGGTCAAATTTTGGGGTACAACACTCTAAAGCTTCAGAAGCTAAAAAGCAAACTCTAAAGTGATCAGCCTTTGAAGAGTGAAGTCTGAAGAAAGTCAACCTCTGAAGCAGAGTCTCTTCAATTGAGACAACTCTAACAAACTTGAAGATCTTTTGTTTATGTGAAGACTTAAGGAAAAATATCTTCATGGGTGTCTGAGCCTTAACGGGTAATTCCTCTTGCAAAAAAGTGCTTTCTTGATGTGTCTAATCAAGTACAAAGGTAGCCCAACCTTTTGGTGAAAGTCTTCAATGTCTTTGTTCATGCTTACTATATAAGGAGCAGAAGTCCTTAAGAAGAAGACTACTCTACTACAATACGACACTACTACTGACTATAAACCTTGACATTTCAAAGAGAAGTTACTCTGCCAAATTTTCTAGAATTAGAACATCTTAACACTTGTATATTTTAGAAGTTCTTAAGTCTTAGAGTCTTTCTAAGTTGTATTATGTCTACACCTTTAATTCTATATCAAGTATAGTTGTTACCTAAGTCTCTTAACAACTTGATATAAAGTTAGAAGACTATTGCTTTAGTGCTTGAGCATTTGAAGTCTATTGCCTGTCTACTTGAGCATAGAAGTATCTTACTTGAGGGTTTGGAAATTAGAAGTCTCTTGCTTGTGTGCTTGAGCATGAAGTCTCTTACTTGTGGCTTTGAGCATTGGAAGTCTCTTGTTTGGTGCTTGAGCGTTTGTAATCAGTTTGGTTATAGTGGAAATCCCTTGGAAGTGCAAGGGGACTAGACTACTCTCAAGTTGTGAGAGGAACCAGGATAACTACTTTCATATTTTCTTTTACTTTCCTTACTTCTGCACTTAATATTTCGCTGATGTCAACTCTGATACTCTAAGTTAAATTCTGATAAATAACTTCTGAAGTAAACCAAGTTTTCTGAAGTCAGACTTTGATCCATGTGTTCAAAATCTGATTAAGAACCACCAGAAGCTGAATTTGAAAAAGCTTAAATAGAAAAAGTAAATACAATTCAACCCCCTTTCTTGTATGTGCTAAACACTTAACAGTGGTGTAGAAAAAATCCTGAGAAAAATACATTTTCTATCATGACTGATGATTCTAGAGTATCTGGTTTTAGTGGGGGTACTCCTAATCCTTTTGGTAATGTTAATCATGATTATAATACTTCTGAGAGAAATAATTATACAACTAGATCTCCAACCTACAATGGAGATCCCACTGAGTTAAAATGGTGGAAGAGCAACATGTATACTCATATGATAGGTCTTTATGATGAGTTGCAAGATATTTTTGAAGATGGAATTGATATTCAAGTCAATGGAGTTGGAATGGTGTCTGAAAGAAAATCTTTTACACCTGCTCATAATTTTTTTTAAACAAAGCATCATAGAGTTAGAGGCATGTCGATTGATGCTCTACCTCATTCTAATTACATAAAAGTAATTGATAAATATACTCCTCATACTATTTTTAAATCCATGTGTGCTACAAATGAAGGGAATTAACAAGTTAAGGAAGCTAAGGTTAACCTTCTAGTTCATCAATATGATTTATTCAGAATGAAAGAGAATGAATATATTGAAACCATGTTTTCTAGGTTTCAAATTCTTGTGTCAGGATTTCAGGTTCTGAACAAGGGCTACACTACCTCTGATCATGACAAGAAGATTCTTAGAATTCTTCCTGTCAGATACAGAGCCAAGGTAACAGCAATCTAGGAGGCTAAAGACTTCAGCACATTAGGTTTTGAAAGTCTTATCAACAATCTTCCGAGTCATAAGATGAAGCTCAAAGGAGATGAGTCTGCCATGAAGCCAAAATCCCTTGCTTTGAATCTTCTGCAAAACTTGTAAGGCTACTAAAATATGAAACTCTAAAAAAGATTCTCAATGAGAAGGTTCTGAAGGAAACTTAGATGATGAGGAAATTTCCTTTATCATTAAGAGATTTCAATACTTGGCCAAGAAGAATAAAATATTCTCTGGTAGAAGTAGTGGCTTCAAAGGATCAAGTTCAAGAGATAAGAAGGATGATAAAAAAAGGTTTCTTCAATTGCAAGAAGTTTGATTACTTCATTGGTGAATGTCTAAAGCTATAAAAGGAAAATCAAATAAGGGAAGCTTTCAGAAGGAAAGCTTCAGAAATAGATTCAAGAAGAGTCTCATGACAAAATGGGATGAACTTAACAATGAAGACGATTCTGAGAAAGATGAAGAGCGAGCCAATCTAGCATTTATAGCTCTTACATCTTCTAAAGAAGAACCTGACTCAGACAGTGGTTTAGAATCTAAAGAGGATGAGGTATTTTCTAAACTATATAGTTCTAATTTTATTACCTTCACTCAAGATCTTATGATTAGATATCAGGAAAAGGCCAAACACATGAAAATAGTAATAAAGCAATATGTTCTTTTGAAACAATAAATAAGATTCGTTCAAAATAAAAATGAACCTCTTGAGAGAGATCATATTCTCATTTTAAAGATGTGCCTGATAAAATTTTTGATGAGCATGAAGTAACTCTTCAAGAATTTATCTCATCTGGATTTAAAATAACCAAACTTGCATCCTTGATGTATGGTGTAAAAATAAATAGAGGAGAAGGTATGGGCTACTGTAAAAAACCTTTTAATCCAAGGACTGAAACCTTGACTAAGCCATCAGACCCTTCCTCTTCTAAATCTACTAAAGAAGGGTTAGACTTTTATTTTGTACCTGATTTTAACAATGCAAAGGTTCTGAACCAATCTGACTTTAAAACTGTTTAGTTAAGGGTTTTGAAGAAACCGTAACCTAAGACTCTAAAGTCAAAGGTTCTGAAGTCACCATAACCTAAGACTCTGAAGTTAGAGGTTCTGAAGAAACCAAAACCTAAGAGGTTCTGAAGAAACCAGAACCTAAGACATCAAGTCACAAGGTTCTGAACCTAAGGTCAAGACTTATTCATGGAAATAAACTTTTAAATCAAAAGTTTTGAATAATCCTAAGCCTTTCCATATGAGAGAAAGGGTACAAAATAAGAGAAAACATATCAGAACTAATCCTAAAGAACCCATAAGACTATAGGTACCTAAATCTTAAATTGTTTTTGCTATATATATATATATATATATATATATATATATATATATATATATATATATATATATATATATATATATATATATATATATATATATATATATATATATATATATATATATATATATATATATATATATATATATATATATATATATATATATATATATATATATATATATATATATATATATATATATATATATATATATATATATATATATATATATATATATATATATATATATATATATATATATATATATATATATATATATATATATATATATATATATATATATATATATATATATATATATATATATATATATATATATATATATATATATATATATATATATATATATATATATATATATATATATATATATATATATATATATATATATATATGCTTCAAGGGATAAGCTAAGCAACAATCATGGTACCTAGACAAACATATGACAGGAGAAAAACATATGTTCCAGACTCTCACTCTAAAAGAGGGAGGAACATGTGATTTTGAGGAAACCAAAAGGGGAAGATCATTGGTACTTGTACTATTGGTAACTTCTCTATCTCTATCAATAATGTTTGGTTAATAGATGAACTAAAACATAACCTACTTAGCATAAGTCAATTTTGTGATAGTGGTTATGAAGTATTGTTTAATAAAAACATATGTACAGTCATGAATGAGTTTGATAAACATGTATTGTTCAAGGGTAAGAGGAAAAGAAATGTTTATAAAATTAACTTTTCTGAATTGGCTAATCAAAAGATAATTTTCCTTCTATCAGTAAATGATGAAAAATGGATCTAGCATAGAAGGTTATGTCATGCTAACTGGAGATTAATCTCTAAGCTTAGCAAGTTAAAACTTTTTAAGGGTCTGCCAAATCTTAACTATCATTCAGATCCTCCCTATGTAGCATGCTTAGTAGAGAAAATGAACAAAACATCTTTTAAAACAAAGAACTTTATCTCTACCTCTAGACCCTTAGAACTGCTTCACATTGATTTGTTTGGTCATGTTAGTTCTACATCAGTCAATGGGAAGAAATATGGACTTGTCATAGTTTATGACTTTAGTAGATAGACTTGGGTTAAATTCCTTAGAACCAAGGATGAATCATATAATGTGTTTAGTGTCTTCTGCATACAAGTACGAAGTGAAAAAGGGTCAACTATTTTAAAAGTAAGGAGTAATCATGGAGGAGAATTTGAAAATTAAATTTTTGAAAACTTTTGTGAAAATATGGAATCCTACATGAGTTATCTTCTTCTAAAAGTTCACACTAAAATGGAGTTGTATAGAGGAAGAATAGATCCTTATAAGAAATGGCCAGAACCATTATTCATGAAAGTAACTTATCAAAGTACTTGTGGGCATAACTGCATGTGATTTATTCAAAGGAAGAAAACCTAACATTTATTATTTTCATCAACTTGGATGTACATGTTACATCTTAAACGATAAAGTCTATATGAAGTAATTTGATGTTAATTCTCAAAAGGGTATCTTTTTAGGATACTCTAAACGCTCTAAGGAATATAAGGTGTATAGCTGTGAAACCAGAATGGTTGAAGAGTCTATACATATCAAATTTGATGACAAAGAGCATGACAGTAAAATATCAGAGCTAGTTGAAAACTTTTCAGAATTCATATATCAGAAGTCTCTCTAGAAGCTGGTGGATCAGAAGCTATTACTATTACTCCTTCAGAAGCTAGAGGTTTAGAAGTTAGATGTTCAGAAGTTGATGGCACAAAAGCAAGTCCAACTTCTGAAACACAATCAGAGGAAGCAAGTTTTGAAGAAGCTATTTGTGATTCTCAGGAAGCTTCACAATCTTAAAATACCATAAAGTACAAGTCTTCTCATCCAGAAGAGTTAATCATTGGAAAAAAAGATAGTCCTCTAAAAACAAGGTTTGAATTCATAGATGAGCATTCAATGTTGGGACTTATCTCCATGATTGAACCAAATTTTTTTAATGAAACATTATCTGATGATGGATGGATTTTTCCCATGCAAGAAGAACTGAATTAGTTTCAAAGGAATGATGTACGGGATCTGGTACCCAGACCTCATCAGAAGAACATCATTGGAACAAAATGGGTGTTCAGAAAAAAGCTTATTGAGCAAGGATAATTGGTAATAAACAAAGCTAAAATGGTAGCTCAAGGCTACAATCAACAAGAAGATATATATATATATATATATATATATATATATATATATATATATATATATATATATATATATATATATATATATATATATATATATATATATATATATATATATATATATATATATATATATATATATATATATATATATATATATATATATATATATATATATATATATATATATATATATATATATATATATATATATATATATATATATATATATATATATTTTTTTTTTTTGAAACCTTTGCACTTATTGCAAGGTTAGAGGCAACCAGGTTACTTATTTCCTATGTTATTAATCATGACATCATTCTATATCAAATGGATGTTAAGAGTTTATTTTTAAATGGTTTCATTTCTGAAGAAGTTTATCTAAAACAACCACCTAGATTTGATGATTCAATCCATCCAGAACATGTTTTCAATCTTAAGAAGCCACTTTATGGACTTAAACAGGCTCTCAGAGCCTGGTATGAGAGATTAAGTAACTTCCTCTTAGAAACTAATTTTCAAAATGGGCAAATTGATATAATACTATTCAGAAAAACATTGAAAATTGACATCTTAATTTTTCAGGTGTATGTAGATGATATTATTTTTGGTTCTACTAATGATACCCTTTGCAAGGAGTTTTCTAAGATAATGCATGCTAAATTTGAGATGAGCATGATAGGGGAATTGAAGTTATTCCTTGGAATTCATATCAACCAGAGCAAAGATGAAGTTTATGTTCATCAGTCAAAATATACCAAAGAGGTTCTAAAGAAGTTCAAGCTTAAAGACTGCAAAGTTATGAACACTATTATGCACCTAAAGTGCAATCTGAACAAATAAGAAGAAAGATCTAACATCTGTCAGAATCTATATAGAGGTATAATTGGTTCCTTATTCTAATTAACAAGATTTGTATATAGGCCAAATATTTTTTTTTAGTGTGTGCATGTGTGCAAGATTCCAAAAAGATCTTAGGGAGACTCAATTAACTGTTGTTAAGAGAATCTTTGGGTATCTAAAGCGAATGGCTAATATAGGGTTACTTTATAAAAAATCCCTAAGCTAGCTAGATCCTGTGATGCTGAATGTGCTATGGATATAATTGAAAGGAAATCCACTAGTGGAAACTATCAATTCATTGGTGAAAATCTAATATTATGGGCTAGCAAAATACAGACAACTATTGCTTTGTCCACAGTAGAAGCATAATACATCTCGACTGTTAAATTTTGCAGACAACTCCTCTGAATGAAATATCAATTGGAAGACTATCAGAGTTGTTGAAATAATATTGCCATCTTTTGTGATGATACTATTGTCATCTGTTTAACAAAAAATCGAGTTCAACATTCTAGAACCAAGCATATAGAAATAAAACATCATTTTATTAGAGATTATGTTCAGAGAGGTGTATTAGATATAAAATTCATTGATACATATCATCAATGGTATGATATATTTACCAAGCCTCTCACTATAAAAAGATTTGGTTTTATTAAAAAGGACATGAACATGCATTTTATGAAAGATTATTGTTTCCTTCTGAGTGAAGGATCAGATTTTGATGATGATCATAAGTTACTATTATTAGAAGCTCTGAATACCAACTTTTGTTGTGTGGTAGCCTCTGAATCATCTCAGCCTTTGATGCTCAGAAGTTGGTTGGTTGTTTCTGATGGCATATAAGTGGCTTGTTTGTTTAAACTATTTATTATCTTATGTCCACTTATGTGTTACAAATCTAAAAAGCCCTCAAATGTGGTTTTATTTGTTAATATTTATATTTCTATTATGCTCTATCTTTGAGCTATATTAACTATGGGAAATCTTTGTCTAATAAGATAATAGCATGTTTTGACAATCTCCTTGGACATCATTTAGCTTAAATTTTTGTAAATTTTTCATAAAAAAATCAATGCACACACATGACTTTGGTGGTTGAAAAAAATTCAGACAAAAACTATGGGATAAAGATCTGCATTTATTTAATGGAAAAGGATTTCATGATTATGATTACAAAAGGGCAATACAAGAAGTTACTTCAGTCCTTTGCGACCACTCCACCCTTTTGACATGAGGAAGTTCCTCCAGTCCTTATCCCACTCATCATCAGTTATGTCAATGACTTCTTTCTTGAGGTTCCCCTTGGAGTTCTTCATCTTTGTCTCTAATGTTCTTCCAACCCTTGTTGCTCCAATAAAAGTTCTAGCACCCTTCTTATCCTTTTGATTCTTCACATCCTTCTTAAACTCTTTTGAGGAACCATCCTTGTTCCTCTTAGTTGATTTGCTCATTTTGATCAAGGGAGAAGTTTAATGAAAGAAGAAGGAATGGATTTTCCGTTTGTTCTAAAGCTGGGTTTTATAGGGGAAATGGGAACAAGTGAAATTTGTCTAGTTTAATGAGCACCAATGGAATCAAGAGAGAGATGCATGCTTTTTCTTTAGACTCTCTTTTCAAGGTTTGACTATTATATCTCATTGGCTAAGAAGTAGGTTGGAATATCTCGTAAGTTGCAGAACCTCTTCAAACCATTCAAGTCGTTAATTGTCATCACATTTTTCTTACCTGCGCATTTTTTTAATTGATGAATAGGAGAACAAAACATAATTATTAATTATTTTTACTCAGAGATGATTGTTTCTCATACATTTACTTTTCTTCAGTATCTTTTTTGTCCTCTTCATTTATGTTTTTGTTGATGACAAAAGGGGGAGAGGATAAAAAGTATTTAAGCACCTGAATCTAATGATTATTTTTAATGCTACATAATTTTTAAAGATTATGTTATTATGATTTTAAAGGAATTTAATTAATCTGGATAGGATTTAGGGGAAGCTTACAAACCTCAGACCTTGATGTCAACATGGTAATTAAATTAATAACCATTGTTCTTAAATACCTATGTTTGTCATCATAAAAAACGGGGAGATGGTTGGAAAAAAATGGTTGATACCATATCCCTTGGGTTTCAATGATAACAAAGTATTTAAAGAATAATTGTGTATTCTAACATCTATTCAAGTATGCAGGATTATAAATCTGAGAACAGATAAAGAGAAGGTCGAGGATTATGAATCTGAAGTTCAGACTTTAGCTCTGAATATCACTTCTAAATAATTTGACTTTGATGGAAGATCTAGACTCTAAAGAATTCAACTATGAAGAAAGTGAGTTTCTAGTGATCCATACTTTAAAGCTTCAGAAGCCAAGAAGCAGACTTTGAAGTGATCAGTCTCTAAAGAGTGAAGTCTGAAGAAAGTCAACCTCTGAAGCAGAATCTTTTCAATCGAGGAAATTATGAATGACTCAAAGATTTTTTGTTCACGTGAAGACTTAAGGAAAAATATCTTTATGGTTGTCTGAGCTTTAACGGATGATTCCTCTTGCAGAAAAGTACTTTCTTGATGTGTCTAATCAAGTACAAAGCTAGTCCAACCTTTTGGTGAAAGTCTTCAACGTCTCTTTTCTTCATCTATATATAAGGAGCAAAAGTCTTTAAGAATAATACTACTCTACTATAATATAACACTGCTACAGATTCTAAACCTTGACATTTCAAATAAAAGTTATTCTGTCAAATTTGATAGACTTAGAACATCTTAACACTTATATATTTTAAAAGTTCTTAAGTCTTAGAGTCTTTCTATGTTGTATTTGTTCTACAACTCTAATTGTATATCAAGTAGGGATGGAAATAGATCGAAATAACTTGAAAATAGTTTGGAACTTGGTTGGAAAATTAAATCGTTAGACTAGGTTCATCAACCAAATGAGCTGAATATGAGCGAAAAACTAAGTTCGTTAACTAAATGAGTTTAACTTGAACTATATAGTTTGATTCGTTAGGTTCATGAGTTAACTCGATTACATATGAGAAGGATTATATTGTCTTTAAGAGAAAGATTAAAAATGTACTGCAAATCTTAACCTTATATTTTCCTTTTCGTACTAGTTATGACAGTAAAATTGACAATTGCATTTAGAGTCATCCTTGTTGCAGGCATAATAACAGTTGCTAAAATAACATGTGTAATGGAGGTTGTACATGGTGTAATCATTTTGTGATGGAAATATTTCAATTTCTAGTAATTTTTGGTGTAGTATTTCATTAAATATTTACGGTTCCTAAACATTTAGATAAATTTGTGAATTTTATAGACCAATTTAAACTCAAATTGAGTAGTTTTTGTATTAGACTTTCAAATGTATCTCTTAAAAGTTGTGTAGTTTTTGAATTAGTAGACTCTTGAGACAAAGTTAAATTCCAATCTGATAACTTTTATGTTATTTCAATATTTTCTTTTTATAAAAATATTAATTTAAAATTTCAAATATATATTAAAAAAAATAGACTTAAAAAATGGCTTTTAAGTCCGTGAGGCAAGTGACCTAAACCTAACGAGATGAACCGAACGAGTTGAACCCAATTATTGATAAACTTATAAAGAGTCGAGTTTGAGCTTAAAAAAAATTTCGTGTCAAACTCGAACTCAGATTTTATTTGAACCAATTCTTAATGAGTCGAGCCGATTTGAGGCGAGTTCGACTCGACTCGACTCATTTCCAGCCTTAATATCAAGTGTAGTTGTTACCCAAGTCTCTTAACAATTTTTTATATAGTCAGAAGTCTCTTTTTTTAATGCTTGAGCATTTGAGGTATCTTGCTTGTGTGCTTGAGCATAAAAGTCTCTTACTTGAGGGTTTGAGCATTGGAAGTCTCTGTTTGTGTGCTTGAGTATTAAAGTCTCTTACTTGTGGGTTTGAGGACTTAAAGTCTCTTGCTTGGTACTTGAGCATTTGCAATCATTTTGGTTATAGTGGAAATCCCTTAGACGTGCAAGGAGACTGGATTACTCTCAAATTGTATGAGGAACCAGGATAATTGAACAATTTATGGTGTCACCAACGAGAATGCTTAAACCAAACAGAGACACTTTGAAATCATGTAGCGGAAAAGTAAACAACATAAAAAAAATGTCATCGCATGCTCACCTTCACTTAGGGTATCATCGCAACAAAATCATATTTAATTCCATAATAAAATATAACAACTTCCGCTTTGGTATTATAAAGACTTAACTTTCACAAAGTTATTCAATTAGAGTTATAACATCCCATTTGCAACAACTTAAAACAACTCAACATAAAAAATACTAAAATTAAAAAAAAAACAAAGTGAGTCAATTTCGAACATAATAAATACGCCCATCCCCGATGTTATAGAATTAGAGCACTAAACTACTAAGGAAGCGAAACAAGTGAAAGTAACTCCAAGAGCTATCTTTCACTCACAACAACAACTTCTAATCCTTGTTATCTGCAAGATGTCCACAGTGGACAACATGAAGTTAAAGGGGTGAGAAACAACATTCAATATAAATAGTGTGAAGAGTGCTAAGATGGAGAAAATACAACAGACACTCATTCATTACATAATCACAACAATATAGTCTCAGACCCATTCATAACAACATACACATATTCTCAACCAATTGACAACATCATTAACAATCAACTACGTATGCAAATATGTATGCAATATACTCCACAACTGACTCATTATGCATGTGGTACCATATCATTAACAGTTGGTTCACTCAAGAATCGGGTTCACCCTACTCAAACCCCAAATCCACCCTGATCAGATTGCAACTTTCCTCTTTGTTGCACCCCAAAATTTGCTCTCGTATTTTCTAACTTTGACTGGATTTTGCTTTGCATTCATCTTCATATCATTTAGGTCGATCATTTCTCGCATACTGTCTATGTTATCAGCCGGAATGGATTTATCGGGATTACAACCATTTTGTTCGCATTTTAGACAATTTAAACCGGTTCAAAGGATGAGATTTATTTCGAAATCGAGTGAAAGGTTGTTCTCTTCCTGGTGGTTCATTCCATACTGATAATTTTGTTGCATTTCGGTGCTTGACGCTTTTTATTCGTTTTTATGTCATTTGTTAATTTAGGTTTATTTTATTTGTTTAGAATTTAATTAGAATTATTAGAACTAGATTTAGAGTTATTTAGGATTTAGTTTAGAAATAGAATTAGAATTAGGAAATAGTTTTTTTCATTAGAATTTTAATTAGAATTTTATTTTAGATTAAATAAAATTAGAATCATTAGTTTTTGTTAGAATTTTAATTAGAAATGTATAGTTTTAGTTTTAATTATATTTAATTAATTAGCTTTTTGATATTAGAATTATTTAGTTTTTAATTAGAAATTAGATTAAATTTTAATTATTAAGTTAGAATAGAATTTAATTAGTTTAGAATATTAATTAATTTATATTAGATTTAGAATTTAGTTTTTTTTTATTATTTAGAAAATAGGTTTAAGGCTTTTCTTTTATTATTAGAATAGTTAATTTTTAGTTATTAGTTAGGATTAGTTTAGAATAGATTTTACTAGAATTGTCATTTAATTAAATTAGAAAATAGTACAGCAAAACCAAATGGAAAAAAGACAAAAAAACAGCAACAAGGAGGCCACGTGTCTCTCGGTATATAGCCCATGCACTATTCATTATCTTCAAGAATCCAACCCTAGGCAGAAACCAACCGCCCCTCCCCTTTGACATTGTTCTTCTTCTTCACAATGAGAAAAGGCAGAAACTAGCCGCCCCTCCCCTTTGACACTGTTCTTCTTCTTCACAATGAGAAAACGCAGAACCCTAGCCGCCATTTTTCACTTCATTAACCTTAACCTTCACGACCCATTTTTGGCCGCCACCTTTCCCCTTCATGTCATATCCAAAACTCCCACCACTCTTCCTCCACTGCCGCACTTATCCTTCTCCATTTTCTCCTTCCCTCAAAACGCGAACCCTTTCCTTTCCTATTGATCATCCTCTCTGAATCCTCCTTCTCCAAACCTCCAAAACAAAGAACAACCGCGCAAACCACCACCATTTTTCAACCAAACCCGTTCCTTCCTCCAACAAACAAACTCGTGTTCGACCCACTCATCTTCACCTTCAAACCCATAATCTTCAACCACCGTCCTCTCCTTCTTCAAATAAAATCCCAAACCCTCAATTTCTTCTTCACAAGACCACAAAAATCCTTCGCATCAACATTGGTAAACCTAAACACACAGACTTAGAAAGACAGAAATGGGATAAGCCAAATAAAAACAAACCCGGATCAAAAATTGGAAAGAGTGGACCAGATCGAGAGAGAAGAAGGAGATTGGAAAACCTAAATGGTAAAAAGTACAAACTAGAAATAAAACAAATGAAAATCACAGGCGAAGCTTAGGACGGAGGGGATGGATCTGTAACCCGAACTGAGATTGGAAGAAGGAAAGCTGGTTTTCCTCCATTTTGGCCGTGCTGTTTATGCGACGCACTTCTTTTTTTATTATTTTCTTTTTCTTTTTACTCT
The DNA here is from genome assembly GCA_963859935.3 of Lathyrus sativus. NCBI lineage: Eukaryota > Viridiplantae > Streptophyta > Magnoliopsida > Fabales > Fabaceae > Lathyrus > Lathyrus sativus. The sequence continues at coordinate 372,511,160 of OZ012741.1, forward strand.
TTTTTCAAAAAAACATGATGATGTTGTTTTGGTCATTTGGCCCAACCTCATTTAGATTCTTAATGCCACCTCCCTACTTTGTTCGTAGCTTTGTTTTAGGGGATGGGATGATGGGCTATCAACCCATAATACACTCATTTTCACACTCCCTTGTCAATATTATACCTCCCCTCTTGATTGTAATATATTTTCTAATTTTTTATTTAGCTTTTCTAAATTGTAAATATATTTTCTATTTAGTTTTTTTAGAAAGTTTAATATGTTATTTTCCTAATTTTACTTTTTTAGAAGTTTTTAATATTTTTATTTACTTTTGAGGATTTATTTTCGTATTTCCTCGTTTTGGGTCGACGACGAGACCCCTAAAACCATCATCAGTCAAATTATTGATAGATGGAGGTTTTCCCGAGACCATTTTCTTTCTGACCTCATTTCTTCTCTATTTTCGAATTTTTTTTCCGCGATCCATGAAGTCTTTCAATTCGTAAGCACCGTCATATCAAAGTCGATAACCTTCTCGATTTCAAATCTATGGAAAATGACCATTTGGGTCATTTTCTTTACTTTGGGATCATGATAGGCTACCTTCGATTAATCGACATAATGTTTGCGATTAAGACGAGATCCCACTTCTTTTGGTCCGTGCAACACGATTAAATTAGAGAATGATCCTCAATATCATTTCTCCATCATATCCCTAGCACGAATATCAATTTACGCGGCCTCCTATAGTTCGACTTCCATCATAAGTCGAGCTACGGCAGTTTAGCGTCATATTTTGTCCCAATTCGATTCACTAACACTTTCAAACCCTTAATTCAAAACCCTTATAAACCGCGACGAGTGTTGTGAGCTGCAAGCGTTAGGTGCATAGGAAATGATGAGTGGGGAGGTCTTTCTTCACTTGTCTAGAGTGTTTAGCGTATGCCCTTTGGGCGATATGCGACGCATTCGCTCCTATGTCTTAGGATTTAGCGTAGTACGCGTCCCAAACCAAGCCATTTCACTTTTGTTTAGGCGTTCCAGGCCTAGTATCTTTTCTCTCGCCCCTGTGCGATCGAGGTCCCGTTTTCCCGTAGTAGCGTGAACTACGGATGCTCTGATTCCTCATTCCCTAATGAGGATACGTAGGCACGAGGATTCCTATCCTTGACGAGCACACTAACAACTAACTTCCCTTTTCTCTTGCCCCTAGTGCAATCGAGACCAACCTGTTTTTTTGAACCTTTTCATCCTTCGGGATTGTTTCAAAACTTCACCTTTCAAAAAGAGTGCGTTACTTTTCCGTTATACCGCAAACAAGCGTCGTTCCTAACTGCTGGAATGGAGATTTAACGTCACTCGCAAAAATATTTAATCATCCTTCACCTGTAGTTTCCCAAACTATGTTTGCTCTGATTTCTCATACCAGATGAGGATATGTAGGCACAAGACGATGATGTCTTGGCGAGCAACCTTCCCCCCATTACCCATAGTTTTCCGAACTGCATTGACTCTGACTTTCACATTGCATGAGGCAATACGTAGGCATAGGGCGACGATGTCCTATCGAGTCTGTTCTTTCTCTTCACCCCCGTTTAGCAGTAGCTTTTAGATAGATTTCACCCATAGATTAGACAACAAGCGTGGATCCCATTGAGTACAACGGATGTGAATGATGCTAATACCTTCCCCTTGCGTAACCGACTCCCGGACTCGAGATTTGGTTGCGATGACCTTGTCTTTCCTGTTCTCTTAGGTTTTATTTGATTGTTTCCTTTCCCTCTCTTTGGGATAAATAACGTTCGGTGTTGACTCTTCTGTTTGTTTCTGCTGGCCCTTTTTCGCAGTGGCGACACTCTTTCATCAACAACAACATCATGAATCCATGTCAAAACACATGAATGCAATAACAATAACAACAACAACAACAATGTTTAAAGTCCCCTCCCAATAATAAAAAATCATGCATTGACCCAACAATAATAGTTCCCCCTACTCAAACTATTATTCACTAACACAATAACAACATCAATATTATATGATAACTTCAACATAACAACACAATCAATAACAACATCAACGTCTTTAACACAACAAAATCACATATTCCATAATTCAATTTATTATTAATTTAACACATAATTATATATAACATCACTTCATTCATTAACATAGCTCATGAATATACTACAACACATCAATATCACAATTTACAACATTTAATACAAAATATTTTCGTAATGGCATTTACTCCCAACATAACATCCACAATAATATTCAACTAATATCTAGTTATCCTTAATTAATTCATGTTAGTACATCATACTTAGCCTCTGAAAACATTACTATACAATAATAATCCGCGTTAACTTTTCAACACTTCGAATCGCGCCTCAAACGGAGTCATGGATCTTAAGTTATGATGGAAAAAACCGTATTTGAGTCAAATCAGCCTAATCGACGATGTTTGGATCGTCACCATAGCTGACGCCCGTCAGCTCTTTCGCAATGCCCTGAACCGCTGCAGAATGCAGAATTCTGCATTTTTAATCGTTTGAGGCCTTCTGGACCTCAGATTTTGATTCCGTAAAAAGGCAAACGCTCATAATTCTACACCCAAAAATTATATAAAAGGTGAACAACAACCAACACAAATTATACAGACCCAACATCTATTAATCATCAATCAATCATGGAATTAAGGTTATGTTTTCAAAGCTCCAAGCATACAACAATGGCGTCAAGAAATTTCATAATTCAATCACCAATCCATGTATAAAATTTAGCATATTGCAGGGTACAAAAATTACATATAACATGATAAATAACATAAATTCCTCATACACACATCAAAATTCATGAAAACAAAATAATCGTGGAATAAAACCTATTAGAGAGAAAGGATCTATCTCTATCCCATCATGCTAGACACCATTATTGATAGTCATTTATCCCCCTTACCTTAGAGTTCTAGCAAGCATGCTTTTCTGTAATGATTTTCCTCTCCTCTACTAGCTCTAGAATTCTCCTCTTTCTCAATTTCTCTTAGAATTGGATGAAACATAACTCTCCTTCACCTTTTAGAATATATATCTAGGGTTTTCTACAAAATATCTTCTAATTACCTCACCAGCTCCCAACACTTTTAATTCACACTATCACCCTAAACTCTCATTATTATATTTTTCTAATTTAATTATTAAACTCATATTAATAATAAATTTAATTTTCCATTCAATCTCTTATTTATAAATAAAACTTAATTCTCCATTTAGGTATTTCCTATACTACCCCCAACTTATTCTCCTAAATATCCTCATTGCCCCTTATTTCTCTACTAACTCCTATTTTTTCTATTATTTTATTAATTAAATATTTCTATCATAAAGTCACACTTTTCTATATTATTTTCTAATATTAATTAAAAATCACTAATTATTCTAAGTATTCCACCAAGCTCTTATGTTGTCACCACACCCTACCAATCCCGTGGCACCCCAACAATACATATAATCACCAAATTTGTTTATAGGCTCACCAAATAATTAAATAAAAATATAAATAATTAAATTAAATTAATTAATCGAATTTGGGGTGTTACAAATCTCCCTAATTTAAAGAACTCTGTCCCTTGAAAATTACCTTAAGAAAACAACTTTGGATGAGGCTCTTTCATCCGACACTCCAACTTCCATGTTATGCTTCAACTAGCCGGTCCTCCTCACACTATCTTCACCAAGGAAATCTCTTTACCACACACATTCTTCACTTCCTGATCCTCTATATGCATGGGTGATGCCTCAACAGTCAGATTCTCTCCCACCAGTACATCATCCACTTGGATCTCATGAGACAGATCCAAAATGTATCTCCTCAACTGAGACACATGAAACAATGATGAAGATTAGCAAGCGGCAGTGGCAAGATGATCTGATAGGCTGCCTTTCATATCCTCTCAATGGTCTGGTATGGACTAATAAAAAGTGGTGTGAGCTTTCAAGACATCAATGCTCGAACAACGCCAATTACTGAAGTAACTCTCAAAAACATATGATCCCCTCTTGGAACTTAAGTGCTTTCCTCATTTTATCATGGTAACTGGTCTGGAAACTCTGTGAAGCTTCCATATTCTCTTAGATCATATTGATCTTCTCAGATGCTTGTTGTATAATCTCAGGTCCAATTTCAACACTCTCACCTGATTCATACTAACACAGAGGTGTCCTACACCTTCTACCATACAATGCCTTAAACGGGACCATTTGAATACTTGAATAGAAACTAATATTGTAAGTGAATTCAATCAACGAGAAGTATCCATCTCAAGTACCTCCTTATTCTAGCACATATTCCATCAACAGATCCTCTAAGGATTGAATAGTCCTCTCCGTCTGACCGTCTATCTGCTGATGATAAGCATAATTCAACTTCAGCTTAATACCCAATGCCTCTTGCAAACTCTGCCAAAACTCGATGTGAACCTTCAGTCTCTATCTGACACAATGCTTTGTAGAATATAATGCAGGTTAAGAATATTTTCAATATACAACTCAGCTAACTTCTGTAATGGATAATTGATCTTAATCGGAACAAAGTGAGCTGATTTAGCCAGGCAATCAATGATAACCAAATGGAATCACATCCCAACATCGTCATCGAAAAACTCTTTAGAAAATCCATGGAAATCCTATCCACTTCCACTCAAGAATACTCAACGATTGCATAAAACCCAATAACTTCTGATGTTCAATCTTCGACTTCAGGTAAGTCAAATAAGCATATACAAACTCTGCTACTTCCTTCTTCATTCATGGCCATAAAAACAATTTCTTAAAGTCTTGTACATTTTAGTGGCACTGGGATGAATACTCATACCACGTCTATGACCTTCCTCAAGAATACTCTTCTTAAGTTTGAGTACATCTGGTACACACACCCTATCTCTGAACCTAATCACACCATTCTAGTCAATTCTAAAGTCAACCCTTTTACCTTGACTGATTACACAAGTCGATACACCATCCCCACATAAATATTCCAACCTTCTCTGATCTCTTCAAGTATACCATTGGTCAGCTTCAACATGCCTAACCTCACGTTGTTCGGAGTCTTTCACATACTAAACTCATGTATCTTAATTGCTCAACCAATTCCATCTGTTGAGTCATCATTATTGAGATATGCAATGACTTCTTACTCAATGCATCAACTGCAACATTGGTTTTACCCAGATGCTAACTCAAGCCAAAATCACAATCCTTCAGAAATTTGAGTCATCTTCTGTGTTTCATATTCAACTTCTTCTTATCAAATAGATACTTTAGACTCTTGTGATCACTAAACACTTCAAATCTGAAGCCAAACAAATAATGCCTCCAATTTTCAACAGAAACCCCACAGATGCCAAATCTAAATCGTACATAGGATAATTCCTCTCATGCACATTCAACTGTCTAAGAGCATAATCCATAACCTGACAATTCTGATTAGTACACTACCTAGACCCATCTTAAAAGCATCACAATACATAACAAATGATTCGCTCAAACTCAAAAAAATCAAAATTGGAGCACACATCAACTTCCTTTTGAGTTCTTGAAAACTCTCTTCATAATACACATCACAAACATACGTTTGATCCTTTCGAGTGAACTGAGTTAAAGGTAATGCTAACTTCAAAAAGCCTTCAATAAATCCCCAGTAATAACCAGCCAAACCAAGAAAGCTTTTGATCTCAGTAATAGACTTTGAAGTCTCCCACTACAACATAACATCTATCTACGATGGATCAACAACAATAACACAACTAAAAATTATATGCCAAAGAAACTCGCCTCTAGTGACCAGAACTCACACTTGGATAAATTCATATACAACTTCTTCTCTTTCAAAATCTGCAACACAATCTTCAAATGCTGCATGTGCTCTTCATCTAACTTTGAAGATATCAAAATATATTCGATGAACACTGTAGCGGGGAAAAAATTTGAGATTACGCTATTGATTAACTTAACTCATAAAGCAAGAGTCACCACTGCACTTTTATTTTTCCAAAGGAATGGGGAAAAGAGCGAACAAAACCCACATAAGTTTTAAAACAAAACTAATAAAACATAGAGACAAAGGGTAAGGGGGTTGGTTATACAATGGGAAGGTGCTAGCACCTAAAAAATCTATAGTACTCTATAGGAACCTCTTAAAAATTTATGTTTGACTTAAAAATGTGTTGTTTGCAATAGATTGAGGAGATGAGAAGAGAAATAATTTTTAGGGTTTTTGTGTTTGACAAGACTTCCTGAGTCTCGTGTCTACGTACCCATAAAGTGCAATGGAGGATCAAAACTTCGTAGTTCATGGTAAAAATAGAAAAAGAGTTTGTTGTGATTGATTTTAAATGGATAGACAAGTTATCATTTTAAGGAGAAAACTCACTAGTCACCCACAAGTATATGAAAATGGACCTTTGCATCACTTTTGAGAAGGGCTCCAACTTGGATAGAGATCAACAAGTATGCCACTAACTCTCTCTAGTGAAAAAGAATGAACGACAAAAGTTACTATGGGAATAGGAGAATTACATCTCAACTATGAAAATGACTCATGCCTAATCCTTAAGAAAAGGTTTAAAAGAAAAAGTGCACAAAGCGCACAAAAATGGTTTGAATGAATTGTGTATTTTTTTTATGTCTTATGAAAATGGTTTTGATATGCTTAAGATGAATTAGCATTTATTCAAGAAAAAGAGTTTAAAAATCACTTGACAAAGTCAAGGTTTATTGAGAAAGTGGTTCAAGTATGAAAACAAGGAGGTTTTGAAAAAGGGATAAGATTTTGAAAATTAAAGAAGGGGAGGAGATGAAGATGCTGTCATAATGCATAAAATAAAAGCAAGGAAAGGAAAGATCTAACAAAGATAGCAAGCTTCTGACATAAGTCAAGCCAAACCTTCCCATCTTTTGGATTTAAGCAACAAGCAACAAATAAGCAAAGCACAAACCAAGTATCCAAAAAGTCAACCCAAGGTCAAAGGTACACTACTACGGAAAACGTATACAACAACCGCTGGAAAAGGGATAACATCACGCGTGACCTACCGTTGTTATGTAGAGTGTGGTTGTATATGCACTACTTACAATCACGGTCTTATGACCGTTGAAGAAAATCTGAAAGTGCACTATATATGATCACGGTTGCGTTAACTAACCGTTGTAATATATAAAGGTCCTAGGCTCGATTCTCACCAACACATCTTTTGGTGTAATATACTATTCTGAACAACATTCACTATACAACCATAATTATATACTACAGCCGTCGTTAAATATTATTCTTTTTTTAAAATAATTTTTCTGCATTTTGAAAATTTTCCATTTCTTAACCTGTATTTTTTTTGAACCATATCAGAACAGAAACAACAAATGTTTCATAATAAAATACTTTATTTTTTTACATCAATCAAATTTATATATTGTATTAAGAACCAAATATTGCATATGTATTACATCAAATGAAAAATTGAACAAAACAACCTATAAACTTTATACAATATCACATAGTTGTATCTTATAGTGTTTTATTTCTTTGTCTCTTGGTGTCATGTCTCTTGGTGTAAATATACTTAGAAATAATGACTTATATTAATTAAATTATAAATAAAGAATAAAATACTAATTACTTGTTAATTTTCTCATATGCCTTCATTATGATCGATACGAATAACATACACATCATCTTTATCAACTTCATCATAAGTGGTAGGCACTTTTGTTGTGTTAGAAGGAATATAAGGAATGTTAAAACTTTCATCACTACTAAGAATGTCTTTTCCTCGGAGAACGATTGACCATTTCCCTAATGTGTCTGAAGGGTCTGTCCTATAAAAAAATTATTTTGCTTGTGAATCCATGATGAATGGTTCGGTCATATAATTTTCCTTGCCAAGGTCAACCCGGGTGAATCCTAAGTCATCAGTTTGTACACCGTTAGTATTATTGGAAACCCACTTTCATTTAAATAAAGGAATTATGAAGATAACGTAATCAATCTCCCAAATCTCCTCAATGACACGATAGAATGCACTAGATGCCAATATTGGATTCTTATCTTTCGAACTAGAGAAATACATGAATTCTGCCTCAACCATAACCCCATTATTTTGCATTGTACTATGATTATCTTTTGATTTTGTATAAATGGTATAATGACGAATGTCATATGCAGTCAAAGTTATCACATTAATATTTGGCATAAACGACAACCGTTTAATTGTCTAAGATGCACTATGATCTTTTAGTCTCCTTTTATTAAACCAATATAGGAATTTCTTATTATGCCCGATCAACAACTTGTCACTCATTCATGGATATCTTTTCTTCAAAAGTATTTTGTGAGTAGCCACGTAAGGTTGACCTTCATCAAGATTATTTAATATATAGAAATGTGCCTGAATAACTATATCCCGAGCCATTAACTTAACACTTAAACCTTGAATACATCTACCTTCAGTGTCAGCATGAGGAGACTTTGGAGTTCCTATAGGCTCTGCTTCAGACAAATAGTTTGTACAAAACTCAATAGTTTCTTTTGTGATGTACCTTTCAACAATCGAAGCTTCCAGTCGGTGATATTTTTTGTATATCCTTTATAGATCTTCATGTATCGTTTTATTGGATACATCTACCTTAAATAAACTGGACAATAAATTATGATTTCTCTAACTAGATGAACAAGTAAGTGAACCATAATGTAAAAAAATGATGGAGAAAAATACATCTCCAACTGACATAAGATTATGGCAGCTTAATCTTCTAATTCATCTAGTTTTTTGAAATCAAGAACTTTATTACATATGGAATTGAAGAAGAAACACAATCTGGTGATAGTTACTCTCACATTTTTTGGTAGGATGCCACAAATATCCACTAGTAGAAATTGTTGCATCAAGACATGACAATCATGATATTTCAAACCAATTAACTTGAGATCTTTCGTTGATACAAGTTTCTTGATGTTTGATGAATAACCTTGGGGAACTTTGATACCATGTAAACACTCACAAAAACTTTTCTTTTCCTTTTTACATAAAGTGTAACTAGTCGGAGGCAGATAAGTTCTTTTCCCTTTTTCTATTAGAGTCAATTATTTTTGTATACCCATCGCCTCCATATTGAGACAAGATTTCTTACTATCTTTAGTATTTCCTAGGATGTTTAGAAGTGTTCCAATCAAACTATCACACACATTTTTCTCCACATGAATCACATCAATACAATGCCTTACATCAAGACTTAACCAATATGGAAGATCAAAGAACACCGACCTCTTTTTCCAAATATTTTTCTCAACAACTTGCCCTTTTTATTATCCTCGATTTCCAAGGACAACATTAATTTGTTTCTATCGTTCATAAACTTCATCCCTGGTTAAAGGTTTAGGAGCGATATCAAACTCACGCTCTCCATTAAAATCCTTCTGCAATCTATGATAAAAATGGTCGAGTTTTAGAAATTTGCGATGCTCAAGGTAAACAGGCCACGAAGAATGGTTAATACTCATATTACCAAAGGGGTTCATTCCATCGGTGGCAAGCCCAAGCCTAAGGTTTCTTGGCTCAGTGTCAAAATTCGGAAACAACAAATTAATTTTCTTCCATTGCAAAGAATTAGCTACATAGCGTATGTTTCCATCACATTTTCTTTCATCTGCGTGATATCAAATATTCTGTACGTCATCCGCATTAGCAAAAGTCTCTTGAATCTTGAAATTATTGGCAAGTACCATAACACTTTAGCAGGAGACCTCTTCCTATTAACATTGTCATTGTCATCACCATTGTTGTCCTTCAGCTTGTAATGCGACACCACACATTCTGGAGATTAATCCAAATTTTCATACTCTTTCTTGTATAATATGCAGTCATTAGGGCATGCATGTAATTTGATATACTCCAAACCCAATGGACACAATATCTTCTTGGCTTCATAACAACAATCAGGCAAATTGTTATCTTCTAGTAGCATTTATTTTAGAAAATTAAGCAATTCCATGAAAATCTTATTCGACCACCCATTTTTTGCTTTTAGATTAAACAATTCTAAAACCGCAGACAATCGTGTAAAACTTATGCACCCCTTATATAAAGGGATTTCCTTATCACTACATAAAGTATCATAAATATGGGTTTTCTTAAAAGAATATTCTCCAATATCACAGAGCATATCTTCTAGACGGTCATGCATATATTCATCTTCATCAACTTCATGACTTCGTGACACAGGGTTTCAATTTTTTTCCACCTCACCATGGCACGTCCATATTGTATAATTTTGACATATACCATCACAGCATAGGTGATGGAATATCTCATCCTTCATACCTTTAATTATATTCCCGCAATTAACACAAGGAAAATAAAAGATACAATTATTGTCAGGAATATTTTGATCAGTGTATTCAAGGAATTCAAGAACTCCTTTCTCATATATCAAATCTAATCTATCAACTTTCATCAAACTACAATGCATAATAAATTCTGAAATTTATATCAAAAAAAATATTGTGAATGGGACAACAAAATCTAAACCTAAAGCATGTTGAGTATAATAATACAACTCTATATCTTAAGCATATGAACTTTGCAAGAAACAGAGCACGAAATCCAACAAAAAAATAAAAAGCATATTCAGTACAATAATAAAACTCGTAATCTTAAGCGTATGAAAAAAGCATATGAGCTTCGAAGTCAAAAAAGAGAGTGAAGATTATCAAGAATTAGGAAGATAATGAAGAGAGTGAAGTTGGCACGAAACATATCGTACTTCGAAGAGACCAAGAATGAAGATAGGGAAGATTATCAAGAATGAAAATTCAAATGAACGAAGATTATGAAGATGAATATTTTGAAATCGCTATCACTTCGTCTCTGGTTTGCTGGTTCTCTAGTTAGCTTAGAGCATGTTACGAAGGAAATAACGAATCTGTTTTATTTTAAATTTATCAGGAAATACTTTAATCACGGTTAATATTTACAACCGCAATGAAATACATGTATATATTATTACATTAGTTATATACAAAACCGTGGTTAAAAAGTTTTCAATTTTTTATTTATTTCTAAACTTAAGTGACCCACGCTTTTTGTAATAGGAAAAATGGAAAAAAATGTAGTTGCTAGGATTCGAAACTTGTAACTATTACTTTATCACCACGGTTGTTTATGGCAACCGTTATTATATAGCTTTAATATATATATATATATATATATATATATATATATATATATATATATATATATATATATATATATATATATATATATATATATATATATATATATATATATATATATATATATATATATATATATATATATATATATATATATATATATATATATATATATATATATATATATATATATATATATATATATATATATATATATATATATATATATATATATATATATATATATATATATATATATATATATATATATATATATATATATATATATATATATATATATATATATATATATATTGGTACATCCAGTTTTAGGTTTTACAACCGTGGAATGAATAACTATAGTAGAATTAGTGTTACCGAAGGCGTATTTTATAATAGTGGTACCAGATGAATTCCAAGGTCTCAAGTCACAACTGCAAAGCAAAGGATCAAGAACCTAAGTCTAAGTCCATAAGTCCAACATCCAAGCATGGGATAATAACCAATAGTCCGAGGAAGCAATTAAGTCTTCTAGGGTTTTTCCTTTATTAATGTCTTAAAAGAAAGTGACAAAAGTCCAAGTGGACAAAAGGAAAAAGCAAGTATAAACAATAGAAATATGATAAGTAATGATAAAAGCAAAAGAAAAACATAAAAAAGCAATAAGTAAAGGACATAAAAATAAAGGTGCATAAAAGTAAATGGCATAAAAGAAAAGTTAGAACAATAATATTGTTAGTGTTAATGTTAAAGTTAATAATCCGATTTAGGGAAAATTTAGTGCTATGTTAAGCAATTGTAGCACAATCTATAAGGAAGATCATACTATGGGAGGCCGGTCAATAACAATTTATGTACCATACATGTTAGAGATATGATATAAATCATACTCCTAAAACATTTAGCACAAGTAAAAACCAAGGAGGGATCAAGCATTAAGGTAATGGGATTCGTCCATTACATCAATCCATCCTTCATGAAAACTTAGAAAAAACGTATGCATCAATCCAAACTACTTCCAATGATCCATGATCAATTGAGTAGTATATTTGAAATTAAAATAAGCACACGATGGATGTTATCATGGATGTTATAACATCCACTGTAACACAGACTATTGGAATAATTACAAAGCTGTAAAGAGAAAGCAGTAAATAACACAATAATTGTTTACCCAGTTCAGTGTCAACAACACTTACATCTGGGGGCTACCAAGCCAGGGAGGAAATTCACTCTTAGTAGAATTAATGCAGATTCAAGTAACCCAGTTTGCACTCCTCACTTAAAACCTACCCAATGACACTTCAACCTAGAGACACTCTAGACCTGAGTATTCACACTCACTCCCCCTCAATCATAGCAGTGATATACAATTACAATTACAGAATGTTATGAAGATACACTTCAACCACACACCTTGATCTTGCTTCACAACTTTGATCAAGGGACACACACTCTTGCTTAAAAGCTTTGAGTGACTCAACAACTTAGAACCTACCTAGCCATTGCAGCATACAGTTGCTTGGTGTACAAGTATTTCTAAGCCACAATACAAACGTGAAGAACAATCTTCTTCACTCACAAGGACTCTCTATATGCACTCTCTAATGTTCTGTCAAGAGCTTCTCTTCTAGGATTGCTCCTTATGTTTTTATAGTAGCAGTCAGTCCTTGTGCCTGGTGCATAAATTAGGTTTAACCATAACAATGCCTTTCTTCAATAATCTACACGCTTTCCATTAAATTAGAGTCATGACATTCTGTATAAGTTAGGAGCATTTGTTTCACTTTAGGGCTTCTAAAACGTCTCCTGTCTTTCAGCTTGAGCTTCTAATAAGTTTCCTGATTTCTAGCTACCAGAAAAACTAATCTGCTCGTTGGATGTCATATGATTAGAGTCATGACATTCTGTATGACATTCAACTTAACCAACTTTTAGCTAAGTTAACTTACCCTGCAAAATCCACATTATGTATGTAATAACACTAGTCATGACAAACATACATACACTAATGTTTTGTCATATGATCAAGAGCACTTACAAACTACCCAATTGGAAAATTTTTGGCTAAAACACTCTGCTCTAATACCAGAGATTTACATGCAGCAGAAGACTTATGACATGTCCAGTCATGCAGGAAAGTTACTAGCTAAACAAACTCTCAGAGTTATCTTCATAGTCCTCACAATTAGCTCTTAATACAGGTATACCTCAACCTGTTCACAATTAACCATCTGTTAGTTACCATTGCAGATGTCACACTATACTGAGTAAGATTCTGGGTTACTCCCCCTCAACTGATGCATTTTATGCATATCCTCTCAGCTGAGCACACAACCTGCAAACAGTCCTGCAGTCACATATAACAACATCCAGCATGTTCTGGATGTCTAGACATTCAGGATAACTTCCTGAAGTACACTATTTCCACAGCATAACACACTCACCTGTTAGCCTAGACTACAAATGTCTCACCTTTCTGTGGACTATCCTGTGCTACTCCCCTTGAAGAGATGCACAACACTCACAATTTGCTAACATAATGCAGATACACACATAACTCCTAAACACCTTCTAGGATCACACAAGTTAGCAGCTTCAGCAAACCTACTCATAGTAGTTCTAACATTCCTACTCCTACTAGGAAGTCATACAACCGCAACCATGTTTACTGCATAACCTGCACATTAGCACACACACACACACACTCTCAAGCAGCAGCTAGGAGCTCACGTAGCTAACATACATTCCTACACAACCTGGAAATTGGGACTTCATACAATACTCACAGCATCAGCTGTTATCACACATATCAGCAACAACATATACTTGTTCTAGCAGCACAAGCAAGTCTTCAACCTGTTCTTCAACCTGCAGTTATCTAACAATAGTCTCTCCCCCTTTTTAGCACAAATTAAGATCCAACTACTAAACTAGCATAGATCAGAATAAGTAACATTACAGTGGTTAGGGAATTACAAAAAATTGCTCATTAAGAGCATCACAAGTGTTGTCACAAAAACAAAAAATCTTAATCATCAAAGTTCAAAATAGCAGTACACTTTATCACCTCAGCAGCAGACTGAGTCACACAACAGCCTACCAAGATATCATTCTTCCTCATCAGAGGAACTGGAGTCATTGTCATCAAGATCAGATAACGAAAGATCCTAGTTTCTGTCCCACGAGTCTTCCTCTGGCATATCTGAATCGTGAGATGGATCCCTGCGAGCCAAGGGAACGGTGATACCCTGTAATGGCAGTCCTCTTTTGAGTATATCATCGACAATTTTTCCAATGGATTTGTCCATGTATGTCGAGCCTTCCCTGTTGCTGATTCACCTAAGTTCTTCATCAGTGGGCGGAGGATACTTCCGTTTGGGTTCTTCACCAGTGGGAGGGTCACTTTTTGAGGATTTAGGAGGGGTCTTGGATGAAGATGTGTCACGATGGAATGACATCTTGTTGCTACATGCTGACGGAGAATTCTGTGGAGTGGGGGACACAGAGAAAATTGTATGCACGTTTGTGTGAAATGGAGAGCTTTTATGGTCAAGGCCTTGGACTACATTGAAGTTTTAAAACTCTCACGTGCCAGTAATTGCTATGCGTCCTCATACATCCACATACCCAATTTTCCTCTCAAATTCTCAAATTGAGCAGCATCTAGAGCCTTTGTAAAAATGTCAGCCAGCTGGAGTTCTGTGGACACATGTTCCAAGGTGATCACTTTATCTTCCACAAGGTCTATTATGAAGTGATGTCTTATATCAATGTCCTTAGTTATGCTATGCTGAATTGGGTTCTTGGAGATATTGATAGCACTAAGATTGTCATAATACAACGTCATGACATCCTGCGAGACATTGTACTCTGTCAGCATTTGCTTCATCCAGACCAGTTGAGAACAGCTACTGCCAGCTTCTATGTATTCAGCTTCCGCAGTGGTCAATGAGACACAGTTTTTCTTTTTTCTAAACCATGATATGAGATTATTACCCAAGTGTCACTTGCGCGAAAATAAGGTGCCGGCATGACAGAAGAGTCGCCACCTTTCGTTATTTATCCCTCAGAGCGGGAAAGGAAACGATCGGAAAAACCTGACGAAAAAGGGTAAGACAAGGTCGTCGCAACCATTGTCTGGGTTCGGGAGTCGGTTACGCAAGGGGAAGGTATTAGCACCCCTCACGTCCGTCGTACTCGACGGGATCCACGCTTGTTTGTTTACTTGGACAGGTTGGTTTTATTCTATCTACCTATCAAGGCTGGCTGAAAAAGAAAAGAAAAATGACTCGGCAAAGCGTCGCACTTTATGCCTACGTATTCTCATCAGAGAATGAGAAATCAGAGTCAACGTAGTTCGGCCTACGAAGGATTATGGGGGAAAGGTTGCTCGCTAGGACATCGCATCCTATGCCTACGTACTTCCACACGGTATGGAAGATCAGAGCAAACGTAGTTTGGGAAACTACGGTTTATTTCCTGAAAGAAGTGTTTTTTATTGTGTTTGCGATTTCAACCGCACTAGAGACTATGACCTGAGAGTGAATGCGTCGCATGTCACCCCAAAGGGTACCATACTAAACATCCAATCTCAGATAGCTTAAGGCTCGTAACGTACGAAAGAAATCATTCATGATTACTGTATCTTAAACTGTTTTGAGATGAGAAGAGAACAGGCCCAACTAGGAGGGAGACTATCAAGTCCTACTGTTATCATGCCATGGATTCATCCTATGGTTGAGGTTTGAACAGGGAACTCCTAGAAGTTGTCATGCATAGGTTTCAACCTAAAATTCTATCATCAATTCCTTATCAAAGGAAATGAGATTCCTAAGGGATCATGTCAATGATACACCAAAACAGACAAAGCATCAGCTTTAAATAGTAAAATGCATGCAATGCAAGTGAGGGAGGAAATGTGTGTGGGGCTTCAGCCTCCACAAGCTCATCTCAACCTCAAGCCAGTCATGAAATAACAGTAATCATACTGAAAAATAAACAACATGCTATCAAGCAATAAACAGTAAACTGCAATCATACAGATAAAAGAAATGAAATGCCATCAGGCCAACAAACCACATGGGCAAGGGAGCTGGGCTCTACCGAATACCCGCAAGCAAAGCCACGCAATAACAATACAAGCAGAGGGAGCAGCTCAACCTCTAATGCAATCATGCTCCTAGACTGAACTTATTCTAATGCAACAGACAAAACAAACAAAACACACAATACAGAAAAGAAAAACAAAAGAAAGCCTCAGCTCCTCCAGCAGCACCTCAGTCTTCAGACTTCAGAGATCACTTGCTTTCCAGGTATCAACCCTACAACATGAGTATCAACTCATCTTCTCCCTTAAACTTCAGCTTCTTTGACCAGCTCCACCTTCAGGCTTCACTATCTTCAGGGATATTCAAGTATCAACTTGATCTTCACAAAGTCTTCAGACTTCAACAATCTCCAAGGAATCATCCTCTTCAAAGCTTCAGCTTCTATCTTCAATGGCTCAAATGCTCCAACAAACAAGATTCAATCAACAAGATGAGGTGAGGATGTTAGAGTGATCACTGACTTCCAAAGGATGCCATTAAGGACTTAACATCAAAAGGAAAGGCTCTCTCAAAGTTCTACCTCATAGGGCAAGGTCACTAATCCCTCCAAAGGAGAGAGGTGAATACCCTTAAGGAACTTTATATCATAGAGAAGGAAGGAGGTGAACAAGACACTCCTTGTTTATTGAATGGAATTATTCTATCTAAAGCTCTACCTATGTACTTATGATCCTATAAACAGAACAAACAAAAGCTAGAACTAAGCTCCTCTTCAAGGTCTTAAAAGTCTTCAATGATGATCCACAAGGTCTTCAACTCAATCTTCAAGGCTCACACACTCAAAGGAGAAGGAAAGAAAGCAAAACAATACAAACTATGCCCTTAAGCAACACACATACTATCCATACATTCAAAAATCAATTAAAAATACTAAAGTACTATATAATATTCTAGTAAAATTCTAGGGGATTCTATACATACTTACCCTTAACCCATATATTCCCCATACTCTAATCTTGACCTAGAAACCCAAAACAAAATTGTTAAGTCTACTTATGTTGAATAAAACCCTAATTTTGCTATGCTAATGCTAGCCTAAACAAACTAATCAAATTTTAACCTAAAAATCATGAATTAAATCCTATGGGAAACTATGATTCAATATCTAACTATGCCAAAAAGAATGGCTCCAAAATCCTAAGGGAAAGTCCTAAAAGAAATTCTACAAAATTGAGTATCAACTAAAATCAATTAAAAAGCTATTTAAATGGAAAATGTACTAAAAATATCAAAAGAAACTAAAATGCCAATTTTATTTATTGATATTTTTCTAGACAAAATTATGAACATGTAGAAAAAACAAGAATTAAAAAACAATCATTTTTCAATTTTATATGGATTTTATAAAATGCAAGAAAATTAAAAGAAATTAAAATAAGAAAATAGAAGAAAAAGGGGATGGGGGGTGTCAAACTTAAAGCGCCCAGTTCAATTGCTGTTGGGCTGAGAATATGGGGGGTTCAGATAGAAAATGGCTTAGGCCCATGCGCTTCAGAAAAATTAAAAGAAAAATTAACAGAAAATTAAAACGAAGATGGTATGAATAGCAACCAATTTCAGTTTAAAAGTTGGACTGGGCCGCTGGTGGGGTGTGGATATCACAAGTTTCATTAAGCCCAGGATTACTCTCTAAATAGAACGCTGCGTTTTGATGTTGGAATTTCCCTCCGTTTTGAAATTAAATCATGGCCGTGCGATGGAATTACAAAGTCAAAAAAACTAGGATGATCCAACGGTGAACAATTCGTCTTCTCCAAGTGGCAATTAGGGTTTTCAGGTTCGTCTTCCATGCATGAGATTTCAATCCACTCGTTCTTCCTTGTTCCTCGATGAAATTCGAAACTTCCAAAAGCAAAGATGACCTACTGATTGCCAAGAACACGATGGTACCAACAATTTTCACTGAAACATCTTGTATCACTCTAACAGAACGCACGAACATTAGGGTTTCAACACTTTTCTTTGTGATCAACTCTGGTTAAACTCCAATCTAATGGCATAAACTTGTTCTACACATTACCCTAACCAATCTGCACTATATCATATCCATTAAAACTCAATACACAGCATCTTCTTGATCATCAAAGAACCTAACACCTGTCATTGATCTTCATGAAACTCTCTGAAACTCTATGGAATCGATCACCTAATCAAGTCTAACAATCCTACACCAAAGATCTAACCTAACTATGCATAATTAAGGAGATATGGGAGAATCCACCAACCTGTCAAGTATCAATGGTGGAGGTATGAACAACTCGATTTGGTACTTGAACCTGCTTCAAAATACTCCTTTAATGGTGGATAGGGTTCTGTTTGCAAGAGTTGTGATGGATGAGGCTTGCAATGATGAATTCGAGCTTGACTTGCACTTGAAGGAAACCTTGGATATCTCTTTCTCCTCTCACTCTTCACCAATGGATTCAGCAACTTTCACCAACCTTTTTCTTCACTATGGCTCACTCTTTAAATAACAACCAATGGAATCATCTAGGAGCTTCTAGAATGAGCTAGAAAGCTTTAGAATTTCTCATGAAGTGATATGTGGTATCATCTCATATCATGCCTTAAACCTCTTAACTTTGCTTTAAAATCTCCCCTTGTGAGATATTGGAAGGGAATGTGTGAAAAAACAAGCCTTGCCTTGCCTTATGTGAAGTTTCTTATGGGTTCCTTAAGATGCAAGAATGAACTTTACAAAGTAACCTCCATTTTAAGACCTCAAATCAAAAATCTATTTGAACCATTTTTTTTAAAATGATGTTTGGATTCAAAATGACATATTGGATGACCTATTTTGGATTTGTACATCTCCCAAACCAATTTCCAACTTGGATTCATTTAACTTATAAGTCATTTTTAGGTCATTTTTACCCAATCTTGTAAATCCTTGCTACAAGCTTTTACAACAAATCATGACCACTTTTCTAGGCTTAAAATCCCATTTTGAACAACTTTTATGTTTTGAGTTTTTCCATTTGAGGCTTGGAAATAGGAGATATGGCCTTTGCTTAAAATGACCTATAACTTCCAAATGACCAAAATACCCCTGTCTTGTTCAAACCATAAGTTGAGTTCTACAAATCCTATCAAGGACTTCTAGTACTCTCTAGAAAGCTATGAATATGCTCTTCAACATTCATGTTGACCAAGAAATCATAGGAATCATCCTACTAGGGAAAAAGTTGTCTGCAAGTTGGGTGACTTTCAAGGACCCAGATTCACATACCTCAGATGACCTGTAATTTGTCAAAACCATAACTTGAGCTCTGCACATCCTATCAAGGACTTCTACCACTCAAATTAAATCTAATAACAAGCTCTACAACATTCATGTTGTGGGGAAGATGAGATATCAACCACATCTTGAGCTAAAACTTCCTGGAAGATAGGGATCAAACTAGGGTTTTTTCACTGACAATCCTTGGAAACCCTAACTCAAAACTTCTCAAACTCCTCAATCATGATGAGTTGGTCTAGGAATCATCTTTATAACATCTCCATACATCATTCCATGATCTCATGGCCCTTGGATTAGGTCTCAACCTTCTCCAAATCTTCAGCTGATCTAGGATTGACCCAGTCAAAACCCTAATTCTACCACTCATGGTTGAATCTTCTGAATTCTTGCACAATGACCTCTCTGGGCTTCATGATGGCTTTCAAGACATCTCATAAGCTTTCTCAAAGCTTCAAGTTCATTCTGAAAGTCTCAGAATCATCTGAGGAGCTCCCACAACTCTCAAGCTATGAAGCACATAACCTTGGTTTCAACCAATTCCTCTGAGGATCTCTTGAACTTTCTGATGAAGGCATAAACTTTCAAACACTTAATGGATAAATAAATGTTGGTCAAATTTTGGGGTGCAACAGCTGCCCCTATTCAAACGGCTTGAACCTGACTGGGTGAGAAGCGAGCGGCTCTCAGCCAATCAAGGTGCGAGACGGTTGAATACCGGTAAAACCCGAAAATTTGCCAACTGCTCAATTCTTCGACTACTGCAATACTAGCTGCACGACCACTAGCTGGAGAAATACTGATCTGACATCACCGTCAGTTATACATGTTAACTTCTTCTGACATTGCCTTCAGACAACCACAACACCCAACATCGCCGCTGGAGAACTACATCTGACATCGCCGTCGAACAATCAAAATACCCCGCATCGCCGCTGGAGAACTAAATTGTCTGGCATACCCAACATCACCGCTGGAAAACTGAATCTGACATCGCCGTCGAAAACAAACATCACTTTGAGAGACACTCGACATCACCGTCGTACAAACATCATTTCTGCTGGGGATTTAAAGAGTCTGACCTCGCCGTCAAACAAACATAATCTGACCTCGCCGCCAAATCCAAACATTCAATCTCGCCGTTGGAGAAGATACAACACTGAACAACTCTGACCTGGGGTTCACCCCTGGTAAATGGAACAAAAGGTACACTTGCGTACTTGAAACTACTCCGTCGGGAATGAGAGACTCAGCCGAGCACATTCTGATCTGGGGTTCACCCTCAGAACCATAACGAACATCCAAATACTACTGCATACTGAACCCATCATGGAACTTCAACATCAAAGCTATATGAAACCCTGGCCCCTGGCCACTTCCAGCTTCAGCTAGAAAAGATCTTCAAGTTAAGCATCCTTGGCCTTCAAGGATGTAAACTTTGCCCGTCGGCAACTCTGCAGGAGGTATCTTCGACTTCAGTCTGAAGAAAATGATCCTTGACCTTCAAGGATGCATGGATCTGCCTCTGCTATAGAGTATCCGTGACTTCAGTCAGGGATATACTTCGGCCTTCAGTCCGAAAAATGAATCCTAGGTCATTCATGACCTTGGGGGATAACCTTGCCTTCAGGCACCTTCGCTTCAGCTTGGGAAATCTATGACTTCAGTCAGAGAAGTGGTATCCTGAGCCATTCATGACTCTACGGGGATTCAAACACTTTGCCTTCAGGCAAAACTCCGCTTCAGCCGGAGAAACGTCTTCGACTTCAGTCAGAAGAAAAACTATTCACTTGATCGCAATCAATCATCACCTCAGGACAACTGACTTGGTCTTCAGGCCAACACAGATTACTTTGCAAACTTTGGAACCTTGTCTTCAGCCACACGTTGATTCATCAACACGGAAATCCGAATCCACAGGAACATTCTGATATCGCCTTCAGGCGTTTACAAAGTCAATCTTCAGATTAGACATCACTGTTGGAGCAAACATATCACGCTGCTAGGGACTTCAAGAATCATCTTGAACAAACAACTCCGTTGGGCACCCTCAAGAATCATCCTGAACCGATAACCTTTCTGGAGCAAGCATTCTGTTGGGGATCCCTGGAATCTTTCTGGACAACTCTTGTTGGGGATGCTACTGGGGAGCTCAAGAATCATCCTAAGCAAACAACTCGGGAAACTGCGCTGAGGTCTTAAGAGTCATCTTAAGCAAACGGCCCTGCTGAGGGATTCGAGAATTATCTCGTACTGACGACTTCGCTGGGGATCTCAAAAATCATTTTGAGCGAGCGACTTCGTTGGGGAGAATGTCAGGAATCATCCCGAGCAACTGGTCTTTTGGTGGAACACCTGTAGAACAAGAATGATAATAACCTAGATCATGCGTATGATGTCTATGCTTCAGCGCCATGCCCCACATGGTGGAAATGCTATCCGTTTATACTAAATGCTATGCAGTCATGCACAATGCTATGCAATCATGCACAATGATGCGATCCCATCAGCGACATAAATGCCGGGGGGGGGGGGGGAATTCTCCTATCAAGGAGAAAGAACTACTCAGGTAGAGGAATCATCCTGCTGAGGAGAACGTGGACATGCCAATATCAATTGGACTCCATCTGGGGAAATGATCTTCGGTTGACTGCTGCAGGGGAAAACAACTTCAGTTGATTACTGCAGGGGAGCGAAGCTCTACGAGAACTTGGACCTGCTGAAGGAATGCGATGTCAATCGCGGGAGTAAACTGCGTGGCCGCCATGGCTACTTTTCTGGGGATAACCACTCTGTGGGGAAACAGCTTCAGCTGCTCAACACTCCACTGGGGGAAACAACTAAACATGGTCTGGTCAACTTCCAATGATTCGGCTCTCTTGGGAATCTGCAAACTCGGCTGAGGAAGGAGAAGTCATTCTGCTTCGCTGGGGAGAGTGCGACTCTGGGGAAATACAGCATCAGCTGTTCAATGCTCTGCTAGGGGAAACCACTCATGGTCCCAACTGCTTCCAAGAATTCGGCTCTCTTGGGAGGTTTGCGAACTCAGCCGGGGAGAGAGAAATCATTCTACTTCACTGGAGAGTACGACTCTGAGGAGGAATTTCAATTTCGCTGGGGAAGAAAGAATTATCTGACTTTTGGGGAGAGTATAACTTTGCAGGGGAATACAGCATCAGCTGTTCCAACACTCTACTGGGGAAGAGGGAATTATCCGACTTCGGGAGAGAATACGGCTCTGGTGGGAAATTTCAATTCCGCGGGAGACTTCAGTCTGGCACCATCAACTACTGCATCCTTCGGCATACGAACAACTTCCTACTAGACCTGCACTTGTGACTCGGTGCTGGGGAAGGCACCTGCTCCGGCGACCTTACTGGGCAAACACGAGCTTCGACACCTGAACCTTTCTACGAAATCTGCACTTGTGACCCGGTGCTGGGGGAGAATACGAGCTTCTGCGCGCGACTCAGCTGATGAGGTGACGTTCCTTCAGGATGCGTCTGCTTGGGGAAGAGGATCCTCTCTGCCTGGGGAGACATATCAATGCTCACTATCTTGCGTTCAGATTCTGCGGAGGGAAGACCACTGAACTCTGCTGGAGAAGGAGGACTCGCCCTACTTCGGGGATGCGCACGACACATCTTCTGGAAGGCGCTACACCTGCAACAACACAAACAAACAGACAAGATACCCTCCTTAAAGGGGCCTATCAAGGTTATTATCTCGTGACAATATTCAGGTAATTAATTGTTTCAACAATCAATGGGCCTAGGCCCGTAAGCTTATGTATGCGCATTTTATCAAAAACATCGGCGTTTTCATTCGCAAACAAAACAGATAAATGCTAAACAGGCAAGCAAAATTGCTGAATAATATGCATTTTATTGATGGTGAACCCCTGAATGGGCAAAAAATTTTTTACAACAGAGGCAAACTCCTGGAATGAGGAAGCCGCGCAAAAATAAAACATAAATATACATCAGTATATACAAATGTCGGCAACGAGGCGTAGACAAACACCATGAGTTGATCCCTCTAAGACCCACTCGACTTTGATATTTATCCGATGCTTCAGCTTCGGAAGAGATTGATTCAGATAAACGGCCCTCAGGTCCTCCAAACCACTAACAATGAAAGTCCACACGCGGAACGCAGTCATTTGCTTATTCAAATCCCTAACTTTTGCGTGAACCGCCCTTTACGGGTTTTCAGTTCACCGGGATACCCTTTTTTGCCGAAGCCGCCCAGTGTAGGTTTTCGACTTCGTGGGTGTACATTTTTTTTCAATATATCCCTAATTTTTGCCCGAACCTTTTGTTCTGTTTTTGGTTCGCCGGGATGCCCCTTTTTTGCCTGGACTCTTTCTTTTTTGTCCAGCGGGTCTCTTTTCAAGCAAAGTATTTTTTAACTGCGTCCGCGTTCACCGGGGATGCAAAATCTTCACCATCCATCGTGGATAACAACAAAGCTCCTCCCGAGAAGACCTTGCTGACGACATACGGCCCTTCGTAATTCGGAGTCCACTTGCCCCGGTGATCGGAGTGTGGCGGAAGAATCTTCTTCAGGACGAGATCACCCGTCTGAAAGCTTCTAGGACGCACCTTCTTATCATAAGCTTTCTTCATTCGGCTTTGGTACAGTCGACCAAATGCAATCGATGCTAACCTCTTCTCGTCCATCAGGCTGAGTTGGTTCAAACGATTCGTAATCCATTCTGCCTCGTCGAGTTTCACATCAACCAAAACTTGCAAATAAGGAATCTCCACTTCTAACGGTAGGACAGCTTCCATACCATACACCAAGGAGAAAGGAGTTGCCCCGGTCGACGTACGCACCGTCGTACGATAACCGTGCAAGGCAAACGGCAGCATCTCGTGCCAATCTTTGTACGTCACAACCATCTTCTGAACAATCTTCTTTATGTTCTTGTTGGCCGCTTCAACAGCGCCATTCATCTTCGGCCGGTAAGGAGATGAGTTGTGATGTTCAATCTTGAAGCTCTGGCACAGCTCCTTCATCATCTTGTTATTCAAATTCGAACCATTATCGATAATGATCCGCTCGGGAATTCCATAGCGACAGATGATGTCCCTCTTTATGAATTTAGCTACCACTTGCTTGGTCACATTAGCGTACGAGGCTGCCTCCACCCATTTGGTGAAGTAGTCGATAGCTACCAGAATGAAACGATGACCATTGGATGCAGTGGGCTCGATCTTGCCTATCATGTCGATGCCCCACATGGAGAACGGCCAAGGGGAGGACATGACATTCAATGGGCACGGCGGCACATGAACTTTATCAGCATAAATCTGGCATTTATGACATTTCTTCGCGAATCTGAAGCAATCTGACTCCATAGTCAGCCAGTAATACCCTGCTCTCAGGATCTTTCTCATCATGGCATGCCCGCCGGCGTGCGTACCAAATGTGCCCTCATGGACTTCTTCCATGAGCATACTTGCCTCTTTCTCATCTACACATCTGAGTAGCACGAGATCGTGGTTTCTCTTATACAACACCCCATCAGGATTGAGATAAAAGTTTCCAGATAGCCTCCTCAGAGTCTTCTTGTCCTGGGTTGACGCACCCGCAGGATACTCCTTAGTCATAAGTAAGGTCTGGATGTCGTGGAACCATGGCTTGCCGTCGGCGGCACCCTCGATTGCAAAGACAAATGCCGGTCTGTCAAGACGCGAAAGTACAATTCTTGGAGCCTCATTCCAAAAATTGACTTTATACATTGAAGCCAACGTGGCTAAGGCATCAGCCATCTGATTTTCAGCCCTGGGTACATGATGAAGTTCCACTCGATCGAAGAACGGAAGCAGCCTCCTGGCATAATTCATGTACGACACCAAATTCGCTTGACGAGTTTCCCACTCCCCTTTAATCTGATTGATTACAAGCGCTGAGTCACCATATACGTCTAGATTCTTGATTCTCAAATCAATTGCCTCTTCTAGACCCATAATACATGCTTCATACTCTGCTTCATTGTTGGTAACTGGAAACGTCAGTCTCGCAGTAAACGGGATGTGGGATCCGTGAGGAGTCGTGATGATAGCCCTGATACCACTTCTATAGGAACTAACCGCTCCGTCGAATATCAACTTCCACTGAGACTTCCTATCCGGCCCCTCACCGGGCAATGGCTCACCGCAATCCTTCGCTTTGAGAAACATAATATCCTCGTCAGGGAATTCAAACTTCATCGGCTAGTAATCCTCGATTGGCTGTTCGGCAAGGTAATCAGACAATACGCTTCCCTTAATGGCCTTCTGGGAGACGTACTGAATATCATATTCTGTTAACACCATTTGCCATCTGGCAATCCTGCCCGAAAGAGCCTGCTTCTCGAAGACGTACTTGATCGGATCCATCTTCGAAATTAGCATAGTGGTGTGATTGAGCATATACTGTTGTAGACGTTTGGCAGCCCAAGCTAGTGCACAACACGTCTTCTCCAGCATCGAGTATCGAGATTCACACTCAGTGAACTTTTTACTCAAATAATAAATGGCATGCTCTTTTCTGCCCGTCTCGTCGTGCTGACCGAGAACACACCCCATACTATTCTCAAGAACTGTCAGGTACATGATTAACGGCCGTCCAGCCACTGGGGGTATCAAGATTGGAGGTTCTTGAAGATACTGCTTTATCTTATCGAATGCCCTCTGGCAATCCTCATTCCAAGTAATCGCCTGATCTTTCTTTAAAAGCTTGAACATCGGTTCACAAGTGGTCGTGAGTTGAGAGATAAACCTTGCAATGTAGTTTATTCGGCCCAAGAAACCACGAACCTCTTTTTCTGTTTTCGGCGCTGGCATTTCTTGAATAGCTTTTATTTTCGCAGGATCAACTTCAATACCTCGTTCACTAACGATAAACCCCAATAACTTTCCAGACCGCACTCCGAAAGTGCACTTGTTAGGATTCAGCCTCAGCCTGAACTTCCTAAGCCTCTCAAAAAGCTTCAATAAGTTGACCAGATGCTCTTCCTCCGCTTGGGACTTTGCAATCATGTCATCAACATAGACCTCGATCTCATGATGAATCATATCATGAAACAAAGTTACCATTGCTCACTGGTAAGTGGCCCCTGCGTTCTTCAGACCGAAGGGCATTACCTTATAGCAAAATGTTCCCCAGGGGGTGATAAACGTCGTTTTCTCCATGTCTTCCGGTGCCATCTTAATCTGATTGTAACCGGAGAAGCCATCCATGAATGAAAACACGAAAAACTGGGCTGTGTTGTCGACCAACACATCGATATGAGGCAACGGGAAATCATCCTTAGGGCTCGCCCTATTCAAATCCCGATAATCGACGCACATGCGTACCTTACCGTCCTTCTTCGGTACAGGCACTATGTTGGCGACCCACGGAGGGTAAGTGGTAACGGCTAGAAATCCTGTGTCCAACTGCTTCTGGACTTCTTCTTTGATTTTTACAGCCATATTTGGTCTCGTCCTCCTGAGCTTCTGCTTGACTGGAGGGCAATCTTCTCGCAACGACAAACGATGAACCACGATGTCAGTGTCAATCCCGGGCATATCTTCGTATGACCAAGCAAAAACATCACTATACTCTCGAAGCATCTCGACCAGTCTATGCTTGACATCATTCTGCAACGCAGCCCCTACTCTGACATTTCTGACGAGCTCTTCAGAACCCAGATTTACGATCTCAATATCCTCCTCATGAGGCAGAATAACCTTTTCCTCTTGTCTCAACAAGCGGGCCAACTCTTCTGGAAGGTCCTCGTCTTCATCAATCTCATCCTTGGCTTGATAGATCGGGCAATCGAAGTCGTAGTGAGCCGTAGAGGGTCCAGAGTCGATGTCATTTGTTATGTGGATCCTGCAATAACAAGGGTTAAGCAAGAATATGCAGGTTAGCACAAACCTCGCTGCCATTTTACTGTTTTTCGAAATAAACATAAAACAGGAATAACAGAGAACACAATATTTGAGTACGAAGAAAAAAGCCTTTGATTTATTAACAAAATGCATGTACATAATCCAACAAGGCCCTGACAATAAAACCACTATGCCCCAGGCAGGACATAGGGTTGTACAAAGATTGTAAAAAGCAAATCATTACTCTTCACTTGTCAGCTGGATAATCTCCTTGGTGGTCCAATTGTTGAGGCGCTCGCCCGGCTTGCTTGGCTGAATCCAGGCGTCAAGATCACAATCGCTATCCCCGCTGTCCTCAGACGCTGCGTTGATGCTTTCGAAAATCACTCCGCCCTTGGTAAATAGGATCGGCCCCTTCCCACGAGACGAACTGCCAGACGAAGAAGATGAGGCTTCAGCTTCAGGAGAATACCCCAATCCAAACTTATCCTGCTTGATCGGTATCTCCAAAACATGCCCCCAGCCTGGGGTGGAACCGGCTTCAACGACGGCCCGAGCTTCTTTGAATGAGGAGAGATTCATCTCTTGCTTCTCTACGACGACAGGAGCTACCTCTTTCACCTTGACGGTTTCAAATGCTTGGAAGAGAGTTTCATGGATTTCTCCGTCCATTTCAACATATTTAAAGGATGACAAGTGGCTCACCATGATGTCCTCCCCACCACAGACGGTTACTATGCTTCCCCCGACAGCATATTTAAGCTTTTGATGCAACGTGGACGTCACGGCACCAGCAGCGTGGATCCATGGCCGGCCTAAGAGGCAACTGTAGGCGAGCATGATATCCATGATATAAAAAACCGTATCGAACGTCTCCGGACCAACCTGAATCGGCAGGGTCAACTCTCCGAAAACGTGGCGCTTAGTTCCGTCAAATGCCTTCACCACCAGATCACTGGGCGTGCAAAGCAATCCACGAGTGTCCAACTTCATTAGTGCCTTTTTCGGAAGCACATTAAGCGACGAACCTGTATCCACCAGGACATGCGACATGATTGTGCCTCTGCACTCTATCGAGACGTGCAAGGCGCTGTTGTGATCTCTCCCTTTAGGAGTCAGCTCTAAATCTGTGAATCCCAGCCCATTGCCAGCATTAACATGGGCTACCACCTCTTCTAGCTGATTTACTGATATCTCCTGCGGCACGTAGGCAGCGTTCAATACCTTCAGTAACGCGTTGTGGTGCGCTTCAGAACACAGCAACAAGTTAAGAATTGAAATCTTTGACGGAGTCTGATGAAGATGGTCTACAATCTTGTAGTCGCTCTTCTTGATTAATCGCATGAACTCCTCAGCATCTTTAACTAGCAAATCCTTCTCTGCCCCACGAGGGACCTCTTCGACGGCTTTGCCTTTACCTTTATCCACAACATCAGCTCTGACTACTTTCTCGGCCACAACCTTTGTCGGTGCAAACACTCTTCCGCTTCGAGTAATGCCACTGACTCCTGCGAGATTCTGCGCAGTCGACCCATACGGCTCCAGCTCTAACTTCTGACCATTCCAATAGACTTCGGCGCCGTAATGCCATGGAACGGCGTTAGTGCTCTCGAACGGGATCGGTCCAGCTCTGGTAATAGTGATAGTAGGCGGTCGGGGCGCAGAGATGGTAATAGGTTGGCGAGGAATGGTAATGGTAGCGACTTCATCTGCCTGCTTCAGCACGACCTCCCCTGATACACTCTCAACGCTCCGGCTGAACTGCAAAATACCCTCAGACATCAGACTTTGGATACCTTCGACCAGCTGCTCACACCCATCAGGAAGTGTAGCACAAGCCATACATAACTCTCCGCATCCAGGGAAGAAGCCCTTCTTCAGCAACTTAGCCTTGACAAAACTAAGCGGCGTCTTCAATTCGTTGACATCAGTCAACATATCTGCGCTCTCCTCTGTGATAACGGCGTTCACTCCGCCTCCCCTATGATGAGGCATAGGGTTTTTGGTAACATTGGGAACATTATCAGTAAAATTAATAACCTTGGCGTCTACCAGGTCCTGTACCTTGTGCTTAAAAGCTTTACAGTTCTCAATCGTATGGCCTGGTGCCCCTGTATGGAAATCACAAGTAGCATTTGCGTCATACCCCGGCGGTGGTGCCCCTGTTAAGGGAGCCAACGTCCTCTTTTGAACTAACTGAAGCTGCAGCAAAGTTTGCAGAAGCTACGCATACGACATAGGTGGAGCTTCGAAGTGACGATTAGCCAAAGGAGCCCGATTCTGATATTTCTTATACCCCTGCTAATTCTGCTGCTGCGGTTGCTGCTGCTGCTGCGGCGGCGGAGCTGCCGGGATATTTATGCTGGCAATCTGCTGCTGAGGGCCCTTGCCCTTTCTCCGAGCATTAGTGACAGCACTTGCATCCCCTTCTCGACGCTTGCCAGCGTAAGGTTTCTTACCACCTCCTCCAGCTGAGGATGATTCGCCTTGAATTTTTCCAATCTTTATACCGTTCTCGACATGCTCGCCCATAGTGATGAGAGCCGAGAATGTCCCAGACATGCCACTGACCAGCTTTTCATAGTAGATTCCAGGAAGGGTAGCCACGAACATTTGCACAAGCTCACGCTCAACCATCGGCGGTTGAACCCGAGCAGCCAATTCACGCCACCGCTGGGCGTACTCTTTAAAGCTTTCATTATTCCGCTGCGATAGATTCTGGAGCTGAACTCGGTTGGGCGCCAAGTCGCTATTGTACTGATAGTGGAGGACGAACGCTTCAGCGAGATCCTTCCAGGTGCGTACGGTAGCGGGCTCCAAGCCCATATACCATTCGAGGGATGGACCAGAAAGACTATCTTGGAAGAAGTGCATCAGCAACTTCTCATCGTCAGAATAGGCGGACATCTTTCTGTAATAAGATCGAAGGTGGACACGGGGGCAAGAAGTACCCTTATACTTCTCAAAGACAGGCACCTTGAACTTATGAGGTACCTTGAAATCAGCGATTAACCCCAGCTTGGACATATCAACGCCCAAAGTATTCTGATTTTCAATGTCTCTCATTTTGTCTTCCAGCGCTTTGAACCTGATGCGAGCTTCAGCATTCAACTCCGCTTCCACACCTCTTTGAGAAAAGATATCATCCTGATGATCCTCAAGCCACGGTTGAGGCACCAACAGATTTCCGACACCAGCATTGCCGTTGACCGGCCCTATGTTAACATTGGCTCCTAGACTACCATTGCCGACGCCTGCCGCATTGAGTCCGATATTAGTCATCAGATTGCCGTTAGCACTGCCGTTGCCCCCGGCAACAGGAACAACATTCTGTGGAGCATCCACTGGAGGAGGAGTAGGCACAGCCCCTCCATGAAGTATGCCATTACTATCAACCCTGGAGATCAAAGGTTGAACCAAAGTACGAAGCTGGTCCTGACCATTAGCGACCACCTGCATCAGTTCCATAAAACGATCCATCCGTTCACGGAGCTCTTGAACATCTGACTGCACCTGATCCATGATCCTAGTCTGATTAGCTCGAGTTGAGTAGCGGTGAATGAGTCTCTGATCAATCCTGGAGACCGGAAGCAGCTCGGAACCTGTGGACCTGAAAAACCTGTCAACATTAAAGGTTAGGAAAAGCAACAAAATGTACGCCATGCCAATGCTTCATGCAGATGCATGCGTGTGTCTGTGTGCTTGGGAGATTTCCCCCGATCCTAGTGCCTTAGTGCCAGTGCTGATAATAATAAGAAGAAGAAGTCCGAGCCCAATCATGGGAACATCAATCTCATATATATATGGAAAGGCCTGTCAAGGCAGTACACAGTATCAGCGAGTACAAAACAAATCAACAGCATGACCTCAGCCAACAAGCCTGGTGATGGTCAGCAAAGATCAAAACAACAGGAATACAACTAGTCAAGTACGGCCACGGGCGCGATACTCTGCTAATAACTCCTTCGTCTCTGGATGATCTGGCAAAGTGAGCAACCCCTCGACGAGTAGTTCCCTTTGCACAATGGTATGCTGAAGCCCCTGAACTGAACTTTCCCAAGCTCCTTCGCCAAAGCAATCCTCCAGTTTCCGCTTCTTAGACTCAAACATCAGCTTATGCCCCTTCAGGTTAGCAAGGGCTTTGTTGAGTTGGCTTTCGGCGGCGTATCTGCGGGCGGTCTCTTCATCAAACCTCCGCTCACTGTCCTTGACTTCGGCTTCCAGCTTAGAGATCTGCAGCATCAGCTTGTCCTCTCGCTCCTTCCTGGTGGCTTGGGAGGTCTTCCAATGCTGGTCGAACTTAGATATCCTCCGATATGCCTCGTCCAAATGCTGCTTCTTCGTAGCTAGTACATCATTAACAGCCCTGAAGTCTTGACCTAAGCGTTCCCGATCAGCAATCTGCTTTGCCAAGTCTGCACCCAGTTGGTTCACCGACTCTGTTTGTTTTTTGAAAGCATGCACGACTTCGTTCCTCTCACTTCGAAGCTGAGCTAACTCCTTCTCTAATTCTGCGTTTGCCCGCTTCAGTTCATCCCGCTCGGCTAATACCTGGTTGTGCTGATGAATGGACACAGTGGAAGGCTCTTCGACTGGTGGAAGACTCTCTGGTCTGACATGAGGAAATGGCATCCCTATAGCATTGGCTCTGGCTCTGATCCAAGCTGAATAAGGAGGGTAGGCTTGACTGTTGCTCTTTCCCAACAAAGGCTTTCCCCTCTTGCTGATACTGTTCCACGCACGCTGAAGCTTGGACAACAAATCCCCCTCTAGAGTACCCGTGAGGTACACAGATTCCTGTACCTCCTCCTCCTTCGGTGGATTCCTCAAAGCATATGCGAACTGACGAACTAGCAACGACGAATTGTAGTTGATGCAACCCTTCCTACCTATCAGAGGTACATTAGGAAACCCACTAAAACTGAAGATCACCTCGGTACCTAACCTGTCTCTGTCAATGAACCAATCAATATCTTCTACAGACAAACTCATCAGACGCTCAGGCCACTCAGTTGTGGCTGCAGACAAGACAAAAGAACCCCTCTTGGGCAAATGACTATCAAACCATTTGTACAACAACGGTACGCAGCATGAGACATTCTTCCTGTCGCTACTCGAAAAATGCATCGCGCAACGACGGGAAGGCGAAAAAAGAAAGGACAGAAGAGTCGCCACCGAATTTTATTTATCCCATGAGGGGAAAGGAAAATATCGAGAAAACCTTAAGAAAGAAATGGATAAGATGGTCTTGCAACCATGAACGGGTTCGGAAGCCGGTTATGCGAGGGGAAGGTATTAGCACCCCTCGCATCCATCGTACTCGATGGGAACCTTTTGTTTGTCGATGTGTGAATTTATTTGCTTAAATATTATGCTATAAAAGTGTTCCAGTGGGTAAAAGAAAGGTTAGAAACAAGAAAGTTAGGAGGAAAGAGAGAACGGGGAAGAAAAGAGAAAGAACAGACTCGGTAGGACTTCGCAGTCCTATGCCTACGTATTCTCAATAGATGTGAGAAAGTCAGAGTCGACGTAGTTCGGGGAACTACAGATATGGGGGGGAATGTGCTCGCCAAGGATTGTGGCCCTTGTGCCTACGTATTCTCATCTGGTATGAGAAATCAGAGCAGCCGTAGTTCGGCCTACGGTGTGTTGATGTTTTTTATGGATGATGCTATCGTGCGCATTCTAGCAGTTAGGTGTTTTGCTGCTCGCTCGTTGGAGACTTAGGCGTTACCTGTTTGCGGTAGAACGGACGTAACATATCCTTTTGAAAGATTGATTAGTTTTCGCCACGCGGGGCAAGGAGTCACGTTTGATTGATTGGATCGTTTTTTAGGGGGCGAGACAGGTCCTCGGATAGTAACCCCTACGGGTAGTACCCAATTCGTTATCTCAAAGTTTTTGTTATAAAAAGGTGTGGCGAACGAGGCGTCTTCGTATTGAAAGACGAGTATCAAGACCACACACACTACAGTGAGTATCCTAACACTCGGAGAGGAAGAAGACTACACTCAATCCTCTCTCTTTAATTCAACACAAAGAGAACTTCATTCTCTTATTAAAGGTGTTTTTGGCTTTGAATGGTAAGTGTTTTGCGACAGAGAACCCTACGGTAAACGTCAACACTCGGGATAGGAGAAGGCCTACGCCTAACCACTCCGCGACCATTCAAGTTTTGTTGTGAAAATGATTTGAAAATGCGCTCGGTGCGACACCGAGGTTTTAGGTGTGAAAGGTTACAGAAGGAAATTGTGAAAGGAGAGGTGATGGAAGAAGTCACGTCTTCATATTGAAAGACGAATATCGAGACCACCCTCACTACAGTGGGCATCCCAACACTCGGAGAGGAAGAAGACTACACTTAATCCCCTCTCTTTAATTCAATACAAAGAGAAAATAATGATTTAGCGAAAGATGGTTTGAAAGTGGACTTGGTACGGAACCGAGGTTTTGAAAATGTACTTGGCGCGAAGCCGAGGTTTTTTTAGGAGAGAAAATGGATGGAAAGCGTCTTTGTATTGAAAGACGGGTGTCGAGACCACCCTCACTACAGTGGGCATCCCAACACTCGAAGAAGAAGGGGACTATACCCAATCCTCTTATTTTAATTCAATATCAAGAAACAGTTATTTTGAGAAGCGCTACAAAACACAGCGCGCACAAACCCTAATAGAGGGTTGATCCTCAAGTAAATCAAAGGTCTTTAAAAACATTGACTTGAAATATTGCTTTATTAAATGAAAGTAATTAAAATGAAGAGTAATTTACAAGAAAAATGGATTAAAAATGATCAAGTATGCCAAAGTTATGATATTCTAAAATGTTAAGCTAAAACAGGGTAAAAAATAAATATTTAAAATGCAAGGGGTGGGGTTTGAACCCACCCCCTTCAGATTCTCAAGCCAAACACGCTACCACTAAGCCACTCAGCGCGCATGTTATAAGTGATGGGAAGAAGAAATATAAAAGAGATGAGAGCGAAATATGAAGAAGAAAAAGAAAAGAAAAAAAAAGATGGTTCTGTCCAACATAGGAATCGAACCATGCACATTAGGGGCACAACACACGCCTGTTTTACCACTGGGACAATGGCATTTCTGGTGATTAGAAAGGAAACAAGAAATATACATAGCGAATCCATAACCATAGCTGGGCAAAAAAAATAAAACAAAAAGCACTTAAGTGCAAAAGCTGTTGGAATTGAAACAAAACTCCATGAAAATGACCAAACTAAATGTCTATTCCAACTGTTTTTAAGTGAGGAGAATAAATATAACATTCAAACTTTCACACAATGTTTGTAAATTGATACACTAATGGAATTGCAAACTTTCAATGGGAAAGCAAAAATAAATGCCAACAGCATGAATTAGCAGCAACATGAACACAATAGGGTTCAATTATGATCAAAAGTCAATAGTTGAATTAATTCAAAGAACAAAAGACAAACAGCTTCTCAACCAAAGCAAACAGTGATCATCAAATTGCAAGTCAAATGTAGCAGAACCAATAACAAGCTTGTACATCTAAACCAAGGTCAGAACAAAATTCAAAACAGCATTGCATACATCATCAAATTGCAAACAAAACATGATTTTAGTCACATATTGATAGTTAAACAGGTACTGCACTTGACATAATTCTACACTTAATCCAACTAGAGTTTTCACTCCTAGCTAGCACCAGTTGCAGCATATGTATGGTAATACTCAAACAGTCCACATTCATCATGAAAACAACACAAACTCAAATGGTTCTCCTTAGGCCAAACAGAATTTAAGCAAATAAAACCAAGTGATAGCAGCAACAGTATCAGCTAGATCAAAGTCCACATGATAAAGACTTAATGATTCTTCTGTCAACTAAACCAAACATCCAAGACCAAAATGCAGTATGACAGTCAACAATAAAAGATTTCAATCTCAGGCCTCAAGCAAACAGCAACACAAACTGAGCAGAGAAAAAAAAAATAAAACTCAACACCAAACAACATCAGTGCATACTATTATCTAGCTGTGATTACATTAGTTGGAATACCAAACTCATGCTCAACCAAACTCCAACAATAACAGGGTAATGAACCCTTTTCCCTTTTTTTAAAAAAAATGCACCAAATACTAACTAAGGCATTGTAACCCAATCATCAGTTTATGTTGCAAATAAAAGTTCCAACATGCTGCTACTACAGTATTCACAAAACCATAACAGTTATACTAACAAGTTCATTTTTCTTAAAAATAGAATAACAAGACAGTTTTAAAACAAACTACTTTAAACATCTGTTTCAATTTCCAAAAAACATGACATGGGATGTGTAAATTGATTTTAAAGAACAAAACAGTAATGATAACATACTAATTAGAATGCCAACAAACCTACCCAAGCTGCTAACATCAAATAAAGCATACACAAATCCAGCAACAGCATATTGAAAGACAACAGACACCCTGCATTTGGCTCCACACATACGAGTCTTAAACATGATAAAATATAATACTCCATCAACAAACAAACAACAAAAACCTGTCCTCAAGGCCAAACACAAAATAAAACTCTCAACCCTCAATTAATACATATTTGAAGTTAGCAGCAAAACAAACCCTGCTGATCATAGTATTTAAAAAAAAACACAAAATGAGCAACATCCCCACTTAAACCAACACTGATGCTATGAATTCCAGCCAAATACACAAGAAGAGGACAGGCAAAACAAAAAAAAACATTTGGAATGAGGCAAAACACAAGTAAGCTCCCTAGACAACTCTACTGCTATAAGTTAACATCTCTAAAACAATCACAGCATATACGTAATAATGAAGTTATACATTCTATACTAACACAACCTGCACATCACAATCCCATGGTTGAACATCAAACAAGGACAGACCACATAGCATGCTAACATTAGATTGATATAAATCAAAATGATCAAGACAACACACAACAGTTGAGATTTCCTTAAGTGAAATATTGAAGCATATAAAGCTATCAACCCTAAATGGAAGATGACAGTCAAGATCAAGACTTGAAGGCTATACAAATAGATCTACATTATCAGAACATTTTAGCCATAAATATCATGATGTCTAAGGCAAGAAGGAGAAAGAAATCCACTTCAAAAATGGGACTCAAGCAATATTTTCATCAGCATTTAAAGCAACTTTAAGGCAACTGCCAACTAACAAATGTGATGGAAAACAAAGCTGCATACAAGGTTATGTTCATAACACAACACTCAAGCAAACTCAATAAGTGGTTCAGATTCCCAACAAACAAACGACCAACAAAACAAATAGTATCCTCATAAAAGCATGACCAAAATACACCAAAAACTCAGCAAGTTTACCTAAGCAGGAACATGTAACAGGTCAAGTGCTCAAAAAAAAATCAACAATGCCCTTACTCTCTTTAGACTTAATAGGAATCAAATACTTTAACCAGAACACATAACATACACATCTTTTGAACTGTCATCAGGAATTGCAGATAGGGCACCATGAACGCGTTTCATCATTTTTTAGCATGTGTAAAGTTTAAGAAAATAAACTAGGCAGAACAAACATTCAATCATGATATATACATATGAGGAGCATGAAAACAAACATCCATACCTAGAAACAATAACTTAAATGCCAAAGATCTTTGGAGAATCCCACCCTTGAGAACAGCTTCAAGACCTCACTCTTCAAGATGTTGTTTTTTTTCTTTTCTCTCTAACCAGAACCGTGGCTGCTGCTAGGGTTTCTTTGGTTCTCCTTCATCCTTTTTATATTCTTCGATTTGAAAATCAAAATCCCCCCCTTTCGCTGAGCTTTTCGTGTCCTCTTGTGAAGTACCAGCACAGACTAGGGTTTGTAGTGGCTGCTGTGCTTGCCCATATTGGTGAAAGAATCAAAGGAACCCAGGGCTAGCATCTGAGGGTGTTTGGCCTTGAAAAGGAAAGATGCAGTACATTTCCACATGGTCAGACCGTTCCCCTTCCATCTTGCAATTTCAAACGTAGTTCACTCAACACGCTTCTATCACCAAAATAAAAAACAAAAAAATAATCCTTGCGAGAAAGCCATCAGGATTGAGCTTTGTTTCGTCCAAAATGGTGATGTCTTGCTCTATCTTCTCTTGTTCACGCACGGCTAAAATGCTTCAAGCTTGCCCAGCCACATGGAATGAAGTAAGATACTTAACAAAACTGGGGTGGGATAATCACTGGATGTATCACCACCCCAGTGGTTAAGTCAAGCGCCTATCTATCACATAGTCACCGGTTCGAATCCTTGGTGGGACCAAAATCCACCAATTTTTTATTCATGCGCCTTTACTTTAAAACTTTAAAATACATAGTTCTCCTTTTCATTATTGTTCACAAATGTGCGCCTGGCTGAGTGGTAAAGGTGAGGGGTGTGGAGCAAGAGGTGGTGGGTTCAAACCCCACCTTGTGCACTTGTCTCAATTATATTTTTTTTACTTAAGAAAATGACCTCCTTATTCTCCATATATTTTGAATACACATCTCTTTTCTTCTTCTCTTTTTTTTTCATATATCCCTGTAAAAGTGCAAATTAAAATATGCTATGTAATGTTTTTATGCCTTATGTTGATGCAGATGAAATAAAACATGTGCCAGAGTGGTTGGCCAAATTTGGGGTATAACAGCTGCCCCTATTCAAACGGCTTGGGCCTGAAGGGATGAATGCGAACGGCTTTCGAACATTCAGGGTAAAAGACGGTTTGAATACCGAAGAACCAGAAATTTGCCAACCGTAGGAGAAAGAAGAAATGTGAACAAAAGTCCGGAGATAACATGCACTGATCGCAACGGCTGATTTGTTGGGGAAGGCTTAACCAGATAACTCTGTGTGGAACGAGCACCCATCAAAGGACAACATTCAAAACATCGACCAAAAGTCGGAATAACAAGCTACTAACCAAAAGTTAGGATCGCTTAGAAAGATCATCGACCAAAAGTCGGGAAACAAGCTACTAACCAAGAGTTAGAATCACTTAGAAAGAAAACATCGACCAAAAGTCGGAAAACAAGCTACTAACCAAGAGTTAGGATCGCTTAGAAAGATCATCGACCAAAAGTCGGGAAACAAGCTACTAACCAAGAGTTAGAATCACTTAGAAAGAAAACATCGACCAAAAGTCGGAAAACAAGCTACTAACCAAGAGTTAGGATCGCTTAGAAAGATCATCGACCAAAAGTCGGGAAACAAGCTACTAACCAAGAGTTAGAATCGCTTAGAGAGAATATCATCAACCAAAAGTCGAGAAAAGCTACTAACCAAGAGTTAGAATCACTTAGAAAGAAAACATCGACCAAAAGTCGGGAAAAGCTACTAACCAAAAGTTAGAATCGCTTAGAAAGATCATCGACCAAAAGTCGGGAAACAAGCTACTAACCAAAAGTTAGAATCGCTTAGAAAGAAAGCATCGACCAAAAGTCGGAAAACAAGCTACTAACCAAAAGTTAGAATCGCTTAGAGAGAAAGCATCGACCAAAAGTCGGAAAACAAGCTACTAACCAAGAGTTAGAATCGCTGAGAAAGATTAACATCGACCAAAAGTCGGAACAAGCTGCCTCTGTTAGGGAGAGTGATTAGATGAACACAACTGTCAATGATCTTTGCTGGAGATCTGTATTCCATACAGGCTTGATAAATATACTGATAATTGCTGGAGATGCGCTTGGGAATAAAAAGAACAACACCCTGGCATATGTTTCACATGCGTATGTTTGAATATGGCGAAATGCTCCATACGAAATGGAAATGCTTCGCATTTGGGTAGATGTTATGCATGAATGTAGATGCAAATGGACCTCTTTAGCAAAATAAATGCTAAAAAGAAAGGGCCAACTCCGTTGGGGCAATGTCTGATACGCCTAGCGCGAGTAAACTCATGCTGGGAAAACAAGCTCTGGATAGCCTCCGAGGAACAACTGGGTAAAACTGCTCTGATAAGCACATAGTCCACCCTGCTGGGGAAATCGAATGTGAATGATTAAACAGAATAACTTTACTGGGGAAACAACAGCTGAGCGCTGTGCATTACTCTCTTCTGTTGGAGATTGAATCCACTATCTGCTAGGGATATTGAACAAGATTTACTGGGAGATTATCCCACACTCTCTCTGCTGGGGGATGGAGATTAACGATCTCTGCTTGGGGACAACAATAAACAGACAAAAGTGTTGTACGGCCAACGCCAAATTGTCAATTGTGACCTTAGTTAAAAATCAAATGTCTTGATTAACAATTAGAAAAGCCCACACGTTTTATGTATGCAATTTCTTTTCTCATCAAAAAATGTTAGACGTCTTTCGTAATCAAAATGGTAAAAGTAAAAAACGGAATAGAAAGC
Source organism: Lathyrus sativus (assembly GCA_963859935.3). Classification (NCBI taxonomy): domain Eukaryota; kingdom Viridiplantae; phylum Streptophyta; class Magnoliopsida; order Fabales; family Fabaceae; genus Lathyrus; species Lathyrus sativus. The sequence goes on from OZ012741.1 coordinate 372,550,945, forward strand.
TTTTTCTGAATAGTACGTTTTATTGATGGAAGGCCTAAAATAGGCAAATTTACATCGGATGCAACTCCTGCAAAGAGAAAGCTGCGCAAAAAGCTAATTTGCAGGAAAAGAAATACAAAATGTCGGCAATGTGGTACAGACAAACACCATGTAACGACTCATCCATGACTGGCGCGACTTTGACGCTCTTTGATACTTTAACCTCCGAAGAGATTGATTTGAATGGTCGATCTTCGAGTTCTCCCTAGAATCCGCTATGCTTGTGGTAATCAATGCGCAGGCCGCAGTCGTTTGCTTTAAAATCCCTAATTTTTGCCTGAACCGCCCTTGCGGGTTTTCGATTCACCAGGATACCCATTTTTTGCCAAAGTTGCCTTTTCAGGTTTTCAACTTTGCGGGCTCACATTTTTCTTATATCCCTAATTTTTGCCCGAACCTATTTTTTTATGGTTCGCCGGGATGCCTCATTCTTGCCTGGATACTCTTTTTCTTTCCAGCGAGTTTTCTTAAGCAAAATATTTTTTGACTGCGTCTGCGTTCACCGAGGATGTAAAATCTTCACCATCCATAGTCGAAAGTAGCAAGGCTCCTCCTGAGAAAACCTTTCGTACCACATAAGGACCCTCATAGTTAGGAGTCCATTTGCCTCTGTGATCATTCTGCGGCGGGAGAATCCGCTTTAACACCAAGTCGCCTGTCTGAAAGCTCCGAGGACGTATCTTTTTATCATAGGCGCTCTTCATCCTCTTCTGATACAAACGACCGTACGCGAGGGACGCCAATCTTTTCTCATCCATCAAACTGAGCTGATTCAACCTGTTCTTTACCCATTCTGCTTCATCTAGTTTGACATCAGCCAGTATTCTCAGAGAAGGGATCTCAACCTCCAATGGCAGAACAGCTTCCATGCCATATACTAACGAAAAAGGAGTTGCCCCAGTTGAAGTGCGTACCGAAGTACGATATCCATGTAAAGCGAAAGGCAACTTCTCGTGCCAATCTTTATAGGTCACCACCATTTTCTGCACTATCTTCTTAATGTTTTTGTTAGCCGCTTCCACCGCGCCATTCATCTTCGGGCGATAGGGAGAAGAATTATGATGCTCGATTTTGAAGTCCTGGCACAGTTCCTTCATCATCTTGTTATTCAAATTAGAACCATTGTCAGTAATGATCTTTTCGGGTATTCCATATCGGCAGATGATGTCCTTTTTGATGAATCGGGCTACGACCTGCTTCGTGACATTAGCGTAAGAAGCTGCTTCGACCCATTTGGTGAAATAGTCGATTGCTACTAAGATAAAACGGTGCCCGTTTGATGCGGTTGGCTCAATCTTTCCAATCATATCAATGCCCCACATGGAAAAAGGCCATGGTGATGACATGACATTCAAAGGACATGGCGGCACATGAATCTTATCGGCATAAATTTGGCACTTGTGGCATTTCTTGGCGTACTTGAAGCAATCTGACTCCATAGTTAACCAATAATATCCTGCCCTTAATAACTTCCGCGACATGGCATGCCCACCTGCATGTGTTCCGAAAGCACCTTCGTGAACTTCTTCCATAAGCAAATTTGCTTCTTTTTCGTCCACACATCTTAGTAGCACTAAGTCATGGTTTCTCCGATAGAGCGCACCGTCTGGATTCAGATAAAAATTGCTGGACAATCTCCTCAAAGTCTTCTTGTCTTGGGTAGATGCCCCAGGCGGGTACTCTTGTTTTTTAAGAAAGTTCTGAATGTCATAAAACCACGGTTTACCATCAGGAGCTTCCTCTACTGCGAACACAAATGCCGGTCTGTCGAGCCGTGAAATGACGATTATCGGAGCATCATTCCAAAAGTTTACTTTGTACATTGAGGACAAAGTAGCCAAGGCATCGGCCATCTGATTCTCGGCTCTTGGCACATGGTGAAGCTCTACTCGATCGAAGAAAGGCAGCAACCTTCTTGCGTAGTTCATATATGGGATCAGATTAGGCTGGCGCGTCTCCCACTCCCCCTTGATTTGGTTGACCACTAAGGCTGAATCTCCATAGATGTCAAGGTTCTTGATTCTTAAGTCGATTGCTTCTTCAATACCCATGATACACGCTTCGTACTCGGCCTCGTTATTGGTGCATGGGAACGTTAACCTTGCGGTGAATGGTATATGGGACCCGTGGGGAGTTGTAATGATTGCCCCAATCCCACTACCGTATGAGTTAACAGCGCCGTCAAAGATTAATTTCCACTGGGAACCCAATTCCGGTCCCTCGCCCGGCAACGGCTCGTCGCAATCTTTCATTTTCAAGTACATAATGTCTTCGTCAGGGAAGTCAAACTTCATTGGCTGATAATCATCGACTGGCTGCTCTGCAAGGTATTCTGACAGAACACTACCTTTAATAGCTTTTTGAGATACATATTGAATATCATATTCTGTCAGAATCATCTGCCACCTAGCGATCCTTCCTGATAGTGCCTGCTTTTCGAACACGTACTTAATTGGGTCCATCTTTGAAATCAACATGGTTGTGTGGTTTAGCATATACTGCCTTAGGCGTTTGGCGGCCCAAGCAAGTGCGCAACAAGTCTTTTCTAACATTGAATATCTGGATTCACAGTCCGTGAATTTTTTACTCAAGTAGTAAATTGCATGCTCCTTTCTTCCAGTCTCGTCGTGCTGACCGAGAACACAACCCATGGAATTCTCAAGAACTGTTAAGTACATTATCAACGGTCTTCCAGCCACTGGGGGCATCAGTATTGGAGGTTCTTGTAGGTACTCCTTTATTTTCTCAAACGCCCTTTGGCAATTCTCGTTCCAAACGACCGCCTGATCCTTTTTCAAAAGTTTAAATAACGGCTCACAAGTGGCGGTGAGGTGAGATATGAACCTTGCAATATAGTTCAATCTACCTAGGAAGCCACGAACCTGTTTCTCAGTCTTTGGTGCTGGCATTTCTTGAATTGCCTTGATCTTCGCGGGATCAACCTCAATACCTTTTTCACCAACAATGAAACCCAAAAGCTTTCCTGACCGCACGCCGAAGGTGCATTTACTCGGATTCAGCCTTAATTTGAACTTCCTCAACCTCTCAAACAACTTTAGAAGGTTCACCAAGTGCCCCTCTTCCGTTTGAGACTTCGCAATCATATCGTCGACATAAACTTCGATCTCGTGATGCATCATGTCATGAAAAAGCGTGACCATTGCTCTTTGATAGGTTGCCCCTGCGTTTTTCAACCCGAAAGGCATCACCTTATAGCAAAAGGTCCCCCAAGGTGTAATGAAAGTTGTTTTCTCCATATCCTCGGGCGCCATCTTGATTTGATTATATCCGGAGAAGCCATCCATGAAAGAAAACACCGAGTATTGCGCGGTGTTATCGACAAGCACGTCAATATGGGGAAGCGGGAAATCATCCTTTGGGCTCGCTCTATTCAAGTCTCTATAGTCAACACACATCCTAACTTTACCGTCCTTTTTAGGCACGGGCACGATGTTTGCGACCCAAGGAGGGTAGTTGGCTACGGCAAGAAATCCAGCATCTAACTGTTTCTGAACTTCTTCCTTGATCTTCACTGCCATGTCTGGCCTGGTTCTTCTCAATTTCTGTTTGACAGGAGGACATTCCTCACGAAGAGGCAGACGATGAACCACGATGTCCGTGTCGAGTCCTGGCATATCCTCATACGACCAGGCGAACACGTCTTTGTACTCCTGGAGCAACTCAATCAATCGTCGCTTGACCTCCCCCTGCAACGTAGCCCCTATTCTGACCTCCTTCTTATCCTCTTTGGTTCCCAAGTTGATAACTTCAACTTCCTCCTGATGAGGCAAGATGACCTTCTCCTCTTGTCTGAGTAATCTGGCAAGCTCCTCAGGCAGGTTTTCATCCTCCTCAGTCTCTTCTTCAGCTTGAAAGATCGGATTGTCAAAGTCATACCGAGTCATAGACGAGTCTGAGTCGGTGGCATCTGAAATATATAACCTGCGATGATGATGATTTTATGCTTTTAAATGATATGCAAACAAAACGAACACAAACCACACTGCCATTTTATTGTTAAAAAATGAAAACAAGAAAAACAAGGATCACAAAATTTTGAATGAAAAAGACGACTTCCAATTGATAATAAAAGATTGTTCACATGCATAAAAGATAGGGCCCTACAAATAAAGTCCATTATGCCTTGGGCAGAGCATATGGAAATACATTAATCAAAACAAAACAATTACTCTTCATAGGTCACTGTGACAACTTTCTCCATGCTCCAATTCTTCAATCCTTGGCTGGGGACACATGGCTGGATCCATGTATCCATATCACAGTCGCTATCTCCTTCCCCATCTGATATGGCGTTGATACGATCGAAGATGACCCCACTGCTAGTAAACTGAACAGGACCTTTGTAGCGAGGAGCGCTCTGTGAAGATGAAGCATACGGGCTGTATCCTAGTCCAAACTTATCCTGCTTGTTTGGGACGTTTACCACCTGCCCCCATCCTGGTGCTGATCCAGACTTCACTATGGCTTGAGCATCCTTGTAAGACGTCATAGAAACTTCTGGCGCCTTTTCTTCCACAGGTGCCTTCTCCTTGATTTGAATTGTTTCGAAAGCTTGGCACAAGGTTTCGTGAATTTCACCATCAACCTCCACATATTTGAATGAAGATAGATGGCTTACCATGATATCCTCCTCACCGCAGACAGTCACAATGCTACCGTCCACCATGTACTTCAATTTCTGGTGCAAGGTTGATGTCACAGCTCCTGCTGAGTGTATCCATGGTCGCCCCAAAAGACAACTATAAGCCGGGCTGATATCCATTACATAAAACACTGCATCAAAAACCTCCGGACCCACTTGAATTGGCAGAGTCAGTTCCCCGAGTACTGACCTCCTTGTCCCATCAAAAGCTCTAACCACTAAGCTGCTTGGGGTGCACACTACTCCTTGAATATCCAGTTTCATGAGGGCTTTCTTGGGTAACACATTTAATGATGACCCAGTGTCTACCAATACATGAGACAAAACAACTCCTTTACACTCGACGGAAATGTGCAGTGCCGAATTGTGATTCCTCCCCTTTGGCGTTAAATCAAAATCCGTAAATCCCAACCCATTTCCTGCATTGACATGGGCCATCACTCCCTCCAACTGGTTCACAGATATTTCTTGTGGTACATAAGCGTTATCAAGAACCTTGAGTAAAGCACTTCTGTGAGCCTCAGAACATAACAGCAACGATAAGATGGAAATCTTTGAAGGTGTCTGTTGGAGATGATCCACAATCTTATAGTCACTCTTCCTTATCATGCGCATGAACTCCTCGGTGTCCTTCAGCGCAGCCTCCTTTTCTCTAGCATGAGAGCTTTCTTCCACTACAGATTTCCCTTTACCTTTATCAGCCCTTTCTGCGCTTACTTCGGGAGGCGCAAATATTCTCCCACTCCGAGTCATTCCTCCAGCCCCTACCAAATTGTCGACCGAATCAAAAGGCGAATTCTCCAACTCCTGTTTCTGTCCGTTATAATAGCATTCTGCTCCATAGTTCCAAGGAATGGCTTTGGAGTTCTCATAAGGCACAGGTCCCGCCTTGGTGAATATAATGGTAGGTCGCACCGGAGGCGCAGAAATAGTAATTGACTCGAAAGGGATAGAGATGGTGGCCACCTCATCCTCTTCTTCATCGTTTAATTTTTCATTCTTCTCACAGATCTTATCAAATTGTAGAACACCTTCATTCATCATGCGTTGTACGTGATTCTTCAAATTCTCACATCCTTCAGGATGGGCAGCACATTCTTCACAGTCCTTTTCACACCCAGGAAACACCCCACCTTCTAGCAGCTTGCTTTTCACAAAACTCAAAGGAGTCTTTAGCTCTTCGACATCATATACCAAGTTTAAATTTTCTCCTTCAACCACAGCATTCACTCCACCTGCCCCATGTTTCGGCATAGGATTTTGAACGACGTTGGGCGCATCGTGGTTAAAGTTGATAATCTTGTTGTCCACAAGGTCTTGCACCTTGTGCTTAAAAGCTTTGCAATTGTCAATATGGTGACCAGGAGCGCCATAGTGGAAGTCGCACCTAGCGTTGGCGTCATACCCGGGAGGGGGCTGGCCAATTAGAGGTGCCAACGTCCTTTTCTGGACCAACTCTAATTGCAGTAAGTGTTGTAGTAACTGAGAGTAAGGCATGGTTGGGGTGTCAAAGTGCCTATCCACCACCCTTCTTCGATCTGGGTATTGTCTCGGAGCAAAATTTCGCTGTTGAGGTTGCTGCTGCTGCTGCAGGCGTGGCTGTTGCTGTTGAGGTAATTGTTGCTGAAGTGGTTGTTGTTGAGGTGGTAAAGTTGCCGGGATGGCAATACTAGCTACCTGTGATGGTTGATGATAGTAGGGTTGTTGCTGATATTGATTCTGATTCCGATTCCGATTCCTGAAACTTGACACCGCGTTTGCCTCATTTTCTCTTTTCTTAGCTCCAAAGTTCTTTCTTCCACCTCCCAAAGAAGTTCCTTCTCCTGCTTGAATTTTCCCCAACTTTATGCCGTTCTCGACTCTTTCGCCGGTAATGATCAAATCTGAGAAGCTTCCGGACATGTTACTCACCAACTTCTCGTAGTAGATTCCAGGCAATGTTCCCACGAATAGATCAATTAGTTCTCTTTCCACCATGGGAGGTTGAACTCTAGCGGCAAGCTCCCGCCACCTTTGAGCGTATTCTTTAAAACACTCATTACTCCTTTGGGATAAATTTTGCAGCTGCACTCGATTTGGTGCCAAGTCACTGTTGTATTGGTAGTGTTGGACAAAAGCCTCTGCCAAATTTTTCCAGCTTCGGATATTGACAGGTTCCAAACCCATGTACCATTCCAAGGAAGGCCCGGACAGACTGTCTTGGAAAAAGTGCATAAGCAATTTCTCATCGTCAGAGTATGCAGACATTCTTCGAAAATAGGAGCGGATATGCACCTTTGGACATGTTGTTCCCTTGTACTTATCGAAGTCCGGTACTTTGAACTTTGGAGGAATCTTAAGTCCCGGAATCAATCCCAGATTGGACATATCAAGCCCCATGGTATTTTGATTCTCCAGAATGCTTTTCATCTTCTCTTCTATTTCATCAAACCTTCTATTGGTTTCGGATCGTAACCCTCCCCCAAGGTCCCTCATGGAGAAGATGTCATCTTGTTCATCTTGGTCCCACTGAGGATCAATGCTAGTGGGTATGGCGCCCGCCACAACTGGGATAGGAATTCCGGTTTGTTCTCTTCCGCCCGGAAGGTTAACTACAGTTGGGCCACCATTGGCTTGCGAGGTTCCACCATTACCAGGAGGGGGAACAGCAGCAGCCCCACCGTGTAAAATGCCGCTTCCATCCACTTGAGCTATTAAAGGTTGAACCAATGTCCTTAACTGGTCTTGTCCATTGGCCACCCCCTGCATCATCTCCATGAATTGCGCCATCTTCTCACGAAACTCCGTAAGCTCAGCCTGAACCTGTTCCATAATCCTCTGTTGATTTCCTCGCGTGTTGTAAGAGTGTCGAGAAGTCAGCTTGCTCTTCCTCTTTATCTCTTTCTGAAATGGCAAGCGGTGTGAGGTCGAGTTTCGGGGGATGTAGAATGATGCACAAGTCTATGCGAATGTTCAAGAGACTTTCAAAACTTATGATTATAACCGGTATTATAGAATTGCGAATGAGCAAATAATAAAGAAAACACAATTAAACCAAAAGCAAATTCTCATTAATTCGGGGAGATTCAGTACAAACACTTGCTGACTGTGCCGAATAACAATTCTCATTACAAGGAAAACACCAAATGACTAAAAAGTACTAAAAACTAGAATTTCTCTTTTTGGAGACGCTCTTCAAGCTTCTTCGTCTCAAACATGAACCTTCTAACCATTTGGTCGCAGAGCTGGATAAAGTGGTGAACAGAAGGGGGAATATCATTTCCTTCCAAATCTTGAATGGCGCTCTCTAACCTCCATGGGATATCACGGATCATAAGGTTGCAATGCTCCACCAAATTGTTGTACCTAGCACGGCACGTATCTAGAGTCGACTGGTAATAACAAATAGAATCCACGTGAGTGTCCAGCAACTCATTGAGCTGAGCCTCTTTCTCGAGCCACTGCGCACCGTCTCTTTGCAAGGCCTCAAAACGATTCCTCCACAGAAGGGCTGTCTCTTGGGCAGTCTTCAATTCTTGACACTTGTTATTCCACCTGTCAGACGTGACATATGAACCCCTCAAGGCCTCCTCTTTGAGTCTTCGTTCACTTTCCGCCAGGGTCAAGGCACTTCTTAGTTGTTCCTCAAGATTCCCAATATCCGCTTCAAGGTTCTCTCGTACTTCCTTTTTCTCGGCAGAGGCAATCTCAAAGAAGTGCCATGCCCTATCACAAGAAGCTTTGGTGTCCTTTAGGCGCTGTCGAAGAGTTGTTAACGATGCGTCAGCCCCTTCGTAACCCTGCTGGTATCTGACTCTCAGATCTGTTTCTAGTTTTAGCTTCTTGCTACTCTCAGCCGCTTGATCTTGCTCAAATTCCACCTTTCTTTTATACTGACCTTTCTCTACATTTGCTTGGTGGACTTCGTTTTGAAGGTCCTGATTCTCTTTAGTCAATCTCTCCACCACTAGCTTCAGCTTTTCATACTCTTCGATGGACACATAAGTGGGAGCAGGAGGTGCTTCACGCATAGACGGCTCGGGAGGGAATGGTAGTGACCTTTCAGCCACTCGAGCTAGTAACCACTGGTTGTATGGCTCTTTTGCCACACAATTCTTTGCTTTTAACTCCCTCCTTCCTTTGGTATGAATCTTATCCCAAGCCTTGGCAATTTTCCTGACGAAGGCAAGGTCTTCTGATGAAGCTAACAGAAAGAAACTTTGAACCTTTTCGGCTTCGGGCTCGTCCTCCATAGCGTAACCCAACTGGCGTAGTGCCATGACTGGGTTGTAGTTAATACAACCGGCCCTACTGATCAAAGGTACATTACCGAACCCTCCACAACTGAAAATGATTTCCACGTCATAATATTCGTGGGAGTACCAAGCAATATCACTAGCTTGTAGAGACATGATACGTTGGGACCATTTTAACTTCTTCTTGTTATCCACGAACGGTCCCTTTTTAGGCAAATGAGAAACATACCATTGGTATAGCAGGTGAGAGCAGCATTGGATCATTCCCCCTTTCTTTTCACTCCTCCAATGAATGGAGTGATAAACATCGGCGAGGAGTGTGGGGATAGGATTATTTTGTATGAAGAGAAGGATAGCAGCAATGTCTACCAAATTGTCCACATTCGGGAAGAGGACAATCCCATAAATTATCAGAGCCACACTAGAACCAAACTTTTCCCAATCTTCATCAGCCTTGTATTGAGCAGCTTTTTCTAGCAGAAATTTCAGAGGGAAGCCTTGGACACCTCCTTTACTGATTAATCCTTCCTTGACTTCTTCTTCGGTCATATGGAGAGCGAGAGCAATTACAGCAGGTTTTGGTTCTTCCTCCAAACCGGTGTATACAAGTTGGTCCTTAATCTTAATGTTCAAGATGTGAGAATATTCCTCTAAGGTAGGAGCCAACTGGTAGTCTTGAAAAGTAAAACATCGGAGAGGTGCATCATAAAACTGAGCCATTGCATACAAGGCCCAAGTATCAACCCTAGAGTAGAGGAGATCAAGCAGTTTTCCATGTTTCCCTTGAATGCTAATCTTGATAGCTTTTGGCACTCCAACCAAAAGATCTTGAATTGATTCCAACTTGGGTTCCCTAAACTTTATGGCATTTGTGCTTCTCTTCCTTTGATCAGCCATTGAATTCACTAATACCTGAGATAATCATAGCTTCTTAAGTCTCTTGATATGCAAGAGATGACATGTAATGCAATGCTGGATGAATGCATATGACAATGGAACAAACAACAAGATCAACGTCATCAATTCAGCAAAACAACAGTACGAGGTATCCTTCCCATCGGGTGAGCAATCTATTGGTTCAAGAGGGTGTTCCACAAGGCTTTTCAAACAGAGTCCCATGCACTAACCCATCAAAATTTTCCCATCATAACGACTACTCGTAAGACGGTACTCTTTTTCAAAAAGGATGAACACAGAGTCATGTTTTAGTAACCCTTGGAATAAGGTTCTACAAAGGTCCTCAGAATCGCAGACTCCCAAGTGGAAAATAAGAACGTCATTACGACTACACATAAGACATCATTATTCCACCAAGGTCTCATCCGAGCGGCGGAATTCGATCCAACTCAACGAGTCCTAAGTCTCGCAAATCAGAAAGAACCCACCTCCTATCTTAATGTATACTCGAAAGCTCGGGTAGAAAGCTTTATCTCACAAATCAACCCAAATAAAACCCAACTGGTCAGAAAGAAACACAATCATAAAATGAATAACAAAACACAATAAAACACCAATGCGATAAACAAAATAGGCGTGGCTTGCTAGGGTGTCCCCAGCAGAGTCGCCAGCTGTCGCTACTCGAAAAATGCATCGCGCAACGACGGGAAGGCGAAAAAAGAAAGGACAGAAGAGTCGCCACCGAATTTTATTTATCCCATGAGGGGAAAGGAAAATATCGAGAAAACCTTAAGAAAGAAATGGATAAGATGGTCTTGCAACCATGAACGGGTTCGGAAGCCGGTTATGCGAGGGGAAGGTATTAGCACCCCTCGCATCCATCGTACTCGATGGGAACCTTTTGTTTGTCGATGTGTGAATTTATTTGCTTAAATATTATGCTATAAAAGTGTTCCAGTGGGTAAAAGAAAGGTTAGAAACAAGAAAGTTAGGAGGAAAGAGAGAACGGGGAAGAAAAGAGAAAGAACAGACTCGGTAGGACTTCGCAGTCCTATGCCTACGTATTCTCAATAGATGTGAGAAAGTCAGAGTCGACGTAGTTCGGGGAACTACAGATATGGGGGGGAATGTGCTCGCCAAGGATTGTGGCCCTTGTGCCTACGTATTCTCATCTGGTATGAGAAATCAGAGCAGCCGTAGTTCGGCCTACGGTGTGTTGATGTTTTTTATGGATGATGCTATCGTGCGCATTCTAGCAGTTAGGTGTTTTGCTGCTCGCTCGTTGGAGACTTAGGCGTTACCTGTTTGCGGTAGAACGGACGTAACATATCCTTTTGAAAGATTGATTAGTTTTCGCCACGCGGGGCAAGGAGTCACGTTTGATTGATTGGATCGTTTTTTAGGGGGCGAGACAGGTCCTCGGATAGTAACCCCTACGGGTAGTACCCAATTCGTTATCTCAAAGTTTTTGTTATAAAAAGGTGTGGCGAACGAGGCGTCTTCGTATTGAAAGACGAGTATCAAGACCACACACACTACAGTGAGTATCCTAACACTCGGAGAGGAAGAAGACTACACTCAATCCTCTCTCTTTAATTCAACACAAAGAGAACTTCATTCTCTTATTAAAGGTGTTTTTGGCTTTGAATGGTAAGTGTTTTGCGACAGAGAACCCTACGGTAAACGTCAACACTCGGGATAGGAGAAGGCCTACGCCTAACCACTCCGCGACCATTCAAGTTTTGTTGTGAAAATGATTTGAAAATGCGCTCGGTGCGACACCGAGGTTTTAGGTGTGAAAGGTTACAGAAGGAAATTGTGAAAGGAGAGGTGATGGAAGAAGTCACGTCTTCATATTGAAAGACGAATATCGAGACCACCCTCACTACAGTGGGCATCCCAACACTCGGAGAGGAAGAAGACTACACTTAATCCCCTCTCTTTAATTCAATACAAAGAGAAAATAATGATTTAGCGAAAGATGGTTTGAAAGTGGACTTGGTACGGAACCGAGGTTTTGAAAATGTACTTGGCGCGAAGCCGAGGTTTTTTTAGGAGAGAAAATGGATGGAAAGCGTCTTTGTATTGAAAGACGGGTGTCGAGACCACCCTCACTACAGTGGGCATCCCAACACTCGAAGAAGAAGGGGACTATACCCAATCCTCTTATTTTAATTCAATATCAAGAAACAGTTATTTTGAGAAGCGCTACAAAACACAGCGCGCACAAACCCTAATAGAGGGTTGATCCTCAAGTAAATCAAAGGTCTTTAAAAACATTGACTTGAAATATTGCTTTATTAAATGAAAGTAATTAAAATGAAGAGTAATTTACAAGAAAAATGGATTAAAAATGATCAAGTATGCCAAAGTTATGATATTCTAAAATGTTAAGCTAAAACAGGGTAAAAAATAAATATTTAAAATGCAAGGGGTGGGGTTTGAACCCACCCCCTTCAGATTCTCAAGCCAAACACGCTACCACTAAGCCACTCAGCGCGCATGTTATAAGTGATGGGAAGAAGAAATATAAAAGAGATGAGAGCGAAATATGAAGAAGAAAAAGAAAAGAAAAAAAAAGATGGTTCTGTCCAACATAGGAATCGAACCATGCACATTAGGGGCACAACACACGCCTGTTTTACCACTGGGACAATGGCATTTCTGGTGATTAGAAAGGAAACAAGAAATATACATAGCGAATCCATAACCATAGCTGGGCAAAAAAAATAAAACAAAAAGCACTTAAGTGCAAAAGCTGTTGGAATTGAAACAAAACTCCATGAAAATGACCAAACTAAATGTCTATTCCAACTGTTTTTAAGTGAGGAGAATAAATATAACATTCAAACTTTCACACAATGTTTGTAAATTGATACACTAATGGAATTGCAAACTTTCAATGGGAAAGCAAAAATAAATGCCAACAGCATGAATTAGCAGCAACATGAACACAATAGGGTTCAATTATGATCAAAAGTCAATAGTTGAATTAATTCAAAGAACAAAAGACAAACAGCTTCTCAACCAAAGCAAACAGTGATCATCAAATTGCAAGTCAAATGTAGCAGAACCAATAACAAGCTTGTACATCTAAACCAAGGTCAGAACAAAATTCAAAACAGCATTGCATACATCATCAAATTGCAAACAAAACATGATTTTAGTCACATATTGATAGTTAAACAGGTACTGCACTTGACATAATTCTACACTTAATCCAACTAGAGTTTTCACTCCTAGCTAGCACCAGTTGCAGCATATGTATGGTAATACTCAAACAGTCCACATTCATCATGAAAACAACACAAACTCAAATGGTTCTCCTTAGGCCAAACAGAATTTAAGCAAATAAAACCAAGTGATAGCAGCAACAGTATCAGCTAGATCAAAGTCCACATGATAAAGACTTAATGATTCTTCTGTCAACTAAACCAAACATCCAAGACCAAAATGCAGTATGACAGTCAACAATAAAAGATTTCAATCTCAGGCCTCAAGCAAACAGCAACACAAACTGAGCAGAGAAAAAAAAAATAAAACTCAACACCAAACAACATCAGTGCATACTATTATCTAGCTGTGATTACATTAGTTGGAATACCAAACTCATGCTCAACCAAACTCCAACAATAACAGGGTAATGAACCCTTTTCCCTTTTTTTAAAAAAAATGCACCAAATACTAACTAAGGCATTGTAACCCAATCATCAGTTTATGTTGCAAATAAAAGTTCCAACATGCTGCTACTACAGTATTCACAAAACCATAACAGTTATACTAACAAGTTCATTTTTCTTAAAAATAGAATAACAAGACAGTTTTAAAACAAACTACTTTAAACATCTGTTTCAATTTCCAAAAAACATGACATGGGATGTGTAAATTGATTTTAAAGAACAAAACAGTAATGATAACATACTAATTAGAATGCCAACAAACCTACCCAAGCTGCTAACATCAAATAAAGCATACACAAATCCAGCAACAGCATATTGAAAGACAACAGACACCCTGCATTTGGCTCCACACATACGAGTCTTAAACATGATAAAATATAATACTCCATCAACAAACAAACAACAAAAACCTGTCCTCAAGGCCAAACACAAAATAAAACTCTCAACCCTCAATTAATACATATTTGAAGTTAGCAGCAAAACAAACCCTGCTGATCATAGTATTTAAAAAAAAACACAAAATGAGCAACATCCCCACTTAAACCAACACTGATGCTATGAATTCCAGCCAAATACACAAGAAGAGGACAGGCAAAACAAAAAAAAACATTTGGAATGAGGCAAAACACAAGTAAGCTCCCTAGACAACTCTACTGCTATAAGTTAACATCTCTAAAACAATCACAGCATATACGTAATAATGAAGTTATACATTCTATACTAACACAACCTGCACATCACAATCCCATGGTTGAACATCAAACAAGGACAGACCACATAGCATGCTAACATTAGATTGATATAAATCAAAATGATCAAGACAACACACAACAGTTGAGATTTCCTTAAGTGAAATATTGAAGCATATAAAGCTATCAACCCTAAATGGAAGATGACAGTCAAGATCAAGACTTGAAGGCTATACAAATAGATCTACATTATCAGAACATTTTAGCCATAAATATCATGATGTCTAAGGCAAGAAGGAGAAAGAAATCCACTTCAAAAATGGGACTCAAGCAATATTTTCATCAGCATTTAAAGCAACTTTAAGGCAACTGCCAACTAACAAATGTGATGGAAAACAAAGCTGCATACAAGGTTATGTTCATAACACAACACTCAAGCAAACTCAATAAGTGGTTCAGATTCCCAACAAACAAACGACCAACAAAACAAATAGTATCCTCATAAAAGCATGACCAAAATACACCAAAAACTCAGCAAGTTTACCTAAGCAGGAACATGTAACAGGTCAAGTGCTCAAAAAAAAATCAACAATGCCCTTACTCTCTTTAGACTTAATAGGAATCAAATACTTTAACCAGAACACATAACATACACATCTTTTGAACTGTCATCAGGAATTGCAGATAGGGCACCATGAACGCGTTTCATCATTTTTTAGCATGTGTAAAGTTTAAGAAAATAAACTAGGCAGAACAAACATTCAATCATGATATATACATATGAGGAGCATGAAAACAAACATCCATACCTAGAAACAATAACTTAAATGCCAAAGATCTTTGGAGAATCCCACCCTTGAGAACAGCTTCAAGACCTCACTCTTCAAGATGTTGTTTTTTTTCTTTTCTCTCTAACCAGAACCGTGGCTGCTGCTAGGGTTTCTTTGGTTCTCCTTCATCCTTTTTATATTCTTCGATTTGAAAATCAAAATCCCCCCCTTTCGCTGAGCTTTTCGTGTCCTCTTGTGAAGTACCAGCACAGACTAGGGTTTGTAGTGGCTGCTGTGCTTGCCCATATTGGTGAAAGAATCAAAGGAACCCAGGGCTAGCATCTGAGGGTGTTTGGCCTTGAAAAGGAAAGATGCAGTACATTTCCACATGGTCAGACCGTTCCCCTTCCATCTTGCAATTTCAAACGTAGTTCACTCAACACGCTTCTATCACCAAAATAAAAAACAAAAAAATAATCCTTGCGAGAAAGCCATCAGGATTGAGCTTTGTTTCGTCCAAAATGGTGATGTCTTGCTCTATCTTCTCTTGTTCACGCACGGCTAAAATGCTTCAAGCTTGCCCAGCCACATGGAATGAAGTAAGATACTTAACAAAACTGGGGTGGGATAATCACTGGATGTATCACCACCCCAGTGGTTAAGTCAAGCGCCTATCTATCACATAGTCACCGGTTCGAATCCTTGGTGGGACCAAAATCCACCAATTTTTTATTCATGCGCCTTTACTTTAAAACTTTAAAATACATAGTTCTCCTTTTCATTATTGTTCACAAATGTGCGCCTGGCTGAGTGGTAAAGGTGAGGGGTGTGGAGCAAGAGGTGGTGGGTTCAAACCCCACCTTGTGCACTTGTCTCAATTATATTTTTTTTACTTAAGAAAATGACCTCCTTATTCTCCATATATTTTGAATACACATCTCTTTTCTTCTTCTCTTTTTTTTTCATATATCCCTGTAAAAGTGCAAATTAAAATATGCTATGTAATGTTTTTATGCCTTATGTTGATGCAGATGAAATAAAACATGTGCCAGAGTGGTTGGCCAAATTTGGGGTATAACACTTCCCTCTCCGGTTCTCATTCTTGTAATGCACTGAGTGATAGACGTCTCCGATCAGAGTAGGGACTGGATTCCCTGAAGCGAAGATGTGGAACGCATGAAAGTCTACGAAATCCGGAATGTTGGGGAACAAGATAATGCCATATATGCATAAAGCGAGGAGGGCATTGAATGCGTCCCAACATCTGTCCTTAGCACACTGCTGAGCCTTAGCTATCAGAAACTGCAAGGAGAACCCAGGAACCTTGTTCCAACTCGTCACTACTAACTCAGAGGCACCCAAATGGAGTGAAGAAGCTAAACCAACCAGATCAGGCTCAACATCCATGTGGACAAAAGGCATCTGCCTTTTGATAGGCACACCCAGCAAATCAGCATACTCTTCCAGCGTCGGCGCGAGAACAAAGTCCTAAAAAGTGAAACACCTCAGAGGAGGGTCATAGAACTGCAGAAGAGCATGTAACCCATTCAACTCGGACGTAGAAGGTTTGCAAACCAGACTGAGCAACCTGCCATAAGACTTCCTGAACCTATCCTTCACAGAATCACCTGCGAGAGCTATCAAACCAGTCAACTTCGACACATCAGGGGTCGGGAACTTGTACGCAACAGTCTTCCTGAGAGAGGCCATAATAATACAGTAGGAGGCGAGAAATCCTGGATCGGGGAAACGGTACCTGCAACACAGACACACGTTAATGGAATGCAAATGAACATGCAAACTAATGCAAAATGCAGGCGTGCAATAATATATCCGGATAGCTGCTGTGGAGATTCTGTATCAACAATCACTGATGAGAAGAAAACCCCGGTGTAAGACCACTGATCTGATCTGCTAAGAACAACCATCTGATAGGACCATATATAGGATCATAACTCTGCTCTGTCAAGAACAAACGTCTGATAATAAGGACCTCGAATGTAGGATCAAGAAATATCTGCTGATGAAGTCTTCAGACCCCAAATCAAAAATCTGCCCTATCAAGAACAAACATACAGCTGCTGATGAGATCTTCAGATCCCACTCAAAATCTGCTCTATCAAGAACAAACAACATCTGCTGACGAGATCTTCAGACCCCACTCAAAATCTGCCCTATCAAGAACAAACCACTGACGACAATACTCTGATCAAAACCTGCTCTATCAAGAACAGACATACACCTGATGATAAGATCCTCTGATCAAAACCTGCTCTATCAAGAACAGACATATCTGCAACTGAGAAACCCTGGTACCAACATAACTGATTCACTGTCAAGAAGACCAGGTAGTCTGAAGGTCAAAGTTTCCTGCAATAAACCCAATCCCGCTCACAGGTATGGACCTAAACTGACTCAAGGTACGGAATCCTATGCGTTCATCAGCGTCACAGACTTTCAAAACTGACGATACGATTCCCAGAAGGAGTGGCATCATCAAGTCTTGAAGAGGCCTCACTTAGCTGAATCACAAATGATCGGTCCCCAAAGTCGACAATCCACCAAACCAGCAACCGTCTCAACCCAAAGGGTTGAAAGTGAAGCCAACCGGATGAACCTCGCCTGAGCGTGGATTTCATGAGACACTAGTGCCTGCAAAGCAAGCACGCACCCACTAATTTCCACTCTAAGTCAATAGTGCACTCAAGCCTGGGTCTGGCTTCTCACTCATCAGAACTCCCATCCCACAACAGCACAAATAATCATATTATACTGAAAATAACATGCGGGAAATAAAGTGCGAGAAGTAAAAATGCGATAAATAAACACAACCCAACAAGTAAACACACAAGCGGTAGGATTGACTCGCACATGGAACCGTTGGAGTCCCCAGCAGAGTCGCCAGCTGCTGGGGACGGTCCCAGACAGCTAGGAAGAAAATCCAAGGCGAGACTCGCATAGGGAAACACCTGAAGGTCCCCAGCAGAGTCGCCAGCTGTCGCTTGCGCGAAAATAAGGTGCCGGCATGACAGAAGAGTCGCCACCTTTCGTTATTTATCCCTCAGAGCGGGAAAGGAAACGATCGGAAAAACCTGACGAAAAAGGGTAAGACAAGGTCGTCGCAACCATTGTCTGGGTTCGGGAGTCGGTTACGCAAGGGGAAGGTATTAGCACCCCTCACGTCCGTCGTACTCGACGGGATCCACGCTTGTTTGTTTACTTGGACGGGTTGGTTTTATTCTATCTACCTATCAAGGCTGGCTGAAAAAGAAAAGAAAAATGACTCGGCAAAGCGTCGCACTTTATGCCTACGTATTCTCATCAGAGAATGAGAAATCAGAGTCAACGTAGTTCGGCCTATGAAGGATTATGGGGGAAAGGTTGCTCGCTAGGACATCGCATCCTATGCCTACGTACTTCCACACGGTATGGAAGATCAGAGCAAACGTAGTTCGGGAAACTACGGTTTATTTCCTGAAAGAAGTGTTTTTTATTGTGTTTGCGATTTCAACCGCACTAGAGACTATGACCTGAGAGTGAATGCGTCGCATGTCATCCCAAAGGGTACCATACTAAACATCCAATCTCAGATAGCTTAAGGCTCGTAACGTACGAAAGAAATCATTCATGATTACTGTATCTTAAACTGTTTTGAGATGAGAAGAGAACAGGCCCAACTAGGAGGGAGACTATCAAGTCCTACTATTATCATGCCATGGATTCATCCTATGGTTGAGGTTTGAACAGGGAACTCCTAGAAGTTGTCATGCATAGGTTTCAACCTAAAATTCTATCATCAATTCCTTATCAAAGGAAATGAGATTCCTAAGGGATCATGTCAATGATACACCAAAACAGACAAAGCGTCAGCTTTAAACAGTAAAATGCATGCAATGCAAGTGAGGGAGGAAATGTGTGTGGGGCTTCAGCCTCCACAAGCTCATCTCAACCTCAAGCCAGTCATGAAATAACAGTAATCATACTGAAAAATAAACAACATGCTATCAAGCAATAAACAGTAAACTGCAATCATACAGATAAAAGAAATGAAATGCCATCAGGCCAACAAACCACATGGGAAAGGGAGCTGGGCTCTACCGAATACCCGCAAGCAAAGCCACGCAATAACAATACAAGCAGAGGGAGCAGCTCAACCTCTAATGCAATCATGCTCCTAGACTGAACTTATTCTAGATGAACTTATTCTAATGCAACAGACAAAACAAACAAAACACACAATACAGAAAAGAAAAACAAAAGAAAGCCTCAGCTCCTCCAGCAGCACCTCAGTCTTCAGACTTCAGAGATCACTTGGTTTCCAGGTATCAACCCTACAACATGAGTATCAACTCATCTTCTCCCTTAAACTTCAGCTTCTTTGACCAGCTCCACCTTCAGGCTTCACTATCTTCAGGGATATTCAAGTATCAACTTGATCTTCACAAAGTCTTCAGACTTCAACAATCTCCAAGGAATCATCCTCTTCAAAGCTTCAGCTTCTATCTTCAATGGCTCAAATGCTCCAACAAACAAGATTCAATCAACAAGATGAGGTGAGGATGTTAGAGTGCTCACTGACTTCCAAAGGATGCCATTAAGGACTTAACATCAAAAGGAAAGGCTCTCTCAAAGTTCTACCTCATAGGGCAAGGTCACTAATCCCTCCAAAGAAGAGAGGTGAATACCCTTAAGGGACTTTATATCATAGAGAAGGAAGGAGGTAAACAAGACACTCCTTGTTTATTGAATGGAATTATTCTATCTAAAGCTCTACCTATGTACTTATGATCCTATAAACAGAACAAACAAAAGCTAGAACTAAGCTCCTCTTCAAGGTCTTAAAAGTCTTCAATGATGATCCACAAGGTCTTCAACTCAATCTTCAAGGCTCACACACTCAAAGGAGAAGGAAAGAAAGCAAAACAATATAAACTATGCCCTTAAGCAACACACATACTATCCATACATTCAAAAATCAATTAAAAATACTAAAGTACTATATAATATTCTAGTAAAATTCTAGGGGATTCTATACATACTTACCCTTAACCCATATATTCCCCATACTCTAATCTTGACCTAGAAACCCAAAACAAAATTGTTAAGTCTACTTATGTTGAATAAAACCCTAATTTTGCTATGCTAATGCTAGCCTAAACAAACTAATCAAATTTTAACCTAAAAATCATGAATTAAATCCTATGGGAAACTATGATTCAATATCTAACTATGCTAAAAATAATGGCTCCAAAATCCTAAGGGAAAGTCCTAAAATAAATTCTACAAAATTGAGTATCAACTAAAATCAATTAAAAAGCTATTTACATGGAAAATGTACTAAAAATATCAAAAGAAAATAAAATGCCAATTTTATTTATTGATATTTTTCTAGACAAAATTATGAACATGTAGAAAAAACAAGAATTAAAAAACAATCATTTTTCAATTTTATATGGATTTTATAAAATGCAAGAAAATTAAAAGAAATTAAAATAAGAAAATAGAAGAAAAAGGGGATGGGGGGTGTCAAACTTAAAGCGCCCAGTTCAATTGCTGTTGGGCTGAGAATATGGGGGGTTTAGATAGAAAATGGCTTAGGCCCATGCGCTTCAGAAAAATTAAAAGAAAAATTAACAGAAAATTAAAACGAAGATGGTATGAATAGCAACCAATTTCAGTTTAAAAGTTGGACTGGGCCGCTGGTGGGGTGTGGATATCACAAGTTTCATTAAGCCCAGGATTACTCTCTAAATAGAACGCTGCGTTTTGATGTTGGAATTTCCCTCTGTTTTGAAATTAAATCATGGCCGTGCGATGGAATTACAAAGTCAAAAAAACCAGGATGATCCAACGGTGAACAATTCGTCTTCTCCAAGTGGCAATTAGGGTTTTCAGGTTCGTCTTCCATGCATGAGATTTCAATCCACTCGTTCTTCCTTGTTCCTCGATGAAATTCGAAACTTCCAAAAGCAAAGATGACCTACTGATTGCCAAGAACACGATGGTACCAACAATTTTCACTGAAACATCTTGTATCACTCTAACAGAACGCACGAACATTAGGGTTTCAACACTTTTCTCTGTGATCAACTCTGGTTAAACTCCAATCTAATGGCATAAACTTGTTCTACACATTACCCTAACCAATCTGCACTATATCATATCCATTAAAACTCAATACACAGCATCTTCTTGATCATCAAAGAACCTAACACCTGTCATTGATCTTCATGAAACTCTCTGAAACTCTATGGAATCGATCACCTAATCAAGTCTAACAATCCTACACCAAAGATCTAACCTAACTATGCATAATTAAGGAGATATGGGAGAATCCACCAACCTGTCAAGTATCAATGGTGGAGGTATGAACAACTCGATTTGGTACTTGAACCTGCTTCAAAATACTCCTCTAATGGTGGATAGGGTTCTGTTTGCAAGAGTTGTGATGGATGAGGCTTGCAATGATGAATTCGAGCTTGACTTGCACTTGAAGGAAACCTTGGATATCTCTTTCTCCTCTCACTCTTCACCAATGGATTCAGCAACTTTCACCAACCTTTTTCTTCACTATGGCTCACTCTTTAAATAACAACCAATGGAATCATCTAGGAGCTTCTAGAATGAGCTAGAAAGCTTTAGAATTTCTCATGAAGTGATATGTGGTATCATCTCATATCATGCCTTAAACCTCTTAACTTTGCTTTAAAATCTCCCCTTGTGAGATATTGGAAGGGGATGTGTGAAAAAACAAGCCTTGCCTTGCCTTATGTGAAGTTTCTTATGGGTTCCTTAAGATGCAAGAATGAACTTTACAAAGTAACCTCCATTTTAAGACCTCAAATCAAAAATCTATTTGAACCATTGTTTTTAAAATGATGTTTGGATTCAAAATGACATATTGGATGACCTATTTTGGATTTGTACATCTCCCAAACCAATTTCCAACTTGGATTCATTTAACTTATAAGTCATTTTTAGGTCATTTTTACCCAATCTTGTAAATCCTTGCTACAAGCTTTTCCAACAAATCATGACCACTTTTATAGGCTTAAAATCCCATTTTGAACAACTTTGATGTTTTGAGTTTTTCCATTTGAGGCTTGGAAATAGGAGATATGGCCTTTGCTTAAAATGACCTATAACTTCCAAATGACCAAAATACCCCTGTCTTGTTCAAACCATAAGTTGAGTTCTACAAATCCTATCAAGGACTTCTAGTACTCTCTAGAAAGCTAAGAATATGATCTTCAACATTCATGTTGACCAAGAAATAATAGGAAGCATCCTACTAGGGAAAAAGTTGTCTTCAAGTTGGGTGACTTTCAAGGACCCAAATTCACATACCTCAGATGACCTGTAATTTGTCAAAACCATAACTTGAGCTCTGCACATCCTATCAAGGACTTCTACCACTAAAATTAAAGCTAAGAAAAAGCTATACAACATTCATGTTGTGGGTAAGATGAGATATCAACCACATCTTGAGCTAAAACTGCCTGGAAGATAGGGATCAAACTAGGGTTTTTTCACTGACAATCCTTGGAAACCCTAACTCAAAACTTCTCAAACTCCTCAATCATGATGATTTGGTCTAGGAATCATCTTTATAACATCTCCATACATCATTCCATGATCTCATGGCCCTTGGATTAGGTCTCAACCTTCTCCAAATCTTTAGCTGATCTAGGATTGACCCAGTCAAAACCCTAATTCTGCCACTCATGGTTGAATCTTCTGGATTCTTGCACAATGACCTCTCTGGGCTTCATGATGGCTTTCAAGACATCTCATAAGCTTTCTCAAAGCTTCAAGTTCATTCTCAAAGTCTCAGAATCATCTGAGGAGCTCCCACAACTCTCAAGCTATGAAGCACATAACCTTGGTTTCAACCAATTCCTCTGAGGATCTCTTGAACTTTCTGATGAAGGCATCAACTTTCAAACACTTGATGGATAAATAAATGTTGGTCAAATTTTGGGGTGCAACACCAAGAAGAAACATCCACCAGAGGTGCTCTTTCTATCATCAACACTGCCAGCCCAGTCAGCATCACAATACCCAGATAGAGTGGGATTACATCCATGAGAGTAAAGTATACCATAATTACAAGTACCCTTCACATATTTGAGAATCCTTTTGACTTGATTTATATGGCTCACTTTAGGATCTTCTTGATATCTAGCACATACACCAACTGCAAAAGCAATATCCGGTCTGCTGGCAGTTAGATACAGCAGGCTACCAATCATGCTTCTGTACATACTTTGATCAACACTAGTACCACTTTCATCTTTTGATAACTTCAGATGAGTGGGTGAAGGTGTTCTTTTGTGACCAGCCTTATCCATCCCAAACTTTTTAACTATGCTTTTGGTATATTTACTTTGGGAGATAAATATGGAATCATCCATTTGCTTGACTTGCAAACCAAGGAAATAGGTTAATTCTCCACACATGTTCATTTCAAAATCAGGTTGCATGTGATTGACAAATTGTTTCACCATTTTGTCTGACATTCCTCCAAACAATATGTCATCCACATAGATCTGTGCAATCATGATTTTTCCATCTTCATCCTTTACAAACAGGGTCTTATCTATCCCCCCTTTCCTGTATCCATTTATAGTAAGAAATTCAGTCAATCTCTCATACCACTCTAGGGGCTTGTTTCAATCCATACAGTGCCTTTCTTAACATGTATACATGGTCTATCAAGTTAGGATCCTCAAATCCCTTGGGTTGTGCTACATATACTTCTTCATTTAGATATCCATTCAAAAATGCACTTTTCACATCCATTTGGAATAGTTTGAATTTTATAATGTAGGCAATTCCTAACAGTAGCCTGATGGACTCAAGTCTTGTAACTAGTGTAAAGGTTTCATCAAAATCAATTCCTTCTACTTTAGTATACCCCTGTGCCACCAGTCTAGCCTTGTTTCTGACTATAATTCCCTATTCATCTGATTTGTTCTTGTAAATCCATTTGGCGCCAATGATGTTTGTTCCCTCAGGTCTTAGCACTAGTTCTCATACCTCATGCCTTTTAAACTGTTCCAATTCATCTTGCATGGCCTTGATCCAGTATTCATCAGTTAAGGCTTCCTTCACATTTTCGGGTTCAATCTTGGATACAAAACATGAATTTGAGATGATTTCTCTAGCTCGGGTCCTTACACTACTGGCAGGGTCTCCAATGATAAGATCTTTGTGGTGATCTTTCAGGATCCTGATGGAGGGATCTTTGTTGGGAATTCAGATACAGATTATGGTTGTCCATTTAGAAACTCTTCAGTATTGCCCACATCCTCAGCAGGTGTCACAAGGAATGTTTCAACATCCTCAATGACATTGGGTTCTTCAAGTTGATCATCAATGATAACATTAATGGATTCCATAAAGATTTTTGTTCTGGAGTTGTATACTCTATAAGCTTTGCTGTTGATAGAGTATCCCAGGAAAATGCCTTCATCACTTTTAGGATCCATTTTCCTCTGTTGTTCACGATCTGTCAAGATGTAACACTTGCTCCCAAAAACATGAAAGTATTTCGCTGTTGGATTTCTTCCTTTCCACATTTCATATAGGGTGGAAGAAGTCCCTTTTTCTCAAGGTTACTCTGTTGTGGATATATCAGGCTGTGTTCATAGCCTCAGCCCAAAAATGCATAGGTAATATGTTTGCATGAATCATAGCCCTAGCAGATTCTTGGATAGTCCTGTTTTTTCTTTCCACTACTCCATTTTGCTGAGGTGTAACAGGAGAGGAGAACTCATGACTGATCCCTTCAGAAGAGCAGAATTATGCAAATTTAGAGTTTTCCAACTCCTTGCCATGATCACTTATGATTCTGACCGCACCACATTCCTTTTCTCTTTGAAGTTTCATACACAACTCATTAAATACTTCAAATACATATGACTTTTCCCTGATGAAGCTTATCCAGGTGTATTTGGAGTAGTCATTAACAACTACATAAGCATATCTTTTACCACTAAGACTTTCTACTTGCATTGGTCCCATCAAGTCCATGTGCAATAGTTCCAGACCTCTGAAGGTAGTCATGTGTCCAACCCTTGGATGAGATGTCTTGGTTTGTTTACCTACTTGACATTCACCACATACCTTTCCTTCATCTATAGTTAGTTTTAGGATTCCTCTTACAGCCTTCTTGGAGATGATCTTCTTCATTCCTCTTAGATGAAGATGCCCAAGTTTTTGATGCCACAATTTTACTTCCTTTTATTCTCTGGCCATAAAGCATATTATGGATCTACTAGAGTCCTTGGGCTCCCATAAGTAGCAGTTTTCCTTAGATCTAACCCCTTTCATAACTTCTTTATTCTCGTCATTTGTGACCATACATTCTCCTTCAGTGAACTTCACACTTAGCCCTTGATCACAGAGCTGACTAATGCTAATCAAGTTGGAAGTCAGTCCTTTTACCAGCAGTACATTGTCTAGATTAGGAACTCCAGGACAGTTTAGTTTCCCAACCACTTTGATTTCTCCTTTTGCACCATCACCAAAGGTCATATAACTAGTGGAATTAGGTTTGATGTCCACCAATAGGTTCTTTATTCCAGTCATGTGCTTGGAGCAACCACTATCAAAGTACCAATCTTCTTTAGCTGACACTCTTAGGGAGGTGTGAGCTATCAGACCAACCTCCTTTGCCACCCATTGTTGCTTCTTGACATGAGTACTTTGATGTATGTGGCTAGGATATCCATGCAACCTAAAGAAAAAAGGCTTCAGGTGACCAATTCTTCCACAATATTGACACCTCCACCTTTGGAACTTCCTTCTTGACTGATTCCTGTTCCTTTTCCTATGATGTTGTGACATTGGCTGTGACATCTGGTTTGACTTCTGTTTTTCAGAATCAGATCTCTTGATCCCCAAGATGGGTTTCTGTTCACCAACAAACCCTAGTCCAGACTTGTCTCCTGCCATCTGACCACTCTGTAGAATTTTTTCAAGAGTGTCAGTCCCAGGGTTCAGCATTCTGATTTATTTTGACATCTGCTCAAGTTGGCCTTTTAACTGGATGACCTCACTGTTGAGTAAGTCTATTGTTGCAAGACATTCCTTCTTCTCAGCCTCCATCCTCTTGATGATTCTCTTATGCTTCTCCCCTAGTTGACATACTTAAATGCTTCTGATGTATAGTTGTTTGTATAGGGCTGCCAATTCATCATGAGTTAACCTATCTTCATCAGACTCATTATCAGTAATACATGTACCAGTTAGAGCTGTGACATGTCTTACAGATTCTACTTATGATCCACTTGCTGAGTCTTCATCAGACCAAGTGATCATAAGTTCTTCTCCCTTCTGAGATATGTGGGACATTCGGTTTTAATGTGACCATAGCCCTCACATTCATAACACTTAACTCTTTTGTCTTGGTAGGACTTTTCATCAGACTTAGTTCTTCTGCTAGTGTCAGATGGGATGTTTTTGTCATTTGATTTTCCCTTCTGTTCCACTCTTTTCATGAGTCTATTGAATTGTCTCCCAAGCATAGCTACAGCTTCTGAGAGTTTCTCCTTGATTTCATGATCTTCATCATTTAACTCATCTGCAGTGTTTGAGACAAGAGCTATGCTTTTGGTCTATTTTTCTACAGTCTGATCACTCATCCCAATCTCAAATGTTTGGAGAGAGCCTATGAGTTCATCCACCTTCATGTTGTATATGTCTTGAGCTTCTTCAATGGCAGTGACCTTCATGGTAAACCTTTTAGGTAAAGACCTGAGAATTTTCCTTACCAGCTTCTCTTCAGACATCATTTCTCCCAAGGCTCCTGAGGTGTTGGCTAGTTCAAGAATATTCATGTAGAACTCATGAATAGTCTCATCCTCCTTCATTCTAAGACTTTCAAATTTGGTGGTCAACATTTGTAGTCTATACATCTTAACTTTTGAGGTTCCCTCATGAGTAGTTTTGAGAGTGTCCCAAACCTCCTTAGCCAGTTCACAATGGTGTCTAAGCCTAAAGATGTTTTTGTCTATACCATTGAAGAGTGCATTCAATGCTTTAGAGTTCCCAAGAGCTAAAGATGTTTTTGTCTATACCATTGAAGAGTGCATTCAAGTACCAGAATTTATCTTCCCCAGATCTCACCCAGAAATAATAGGCAGGGTGCCTGCTCTGATGCCAATGAAATTCTGGCAAGCACATGATTGATGTTATCACGGACGTTATAACATCCACTGTAACACAGACTATTGGAATAATTACAAAGCTGTAAAGAGAAAGCAGTAAATAACACAGTAATTGTTTTCCCAGTTCAGTGTCAACAACACTTACATCTGGGGGCTACCAAGCAAGGGAGGAAATCCACTCTTAGTAGAATTAATTAAGAGTCAAACAACCCAGTTTGCACTCCTCACTTAAAACCTACCCAATGACACTTCAACCTAGAGACATTCTAGACCTAAGTATTCCCACTCACTCCCCCTTAATCACAGCAGTGATATACAATTACAATTACAGAATGTTATGAAGATACACTTCAACCACACACCTTGATCTTGCTTCACAACTTTGATCAAGGGACACACATTCTTGCTTAAAAGCTTTGAGTGACTCAACAGCTTAGAACCTACCTAGCAAATGCAGCATACAGTTGCTTAGTGTACAAGGATTTCTAAGCCACAATACAAACGTGAAGAACAATCTTCTTCACTCACAAGGACTCTCTATATGCACTCTCTGATCTTCTGTCAAGAGCTGCTCTTCTAGGGTTTCTCCTTCTGTTTTTATAGGAGCAGTAAATCCTTGGGCCTGGGTGCATAAATTAGGTTTAACCATAACAATACCTTTCTTCAATAATCTACATGCTTGACATTTAATTCAGGATCATTTGTTTCGCTTTAGGGCTTCTAAAACGTCTCCTGTCTTTCAGCTTGAGCTTCTAATAAGTTTCCTGATTTCTAGCTACCAGAAAAAGTAATCTGCTCGTTGGATGTCATACGATCAGAGTCATGACATTCTGTATGACATTCAACTTAACTAACATTTAGCTAAGTTAACTTACCCTGCAAAATCCACATTATGTATGTAATAACACCAGTCATGACAAACATACATACACAATGTTTTGCCACAAAATACAGCCAATCAAAAGCACTTACGGAAATGATGAAAGTTCATCAAGAATCAATGAAAACATCATGAACAAGATGGACAACTAATCATCCAATTTATCAAGAGAAAAGAAAAAGAAAAATCAAGAGAAGGGAAGATGAAGAGAGGACCAAGTGGAATCAAGACTCAAGATCCATTAATAATCTATTTCAATCACCTTTATTGGTGGGCTAAGGCACTAAACCTATCATCAACTCTAACCACCAAAAATGAATCAAATGATTTATTTAATGATAGATTTGAATTTATGAAGGCTCATCCAACCTCATCAACACCCAAAGTCCATTGAAATTGAGGAGTGCCATATCTTAATTTTTAACCCTAAGATCCCACTTATCATTTTCATCTTTACACAAACAAGATCAAATTTGGTTCTTCCCTCTCATCCTTTGGGGTTTTTCTTTTTAGATCATTATTACACCCCAAAATTTGAACTCTTGTTTCTCTTATCTTAACTAGCTTATGTTAGCATCCATATGTGTTCCATATGCATTAATCATACATTACATTGGGTTTCTAAGACATGGGATCGCAGTGTATTTTATGAGGGCAAACCGCCGTACACCACACGAGTTTGCATACATCACTTGATATAGGTTTCGATGATGACGAATTACAACCATGGATGAATTGGCAACTGTAAATTCTACCTCTACCTAACAAATGCAACATATCACCTACCATATCCTTTTACATTTATCTAAAAACTGTTATAGTTAATACAACATGTGTGGATAAAATGTGGTTGTGACAAAATGCCTGAAAAACCACAAGAATCTCAGTTTTTGCAGGTTTGCAGGGTATGAGTCGACCATAGGGTCGGCGCATACATCAGTGTGTTTTCCCACGGGTTAGCGCATATCTCAGTATGCCGTCGCTCATGTTAGCGCATGAAGGTTTGAGTCGACCGCAGGGTCAGTGCATGAAGGATTTACTCTCCAACGGGTCAGTGCACGCCGACTGTATGGTCGACGCATACTAATACATTTTGCAGAGTTCCAAAAGTGCAGGCTATGCATCGACGCATAGACCTGCTATGGTCGACCGTTCGCGCGGAAATGCTGCTTTTAAATGATTCCCACTATTATTTAAAAAGTTGTTATGTCTTTGGTTGGTTTGGTACTATATATACAAGTTCAACTACTTATGTCAGGTAACATTTTGATAAAATTGATTCATGTGTTCAAAGAATAAGAAAGAGTGAAATAGGTGTCCAAGATTCATCATCTTCATCTTCAACATCTCACAACACATCAATTACACACAACCATTTTTGAAGTGCCTTGTGAGTGATTAAAGGTGATAAGGTTCGAAGCTGAAATTGCGTAATCTGGTTCGGGTTGAAGCTTGCGACAGGTTCTTTCTTGAATAAAACCATTAGGGTTTTATCCTCCAAGATTGGTTTGATTTTTGGGGGTTTTTGGATGAGTTTCTTCATCAAGGATCAGCTGAGCAAAGGTGATTGTGAAGAGGAAGTCTTCAACAGTCTAGTAGCGGATTCAGTGATATTGAAGGGAAGATCTCGGGTTCGATTTGTTGTAGTTGAGATCAGTCGGGCCGAAGGTTTGAAGACCTGAGGGTTATTCAATAAGGTAGCTTGAATCAGAGGTCTATCAACAACGATCGGAGGACTTGATTAATCTTGAATCAAGGGGCAAGGAGTGGAAGCAACATTCAACGTCTTGAGAATTCTGTTGTATATTTGTTGTTCAATCCTTGTATAAACTGTTACATTCAACAGATGATATCTATAAATCTATCTCAATTCTTGTTTTAGAATTGAGGGAGAACGTACCCCAAAGCGAGGACGACGGGGGAACTGCCTCACCAAATCTTTGTCTTCTCTATTTTTCAGCATTTTCGTTTTAGCTTAAAAATAAGTGATTTTTGTATAAGCACCGTTGTCAAACTGTGATATCAATTGAGTAAGAGGTTGAAACTCTGTTTTTGAATCCAAAGTACAATAAGACATTGTACTAGGCCAGTTGGAATCACTTACTCAACATAAATATCACTTGGAGTGTTTTTGCACACCAAGTGTTCGACAATTTGCCTGAACCAAAATTATCTTATTTGTGTATCGAGTTTTGGTTTGCTCTTTAAATCATTGGAACTAGGAATCCTAACAAGTGAATTAGATCATTGATAAGTGTGATTCGTGTTGTGATTCTCTTTTCCATATTGTCATTAATCCATAGGCTTAACGCATATCCGGTTTTCCAATAACCGTTCGTTTTAGACTATATTTTCCTCGGCCGCTTTTGCACTTAAAACATATTTTCAAAACCAATTTTTAATTGGTAGCGCCGATTCAAATTTTTAATTGGGATCTATTCAACCCCCCTTCTAGATCCGTGCCATATCCTAACAATTGGTATCAGAGCCTGGTTACTCAGTGCTTCAAATACAACGTTGATAGAAAATGGTTAACGAACCTAAAGGGGCTTACAATAGAGCTCACATTTTCAACGGTGAAAATTATAGTTATTGGAAAGACTGTATGCGGGTGCACATAAACTCCATAGATATAAAAATATGGAACGTTATCCTCAATGGTCCAATAGAAATTACTATGACCAATGCGGATAATGTGGTTGTGCCAAAGCCCGAGGCACAATGGACCGATGACGATGAGAAAAAATACAATTATGATTGGAAAGAAAAAAATATCCTAATCTCCTAATTAGGTGTAGATGAATACTATCGTGTATCTCATTGTCCTACTGCTAAGGCCATGTGGGATTCACTACAAATCGCCCATGAGGGGACGAACGATGTTAAGTTTGCTAGAATCAACACATTAACACAAGAGTTTGATCTCCTTTTCATGGAGCAAGGGGAAACCATTGCTGACATGCAAAAGAGATTTACTCATCTCATCAATCGTTTACATTCATTAGGTAGGCCTGTTTCCAATGATGTTGCTACTAATAAGATCTTGAGATGTCTAAACAGGGAGTGGTAGCCGAAAGTGACCGCCATCAAAGAAGCACATGATCTTACCATATTAGACTTGACAACATTGTTTGGCAAACTACAAGAGCATGAACAGGTACTCTTGAGCCTAGACCAACGCGAAAAGAAAGAAAAGAAGGACAAAACGAAGGTGAGTGAAAAGAAATCTATAGCTCTTAAGACTTCCTCCTCGAAGTCTCAAGCAAAAGAGCAAAGTGATTATTCCTCAAGCGACAAAGAAGAAGAGGACAACAGAGAAGATATGGGGCTGTTCATTAAACGTTACAACCGTTATGTGAGAAATAACGGCATCCAACATTCCGAGAAGAACTTGGTAAACTTCTGGAAACAATCGAGGTACTCCAAAGATGATGACTTAAAAGGTAAAAAGACTAGAGAGTCGTGCTACAAGTGTGGGAAGCCCAGTCACTATAAACCGGACTGTCCGATGAATAAAAAGGTAAAGGAAAAGGAATCATCAAAGTCATACAAGAAATCATCAAAGCCAAGGAGAGCGTACATAGCTTGGGAAAGCGATAGGGACTCCTCCTCCTCTGATGAAAGTTCTAGTGATGAAGAAGAGTCTGCAAACCTATGCCTTTTTGCACATCAGAAAAATAAGAAAAAGCAGGTATGTCACTCTAAATATGAGAAATCCTCAAATATGTCGCATTCAGAATTACAAACTGCATTCAATACTTTACACAATGAAGCAAATGAAGCCTTTAAGAGACTTGCCTCTAATAAAAGAATTTTTACTTACTTAGAGCACAAAATTAAAGAGTCCGAAAGGAAACTAGAGGACCTTAAGGCTTCCATTATGGAAAGTAATAAATCGGATTGTGAGGACCATAGGAATCCTTTCGACTTTGGATGTGCTACTTGTCATATTTGGCAAGGTGATGTTAGAAACCTTAAGGCCAAATTCAACAAGGCACTTGAGCCTAAAATTACACTTGCCATTGATAGAAAGGATTTTAGAAAAAGTATGGTGAACCCATATCAAAAATATGCATATGTAATTAGGGATCAAGAAAGTAAAAGTGATTCTAAAGTCGATTTTGCATGCTTATATTGTTGCAAGAAAGGCCATTCCATTGCTAAATGCCGATTTAGGAGATTTTTGGTTCCTAAAGGCATCTATAAATGGTTGCCCAAATGCAACCACCTTGTCGCTAACATATTAGGACCCAATATGCCATTGGGTACCTCCTCTTGCTAATTATCTTTTAATAGGTAAAATGTGTCGAGACCACCGAGAGAAGATGGGTTCTCGACCGTGGATGCTCAAGACACATGTCTGGAGACGTATCCCTATTCGTAGACTTCGTGGCTAAGAAGAAAGGGTATGTAACTTATGGTGATAACAATCATGGAGCAATACTAGGTAAAGGTAGTGTAGGTAACCCCTCTTCCACTATGATTTCCAACGTGTTGCTTGTCGAAGGCCTTAAACACAATCTGCTTAGCATTAGCCAATTATGCGACAAAGGATACAATGTATCATTTTCAAAAGAGTGTTGCAAAATTGTGCATGATAATGACAAGAAGAATATGTTTAATGGTTTTAGAGTATACAACGTATATATACTTGACTTAAATGAAGTATCGTTAACAAGTGACAAATGCCTCATAACAATGAGTGAAGACTCATGGCTATGGCATAGGCGTTTAGCGCATGTTAACTTTGACTTACTAAATAAAGTAGTCTCAAAAGACTTAGTCTTAGGACTTCCCAAAATAAAGTTCACCAAGGATCACCTTTGTGATGCTTGTCAAAAAGGGAAGCAAACGAGGATCTCATTTAAAACCAAAAAGATCGTTTCAACAACGAGACCTCTCAAACTTCTTCATATGGACTTGTTTGGGCCGTCTAGGATTAAAATTCTAGGAGGAAACTATTACGGGTTCGTAATAGTGGACGATTTTTCTACATTTTGTTGGACTAGCTTTTTAGTAAGTAAGAGTGATACATTCGCCGCTTTTGAAAGGTTTTCTAAGCTTTTCCAAAATAAGTTAAATACAAACATTGTGTCAATTAGAAGCGACCATGGAGGTGAGTTTGAGAATCACTTATTTGAAGAATATTGCGCTAACCATGGTATAGATCATAACTTATCCGCTCCACGCATCCCTCAACAAAATGGGGTTGAGGAGCGTAAAAACCGAATTTTAAAAGAATTGGGAAGAACAATGATTAACGAAAGTGGTTTACCGAAATATTTTTGGGCCGACGCCATTAGTACGGTGTGTTATGTTTTGAATAGGGTGCTTATTCGCCCCATTCTAAATAAACACCGTATGAGCTTTTAAAAGGGCGAAAGTCAAATGTTTCTCACTTGCATGTGTTTGGATGCAAATGTTTTGTATTAAACAATGGAAAGGAAAACTTGGGCAAGTTTGATTCCAATGCCGACGAAGGTATCTTCCTCGGATACTCTCAATCGAGTAAAGCATATAGAATTTACAATAAACGATTACTTGCTGTAGTAGAGTCCATGCATGTTACTTTTGATGAGTCCTATCCGAGAAATGTCGGAAAGGATAGTGTTGTTCATGGTGCAGGTACATCTACGGAAGACATACTCAAAGGGGGCGAGACGGGGATTGATCAACCTGACGAAGCCAAAGTTGAGGAGGATAAAGATGTACACCATGAGGTAACCGAGGAAGCTCATCAGCCTACAAACGATGATCTCCCTCAAGCTTGGAAGTCTCCCAAAGACCATCCAATTGACAACATTCTCGGAGACATCACAAAGGGTGTAATAACTCGATCGAAGCTAAGTAATTTCTGTTATCACTTCGCGTTCGTTTCACAAATGGAACCTAAAAACCCTAAGGAAGCCCTACTCGATGAACACTGGTTTTTGTCAATGCAGGAGGAACTAAATTAGTTCACTAGAAATGAGGTTTGGGACCTTGTCCCTCCTCCGCGAGGTCATCGAGTAATCGGCACCCGATGGGTGTTTAGAAATAAATTGGACGAAAACAGAGTAATAACTCGTAACAAGGCGCGTTTAGTCGCGCAAGGGTATAACCAAGAGGAAGGCATCGACTATGAGGAAACTTATGCGTCGGTTGCCCGACTCGAGGCTATACGCCTTTTGCTTGCTTTTGCCTGTGTGAAGGATTTTAAGTTATTTCAAATGGACGTTAAGAGTGCGTTCCTTAACGGGTACATAAATGAAGAAGTATATGTTGCGCAGCCTCCTGGTTTTGAGTCTCATGAGTATCCTGATCATGTCTACAAATTGAAAAGGGATTTATATGGTCTCAAACAAGCTCCTAGAGCATGGTATGAGAGACTAAGTAAATTTTTACTTGATCAAGGTTACTCAAGAGGAAAGGTTGACACTACTCTCTTCATTAAACGTCAAGGAAAGCACTTAATTCTTGTACAAATTTATGTTGATGATATCATATTTGGATCTACTAATGTGAATCTCGTGAGAGAGTTTTCTGACCTTATGCAGGGTGAATTCGAGATGAGTATGATGGGTGAACTCACATATTTTCTCGGTTTGCAAATCAAGCAACTGAAAGAAGGAACATTCGTGAGCCAGACAAAATACTGTTTGGAGCTTCTCAAGAGATTTGACATGGCAAATTCAAAAGCCATTGACACTCCTATGCCAACATGTGTAAATCTGAGTAAAGATGAAAGTGGTAAGGACGTTGAGGTAAAAAGGTATAGAGGTATGATTGGCTCTCTTCGCTATCTTACTGCTTCTCGTCCCGACATTATGTTTAGCGTGTGTATGTGCGCAAGATACCAATCATGTCCTAAGGAATCCCATCTAAAATCTGTCAAACGTATACTTCGATACCTATCTGGTACTCCGAAGTATGGACTATGGTATTCCAAAGGTAATGATTGCTCATTGGTAGGTTTCTCTGATTCCGATTTTTCCGGTTGCAAATCGGATAGGAAATGCACCAGCGATACATGTCACTTATTTTCAAACTCCTTGGACAGTTGGCGCAGCAAGAAACAAGTATTTGTTGCTTTGTCAACCGTCGAAGCGGAATACGTAGCCGCCGGTAGTTGTTGCGTGCAAGTCCTATGGCTTAAGCAGCAACTATTGGACTTCAATTTAAAACTAGAACGTGTTCCCATATTTTGTGACAATACTAGTGCTATTAACCTTACCAAAAATCCTGTTTTACATTCTCGTACCAAACATATAGAAATTTGACACTATTTTCTGAGGGATCATGTAGAGAAAGGTGACGTTGTCTTTGAACACGTTGACACCAAAAATCAACTAGCGGACATTTTCACAAAGCCGCTAGCCACTGAACCTTTCTTTCATATCCGTCGAGAACTTGGTATTCTTGACATTTCTGATAGGGTATAATGATTGCTAGTTTCGTATTACTCTGTTTACAACTACATTCTTGTACTTCTGACAAGTTGAGTTTTGTTGCAAGCACAAGTATGTTGTTATCAAGCGTTGTCGGTAGGTGATGTTGCTCCTTTCTCTCTCTCTCTCTCTCTCTCTCTCTCTCTCTCTCTCTCTCTCTCTCTCAACATTCATGATTTAAACTAGTATATCGTTTGACTATCATGGTATTTATATATATGACATTTGCAACAAGTACTATGTGTTTTGGATGCAAATTATGTTGTGAAATTGTAAATAGGCATCAAGTGTGGCATTCTACATGACATAAAATGAAAATCTGCATTTTTGATCACTATGAGTCGACCAAAACAGGGCAGCGGTCGACGCATGTTGTACACTTTTAAAATTGTTAAAAATCACATAGTATGCGTCGACGCATGCAGTGGTACGGTCGACGGCTCACGCAAAAACCCAGAATTTTTTTAAAAAAAGCGGTCCATCTTCTTACACTCTCCATTAAATGTGCAGTAAACATTAATTATGATTTGAAATTGCATTTTCTTGTAACTTGCATCTAGTCATTCCTTGTGTCCCCTTGTCTCCTCCCTCTTACCAAACCCTAAATTTTCTTCTATAAAAAGGGATAATCCTCATCCTCTCCAAACTCATCTCCAACTATCCTCTCCAAAGTCATTGTAGTTAACCTCTACAAAATCTCTAAAAATCATCATCCATGGCTTCTCTATTCCGCAAAAATACCGGCAAGAGAGCAAGGGCCTCAACATCCGCTTCAGTATCCATTACTACTGTCTCTCTAGTTCTACCATTTGTCGTTGACAACTTCAACAAGGATATCAGCAAGAGAGCAGTTGTTCCGCAGCATGCATTCTACAAAGCAACAGCGGAGCGCATGCATCTCACCCAAATTATGTCTCTGCTAGAGTTTTAGGGGTTTATCAACTTTCTGGAGTGCAACACAAAATACAGTGAGGATTTAGTCTGGGTGTTCTACACTTGCCTGCGTGACAAGTTTCAAGGTCAAAATTTCCACACCTCTGTCGGAAATAAACAGGTAAACATGAATTCTGAAGTCTGGAGTAAGTATTTTCATTTGACCGTGGCTGCTGATGCACAACCTCTTCATGAGGTAACAGACTCTCACACTGTCCCGGGATACGAGTTTAAGAGTGCCCTAAATGACATGCTCAAAAGGCCTTATCCGGATCATATTGTAAATAGTGATACTTTCCCAGAACTGTTACGGCAGACAAACTCCAAACAGGGGAGCGTATCCTTCAGTGGATTGTGGCTCGCATCCTGTGGCGGAAGAAAGGTGGCCTATCCTGAGTTGAACAGGATGAAGTACATCTCATTGACATTTTGAAACATAAGATCAAAATAAACTGGCCATATTATATTGCAAGCAGGATTTTTTCTTTGAGAGATTCAGGCAGAGGAACTGCTCTAGCTTATGGGTCATTTATTTCGGAGGTTCTCAATGTAACAAATGTTGTATATCCATCGTTTCCCTGTGTTTCAGTATCCTCTGACAAATAATTCAGCACTAAAACCTTTGCTATGATGGGAAATTTTTGGTGTGATGAACGACAATCATACGAGTTTGTCCGTAGAGCAAATATTCCTCGGGTGGCTGACGACTCTGATGAAAGTTCTGAACAGGAAGGCGGAGAACAAGATGAACAGGAAGGTGAAGAAGAAAATGCAGCGGAACAGGTACAAGAACCCGTATACGAGACGCAAGACCAATATCAATTGCCGGACCAACATAAGGCTCCAAATACTGATTGGCTCCAGCACTCAGCTCCATCTGAAGAACAAGAAGAAGGTTACACAAATCAGGGATGGGGTGAATGGCAGTACAAAGGCTGGACCACTCTGGGTAGATTCTATGATCCATACCATGGCTATCCTCAAGATCATCAACCTCCTTAGTACTCATCATCTCCTTCACCATTGGACAACTCTGAAATCCTTAATATGCTGCAGCCCATGCAGTTAGATCAACAAATCTTTATGAGGAGTCAAGATACGCGGATGGAACAGATTCGAGCTGAGCTTCGTACTCAAAATGAACGGTTAAATTCGTTTTCAACTAGGATGGATGCCCGCTTTGAAGCTCTCATTGCATCCAGTGAGAGGCAAGACATGGAAATCACTGACAGTCTCCATCACCTCAATATGTCTGTGGAAGCATTTGTGGACTTCTCGGATCCTCACCGCAATCCGGATGTTGCATACTAGGGGAGGGGCCAAGGTCGGGGCCGGGGATATTAGTTGCATAGTTGCATATTCTCACTGTGTATTTTGTGTTATTTTGTGTTATGTTTGTTGGAATATTAATCCCATTTGCATGTATTCACTTCTTTATCTATTAATTTCAGTATTTTTTCATTATCATTCTTATGTGTGAAGTTTGGTAATTGACTAGCTATCACCTACTGAATGTTTTTGTTAATTGACTAGTTCTCTTTCTCTTTTTGATGTTGTCAAAGGGGGAGAAGAACATGTAGCAAGTACCAAAGCCAAGCCAAGATGTTCACAACAGTTAACGGTTGTTTGTTTTGCAGCCTCGGATTACAAAAGAAAGGGGGAGTTTGTGTATACATTGCATATTGTTGTGTTTTGGCTGTTTTGGTTGTATACTGGTTGTCATCATCAAAAAGGGGGAGAATGTGAGGGCAAGCCACTATACACCACATGAGTTTGCATACATCACTTGATATAGGTTTCGATGATGACGAATTACAACCATGGATGAATTGGCAACTGTAAATTCCACCTCTACCAAACAAATGCAACATATCACCTACCATATCCCTTTACATTTATCTAAAAATTGTTATAGTTAATACAACATGTGTGGATAAAATGTGGTCGTGACAAAATGCATGAAAAACCACAAGAATCTCAGTTTTTACAGGTTTGCAGGGTATGAGTCGACCATAGGGTCGGCGCATACATCAGTGTGTTTTTCCACGGGTCAGCGCATATCTCAGTATGCCTTCGCTCATGTCAGCGCATGAAGGTTTGAGTCGACCGCAGGGTCGGCGCATGGAGGATTTACTCTCCAACGGGTCAGCGCACGCCGACTGTATGGTCGACGCATACTGATACATTTTGCAGAGTTCCAAAAGTGCAGGCTATGCATCGACGCATAGACCTGCTATGGTCGACCGTTCGCGCGGAAATGCTGCTTTTAAATGATTCCCACTATTATTTAAAAAGTTGTTATGTCTTTGGTTGGTTTGGTACTATATATACAAGTTCAACTACTTATGTCAAGTAACATTTTGATAAAATTGATTCATGTGTTCAAAGAATAAGAAAGAGTGAAATAGGTGTCCAAGATTCATCATCTTCATCTTCAACATCTCACAACACATCAATTACACACAACCATTTTTGAAGTGCCTTGTGAGTGATTAAAGGTGATAAGGTTCGAAGCTGAGATTGCGTAATCTGGTTCGGGTTGAAGCTTACGACAGGTTCTTTCTTGAATAAAACCGTTAGGGTTTTATCCTCCAAGATTGGTTTGATTTTTGGGGTTTTTTGGACGAGTTTCTTCATCAAGGATCAGCTGAGCAAAGGTGATTGTGAAGAGGAAGTCTTCAACAGTCTAGTAGCGGATTCAGTGATATTGAAGGGAAGATCTCGGGTTCGATTCGTTGTAGTTGAGATTAGGGGTGGCAAAATGAATGGATTGGATGGATATGGATTGGATTATTAATGGATGGATTAAAACAATCCATTAGTTCATTAATAATCCACTAATTTTTTTTTTAAAATTATCCAATCCAATCCATCCAACTTTTTTTTTTTAATTTTGTAAAAATAAATATATTTTTTTATTTTTAAAAAATTGATTTTATTTTATTTTTGAAAATTTCATTTTTTGTATTTTTTTAAAAAAATATTTTTTAATAAATTTATTAAAAAAACTAAATTTTTTGTAGTTAAAAAAAATTGATATTCTAATTTTTGAAAAATATCAATATTTTTTCCAAAAAAAAAGTCGGTTTTTTTTTTCGAAAAACAAATCAGTTTTTTATTCTGAAAAAAAAATCGATTTTTTTTCCAAAAATAAAATCGTTTTTTTTTTCGAGAAAAAATTTTATTTTTTTTTCGAAAAACAATTCAGTTTTTGATTCTGAAAAAAAAATCGACTTTCTTTCCAGAAAAAAACCGATTTTTTTACAAAAAAAAGTCGGTTTTTTTTTCGAAAAACAAATCAGTTTTTTATTATGAAAAAAAACCGATTTTTTTTCCAAAAAATGAGTCGGTTTTTCTTTTGAGAAAAAATTTTATTTTTTTTCGAAAAACTTATTAATTTTTTTTTGAAAAAAAAACCGATTTTTTTCGAAAAAAAAACAGATTTTTTTTTCAAAAAATATTAAACTTTTTCTTTTCATAAAAAAAAAATATATTTTTAATTATTTTTAAAAAAATCTATTTTATAAAAAAATAAATCTAACGAAAATAAAAATAATCCATTGGATCCTTAAAATATGTTGGATGGATTGAATCCACCCATGCATATAAATGGATGCATTTAATCCAATCCATTAACTTATTTATTGTGTGATGGATGGATTTGATGGATTTTTTGATGGATGGATTGGATGGATTTTGCCTTAATGGATTCATTTGCCACCTCTAGTTGAGATCAGCCAGGCCGAATGTTTGAAGAACTGAGGGTTATTGAATAAGGTGGCTGTAATCGGAGGTCTATCAACAATGATCAGAGGACTTGATTCATCTTGAATCAAGGGGCAAGGAGTGGAAGCAACATTCAACGTCTTGAGAATTCTGTTGTATATTTGCTGTTCAATCCTTGTATAAACTGTTACATTCAACAGGTGATATCTATTAAATCTATCTCAATTCTAGTTTTAGAATTGAGGGCGAACGTACCCCGAAGCGAGGACGACAGGGGAACTGCCTCACCAAATCTTTGTCTTCTCTATTTTTCAGCATTTTCGTTTTAGCTTAAAAATAAGTGATTTTTGTATAAGCACCGTTATCAAACTGTGATATCAATTGAGTAAGAGGTTGAAACTCTGTTTTTGAATCCAAGGTACAATAAGACATTGTACTAGGCCAGTTGGAATCACTTACTCAACATAAATATCACTTGGAGTATTTTTGCACACCAAGTGTTCGACAATTTGCTTGAACCAAAATTATCTTATTTGTGTATCGAGTTTTGGTTTTCTCTTTAAATCATTGGAACTAGGAATCCTAACAAGTGAATTAGATCATTTATAAGTGTGATTAGTGTTGTGATTCTCTTTTCCATATTGTCATTAATCCATAGGCTTAACGCATATCCAGTTTTCCAATAACCGTTCGTTTTAGACTATATTTTCCTCAGCCGCTTCCGCACTTAAAACATATTTTCAAAACCAATTTTTAATTGGTAGCGCCGAATCAAATTTTTAATTGGGATCTATTCAACCCCCCCCCCCCCCCCACCTTTTAGATTCGTGCCATAGTCTAACATGTTTCTCGCAGTTCAGAGCTTTCTTGACTGACAGAGAGTGTTTCAGTAGCATTCAGACCTACACAGGCAATCATTAGAGGCATCAAGCATTTATTTTGCTTAATGAGTAGTTTGATTTTTTTAGAATCGATAGTAGAAAGGACATGGTTTGTTTGATCTTGTTTCAGACAAGTTGTCTATCATGTTTCAGGTATTATTCAAGGGCATTATTAGTGGCTAAGGTTCAAATGCGAAGCTAGGCTTAGAACAGGTTGCAACAGGGAAACTTTTGCACTTTTGCCTTGGTGCAATTGATTTGCACTTTGGTGCAATCAATTACACCACTCCAAGAGGCGGCATTATGAAAGTTTTGAAGGGTGCAATCGATTTACACATAGGTGCAAATTGATTGCATTATGTCAGCTTTGCCAAAAATAGCATGTTTTCAGCACTGTAGCAGTTTCATTAACATTACAATCACTTGAGATCAATGCTACATTAGTGGAAGGATCTAGATGCTTCAAGATATCAGTTTACTTTAAAATAAATTTCATTATTCCTCCAAAATTCAAATGATTTCCACTCCTAATTCCAAACCAAAAATCCAACCCTCATTCAAACCCAATTTCCAAACCTCACCATATTTAACCATATTTCATACCATACCTAACCATATTTAAACTAATTTGCTCCATTCCAAAGGGGGATTCATTTCACTTTTTTTGATTTCTCTACACTTCACACTGAAATTCTCTCTCACTTTTCACTCTCCATTTTCATCTTCATCCATAACCTCACCAAAGCTCTTCCATTAGAGTAAATAAATTCTTTATTGGAATTTTTTAATCCTTGAGCTAAACCTTCATCATTTCCTTTCATCACCATCAGTTTTAGAGTAGAAGTTAATTTGGATCTAGATCTGAAGTTTTAAAGCACTTTCATGAATCAATTTTGAAGCAAGTTCATCTTATTATATTGTTCTTCAAGTTTCTTGCTAGGAATTCATTGGATCTCTGGTTTTCTTAGCTTGATTCATCAAATTCGGTTTACAACACTTACCAAAGCAAATCTCAGCTTTGTAGGTTGGTGATTCTTAGATCTAAACTTATTTTTAGCTTATTTTGCAACTTTCTCAATGTAGATTTTTGTGGTTTTGGTGTGAATTGATCCATTGATTCAATTGTTGATGTTGTTGATGTTTGATTGATTCAATGTGTGTTCATTTGCTATGAGTTGATGTGATTTTTGTGCAAAATTACATGCTATTACATGTTACATTTGATCCTTGAATTAATGCTGGAAAAGTGCTTTTGAAAAGTGATTTTTGTTGTTTCTGCATGTGCAAATCGATTTACACACTGGTGCAATTGATCGTACCTTGCTTGTTGTGCCTATAATTGCTTTCTGAAGTGGTGCAATCGATTACACATATACAACAATCGATTTGCACCTGTTGCATTTGTGTTTTTGGCTTGGTCTTTTAGCATGACTTGATTCCTTTTCCACATTTTAGCTTCATGGCTTGATATGTTTGATATTTATGGAATTGTCTAGGATTGTTTAGCCTCTATTTGAAGTATGTATGTGAATCTTTGTTGCATGATTGTTGATTAAGTGTTGCATATCTGATGATAATTACTTACATTCTTGACGCTTGTTCATGATGCTTAATTAATAACATGTTGTTACTTATATTTATGATGCTTGATTGTCGATTACATGTTCGTATCAATCGTTTAAATTTGGATGCATGATCGCATGCATTATCAATTGTTGAACTCCATGAATCATGTTCTGTTGTTCCATTGTGGATACATGTGCATATTAATTGATTAATCTTTTGATACTTGCTTATTGGTATGTGTTTTCAAAAGGTTTGATGTTGATACATGTTCATAAGCATCACTAATTGTTACATTAGTGCATGTCCATATTTAATTACTTCATTGTTGAATGCATACACCGCTGTCCTGTTCATGCACTGTTAATTGTTGCCATATGTGTTGTTAAATGTTGTCGTGTTGTTGCAGTAAATGCACTGCTGTTCTGATTTAAGCGTTATCATATGCTGCTGTTTATGTTTTCCTT
This sequence comes from Lathyrus sativus, assembly GCA_963859935.3. Lineage (NCBI taxonomy): Eukaryota > Viridiplantae > Streptophyta > Magnoliopsida > Fabales > Fabaceae > Lathyrus > Lathyrus sativus. The sequence continues at coordinate 372,593,968 of OZ012741.1, forward strand.
TGCTTGTTTTTGCTTTCTTTTACATGTTCCCTTAGGGCTTCCTAGTCCAACTTAATTTTCGATTAAGATTGGAGTAGGATAGACATTAGGTTGTTAATCCAAGCATGAAAACATTAAGGTAGCTTCTCCCTAATCCTTAACCTTAGGGAGAACTTGCATGACAACATTAGGATAAAATCGTCTTCTAATCCTAACCTTAGGGCCACATTGCATGATAACATTTAGGGCTAAGCCTCCCTTAGATATTGCGTTGCGTCCTTCTCTTATCTCGCATAATCATTTCAAAACACTTAATAAATATGATGTGTGTAGTGCGTCACGAGCCTTAAGCACATGGGAAAACATGAGCAGGAGTCTTTCCTTACCTCTTCTTAGAGTACTTTGTATGCGAGACAATAGGATCATTTTATACAAGGTATTCGCTACTATCGTCATATACTTTAGTTCATACACATCACAAACTGATATTTCCCTTTGAGATTCTCTCCTTCCTTTTTCAGAAAGGGCATGTTATTTCCGTTCTACCGCAAACAGGTATCACATAAGACTCCAGAAATTGAGCGACAAACACCTAACTACTAGAGCATGAACGTTAGCATTATCCATAAAAAACACTAAGTACCAGCGGTCCCACGAACTACGGACGCTCTGATTTCTTCATTCTCGTCCGAATGAAGATACGTAGGCGCAAGGGCCACAATCCTTGGCGAGCAACCTTCCCTTTCACCCATAGTACTCTGAACTATGTTGAATCTGACTTTCGCATTGTACAAAGGAATATGTAGGCATAGGATTGCAAGATCCTATTGAGTCCCCTTTTGTTTTTTTCTCCCTTTTCGTTTCTGCGTTCCCTTAGCAAGTAAGTTTTAGATATACACACCCTTTGATTAGAACAACAAGAGTGGATCCCATTGAGTACAACGAACGCGAGGGGTGCTAATACCTTCCTCTTGCGTAATCGACTCTCGAACCCTGAATTTGGTTCCGAGACCTTGTTCTTTCCCTTTTGAGGTTTTCTCGATGTTTTCCTTTCCCCGTTGGGATAAATAAAGTTTGATGGCGACTCTACGTCTTCGCCGGTGATTTTTCACGGTAGCGACAACTGGCGACTTTGCTGGGGATCTGGTTCCCTATGTGAGTCAATCCTAACTCTTTATTGTTTCTTTTCTCGGAGTGTTTATCTTTATGTTTTGCTTGACTTGTTTATTTGCATGCATTGCATTTTGTTTCGCTCACCCCATTATTCTGGATATTTTATTGTTATTGATAGGTGTTGTTTTTTAGAGATAAGCCCATTAAACAGGCTTGAGCATACACACAAGACTATAATGAACTTGTGTTGGAATGCATAACATTTGGTACGTATAGTCGACATGAGATCCACATTCTGACGAGGTTCTCTTGGAGATGTTTTGTCCTACATGTTTATGCAGTCGCTGAGTGCTTTGTTGAGAACTTATAACTCTAGAGACTGTTCATGGGAAATCAGTGGAGGCATCTTTGAGGGATAATAATGCCAAAATAGAAATGATGAATGTATTATTAGTTCTCGACCTGGGAGCCAGAGAAGTTGAGGACCGTTAGAAGCCTTGTCCAAGACTAGAACCCACACGTGAGAGGGGATAGGTTTTTGCAGGAAACCTTGACCTTCAACCTACCTGGTTCTCTGGTTTTTTTGTCAGTGTGAAATTTTGAGCTTAGTTTTCTGGTATTCTTGTCAGAGCAGACTTTTGAACCTGTTATGTTCAACCAGTTCTGTATCAGTGCAACAAATATCTAGAGTATATGGGAGTTGTGATCCCATGTCTTTGCATTCATACCATCATATCATTACTGAATTTTAACCTACATGTTTTTAATTTCCAGGGGTTATCTTATCTGTGATTATAGTTGCCAAAGCTTTTTCTTCAAATGGACACTGGTAGGAAGTGTAATATCAGCTATAAGTTTCAGTTGCTCGTTTTGAGTTTTCTTCATCAGTTGATTGCTACTGTGAAGATCTCTAGGTGAGATGCATGTCGTAACTCATAATCTTTTCAAAGAAGTCCAAGATTAAAGCAAGAAACACCATTGGTCATGGATGATTTTCCAATTTGAAGATTAAGGATGTTCCCTAAAACTCAGGTTGGGACACTCTCCTCAGATCATTAGTTTATTACCGCAATTTTATTTGTAATCTTTTATGATTGTTAATGCTTTGTTTGCATGTAGAACTTGTTTTTTTTTATAATAATAATCATAATGCAGTGAGTATGTTTGTCTTGAAGTAATCCAATCGTATTCACTCATAAATTGTTTTTCTGCATTGCAATACCAACTTCTTGCTTAAACTCTTGGAGGGAGGATGATGAAGTGAAAATCCAAAATTTCTGATTATATGAATTTGAATAATACCCTGCTGATGATGTAAGGCATTGTTTCAAATTTCCAAACACCATAGGTATAAGGAAGATAATCCTTTGTTAACCCATTTGAGCCTTGAAGTAGGAGTTTCTTTTCTAAATGAAAAAGCCCTCACATTTAACCTAAGGCAGGGTAGTCTTCAGTTAATTTGATTAAGCGTTCAAATTTCAAAAGAAGTGTGCATCTAAGGATCAACCACAATGTTATCCCTCACGCATCAAATGGTTGAAAGACAAGAAACAACAATGGTTATCCCTCATCCATAAAGGAAAGAGACAGTCACAACCTCTTTTTAACAATTCAAATAAGCCAATGTCACATGATTTGTACAAAAGAAATAAAAATCAAAATAAAAAGGAAAAGAAATAAAAAGTACTCTAAGTCGAAAACTTGAAAACAAGTGACTTAGGCAAAAATTAGGGCATCCCGCTGGACATCAAAAATTCAAAAGAATCAGTCTAGGAAAAAATTAGGGAAAAAAAGAATGAAAAATGTGAAAAGCAAAAAAGAAAGGATTATAAAGAAAAATCCTCATCAAAAGAACAAAATTGTGTGACTACAACACCAAAAGGCAAAAAGGGTGACTGTATTCCTCGAAAAAGCCTTATTAGTTCTTAAACCATCAGTTTCATTGGTTCTTCAACCATCACAACATATTTTTGAGAGCTGAATGTTCGTGTCAAATTATCTAAATGTAGGAATGAAGAACATCATAGAGAATGGGTGGGTAAAAATAAACTTTGAGCCTAAAAATCCTTTTTTTTGAAAACCGTGAACCATACCATGTTGTAACCCCCAAAAGACCTAATTGAAGCAGGGTCTATTTTGAAAGCGTACTTCAACGAGATAGTGTTCTTGACTCCTATAAGTTGTGTTAAAATATCTTTGTTGGTATTGTATGTGTGTCACAACCCGTGTCATAAGCATGTGCATTCGCATCGCTGGCATACACACTAGCATGTATTCTCTGTTGTTTTGTTACAGGAATATTCAGGTTTTCAAGGCCTATTTAATCATATCCTCACAAGGTCATCGCATCATCAAAACAAGCTAAAAATAAAGGTTTCCATGGGTATTCATCAAAGTAAGAGGTCGGAAATCAGGACCATGGCCATAACACTTGTTTTTAAGTATATTAGGCAAGTTTTGCCTATGGTAATCGATTACCACTTTGCTAGGAAAAATGGAGCGTAATCGATTACCACATTAAAATTGGAAGATTCTTGCTGCATTTTCATGACATCAACTTTTCCTCTACTTTTTTGGGGGTCTACTTGGTTCTAGCATTGTATGGAACATTCTAGACAATTCAAGACCTTTCAAGACACTACAAGGCATTTGTAAGTGCTCTTGATTGGCTGCATTTTTTGGCAAAACTTTAGAGTGTGCATGTATGTCATACTGAATGTTAGGACATACTTAATGATGTGTGTGCAGGGTAAGTTAACTATAAGTTAAGCTAGTTAAGCTGAATGTCATATAGAATGTCATAACACTGACCGTATGACATCAAGCGGGCAAGTTTGTTTTTCTCGTAGCTATAAACCAGGAAACAGAATAGGAGCTGAAGCTGGATATCAGGAGACTTTCTAGAAGCCCTAGGCGAACTAAAAGATCCCTGAATTAAGTGGCAAGTGTGCAGATCATTGAAAATAGGTTTGTTAAGAATAAAACCTATTTTATGCACCAAAGCCCAAAAAGACTAACAACTGCTATAAATATTAGAAGATGCAATCCTGAAAAGCAGCTCTTGACAAAAGAATATAGAGTGCAGATTGCAGAGTCATTGTAAGTGAAGAAGGCTAGTCTTCACGTGTGAATTCTGTCTAGGAATACTTGTACTCCAACCAATTGTCTGGTGGATGATTTGCATTGGATAGGTAGATTCTAGGTTGTGTCTCACTCAAAGCTGTGAAGCAAGAGTGTGTGAGTTCCTTGATCAAAGCTGTGAAGCAAGATCGAGGTGTGTATGAAGTGTCTCTTCATATTTATTCTGTAATTGTGTATTGATATCACTGTGGTGTGATTGAAGGGGAGTGAGTGGGTATACTCAGGTCTAGAGTGTCTCTAGGCTAAATTGTCATTGGGTAGGTTTTAAGTGAGGAGTGCAAACTGTGTTGTTTGACTCTGAATTAATTATGCTAATAGTGAAGTTCCTCCCTGGCTTGGTAGCCCCCAGACGTAAGTGTTGTTGACACTGAACTGGGTAAACAATTGCCGTGTTATTTACTGCTTTTATTATTACTGAGTATTAGCTGTTAAGTAGTAGATGCCATAGTGGATGTTATAACTTTGGGAACAACATCCATCGTGTGCTTGCCAGAATTTTCAATTGGCATCAGAGCAGGCACCCTGCCTGTTTAAATCTAGGTGAGATCTAGGGAAATAATTTCTGGTACTATGGATAAAGATATAGGCTTCACTAATAGACCTTCAATTCTATATGGATCTAATTATGACTATTGAAAACCAAGGATGATTGCATTCTTGAAATCTATAGACTACAAGGCTTGGAGAGCTTTGAATTCAGGATGGGAACATCTAGTGAAAATTGACAAGGATGGATCATCTATGCAAATTCCTGAAGAGGAATGGAACAAAGAGCAAGAGGCATTAGCTCTTGGGAACTCTAAAGCATTGAATGCTCTATTCAATGGCATAGATAAAAACATCTTCAGGATGGTACACCATTGTGAACTAGCAAAGGATGTTTGTGACACTCTCAAAACTACTCATGAGGAAACTTCCAAGGTCAAAATGTCAAGACTTCAAATGCTGACCACCAAATTTGAAGAGCTGAGAATGAAGGAAGATGAGACCATTCATGAGTTTTACATGAATGTTCTTGAACTTGCAAACACCTCAGGAGCTTTGGGAGAAAAGATGGCTGAAGAGAAGCTTGTAAGAAAGATTCTAAGGTCACTACCTAAAAGGTTTGTTATGAAAGTAACAGCCATTGAAGAAGCCCAAGACATATGCAACATGAAGGTGGATGAACTTATAGGTTCTCTCCAAACATTTGAAATGGGCATGTGTGATCATTCTATGGAGAAAAAGAACAAAAACATAGCTCTTGTCTCAAACACTGCTAATTCAGATGGTGAAAAGAAGGAGAATCTGTCTGAAGCAATTGTCTTGTTGGAAGACAGGTCAACAAACTGGTCAAAAGGATAGATGCTAGGTCTAAACCTTATACCAAAAGCATGCCTTCTGATAAAGAGAAATCTGAAGATAAAGTCAGCCAAAGTAGAGGCTCCAATGTCATGAGTGTGAGGGATATGGACATGTTAGGAGGGAATGTCCCACATACCTCAAAAAGAAAGGAAAAGGCTTAACAGTCACTTGGTCTGATGAAGATTCTGACAGTGGATCAGAAGAGGAATCAGCTAAACATGTCACTACTCTTAATAGTGTGTGCATCTCTGATGGTGATTCAAGTGATGAAGAGTTGCCCTTCGAGGAGCTTGCAACCTCATACAAAAAAATTCACACCAAAAGTACATAACTAGTTCAACAAGGAGAGCAACAGAACAAAATCATCAAGGAGTTAGAAGCTGTAAAGAGAGAGCATCTAGCCATAATAGACACACTCAGAAGTGAAGTGAAGGAGTTGAAAAGTAAAAAGGATCAAATAGCAAAATCCAAAAGGATGCTCAACTCTGGGACTGACACCCTAGAGGAAATCCTTCAGAGTGGACAAACCTCAGGAGATAGGTCTGGAATAGGATATGTTGATAAACAAAATCTTGTGCTAAAACTCAAGAGATTACAACCTGAGGTCCAGAAGCCAAAGAGGATGTCACGACCAATGTCACAATATCCAACCAACAGAAACTGGAATCAAGTCAAAAGTAGGTTCCAAGGGTATAGATGTTACCACTGTGGAAAACTTGGTCATATCAAATCTGTGTGTTTCTGGCTGCTTGGATTTCCTAGTCATCCTCATCAAGAACAGAGAGCTCATGTCAAAAGGCAACATCAAGCAAGAACAAAGAAGGGTTCTCCTAACAGGAAAAGACATTGGGTGACCAAGAATATGGCCTTAGCAGCTCACACTGATCTAAGGATGCCAACCCAAGAGGATTGGTACTTTGACAGTGGCTGTTCCAGACATATGAATAGGATTGAGGATCACTTGACAAAACTCAACCCTCATACGTCCGGTCATGTGACCTTTGGTGATTGAGCTAGAGGAAAAATCACAGGTGTTGGACACCTTGATAGCCTTAAAGCCCCAAAATTGAAGGATGTCTTGCTGGTTAAAGGACTGACAGTTAACCTAATAAGCATAAGTCAGCTATGTGATCAAGGGTTAAAAGTCCACTTTTCAAAGGATAAGTGTGTGGTTGTCAATGAAGAAGGTGAGGAAGAAATGAAGGGATCTAGAGTAATGAACAATTGCTACCTATGGGAGCCCAGAAGTATCCTCAATAACCTAGAGAAAAAGGAAACTAGGGACAAAGTATGGCTGGTGAAAGACAGACAACAGAGAAGATCCAACATATCAGCAAGAAGATCTTCAAAGTATGCCTCAGAAAGAAGGATAGGATGTAAGAAACCTCATGGAGGGAAGCAAGCCAAGAAGGGATACCCATACATTGGCCATCAGGGAAAGCTAGATAGGCTATACTGGAACCTGATGGAGTCCATGGATGCTACCCTGCCTAAAAGAAGCAATGTCACTCCGGATGTCATGACCTTGTTCTATGACATCCATCGCACTATTCAACCAAGTCCTGGTGAATTCAAGGGGGGCATGCTCATAGGTAGCCCGTGTAAATGGATTCATGCATCACCTGATGATTATGCAATGAAAAGGGCTGAAATTGGTGCAAGAAGTGTCAAGGACCATAATGTTAAAAAGTATCTACAAAAATTGAGGCCCTTGAGTAATGGTGAGTTATAGCAATTAATGGGAATAGGGAATTACTACTTACAATTCAAAGATTTACTGATTAATAAATACATTAAGTTCCCTCCTCATTTGCCATATCTTTTATTGAGCCCCTACACGTCAAACGTCTACACCACTTGGTTCACTATCAAACTGTTCATCTTCCCTACAGCCTCCAACGAACGAAAACTCATTTTCACACGATCAATGTCTTGTACAATGTCTCAACATTCACCAAAATCCTCTCCCTCTAAGAGAATATCCACCAACGAGTATGAGATAGGAACTGAGTCAAGCAACCCTAACTCAGTGCTTGAAATAGCACCCTGCGCATGATGACTCCAGAAGGAGTTCTGGTAAAAAATCCAAGGAGCCAACATGCAAGAAGGTCCAAAGACATTGTCTCAGGTAAAACTCCTACTCCTACAACTTCTGATATTAACGATGATGGAGCCAAGAAAACACACAACATCATTGCTGGCATGGTGGCTAGGGCTCTGAATATCCCCATTCCACCCAGCAATGAGGGGTCTGTTCTAACTGTGCATGATCAAAGTGATGCTATGCCTAATGTTGGAACCTTGAAAGATCATACATCAGAAGAGAAGAACAAAGGTGTAGTCTCTGATAGTGGAGGTGATGATGTGCAAGGCACCAAGAATGCGGAGTTGGTGGACCTTGATGAATATTCGGATAATGATCTAATAGCAAACATCAACCCTGGCATAGCCAAAAGGCTTATGACAAGGAAAGATAAAAAGATGGATGATCACGGTTCCCCCAAGAAAAAGGCAGTTGAACAGGTTGCTGAGCAAGACAGCCTCACAAAGAAGACAGTTGTACATGACAATCCCTCGAGGAAGGCTAGAACTAAAAGAAGACAAGTTGGACCTCCCAAAGTCTGGAGCAAAGTAGTCACCAAGAAGAGAAAGGCTGAATCTGGTACTGAATCAGAAACTGAGTCGGATGTTGTTGAGGATGTCACTGACATCCAACATAAGAAGAAACCCTCAAAGAGAAATCTGGCTGAAAAGGTCCCTGAGGTTCCAATTGACAACATTTCATTTCATTACCCCTCGTGTGTTAACAGATGGAAGTATGTTGTTCAGAAAAGGATGGCAGTGGAAAGGGAGCTGAGACATAATGTTCTTGAGAGTAAAGAAATCATGAATCTCATTCATGATGCAGGATTAATGAAAATAGTTAGTGAATTCTCTCCATGCTATGAGTTACTTGTCAAAGAATTCATAGTTAATCTCTTAGAGGAATGTGCTGACAGGAAATCTAAAGAGTTTGGCAAGGTGCATGTAAGAGGGGAGTGTGTTGCTTTTTCTCCAACAACAATCAATTAATATCTGGGAAGATCAGATAGAGCTCGTCCTGATGTAACTGTCTCTGAAAACAAGATGTGTCAAGTGATAACAGGAAACCAGGTACAAAGATGGCCATCCAAAGGAAAGCTAGTTGCCAGCAAATTGAGTGTCAAATATGCTATGTTGCATAAGATTGGAGCTGAAAATTGGGTGCCCACAAACCATAAGTCTACTGTGGCAACTGTTCTTGGAAAGATCATCTATGTTAATAGGACCAAGGCCCAATTTGACTTTGGAACATATGTATTTGATCAAACTATGAAGCATGCAGGAAGCTATAGCATCAAGAGCCCCAACGCATTCCCTTCACTCATATGTGGCATAATTTTGAAACAGTATCCAAACATTCTCAAAAAGAGTGATGCTGCAAGCAAACGAGAAAGCCCCTTATCATTCCATCCCAAGCTGTTTCTAGGAACTCATGTTCCTGACATTGCTGCATCATCAGCTGAGACATCCTAGTCTACATCAAGAAAATCAAAAGTGATTGTCAAACTAAAGGAAACATGTCAGGAGCTGGATGCGAGGAAACGAAATCTTGAAGCACTAATCAGAACACTTGAGCAAAATGAAAATGCTGAGTTCACTGATGAGGATAAGCAAAATGATGGCGCAGAAGAGAATGATATCCAGGCAGCTGATTAAGAGAAAGAGAGAGAGAATAGTGATGAAGATGGATCCCCTGAGGCTGAGGAGTCTAGGGATGGAGAATCTGACAAAGGTAGGTCCAGTTCTGCATCTGAAGAAGAAGAATGACATATGCTGATGAAGTGCTATGAAGCTCAAGCTGATTGTTGCTGAGCTGGTTTTGTGAACTGTTGTTTTGATGTTTTTTTTGTGAGTTCTTTTGGTTAGAACTATTTGGCAACAAGAATTGCACTGGTTGTGTGATGCTCTCTATGAGCAGTTAGTTTAATGTGCACTTCCAAAATTGTTATGTTACACTTTTAATCTATGTTAAGTCATTAGTTAGATCTTAATTTATGGCTAAAAAGGGGGAGAGAAAGAAAGATAGCAACAACAGGTACAACAAATGAAATAAAAGAACAGGTGGAAGAACAACTGATAAGAGCTGGCAGAACAATGTTTGGGCATATGTGCCATTGTGCATACAATAGTAGACTTTCATATTTGCAGGTATAACTACAGGTGATACATGCTGAAGATGCATGTGTGATAACAATGTTATGGGTGTAGATTTCTAGCTTGTGCTTGTGTAAGAATGCCTGTTAGTACTAGGAATTTTGCAGTTTATGCTGAAGTTGCTATACTGTGTGTCTGCAAGTTGTGAGCAGAATAAGAGTGTTGTGCAACTCTTCAGGGGGAGTAGCACACATGTGTGTAGTTCAGGATGTTATCCTGAAGGTCATAACATCTAGAGCTGACTGGATAAATATGTGTGACTATAGACTATTTGCAGGTTGTATGCTCAGCTGGTAAGATGCATCAGTTGAGGGGGAGTAACTCTGTCTGTTACTCACTCAGCAAAGAGTGACATCTGTAGCGGTATTCTACAGACAGTTAACAAAGTGAGCTAACAATAAGAGCTAACTGTGAGGACTCATAATGGCTTGAGCTAGTAACTATCCTGCATAACAGGACACATCATAAGTCTTCTACTGTGTGTAAACTCTAGTATGGTAACAGGGTGTTTTAGCCAAAAATTTGCCAAAGGGGGAGTTTGTAAGTGCTCTTGATTGGATGCATTTTGTGGCAAAACTTTAGAGTGTGCATGTATGTCATACTGAATGTAAGGACATACTTAATGATGTGTATGCAAGGTAAGTTAACTATAAGTTAAGCTAGTTAAGCTGAATGTCATATAGAATGTCATAACACTGACCGTATGACATCCAGCGGGCAAGTTTGTTTTTCTGGTAGCTATAAACCAGGAAACGAAATAGGAGCTCAAGCTGGATATCAGGAGACTTTCTAGAAGCCCTAGGCGAACTAAAAGATCTCTGAATTAAGTGGCAAGTGTGCAGATCATTGAAAATAGATTTGTTATGAATAAAACCTATTTTATGCACCAAAGCCCAAAAGGACTAACAACTGCTATAAATATCAGAAGATGCAATCCTGAAGAGCAGCTCTTGACAGAAGAATATAGAGTGCAGATTGCAGAGTCCTTGTAAGTGAAGAAGGCTAGTCTTCTCGTGTGAATTCTGTCTAAGAATACTTGTACTCCAAGAAATTGTCTGGTGGATGATTTACATTGGATAGGTAGATTCTAGGCTGTGTCTCACTCAAAGCTGTGAAGCAAGAGTGTGTGAGTTCCTTGATCAAAGCTGTTAAGCATGATCAAGGTGTGTATGAAGTTTCTCTTCATATTTATTATGTAATTGTGTATTGATATCACTGTGGTGTGATTGAGGGGGAGTGAGTGGGTATACTCAGGTCTAGAGTGTCTTTAGGCTGAATTGTCATTGGGTAGGTTTTATGTGAGGAGTGCAAACTGTGTTGTTTGACTCTGAATTAATTCTGCTAATAGTGAAGTTCCTCCCTGGCTTGGTAGCCCCCAGATGTAAGTGTTGTTGACACTGAATTGGGTAAAAAATTGCCGTGTTATTTACTGCTTTTATTATTACTAAGTATTACCTGTTAAGTAGCAGATGTCATAGTGGATGTTATAACTTTGGGAATAACATCCATCGTGTGCTTGCTAGAATTTTCAGCATTTATTCCAATACATCAGTTTGGATCAAGACTACCATGTAACTTCATTTCCAAGCATGAGAACCATTTGATTTGGACTTGCATTGGGATTGCTCCAATGAGTTATCAAATAGCTAACTAAGTCAAATTCTGACTCAGTGAGTTAAGTGTAACTAACTCTAAAGCAAGCTCCAAAGCACACTCCAAACCTAGCCTAATCCAAAGCTAGACTCTATATAAACAAAACCTTCACCATTTCACAAAGGACCTTCAATCGTTTTCACAAATCTTCACTTTCACTCTCTCATTTCTCTCAATTCTCTCTGCATTTTCTACAACTTCTTCACATTCATCTTCATCTTCTTCGCAAAACCACACTAGATCTTAATTTTCCACCATTGAAAAGTAGCAATTTTCACATTGAAATTTCTTTACTCTTGAGCTTAAACCTCCATCACATTGTGTTTCTTCTTGGATCTCTACAATTAAAACAACTTCTACTTCAATTCGAGTGATTAATTCAATCTTTTCGGTGCAAATTCGATTTTACAGCTTTTATCGCGTTTCGATTGGTTTTGCTACAATTTGATCTCAAGCTTGGAATTCTCTGGTTTTCTTGGCTTATTCTCATCACATATCACTAGCAACAATCACCAAGGCAATCCTTCACCTTGTAGGTTGATAATTCTTGGTCGATTTATTGTTTTCGATCACTTTCGTGCATTTACGATGTAGCTTCGATAGGTTTTGATGTGAATTGATAATTTAATTATTTTTATTCTTGATCTTGATGATTAATTGTTTCTATTGATGATTAATTGCTCCTACTTGATGTAATTTTCATGCAGAAATGCATGCCATAACATGTGGTTGATTAAATAAGTGATTAGTTGCCGAAAGTGCTTTTGAGAAGTTGATTTTTTGCCACTGTCACAATGGTAATTGATTACCTATATCTGGGTAATCGATTACCCTACCTTTTTTCAATATTTTTTTGCAGTTTTTAAGAAGGTAATCAATTACCTGCATATCGTAATCGATTACCACTGTGACATAATGCCTTTTTTTGTGTTTTTTCAAGCTTGTTTGATATTCTTTCCTCATTTATCTTCCATGGCTTGATATGCTTGATATTTATTAATGTTTTATGAGATATTTAACTTCTGGTTGAAGCATGTATCCAAACTTTGGATGCACGATTTGTCGATTCTTGGATTTGTTTGCATTCTTGGCACTGTATGACCATGTTGATTCTTGTACACTCTTGTTCACATGATAACATTATTGGTGATGCATGCTAATTAACATTTGATACTGCCTTGAAATTTAATTATTGATCACATTAAGTGTTTTCTTTATTTATCAAATTTAATCTTATACAATCATTAATCTGCATGTTGCTTTGACGATCTTCTGATTCGTTTGGAAGATTGTTGGCTTGATCATTTCCCTTGATTGATTGATCGAAACCTTGTTTCAATTAGTCAATATCCCCCCTCCTTTCTCTCTTTAGGATCTGTAGAGCATTGTTTCTCTTCATCCCATGCTGAGGCGGAGGTCTGCACGACGCACTGGAACACAGTACAAGTTGGTGTTGTTACTCTGTCAATTTCAACTTCTGCATTATACTCTGAGTGCTAGATAAGGGATGAGAGTGGAGAATTCCTACACTCATTCTGATTATTTTGGGTAAGGGGCGAATGACCATGTGCCTGGAATAATCATCTCTACCTCCAAACTATAGCGTATCTCAATCTCAGTTGAGTCGATCCTTGATCACTCTTTTGATCAATCGTCATTTCCTTGGTTAAGGATCTTTGTCACTTTAGGTTAACAAACTCCTTTTGTTTCAACACCTTTTCTTTTGGGCAATCATTGCTTGTTAACTCCCCAAAAGAGTTGTAATCATTCTTTCTTTGGTTAATCACAGTCAAATTGTTAAAACTAATTCTCTTTTTCCCAAATACTCATTTATTTTATTCAATTAATTACAGTCTTCCTGGTAAACACTGAAACCCTAGCTGAGTTCTCAACCTTCTTTTGTTTCTCTCCCTTTTATTGGTTAACCACTTCCTATCAGTTAAAACACCAAGTTTCACCTTTTCTTAGATAACCACGGTCCATCTATTAACATACTAAGCTTCTCTCGAGTTAATCATCTTCTCTTGGTTAATTACTCGTTTCTTTTTCGGTTAAGAACAACCCTTCTGTTAGCACTGAATCCCTGTGGGTTACAATCTTCGCTTGGTTTCACACTAGTCCTTTGGGTCACAACCTTCACTTGGTTCTCCACCCGTCCTTTGGGTTACAACCTTCACTCAGTTCTACACCCGTTCTTTTAGTTAACCACTGTTTATCAGTTAATATACTGAAATCCTCAGAGTCAAACACCTTCTCTTGGTACAATACTCTCTCTTTTGGTACATCACGACCTGTCTGTTGACACCAACTCTTTTTCCCCAGAGAATCCTAAATCTCTTCTTCTTGGGTTAATCACTTCCCTTCAATTAATATATTGAGTCCTCAGTGTATCCTACTTTGCCTTGATTCAATATCCCTTGCATTTATCCTCTTGGTTTCAACACCATCCTTTTTGTTTACTCCTCATTCAGGTCACTATTACTCTGTTGCTCCCTTATTTTATTAGTTTCGACACCATTCTTCCATTTTATCCTCAGCAGAATTGCTTTTATTCTTTTGTCGTTCTTTCTTGGTTTTGGCACCAATTATTTTGCTTTCCCTGGTGGAATCTTTCTAATTCTTTTGCTCTTGGTTTTGACACCATTTTTCTTTTCTTTTCCTGCCTTTGTTCTTTGAACTACGTAGGCTCTGAATTCCTCATTGCACTATGAGGATACGTAGGCACGAGATTGAGAAATCTTAGCGAGCCACCTTCTTTGCACTTTCTTTTCCCTGGTTCCATGAACTACGGAGCTCTGATTTCCTCTTTGCACTATAAGAGTACGTAGGCACGAGGGCCCTAATCCTCCGCGAGCACTCTTTCTTCTTCTCTTCTCTCTCCTCTTTCTTTAGCTAGAAGCCTTTAGGTAGATAACCCATCTAAGCCCATAAGTAAGCAAAATGGTTCCCGTCAAGCATGACAGGTGTGTAAGGTGCTAATACCTTCCTTTTGCATAACCGAACCCCTTACCTGTTTCTCTTTCCCTTGGGGTTTATAAATAATTTCCCTGCCATTTGAGACTAAATAATTTTTGGTCGCCACTTTGTTGTATCTTTGAATGTGCAATTCACTAAGGTATAATCCCACTAGCTTCAATGTGCACGATCTTTCATTCAAAAATTAATTTCGTTTCCTAACTGGTGATTCATTCACAAGGTTTTGTGACATCTTTTGAGTAAAAACTTCAAGATTAACATGTGTGTTGCATTAGAATTATCATTCTCAAAAAATAACATTTCCTACTTGCATACGTTTGTTTGACATCATAAAAGCTTACATATGAGCATCAGTGTTGAGTTTAATCTTTTGAGGCCTAAAACTCAGATGCGTAATTGGAAAATCATTTCAAAAAATGATCATATCCAGGGGCATGTTGCCCGAAGACTTTGTTGAGCTTGAGAAAAATTGATTTCCCAGTTGATGCTTTCACAAGGGAAAAGCTTGAAGATTACGTTGATCAAAGAGTATGCCAAGTCTAGTCAATCTGGGGCAGTTACATTGAGATTTGGAAAATCTCTCTAAGAGTTTAAGGATATTGAGGCAGATTATCCCAAGTCCCTATGGTGTAAAGTTTCCTCTCAGTGTAAAATGCTTTGTAGACCGTGCAGTCTAGGGAAAAAGGTTATCAATTTTCGTTCACTCGTGACAATCGCTCAACCCTCTCTCAAGAAGAGTTGCTATGATGTGTTTGGATTTTGTAATCAAGTTCTTTCCATTTTGAACACTAGTTCGGGAATTCCCCAACTGAGTACTAAATTTGTATTCACCGATTAAATCTTGATTTCGATTCCCCTCTAATTGAGTATGATTCTCTTCTTCAGCCAGGTCGTGATAAGATAGTTGTAAAATTTTGGATTCCATTTCTCCTTGATGTGGAACCCTCATGCCAAGTTTTACCCTCTTGTTTTGATGTTGTTTCCTTGATTGCTCCTCAAGAAGAAAGTAATATTCACCCCACTAAGAAGTATTGGTATAACAGTCTACTGTTGAGTTTTCACTCACCTTGTGTTGAGCATTGATTTAAAATCTCTCGCACTTTGACTTTTTTCTATGATGTTAACTTTTTAATTTCCCCAGCAAGTCCAGGATGCTTTTCTCAAAGGTGGCTAGTCCCTAAAGAATTTTCTTGTATCCCCATCAAATCTGCATGTTCCCTCAGCAGAGTTTGTGCAATTATGAATCTTAATCTTAGAAGATTTCTTTGATGTTGGTCCTCAATATATCCATCATTTCCTCAAGGAAGGGTTTTTGCGAAAATGTGTTATCTCTCTCAGAGGTTGATATTTCTTGAAGAATTTATTGGGTGTTTTGTCTCAAAGAAAAGTCTTCATTATCCCCAACAAGGATTTGTAGAACTGATCTCCTTTCCTCAACAGATCTTTTTATCCCATATGCAGAGTGGTTTGATACCCCTAGTAGATTTTTCTTTGTGTGCATCCCTACTAAATCTTCATCCTTTCTTAGCAGAGTGGTGATTACTTCTCATCCCTAGGAAGAATTTGGAAGTTTTTTGTTTGGCTAAATTTCCTAGTAGATCTTCCCCTCGGAATGAGGTTCATGATTGTTGTTTCCCCAGTGGAATGTTGGTGTTAGAAGATTGATTTTTGGGTGTTTTCCCTAAGTAGTATCTCCTTCTCCCCAGATTGTAGCCTTGTAGTTGGATTTATTTCCTTTGATCGCTTTTTGCATATCCGTGCAAGATTTCTCTAGTTGTATCCCTAGCAGGAATCCTTAGTGATATCTCCATATTGTTGAGATTTGGCCGAGTATCCACTTGTGTTGTGTGTTGAGTTCTCCCCTATTTATTTTTTTGTTTGTTTTATCAGCATATTCATATATGTGCATCATTCCCTTTATGCATAACATCTTGTGTTGCTTTGTGCATTTTGTATTTCTTGGTGTTTTCCCCGCTTTCTGGTGCTTTTCTCCCGCAGAGTGTGTGTGTCCTCTCTCCAATAGAGTGTCAACCTTAAGCAGAAAGTGTTTATCCTTTTTAATTCCCCATTGAGTTTGATTCTCGTGGAAGATTTTTTATTCAGCTTTCCTTTCTAGTCTATCATATGGATGGAACTAAACCTATTTGAGTTATTTCCTCAGTTGATCGAGTGTTGCTTGACCGTTTCTCTCTAGTTTGTTCCTAGATTGAACTTTGGTCCCCTGCAATAATGTTTTGATTTCTCTAGGCTGTGAAACCTAGATGATTGGAAAGGAATTTATTTTTCATCTTTGAGGATTTTTATTTTCCTTAGCAGATGATCTGTTTATGATTACCATCAGGAGATGAAGATTATTGTTTCCCTAGCAGTGTTGTGACGAAAATCTTTTGGAATACTTATTTGACAATAAGTGGAAGCCTCTTTATTTGAGCAGCTTGTATGTCCTCAGTTATCAACTCTTCTATTAAATGACATCTCTTCGGAAGAGTCCCGCTGAGAAGTTTGTTGTGAAGCCTTATTTTTCCATCAAATGGCATCTCTTTGAAAATGTCTCGTTGAGAAGTTTGATGTGAATCTTATCTTTTCCTTCAAATGCATCTCTTCGGAAAAGTCCCGCTGAGAAGTTTGTTTTCAAGCCTTAATTTTCCATCAAAAGGCATCTCTTCGAAAAAGTCATGCTGAGAAGTTTGTTAAGAAATTTATTATCCTTACAGGTGGTATTCACTTTATTTAAGAAGCCTGTTTTGCGATCTAATATGCCCTTATGTCTTTCGAAGATCCCCAATGGAGTTGTTGATCCCTAATTCCTAGAAAGTGGTAGTTCATTTAATGGAGATATCTTGTATTTGGTCCTTTTTCAAATGGAATATTTGGATTAAGAAGAAGTTGAACCCTATTCTAATAATGGAAGCTTATTTTATCTGGTTGGTTACCTTGTTACGCTGCCTTGTTGGTAGTTGGTAATATTTCATTCCGAGTTTATTACCTTTGTTTAGTTATCGCTTGGCTGATATTTAGGTAATATATCTTGTTATTTTTTGGTCGGTTACCTTGTTAAGTTGCCTTGTTAGTAGCTGGTAGTCCTTCCTTTTGAGTTTATTGCCTTTGTTAAACCACCATACGTCTGGTGGAAGATAATATTTCTCCCCCTTTTGGTCGGTTACCTTGTTAAGCTTCCTTGTTGGTAGTTGGTAGTCCTTCCTTCTAAGTTTATTGCCTTTGTTAAACCACCATACGTCTGATGGAAGGTAATATTTCACCCCCTTTTGGTCGGTTATCTTGTTAAGCTGCCTTGATTGGTAGTTGGTAGTCCTTCCTTCTGAGTTTATTGCTTTTGTTAAACCACCATACGTCTGGTGGAAGGTAATATTTCACCCCCTTTTGGTCAGTTACCTTGTTAAGCTGCCTTGATTGGTAGATGGTAGTTCTTCCTTATGAGTTTATTGCTTTTGTTAAACCACCATACATCTGGTGGAAGGTAATATTTCTCCCCCTTTTGGTCAGTTTCCTTGTTAAGTTACCTTGATTGGTAGTTGGTAGTCCTTCCTTTTAAGTTTATTGCCTTTGCTAAACCACCATACGTCTAGTGGAAGGTAATATTTCTCCCCCTTTTGGTCGGTTACCTTCTTAAGATGCCTTGTTGGTAGATGGTAGTCCTTCCTTTTGAGTTTATTGCCTTTGTTAAACCACCATACATCTGGTGAAAGGTAATATTTCTCCCCTTTTTGGTTGGTCACCTTGTTAAGCTACCTTGTTAGTAGTTGGTAGTCCTTCCTTATGAGTTATTTGCCTTTGTTAAACTACCATATGTTTGATAAAAGGTAATATATCTTTTTTCCTCTATGGTTTGAATACCCTTTATTTTCTACCCTGTGATCAGTAGTTGGTATCTCTTCCCTAGTTAATTTGGATTCCCTTCCCTTTATAGATTTGGATATCCATTTTTATGTTCTTAGTTCCCGATGAGCCTTACTTTGTATCGTTGAGGTCTTCCCCGTTGGATCCTTTGTCCTCTAACTATGTTTTGGGTTTCTTTCCATACATAGTCATCTCTGAGTTGAGTTGTTTCCCATTGATTTATTTCCCTAGTAAATCTCTCATGTTTCCAGCAGTTGTGTGCTATAAGTTTTGCCCACACATCTGTCTTTCCTCTGTGGACTTTTGTTTTTCCCCCAGCTGGATCCCCTTGGATCTTTTCATTCTCTTATAGAGTTTCAATCTCCCAGTTTCTTCCCCAGCATTTGTTTGTCTCTTGTGGAATTGTGTTCCCCACAGAGATCCTTTTCTGCATTTGTTCATATCATATCATGTGCATTTTATGGGATCTTAAGGCCAAAATTTAGGTTTGTTATTATATTTAAACCTCACCGATCTCGTCAAGAAGAAGATTTCAATCTTCATATCTCTAGATAGAAGAAAATTAAATAGGAGCTTATGTCATACCCTGATTTTTAACCCTAAGATCCCACTTATCATTTGCATCTTTACACAAACAAGATCACATTTGGTTCTTCCCTCTCATCCTTTGGGGTTTTACTTTTTAGATCAACAAGCACTCTTTTGTGTGTATTTTATCTTTATGTTATATGCTTATTGTTTAACTAACCACTAATAAAAATACAAAAAATATGTCTTATTTCTTTAAGCTCATGGTGCAAGGTAGAACATTTCATCAAGAGCACTATGTTTGGTACCTCAGCTAGGTTTTTGATCCCTCATGTCAAAATGTGAACATCCATTGACTCCCAAGGACTTATTTCTCAAGATCTGGCTTCGAATATCAAGGATGATCTTCTCAAGCATCATCCTATATCATTTGGAGCAAGAGTACCTTAAGGTTGTGTAGCTTATTTCTCAAGAAAGTCAAAGGTTCATGTGTTTATTTCCATGCCTTATTCAATAAGTTATCTCAAGCCTTGGTCAATTTAATCAAATGACATACAAGAACATCTTATTTTGTGTTCATATGATCATCCATGTGCCTTGAAGTGCAAGAAAATCTCAAGTATACAAGTTGGTTCAAGAAGGTTTTACCAAAAAGTCAACATTTTCTATGTCAAAGTTCTAAGGACTACAACTCCTTCAATTCCCCACATTTTATAGTGCTTATTTTTGCATATTACTCTTCCCAACATCCTCCAAAATGTCTCTTTACATGACAAGAGCCAATAATTCTTTGAGGACCATCAAAAGTTTGAAGACATTATAGGTTATTTGTGGACTTAGTGAAATTTGACCTATTTTCAAGTGAATTTTTCTCAACTTTCAAGGATCACAACTTCTTCAATTTTCATTCTTTGAAGCTAATTCTTTTTGTACAATATCATTTACAATACTCTCTACATGTTTGCTTCATTGATTAATATCAAATTATGCTTGGAAGGCCTTGATATTTGTTGGAACATTATAGGTCATTTTCTACCTCAAAGACTTAGAATTTTTCTAAGTATGATGATCAGATTTTTATGTCAAATTCAACACATCATAACTCTCTCCTCATATGTAAAAATCAATATTTTCTTCTCACATTGTACTCTTTGTGATAATGTGAATTGATTGCAAAAAGAATGAGCCATAAAGGTGATGTGTACATGATTTTATGGTGGTGTGAAGATGGGTACTTGAAACTGCATTTTCTATTTTGGTTAGAATTTTCCACTCAACCAAACTCACTCTAATGATCGAATTACCATGCATTTTCTATTTAAACATGATTAGTGAAGTTCACTCAAACAAAACGACCCATAATGCACAAGAATTGGTTGTGTTTTAATGGTATGCGGGTCATACTTTTCTCACATCATGAGCAAATTTGTTTTTCAAGAATTTAGATTCATTTCACACGTACAAGATAAGCATTACATTCCCTATAAATAGAGAAACATATTTGCATAATTTTCCAAGCTTTAGAGAGTCAAAAACACCATGCTCATATCACGCTTGAACCCTCCATTTGTGAGATTTCATTTTCATAGTAAAAGGCCTTCTCAACACAATCTTTCATGTCCAATCTCTTCATCATTCTTCTTTAAAGCTAAGGGAACAAGAATCAAGGTCTGGTGTGTTGATGGTTTTCTAAATTGCTCACACGACTTGCTCCAATTTTCTCATTTCACATCTCTTCGAACAGTTAGTTAGAAGCATCCATTTGCTTTAAATTTGATACCACAATGTAGTCCTTGGTGTGTTGATGGTTTTTGGATACTCAATTTTGCTTGATTGATGCATTTAACTTTCGTATTTTTGAAAATCTGTTATGCATTTCACTTCTTCCTTTTCAAAATTCTCTTCATACATCTTTAATAAATTTGTTTTGAGACTATGCTTGCACTCACGCTAATGAAACGATTCTAATGGTACTAGTCTTAAGACCTATGATTACTATTTATGGATTCTCCGGTGGAGGTTGATCGAAGAAGATGACCGAAGGCATTAGCAGGTCACCTGAGATGGTTTGATAGATCCAATGGTTGAGATACTGACACTTGAAATGTTTTGGTTGGCTGGCTTATTTTCAAATCTTGTATGTTTATTTCAATAATTTACATCGTGCATCATCTTCTGAGAAGCGTGGGATCTACCACGTCAATTAATGAAGTCAGATCCTATGCTCCTCCTTTTTCCTTTTTATTTTCTTTTTTCTGATTTTTGTTTTAATTGCATTTTTCTTGAAAATTCATATTAAATTTTATTCCAAAAAATACCAAAAATAATTTTGAAAATTTTCTTTTATTTTTATCTTTCTGATGATATATTTTTCATATTTTATTTTTATCATTTAATATTTTTCATGTTTTTCTCTTTTTCTTTTCATTTTTAATTGTTTAAAAATACTTTTATGCATTAAAAATTTCTCAAAAAATTTCCATAGCATTCTTGCATTGTTTGCGACTTTCTAGATTTTACTTGGTCATTTGTGATCTTGTTTGATGTATAATTTGTATTGTCATGTTTATTTTCATTTTAAAATTCATTTTAAAAATGATTTTGATGCATATTAATTCATATTATTGCATTTTTTATTGTGTGACCTTTGTTGTCTTCTGTTTGACTTGATTTTTGGTTGATTTGGTCAAGTTTTATCAAGCTTAATGGACCTTGGGTGATGATGGGGTGAAAATCCTAATTCACCAAAATGGATGATTGATCTTGATGATAGCTTCATCAATCCTTGGATTCAATTTGTCGTTTTGGTTTCCTTGCTGCCTCTTATCCATCTCTTTCTTAACATAGCACTAAATTTGTCCCAAATAGGAAACTAAGTCATTTTTGTAAGTGAGATTATCAGCCTCCTATTCTCTATGGTATTGTGTGAAATAGATTGGATCTTTTGTTACCTAAGAGAGCTAGTGGCATACTTGTTGATTTTATCCAAATTGGAGCCCTTCTCTTAGTAATGTATAAGACCATGTTTTCATGCTTGTGGATGTTTAATTGAGTTTCTCCAAAAATGACAAATTTTCCTTTCTTCTCTAATCACCAACTTACTAACATTTTTTTATTTTATTTTTTATTTTACTTTAATGTCATTTATATTATACTCTTTACTTGTAGCAATTTGCTTTATGCTTTTGCTTTAACATTTCTTATCATATTATCATATTGCTTCTTTTTTTTCTTTGTCCACTTGGACTTGTGTTTATGCTTATGCTATTTTTATTGTCCATTTGGACTTTCTCTTAAGACATTAATAAATATCAAAACTCTTTAAAAAAAACTTGGTTACTTTCATGGACTTGATGTCACTACCATATGCATTGATATGGAGTTTGGACTTAGAATTAAGACCTTAACCTTGGCTTGGAAGTACATCTTAATACCTCTTTAGATTTATCTGGTACCCTTGACTTAAGGATTCTCTTGAAGACTCATCCCGGTTATTATTGATTTCATCTTATGCTTGGATTGTTATTGCTTATTTGACTTGCTTGAGGCTTAATCCAAAGGAGGGAATTCTTAATTGACTTATGTCATGGGCTTGCTATCTTCTCTTTGTTAGATCTTTCTTTGTCCCTAGCTTTTATTTTATGCCATATGATAGTCTCTTCATCTCTTCCCCATTCTTAATATTTCAAATTCTTCTCCCTTTTTCAAAATCTTCTTCTTTCGAACTAGAACCTTTCATAATAAACCTTGACCTTGTCAAGTGCATTTTCAAATTCTTTTCTTTAATAAATGCTAAGATATCTTAAGCATATTTAAACCATTTCATGACTTAAAAAAAATACAAAAACCCATTCAATAATTTTGTGCCTTTGTGCACTTTTTCTTTTAAAACTTTTCATAAAGTTTAGACATGAGTCATTTCCATAGTTGAGATGTAATTCTCCAATTCCCATAATATAGATGGTAATTCTTTTCCACTTGTGGGAGTTAATGGCGTACTTGTTTATTTTTATCCATGTTAGAGGCCTTCTCCTTGTGATGCAAAGTTCTTATTACTTGTGGATGATTATTTGTAGTATTCTCCTTAAATTGGCAACTTGTATTTTCATTTAAATTGAACCAAACAAATCATTTTTGTTATTTTTACTATGAACTACGAGGTTTTGATCCTCCATTTCACTTCTTGGGTACGTAGGCACGAGGCTCAGGAAGTCTTCTCAAACATAATTATTAAAAAGAAATCTTCTTTTGTCACCTCCCTAATCTTTTACAAGCTGAAATTCTGGTATAGCAGATCACGAAGATGTCTTGAGAGATATCGAGACACTTCATCTCTGCTATAAACCCAATGAAAAAAAGGAACAGAATATAAATAGTAGAAAGTAAACAACACACAGAATTGTTAACCCAATTCGGTGAACAACAATACCTACTTCTGGGGGCTACTGAGCTAGGAATGAAATCCACTAGATAGTATTAATACTAAGCTAAACTCCCCTGCTTACAACTTATCACTTAATCACTACCCGTGCTTAATTTCTACCTAAGACTCTTCCTAGGTATGAGACCATTCTTAATTTCCTTTCAATCACAGCAGTGACTGAAATTACAACTCAATGTAAGTTGTCCAGCTCTGGTATCAACACGACATAAGAGAGGCTCACAAAATACAAAGCCTAAACTCACTAGGAAATAATGTATTTTCCACACTTTTCTAGGTTAAATCCAACCTATTTATAACCATAAATAAGACTGGATTTGAGCTTCAAAAATGCAGCAATTCTATTCCACAAAATTTGCAACTAATTCTCCTCTAGAATAGTTTCTTCAATCATAAGTTTCCTAAAGTGTCTCCACACTTAGAAATAGCATATTCAATTTACAATTAGAATCTATGATTCCTCAATCTAGGACGCCACCTAGGAAAAGCTAATAATCCCATGATAATCTGAAATCTATAATAACATAAATAAAACTGAAAAGTAACAGACAAAGATGTTGAATCATCATTATAGAACATCTTGTCCAACATCTTGATCTTCAGATAGTTCTTCATGTTAGGACATCTTGTCCAACATCTTTTTGACAAGTTAGTTTTACCAAAATTGATGCCAACCTCAAAGGCTTGGACTCGTCAATCTCCCTCTTTGGCAGATTTTAGCTAAAACTAACTAAATGAAACTTGCAGACAGAAAATCACAGTCCAGGGCCAAGAAACAGAACATCAGAACATCAGCAGCAGAAACATATCTTGCCTCCCCCTCAGACAGTTCCTTCTTCTACAAGTAATATATTAGCATACTCCCCCTCAATGGCAACAACAACAATGCAGTGGTTAGCACACAGTGGTTAGTAAATTTAGTATTACTCCCTCTTTTTAGCCATAATATGACAAACGCAGTTAAACTGACTAAATAACCAAGCAATAACTTAAAGTATTATAGTACATAACAAGCACATAAAGTGCCAAACAAAAATCCCAGGCATTAAGCCCTTACATAACCATACAAAAAAAAACAAGACAACATTCAGCAGTCATCTTCAGTTTCCTCAGCATCCTCTTCCTCTTCTCTATGATCAACATCAACCTCATCTTCTGCATCTTTATCATCATCATCAACATCCATCTCATCTTCTCTAGCTACATCCTTCTCAGACTCATTAGTGCCATTGTCTTTCTCAACTGTCAAGGCATGTATTAACTGTTCAAGTTTAGCCTTCCTAGTTGTACTTGACTTGATGATGGCATCAAGATCCTTGTAGGTCTCCTTCAGCTGGGAAATGATATTCTCCTTGGAAGTTCCAGAAAATGATGTTGGCACATATGTTGAAACAATATTTGGGACATGACTCCCAACAAATAGCTTATAATGCAATGTCAAGGGAAAATCCCTTTTCATTCTATAATCCGCAATCGCCAATATACCATGATCCTTCTCCAAAATTATACCACAAATAAGGGAAGGAAATCATATAAGCAGATTAATAACATTGAATGAAGCTTGCTTTAGAACTTGGTCAAAGATATAAGTCCCAAAATCAAACTTTCTTACTTTACCAACAATGTGTATGAATTTTCCAAGCCCAACCGATATGGTTGAAGTATGGTTGGTAGGCACCCAATTGACAGTACCAATTCTATGCAGAATTGCATACTTCACACTGAGCTTTCCAGGTGAAAGCTTCCCTTTGCTTGGCCAATGCTTCACAATATTATAGGTGATCTCCTGACACACCTGATCATCAGTATCTTCACACTCAGGTTAAGGGTCTACTGATCTTCCTAAAAACCTTTTTATCATAGTGGATGAAAATTTCACAACATTTCCTCTGACATATACTTTCCTGTGGTCTTCGCTGGTTGCCTCATCACAACCTTTAGGAATGTTCACTATAAATTCCTTGATTAGCTTATCATGGAAGGACCCATGTTTAGTGTCTGTCTTCATCAGGCCTGTAGCTTCAATCAGCCTCAAAACCTCTTGGCATTCTAGGGCATTATTCCCTAGTTCTCTTTCCAAAGCTAGTCTTCTTTGGTACAGATATGGCAAACTCTCCATGTTTTCAGGAGCATGGAAGGAGACGTTGTCCAAGGGAGCTTTAGGAAGCGTATCAAACCTCTTCTTAGAAGCTGGCTTCTTTACATGCATGATGTCCTGGACATCTTCTACAACATCATAGTTAGACTCAGTATCAGACTCACCCTTTCTCTTTTTTGACATAATAACAACCTTGTTCCAAGGTTTATATGGTCCAACCATAGATTTTTTATATTTCTTGGTAGGAGTGTTTTCAACAGCCACACCTTTACCTTTTCTGCTCTTCAGTCTCTTAGCCACACCAGGGTGGAGGCTCTTGGTAATGATTTCATCATCAGAAGGCAAGTCATCAACATTGACAATTTGATCAGTAGCCTTTCCAACAGTATCCTCAGATGCTTATTCCTTTGACTTAGATTCTTTTACAGATGGAGATGTTCCACCATCTGCTTCAACATCTCTTACCACAGAGTTAGCAAGGGTGTGCAAATTCCCTTCAGACCTTTCATGATCACCCTCTTTAATAATATCCTCTTTAACATTCTCCTCAGTCACTACCTCTAGTTCAGCTATAGGAGCAAAGGTGGTGGGAAGATCTGAGCCAGAGGTCTAGTAATAGTAGCAATGTTCAGATGACTCCCTATATTTAAGGCTCTAGCAACTATTTGACTGATTCTCTCATCAGTATCAAATCTTTCTTTATCACTCCTAGAGTTTGGAAAACATCACAGGTCTTTGAGGGATTACCTGTAGGGAGATCCTTAGATCTTTTCATAGGGAGTTTTTCAGGCTTGCATGGCACTATAGCCAGTGGAACAACATCAATCGCATCTGCAACAGACAATTTCCCAGACTTAGCTCTAGTTGTTGAAGATGGAACATTCTCCTTCTTGGTTACCCCCTTAGACAGTTGTTGTTGAGACATCTTGGCACACTAGAAAGTTGAAGAAGAATAGACTGGATTAGAGTTTTCTTCGAGCACGAAGGTGAAGCAGTTTGTAACGAAATGTACAATATCAAAGAGACATGCGAGGGAGCGATTTAGATTACTTTGAAATGATTGATTTTGAAATCCTCTCTTTATTTATTGGAACCATACATACACTTGAGTAGTATTCTCACAATTTTTTTTCTCAAAACCCTAATTTGCCTCTTAACTCCTCAATCTGATTTTTTGAATCATTAGTGAGACTCAAGTTATCGCAGTAAGATGTCATAATATCTTGTGTGACATTATGCTTAGTCAGGATCTGTCTCAACCCTATGATCTGAGAGCAAATATCCCTGGTTGCTATTCCTTCAGTTATAATGATTGAGTCATTAGTAACAACATAAGCGCACCTTTTTTCTTCAAAATCATCAACCATATAGACCCTATGAAGAAGATCTTGAATCCTTGAAATAGTCTGATGTTACAACTTCTTGTGTGACATCTTGGGTAACTTCCCACTCCGTGATTCATCAATGTTCAGATCTGAGGAAGGTTTCTAATGCTTCCCATTTGACATTGATGAGCACTCTGTATGTAAAGAAGTCCATACATAGCAATTATTTTTTGATCTGGAACCCCTCATGATGACTTTATCTTTATCATTCATAACCAAACATTCAAATTTGGTAAAGTTGACCTTTAGACCTTGGTCACAAAGTTGACTAATACTAATCAAATTAGTAGTAAGTCCATTGACAAGCAGCACATTATCAAGTCTAGGTTTCCCAGCATGGTCCAATTTTCCAACCCCTTTAATTTTTCCTTTGGACCCATCTCCAAAGGTGACATAGTTTGAGGCATGAGATTCTATATTCACCAAAACATTCTTGACACCAGCCATGTGTCTTGAACAACCCCTATCAAAGTACCACTTCTCTTCAGCAGAGCCTCTTAGAGAAGAATGAGTTAGTAGGGCCACAGACTCACTCTTGGGACTCCATTTCTTTCCAACTTTACCAGCTTGCATCTTTCTGGATTGAGAGCCATACTTGGGATAGCCATGTAACTTGTAGCACTAAGGTTTAATAGGACCATACTTACCACAATTATGGAATTTCCAGTCTTACTTCTTTTTGCTTGAAGTATCTTTCTAATGTCTGCTCGGATAATGACACATCCCTTTTGACCTCTTCGGATTCTGTCTCCTTTTGGGCTGAGCAGAACTAGATTCTGGCTCCTTTATTTTGCTCATCACACCTTGTTAATTATAAGAAAGTCCTCTGATATCTCTAGCATTCCTCCCAAATTGAAGGATCTCATCTAGCACATCAAAACTGATATTGAGCAACCTAACAGTTTTGGTTATATTGTAAAATTTGGAGTTGAGCAATACAACTTCCTCATTTAGATCAGAGATGATGTTAAGGTGCTTCAATCTTTCATCCTCAATACACATAATAACACCATGTTAATGTTCTCCTAGCTGACAAACTTCTGCACTTCTGGTGTACAACTCCATGTAGGAGTTGACCAGGTCATTATATGAGACTCTCCAATATTTGATTCTACATTAGAATCAAATACCCATATAAGAGAAGAAACATGTTTAGGTGATTCTCCTTCACTTGCAGAATCATCTTCAGACCATGATGTAAACAATCCTTTCTTTTCTTTTTTGAGAAAGGTAGGACACTCAGATTTAATGTGTCCAAAACCCTCACATTCATAGCACTTGACTCTTTTCCCTTTGCCAACTTTCTCTTCATTTTTGGACTTTCTTCCAAAATCCTTGCTTTTGTTGTTGTCAGATGACTGAGTCTTGACATTTTCTCTTGACTCCCCTTCCATCCTTTTAAGTAATTGATTATACTATTTTCCAAGAAACACAACAGCCTTAGATAATTCTTCCTTGGAATTTTTCTTGCCTTCATCATGATTAGTCACCAAGGCTAAGCTTTTCTTTTTCTCAGTTTTCTTATTCAAGGCCATTTCAAAAGTTTGTAGAGAGCCCATGAGTTCATCTACCTTTAGAGTAGTTATATCTTGGGCTTCTTCGATGGCTGTCACCTTCATGTCAAACTTCTTGGGAAGAGATCTTAGGATTTTTTGAACCAACTTAGCTTCTGGAATCTTTTCTCCAAGATCACTTGAAGTAGTGGCAATATCAACAATGTTCATATGAAAGTCTTGAATACTTTCATCATCCTTCATCCTCAAGGTTTCAAACTTGGTGGTGAGAAGTTGGAGCATTTAAGACTTTATCCTAGAAGTTCCTTCATGCGTAGTCTTCAAAATCTCCCAAGCATCCTTGGCAACAGTACAATTTTTTGATCAACCTGAAGATGTTCTTGTCAACACCATTGAACAAGGCATTCAAGGCTTTGGATTTATCTTGAGAAAGCTTGTCATCTTCATCATCCCAGCCTTTCTCAGGTTTCAACTCATCAGTGATCTTCCCATCCTTATCTTTGGCTTTTGGTGGGTCCTAACCTTTGACCACAGACTTCCAAGCTTTACCATCCATAGACTTGATGAATTCCACCATGCGCACTTTCCAATATTCATAATTGGAACCATCAAGAATGGGTGGTCTATTTAATATTCCTCCTTTATCCATTGAACCAGAAAGTATCGTCCTTGAATCTCACCCAGATGCAGAGCAGGATGCCTGCTCTGATACCAATTGAAATTCAGGTATACTAGATCACGAAGATGTCCTGAGAGATGTCAAGACACTTGATCCCTGCTTCAAACACAATGACAAAAAGGAAAAAAGTACAAATAGCAGAAAGTAAACAACACACATAATTTTTAACCTAGTTCTGTGAACAACAACACCAACCTTTGGGGGCTACCATGCCAAGAATGAAATCCACTCGATAGTATTAATTCTAAGCTAAACTCCCATATTTATAACTTATCACTTAGTCATTGCAAGTGCTTAATTTCTACCTAATATTCTTCCTAGGTACGCGACCCTTCTCAATTCCCTTTCAATCATAGTAGTGACTGAAATTATAACTCAATGTAAACTATCCAGCTCTGGTATCAACATGACACAAGAGAGGCTCACAAAATACAAACCCTAAACTTACTAGGAAACAATGTATTTTCCACACTTTTCCTAGGTTAAATCCATCCTATTTATAACCATAAATAAGACTGGATTTGGGCTTCAAAAACATAACAATTCTATTCCTTAGAATCTGCAACTAGTTCTTCTCTAGAATAGTTTCTTCAATCCTAAGTTTCCTAAAGTATCTCCACACTTAGAAACAAAATCTTCAAATTACAATTAGAATCTCTTATTACTCAATCTTGGATGCCACCTAGGAAAAACAAACAATCCCATAATAATCTGAAATCTGAAATAACATAAATAAAACTGAAAAGTAACAGACAAAGATGTTGAATCATCATTATAGGACATATTGTAAAACATCTTGATCTTCAGATAGTTCTTCATGTTAGGACACCTCGTCCAATATCTTGTTGACAAGTTAGTTTTACCAAAATCGATATCAACCTCAAAGGCTTGGACTCATCACAAGTAAACCATTTTCAAACCAAAAAGCGCAGATATTTCAAAGAGGTTCTTATAAAGTACTATAGACATTTTGGGTGCTAACACCTTTCCTTTGCGTAACCAACCCCCTTACCCTATCTCTATTTATTTTTTCTTGTTTTATAACTTCTTTAGGTTTTGTTCGCTCTTTTCCTTTCCTTTGGAAATAATAAAAGCGCGGTGGCGACTCTTGTTTTATAAGTTAAGTTAATCAACAGCTTATACTCAAACTTTTTTACCGCTACAAGGAGAACTTTGACCAAGAAGTTATGATCCAAGGTAGCAACCAGCAAGCAATCCAAAATGTAATAATACACAATTAAAAATGCATGAAAAAAGAATGTAAAATGAAAATAAAATAGAAAATGAGAATACAGCTTTTAAACAACAAACCAAAGCTCAAGAAAATTATGATAAATTAGAAGCAAGTCAAGGACCATAAAATATTTTTTTGATGAATTAAAAAATGCACAAAATTATTTTTA
The DNA here is from genome assembly GCA_963859935.3 of Lathyrus sativus. Lineage (NCBI taxonomy): Eukaryota > Viridiplantae > Streptophyta > Magnoliopsida > Fabales > Fabaceae > Lathyrus > Lathyrus sativus. Next base: position 372,624,316 of record OZ012741.1, read on the forward strand.
AACAAATTAAAATGCATGAAAAAAGTGAAAAGTGATGAAAAAAAATCAAATCAAGAAATACAAATATGGAAAAATGCTCATAAAATAGAAAATATTTTTAGAAAATTATGAACAAAAAAAATTTGAGTGAAAAATATGAAGGTGGCTATTTTTTAGGAATACTCAAAATGAAATGAGAAAAGAAAAACAATTAAAATGAAATAAATAAATGCAAAAAATAATAACCACTAGATCTGATCAAAGGCTAGGAATCAAAACGTGCGCAACCATCAGATTTCATTAAAATTGATCTAAGGGTCCAGATCAAAGGAAACACAATGGACCTCACATGAAATAACGTACAAGATCAGATTTAAATCAAAACACCTTAGACCACCATGTGAGCTTCTCTAGTGAGATGCTCACTGAATTTTAGCAAATGATAAAACTAGATCATGAGACAAGTGCCATTGTGACCGTCTCATTGAAGCGAACTCAACCATGTGCATCACTTTTGTTGATTGAAAGTAAGCATGGAGAATTTTAAAGAAATGCAATGAAACAAGAAAACACGAAAACAAAAATTAAACGACTAATATGAACAATCAACACAAGGTAAGGGAATGAAAATAATCAGGAAGCAAAATGCTACATCGTGGTAACTTTTATGAGTCCAAAAGATACTCAGAACTACCTTGTCCAAATGTTGATCAGACGTGCTGAAAGTAAGATATGGTTAGAGAAAATCAGTGAGTCTTAGAGCTTGATTCTTGTTGCAAAAGCTTCAGAGAAGAACGATGGAGCTAATGGAATCAGGAAATAAGGTTGAAAGAGCTCAGAATTTGAAAATAAAATCTGAAATTTTCAATGTAAAGTGGGAGCTTAAGAAGGGGTTCTGGGGGCTTTCTAAGCTTGGTTTGCAGTGCAAAAGCTTCCTATATTTATTGCGGAGGTGAATGAAAGGGATACATGTGAGAATTAGCTGCAATCGTGTGAAATGAAGTGTTTAAAAAGTGTGACCAATCATGATCAGGAAGTCAGCCAAAATGCAGTGCATTCTCCAGCTTTTTGAGTCGTTTTACATCACGAACCATCACTTATCATCATCATGGACAAAACACGTGCAAGGATTGATTTAAAATTGAGAATTGGATGAAATTGAAAAATTGACCATGAACCATAACTCAGTTCCAAGTAACCATGCTCATAGCTAGGCCAAGTGTAATCTACTCGTGCACTTCTTGATTTTCTTTGAGCCAAATGATCCTTTAACGGAGGAGATCACAAAGAAAAAAGAATCAAACAAAAAGGACGCTTAAGGTGAATATGGCATGAGTTGGAAGTTGAGGTCGTGGCAGTGAAAATCAGGTCAGGCAATAGGTCAAACAGGTCATGACCTAGTTTTGTGCACAAATGGCGTTCAAGATTTGAGATCCTTAGAGCATGGATTGATGTTTGACCTCTAAAGAAAATTTGTAGATGACATCAAGAGGGATATTTGGCAAAAGCAAGTTCCCATAAAAGTTGAAAATTGAAGAATTTATGATCTTTGAAACATAGACATGCCATACTTGAATCTAGGCCAAAAATTTCTAAGTCCACAAAATGACCTATAATGTCTTCAAACTTTTGATGATCTTCCAAGCACAATTGGCCCTTGAATTGTGAAGAGAAGTTGGAGAGGATGTCAAGATGAGTAATTTTCCCAAAGAAGCACTAAAAATGTTGAAGTATGAAGTATTTATAAAGTCTTGATCTTAGGCATGAAATGTTGACTTCTTGGTCAAACCTCCTTGCATAATCTTGCAACCTTGTATATTTTCTTGCATTTCAAGGCACATTGATGATCTTATAAATGCAAAATTTCGTACTCTTTATTGTCATTTAATTAGAATTGTAATAGATTGAAGAAACATGTTGATGAAGGCATGGAAATAAACACATGAACCTTTGAAAATTCTTGAGAAACAAGTCATCCAATATTTGAGATATCTATGATCAAATGAAGTTGAATGATGTTTGAGACTCCATGATTTGAGATTAGAGGTCATGCTTTGATGAATAGCCATTGAAAATCAATGATTGACCACACTTTGAATAGAGGATCTCAAACCCTAGCTGAGGATACATTCACTTGATGCTCTTGATTCCAAACCCTACCTTGCAAAAGAAACAAAAGGGACAAAGCATATTTTTTTTTGTATTTTGATTAGAGGTTTGTGAAATATAAAGTAGATGAGTACAAAAAGGTGTAAAGAAAATACACAAGAGGTTCTTGGTGATCTTGATGCATTGTAAAGAATGCAAATGAGGTAGGATCTTAGGGGTAAAAATTAGGGTATGACAGATACCCCTCTTTAAGTTTTTTCTATTCGGAGATGTGAAGATTTACATTTTTGTCTCGACAAGATAGAGGTGACTTAAATACAGAAGATTCCATGAGAGAAAAAGATGAATGCAAACACAAAACTCTATGGGAAAAAGATGCCATGAGAGACAAACTACTGCTCAATAAACTTAGCGAAGGAAAAAGAAACCTCGCATGGGAAAAAAATAAGATATCCAACTGGGGAATATAAAATTCTGCAAGAGATGGGAAAAGTGCATAGATGAAGCTATGACTTGAAAATGCTGGAGATAAAGAGAAAAGAGGATATGGACTCCACTGGGGAATCTCAAAGGGAAAAGTCATTCGTTCTACTGGAGAAGAAACTCTCAGGTATACAAAGGTTAATAGGATAATAAGCTTCCACCATCAGAATAGTGCTCAGCTTCAGGTTTTAAACTTGAAAAAGGGTAACAAACAAACTTCACAAAGGATAGCCACTTGCTGGTAAAAGACAAGCTTCACAAAGGATAGCCAATTGCTGGTAAAAGACAAGTTTCACAAAGGATAGACACTTGATCAAAATGAACAATAATTCTACTAGAGATACTCAAAAAGAGATGCGAGCAGGTCAAATCACATAACAGACTTATTAAATAAAGAGACAACCATCTGTTGGGGATGAAAGATTCACTAGATCACAATAGGATTCTCATTTAAGGAAATAAAAACCTGTTCAAATAACGAACCAAGTTAAATGATAAATTGCTTCCACTATTAGGATAGAACTCACCTTCTTCTTTAATCAAGTCTCAAACTTTAAAAAAGACCAAATACAAGTTGTCGCCGCTAAAGGGGCTGCCACCTGCTAGGAATTAACACAATAAATCTACCAGGGATCTTTAAAAGAGATAGGAGCATGTTAGATTGCACAACAGGCTTCTTAAATAAAGAGACAAACATCTATTAATGATGATTAGGATTTCACAACAAACTTCTCTAGTGAGAAAATACTTGAGAGATGTCATTTGATGTAAAAACTGATGGAGTCGTAACATGCTTCCCAGATAAAGAGATGTCACTTGTTCAAATAACGAGTCCAGGACTTTACTTGACTAGATGAGGATCAAGGATTCCATAATAAACTTCTCTACTGAGGATAAACTAGAGAGATGCCATTTAATGTGAAGATACAGATTGATATTTGGGGACATACAAGCTTATCAAATAAAGAGACAACCATTTGAAGTCACACAAAAGTTGAATATAGAAAACAAGCTTCTCAAAAAGACTGTCACTTGTTAAGGAAGGCTAACCATGCTGGGGATGCACAAGCTTCGCAAATAAGCAGACTTCCACTTGAAGTCACAAACAAAATTCCAAGAGAGTGTTATCACAACACTGTTGGGGAAGAAAAATTTTCCTCTCATGACGGGGAATCATAAACAGATTTCTACTGAGGAAAATAAATCCTCAAAGGTGAAAAATAAATTCCTTCTCACCATCCAAGTTTCGTAATGTAGAAAGCTTCAAAATAATTATTGCAGGTGACCAAAGTTCAATCCAGGAACAAACTGGAGAGAAACAGTCAAAGAAGACTCTACCCAATGAGGAAATAACTCAACTAGGGAGTAATTCCTTCCAGATAATGGGATGAAAAGGAAAACTAAAGCAAAACACTCCTATGAGGAATAAACTTAGTGGGGAATTAGAAAGGATATAAATTTTCTACTTAAAAGTAGACACTCTAATGGAGAGAGAATACACGCACTCTGTGGGGATAACATCACAAGAGATAGTGGATAAGAGGCACCAAGAAATGCGAGATGAACATGAATTTTCAATCAACTGTGCATGATGTATTTATGAATGAATGAATGCATGCATGTATGTATATGTTGACAAAACAAGCACAAAGATAAACTGGGGATAACCAAACACCACAGTACAACCAGATACTCGGTGTTGCGGTGAGAATCATGATACCAAGCTATTGATTAACTTGAATCTTAATTCTTGAATTCACAACCAGACTTTAATTTATCCAAAGGAAAGGTCTAAAGAAGTAAAGAACCTTTTGCGCGATGTAACAACAACGCTAAGAGATTCGGGGATCGGGGGTTGGTTATGCTTAGGGTAGGTATTTCACATCCTAAACATCTGTAGTACTCTACAGGAACCTTTTGTTTGCTTACATGCTAAGTTTGGTAAATGTTTGCTAAGGATTGGAATTGGGTAAGAGGTGTAGGTTAAGACCTAAAGATAGTTTCTAAGCTTGCTCGCAAAGACATCGCGTCCTCTGCCTACGTATCCTTACTAGGATAGAATCAAACCAATCGTAGTTCACCTCACTAGGGATGAAGAACACTTGATTATGATCAAGGTTCAAAGGGAAACAAACATAACAATGTTTGTATAGAGTTTAGCAAAACTCTCTATATCTATGTTGTAACACTCAAGAGGGGAGTAAGTAATCATTACTATGATTCTTACATAGAGTTTACAAACTCTATCCTAGAGTTCTAGTTGAAGAAACACTCCTAGTAAAGGTGGGTTTTTAGACTTAAAGCAAAGTCTAATAGCTTATACTAATGTTCAAGATGACTTCACAAAGTCAAGGGAATGGGTGATGAACTATTCATGACACAAGGGTCAATGGAGTGACTTTTCCTTTGGAAGGAGAGAAGGAGGCAACTTGGATGAGAACTAAAGAGTTCCGTCACTTGGGGGAGAAATACTTAACAAAGCAATAAACAATAAGCAAGATGAATACACGGAATATGGTAACAACCAAGCAAGCATGCATATCATAATAAGCAAGGATTAAATAGATACAAATGGTTACAACCAAGAATCATATATCTTAACCAAGATGAAGGTAACAACCCAAGAGATACATATTAACAAATATGGAATAAGTCACAACTTAAAATGGTCATGTTATAGGTTCACATTACATCAAATGTGACAACATCATACCAAACAAAATCATGTATTGATAACAATCAAATACAAACATACATGCAAGAAATGTTACAACAGTTCGAACTCAATGTTTTAGGAGAAAGCAACATAAACTCATGGTAACAATAAAAAGAATACAAAGTCTTAACATGTTAACTAACACATAGGAAATCAAATACCAATAAACTTTACAAGATAAGTCAAGCATGGTATAAAAGAAATTCAATCACGACACAAGGTAACGACCTTAAAAACTGAACCAACTTACAAGTAGGTAAAAGGCATTGTAAATACAAACAATTTGAGATTTTATTCCATAAAATGAAATTAGACATCAACATGAGAATTTTGCAAAAAGAATGGGTTAAAAATAATGAAAAATGAACAAGCTATGATTTTTTGAAGTTTCATGAAAATATTAAACAAAGCATGTAAAATAAAAAAAGAAAAGGGCATATGAAGGGATTGAACCCACGCCCTTTGGTTCACAAACCCAACACCTATCCACTCAGCCACCATGTGCACTTTTGCAAGATATGGAAAGGGATAGAGAAGAAAATAAAACAAGGCCATTGAAAATAAAAACAAAAGAGTTGATCTCCACATGGATCGAACTCAAGTCAGGCAGGTAAAGGGGTATAAGGCGCGCAAGTTTCTACCACTGGGGTGGCTATACATCCAAGTATTTAGCCACCCCAAATAACTTATAAGGCCTCTTTGGGCAAGATTTCTGGGCCATAAATGAGGCTAAAATGCCAAGGGTGGATTCACTTCAAACTCTCTAAAAAATGCATCAACTTTTACAAACCAATAGTCTAACTCACCCAGAAATTAACAAGGAACATGATGGTATTAATAGATTTGTGAAATAAGACTTCCAATCAAAAACACGAAGGCAAATGCATTTTTTCATTTTGAGTTGCATAAAGGAAATCAAAGCATATTCAGGGCATATTCTCAGCAAAGAATCATGGTGTACAAACTAAAATCATGTCAACAGATGATTTGCACACATAAGGCTCAGTCATAGATCAATAGAATTGAAAATGGTCCAACTGGTTGTAAAGGTAGCATAAAGTTGGGCAGGCTGTCAAAGTGCAGGATAGGGTTTAGCTCACATACATCATAAACAACTTCAAATCATGCTAGCTGGCTCTAGTGTTCAGGGGTCATGAAGCCTTGTTCAAACAAGAACTGGTGTAGTGTGTGTGTGCAACTGTGGCAAGATAAAGTGTTGAATTGATGATACATTGTGAAAATGAAAGAACAACACTAATAGGATCAAGTCATGTAAACACTACACACATGCTATAATCATGACAGCAGATGAAATTATGCTAAAAAAATTCATTCACATTTCATTCAGAACAGAAATTGATATGTCTATGCAATGCAAGCATATTTGGTTTGAATGGAAATTGATGATGCATCATGGAAGTGGAAGATTAAACCAAGTGGAAACAGGTCACACAACTAATGCACACACATCACAAACATTATAACAGATGAGGCTAAGCTCAAAACTCAGGCATGTTTCAATCACAACAGGAATTGGTATGATGGTATAAATGCCAGAACAGTTTTGGGAACAAAGTGAAGATGCAGTAGGTACAATTCAAAATGATGAATTTTATGTCAAGCAATGATGTACACACATCAGATATATGATAACAGTTGGTTTTATGCCCAAAAACTAGACATATTTCTTTCAATGCAAAATCTGGTATGTTGATGGTAATCATGAAAAACTGTTTGGAAAATGAATGATGATTTTGAGTGCAACATGGTATAGGTTATGAACAAGTCAGTCTTAGCATCATACACATATCCCAAACATGATAACCGATGAAATTAAGTTCATACATCAACCAAAAAAACTTCAAACACAAAAGGGTTGTTGTGTGTGTAAGTCTGATTTGAGAAACAAGCTGTTTGGCAGCAGAGGAAAAATGCAAGCTTGTGAGTGGTCTTATATCATGAATCCAACACATACACATCATAAACATGGAAATAAATGGGTTCAAACTCAAAAAACAGTCACATTGCAAACAGAACAGAATTTGGTATGTTGATGCTTTATGAAATGCAAAATAAGCTCATTTATGCAGCAGACAAGTTTATGGCAATTTGAGACAACTATGCATCACATACAAACTTAAAACATGTAGAAAGATGATTCTAGGTTGATAGATCAAGCAAAAACAAGCTGAAACAGAATATGGACATACTGTTGGCAATAAAGCTTTGAGAATGCAATGTGAAATTAGACAGCTGTCTTGAAATGCAGAACCAGCTTGATCATACAAGATGCAAGTGATAAGGTGACAAACATCAACAAGTTCATGACAGAAAATGAAACAGCATGCTATGGTATGAATCAATGGTGAGTCTCAAGTTCAAAGTGTATTTGCAGCAGTTATGAACATTTGACAGCAAAACAAGCAATAAGCCTCACAACTGGCCTTATTAACTAAATCTCATGCTTTTCATCATTTCAACAAGTTTCAAACAATACAAGTAAGACCAAATCAGAACAAACCAATAGTTTAAACACATGAGGTGAAACATTGCAGGCACATATCATTTTAACACAAAACTCATGACAATGGTGTAGCAAATGAAACAAGCATCATAACTGTAAAACAAAAAGCCAATCTAGATTCATACATGACCTAGGGGCAGGGGAACCTCATGAAATAGCTAACAAGCATCACAAATAAACAAGGGCTGATAAGTTTGTAGCAAGCACAACAACATTTCATGTTTGGATCTCTAAAGCTACCTTTGTAGACAAAATCCTCAAAACAAGTTGTAAACAACATACAAAGTTCATTATTGACAGGAAATCATCAACACATTACTCATGAATAATATACTTTAACAAAAGCAATATCATAGCAATAAAACACAAGCTCTTGACAAAGAGCCATTTTGGGACAACATGGCTATGGTTTTCACAACAAGAACTTCAAAATTGCAAAACATGACCATGTATGTATAATGAAGAGGTTGAGCATTACATACCTCTTGTAGACCTTCTTGAGCAAGCTAAAAAGCAAAGAAACCCAGAGTTCTTTTTCTTTGGCAAAGATTTAGAGCTTTCTTCCTCTTGAAGCCATAAGCAATCCTTTAAGACAATTTGAGTAATGAGCTTCCCAACTAGTTTTTGAGGTTTTGGACAGTTGAAACAAGATATATATGAGGTGTTGGGAGTGTTGGAGTGGTAGGAAAGGCCTTAAGTAGAGACTTGGCTTCCGAAGTGCATAAAAGTCAAAATATGAAGGTATGAAGATTAACTTTTAGATTGATGAGTTTTTTGATGAAAGTAATGGTAGGAACAGTTTCAAATGGCCATTTTAAGGGTGTATAGATGTTCTTTGAAGTGTTTTGATGTTTGGAAAAAGAACTAGCATGAAAAGTGGAAAATGGTGATTTTGTGATTTTTGAGAACTCAAGCAATTTCAAGAAAGGATAGGAATGAGAGAGCTATGAGTTTCTTGTGTGTTCTTGATAACTCTGGTGTGTTTGTAACATAGAGAAAGGTCTCTATTAATAGGGAGAGTGAAGGTGAGGGCTGTTGCTACCACAAAAATAGGGTGCCGACAAAACAGAAGAGTCACCACCTTTCGTTATTTATCCCTCAGAGCGGGAAAGGAAACGATCGGAAAAACCTGATGAAAAGGTATAAGACAAGGTCATCGCAACCATGTATGGGTTTGGGAGTCAGTTATGCAAGGGGAAGGTATTAGCACCCCTCACGTCCGTCGTACTCGACAGGATCCACGCTTAAATGTTTATCTGACGGGTTGGTTTTATCTATCTACGCTAAAAACTGGTCTGAAAAGAAAAGAAAAATGACTCGGCAGAACACAGCAGTTCTATGCCTACATATTCTCATCAGAGAACGAGAAATCAGAGTCAACGTAGTTCGGCTACCTACGGGTAACGGATGGGGGAAGGTGGCTCGCAAGTACGTCAATATTATGCCTACGTACTCTCAACGGATATGAGACATCAGAGCTTACGTAGTTCGGGATAATACGGATTACGGGGGTTCAGATTCATCTATTTTTCCGAGTAGAGTTAACAAACAGTTCCAGCAGTTTGGTGCATGCACCTCGACCTTTGGAGACTTAGGCGTTACCGTTTGCGATAGAACTGGGAGTTAACGACACTCTTTTCTTCAGAAAAGCTTTCCTTTAGTTATGGGCCCACTGGGAAAAAAGGTTTGAAGTTTGTTTTCTGTTTTTTACGGAAAACGTGTTTTTTATGGTTGTCTGTAGTTTGTACAACTCTAGAGACGATGACTTAGGAGCGAATGCGTCGCATATCATCCAAAGGACATATACTAAACACTCTAGACGATTGAGAGGAGACTGCTCAATTATCACTTCCCAAGTAGCTTAAGGCTCGTAACGCGCTTGTACTGACTTGCCTTTATTACGTTTATTACTGTTGTTTCGAGATGAGAAGAGAATGAACTCTATGGGGAAACTGTCAAGTCCTAATGTTGTCATGCCAAGGATTCATCCTATGGTTGAGGTTTGAAACAGGGAACTCCTAGAAGTTATCATGCATAGGTTTCAACCTAAAGTTCTAATCATCACTCCCTTATCAAAGGAAGTTAGATTCCTAGGGGATCATGTCAATGGGATACAGAAACAGACAAAGCATCAGCTAAACAGATAAACAAAAGAGAACAGTAAAGATGCACATGCAATGCAGCAATACAAGCAGAGGGAGACTCACTCAACCTCTTAGCAGTCAAGCAAAAAGAAAACAGTCAAAACAGACAAGCAGAGGGAGCTCACCTCAACCTCATTAAGCAAACACGTCAATTAGAAAAAGAAAAACAACACACAAGCAAGGGGAGGATCACCTCAACCCTTAATGCCAACAAGTAGAGGGAGACTCACTCAACCTCTGAATGCAGTCATGCACCTATACTTAGACTATCCTAAACATGATCTATCCTAATGCAACACACCATTCAATCATGAATGATGGAAAAAACTTATGACAAATAAGGAATTCATTCCACAAGTAATCATGCAATGCTTTTATCCTAAGGAAAGAAATTGAATGTTGATAGGAAAAGGTAAGGTCCACAGGAACTTATCCCAGGCACTCAACCAACTAAAAGAGAGTTGGGAGAATCCTAGAGGTTTGGCTCCTTCAAGAGATGTGCAAAATTCCCCCCACAGGAGGGACTATGCTACCCCAAGAAGGTTCCTAAAAAGAATTGAATAAGATAATATTAGGAGAATGGAGATGAGAAGCAAGGTAAGGTCCACAGGAACTTACCACAGGCACTCAACCAACTCCACTTCCTTAGAGAGAGCTTTCATAGACTCAAATCCTTTATGATAATGCAATGAATTCCTCCATAGGAGGCACCATGCTCACATGGAGGATTCCAATCAAGCAAGGAAAATTGAAAGGGAAACTAACCCTATAGGAAGAATCATCCACCTAAATTGAACTTCTAAAGAACCTCGATGATTTCCTTCTCAAGATCACATATACTAAGGATTCAAGGGCTCTAAAGAGGTATCTACCTAATTACTAATCTATCAAGAAAGGATATGCGACTTAGAATCATCTAATGGTCATTTACAAGACTAATCTATGAAGTAAACCTAATTAGGGTCACCTAAACCAAGGCCAACTTGTAAAATGGGGAACTAATAGAAAATCATTCCTAAAAAATCTAAGGAAAATACTACATTATCCTACATGTATTACCAATCTATGGTACAAAAACCAGATGCTAAACCTATATCAAAAGGTTCAAATAAAATCTAAATCCAAAGAGTGCACTAAAGGGATCCATCAATGAATACTCCTAAACATCTATCCCAAAATCCTACTTAGAATCATCTAAAAATCACAACAAAAATTCTAAACTATTCTACAATGTGTCAACATTCACCATACAAAAAGTCAGTGACTAACATGAATTATTGAAAGAGAAATAAAATCATAAAGCTCAGCATCTAATTTCTCAATTATTAAAAACACACAAAAATAGAAATATGCAATTAATTGGAAAATATACTAAAACTAAAATTAAAAAATGTGAGAAAATTCTAAACATATCAAAGTATCTACAGGATTTATTTCAAGATTTATTGACAACAATTGTTATTTTTTCTGAATTAAAACTAAACAAGTATCAATTAAAATAAAAGAAGTAAAAAGAAATTAAAAGAAACAGGTGGGTGCAGTAAGTATAATATTCCGTGTGTAATTGCATTGGGCTTTACGAGAGAGTGGTGTGAATAGTGTTGATTATCGCTGGGCCCAGCTGAGTTTCAAACTCAGCTTTTTGATGTATCAAGGGAAATGGCCAGGGGGTGCGCTAGTAATGTTTTCACGTGGAATTCTGCATGGGCCTTGCGAATGTGGGGTGGGGATAGCGCTTTGGACAAAGCCCAAGCTGAGTTTTAAAGTGAAACTTTGCATTTCACTAAATGAAGAATGCCAAGGAAAAGTTGTTCGCGAGAATGCATACAAGCCGTGCGATTAGCCTACAAAGTCCACTATCCAGCGTGATCTAACGGACGTGATATGATATGGGATTTTAAAACTAAAACGAAGGTATTTACAGCGTGGCGGTTGGGGTGGCGGCCGGAGAGGATCCGGTCATCTTCTCCGGCGAAAGTGAACAGTACCAAAACTCCAAACTCAACAAAACTTCAATTTTTTTATACGGTTTTCTTCGTCTCACTTCCTATATTCCAAATATCATGTTCTTTTTCATTTTTATCCACTATCTAGAGAGATATTCAAACTACAACTTGGGAGGCTCCGTCAAAAAGTGTCACGATTGAATATGAAACCTATCTAGAATCCATTTAGGGGTTGTCAAGAACCTAACTGCATATCAAACTAGTTCTAACACACCATAAATTATGAGTAATCTTGAAGTTTACATACCTCTGAAAACTCTTGTGGAACACTTTCAAACAACCACTAAACCTTCACTTTCTTGGACCAGAATTACTCCATGGATGTTGTAGAAGCTTTGTGGATGCTTGATTTTGCCTAAAACTGGTTAATTCCCAAAAAACGAATTTTCACCTTCCACCACTTTTTTCCAACTGATTTTCTATTATTCTTCCACCAAAATCTGTTGTGGCAGTTGGGAAATGATCACCTGAATATATGGAATAGGCTTGGATACTTTTGAAGCCCAATAGAAGCTTGTAAGAGTCCAACTCAAAATCCATATTTTTCATTATGGAGCTTGATGGAAATGGTGAAAACAAAGCTAAACAACCTGCAATTTGATTCAATCTAGTTTCTTATGATGCAAGGGATATGAAGGGCTGAGATTGGTGCCTTGGAAATGAAATATGGTGGATTTCCATTATGTTACTTAAAGGGGAAGAAATCATGAATTTGGCACACCAAATGACTTCAAATTGGATTTCTGATTTCACCAATGTTCTTAAAACATTATTTGCACTCAAAAAAAGTACCAACATGGCATGAATTGGTTTTAAAATGGATTGATCCCAACTAGCCCTTTTCAAGCTTCCTTTAATGATTCATTCATGAATTTTCTTCAAGCATTTCTCATCCTAATACATATGAATGGACTCTTGGTTCATAGTTAGCCAAATAACATCATTTTGAACAACTTTCAAGTTGGACAAAATTTCATCTGAGGTGTTTAAGTTTGTGAAATTGACTTATAACCAAAATGGCCTGTAATTCCAAATTCCCAAAATACCCTTACCTTGCAAAGCTCATAACTAGAGTTCTACAAATCCAATCATAGACTTCTAGTACTTTCTAGAAATCTAAGAAGATAAGGAACAACATTCATGTTGACCAAAAGTTCATAGGAATCATCCTTCTAGGGCAAAAATGTCATGCAAGTTGGGTAACTTTCAAGCTCCAAATTCACATGCCTCAGATGACCTGTAACTTGTCTGGCTCATAACTTGAGTTCTATAAACCCTATCAAGGACTTCTAGTACTCAAAATAAACCTAGGATCATGTTATACAACAATCATGTTAGGGTCAAGGTGAGATGAAAATCACATCTTGAGTTAAGTGGTCTTGAAGTTAGGCACCAAACCAGGGGATTTTACACTGTCAAGCATAGCAACCCTAGCCTAGGAACTTCTCACACTCTTGATTCATGATAAGTTGACCTTGGAATCATCCCTTGGACATATTAACACATCAATACATGATCACATGGCTCTTGAATTAGGTCTCAACCCTCCTCAAATCATCAGTTACCCTAGGGTTGACCAGATGAAACCCTAGTTGCACTAATCTAGGTTATATCTTCATATCTTTTACATAATGGCATGTCTAGGCTTCAAAATGTTCTTCAACACTTCTCATGATCTCTTTCAAGACCTCAAGTCCAACCTCATGTCCTCAGAATCATCTGATGTTCTTCCCACAACTCTCAAGTTAGGAGATACACACACTTGGCTTCAACCACTCTCTCTAAGGGTCTTAAACTTCTCTGGTAAGGATATCAACCCTTGAACACTTGGATAACCCTCTTAGCTAGCTTCATAGCCTTTGATTTGTAGTCATACCTCTTGATCTCCTGCACACATGTCAATGAAATGCAAATGATAATTATAATATGAATGCAATGAAACACAAGTTAGGTAAAGAAATGTTTGGGCAAATTTTGGGGTGCAACAAGGGCAGCCTTGGTTTTTCCACATTTTGGAGGGAGATTTTGAATGAAATCTTGCCAAGATCAAGTGGCAAATTTTTTCATCAATTCTTGGGCAAATGCTGAGCAAAATATCAAGTGAGATGGGATAGATGAGATGATTGAAGTGAAGCTATGAGAGTAGGGGACTGCAGCTGCCCAACTCTTTGAAAAAGTTTCTCTTTCATAGTCTTTTAAATGATTATTTTATTGGCCACTTGCTCCAAGTTGCAAAGCCTATTAATTCTTCATTTCTTTTGGTTTTTGCTTCATCTAAGCTTCACATTATCATAATACAACATGTTACAATGGATGAGGGTGGCCCAAGTTGTTGAATTTTGAATTTTGGAAAGAAGTGAAGTGGTGACTTCAAGTGTGGCAGCCCCAACTTCCATGATCCATAACTTTCTGCTCACTAATGCTATTGAGGATTTCTACCACATTTTAGAAAACCCTCAAGTAGCTATACAACTTTCATGTTTTTGGGATTTTAAAACTCTAGATGGAACTAGGTCGAAAAACTCCTCCAAGTTGCTGAAAAAACATACTTAAAAGGCCAAATAACTTATATATTTTCTAAGTTATTTCCCTTCTTGGAATGAATTTGGTCATAACTCCAAATCTATGCATTTTTTTGATCATGGACCACTTTGGGACTTTTGTAGGAATTGTCAAGAGCTTTCCAATGAGCTTTGAACCACCTCAATTGGATGTGTGGTTGAGGAGCTATGGTCTTTCCCCTTTCAAAACCCTAATTCCCGATTTTTGCAATTACTCCTTAACCCTTGATTCAATGGTAATGAAATTTTATGGGAAGGTGTAATATGACATAAGGAACATTTTTTATTCATATCATGAGGTCTAATTCCTTACAGTTGAAGAGTTGACTTTTCGGTCAACCGTACGATCGATCGATGACTATCGGACCGTCTGTTCATGTTTCGGATATTCTGAGGCCTTGAAACTCTTTGGATAGACTTTAATAAGCCATAGGAACTTAATGGACAATGATCCCACCATTGTAACACCTTTTAAATCAAAAGTCAAACTACAGTTGACTTTTCCTAATCGAAAACCCTAATCGGGTATCTTGAACTGCGCTGTTCTCAATTCCTGGGTGACAATCTCAAAGTGGATTCATACTTGACCCAATGTAGTATTCTTGATCTTGTTTATAGTTGAATCAATCCAATACATTGATTGATCAAACCACCAGATCCTCAATTTTTGACGGTACGGAACCCTGATTCATCTGCATCTTGACAAAGATAAACTTGAAATGGGTTACGGTTAGTTAATCAAATGAATATGATCCTAAAATGATGATGAGGATCTAAGGGGTCAAAATTTAGGGTGCAACACTCGGCTAAATCTCAAAGAGATGGAGATACTACTAGAGATTCTGTTGAAAGATCTGTTAGGGATTCAGTTGGAGATAAGCAGAAGCCACTAAAGGAATGAAGTCTTCCTACAAAGCTCACTTCTCTGCGGAAGCAAGATACTGCTTGGGGAGAAACCCAATGTTTAGTTGTCAAACATCAATAATCTGGTGAGGGGATATTAATATGAATTCCATTTTGAGGGAATGGAAAGATCCGATGGAGAAACATAGCAACAAACATCTTCCAAAATCTTATTGGGGATAAGAAAATCCACATGAACTCTGATGCAGAAGGATGAAGACCTGCTAGGAAAACATGCAGATCAAAACTCTAATGGGGATATCCACCTCTCAAAGGGATAAAATATGCATTAACTCTATTAAAGAGATGGAAGGGTGAATCTTCTAAAAGACAACCTTTGAAAGGCAAAGCATATCTTTGGATAAACTCTGCTTGGGGAAAGAATGGATCTTCCAAGGATCATACCACATTAATTATTCCCAAAGCAACAGTAATAGTTGCACAAACTCCGCTGAGGGAAATGCAGACCTGCTGGGGTTATCAAAGAAAAATCTTTAGGGATTAACAACATTAAAGAAAACATCCTGGACTTGCAGGGGGGAATAAGAGTTTAACATTATATCAGAAAGTCAACCTACGGGAATTTTAAAACTTAACACAGGGTGAGAGAACCAACAATTGACTGCTATCTCAACACTTCTTAGTTGGGAATATTGTTTTGGATTTGTTGCTTGAGTGGCACATAAAAGCATCAAGACCATACCAGAGAAGGTAAAAACCTACTGGGAATTCCTCATCAAGATTCAACACAAAGTGAGATGGAATCCAACAATCACATTTTCACATATATCTGCTTGCTCAAAACCTAGTTAGGGAAGAGAATCACACTCAACTAGAGAAATCTAAATCAAGACTTAGTTGGGGAGTCCAGATCTAGGATTCAATGTTGGGAAATGTTGAATTTAGTACTTGAATGGGAAAACACCTAAAGCAGTGCTCAACTAGGGAGAACATCAACAACAACAAACTCTACTTAGGAGAACATCAAGTTCTACACTTCAAGATTTTACCATTCCTTGGAGTAACTGTTAACATTCATTTTAGTGTTCACAAATCAAAGGAAAAATATTTTTGCAATTTTAAAAAGTATAATTGTTATTTATCTTTTGTTTCAAAAATTATTATAAAAAATAGATGAAATTTTGAAAAACAAAAACAAATATAAGAATTGCCAAAAAATGGATAAAGACCATAATTTTATTAATAGAATGGTAGTCCGCAAATGGCGTGACTCCATGGATCATTACAAAGTTTGAAAGTGGTAAATAAAGGAAAAGGCTGCATTAAGATACAATGACCACTATTCTCCCTAATAACTTTGAGTTCCACTGTGATAAAAACATCTATCGAGGATGATGAGGATGAGAATCCTTGATAAGAAATGTTACTTCAAGTGATCAAGTCTGGCCTGATGCACTTACATGCCATAATCCCTATCTTTTTCCTAGATTTCCCTCTTAGCTTTTCAATCTACTAGGATGATTATTTTCTATTTACGTCTCTAACTTTTTCCTGGACCACCCTTTTGGGATTTCAGCCCACCGAGATGCTCATTTTTTCCTAAGCCGCCCTTTCATGTTTTCAACTTAGCGAGTTGTTCTTTTATTTTTTTAGGCGAAGTATTTCTTTACTACATCGGCATTGATAAGACGAGTGAGCTCTTTACCATCCATAGTTGTAAGAGTTAATGCACAGTCCGAAAAGGCTTTCTTAATAACATATGAGCCTTCACAATTAGGAGAGCACTTGCCCCTAGAATCAATGTTAAAAGACAAGATCTTTTTGAGCACGAGGTCGGAACTTCTTATTAAAATCTTTCTCCATCCTTTGCTGATATAACTGGCCATGTGTTGAATTCCAAACATGCTTTAATTTGATCCATTATATTTGACATTCTTCATCTCATTTATTATGTTTTGATTGGATTTATTCCATGTTTTCATGTTATTCTTCAATTATGTGAAAATACCTTAGGTTGCCTTGATTTGTGTGTTATTGTGCAGGATTTAGGCATAATCTATCAAAGAAGTAAGACACAAGTAATTTGACAATGAAGCCAAAGAAAGTATGAAGTTTTAGCATGTACGATGGGCGAACAGCCAACGAGGTTCAATAGCGAATGTTCGCTGGGAGAAGTGTCAGCGAAGCCCCAACAAACCCTCTCAATTTAGAGGCAGAAAGAAAAGAGCACTAAGTTTGTTTGGCGAACTTGAAGCGAGTGTTCTCTAGGTGAGATTGCAATGAAGGACTAGCGAACCACCCCAGTTTTAAGGCAGTAACTAAAGGGCCATAAGTTCGTTGTGCGAACTTGTAGAGACATAGTTCACGGGGCGAAGAATAGTTCTCTAGGAAAACTCAAATATTTCCTTAGAGGCGGCTTAACTATTCATAGGCACTTCAGGTGCCACAAAATGGAGTTCGTTGGGGAAAAAATGAGTTTTCTAGGTGAACTTGGCAAATTCTAGTTGTACTATATAAGTACTTTTCACAATTTTTGGGGATCATAACCTTATTTTTCACACAGAGACTTATTTTCAGCATTTCTTCAGCAAAAAGGTAGATTTTGCAAATAGAAGCTGGATTCGCATCCGAGTTCGATTCTTCGACGTGGATGCTCATTCATCTTCTCTCTTTACTTGTAAAGCAAGCTACCATGGTTATGGGTAGCTAATTTCTTTTGTATCAAATGTAGAGGTAGTCTACCTTAGCTTTATGTATTTCTTTTGATTGGCCTTGTATGTGAACAAGTGATGATTAATATATGAAGAATATTTTTGTTCTTAATGATCCATTCTTGTTTTGTAAAACTCTAGACATAGATTTTGTGAAACTTGACCTAAAATATTCATCTATCAATTTATAGATTAGATTGACCGGTTTATGGTTGATAGTTGCTTTGTGTTAAACTTAAAGCTTACTATATTAGTTGTTATATGAAGAGATCATGTAGCGATGAATACGGTATTTCTCACGACGCCGCTCTAGAGATAAATGGTGTCGAGAGAGTGCATGATGATATTAATCTGATCCTCCTTCACATGCAAGATTGAAAGAATACGTATAAGTTAGGGTAGATGAAAGCTACTTTTGATATATCTTTGTTAATCAAACACTTTAGAATTTATCAGCTTTGCTACTAAAAATCGTGACAATTTATGAACCAAGATTTGAAACCCTTTTTCTTAGAACTGTAAACTGTTGAAAGGAAGGCATCAAAATATCATACAATCCCTGTGGAGATGATAACAAAAGTTCCCCCTTTAAATAACAATTCAAACAAAATGGCACTGTTGTCGGGGATTATTGTGATATTTCAAGCATTGCAATAGTTTACTGATTTTAAGATATTTGCATTGTGATCTTACCCCTACTTATTTTTCTTGTGTTGTGTAATTTGTTTGGTTAAGTATGCAGATTCTGTTTATGCGAGGGAGTGTAACTGCAGACCAACCTCTTTTCGATCCTGAGATTGAAGGAACCGCTTGTAGGCTCAATAGCAGAACTAGGTGGAGGAGGAATTTTTCCAAAGAAATACGAGAGCATAGAGAAACTTCTTCATCTACACCCATTGTTATGCCAAATATGGCAGATCCACCACCACCACCTCCTGCTTCAACCCCATATGTTAACAGTCCAAGACACAAAATTCAATTTACGCGTAACACCCACAACGGGAGGCATTCTGAGATAAAAACTAGAATCCTTGATCTTTTATATGCAAATCCCTTTACGGGGATGGACCATGAGGATCCGTTTACACATCTCATGAAGTTCTATAAGATAACGGGTGCAACTGGAGCACCAGAAGTCGAAGAGGAATCCTTGTTTAAGAGACTATTTCCGCATTCATTAATAGAGAAGGCGAAGGAATGGTATCTTGACCAATCTACTCTTGTGATAACGGATTGGAATGTTTTGGAGGAGAAGTTTCTTGAAAGATTCTTCCCTCAATCAAGATTTATGAAGGCCAAGACCTCAATTTCAGTGTTTGCGCAAGGAGGAAGCAAATCTCTCAATGAAGCTTGGGAGAGATTCAAATCTATGCTGAGAAAGTGCAAGGGCCATGGTTTTAATGATTTGACTCAATTTCGCATTTTCCGCAGCAAAGTTCAACCCGTTCATAAAACTCTTTTAGATTCTATAGCGGGTGGTTCTCTAATGTCAAAAAGTGCAGAAGATGCAATGTCCATCATTGATATGATGGTGCTAAATGATCATCAAGGTCAACATAACTATGGTACTTTGCAAAGAAAATTGGGAATTATCGATTTGGGAACAAATGATGTTATTCTTGCTCAAAACAAATTACTCTCGCAACAAGTGGAGTTGTTGACAAAGAAAATGTAAATGCTTCCACAACAAAACAAAGAGATGCAAGACGTTCCCAATAAAGTTCAACAAATTTCAAGTTGTGAATCATGTAAAGGTGATCATCCTACCGGCTATCATCCTCTGGTCGTTGAAGAAGCCAACTATGCGGGAAACCAAAATCAAGGCTATCAACCAAGACCACCATATCAAAGCAATAACCAAGGCTACCAACTGAGAGGTAATAGCCATGGTTACCAACAAGGGTGGAGGCAAGAGCCGAGTTCTTCTAATCGTCAACCATATCAAAATTACAACCAACCTCCACAAAACCAAGGTGGAAGCTCAAATATTGAACAAACGTTTAACCAATTCATGCAAATGTCTATCTCCACTCAAGAGTGTATGAATGCGGAAATTCGACTCAAGTCAAACAATTTTCCAAGCAATTAGTTGACAAATATAAAGAAACCATTCTGGCTAATATTCAAGTGAATTAGAAGGAGTATTGCAAAGCCATCTTTACTAGGAGTGGGAGAACAATTGTTGTGGGAGTTGAAAAAAGTGTTGCAGTTGAAAAGGAGGATGAAATAGTTGAAGGAGTTGAAAAAAATGATGATAAGGAGGTAGTTGAAAAGAAGGATGTAGAAAAGAAGTTGAAAGAAGAGAATTTGAAAAAAAGTGAAAAAGGAAAGGAGTATGAGGGATATGTTCTTTTGAAAAAGTTACCATATCCTAATGCTCCTATGAAAAAAGAAAATGAAAAGAATTATCCTAGTTTCTTGGACATTCAGTCGGTTGCAAATAAACATTCCATTCTCCGAGGCTTTGGAGCAAATGCCAAAGTATGCAAAACTCATGAAGGACATACTTACAAAAAATAAGAGATATACGGATAAGGAAACCATTGAGCTCAACACAAATTGTAGTGATATAGTCCAAAGTATTCTTCCACGGAAGGAAAGAGATCCATGAAGTGTGGCTCTATATATAACTATAGGTAGTGATTTCAAATGCAAGGCTTTGGTCGATATGGGAGCTAATATTAATTTGATTCCTTTATCTGTGGTCAAAAGACTCGAGAACATGGAGATGAAGTCAACAAACATGACTGTATAATTTGCAGACAAGTCTAGGACTCATTCTCATGGAGTTGTTGAAGGCGTGTTATTGAAAGTCGACAAATTTTTATTCCTGGTTGATTTTGTAGTCATGGACGTGGAAGAAGATGAGGACACACCAATATTCTTTGGAAGACCTTTCATGAAGACTGCTAGGATGTTAATCGATGTTGATGAGGTTATAATGAAGGTGAGAACGAATGATGAAGAAGTGTGTTTTACACTTTTCAAAGGTCTGGTGTATTCAAATCACTTGGAGGACAATTTTCAAGTGAAAAAAGAAGATGCAAGAGTTGCGGTGAAGAAAAAGAAATACGAACACACAAGGGTTGCATCAAAGAAAAAGAATGAGGAAAGATCCAAGCTTGAAGCGGTTTAAAAAGAAGGATGAAGAGGCCAAGGAGGCTACGATAAAGTAATGTTTGGACTTTTCATTCTTAAGGAAAAATGGGCCAAGAACTGGTCATGACAACAGTTGAGGACTTTGGTGGTAGAGCGAGTTCATTCAAAAGCTAATTCAACCGCTTTTAGTTACGAGGTTTCAAACCTCCGGTCAATCGAGCTCAAACGATGTTAACTAAAGGGCTAGTTGGGAGGCACCCCAACACTGTAAGTACCCCTTTCATCTTTAATACTTTTGTAGTATAATATAGTATAGGAAGTGTTATGGTAGAATGAGAAGAAAAGAAAAAAAAATCAAAAATCTGTCTCATTTGCCTTGAGTTCGCTAGGCGAACCTGGGGCGAATGTTCACTGGAAGTTCGCTAGGCAAACTGAGTAAGACAGAGAAAAATTACAATTTTTCTTCCACATCACTTAAGTAATATTTTGATGTGGGCCTAAAATTCGTGGGCCCAAGACCCTTTTTACATATTTTGTGGGGAAAATCTTTCCCCATTACCTTTTTTTCTTTCCCATTCCCTCTTGTCTCTTTAAACTTCCAAAACACACACAACACACATTTCTCTTCTCTTTCAATCGTATCTATGCAAGTGAAAATTGTTTCCAAGTTTCAGTTCAAATTCCATTCTCTCTATTCAACTCATATCAAGTTTGAGTTCATTTATTCATTCCTCGCTTTTATTTGAAACATTTTGTTAGGGTTGATGTGAGCAACATTTAGAAACTTTCTTCTAGGCTTTGTAAAAAATTTTTTCTTGTTTGTGTGTATTAGTTTACATTGCTATGCTTGTTTGGGTATTGAACTTTAAGAATCTTTGAGATTTGAGGTGTTCTTGCTTAGGTAAAAATTGAAATTGGTTTGAATTAAATTTTGAGAAATTTGAACCTTTGCATGAATAGTGTGGCTTAGTTTTTGTTGTTAATTGATACTCATTTTACAATCTGAATAAAATTGTTTGAGTGACAAAAATTGCATTGTTATTGTGCTGATATTGAATAGGCAGAACCTGGAATTTTTCAAATTCACAGGGTTCTCCTTGATTTCGATTGGCAAACCTAGAGCGAGTATTCGCTAGGTCTCACTAGGCAAACTCAAGGGGAATATGACAACAAGTTTGATTTTTGAATTGTACTGAGATTTTTTGTTCTGAATTTTTGTGCACTGCTTTGTTACTAATGTATCATGTGTTTTATTTGTTCGTTATCTTTGGTGAATATGCAGATGGTACCTCCAAAGGAAAACCCTTCCAAGAAAATAAAGGTTGGAAGCTCATCCCTTCCGTAACCAAATTCATTTGATACTGATCAGTTCAAAGGAGCTAAGAAGGCTGCAAGATATGTTGCTATTGAGAAGAGGTTTAACATCAATCCTCAAGGTTCCTACCGGGCGGTAGCAGTAATTCTCCATGGTAAAAAGTGGGACAATTTAATTACACCTTATGATAGTTATTATATGGAGCACGCAAGGGAGTTCTATGCTAATGCTCTTTTGGATGACAACGAGGTTTTCTCTTGGACTACATAAGTTTATGGAATTGAGGTTCGATTTGATCGAGATACTATGAACCATGTTTTAGGAACACCTCTCACTTTGGAGGATGATGAATTGGATGAGTACTATAGGAATTTGAGGTTGAACAAAGACATTGAGAATATTTCTGGTGTTTTACTTTTGGAGGGGAAGTCGGTGGAATTGAACCTATATGGGGTTCCAAGAAGATACCGCAGGGATGATATGCGACCTCTAGCACAACTGGTGCTTCTCTTGGTGTTGACAAACATCAAGCCAAAGTTTCATACCTCCATTATACCCATTCCAGTTGCACACTTGATCCATAACATTTTGAGTGATACTCAGATTGACGTGGCTAGGATTATTGTTGATGAGATGCACGTTGTTGTTGAGAGTGGAATTAAACTAGGGTCGAGAGCTAATTGTCCCTTGATTTTCCCATGTCTAATCATGGCTTTATGTGTGCATGCGAGGGTGAAACTACCCTCCCATTGTCAGGTGACCATCCCAGCTTCCATTGATGACAATTATGTGGATAAGTTTTACGGGCCCAGGAGCATGAGTGAAGGACAGACTTCTGGTGTTGGTGTTGGTGTAGAAGCTGAAGAGGCTTCTAGTTATAGAGTGGCAGGCTCCCAGAGTTTTGACTCATTTAAGAGGGAGGTCTGCAACTACAACTAGGACTTGATGGCAGCTACTCAAAGGGCCATGATCGATATACCTGATTCTATATAGGTTTTATAGCTACAGTACCGAGAGCCTTCCATGGCGCGATCGATGATGACTAGGAAGCAGTTCCGAGCTCATGCTGGTTGGCCTGAGGCTAGGCCACAATTTGGTGGAGGGGAAATTATAGCTGATCCTGGTGAGGCTAGTGATGCTGAGGAAGCTGGAGATGATAAGGATGTTGGTACTGATGCCAGTTTTGATTCTGAAGAGGTGGTTGATATGGATAAGGAGATCGAGCCCGATGAGGACTAGTTTTTGATGTTTTGGAGCATGATTGTAGGCTACTTCCTTTGGTTGCTACAAAGTGAAGTTTTCTGTTATCTTAGATCATTACTATTTATATGTTCTATTTTGATTGTATTCTCTTTTGTATTGTACAATATCCACATGTGGATTATTTTGGATAATGTTCGTATGTACCACTTTTTGATACTAGTACTTTTGTTGGTGTTTTTACACCATAGCATTTTAATGTTTTTTTCAGTTGAATTCTTTAGTCTACGAATATTTGACTTTAGTTTTTAGTTTCTGTTTATGTTGTTTAGAGTTGAATTCTTCATTTTAGGAATGTTCAACTCTAGTAGTTTTTTATGGTTGATTGATAGCTTGTTTTGAATTTAATGTTTCTCTCTTTGGTGACTAAATATGGAAGCTTGAAGATTGGTTTCTATTTGCTAAAAGTATCCAATGAAGATTCTCCTAAGTTTGGATGACGATGATAGTATTTGAATACCATGAATGCATGTAAGGCACATGGTTACCTCTTTCTAGGATGCTAGAATGTTTAAAAAAAATTTTCTTTGTTCAGATGTAATTTTGTTTCATTTTGAAAATGTGTTTGAATGCTTATTTTATTTAGGTTCCAATAGCCACAAATTTGTGAGAAACCTCCATTGTTTACCATATGCATAGGATAACTGATAAGCTTTGTTAATACATTTGATTCATGCTTAATCTTGTGATTATTTTGATTTTGTGAAAGCATTAGATATGATCAAGGTATTTGTTGATATTGAGCATAACCATATCTCAAAAAGTAACTTACCCATGAGAAATGAGAATTTGCTAACCTTTTTTAGCTTAGTAGTTTAGATCCTAGTTTAGTGATGAACTTGGTATTTGTACATAATTTGAAAGTTAGTTCATCATTGAATTTTATGGGATTCTAAAAAAGTTCCTGAACCTCTGAAATTGTTCTAAATTGTCTTCCTTGCCATAAAAAGCAAGGAACATTCACTTGACTTTTTGTTGAAACCAAGTTGGGGAGAGTAAAAAGAAAAGTGGTAGGTGTTGTACCCCAAAAATTGACCAACCTTTTCTTGTACTTGGCTTATGTTTCATTTCATTTTAGCATTTGAATTTGCATATAATTGTTCTTAACAGGGGATCAAGAGGTGTATTATGACATTCAAGAGGATGGACTCTTTGGTTTCAAGCTCTAGCCAGAGTATTTGTGCAAGCCATCAAGTGTTTATCCTCACCATGGAAGTTTCAAAGCTCCTTGAGGGGAGAAGTTTGTGTATTGGAATCACCTCCCATCCTGAGGATCATCAGAGGGTTCTCAAGGATTCATAAGGTCTTGTTCTTGGTTGAGGAATGGTGAAAAAGCTCGTTGGGTACTTTAGGGGTCATTGCGGAGCTTGTGTAGTCATTCAATTCATCTGCAAGAACCACAGTCAAAAGATATGGAACTAGGGTTTAATCTGGACATCCCAAAGTCAATTGTGGACTTGAGAGGGTTCAAGATTTGGTTCTGATGCACACAAACCATGGGAATTCATCTTAAAGCATCTAGGATGTCATGTTAAGATATAATCAAGAAGAATCAAGAGTTCAAGAAGTTACTAATTTAGAGTTTTAGATGATTTCAGTGTAAAATCCCCTTCTATAGTGCCTAATTTCAAGGAAAATTTACCCTTTGATGCAAGCTTAATCTCTTTTTCATGAAAATATGAAACTTGTAGGTAATGTTCTTAGCTTTCTTTTGAGTACAACAACTCATCCATTGAGTTTCTACATCTCAAGTTATGATGCAAACAAGTTGAGGTTCTCAGATGAAGATATTTTTGGTCAACATAAAGTCAACTCAGTTCCAAGGCATTTTTTTTACCTAGAATCAAGTTTCTCCTCAACTTCAATTGAACGTGAAAGTTGTTCATAATGGTCTTAGCTTTCCAAAAAGTCCTAGAAGTCCTTTTAATCATTTGTACATCTTAAGTTATGGACATCACAAGCCAAGGGCATTTTTGGAAAGTTCATTTTAGGTCATTTGTTTCAATGGTCTTTTTCATGAACTTATGTACCTCAAATGCAATTCCAACCAACATGAAACTTGTGCCTAAGAGTCTTAACTCCACATTGAACTCAAAGTTCATGAGTATTGTTGAATTATATGGCCATATGGAGCTTTTTCAAAGTGAAATTTTGGTTTTTGGTCATGGTTTGAGTACTTTGCATTATAGGTCTTTTTTGCCTCATATTTTGAGTTGTTTCACACCATTACATGCCTAAAAGAATTTTTCCACAATCAGACCAACAAGAATACCATTTACATGCCATTTTTTCCAAATTTCTTACTTAAGAAGTAATGAATTGAAACCTTGTGCAAACCTTTCCTACATGAGCCAAACCAATCCTATTGTTTTCTACACACCACACATGGCTAAATGCTGACCTAATAAGGAGTGGAAAGTTGCTAACCCGTGTGTGCTTCAAAATGGAACTTTTTTGGGTAAATATTGGAATCGCACAATGCATCCATTATGGGCCTACATGATCACTACAAACCCATCATATAAGAGTCAAAATTTTGCCCTAAATGCTCAGCATTGGCTGGTTGTGTGAGAGGAAGAGAGAGCACTCCAAATTTCCTCAAATTTCATTTTCGTTGAATCTTGCTCTACACGGGGTTTCGCTTCAAACTGGTGCTCAATTCTCCTTCACAGAAGCTCAAGGAAGAGATTGGAAAGCTGAGACTGAAGCTTGCATGCCATTTGAAGGGTCAACGGAACCTCTCCGTTAGGTATTTTCTTCAACTTATTTCTCTCATTCTAGACATGCATCAGGCCCATTCTGGCTTACATCTGAAGCCCTACCCATGGTAGGCCATGTTTGAATTGATTGCTTGATTATTTGTTGAGTTTTCAGTTGACATGTTAAAAAATTGTGATCCACTTTCCTACTTATTTAAGAGGCTTTTTGAAAAATAAAGGTTGGATTTGGACTCCTTGCAATGATAGCTTTCGATTGGTGCCAGATTTCTGGATTTTTATGGTGTTTTCAGGCCTCAGCTCTGGCGAGCTGGCCGGAGAAGACGACCGGAGCCCTAGCTCTGGCGTCTGGTTATGTTTCAGGCCAGTCTGATGTGGCTGCATTGAATGTTTGACAAAGTGGCGTGTTGCACTCTGATTCGCTTGACTGTGTCCAAGTGTAGTGTTGACTCCACATCACTTAAGTGAAACGGTGTGTTTCTCTTAAGTCTGACCCATCGTGTATTTAGGCTTAGCTTGCTATTCACACCCTCCAGATTTGGGGCCCAAACGTGATAACACTGGCTGTAGTGCATTCGGAATTTTACTTTTACACCTCCCTTTTGATTTTGTCTATTTTATTTTATTTTTTATTTCTGTTTTCTTTTCAATCATTTAAAATAGCTCCAATCATCCAAAAATTCCCAAAAAAATATTTTCTTATACTTTGAAATGTTATTTAATTTTCCATGTTTTTTTTTCTGATTTTATTTTTATTTGCCATTTTATTTTAAATTTGCAATTAAAAGGGTTTTATGGTGTTTACTTTGTATGATCATGATTGTTTGGACTTCAAATCATTATCCCCTATGATCATGGCTTCTCCCTCACTTAGGTGAGGGATTGAGGCATCTTTGAGGGTGATTTTGAATAGCCATGGATCATTTTTCATTTGATTTTGTTTTGACTTTTCTTGTCCCTCGATAAACCCTCGATAAGGTGGAGCACTCTTGATAATTGATTTATTTGGTGATGACTTGAGCTGATTTTGGCTTTGAAACTTTGGCTTCTGTTTTCCATTTGGCTTGGTTACTTTGTGCTTTTTTATTTGGATTTTATGGAACAATTTTACTATTTTTGATGAAGCTTGCAAGTCAAGTCATCTTAGGAAGTGTTCATACAAACTAGTTTGACCTAGTTCCTTTGGGAAATGACTTATATGGATCCCATATGCACCTTATGAGTCTTGATGTTTGTTTATGACATGATTAAGGTGCTGGTTCTTGACTTTTTAGGTCATACACTTGTGTAACTTGTTTCACAAGTTACTTAGGAGTTAGGCATTTCCACTTGTTTTTAAGTGTTGGACATGTGATAGAACTTTGGTTCTTCCATTTTCCTTGACTTGGTTCTTGTTTGTGCCTTGTTCTTAACCTTGATTTGAGCTTTCCTCTCTTGGTTCCATTTCTGCCCCATGTGCTTTGGTCATCATTCAAGGTGATTTGGTTTACTTGTTTATGCTTTGAGTGTGCCTTGAATGATGGATCACTTTTAGCACTTATTTGTGCTTTTCTTTTGCATGATCAATTTGAATTATTTGGTTGAGATACTCTATATGTGTTTGATGCCCGAGCTTTTTTATCCCATCTTCTCTTTGATCATGGCTTTTTGGTTTTGGTTTTAGTTTTTGTTTAGCTTTGCTTAAGTGATTGATGTTTGAATGGTTGTAGGAGTTGTCACTTCTCCCATTTCATCTCACTCTTCTTGACTTGTTTAAGTCAACTTGTTTGTGTTTTTTTTGTTGCATCATTTGACCCTCATATTTCATATTTGCATCTTTGCATATCATGTTTGCGTTGCTTTTGACTTGTTTAAGTCAACTTCTTCTCATTCTTCATTTCATCTGTGATTGAATTATCTGTTGTTTACTTGGTTTTGCCATGATCCCTTAGGATTCCTAGTCCCTCTGTTTAAGATGGGGGTAGGAGAGACATCAGGTGTTCAATCCTTTGCATGATGACATTAGGATAGATTTCCCTTAATCCCAACTTTAGAAGCATTGTGCATGATAACATTAGGGTTCAGTTTCCCTTAGAGTTTGTGTCTTTATCTTCTCATCTCTTAATATCTTAAGACACTTAATAAAGGATAATAAATGTTGTACACTGTAGATGCTTTTGATTGGCTTCATTTTATGGCAAAACATTAATGTATGAGTAAATGTCATAACTGATGTTAGGATATACATGAAGAGTGTTATGAAGGGAAAGCTAAGAGTAAGTGAAGTTGAATGTCATGACTAAATGTTATGACATTGATCGTATGACATCAGGGCGTGCAGGGTTTGTTTTTCTGTTATTAGCTCAGGCTATACTTCAAAAAACAATACAGGAAGCATAGTTATTTTAGGCAACATAACAAGAATTACCGAGGATAACATAGAAGGCTTCTGACCTAATGATAAGTGCGAAGCTTCATCAAGAAAGGTTTATCTTGGGTAAACCTAAATTCTCTACCAAGGCCCAACGCAGGCTGCTACTATAAATAGAAGAAGGATCATTCCTAATGGGTAGACACACAAAGAATAAAGCTTCTAGTGAGAGATCATAGAGTGTGATTTGTGAGTGAAGAGGTTTTTCTCTTCGCGTGTGTCTAGGAGTCTTAAGATTCCTTGTGTGCTAAGCAAGTGTATGTTGTATAATTGCTTTGATTATTGTGTATGAACAGGTGTGTTCATTGTGTCACTCAAAGTTGTTAAGCAAGAGTGTATGTCACTTGATCAAAGCTGTGAAGCAAGATTAAAGTGTGTTTGAAGTGTATCTTCATATTGGTTTTGTAATTGTGTATTGATATCACTGAGGTGATTGATGGGGAGTGAGTGGGTATACTCAGGTCTAGTGGTCTCTAGGCTGAAGTGTCATTGGGTAGGTCTTAAGTGAAGAGTGCAAACTGGGATTGATTAATTCTATTGATAGTGAGTTTCCTCCCTGGCTTGGTAGCCCCCAGATGTAAGTGTCGTTGACACTGAACTGGGCGAACAATTACTTGTGTTATTTACTGCTTTCCATTTACAACTTATTATTAAGTGCAGTCGTCTATGTTACAGTGGATGTCATAACATCCGTGATAACATCCATCGTGTGCTTGCTAGAATTTCACTTGGCATCAGAGCAGGCACCCTGCCTGTTATTTTCTGGGTGAGATCGAGGGAAGATGAATTCTGGTACTATGGATAAAGACATATGACTCACAAATAGACCACCAATTCTGGATGGCTCTAATTATGACTATTGGAAACCTAGGATGATTGCATTCTTGAAGTCTCTAGATAGCAAGGCATGGAGAGCTGCAAACACGGGATGTGAACATCCAGTGAAGAATGACAAGGATGGAGTATCTGTGTTAATTCTTGAAGAGGAATGGAACAAAGAACAAGAAGCCTTGGCTCTTGGGAACTCTAAGGCATTGAATGCACTCTTCAATGGTATAGACAAAAACATCTGCAGACTGGTACATCATTGTGAACAAGCTAAGGAGGTTTGGGACACTCTCAAAACTACTCATGAGGGAACCTCAAAATTCAAGATGTCAAGAATCCAAATGCTGACCACCAAATTTGAAAGTCTAAGGATGAAGGAGGATGAGACTATTCATGAATTCTACATGAATATACTTGAAATTGCAAACACCTCAGGAGCTTTGGGAGAAAAGATGTTTAAAGAAAAGCTTGTGAGGAAAATTCTCAGGTCTTTGCCTAAAAGGTTTGCCATGAAGGTCACTGCTATTGAAGTAACCCAAGACATATGCAGTATGAAGGTGGATGAACTCATTGGTTCTCTCCAAACCTTTGAGATGGGGATAGGTGATCAAGCTGAAAAGAAGAAAAGCATAGCTTTTGTGTCAAAGGCTGAAGAAGTTTCTGATGAAGACAATGGTGCAAGGGAGGAGAATCTGTCAGAAGCAATAGCCTTGCTTGGAAGATAATTCAGCAAGTCAATCAAGAGAATAGACCATAAGTCTAAGCCGTATGTCAAGAACAGCTCCTCTGACACCAACAAAGGGGAAAAATATTAAGATACATCTAACCAAAGCAAAGGAATTCAGTGTTATGAATGTGAGGGATATGGTCACATTAAAACTGAGTGCCCCACCTATCTCAAGAAACAAAAGAAGGGATTAGCAGTCACTTGGTCTGATGGAGATTCTGAGAGTGGATCAGAAGATGAGTCTGCAAAACATGCCACTGCTCTGAACAGTATATGTATATTTGATGGTGATTCAAGTAAAGATGAGCTGACTTATGATGAACTTGCTAATTCATATAAGAAGTTGTGCAACAGAAGTGGAGAATTATATCAGCAAGGAGAGCAATAGAAGAAACTCATAAGGGAGTTAGAGGCTGAGAAGATGGAGCATCTTGCAACAATAGAGTCTCTCAAAAGTGAAGCCAGCTTGTTGAAATCTAATCTTGATCAAATGACCAAATCCATAAGGATGCTGAACCCTGGGACTAACACTCTAGAAAAAAATTCTATAGAGTGGTCAGACAGCAGGCAACATGTCTGGACTGGGATTTGTTGGTGAACAGAAACCCATATTGGGGTCCAAGAAGCCAAAGACTGAGAATCAGAGGTCAACATGGATGTCACCAGCAATGTCACAACATCAAAAGAACAGAAGTAGGCACCAGACCAATAACAAACTCCAAGGGTATAGGTGTTACTATTGTGGAAAACTTAGGCACATTAAACCCCCCTGCTTCTGGTTACATGGTTTTCCAAGTCATCCTTATCAAGGCAAATCCAAACTGAGTGCTCATGCCAAGAAACAGTTGAAGGTGAGAAAAACACTTAGAAGGGAGGGGGGGTTGAATAAGAGTTTTAAGAAATATGCCAATAAAAACAACTCAAGATTTTTATCCTGGTTCGTTGAACTCAACTACTCCAGTCCACCTTATCAAAGATGATTTGCCTTTCTCCACAAGGACTTAATCCACTATTAATCAACTTATTACAATAGTAAACACTAAGAAAAACTGTCTTAGTCTTCTCAAGAACTACTGACCATACCTTGGTCTTCTCAAGGAATGTTTTACAAATTAATGTAAACTAAACAAGTGTTTAAATGCTTCTAATAAGCTGTATCATAACAATGATATTTACACTTAAGATTAAGTACAAATAAAACTATACAGTTTTATGATAGAACAAATGTATATGAACTTTGAGAGATTTCACTTTGATGCTTCAAGCGTGTGTATGAATATTTCTTTCTGAATAAGCTAGCCACTTCTAAATGTGGTAGAAGTTCTCCTTTTATAGCTTTTTCAAGGTGCTTTGAATAATGTGCAGCTGAGTATATTATATTCAAATATAAGACTTTTCATCAGCAAAAGGTATGGGCAGAGACATGCTTTCTGCAGGAAAAGTATGGTTGTAGAAGCTTTGGGATTTGCACCACGTCTCTTCATTGGACAAAATAGTCGTTGCTTACTTTGGAAGTAGCACTACGTCCAATCAGGTTTACAGTTTCTTCAACAAGCTTCCTTCAGGATGAAGTCTTCATAATCTGCACTTCAGAACTTGTAACAAGCTTAAAAGCAATGAATTACTTGAGATGATCATAGCCAAATGTTTAAGATGATCAGAGCTTGATAGATGATCAGAACTTGATAGATCAGAGTCTCAATCTTGATCAGAGTCTTCATCAGAGTATGCAGCAGTAAGTGCTTTGAGCGTGAATATTAATTTGATCAGAGTCTGATTATCAGAGCCTCAATCTTGCAATGAAATGAACTTCAGAGTCTGATTTGATCAAAGTTTTCAACTCTTCATATAATTCTTTTAGATATGCTTCAGATCATTCTGCAGCTTCTGCTTCAGATTCTTCTGGCAGCGTTTCAGAGTTTTCTGATTGTCTTGCATCTGATGCTTCAGAGCCTTGCGTAGTTGCTTGTACTTATGTATTTTACTTCTTTAAGAGTATTCAATTTAATACCTAAAACAATAATACTTGAACAAATTTTAGAGTATATATTTTCTTAACACAAAATTCCATAAGAGTTATCATTAAAACATAGAGATATAAGAAACACCAATTTGTGTTCTAACAACAGTATCATGCTAGACCCAAGAAGGAAGATCCTGTCAAGAAGCAACAATGGGTTGCCAAGGAGATTGCTCTAGTAGCTCATACCTTTCTAAGGATGCCAACCAGAGAAGATTAGTACTTTGACAGTGGCTGCTCTAGACACATGACTGGAATGGAGAACCTTTTGGTAAATATCAAACCTCATTCCTCAAGTCATGTAACATTTGGTGATGGAGCTAGAGGAGAAATCACAGGGGCTGGTCAGCTAGACTATCCTGGTATTCCAAAACTGGATGATGTCATGTTATTTAAAGGACTGACTGTTAATCTTATCAGTATCAGTCAGCTTTGTGACCAAGGATTTAATGTTAAATTCGCTAAGAGTAATCATATTGTTACCAATGAAGAAGGTGAGGAAGTTATGAGAGGGTCCAGAGCTAAGAACAATTGTTAGCTATGGAAGCCCAGAAGTAACCTCAATGGCATGGTCCAAAAATATAAGAAGGATCAACTGTGGCTAGAGAAAGGAAAACATCTTCTAAAAATAGAAAGGATCATGTCCAAAACAGTAGCAAGAGGAACTTCAAAGTCTACTTCAGATAGTAGGACAGGATGTGGTAAATGTCGTGTGGGAAGGCAAGCCAAGAAGGGACACCCAAAGAATGGCCATCAGGGAAATCTAGATATGCTATACTGGAATCTGATGGAGTCCATGGAAGCTACCCAGCATACAGGGAGCAATGTCACTCAGAATGTCATGACATTGTTTTGTAACATTCTCAGTGCCATAAATTGCGATCCAAGTTAGCCAGAGAAAGACATGAAAAATATTGACTGGCTTCACCTTGGGAAAGAATATGAGGAACTAGGAGACTCAGAAGCATATAGTGATGACAGGGATACAAGGGATCTCAAGACCACTCAATTTAAAAATTCACTAAGTAAGTTGAGAACTAGGCCTAATACTGAATTTTAGCAATTAATAGGGAATTATATTTTGAAAAATAATCATATTCTGATTGGTCAAAATATTGAATTCCCTCCACTTCTTCAAGCAAACCCTTCTAGCCTCTTTTGCTTCTACCAATTTTCCTCTTTCCTTACCTCACATAACCTCATCAGAAAACCTCTTTCGATACAGCCTAAGTCATCTAAAATGTCCCAACATCATACCTCCATCCCTACCAAGCCCGACTCTGCTCAGCACAAGAGCATCTCTCTAGATGATGTGATGGATGTCATTTCTCTAAGTATGATTTTTGGAAGAGG
Source organism: Lathyrus sativus (assembly GCA_963859935.3). Lineage (NCBI taxonomy): Eukaryota > Viridiplantae > Streptophyta > Magnoliopsida > Fabales > Fabaceae > Lathyrus > Lathyrus sativus. Next base: position 372,658,142 of record OZ012741.1, read on the forward strand.
TAGTGAAGGCCAAACTTCAGCTCCTTCACATGCAGAGCAAAAAGGTAAGAATTCTGAATTCTCCATAAACAACAATAACAAAATGAAGGACTCTACACATAAGGACAGATATGTAGATGACCTGGTCTCCAAACTATTTCATGAAGGTTGTGAAGTACAAGGGATAACCATTCCCCTGTCCAGGGTAGTCCATCTCCTCGTCACAATGAAGGCCATGAAGATGACTCTGAGTGTTTCTCTGCTAAGTCTAACCCTAAAACAGAGAACCTAGAAAATTTAGCTAATTCTGTGGTACAGGAGGAAGGTCTGGATGATGACCAACATGATGAAACCAAGAGCTCAGAAAATGAGGTAGAGATGAATGAAGCTGCTAGAATTGGTGATCATGTTGTAGATGTGTCATCAGATGATGAACTCATCAAGAATGTTGCTCTTGGTATAGGCAGGAAACTAGTGACCAAGAAAGGAAAATTTGTACTTGAAGGAAATCATTCCAAAAGTCAGAGAAAAAGAACTCCTATTGGACCTTCTAAATCTTGGAACAAGGCATCAACTGCATCCAAGAGAAGGAAAGTTATGAATAGTGACTCTGAGTCTAATGGTGATGTTGTGAGAGATGTTCCTAACATCTTCAATGTGAAGAAATCCTCGAGTATGAAAACTCTGAAACCCATGCCAGCTGCTCCTCTAGACAATATCTCCTTTCATTCCATTCACAGTGTGACAAAATGGAGATACGTCTATCAAAGAAGAATAGCCCTTTAGAGAGACTTGGGAGAGGATGCCTTAGAGATCAAGGAGGTAATGGATCTTATCAACAAGGCAGGACTAATTAAAACAGTCGTTGGTTTTTCAAAATGCTATGAAGGACTGGTGAAGGAGTCTATTGTCAACATACCTGATTTAATCTCAAAAAGGGACAACAAAGAGTTCATGAAGGTATTTGTCAGAGGAAGGTGTATGCAGTTTTCACCAGCTGTGATCAACAGGTACTTAGGGCGAGCAAATGGGGGTGAGAAGGAGTTGGTTGCATCAGACAACCAGGTTTGCAAAATGATCACTGCAAATCAAGTCACTACCTGGCCATCTAAAGGTAAATTGTCTACAGCACTGCTGAGTGTAAAGTATGTCATTCTTCATAGAATTGGTGCAACTAATTGGGTGCCTACCAACCATACTTCCACCATTGCAGTTGGCCTTGGCAAGATAATTCATGCCATAGGTACCAAAGTTAACTTTGACTTTGGTCTACACATCTTTGATCAAGTTGTTAAGCACTCCACAACCAGTGCTATCAAGCTGCCCATTGCTTTCCCTTCCCTCATTTGTGAAATCATACTCAATCAATACCCTGGAATCCTGAATTCAAGTGATGTTGCCAGCAAAAGGGAACCTGCATTGTCCCTTCCCTTTAAACTATTTAAAGGAAGACATGTGCCACATATGGATTTCGCTTCTAGTGAGAAGGCCAAGATCTCTAAAAGAATGCTAATAGCAGAATTAAAGGCAACATGTAGGGAATTGGGAGAAACCATCGGGACAACAACTGCACGAAAGATCAAGTTAGAATCATTTATTCAAAGTCTTGAAAGAGATACTGCTAATGGTGTAGCTATGTCAGGTGCAGATTTTGACGACTGTGACAAGGATGTCTCAACCGATGCTTATAACATTGGTTCCAGCTCTGAAGAGGAAGAAGGTTGATGAGGTGGTAGCCTATTGTGTGGCTCATGCTGATGGTTACTAAGCTGATGGTGTGCTGCTGATGTGTGGTTGTTGGTTCTTTGCTTAGAATTTTTTGTTTTTCTTGTGACAGCAAGATATTGTGTGACGCTCTCCATGAGTAGTTTTTGCTTCTAATGACCCCAAACATGTGTAATGTTACTCATTATGATCTATACTTCTATTAGTTTGATCTTAATTTGCTGCTAAAAAGGGGGAGAGTGATAAGTGTTAGAAAACAGCAGGTGGAAGAATCTTGAAAACAGGTGGAAGACTCTTAGCTGAATTGCTGCTACAGGTATGTTGCAGGTGTGTGACAAGGGCTGCAGCAAATATGCATGATTGAAGATTTTGCTAATGTGAATGTGTGATAACAACTAATGTTGTTAGTGATGTGTGAGTTCCTAATGAGTATAGGAATGTATGTTAAATATATGTGTGTTCCTTGATGGAACCTAGTAGCTCTATAGTTGTTAGTGCTGTGTGTATCTGCAGGATGATTGCAGAATGTTGTACATCTCTTTAGGGGGAGTAGCACAGGTTGTTCCACAGTAGGTGTGCTTCAGGATGTCATCCTGAATGTCATAACATCCAGAGCAGGCTGGATGAATATATGTGACTGCAGGGTGTCTGTAGGTTTTGTACAGCTGGTGTGTTATGCATCAGTTGAGGGGGAGTAACTCTGATATGTTACTCAACACATTGTGACATCTGTAGTGCTGACTAAGAGATGGTTTGTGTGAATAGGTTGATCCTGAGAGCTAACAATATGAGTGTGTAGACAACACTGATAGTGTGTAGCTAGTAGCTTTCCTGTATGTTATGTTAGACTTCTGTTACTTGTAAACTCTAATATGTTAACAAGGTGTTTTAGCCAAAAATTCGCAAAAGGGGGAGTTTGTAGATACTTTTTGACTGGCTTCATTTTATGGAAAACATTAATGTATGAGTAAATGTCATAACTGATGTTAGGACATACATGAAGAGTATTATGCAGGGAAAGCTAAGAGTAAGTGAAGCTGAATTTCATGATTGAATGTTATGACATTGATCGTATGACATCAGGGAGCACAAGGTTTGTTTTTCTGTTATTAGCTCAGGCTATACTTCATAAAACAATCCATGAAGCACAGTTATTTTAGGCAACATAACAAGAATTGTTGAGGATAACATAGAAGGCTCCTGACCTAATGATAAGTGCGCAGCTTCATGAAGAAAGGTTTATCTTGGGTAAACCTAAATTCTCTACTAAGGCCCAACGCAGGTCTGCTACTATAAATAGCCGAAGGATCATTCCTAATGGGTAGACACGCAGAGAATATAGCTTCTAGTGAGAGATCATAGAGTGTGATTTGTGAGTGAAGAGGTTTCTCTCTTCGCGTGTGTCTAGGAGTCTTAGGATTCCTTGTGTGCCAAGCAAGTGTATATTGTACAATTGCTTTTATTGTGTATGAACATGTGTGTTCATTGTATCACTCAAAGTTGTTAAGCAAGAGTGTGTGTCACTTGATCAAATCTGTGAAGCAAGATCAAGGTGTGTTTGAAGTGTATCTTCATATTGGTTTTGTAATTGTGTATTGATATCACTGAGGTGATTGAGGGGGAGTGAATGGGTATACTCAGGTCTAGTGGTCTCTAGGTTGAAGTGTCATTGGGTAGGTCTTAAGTGAAGAGTGCAAACTGGGATTGTTTGACTCTGAATTAATTCTACTGATATTGAATTTCCTCGCTGGCTTTGTAGCCCCCAGATGTAAGTGTGGTTGACACTGAACTGGGTGAACAATTACTTGTGTTATTTAATGCTTTCCATTTACAACTAATTATTAAGTGTAGTTGTCTATGTTACATTGGATGTCATAACATCTGTGATAACATCCATCGTGTTCTTGCCAGAATTTCATACACTACGACCCTTAAGTACTTGAGGAATGATAGTTGGGGGGCCTCCTCTCAATCTGTCTAGAGTGTTTAGCGTATGCCCTTTGGGAGATAGGCGATGCATTCGCTCTCAAGTCATAGTCTTTAGTGCAACATGAGTTTCAAACTTAACTCAATTCACTTCTTCATAAAAAAAACACAAAACAAAACATCAAACCTTTTTATCCTTCGGGATTGTTTGCAAATCATTTTTAGAAAGAGTGTGTTAAGTCTTGGTTCTACCGCAAACAGGTAACACCTAAGTCTCCAATGGTCGAGCAACAATACACCTAACTGCTAGAACGAAGGTTTAACCTTGCTCAGTTAAAACACTTGAACCAACCAGTGGTCGTTTCAGCCCGAACTACGTTTACTCTGATTTCTCGTGCCAGAAGAGAATACGTAGGCACAAGATGGTGATGTCTTGGCGAGCAACCTTCCCCCCTCTCACCCGTAGTTTTCCGAACTACGTTGACTCTGACTTTCCCATTGCACGAGGGAATACATAGGCATAGAGCGGCGATGCTCTATCGAGTCTCTTTGCTTTTCTTTTGTCACTGCGAGCCATCCTTTTGATTGATTAACACCCTTTTAGATAGAGAACAAGCATGGATCATGTTGAGTACAACGGACGTGAGGGTGCTCATACCTTCCCCTTGCGTAACCGACTCCCGAACCCGAGATTTGGTTGCGATGACCTGTATTTTCCCTTTTTCGTAGGTTTTCTCCGATTGTTTCCTTTCCCTCTCTTTGGGATATATAACGAACGGTGGTGACTCTTCTGTCTTTGCCGGACCCCTCTTTACAACAATGCGATAGCTGGCGACTCTTCTGGGGAATCTTCCCATCCCCTATGCGAGTCAATCCTAGCGCTTGTGTGTTTTATCTTTTGGTGTGTATATATGTGTGTATGTGTTGCATTTGTAATTTATTGCATTTTGCATTTTACTTTCCGCACATTATTATCATCTTGATGTGCTGTTGGGTGGGATTGTTCCATTGTGTGATAAGGCAAAACCCATGCTTGAGTAAAACCTTAGGATTAGAAGTGGAAAGTAGTGATGGACCTGTATGTTTGGCATGCACTAATCCTCATGAAATTCACGCTCAGATGAGATTCTCTATGAGGACTACCTTTCCAGTCTGTTTCGGACAGTTGAGAGGATGTTGGATCTGAGGATTATCAACTCTGGGGACCGTTCACTTGGGAGTCAGCTAAGTGAAGCCGCTTCATTTGACTATGATGCCAAACCAGAAATGGTGAACGTATCTTCATTTCTCGAAAGTCTGTGATGCTGACGACCACATAGGATGCCAGACCTTGTCAGAGATAGGTTCATACCTGTGAGTGGGGAGGGTTATGCAGGAAACTTTGACCTTCAACCTACCCGGTTTTCTCGTCAGTGTGGACTTTTGGTCCTTGATACAATAGGGTTCCTTATATCAGTGCTGTGTTATTTTCTCGCTAATGTGAAGCGCTAGTTCATCTCAGTCAGCAGCACAACAATCTTGATCCCCTATTGCATTTGCATACTCATTTGCATTTTAACATTGACATGTATTTGTGTTTCAGGTGCATATTTTCTTCTTGATTCTAGTAATCTAATCCACTGTCAGCATGAAGCCCAACTTGAAGAGAACAGTAGTGTACAAGTTTCCAACACCAGATATAGGGTCCTTGCTCAGTTTGATGGAGGATTTCAAGAAAGACTATGGGAAGATTTTGAGTTATGTCTGCAAAGCTTCAATGTTTGAGTTAGGAGGTCTTCATACATTGCTTCAGTTCTATGATCCTTAGCTGTGATGTTTCACCTTCCTCGGATGTGTATTGATGCCTACTTTGGAAGAATTTTCCATGTTGCTAGGAGTCCCAGTTCTAGAATAAATGCCTTTCTACCATTCTGAAGCAGAGCCCAACTTGACAAAGTTAGAAATTTCCCTTCACTTGGATGTTTCTGAATTGGATGGAAAGATGATTTGAAGGAATGATGTACCTGGTTTCTCATTACCCTTCTTGGTGGGCAAAGCTCAACATTTTGAAAAAGAAGGATGTTAGATTGTCTTCAATGCTATCTTGGCTCTTTGTATCTATGGCATAATATTGTTTCCCAACATCTCAGATCATGTTGACTTGGATGCCTTTCATATCTTCGCCTCCAAGAATCTTGTGCCAACACTCTTAGGAGATGTTTATCATTCTGTCCACTATAAGAATGAGAACAGGAGAGGGAAGAGTGTCTCCTGCTATGTGCCTCTCCTGTACAGATGGTTTATTTTGCATCTACCTAAGTCTGGTCCTTTTGTTGACATCTTTGACACTGTTGATTGGTGAAAGACTTATGGGTTTAACCCCCGAGAATATTGTATGGTTTAACAGAGATCTTTTGGGTTTGGAGATTATTTACAGTTGTGATAATTTCCTTAATGTTCCATTGATTGGGAGAAAGGGGGGCATTAATTATAACCCTGCTCTCGCAGTCAGACAATTTGGTTACGCTCTAAGAGAACCTCCAAGGGAAGAAGAAATACAGGAATCTCTGTATTCCACCGGTTTAATTGACAATGAGACTTTAATCAGATTGGAAAAGGCTTGGGGTAAGATTCACCATAAAGGAAAATCTTCATTGGGTAGGAGTGATTGCAGAGCCTATGGGCCATACGTGGAATGGATCCAGGGAAGAGTTGAGAGACTGTTGCTACCCTTTCTGGTCAGAGAACCTTTGCATCCCTTGGTAGTTGAAGAGCCAACAACGGTTGATATTAAAAAATACAATCAACTATGGGCTGAAAAGGAAGAACTATACAAGGCAAATAAAGAGTTGTAGAAGGAAATCAGTTAGCTTAGAAGGGAAAAAAATCAGGCCAACCACTCATCCAAGAATCAGACAGAGATAGTGAACAAGATGGGTAGAGAGTTAACAGAAGAGATTCGTGCCCGAGAGCGAGTGGGTCGAGACTTGAAAAGCGTCAGTGATGTTCTCAAAGATAAGAAGAAGGAGCTAGAGAAAGCACATTTGGAGTTATCAAAGTTCATTGCTCAATGGAACGCTATCCTGACTAACAACAAAGAAAGAGAAGATGGACTTCGTCAACAGATTGTCAAGTTGAAGACTCAACTCCGTGTAAAGGATGAGGTAGATCTAGGAGAATCCTATCGCTGATACGAAAGCGACCGCAAGTTACGCGAAGCTCTTGCAACGTTGGAAGAGTTTAAGTTGAGAGCAGATTTGAAGAGGCCTAAACTTGAAGATGCATTTGGGGAAGGCGCCTGGGAAGATTATACTCAAGGCTTACAAGCTACCATCAGCAGGAGGGAGCTACTTATCTAGGGATTGATTGCTAGGCCTGATCACCCTGATACTAAGGAGTTATTGGAAGAATTCCAGACTCGCTATCGTACTTGATGCATTTTCTCTTTTGTATTTTGTTGTTTTGTACTCCGACCATCACCAGGATTGTTGGATGAGGTCGTGTTGACTCGGTTGTATTTTCCTTAGTGATGTGTTATGTATTGATACTCTGTTTCCCATTCTATTTATGAGAGAGGTTTTGTGGCTCCATCTATTGGCTCTTCATTCTCCTATTGTTCCCGTGGAACTAGAATCAAGGGGAAGATTTCCCTAAACCATATTAACATGTCTGCATTTTGCATCATTTTTCATATTTCATCGCAGGTGTTCTAGTTCCATTTACCTTATTTCTTTCTGTGGTTTCTCAGCACTGTTTCAAGATTGAAGACCGCACAATTCACCGCTATTCAACAAGGGAAAATTAGAAAAAGGCCATGGACCAAATTCAACTTGAGCTACAGGAGTTCTGTGACCGCATGGTGCAATTCATGGACCTGATACAAGGGGTCGCTAACGGTCAGGAACAACTGAGAACACTCGTTCAACCTATAATTTCTAGGGTTGACGAAAGTGGAGTTTTGTATGGTCGGACCGCTGTTGTTCCTCCTCCAGCTGACAATGGCACTCTTCATGCCAATGTCATCCCAACAGTTCTTGTTCCTCTGGGCGGAGGTAATTAGAATGGATCCCATGTTCCAGGGGAAACATGTGCTGTACATGGAAATGCTGGTCCTCAGTGGGAGAAGGACGAACAAGATGATATTTTCTCCATGGGAGATCTGGGAGCAGGTTTGCAGTCTGATTTAGACAGGAGGTTCAAGGTGATAGAAGAGAAGATGAAGAACCTTGAAAACCAGAATTCTCTTGGGCTGGATATGTCAAACTTGGGATTGATCCCAAGTCTGAGGATCCCTCCAAAGTTCAAGGTCCCGGACTTTGACAAATACAAGGGGACGACCTGTCCCAGGGTGCACCTTCGTTCATACTATAGAAAAATGTCTGCATACTCTGATGATGAGAAGATGCTGATGCATTTCTTTCAGAATGGCCTGTCTGGTCAATCCTTGGAGTGGTATATGGGTTTGGAGCCGGTCAATATTAGAAGCTGGAGAGACCTGGCGGAGGCCTTCGTCCGACACTATCAATATAATAGTGATCTAGCGCCTAACTGTGTGCAGTTGCAGAATCTGTCGCAATGGAGTAATGAGGGATTTAAATAGTACGCCCAGAGGTGGCGTGAGCTTGCTGCAAGGGTTCAACCTCCCATGGTGGAGAGGGAACTCATTGACATGTTTGTAGCTACACTGCCTGGTGTGTACTACAAGAAGTTGGTAGTGAATATGTCTGATAGCTTTTCAGATTTAATCATCACTGGTGAACGGGATGAAAATGGGATTAAATTGGGAAAGATCCAAGTGGGAGAGGGATCCTCATCTGGAGGAGGAAGGAAGAATTTCGGTAACAAGAAAAGGGAAGGAGAGACAAACGCGGTCTCAGAATGCAGGAATAATAACAGAAATAGAAACAGAAATCAACAATATCATCAGCAACAACCTCAGGTTGCGAGTATTGTTATTCCAACAGTATAGCCTCAATAAAAACAACGTCCACAACAATAGCAGAATTACGCACCGCGACAGTTTCAAGACCATGGGAGAGTAATGAATAGATAGTTTGATGCACCACCAATGCCATACTCACAACTCTTACAACACTTGTTGCAGCTTCAGATGGTTCAGAAAAGGACAATGGCACCTCTGACCGGCGCACCACCCTTGGGGTATGACACAAACGCCAGATGTGAGTTCCATTCGGGCGCCCCGACCATCATATAGACAACTGTAAGACTTTCAAGCATAAGGTTTAGGACCTTATAGATAGCAAGGCAATTAATTTTACAAATGATGCGCCTAATATTGTGCAAAATCCTATGCCCAACCATGGAACGGCTGGGGTAAATGCTATTGTGGAGGAAGAGAATTTGAATTTGGTGACCAAGGTTGAAGAGCTGAGAACTCCTTTGAGTTTAGTTAAGATGAGGATGTTGAAGGGAGGAGTGTTTCCAGGCTGTATTGAAAATTATGAAGGTTTTTTGGCTCATCCTGAGGGATGTGAGGACTTGAAAAACCATGTGCAGAGATTAATGAATGAAGGCGTACTACAATTTGACAGAATTGGTAAAGAGAAAGATGAGAAGGTGATTGGTCAAGAGAAGGATGAGGTTGCCACGATCTCAATTCCTTTTAGAACCATTAACATATCTGCGCCGCCGAGGCCAGCTACCGTTATAATCACCAAAGCAGGGCATGTGCCTTACGAAAGCACTAAAGCAATCCTGTGGAATTATGGGCTGAAGTCTTTTGTAATGGTAAAAAATAAGAGCTGCAGGGAACAACGTTTGATTCTGTGGATAATTTAGTTGGAACAGGCAGAATGATGAGAAGTGGGAGGGTGTTTCCACCTCCAGAGGCTAATGTTGAAAGACCGGATAAAGGAAAAGGGAAGGCTATTGTTGAAGAAAGTTCTCAGTAGGGTGAGAAAGATGCTTTGTTGAAAGACACTGAGGAATTCATGCGTCAGATTAGAAAAAGTAATTACGAGATTGTGGACCATCTACAACAAACCCTGTCAAAAATATCAATCTTACCATTATTATTGTGCTCTGAGGCACATCAGAATGCACTTCTGAGGATTCTAAACACTACGTATGTGCCATAAGGGATATCAGTGAACCAACTAAAAGGAGTGGTGGCACATGTGAATGCGGGAAATGGATTAGGATTTACTGATCTTGACTTGAAACCTAAAGGAAGAAACCGCAATCACGCCCTGCACATTTCCATTGAGTGCAGAGGAGCTGTATTATCTCATGTTCTTATGGATATCGGGTTTTCACTTAATGTGTTGCCCAAAAAGGCTTTGATGAAGCTTGACACCCAAGGAGTAATATGCACTCCTAGTGATCTGATTGTGTGAGCGTTCAATGGAACGAGGAGGTCTGTGTTTGGAGAAGTGACTCTTCCTATCCAAGTTGGCCCGGAGGTTTTTGACGTCGTCTTTTACATAATGGATATCCAACCAGCATACAGTTGCTTGTTAGGTCGACCCTGGATTCACTCGACAGGGGCAGTGATGTCGACCTTCCATCATAAGCTAAAGTATATGGTGGGTGGAAGCATTGTCACCGTCTGTGGTGAGGAGGACATCATGATCAACCATTTATCCTCGTTCAAGTATGTGGAAGCCGATGGGGAGATACATGAGACTCTATGCTAAGCATTTGAGGTAGTACAAGTCAGAGAGAAGGCGCCAGTTGTGGGCGGAGTCCCTGAGGTTGCTATGTCCTCATTCAAAGAAGCGCAAGCTGTAGTAAAGTCTGGATCATCTCAAGGTTGGGGGCAGGTGTTGAGTATCCCCAATAAGTAAGATAAGTTTGGATTGGGGTACAACTCGTCGTCTTCTTCTTCAAAGAGGGCTCCGCGCTACAGAGGACCGGTACAATTTACAAGTGGTAGGTTGATATTTGACTGAATCAACGATGTGCCCGAGGATGGGGGTGATAGTGATTGTGATATGGATGCATGGATCCAGCCATGTGTTCCCAGCCAGAGCCTGAGCAACAGGACTCTTGAAGAAGTTGTCCAAGTGACTCATGAAGAGTAATTATCTTGTTTTATGATTATGTATAGCCCTGTGTTCTACCCGAAGCATAGTGGTTTTTTTCTGTAGGGCCTTATCCAAGTTTATGTTTTGAACAATTGTTTTATCATTAATCAAAGGGTGTTTTTGCATTCAAATATTGTGATCCTTGTTTTTCTTGTTTTTATTTTTAACAATAAAATGGCAATGTGGTTTGTGTTGATTGCATATCATTTTAAGCATCAAATCATCATCATTGTATGTTTCACATAGAATATGCCACCGATTCAGACTCGTCTAGGACTCGGTATGACTTTGATAATCCAATCTTTCAAGCTGAAGAAGAGATTGAAGAAGACGAAGACTTTCCTGAAGACCTCACCAGGTTGCTGAGACAAGAGGAGAAGGTTACTCTGCCTCATCAGAAGGAGATTAAAGTTGTCAACCTGGGTATATAGGAAGACAATAAAGAGGTCAGGGTAGGGGCAGCTTTAGAATATGACATCAAGAGAAAACTGTTGTTCCCCAAAATTTGACCAACCTCTATCTTTACTTGGCTTATGTTTCATTTCATTCTTTAGCATTTGTATTTGCATAGCATTGTCCTTTTCAGGGGATCAAGAGAAGTGTTTCAAGGGTTTCAAACTCAAGCATGAGTGCTTATTCAAGTCATCAAGTATTTACAATCATCAGGAAATGGTCATAGCTCTTTGAAAGAGTAGATGGTATGTGTTGTTTATCTCCCATCTTGGGGATCAACTAAGGATCATCAGGGATTAATAAGCTCATAATTATGGATAAGAGATGTTTGAGAAGCTCATTTAGTGCTTTGGAATCCATTGTGTAGCTCATCTAAACACTTATTTCACTTGCAAGAGGTCACAATCAAAGGTTGTGCACCTAGGATTTCATCTGGTCAGCTAAAGGTCAACTGTGGACTTGAGGGAGTTTGGGACTTGGTTTTAAGTCATTGGAGCCATGGGGAGTTGTGTTGAGACATCTAGGATGTCATTGCAAGTTCAAATAAAGAAGAATCAAAAGTTCAAGAGGTTACTAAATTAGGGTTTAAGAGGATCTCAGTGTAAAATCCCCTTCTTTGGTGCCTAACTTCAAGAAAAATTTACATCATGATACAAGTTCAATCTCATTTTCTTGTGAACATGAAACTTGTAGGGAATGCTCTAGCTTTCTTTTGAGTACTATAACTCATCTATTGGGTTTGTGGAACTCAAAGTATGATGCCATCAAGTTATAGGTCTCAGATGAACATATTTTTTGGTCAACAAAAGTCAACTCACTTCCAAGGCACATTTGACCTAGAACCATGACACTCCTCAACTTTAGGTGAACATGAAAGTTTTTCCTCAAGATCTTAGCTTTCCAAAAAGTCCCAGAAGTCCTTGATATCATTTGTGGAACTCAAGTTATGGACCTTACAAGGCAAGGGTATTTTGGGAAAGTTTGATTATAGGTCGTTTGTTACATAAGCCATTTTCATGCACTTGTGTACTTCAAATGAACTTTCAACTAACATGGAAGCTGCTCCTAGGGACCTCTTTTACATCATGAAACTCAAGGATTGTGTGAATTATGGATGGTTGTGAGCATTGGGTAGAAATTTCAAGTGAAAAATGAACTTTAAAAGGTGATTTCAATTGAATACATTATAGGTCATTTTCATGTCTTATTTTAGTTCAATTCTCTTCATGGCACATTCACAAGCAAAAGGCACAATCTGGTTTTACTCCAAGAGGCAAAAAACACGTGAAATTACAACTTTCTTCACAAAGAAGTTTCACCTTGAAACTTACTAATTGGATCAATTCAAAATCCCAAATCCATTCCGATGCGAAATTCAACTCACCAGCTGCAAAACCAAATGATTTCCACGAGTGTATGCAAGTGTTTTCACGTGTGCATGAGGGAATTCCATTTTGGGAATTTTTTCAAATTCATCCAAATGAGGCTTCATGGGCCTTCCAATTAATCAGATATCCAACATATATAAGTTCAAAATTTGTTCCAAGGGCTCAAAAGTGGAAATTGGAGCAGAAGAGAGCAAATTCAGTTTTCAAATTCTCAAGAGAAATTCAAAATCGTGTTTCCTTTTTCTCTGCAAATCAAGGCAAATTGAAGTGCAATTCACCTTCCTTGTGCCACTTGGAGTGGATCTGGACGATTGGAAGCAAGCTTGCAAGCATCTGAAGCACCAACGGAGTGTCTCTGTTCAGTAAGTTTCTAATCAACGATTCTCTCATTCTAGGCCATGATCTAGGTTCATATTGGTTGCGTATGAAGCCCTACCTCGTGTAGGCCATGTTTGATTCATTATTATTGATGTTTGCTTAAGTTTTCAGATGTGCATCTCAAACTTGTTGGCTTCGATTCTCTTGACTTATGAAGGATATGGATGATTGGATCTTGGATTCATGACCTACGTGACTTCAACTTTAATTTGGTACCAATTTTGTCAAGTTTGGTTAAGGTTGATGATCTGAGCTCCGGACACCTCGCTGGAGAAGACGACCGGAGCTAGGGCTCCGGCATCTGGTTCATAAACCCTCAGATCTGAGTTGGCGTGTGTTGACCTTTTGACCAGCTTGTGTGTTGACTTCTAATTCGCTTGACTTTGCACGCGTGTACCATTAACTCCACGCTGGATTAATGAAACAATGCGTTTCATTAATCTGGCTGAGTTTGGTTTGGATCTGGGCCCAGAGTGCTATTGGCACCCCTCATTTTGTTCAGCCCAACGCGTTTCAACTAGATTGCTTTGTTTCTGGTTTGCTTGATGCGCCCCCAACCATTATTTGTTTTATTTTCTTTTTATTTTATTTTTTGTTTACCTTTTTGATTATTAAAAATACTTCCAAATGTCAAAAAATTCAACAAAAAATATTTTCCAACACTTTGAGATCATAATTAATTTTTCATGATTTTTAATTTTGATTTTCTTTTATTTTTCAATTTAATTTGAATTTTATGATTGGAAGTGATTTTAATATGGTTTTCATTTATTCTTGCTTGATTGGTGGACCATTTGCAATCACCTATGAGTAGGGATTCCTCTCTATTTTGATGATGGATTGAGGTGCCTTTGAGGCTAATTTTGGTCAAAGTTTGACCTATTGTTGTTTGACTTTGGTTTGCATTTGTTTGACCCTCGATAAATTTCCTTCAAGGTGGAGCACCCTAGTTGATCAATTCATTTGGTGATGCCTTGATTGGAATTTGGTTTGGTTGTTTTGGCCTCTAGTTTCCAACATGCTTAAGAGCTTTTTGCATTTTATTTGGCATTTATTGAACCATTCTCCTATTTTTGGTGAACCTTGCAAGTCAAGTCACCCTAATTGAGGTTCATATAAACTAGTTGACCTAGTTCTTTTGGGAGATGACCTTTTGGGAGATTCACATTCTTGACATGTTTAGGATGCTGGTTTCAATTTTATAGGTCACACACTTGCTTGGTTTGTGTTGCAAGCCACTTTTAATTAGGGCTTTCCATTTTCACTTGAATGTTGAAAGTGTTTTGAACTTTGGTTCTTTACCTTGCCCTACTTTGTAACTTGTCTTGGCTTTGTTTCTTCTTTGGTTTGTGAACCTTATTCTCTTGTTCTCACTTCTGTTCCTTGAACTTTGGAACTCATTCAAGGTGATTTGGTACTCCTTGTTTGTACTTTGAGTTTGCCTTGAATGATATGCCACTTTGAGAACTTGTTTCTGCTTTCTCTTTGCATGATCAATGTGATTCTTTTGGTTGATATTCTTCTTATGTTGCTTACTGCCCAAGCCTATTCTCCAATCTTCATCTTGATCATGCCTTCTTCTCTTTCTTATTTGTTTGCCTTTTGGTTTGGTGATTGATGTTCGAATGGTTGTAGGAGTTGTAACTTCTCCCATTTCATCTCACTTTTGCTTGGACTTGTTTAAGTCTTTGTGCTTTCATTTGTCTTTGGTTTTGCATCTCTTTGTTTTTTTTAAGAGGTTGAGATGTGCTTGTTGTGGTTGCTGCACCACACTTTTTTCCTCCCTCTTTTCTTTGTGTTGCATTTCATGTTTGCATCCATTTCTTTCTTTTCACTTGTGATTAATTTATCTTGTGTTTACTTGGTTTTCTTTGCCATGATCCCTTAGGATTCCTAGCCCCATTTGTTTAACTTGGGAGTAGGAGAGACATTAAGTGTTCAATCCAAGCATGATAACATTAGGATAGTCTCTTCCCTTTCAATCTCAATCATAGGAGCACATTGCATGATAACATTAGGGTTGAGTTAGTTTCCCCTTAGTTGTGTCTTCTCTCTTCTCATCTCAAAACTTCTTCAAAACATGTAATAAAGGATAATGAGTGTTGTACGCTACGACCCTTAAGAATTTGGGAAATGATGATTGGGGGGCCTCCTCTCAATTGTCTAGAGTGTTTAGCGTGTGCCCTTTGGGCGATATGCGACGCATTCGCTCCTAAGTCACAATCTTTAGTGCAACATGAATTACAAACACAATTCAATTCACTTTTTCTTCATAAAATACTCAAAAACAAACATCAAACTTTTTTATCCTTTGGGATTAATTGAAAATAATTTTTAAAGAGAGTGTTGTTAACTCTTGGTTCAACCGCAAATAGGTATTGCCTAAGTCTCCAATGGTCGAGCAGCACTACACCTAACTGCTAGAACGAAAGTTTAACCCTACTCGGTTAAAACACTGGAACCAACCTGTGGACGTGTTAGCCCGAACTACGTTTGCTTTGATTTCTCGTACCAGACAAGGATACGTAGGCACAAGAGGATGATGTCTTGGCGAGCAACCTTCCCCACCTTTCACCCGTAGTTTTCTGAACTACGTTGACTCTGACTTTCCTAATGCACGAGGGAGTATGTAGGCGTAGTGCGGCGATGCTCTATCGAGTGTCTGTTCTTTTGTCCCTGTGGCTTGTAGCTTAGATAGATAAACCCCCTTTTAGATAGATAACAAGCGTGGATCCCATCGAGTACGACGGATGTGAGGGGTGCTCATTCCTTCCCCTTGCATAACCGACTCCCGAACCTAAGATTTGGTTGTGACGACCTGTCTTTTCCCTTTTTCGTAGGTTTTCTCTGATCGTTTCCTTTCCCTCTCTTTGGGATAAATAACGAACAGTGGCGACTCTTCTGTCCTTGCCGGTCCCACTTTGCAGCGATGCGACAACTGGCGACTCTACTGGGGACTCTTCCCATCCCCTATGCGGGTCAATCCTATCGCTTGTGTGTTTATCTTAGGGTGTGTATATATGTGTTGTACTTTACTGCACTTGCATTCTATTTTCAGTATTGTCATTATCATATTGTTATGCTGTTGGGTGGGAATGTTCCACTGTGTGATAAGCCAAAACCCAGGCTTGAGTATAACCATAACATTAGAAGTGGAAAGTAGTGGTGAACCTGTATGTTTGGCATGCATTAGTTCCCACGAAATTCACGCTCAGACGAGATTCTCTTTGATGACTACCTTTCCAGTCTATTTCACACAGTTGAGAGGATGTTGGATCTGAGGATTGTCGACTCTTGGGACCGATCATTTGGAAGTTAGCTAAGTGAGGTTGCTACGTTAGACTATGATGCTAAACCAGAAAAGGCGAATGTATCATCGTTTCTCTAAAGTCTATGACGTTGATGACTGCATAGGATGCCAGACCTTATCAGAGATAGGTTCATACCTGTGAGTGGGGAGGGTTATGCATGAAACTTTGACCTCCAACCTACCCGGCTTTCTCGTCGGTGTGAACTTTTGGTCATTGATACAGTGGTTCCTTGTATCAGTGATGTGTTATATTCTCGCCAAAGCAAAGCGCTGGTTCTTCTCAGTCAACAACACAACAATCTTGATCCCCTGTTGCATTTGCATTTAACATTGACATGTATTTATGTTGCAGATGTATATTTTCCTCTCGATTCTAGTGAGCTAATTCCACTTCTGACATGGAGCTCAGCTTGAAGAAGACTGTTGTGTACAAGTTTCATACTCCTGACATAGCACCTCTGCTCAGTTTAATTTCTGTTGTTGATCGTAATGTGATGGAAGATTTCAAGAAGTCATATGGGAAGCTCTTGGGTTGTGTCTGCAAAGCTTCAATATTTGAGTTGGGAGGTCTTCACACCTTACTTCAGTTCTATGATCCACAGTTGAGGTGTTTTACTTTCTCGGATTATATGTTGATGCCTACTTTGGAGGAGTTCTCTATGCTTTCAGAAGTTCCTATTCTGGATCAGATGCCTTTTTATCATACTGAAACTGAACCTAATTTGAGTAAGCTTGCTAATGCTCTTCAACTAGATGCTTCAGAGTTAGAGGGGAAATTGGTTAGAAGAAATGGGATGTCTAGATTTCCATTATCTTTCTTGGTTGGTAAAGCTCAACACTTTGTGAAATAAGGTTGTTGGATTGTCTTTAGTGCCATCTTAGCTCTGTGCATATATGGTGTAGTTTTGTTTCTGAATATTCCTGACTTTGCGGATTTGGATGCTTTCAACATTTTCATCTCGAGAAATCCTGGGCCTACATTTCTGGGAGATGTTTATCATTTTGTGCATTACAAGAATGTGAATCAGAGGGGAAAGAATGTGTCTTGTTGTGTACCTCTTTTATACAGATGGTTTGTGAGTCACCTTCCCAAGGTTGGTCCTTTTGTTGACACTGCAGATACCTCTGAGTGGTCAGAGAGACTTATGGGCTTGACTTCTGAGAATATCATACGGTTTGACAGAGATCAGTTGGGCACAGAGATTATATTTAGTTGTGTTGGTTTTCCTAACGTCCTGTTGATTGGAAGGAAATGAGGTATTAACTACAATCCATCTCTTGCAGTGAGGCAGTTTGGGTATGCTCTGAGGGAACCTCCGAAGGAAGAGGAAATACAGGAATCTCTGTATTTCACTAGCTTTCCTGAGAATGAGACCCTGATCAGAGTAGAGAAGACTTGGAAAAAGATTCACCATAGAGGGAAGGTTTCTTTGGGTAAGAGCAACAGTAGAGCTTATGAGCCTTATATGGTCTGGATTCAGGAGAGAGCTAGGAGATTATTGATGCCATTTCCAGCTTGTAAGCCTTTATATCCTCTGAGGATCGAAGAGCTGACTACTGTTGATATCCAGAAATATAATCAGCTATGGTTCGAGAAGGAAGAGTTGTGTAAGGCAAATGAGGAATTGGAAAATGAGATTATTCAACTCCGAAGGGAGAGAAATCAAGCCACTTTTTCATCTAAGAAGCAAACTGAATTGGTGAATAAGTTGGGTAGAGAGCTAACTGCAGAGATTCGTGCTCGGGAGCGTGTGGGCTTAGATCTGAAGAGCGTCAGTGATATTCTTAGTTGCAAGAAGAAAGAGCTGGACAAAGCATATGTAGAGATCTCCAAGTTTAATGACCAATGGAATGCCACTTTAACTAACAACAAGGAGCGAGAAGATGGACTACGACAACAAATTGCTAATTTGAAGGCTCAGATCTAGGTGAGAGATGAGAAGGTTATAGCTGAATCCCTGTGTGTCGCTACTGCGAAAATCGGCGCCGGCTGAACAGAAGAGTCGCCACCGTGCGTTATTTATCCCAAAGGAGGGAAAGGAAACGCTCAGAGTAAACCTAACGCAAAACGGGAAAGGAATGGTCATCGCAACCAAATCCTGGATTCGGGAGTCGGTTACGCAAGGGGAAGGTATTAGCACCCCTCACGTCCGTCGTACTCGACGGGATCCACGCTTGTTTTCTGGTACGGATTGTATTCTATCTACGCTAAAGGTCTGGGGTTAAAAGAAAAGAAAATGACTCGGCAAAGTATCGCACTTTATGCCTACGTATTCCCGTCTGGAACGAGAAATCAGAGTCAACGTAGTTCGCCTACCTACGGGAAAGGAGGGGAAGGTTGCTCGCTAGGATATCGCATCCTATGCCTACGTAATTTCATACAACATGAAAGATCAGAGCAAACGTAGTTCGGGCCACGTACGACACAAGTCTGTCTTGATTGCTTTTATTCCTTCTGAAAAAGGTTTTTTTTTTATTAACAGTCCCAGCGGACAAAAATTGACGTTTTGATGAGTTCACATTCTTTTACGAAAGAAGTGTCTTTTATTGTGTTTGAAATATTTATTGTGTTTTTCAGTTTGTTTTGAGAAAGAAGAGACAGAACTCTAACCTATGGTTTAAAAGGGAATCACACTAACCTAATGTTATCATGCATGGGTTAAGACCTAACGTCTATCATGCTCCTCTCTTGCGCAGAGAGAAACAGAGATCCTAAGGGAATAGACGGAAACAGAAACAATAGCATATATACAATAAAGCAGTAAAATGCATGGATGCAGCAATACAAGCGAGGCAAGGGAGTCCCACTCAACCTCGAACCTAGAAAACAACAGGAAAAAGTGAACGGAATTCACTTTCAAGCTAACAGGTTAATGGCAAACAATACAGTCAGGGAAATTCAAACAATACATCAAGAATTAAAAACAGCAAAAATAAATAGCAAAAGCAGTCTTCATCAACATCTGTCTTCAAGTAAGCATTAGTCTTCATCTTCACAGCCTTCAAGCAAGGTCTCTATCTTCAATCCTTCAGTGCTTTTCTTCAAGTCCCAATCTCCAAGATGAATATCAGTCAACAAGATGAAATGAATGTCAAGCAGTCAATTGCCTACCAAGGGTGGCTCACTAACTGTTAACATGATACAGACAATTTTCTCTCAAAAGTTTTATCCTTTAAATACATTCACTAATCCTTCCAAAGGAAGGAGGTGGGTATTTAAAAGAGACTTTGAATCATAGAGAAAGAATGGAGGCAAACAAGACCTTCCATGTTTGTGAATCAAGTTTTCTACTCTAGAGCTCTGCCTAACTCCTAGATCCTATAACCTTCCACAGCTGCCAGCAAGAGACACTCCTTATCAACTCTGGGAATTGGTCTTCATTCTCTTAGTCTTCAATGGACATCATCAGCACAGTCTTCAGCTCAAACCCAAACCCCAAGCAAGCCCAATACCCCCACACAGTTAAACAAATAACCCTAGAGAGGGCACACCACACAATCAATCAAGTACAAGCAGTATACTAATAGTAATAGTAGAATAGGGAAGCCTAATATTTTCTAAGGGATCTATTCTTTACCCATAATGCCCCTATAGTCCCATACCCCCAAAATTCAAACTACAACTCCTAAAAGAAATGATTTATTACACCTATGTCACACCTAAACCCTAATTTTGATTACCCTAATCACACCTAAACAAACCATCTAAAATTTATCCTAAAATCATGAATTAAATCTCATATGAAAACTAAAGTCCTAAGTGAAGTACTCTAAAAAGAATGGGTCCAAAATATACAAGGATCTAGCTAAACTAAAATCAACAAGATCAAGTATTAAACTAAACATCATTTAAACCTATTTAAAATAAAAATATACTAAAAATGCAAAAATAAAATGAAATTCTGATTTTATTATATGACAATTTTCTTAACAGAAATATAAAAAAGATGCAAAAGCAACCACTTGAAAATATGGGATTTCCAATTTGTTATGATTTTTCAAAGAATTAAAAAAATGAATGAAATAAAAATGATTTAAATTGATAGGGGTGCAGTTAGTAGTTATTTGCATTAAAACATGGATGATGGGCCCAGACTGGGGGTGCGCATAGCAACGCGCGTCTGGGCCCAGCTGATTCAGAAAACACAAAAGAAAAATAAAAAACAAAAACGGTGCAAATAGCAGTTATGTTAGTTCATATCACGTTGGGCCTTGAAAGTGGTGGTGTGATTAGCAATTGCACTTAAGCCCATTCTGAAGACATAAGTGAAACGGTGCGTTTCACGTTTCAGTCTTCCCTCTCTTTCTCAACTTCAAATCCTGGCCACGCGATCTGAGTTTCAGTCAACAAGGAAGACTTCATCCAACGATCATCATGTTTCTTCTCCAAATAACCTAGGGTTTCAGCCATGATTGCTTCCATGCACGAATCTTCTCAGCCATCTTCCATCACCTTGTTCTCCTTCATCTCTCAACTAAATGCTCTCATCCAAAAACCAAAACTGCCCTACATCTTCTCCTCTGCACGACCATGGTTTCAATTTTCTCTAAAACTCACTCTAGAGCCAAACCCGATAGGTAGAAGACCTTGGTTCCGACACTTTACTCTGAGATCAACCTTGATGATTCTTGCTAACTCTTACACTAATGTGTTCTATATGTTATGCTGATCATTCTAATCTATCAAGCTAAGATTAACATGCCCTAACCTAAGTGTTCTAAGGCTCAACAGAATTAGTGCTCCAATGGTGAACTCCATGAAATGCTCTCAAATCCATCAGAATCATTCATCTAACCATTCCTAACAGTTCTAACCTAAGAATTCTACATCATGCTAACTAATCTATGCTAATTCGAAGAAAACACTAACCTGGTGTAATCTTGAAAACAGATGGAGAATTCCTTGGATTCACAGCTTGCAATGCTTGGGACTTGATCAATGGACTTGGTTCTTGGTTCTGTATGCAACAACACTTGCTTAAACACCTTGGATTGCCATAACCACTTCCTTTTGCAATTTGGATGATACACTTGGTAGCACACGAATTCTGCTTCAATTCAACCAGATCTTGATAGAAACTTACTCCATGATGAATGTAGATGATGATAGAACCAAGAATTTTGGAGAATAATGAAGATTTGGTAGAGTTTGGAATGAATTTGCAAAATTGAGGAATGAGATGTAACTATGAGTTTCAACCAAAATGAATCACCAACCCCTGATTGGATCCACTCAATTCAATATATAGATGCTCATGGAACACTCTAGAACTTGGTAGAAACTTCTTGTACTCAAATCCCTTGTGAATTTGGATATGTTACTTCTTTTGTAAGCCAACTAGTATAACTTCCAAACTTTGAACTAAACTCAAAAATATAATATTGCCAATCATCTCAAAACATTCTTTCCAATCAAAATGACCTATAGTTTCATCCCATTTGGACATGGTATGAAAAATCTCATTTTTAGGTCACTTTTATTCATTAAATTCACCTTTTAATTGACCAAATTTGGAACCTTGAGCCATGAGTATTTCCAAATTTTCATGATCACTTTTATAGACTCAAAATTTCATTTGGAGAAAGTTTTATGTTGTGAAGTTTTTCATTTGAAGCTTCCTTGTATGAGTTTTGGGCATAGGCTTGAAATGACCTGTAATTCTCAAATGACCAAAATA
Source organism: Lathyrus sativus (assembly GCA_963859935.3). NCBI lineage: Eukaryota > Viridiplantae > Streptophyta > Magnoliopsida > Fabales > Fabaceae > Lathyrus > Lathyrus sativus. The sequence goes on from OZ012741.1 coordinate 372,680,004, forward strand.
CCCTTTGCTTTCCAAGGCCATAAGTAGAGTTCTACAAATCCGATGAAGGCATGCCATACCTTTCTAGAAATATAAGACAATGAGGAACAACTCTCATGTTGACTAGAAATCCATTTAAAAGCTCCTTGAGGGGTAAAGGTTGCTTGGAAGACAAGTAACTTTCACAGACAAAATTTCAGATGCCTCAGATGACCTGTAACTTACAAGGACCATAACTTGAGTTCTATAAATCTCCTTGATGTCTTCCACCACTCAAATTAAAGGTCTTGAGATCCTCTACAAGTTTCATGTTGGCCAAGGATCCATTTGAAGCTTGCATTTTGAATTATCTTGCTTGGAAGTTTGTCCTAAATCAGGGGATTTTACACAGAAACCCTAATTTAGAAACTCCTCTTCTTCTTGATTTCTCTTGATTTCTTCTTGGCACAACACCACATCCATATCTACATGTCAAATGATGAACCCCACATCTCTCAAATAGACCTTGATGCCTTTCAATCAATCATTTGACCTAGGGTTGACCTAGGGTTGACCCAGATGAAACCCTAGTTGACTGTCTTCAACTGCAACTCTTGTGATCACATCAATGACTTGTCTCACTTTCAAAATGACCCTCTAGGTCCTCCCTGATGTCTGTATACCCTCCATGACCTCAATTCATAGCTCACAACTCCTTGGATGATCTTCAAATACCCTCAAGATAGGAGAGACCCACTGGTTGACCTGCTAACTTTTCAAAGCTTCAACTTCTTTCTTGGATACCTGAACAATCTTAAACTTGAATAATACCCTCTTAATAGGCTCATAGAGATAAGAATGGTACTTGGTCCCTTGTTGGATGATTTGTTATGCTATGCTATGCAGATGAATTATGTATATGATCTACTATGCAAATGACAATACAATTGAAACATAAACCAAGTGAAATAGGTTGAGCAAATTTTAGGGTGCAACAGCTGCCCCTATTCAAGCGACTTGGACCCGACTGGGTGAAACGCCCGGAGCCTTCAGACATTCGAGGTACAAGACGGTTGAATACTAAGAACCCGGAAATTTGCCAACCGCAGAAATAAACTGCACCACTGCTTGGGGAACGACATCCACCAACTGAATCTGGTTGTTACAGCAACAACTGATCCGACGTCTGATAATTCTGATTTCAACTTCAACCACCTATGTAACGCCACAAGTACTGGATACTTTTCGCAAAACACGTCTGCCCACAACTGTACTCACCTTACCAACACAAGAAGAGAGACAAATTCGTCAACACGAATAGAGATTCTGTTGTCACAGTAGTAACCTTGTCCGCATCTGGACCCAGATTTCGTCAAACCACGAATACACAAATCTGTCCCCGTCAGGACTCACATCTCAACAACACAGGAATAGAACTTTGTCCATGTTAGGACGCCTGTTTCGTCAACACGGATAAATCTCAACTAAAGCTTGTCCACGTCAGGACTCCACCTGCCGTCCACATGGAAAAATCTCGGCGACTTCGCTGGGGATGACTCGTCTGCATTTCATCAGCACGAGGGGATCCTATCAACATAGGAATGAACTGTCCACGTCAGGAATAAATCGTCCACGTTAGGAATAAACTTTCCACGTTAGGAATAAAATTTCCACGTTAGGAATAAACTTTCCACGTTAGGAATAACCTTTCCACGTTAGGAATACACTTTCCACGTTAGGAATACATCGTCCACGTTAGGACTAAACCTTCCACGTTAGGAATACATCGTCCACGTTAGGACTAAACCTTCGTCTTGATTTGTCCACGTCAGGACTCACATCTTCGACCCGCTGAGGAAATAAAACTTGTCCACGTCAGGACTCACGTTCCATCAATACCGGGAAATCGAATCTGTCCACGTTAGGACTAGCACATCTCGTCAACCTGAGGAAATAAATATGTCCATGTTAGGACACCCATTTCTCTAGCACGAAGAAATCCCGTCAATATGGGAATAAATTGTCCACGTCAGGACTCATATTTCGTCAACGCGAGGAACTCCTATCAATATAGGCAATAAAATTTTGACGACTCCGGGGAAATACTCCTGTCAACCAGTAAGAAAATACATCCGTCTGTTCCTACGGGAAGATACTCTGAATTCAGTTTCTCTGCTTATCTCCATAGTAACTAACTCCATTGGTCCCAACCCACACACCTTTTAGCACTGACGTGACAACGACTTTGAGGCGGACTCTACTGGGGATATTTGGAAACCAAACTACCGGACGCCTGTTCTGATAACCGGCGACAGCCTCTGAAATTCTGATTCACGAAACCCTTTGATTCTGACGTAACAACAAATTTGAAGAAAATAATCCGCTAGCCGGACTAGAGAAACCTCAACAAGCAACTCTGGCGGGGAAAACAAGAGAAATTTAAACAAATAACTCCGCTCGGGGACAAAGAGAAACCTAACCTAATAACTCTGTGGAGAAAATAGTAAGATGAACCGTATCATCACACGTCTCACGGTGAGACCTCGAATGTCTGGTCAGAGATCTAAGCTAGAACTCCATACTCCTGCTAAGAAACACACCTGAAAGCAAAAGGTTAACTAACCTGATTTATGTTTCCAAAATGCGTATGTTGGAAAATGGCGTAATGCTCCGTACGACATGGAAATGCTACGCGTTTTTTTATTTGGTGGATGCCAGTATGACACTATATGCCGATGCAAATGCAGACTCGAACTGCTGGGATACAGAAACCGCTTCAGCAAAATAAATGTTGAAGACAACGCCAACTCCGCTGGGGGTAACCAGATGCCACAGAATTATTCTAGCAAAATAAATGCTGGAAGAGTGAAGCCAACTGCGCTGAGGGATAATTGAATGCGCCAATCCTGATTGGACTTCTGCTGGGGAGTGAACGGGTATCACACGGTATTCTGACAAAATAAATGCCAGGACACACAACCAACTCTGCCGGGGAGAGTTTTCTTTTTTAATCTTTGAGTTTCACTGGGAGGACAGACAACACTTGCTGGAAAGAGAACTCCGCTAGGGACGAAACGACTCTCTTGGGGAAAATCAACTGACTCCGCTGGGGGAGAGTAAATGACCCTACTGGGAAGGGTAGACTGTCTAAGTACAGCTCACGAGTTGGAAATATTAATCTTCTGAGGCTAAACCACTCTGCTCGGGATGCATTGTCTGAATACAGCCTTCGATCTAGGAATCGTCAATTCTGCTGAGAGTAAACATCCCTGTTGGGGAACGTCCTTCGGCTAAGCTACGACTAGCTGGGGAATTTGATCCTTCTCCAGTAAGGAACATTCTTATCTCGGAAGCGCGACCTGCGTGGGGGATCGAGTCTTTCCGTTACGAGCTTCTGGTCAATACTGCAATCTTTTGATCGTCCACTTCATACGGCTACGAACCCTGCAACACCACAAACAAGACAAGACAAGTCTACGCAACCAAATCTATTCAGGTTAGTGTTCTTGGCATCATTTTCAGTTAATTCAAAGTTTTAGCAATTATTGGCAAGGGTCAGCGACGCTATACACTTGCTAGTTTCATTAAACCTAGGCGTTTATCATGCACAAAACAGTAAAGAACCAGCATCAAATACTGAATCACATGTTTTATTGATTGGGCCCCTAAATGGGCGGAGTTTTGTACATGGGATGTAACTCCTGAAAAGAGGAAGCTACGCACAACGAATATACAAGTATGCACAAGAAGCATAAATATAATGACAAATCAAATTTGTACACATGTCGGCAACGAGATGCAGACGAACATCATGAACTGATCCTCCTATGACTCGCCCGACTCTAATGCTTTCCCGGTATCCACACTTCCGAAGAGATTGTATCTGATAATCGACCCCTCAGGTATATTCTCCCGCACCAATGCTTACTGTAGTATCAAATTCGGACCGCAGTCATTTGCTTTTCAAATCCCTAACTTTTGCGCGAACCGCCCTTTACGAGTTTTCAGTTCACCGGGATACCCTTTTTTGCCGAAGCCGCCCAATGTAGGTTTTCAACTTCGCGGGTGTACATTTTTTCAATTTTATCCCTAATTTTTGCCCGAACCTTTCATTCTGTTTTTGGTTCGCCAGGATGCCCCATTTTTGCCTGGACTCTCTTTTTCTGTCCAGCGGGTCAATTTCAAGCAAAGTATTTTTTAACAGCGTCCAAATTCACAGGCGACGCAAAGTCTTCACCGTCCATGGTGGACAGCAACAAAGCCCCTCCTGAAAAGACTTTTCTGACAACGTATGGCCCTTCGTAGTTGGGGGTCCACTTACCCCTGTGATCTGCCTGTGGCGGGAGAATCCTTTTCAGCACAAGGTCGCCCGTCTGAAAGCTCCGAGGATGTATCTTCTTATCATATGCTTTCTTCATTCGGCTCTGGTACAAACGACCATATGCTAGAGAAGCTAGCCTCTTCTCATCCATTAAGCTCAGCTGATTCAACCTGTCTTTTACCCATTCTGCCTCGTCTAGTTGGACATCTCGTAATACTCTCAACGAAGGAATCTCAACTTCCAGTGGTAACACTGCTTCCATCCCATATACCAACGAGAACGGGGTTGCCCCGGTTGATGTGCGTACCGTCGTACGATAACCGTGCAAAGCAAAAGGTAGCATCTCATGCCATTCCTTATAGGTCACCACCATCTTCTGAACGATCTTCTTTATATTCTTATTAGCCGCTTCAACAGCGCCATTCAACTTGGGTCGGTAAGGGGAGGAGTTGTGATGCTCGATCTTAAAATTCTGACACATCTCCTTCATCATTTTGTTATTCAGGTTTGAACCGTTGTCGGTGATTATCCGCTCGGGGATTCCATATCTGCAAATGATATCTCTCTTGATGAACCTGGCTACCACCTGCTTAGTCACATTTGCGTATGATGCCGCTTCCACCCATTTGGTAAAATAATCGATTGCTACTAGAATGAACCGGTGCCCGTTAGAAGCCGTTGGCTCGATCTTTCCAATCATATCGATTCCCCACATCGAGAATGGCCATGGCGATGACATTACATTCAGAGGAATCGGAGGCACATGGATCTTATCTGCATAGATTTGGCACTTGTGGCACTTCCTCGCAAACTTGAAACAATATGTTTCCATAGTCATCCAATAATAACCTGCCCGCAGCAGCTTCCTCGTCATAGCATGCCCACCAACATGCGTACCAAATGTACCCTCATGTATTTCCTCCATGAGCAGCTTCGCCTCTTTCTCATCCACACAACGTAGTAGCACCAAGTCGTGATTTCTTCTGTACGGGACACCGTCCGGATTCAGATAGAAATTACCCGCCAATCTCCTGAGAGTCTTCTGATCGTGACTGGATGCCCCAGCCGGATACTCTTTGTTTTTTCAGGAAATTAAGGATATCGAAATACTATGGTTTATCATTAGATGCTTCGTCAATGGCAAATACAAAGGCAGGTCTGTCGAGCCGAGATATAACAATTCTGGGAGCCTCATTCCAGAAGTTGACTTTGTACATGGAAGACAAAGTGGCCAGGGCGTTAGCCATCTGATTCTCTGCTCGCGGTACATGATGCAATTCAACCTTGTCAAAGAAAGGCAACAATCTCCTCGCATAGTTCATGTACGGTATCAAATTAGGCTGACGTGTCTCCCATTCTCCTTTTATTTAATTTACCACCAGAGCTGAGTCTCCGTATACGTCAAGATTTTTGATTCGCAAATCAATGGCTTCTTCAAGCCCCATGATACAAGCTTCGTATTCGGCTTCATTATTGGTAACTGGAAAGGTCAATCGAGCAGTAAACGGGATGTGCGACCCGTGTGGAGTAGTGATGATTGCCCCTATTCCGCTACCGTAGGCGTTCACAGCTCCGTCAAAGATCAACTTCCATTTGGAGCCCAATTCTGGTCCTTCGTTTGGCAACGACTCTTCACAATATTTCATCTTTAGGTACATGATATCCTCGTCAGGAAAATCAAACCTCATCGATTGGTAATCCTCAATAGGCTGCTCTGCCAAATACTCAGATAATACACTCCCCTTTATAGCCTTCTGCGAGACATACTGGATGTCATATTCGGTCAAAACCATCTGCCAACGGGCAATTCTCCCCGATAACGCCTGCTTTTCGAATACATATTTGATAGGATCCATCTTCGAGATGAGCATGGTTGTATGATTCAGCATGTATTGCCTCAAACGCTTGGCGGCCCAGGCTAGCGCGCAACAAGTTTTTTCGAGCATTGAATATCGAGATTCACATTCAGTGAACTTCTTACTCAAATAGTAGATTGCATGCTTTTTTCTTCCTGTCTCGTCATGTTGACCGAGAACACAACCCATACTTCCCTCAAGAACTGTCAAGTACATAATCAAGGGTCTCCCCGCCACTGGGGGTATCAAAATAGGAGGCTCCTGCAAATACTGCTTTATTTTATCGAACGCCTTTTGGCAATTTTCATTCCACGTTACAGCTTGGTCTTTTTTCAACAGCTTGAATAACGGCTCACACGTAGCCGTTAGGTGAGATATGAACCGAGCGATGTAGTTCAACCTCCCTAAAAACCCGCGCACCTCTTTCTCTATTCTAGGCGTCGGCATCTCTTGTATTGCTTTTATTTTTGCAGGATCAACCTCTATTCCTTTTTTGCTCACGATAAACCCCAGCAGTTTACCCGATCTCACCCCGAAGGTGCACTTGTTAGGGTTCAGTCTCAGCCTGAACTTCCTAAGCCTTTTTAATAACTTCAGCAGATTCACCAAATGCTCTTCCTCCGTCTGGGATTTGGCAATCATATCATCGACATAAACTTCGATATCTTTATGCATCATATCATGGAAAAGAGTCGTCATTGCACGCTGATACGTTGCCCCAGCATTCTTCAATCCGAAGGGCATCACTTTGTAACAAAATGTTCCCCAAGGCGTTATGAAAGTAGTCTTCTCCATGTCCTCTGGCGCCATTTTAATTTGATTATAGCCCGAGAAGCCATCCATGAAGGAGAATACGGAGAATTGAGCAGTGTTGTCAACCAGCACATCGATGTGAGGAAGCGGAAAATCATCTTTCGGGCTCGCTTTGTTCAAATCACGGTAATCTACGCACATTCTCACTTTACCGTCTTTCTTTGGCACTGGTACAATATTAGCGACCCATGAGGGATATTTTGTAACAGCCAGGAAACCAGCATCCCACTGCTTTTGAACCTCCTCCTTAATTTTCACTGCCATATCGGGTCTAGTTCTGCGAAGCTTCTGCTTGACCGGCGGGCATTCTTCTTTTAACGGCAGACGGTGCACAACCATATCTGTATCAAGCCCAGGCATGTCTTCGTACGACCAAGCGAACACATCACTGTACTCTCTGAGCATTTCAACCAGTCTTCGCCTGACGTCGCTCTGCAGAGCAGCTCCTATACGGATATTCTTTTCAACCCCTTCCGACCCTAGGTTAATGATTTCGATGACCTCCTCATGAGGCAGAATGACACGTTCTTCTTACTTCACCAACCAAGACAATTCTTCGGGCACGTCGCCATCTTCAACAATCTCTTCTTCGGCCTGAAATACCGGGTGCTCAAAGTCGAGACGAGTCATAGGCGGTTCAATGATGTCATTTGAAAATGTTATCCTGCAAAAGGAATGGTTAAATGCTTCAAAATGCGTATAAAGCGAATAACCACGTTGCCATTTTATTGTAAAACATAAAACAGGAAAAAACAGAGATCACAATATTTGTACATGAAAACGCCTTTTATTTAATGATTAAACACGCAACGTACATAACAACACAGCCTTAAGCAAAATCATGATGCCTCGGGTAAGACACCAAATTATTCAACAATTAAGAAAACAAAGTATTACTGTTTGTGAGTCACAGGAACAATCTCCTGAATAGACCAATTGCATAATCCTTGTCCTGGCGCGCTTGGCTGAATCCAGGCGTCCATGTCGCAGTCACTGTCTCCTTCTTCAGAATCTGAAACAGCGTTGATGGCCTCGTGACACACTCCACTAGCAGTGATGGTTATCGGTCCTCTGAAACGGGGTGCCCCCACAGCAGGTGTTGATGACGACGATTCATATCCCAGCCCAAATCGGTCCATCTTCACGGGAATATCCAGTACCTTGCCCCAGCCCCTTGTCTCACCAGTCTCTACTAGAGCCTGAGCTTCCTTATATGACGAGACGGCTACCTCTGACGCTTTACTCGGCCCGGGACCTTTGTCTTTGATGCGCAACCCTTCAAAGGCTTGACAGGGTGTTTCATGAATCTCGCCGTCGATTTCTACATACTTGAATGATGACAGATGGCTAACCAATATATCTTCTTCTCCACAGACCGTGACCACACTATCCCCTACCATGTATTTCAACTTTTGATGCAAGGTAGATGTGACTGCCCCAGCACCATGAATCTAGGGTCGTCCGAGAAGGCAGCTGTATGCTGGCTGGATGTCCATAATATAAAATCCAGTTGCGAAAACCTCCGGCCCCACCTGTAGAGGTAATGTTATGGATCCAAAGACTGTTCTTCGTGTACCATCGAATGCCCTGACCACCAAGTCGCTAGGCGTACACAGGATTCCTCTGACATCTAGTTTCATCATCGCTTTCTTGGGTAGCACGTTCAAGGAAGATCCGGTATCTACCAGTACATGAGACATGACTGAGCCCCTACACTCAACTGAGACGTGCAACGCCATGTTATGCTCTCTCCCCTTCGGGGTCAAATCAAAGTCTGTAAATCCCAGGCTATGGCCTGCGTTCACATGCGCCAACACCCCCTCCAGCTGATTCATGGAAACATCTTGGGGTACGAAGGAAGTATCCAGAACTTTCAACAATGCATTTCTGTGAGCTTCAGAACACAATAGCAACGACAATATGGATATCTTTTACGGCGTCTGTTGAAGATGCTCAACAATCTTATAATCGCTCTTACGAATCAAGCGCATGAACTCTTCCACATCTTTCGATGCCGTCTCTTTTTCGTTCCTCTGCACAGGGACATTCTCATTCATCTTTCCTTTTCCTTTCGCCAGTCGTTCAGCCTCTACCTCAGGCGATATGAAGATTCTCCCACTTCTTGTCATCCCTCCGGTACCGACGACATTGTCTACAACCTCAGCTGGCTGCTTACTAACATCAATTTTTACCCCATCACAGTATACTTCCAACCCATAGGTCCAGGGGACTGCCTTAGTGCTCTCGTAAGGGATTGGTCCTGCCTTGGTGATAGTGATCGGCGGTCGCTTGGCCGGCGCTGTTATAGTTAGCGTTTTTTGGGGAATCGTCACAGTAGCTACATCACTTTGCTTGTCTGCTGATAATTCTGCAGGTTCTTCAACTGCTGTTCTGTCGAGTTACAGTGTGCCTCCATCTATTAAAGCCTGAATACCCTTCTTTAAGTCAGCACAACCCCCAGCTTGGGTCCAGCACTCTAAACAATACTCGTCGCAACCTGGATACACACCTCCTTGCAGTAATCTTCTCTTTATCTCACACAACGGTGTCTTTAGATCGTCAACATTCATAATCAAGTTCAAACCCTCCTCAGTTAAAATGGCATTTGCCCCATGGTTGGGCATGGGCTTTTGCACTATGTTCGGACCCGCCTGTCCAAAATTGATAGCTTTACTATCCAATAGATCCTGCACCACATGCTTGAACGCGTGGCAATCCTCTACATCGTGGCCAGGAGCCCCGGAGTGGAATTCACAGTGCCTGCTTGCATCGTAACCGTACGGAGGAGTGCCTGTTATTGGCGCCAGAGTTCTCTTTTCCACCAAGTTCAAACCCAGTAACGTTTGTAGCAATTCTGCATACGTTGAAGGAGGCGTTTCAAACACCCTCCTTGGTTTGCCCCCCTGGGCTCTGCGCTGGGCAGGATATGCCCCCTGTTGTGGCTGCTGTTGCTGTTGTTGCTGTTGAAATGGTTGTTGCTGAAACGGAATAGTAACGCTTGCCACCTGCTGCGGCTGATTGTACTGGTTTCGACCTCTGCCCCGACCTCGACCTCGGCCCCCAAACACTGCGCTTGCATCACCTTGACGGCGCCCACCGAAAGCCCTTCTGTTACTGCCAGCTGCAGTGGATTCCTCAGCTTGGAACCTTCCCTGTTTAATGTTGCTTTCAATCTTCTCTCCCATCAAGATTAAGTCTGAGAAACTGCCCAACGAAGTATGAAACAACTTGTCATAAAACATGCCAGTAAATGTTCCTATGAACATATCATTCATTTCTTTGTCCTCCAAAGGGGGATGAACTCGGGCAGCCATGTCGCGCTATCTCTGCGCATACTCTTTGAAGCTCTCGCCCTTCTTCTGGGACAACCCCTGCAATTGGACCCGGTTGGGTGCCAAGTCACTGTTGTACTTATAGTGAGCCACAAATGCCTCAGCCAGCTGCTTCCACGTCTTTATCTGAGTTGGTTCCAATCCCATATACCACTCAAGGGAAGGACCAGACAAGCTATCTTGAAAGAAATGCATTAGCATCCTTTCATCATTTGAATACGCCGACATCCTTCTGTAGTATGACCGCACGTGCACCTTTGGACAGGTGTCCCCCTTATATTTGTCGAATGTGGGAACTTTGAATTTTATTGGTACCCTCAGGCCAGACACCAGACCCATTGTTGTCATATCTAAGCCAATAACACTTTGATTCACGACCCCCCTCATCTGCTCCTCGAGCATCCTGATTCTCTGAGAGTCATCCATGGGACCTTCGAAACCTCCACCGGAGAAAGCATCCTCTTGCTGGTCTTCTTGCCAATTACCATTCCCAGTTCCGTATCCATCGTACCCGTTGTTACGGCCAACCCTAGTCTGATTCATTACAGGGCCTCGCCCCCTGTTACCATACCCCGGAGCGATTCCTGCGGGTCCAAAAGCCATTAACCCAGCGCCATTTCCATTTCCGAATCCGCCATAACCCTGATTAGTCATACCATATCCGTCCTGTCCGAAACCTTGAGCGTTGAAGCCGTACTTCCCAGCATGATCAAACCCCTGGTCATTGAAGCCAAATCCATTATTACCGAAGCCATTACCTCCCATATTATCACCCAGGTTGACATCTCCGAGCCCAATGTTGTTGACGACAGTCTCGTTACCAATTCCAACGTTACCGTTCCCGGCGGCAGCGCCGTTGTTCACATTGACAGTAGGTATGTTTACTACAGGTGGAGCCACTGGTGTGGGAGTACCATCCCCGTGAATAGTGTCGACTCGCACAGACTGATGATCCTCATTTCCATGCCCAGCATTTCTTGCTAACAGAGGCTGCACCAAAGCTTGCAAATTCTCCTGGCCTTTCGCAATGGTCTCCATTGTCTGCATGAAGAGCGCCAGCTTCTCACGCATGTCCTGCATTTCATTCTGCATCTGATCCATAATTCTTCGGCAGTTGGTACGAGTGGAGTATCGGTGCGGGCGCTGACCTTCAATCCTGAAAAAGACCTGGTACAGTGCGAGAAATGAGATACCGTTCAATAATCACCTGTAGTGCAATATGGATGGGAATGCAATGCAATATGTGTCTGTGCATTAAGGAATGTCATTCCCCGATTCTAGTGCGAATGTGTCAGTGTGGTGACAGTGACAGCAATACGGTGATCGGAGCCGAATCATAGAAAACACCTCATCTATTGCAGAGAAATCCATTAAGCCAAGAATACAATATCACTGAGTGCAATAAGAAGGCATGACCTCAACCAACAATCCTGGTGATGGTCAGCACAAATGCAAATAAAGCATCCACATTAATACATGAAATGGTCAAGTACTCCCATATGCCTGGTATTCCTCTGATAACTTCTTAGTCTCTGGATGACTTGGTCGGGTAAGCAGACCCTCAACAAGTAGATTTCTTTGCTTAAGAACACGTCGCAAATCACCAGCAGATTCCTCTCATGCCCCTTCTCCGAAGCGATCCTCTAGCTTCCGCTTCTGAGACACAGCTTCTTTCTTTCCTTCGATGGCCTTGTTCAATGCATTCTGGAGACTGTATCTGGCCATCACCTCTTCTTCATACTTCTTAATGCTAGCCTTCAACTGTTCTTCGAGTTCAGAAATTTGCTGCTTCAATTTGTCTTCCCTCTTTTTGTTGTTGGTTAGCGTAGCATTCCACGTCTTGTTACAAGAAGAGATTTCCCAGTAAGCGGCATCGAGTGCTTTCTTTTTGGATTCCAACATGTCATGGGAGCTTCTGAATTCTTTCCCCAGACGTTCACGCTTCTTTTTCTCTTCAGTCAATTCAGCACCTAGCCTGTTTACTAACTCGATCTGCTGTTGGAAAGAATGCACAACCTTGTTCTTCTCACTACGCATCTGAGCCAGTTCCTGTTCTAACCCTTCATTGATCTTCATCAAAGCTTCTTTTTCTTTTATAACTCGCGCGTAGACCTCCATGGTAACAGTGGTTGGTTCCTCTACCGGAATATGGGCAGGGACCGGCGCAGTTGGAAATGGCATCAGTAACTGCCTTGCTCTCTCTTGGATCCAAACTTTGTATGGTGCATAAGCCTGACAATCATTCTTCCCTAACAGTGGTTTCCCTCTTCTGTTGATACGCACCCATGCGCGCTGAAGCTTGGCTAGCAATTCTCCATTCAAATCACCGGTGAAGTACAGAGATTCCTGTACTTCTTCCTCCTGAGGTGGGTTCTTCAACGCGTATCCGAACTGGCGAACAAACAGAGATGGGTTGTAATTGATGCACTCTTTTCTTCCTATCAAAGGAACATTAGGATACCCCGAACAACTGAAAATAAGCTCAGACCCCAACAAGTCTCGGTCAAACCACTCAATGTCTTCAGAAGATAGTCTCATCAAGCGCTCTGGCCAGTCAGCTATAGTTGCACTATCTACAAAAGGTCCCTTCAGGGGAAGATGGCTCTTAAACCACATGTTCAACAGCGGCGCACAACAGTAAATAGTCTTTCCCCTTCTGTTTTCATTTTTGTAGTGCAATGAATGATAGAAATCTTCGATCAAAGTGGGTACCGGGTTGCCAGCAGCAAACAGATGGAAAGCGTCCAAGTCCACAAAATTGGGTAAGTTGGGAAACAACACTATTCCATAGATGCATAGAGCCAAGATAGCATTAAAGACTATCCAGCACCCGCTCTGGGCATATTCTTGAGCTTTTCCAACCAGAAAATCAAGGGAGAAACCTGGAACCCCAAGCCAAGAAGTCACTAATAGTTCAGCAGCGTTCATGTGCAAGGCCCTAGCTAAGTCCTCCAACTTGAGCTCAGCGGCAGAGTGAATAAAGGGAACCTTATCCTGTACTGGCAGCTCAGTAAACTCTACATACTCTTCAATGGTAGGCCCCAAAATAAAGTCAGTGAATGTGAAACATCTCAAAGCAGGGTCATAGAATTGCATCAGTGTGTACAGCCCATTCATCTCAACAGCAGTTGGCTTGCAGACTAGTCTCAACAATCTTCCATGACTCATCCTGAAACTTCTCCTAACCTCCTCATCAATAAGGGACACCATACCAAGTAGGGGAGTAACATCAGGTGTAGGTAATTTGTATGCAACTGTCTTTCTCAAACCAGCCATGATCAATAAGCAGAAGTCCGGGCACTAGAATCAGGGAATATGCAAATGCACCTGCAGCACAGACACACGTTAATGGGATGCAATGATAATGGTTATGCAAGCAATGCGATGCAAATAAATTCAACAGGGACCAAATGCCATGGCTGAGAAGCCTGGACCATATCAAAAGTCTCAGATAGACCCTCCAGAATTCCTCAAACTCTGGTCTTGGACAGACCCAATACAAAGCTCCGACACTGGTCTCTGATAGACCTCATATCATAACTCTGACTAGTCTCTGATAGACCTCATATCATAACTCCAACTAGTCTCTGATAGACCTCTCAACTGTCCGTAAATACCCAGAATCTCAGGTCAAGAAACAAACCGGTATCTGAAGGTCTAGTTACCTGCATAACCCCAAACCCCTCTCACAGGTAGGTGTCCTAGCAACTGACAATGGTATGGCATCCTATGCGGTCGTCGGCGTCACAGACTTTCAGGGTTGATGATACGATTCCCAAAAGGAGTGGCATCATCAAATCCTGAAGAGGCCTCACTTAGCCAACTTCCAAATGATCGGTTCCCGGAGTCGACAATTCAGCTAACCAACAACCCCTTCGACCCAAAGGGTAGAAAAAGAAGTCAACCAGAAGAACCTCGTCCGAGTGTAGATTTTGTGGGACACTAATGCAAGCAAAGCCGGCACACGCCCACTACTTTCTACTCTAATTCTAGGTGCACTCAAGCCCAGGTCCAGCTTATCTCTCAATCATAGAACACCCGTCACTTCCCAATACAGCAATAATAACAATAATATAATGCTGAAAGTAAATGACAGAAATGTAAATCCATACAAAATCCTCGACGGGAAAACAAGCGTTAGGATTGACTCGCTTAAGGGACGTTGGATCCCAAATGCATAAGGAACTATCGCAGTCCTTAGCAGCCGGGGGACGTTGGATCCCCAGCAGAGTCGCCAGCTGTCGCTACTGCGAAAATCGGCGCCGGCTGAACAGAAGAGTCGCCACCGTGCGTTATTTATCCCAAAGGAGGGAAAGGAAACGCTCAGAGTAAACCTAACGCAAAACGGGAAAGGAATGGTCATCGCAACCAAATCCTGGATTCGGGAGTCGGTTACGCAAGGGGAAGGTATTAGCACCCCTCACGTCCGTCGTACTCGACGGGATCCATGCTTGTTTTCTGGTACGGATTGTATTTTATCTACACTAAAGATCTGGGGTTAAAAGAAAAGAAAATGACTCGGCAAAGTATCGCACTTTATGCCTACGTATTCCCGTCTGGAACGAGAAATCAGAGTCAACGTAATTCGCCTACCTACGGGAAAGGAGGGGAAGGTTGCTCGCTAGGATATCGCATCCTATGCCTACGTACTTTCATACAACATGAAAGATCAGAGCAAACGTAGTTCGGGCCACGTACGACACAAGTTTGTCTTGATTGCTTTTATTCCTTCTGAAAAAGGGTTTTTTTGATTAACAGTCCCAGCGGACAAAAATTGACGTTTTGATGAGTTCACATTCTTTTACGGAAGAAGTGTCTTTTATTGTGTTTGAAATATTTATTGTGTTTTTCTGTTTGTTTTGAGAAAGAAGAGACATAACTCTAACCTATGGTTTAAAAGGGAATCACACTAACCTAATGTTATCATGCATGGGTTAAGACCTAACCTCTATCATGCTCCTCTCTTGCGCAGAGAGAAACAGAGATCCTAAGGGAATAGACGGAAACAGAAACAATAGCATATATACAATAAAGCAGTAAAATGCATGGATGCAGCAATACAAGCGAGGCAAGGGAGTCCCACTCAACCTCGAACCTAGAAAACAACAGGCAAAATTGAACGGAATTCACTTTCAACCTAACAGGTTAATGGCAAACAATACAGTCAGGGAAATTCAAACAATACATCAAGAATTAAAAACAGCAAAAATAAACAGCAAAAGCAGTATACTAATAGTAATAGTAGAATAGGGGAAGCCTAATATTTTCTAAGGGATCTACTGTTTACCCATAATGCCCCTATAGTCCCATACCCCCAAAATTCAAACTACAACTCCTAAAAGAAATGATTTATTACACCTATGTCACACCTAAACCCTAATTTTGATTACCCTAATCACACCTAAACAAACCATCTAAAATTTATCCTAAAATCATGAATTAAATCTCATATGAAAACTAAAGTCCTAAGTGAAGTACTCTAAAAAGAATGGGTCCAAAATATACAAGGATCTAGCTAAACTAAAATCAACAAGATCAAGTATTAAACTAAACATCATTTAAACCTATTTAAAAGAAAAATATACTAAAAATGCAAAAATAAAATGAAATGCTGATTTTATTATATGACAATTTTCTTAACAGAAATATAAAAAAGATGCAAAAACAACCACTTGAAAATATGGGATTTCCAATTTGTTATGATTTTTCAAAGAATTAAAAAAATGAATGAAATAAAAATGATTTAAATTGATAGGGGTGCAGTTAATAGTTATTTGCATTAAAACATGGATGATGGGCCCAGACTGGGGGTGCGCATAGCAAGGCGCATCTGGGCCCAGCTGAGTCAGAAAACACAAAAGAAAAATAAAAAACAAAAACGGTGCAAATAGCAGTTATGTTAGTTCATATCACGTTGGGCCTTGAAAGTGGTGGTGTGATTAGCAATTGCACTTAAGCCCAGTCTGAAGACATAAGTGAAACGGTGCGTTTCACGTTTCAGTCTTCCCTCTCTTTCTCAACTTCAAATCCTGGCCACGCGATCTGAGTTTCAGTCAACAAGGAAGACTTCATCCAACGATCATCATGTTTCTTCTCCAAATAACCTAGGGTTTCAGCCATGATTGCTTCCATGCACGAATCTTCTCAGCCATCTTCCATCACCTTGTTCTCCTTCATCTCTCAACTAAATGCTCTCATCCAAAAACCAAAACTGCCCTACATCTTCTCCTCTACACGACCATGGTTTCAATTTTCTCTAAAACTCACTCTAGAGCCAAACCCGATAGGTAGAAGACCTTGGTTCCGACACTTTACTCTGAGATCAACCTTGATGATTCTTGCTAACTCTTACACTAATGTGTTCTATATGTTATGCTGATCATTCTAATCTATCTAGCTAAGATTAACATGCCCTAACCTAAGTGTTCTAAGGCTCAACAGAATTAGTGCTCCAATGGTGAACTCCATGAAATGCTCTCAAATCCATCAGAATCATTCATCTAACCATTCCTAACAGTTCTAACCTAAGAATTCTACATCATGCTAACTAATCTATGCTAATTCGAAGAAAACACTAACCTGGTGTAATCTTGAAAACAGATGGAGAATACCTTGGATTCACAGCTTACAATGCTTGGGACTTGATCAATGGACTTGGTTCTTGGTTCTGTATGCAACAACACTTGCTTAAACACCTTGGATTGCCATAACCACTTCCTTTTGCAATTTGGATGATACACTTGGTAGCACACGAATTCTGCTTCAATTCAACCAGATCTTGATAGAAACTTACTCCATGATGAATGTAGATGATGATAGAACCAAGAATTTTGGAGAATAATGAAGATTTGGTAGAGTTTGGAATGAATTTGCAAAATTGAGGAATGAGATGTAACTATGAGTTTCAACCAAAATGAATCACCAACCCCTGATTGGATCCACTCAATTCAATATATAGATGCTCATGGAACACTCTAGAACTTGGTAGAAACTTCTTGCACTCAAATCCCTTGTGAATTTGGATATGTTACTTCTTTTGTAAGCCAACTAGTATAACTTCCAAACTTTGAACTAAACTCAAAAATATAATATTGCCAATCATCTCAAAACATTCTTTCCAATCAAAATGACCTATAGTTTCATCCCATTTGGACATGGTATGAAAAATCTCATTTTTAGGTCACTTTTATTCATTAAATTCACCTTTTAATTGACCAAATTTGGAACCTTGAGCCATGAGTATTTCCAAACTTTCATGATCACTTTTATAGACTCAAAATTTCATTTGGAGAAAGTTTTATGTTGTGAAGTTTTTCATTTGAAGCTTCCTTGTATGAGTTTTGGGCATAGGCTTGAAATGACCTGTAATTCTCAAATGACCAAAATACCCTTTTCTTGCCAAGGCCATAAGTAGAGTTCCACAAATCAGATGAAGGAATGCCATACCTTTCTAGAAAGCTAAGACAATTAGGAACAACTCTCATGTTGACCAGAAATCCATTTGAAAGATCCTTGAGGGGTAAAAGTTGCTAGGAAGACAAGTAACTTTCACAGACAAAATTTCAGATGCCTCAGATGACCTGTAACTTACAAGGACCATAACTTGAGTTCTATAAATCTCCTTGATGTCTTCCACCACTAAAATTAAAGGTCTTGAGATCCTCTACAAGTTTCATGTTGGCCAAGGATCCATTTGAAGCTTGAATTTTGAATTATCTTGCTTGGAAGTTTGTCCTAAATCAGGGGATTTTACACAGAAACCCTAATTTAGAAACTCCTCTTCTTCTTGATTTCTCTTGATTTCTCCTTGGCACAACACCAAATTCATATCTACATGTCAAATGATGAACCCCACATCTCTCAAATAGACCTTGATGCCTTTCAATCAATCATTTGACCTAGGGTTGACCCAGATGAAACCCTAGTTGACTGTCTTCAACTGCAACTCTTGTGATCACATCAATGACTTGTCTCACTTTCAAAATGACCCTCTAGGTCCTCCCTGATGTTTGTATACCCTACATGACCTCAATTCATAGCTCACAACTCCTTGGATGATCATCAAATACCCTCAAGATAGGAGAGACCCACTGGTTGACCTGCTAACTTTTCAAAGCTTCAACTTCTTTCTTGGATACCTGAACAATCTTAAACTTGAATAATACCCTCTTGATAGGCTCATAGAGATAAGAATGGTACTTGGTCCCTTGTTGGATGATTTGCTATGCTATGCTATGCAGATGAATTATGTATATGATCTACTATGCAAATGACAATACAATTGAAACATAAACCAAGTGAAATAGGTTGAGAAAATTTTAGGGTGCAACACCGTGCCGACGCAAAAGTGATTGCAAGAGCAGATGTGAAGAGATTTAAGCTTAAGGAAGTAATTGGTGAAGGTGCTTGGGAGGATTATGTTCAGAGCTTGCAGAGCATCATTAGCCAGAGAGAGTTGCTCATCCAGGGGTTGGTAGACAGGCCAAATCATTCAGATACGAGAGAGTTGTTGGAGGGTTTCCAGGCTCGCCATTATATTTGATGTTTTTCTCTCTTTGTAGTTTGTTGTTATGACGTAGCTTGACTACCACCAGATTTGTTGGCCGAGGTCATTTTGACTCCCTTGTATATAGTGTTGTGTTGTACATTGACTCTTGGCTCTCATTTTATTTATGAGGAGTTTGCTATGCTTATCTGTTGGCTTCCCATTGTCTTGTTGTTCTCGCAGAACTAGAATCGAGGGAAAAATTTCCCTAACGCATACTTACATGTTTGCATATTGCATCATTTCTCATTTTTACATCGCAGGTACTCCGGAACCATTAACCTTATCTTTGTGGTTTGTTCAGCTTGTTTCAGGATTGACAACCAAGCGACTCATCGCTGCACTACTCGGGGAAATCAATGCAGGATTATGGATTAGATTCAGGCTGAACTTCAGGAATTTTGTGATAGGATGGCCCAGTTCATGGATCTGATGCAAGGGGTCGCCAATGGCCAAGAGCAGCTGAGAAATTTGGTGCAATCGTTGATTGCTAGGGTTGACGGGAGTGGTGTGCTTAATGGAGGAACTGCTGTTATACCTCCTACTGCTGACAATGTCACCCCACATGCTAACACTGCCATCCCAACAAGTGTTATCCCTCCGGGCGGAGGAAATCAGACAGGAGTTCATATTCCCGGACCTACGTGTGCTTTGCATGGGAGTACTGCCCCTCAGTGGAAGGAAGATGATCAAGAGGATATGTTCTCCATGAGGGATGTTGGTGTTGGTCTGCCATCTGATGCAGATAGGAGGTTTAAGCTGCTCGAGGAAAAGATGAAGAGTTATGAGAATCAGAATTCTATGGGGTTGGATATGAAAAATTTGGGGTTGATCCCAGATTTGAAGCTCAAAGTCACGGACTTTGATAACTACAAGGGGACAACCTGTCCGAGGGTTCATCTTCGTTCCTACTACCGCAAGGTGTCCACCTATTCTGACGATGAGAAGCTGCTTATGCACTTTTTCCAGGACAGTCTTTATGGTCCGTCTCTGGAATGGTTTAAACTTGGTAGCTGATGTTTAAGATTTGAAGACTCCATTGAGTTTTGGAAAAGACAAACTGCTGAGTGGAGGGGTATTTCCTGTTTGTGATAGAGTTTGTGCAGAGTGTTTGGTCCATCCTGAGGGATGCGAGAAGTTGAAGAGTCATGTTCAGAAGCTGGTGAATGATGGTATTCTACAATTTGACAAAGTGGCAGAGAAGAAAGATGAGAAAATAGTCGATGAAGAGAAGAATGAAGTTGCGAAAATTTCGATTCCTTACAAGACAATCACTATTTCTGCACCGCCAAGGCCGCCCACTATCATAATTACTAAAGCTGGACCCATACCCTATGAGAGCACTAAGGCTATTCCGTGGAATTACGGAGCCGAGGTCTACTGTAATGGTCAGAAGTAGGAACTGAAAGGTTCACCATTGGATTCTATTGACAATCTAGTAGGGACCGGGGGAATAACCCGAAGTGGAAGAGTATTTTCGCCACCCGAAGTGAGTGTTGAGAAAGCTGATAAGGGTAAAGGAAAAGCGGTGGTCGAAGGGAGCTCTCAGGTTGGTGAGAAAGATTCCTTGTTGAAGGATACAGAAGAGTTTATGAGGTTGATCAGGAAGAGTGACTACAAGATCGTAGATCACTTACAGCAAACACCGTCAAAGATCTCCATTATGTCATTGTTATTGTGTTCTGAAGCATAAAAAAATGCTCTCTTAAGAATCTTGAATACATCATACATGCCACAGGAGATATCTGTGAATTAGCTCGAAGGATTAGTGGCACACGTTAATGCGGGTAACGGGATGGGCTTTACTGATCTTGATTTGACGCCCAAAGGAAGGAATCATAATCTGGACTGCATATATCCATCGAATGTAGAGGGTATGTGTTGTCACACGTGCTGGTAGACACTGGGTCATCACTGAATGTGTTACCCAAGAAGGCTTTGATGAAGCTAGATACCCGAGGGATAATGTGCACCCCAAGTGACTTGGTGGTTCGAGCTTTTGATGGGACCATAAGGTCCGTGTTTGGGGAATTGACTCTTCCGATCCAGGTCGGTCCGGAAGTTTTTGATGATGTGTTTTATATCATGGATATTCATCCAGCGTATAGCTGTCTGTTGGGACGACCCTGGATCCATTCAGCATGCGCTGTTACGTTAACTCTGCACTAGAATTTGAAATATATGGTGGGTGGCAGTGTTGTTACTATTTGTGAGGAAGAAGATATTCTGATAAGTCACTTGTATTCGTTCAAATACGTCGAAGTTGACGGTGAGATCCACAAGACTTTATGTCAAGGTTTCGAGACTGTACAGATTAAGGAGAAAACACCGGCTGTAGACCAAGTACTTGAGGTTGCCATGTCATCTTTTAAAGAATCACATGCAGTGGTGAAATCCGGAGCATCTTAGGGTTGGGACCAAGTTCTGAGCATCTCCAACTGACAAGACAAGTTTGTACTAGGGTACAACCCATCCTCCTCTTCACAGAGTGCGGCGCGCTACAAGGGACCCGTCCAATTCACCAGTAGTGGGGTGATCTTTGAGCATATCAATGTCGTGTCCGACGAAGAAGGGGATAGCGACTGCGACATGGATTCATGGATTCGGCCATGTATTCTGGGTCAGAGCCTAAACAACTGGACTGTCAAGGAAGTCATCCAAGTGACTAAACAAGAGTAATGATTTGTTTTCTTGATTATCTGTAGCCCTGTGCTCTACCCGGAGCATAGTGGTCTTTGTATGCAGGGCCTAATCTTTTACTTTGAACAATCGTTTTATCAATTAATCAAAGGGCATTTTTTCTCGCATTCAAATATTGTGATCTCTGTTTTTTTTTTGTTTTTTTTTTAAAAATAAAATGGCAATGTGGTTTGTGCTTGTTTGCATATCATTTTAAGCATTAAATCATCATCATTGCATGTTTCACATTGGAGATGACACCGCTCCAGAATCTTCTAAGACTCGCTTTGACTTTGATGATCCGATCTTTCAAGCCGAAGAAGAGATTGAGGAAGATGAAGACCTACCTGAGGAGTTAGCCAGGCTAGGGAAACTGGAAGAGAAAGTCATTCAGCCTCACCAGGAAGAAATCGAGATTGTCAACTTGGGTACTGAGGAAGCCAGAAAGAAAGCCATGATAGGGGTTGCATTGCAGAGTGATGTCAAGCAAAAATTGGTTGAAATGCTCCGAGAGTATAAGGATATTTTTGCTTGGTCATATGAAGATATGCCAGGTCTTGATACAGATATCGTGGTTCATCGCTTGCCTTTGCGTGAAGAGTGTCCACTTGTCAAGCAGAAGCTCAGGAGAACCAGACCAGACATGGCAGTAAAAATCAAAGAAGAAGTCCAGAAGCAGTTGGACGCAGGATTTCTCGCCGTGACAAATTACCCTCCGTGGGTCACTAACATCGTTCCTATACCTAAGAAGGATGGTAAGGTAAGGATGTGTGTTGATTATAGAGACTTGAACAAAGTGAGCCCGAAGGATGATTTCCCGCTCCCCCACATTGACGTACTTGTTGATAATACTGCTCAGTATTCCGTGTTTTCCTTCATGGATGGTTTTTCCAGATATAATCAGATTAAAATGGCGCCGGAGGATATGGAGAAAACAACTTTTATCACGCCATGGGGGACTTTCTGTTATAAGGTAATGCCTTTTGGGTTGAAGAACACAGGGGCAACCTATCAGCGGGCAATGGTGACGCTCTTTCATGATATGATTCATCATGAGATCGAGGTCTATGTTGATGACATGATTGCAAAGTCACAGACGGAGGAGGAACATCTGGTGAACCTTTTGAAGTTGTTTGAGAGGTTAAGGAAATTCAGACTGAGGTTGAATCCGAACAAGTGCACTTTTGGTGTACGGTTATTAAAGTTGCTGAGGTTCATTGTTAGTGAAAAAGGAATCGAGGTCGATCCTGCAAAAAGAAAAGCAATTCAAGAAATGTCAGCGCCGAAAATAGAGAAAGAGGTTCGTGGTTTCTTGGGTAGATTGAACTACATTTCTAGGTTCATATCTCATCTCACAGCCACATGTGAACCCGTGTTCAAATTGTTAAAGAAAGATTAGGCGGTCGTATGGAATGAAAATTGCCAAAGGGAATTTGAAAAAATATAAGAGTATTTACAGGAACCTCCGATACTCATACCTCTAGTAGCTAGAAGACCATTGATAATGTATCTAACGGTTCTGGAGAACAACATGGGTTGTGTTCTCGGTCAACACGACTAGACTGGAAGAAAAGAGCATGCCATATTCTTCTTGAGTAAAAAGTTTACAGATTGTGAGTTCAGGTACTCAATGTTAGAAAAGACGGTTTACGAACTCGCTTAGGCTGCCAAACTCCTGAGACAGTATATGCTAAATCACACAACCATGTTGAAAAGCAAGCACTTTCGGGAAGGATTTCCAGGTGGCAGATGGTCTTGACAGAATACGACATTCAGTATGTTTCCCAGAAAGCCATTAAGGGGAGTGTTCTATAAGAGTATCTTGCAGAGCAACCGATTGACGACTATCAACTGATGAAATTTGAATTACCGGACGAAGACATCATGTTTCTAAAGATGAAAGACTACGATGAGTGTAATAGCCCAATTTTTCATTAATTAATTATTTGCATTAATTAAGTGGGTTAATGAGAATTATTTAATTGATGGGTAATTAATTACATGAATTAATAGATGTTGGAGAGAATTAGAAGAGAAAGACATATTAAGAACGAGAGTGGAAAGAAAAAGGAAAAGATAGAAACATAAAGGAAAGAATATAGAAAGAAGGAGAAAGAGGAGAAAAGAGAAGAAGAAGAGGGAAGAACTTGGAATCATCAAGAACAACTCTCAAGCTTTGGATGAATCAAGGTAAGGGTGAAAAGTATCATTATCTTAACAATGTATATGATTGTGTATGCTTGGGTTAGAGTATTGGGTGTTTTTCTACAATTTCCATTTTAGGGCATAAATGGATTAATCGGTAGAATCTGAGTTTTCACGGTGGAAAATGAGAATAAGTGGTAGTGTTTAGTCGGGAGGATGTTAGACTAAGGTTACAGAACTTTTTCGGTGAGAATATTTGGTTTGGAGAGTTTGGTGGAAGTTGGACAGTAAGAAATTTGGAGTTCGCAGACATTCGCTAGCGTGTTCGCTGAGCGAGCTGGTAGCGAACATTCGCTAAGCGAGCTAGTAGCGAATCAGTAGCGAACGGTCCCAGACTTTGACAGAATGTATGTTGTGGTGTTCGCTGGTAGCGAAGGAGGTAGCGAAGGTTCGCTAGGCCTTCACTGAGCGAGCGAGGTAGCGAACGAAGTCAGTAGCTTCTGTTTGCCTTCGCGAGCTTGTTCGTTGGGCGAACAAGTAGCGAATACTCACTAGGAGCTCACTAAGCGAGCAGAGTAGAAAACGTGACAGGATGTGTTTTTCTTTAATGTTTCCATCCAAGGTCGAATTTCTGACTTAACTTTGATTATTTCCATGCTCGAGGCGTTGATTATGCCGAGATATATTATATTGTGGGTAGCCTTATGGCGTGAATCCTAGATTGTTGAATTAATCGAATCATGGTCTTTTGACAAATGTTATACATTGTTTAATGTGATTAAAAATGTGTTGCGAATGCATGAGAACATATTGTGTATATGTGTGCGTTGTTTGTTAATATATTGATGATATGTATGAATAGGTTGTGTATGCAATCGTTGTGATAATTCTTGAAGAGATGAATTATTTGAATGCATGAGATTAAGATGTCGGTCTTAAGTGCATTGAATTATTGATTGCATATGCATCATTTAGTCAAGAGGCAATGCTTACTAGTTTCGTGGAGACTAGTGACTTGTCCCAAGCCTAGAAGAGTGGGTTTGAAAGCTTAGAGGACAGGCTTTTGGTGGTTATCGGTCTAGAAGAGTGGACCCGGTTTAATGTAAACCAAAAAAAGATAACAAGTGTTGGTACCACATGGCATAAGTTTGCATCGAGTCATATTGAGTCACATAGCATTCATCATTATGTGAAATATGATTGCACGTGGACTATGTATATGAGTTAAAATGGATTGTGGTGAGAAATGTAATGTATGTATGTTTTATGTTATGTATGTATATATAATTATATGCATTGATTATTATGATAATATTTCTCACCCTTCTGCTGTTTTATAATGCTCTATGAGGCATTGTAGATTAGGATTTCTAGAGGTTTTCTTCTGGTGAAGTAGAGCTTCATTCTTTTGAGTCGGTTGCTTTGATAATGTAACATCGGGTAGCTAGGCTCGTAGAGTATTCTTTTTTGATACATTGTATATGTATCAGCTGATGATGTTTTGTAAAACATGAATGATATTGTGAACCAAACTTGATGATGCGTATTTCTATTATATCATGTCTTAAGTAATTCAATGTTCTAGTCTTCCGCTTTAATCAAAACATTAATATGTGGACTCTAAGAGTTATGCTTTACTTTTAGTTGAGATTTACCCCTTTTGTTTTATCTCTTTATGAACATTATTATTTATGTTGTCGTTTCGTGAATAATGTGATGCGCCTCTTTTATACCATGTTATATATATACTCTGATGAATTTTTGTATATGTGATTAAGTGTTTAATTGCATTATTTTGGGGGTATAGAAAGGGTTGTTACAATGAGCCACTACCTGATGAAGGTCCCAAGAAAACCTCCCAGTGGCAAATGATCTTTGACGGTGTTGTTAACTCTTATGGCAACGGAATTGGGGCGATCATTACGACTCCCCATGGTTCTCATATACCATTCACTGCCAGGTTGACATTTCCCTGCACCAACAACGAAGCTGAGTATGAAGCATGTATCATGGGTATTAAAGAAGCGATTGATTTGAGAATCAAAAAGCTTGATATCTATGGTGATTCAACTTTAGTTTTTAATCAAATTAAAGGAGAGTGGGAGACTCGGCAGCCCAATCTGATTCCTTATATGAACTACGCCAAGAGGTTGTTTCCTTTCTTTGACCGGGTAGAGTTTCATCACGTACCAAGAGCGGAGAATCAGATGGAAGATGCTCTGGTGACGTTATCCTCAATGTACAAGGTGAACTACTGGAATGATGATCCAAGAATAGTCATCTCTCGCCTTGATAGGCCAGCATTTGTATTTGCGATAGAGGAAGCTTCTGATGGCAAGCCATGGTATTACGACATCTAGAAGTTTCTCAAGAACCAAGAGTATCCGCCAGGGGCGTCGACCCGGGACAAGAAGACCTTGAGGAGGTCGTCTGGAAATTTCTATCTAAATCAGAATGGTGTACTCTACCGGAGGAATTTTGTGTTGGTACTGTTGAGATGTGTGGACGAGAAAGAAGCAAGTCTACCTATGGAGGAGGTCCACGAAGGTGCCTTTGGCACGCACGCCGGCGGGCATGCCATGTTTCAAAATCTGTTACGAGCAGGTTATTATTGGTTGACTATGGAGTCTGATTGCTTCAAGTATGCAAAGAAACACCATAAATGTTAGATTTATACCGATAAGATTCATGTGCTGCCAAGTCCTTTGAATGTCATGGCATCTCCTTGGCCCGTTTCCATGTGGGGCATTGACATGATAGGCAAGATATAGCCGACCTCATTCAATGGACATCGCTTCGTCTTAGTGGCAATTGACTATTTCACTAAGTGGGTTGAAGCAGCTTCCTATTCCAATGTCATTAAGCAAGTGGTAGCCCGGTTTATCAAGAAGGACATCATCTGTCATTACAGAGTGCCCAAGAGAATCATTATTGATAATGGTTCAAATTTGAATAACAAGATGATAAAGGAATTGTGCCAGAGTTTCAAGATTGAGCATCACAACTCTTCTCCCTATCGTCCGAAGATGAATGGCGTTGTTGAAGCGGCCAACAAGAATATACAGAAGATAGTGCAAAAGATGGTTGTAACCTATAAGGATTGGCATGAGATGTTGCCCTTTGCTTTGCATGGATATCGTACTACGGTGCATACTTCAACTAGGGCAAATCCTTTCTCGTTGGTGTATAGTATGGAAGCTGCCCTACCATTGGAAGTCGAGATTCCTTCTTTGAGAGTTCTGGTTGACGTCAAGCTTGATGAGGCAGAATGGGTGAGAAACAGATTGAACCAGCTCATCCTGATGGATGAGAAAAGGTTAGTGTCCATTGCGTATGGTCGATTGTGCCAAAGCAGGATGAAGAAAGCTTTTCATAAAAAGGTGCGTCCTCAGAGCTTTCAGGCAGGCGAGTTGGTGTTGAAGAAGATTCTCCCTCCACAAACAGATCACAGGGGAAAATGGACTCCCAACTATGAAGGTCCATATGTCGTGCGAATGGTTTTCTCTGGACGAGCCTTGCTATTATCAACCATGGATGGTGAAGATTTCACATCCCTTGTGAATGCAGATGCAGTTAAAAAATACTTTGCTTAAAGAGGTCTACTGGAAAGAAAAAGAACATCTAGGAAAAAATGGGGCATTCCGGCGAACCACAAAAAGAATGGGTTCGGGCAAAAGTTAGGGAAAAAAAGAAAAGATTTAAATCCGCAAAGTTGAAAACCTGAAAAGGCGACTTTGGCAAAAATGGGTATCCCGGTGAATTGAAAACCCGAAAGGGCGATTCAGGCAAAAGTTAGGGATTTTGAAAAGCAAATGATTACGGTCTGCGTATTGATCTTCAGAGCATAGTGGATTGAGGGAGGACCTGAGGGCCGTTCATCCGAATCAATTTCTTCAGAAGCTGAAGCATCGGAGAAGCATCAAAGTCATGCGAGTCATAGATGGATCGATACATGGTGTTTATCTGTGCCACATTGCTGACATTTTGTATATTTATGTGCATTTTTGTAATTTTTTGCGCAGCTTCCTCTTTTCAGGGGTTGCATCTGTTGTAAAATCTGCCTATTTACATGCCATTTGTCAATAAAGCGTATACTATTCAGTAAATTGTTGTTCTTGCTTTGGCTTTACTGTTTTGTTTGCAAAAAATGCCCGATGTTTTGATAAAACTTTTCATACATAAACTTGTAGGCTTTGGCAGTAATTATTAAAACTTTGATTTATTTGAACAATATCATGGATGATGACCGAGATAGTTTCTATTGTGCAGGATATCTTGTTGTTTGTTCATGTGCAGGGTCGTTACCCTTGGGGAAAGTTTTTCAGAGGTATATCCCTGATAGGTTTACCATCCCCACAGAAAGGAGGTGTGTAGTTGGGACTCATTTATCTCCAGCAGCAGTCCTAATGCACCTTGTCCCTAGCAAGAGTCTGTTTCAGCAAGAAAGGATATGCAAGTTAAGTGCGCGGTTGAGTGTATACTTATTCCCAGCAGTTGTCTATATACACCTTTTCCTCAGTAGTTCAAGTTTGATTTGTTCGGAAGAATAAAGTCATCCCAGAGGGTTGAGATTGTTATCCCCCATGCAGGTCAAGAGTGTGCTTATCCCCAAGCAGAGGTTGATGTTGTTTCCCTTATTGCTTTTTCCCTAGCAAAGTCAGTAGAGTATACTTTTCCTCAGTAGAGTAGGTTCTTCCCCGCCGGTTGGAATCGTTTCAGAGAATGTATCGGTGCATCCCTAGCAGTTGAGATGTATTTTGATGTTGATTTTCCACTGAGTAGTCCCCGATATGGTGGATTTGGATCTCCAGTGGAGTGGATTTATCCCCAGATGTTTGTTGTATACCCTAGAAGGTTTCGGTGTTCTAGGAGGCCATTCAGGGCTGCTTTCCCCATTATAGCACAGGCTAATCTCAATGTTTGTTTGTGGCTCTCCTTCAGGTTCGTTGGTTTCCCCAGTAGGTTGGTTTTGATTCGAACGGTTGGTTGTCTGTCACCAGCCAGGTTGTTTGTTCCCCAGAAGAGTGATATTCTGGAAGGCCATCCAGGGTGTTTCCCTCAGCAAGAGTTGACTTGATTCCCAACCGAGTGTATTGTGTTCTCATCAGAACACTAGTACCTTGGGGAGTTCTCTTTCTTGGAGGCCATCCAGGGCTTGTTTTTCTCAGCTTAAGTCCAATCGTAATTGGCATATCCCATCTCTCCCCGGCGGAGTTGGTCTTGTCTTTTCAGCATTTATTTTGCTGATTTGGTTCCGTTGCATTTTGCATTCATGCATAACATCCTCAGAAACGCGTAAAATTTCCATTTCGTATGGAGCATTTCACCATATTCAAACATTTGCATTTGAAACATAAGCCAGGTTGTTACCTCTATGTTTTCAGGTATCTTCAGCAAACGGTTGATTTTACTTTGCTCACGCGGTATTCAGACCCCGGAAAATTATATTATATCCCGTTAGCGCACGGTATCCAGACCCGACATATTATCAGTTAATTCCTGAGCCTGTGTGGTATCCATACCACGACAAAATCTTCGGATGGATGTATTCATTCTATCATTTTTCCCCAACAGAGTAGCTTGTTTAAGTTTCTCTTTCCCTAGCGGAGGTTTCTTGTGAATTGTTGTTAGATTCACTTATCAACTGCGTGTTGATCCGGCCTTCGGGTTCAATGCCTGTTTTTATTTAACAGATGTTTGGCGATGATGTCAGATGTTATCAACTGTGTGTTGATCCGGCCTTCGGGTTCGATGCCTATTTTAATTTAACAGATGCGTGGCGGCGGTGTCAGATGTTATTAACTACGTGTTGATCCAACCTTCGGGTTCGATGCTCACTTTTATTTAGCGAATGACTGTTGGTTAGCAGAAGTTATCAACTACGTGTTGATCCGGCCTTCGGGTTCGATGCTCACTTTTATTTAGCGAATGACTGTTGGTTAGCAGATGTTATCAACTGCGTGTTGATCCAGCATTCGGGTTTGATGCCTGTTTTTATTTAACATATGTCTGGCGGCGATGTTAGAAGTTATAGACTTCATGTTGATCCGGCCTTCAGGTTAGATGCTCGATTTTATTTAGCGAATGGCTGCTGGTTAGCAGATGTTATCAACTGCGTGTTGATCCGGCCTTCGGGTTCGATGCTCACTTTTATTTAGCGAATGACTGTTGGTTAGCAGATGTTATCAACTGCGTGTTGATCCAACATTCGGGTTCGATGCCTGTTTTTATTTAACAGATGCCTGGCGGCGATGTCAGATGTTATCAACTACGTGTTGATCCGGCCTTCAGGTTCGATGCTCGCTTTTATTTAGTGAATGACTGCTGGTTAGCAGATGTTATCAACTGCGTGTTGATCCGGCCTTCGGGTTCGATGCTCGCTTTTATTTAGCAAATGCCTGCTGGTTAGCAGATGTTGTCAACTTCGTGTGGAGCCAGCCTTCGGGTTCGATGCCTGTTTTTTATTTAACAGATGTCTGCTGGTTAGCAGGGATTCTCAACTGCGTGTTGATCCGACCTTCAGGTTCGATGGTCATTTTTATTTAACAGATGCCTGGTGGCGGTGTCAGATGTTATCAACTGCGTGTTGATCCAGCCTTCGGGTTTAATGCTGACTTCTATTTAGTGAATGACTGTTGGTTAGCAGATGTTATCAAGTGCGTGTTGATCTGGCCTTCGGGTTTGATGCTCACTTTTATTTAGCGAGTGACTGCTGGTTAGAAGATGTTATCAACTACGTGTTGATTCGGCCTTCGGGTTCGATGTTTGTTTTTATTTAACAGATGCCTGGCAGTGATGTCAGATGTTATCAACTACGTGGTGATCCGGCCTTCAGGTTCGATGCTCGCGTTTATTTAGCGAATGACTACTAGTTAGCAGATGTTATCAACTGCGTGTTGATCCGGCCTTCGGGTTTGATGCTCACTTTTATTTAGCGAATGCCTGCTGGTTAGCAGATGTTATCAACTTCGTGTTGAGCCGGCCTTCGGGTTCGATGCCTATTTTTTATTTAACAGATGTCTGCTGGTTAGTAGGGATTCTCAACTTCGTGTTGAGCCGGCCTTCGGGTTCGATGCCTATTTTTATTTAATAGATGCTTGGCGGCGATGTCAGATGTTCTTTTCAACTTCATGTTGATCCGGCCATCGGGTTCGATGCCTGCAGGATCACTATAAACCCATCATATAAGAGTCAAAATTTTGCCCTAAATGCTCAGAATTGGATGGCTGTGTGAGAGGAAGAGAGAGCACTCCAAATTTCCTCAAATTTCATTTTCTTTGAATCTTGCTCTACACTGGGTTTCGCTCCAAACTGGTGCTCAATTCTCCTTCGCAGAAGCTCATATAAGAGATTGGAAAGCTTAGAATGAAGCTTGCATGCCATTTGAAGGGTCAACGAAACCTCTCCTTTACGTATTTTCTTCAACTTATTTCTCTCATTCTAGATCTGCATTAGGCCCATTCTGGCTTGCATCTGAAGCCCTACCCTTGGTAGGCCATGTTTGAATTGATTGGTTGATTGTTTGTTGAGTTTTCAGTTGACATGTTCAAAAATCGTGATCCATTTTCCTGCTTATTTAAGAGGATTTTTGAAAAATTAAGGTTGGATTTGGACTCCTTGCAATGATAGATTTTGATTGGTACCAGATTTCTGGATTTTTATGGTGTTTTCAGGCCTGAGCTTCGGCAAGCTGGCCGGAGAAGATGATTGGAGCCCTAGCTCCAACGTCTGGTTATGTTTCAGGCCAGTTTGATGTGGCTAGGCGTTGAATGTTTGACCATGTGGCGTGTTGCACTCTGATTCGCTTGACCGTGTCCAGGTGTAGTGTTGACTCCACATCAGTTAAGTGAAACAATGTGTCTCACTTAAGTCTGACCCAACGTGCATTTAAGCTTAGCTTTCTATTCACACCCTCCAGATTTGGGGCCCAAACATGATAACATAGGTTGTAGTGCATTCTGAATTTTACTTTTACACCTCCCTTTTGATTTTGTCTATTTTTATTTTATTTTTGATTTATATTTTCTTTTCAATTATTTAAAATAGCTCCAATCATTCAAAAAATTCCAAACAAATATTTTCTTATACTTTGAAATGTTATTTAATTTTCCATGTTTTTTATTTCTGATTTTATTTTTATTTATCATTTTATTTTAAATTTGCAATTAGAAGGGTTTTATGGTGTTTACTTTGTATGACCATGATTGTTTGGACTTCAAATCCTTATCCCCTATGATCATGGCTTCTCCCTCACTTAGTTGAGGGATTGAGGCATCTTTGAGGGTGATTTTGAATAGCCATGGATCATTTTTCATTTGATTTTGTTTTGACTTTTCTTGTCCCTCGATAAACCCTAGATAAGGTGGAGCGCTCTTGATAATTGATTTATTTGGGGATGCCTTGAGTTGAGTTTCGCTTTGAAACTTTGGCTTCTGTTTGGCATTTGACTTGGTTACTTTGTGCTTTTTTATTTGGATTTCATTGAACAATTTTCCTATTTTTGATGAAGCTTGCAAGTCAAGTCATCTTAGGAAGTGTTCATACAAACTAGTTTGACCTAGTTCCTTTGGGAAATGACTTATATGGACCCCATATGCACCCTATGAGTCTTGATGTTAGTTTATGACATGATTAAGGTGCTGGTTCTTGAATTTTTTAGGTCATACACTTGTGTAACTTGTTTCACAAGTTACTTAGGAGTTAGGCATTTCCACTTGTTTTTAAGTGTTGGACATGAGATAGAACTTTGGTTCTTCCATTTGCCTTGACTTGGTTCTTGTTTGTGCCTTGTTCTTAACCTTGATTTGAGCTTTCCTCTCTTGGTTCCACTTCTGCCCCATGTTCTTTGGTCAACATTCAAGGTGATTTGGTGTACTTGTTTATGCTTTTAGTGTGCCTTGAATGATGGATCACTTTTAGCACTTGTTTGTGCGTTTCTTTTGCATGATCAATTTGAATTATTTGGTTGAGATACTCTATATGTGCTTGCTGCCCAGGCTTCTTTCTCCCATATTCTCTTTGATCATGTATTTTTGGTTTTGCTTTACTTAAGTGATTGATGTTTGAATGGTTATAGGAGTTGTCACTTCTCCCATTTCATCTCACTCTTCTTGACTTGTTTAAGCCAACTTGTCTGTGTTTTTTTGTTGCATCAGTTGATCCTCATATTTCATCTTTGCATCTTTGCATATCATGTTTGCATTACTTTTGACTTGTTTAAGTCAACTTCTTCTCATTCTTCATTTCATCTGTAATTGAATTATCTGTTGTTTACTTGGTTTTACCATGATCCCTTAGGATTCCTAGTCCCTATGTTTAAGATGGGGGTAGGAGAGACATTAGGTGTTCAATCCTTTGCATGATGACATTAGGATAGATTTCCCTTAATCTCAACTTTAGAAGCATTGTGCATGATAACATTACGGTTCAGTTCCCCTTAGAGTTTGTGTCTTTCTCTTCTCATCTCTTAATCTCTTAAGACACTTAATAAAGAATAATAAATTTTGTACGCTACGAGCCTTAAGTACTTGAGGAATGATAGTTGGGGGCCTCCTCTCAATCTGTCTAGAGTGTTTAGCGTATGCCCTTTGGGTGATATGGGACGCATTCGCTCTCAAGTCATAGTCTTTAGTGCAACATGAGTTACAAACTTAACTCAACTCACTTCTTCATAAAAAATCACAAAACAAAACATCAAACCTTTTTATCCTTCAAGATTGTTTGCAAATCATTTTCATAAAGAGTGTGTTAAGTCTTGGTTCTACCGCAAACAGGTAATACCTAAGTCTCCAACGGTCGAGCAGCAATACACCTAACTGCTAGAACAAAGGTTTAACCTTGCTTAGTTAAAACACTTGAACCAACCAGTGGTCGTGTCATCCCGAACTACGTTTGCTCTAATTTCTCGTACTAGACAAGAATATGTAGGAACAAGACGGCGATGTCTTGGTGTTGCACCCCAAAATTTGCCCAACCCTTTTCTTAACTTGGTTTATGTTTCATTTCATTTCTTTCTAGCATTTGCATTGCATAGCATTTTTCATTGAACAGGGGATCAAGAGTTTGTGCATGTGAAGAGGAGTCTACTCAGAGGGTTGAGCCTAAGCAAGGGGTGTTACTCAAGTTTGGATAAGCATCAAGTCATCAAGAAGTGGGCATTGGTCTTGTGAAAGGATTGATGGATGTATGTGGGTCAACTCCTAACTTGGAGGCCAATTGAAGATCATCAGAGGATTGTGAATTCATGGTTATGGGTATAAGATGTTGAGAGAGCTCATTAAGTGAATTGAGGGTCATTGTGGAGCTCATCCAAGTGTTTGTGCTAAGTGTGAAAGGTTACAGTTAAAGATGTTGCAATTAGGGTTTCCATCTGGCTAATCCTAAGTCAACTATGAAATTGGAGGAGATTAAAACTCAATTCCAAGTCGCCATGCTCATGGGATGCTGTGTTAAGATATATAATATATCATTTCAAGTTCAATTCATCAAGGATCAAGTGTGTGAGAAGTTACTAAATTAGGGTTCTCAGGGTAAAATCCCCTATTTAGTGCCTAACTTCAAGACCACCTATCTCAAGATACAAGTTTCTTCTAAACTTTTGACCAACATGAAACTTATAGATCATGTTCTTAGATTTCTTTTGAGTACTAGAAGTCCTTGATTGGATTTATAAAACTCAAGTTATGATCCAGACAAGTTACAGGTCATCAGATGAATGTGATTTTGGTCAACAAAAGTCAACCAACTTCTAAGCCATTTTAGACCTAGAAGGATGTTTCTTCTCAACTTTTGGCCAACATGAAAGTTGTAGATATTGATCTTAGCTTTCCAAAAACTACTAGAAGTATTTCATATGATTTTTAGAACTCAAGTTATGAGGTTTGCAAGTCAGGGGTATTTTGGGAAAGTAAGATTATAGGTCATAAAATTATAGGTCCATTTCACCAACTTGCACACTTTAAATGGAGATCTTTCCAACAACAAACTTGCTCCAAATGGTGTTATTTGTTTAATCAAGCATTGAGAAGTCATGGATTTAGCTCGGTTTGAAGAATGGATATGTGAATTTTCATGGAAGAGAGTTTAAAAGGGAAAAATGGGAATTGATTCATTTTTTATCATTTTGGTGCAAATGAATGCATATTTTGAGTGCAAATCATGTTTTAAATACATTGGCATTTATAGAATTTGAATTTGATGTGTTTTAGTGAGCCATTTTCAGGATTTCTTCATCAAGAAGTTACACAACAAACATCAACCATTGAGATTAAACAAGGCTTTAATCCTAGCCATTCACATCCCATGTGTTACCAGCAAGCATTTTGAGCCAATTGGGAGCCAATTTGGTGAGAATTTCGTGTACATGAGAAAACTCAAAACATGATTCCTTGGATTTTCAATTGGGTTGTTAGAGGCTAAGATTGGGCTCAATTCTTATCAAGATCCATCACATATAAGGTTTTGGTCATGAACAAATCATCAGAAGTGAGAATTGGAGGCCATTTGCTCAAGAACAATTTTGAAAAAGTGATGTAAATTTGAATTTCGAATTTGGAGATAGAAGCCATTTCAAGCCAAATTGTGAATTGAAAAAGCTCTATTGAAGTTTATTGAACGATTCTGGATATATTTCTGCAAGCTTAAGCTCCATTTGAAGGCTCAGTGGAAGTTCTCCACTAGGTAATTGCAAATCAACCTTACACTCTCACTATGCCATGATTCATTGCCACTTTTGCATATTTGAGACGTAGAAACAATGTAGATCATTAATATGTAAAATGAACTGGCATTTGTGATGATTGTTGGTGGATGCTCAAAAATGTTTGGATCTGTTTTGGCTTGTTCTTGCGTGTTTTGGCTTGTTTTTTGTTGGATCTGTAACCTACATAACTTCTAGATGATTTTTAAGCAAAATTGGAGATGTTTTGATGAACTTTGGATTTTGGTGCACAATCTTAATGGCTTCGATTTGAGTTTATTATGTATGATTAATGATTTTTTAGGCTGGATTTGAGATCCTCATGATCTCTAGATAAATTTTGATATAAGTTTCGTGCAAAATGGTGGAGTTTTGAGTTGGCCGTGTGTTGTTGTGGATTCACAGTGGCCGGAGCTCATGAGGAAGATGACTGGAGCATTTCCGGCCACCTCTGGTTTTCTCCCATGTCTTGGTGAAGAAGATGATGATGTGTCCTCTTGTGGTACGCATGATGTGTTTACTTTTTCTTCCAACGGCTCTAATTAAGACCTACCCTAGGCCGTGTTTGACTTATTGCGTGTGATGATATTTGAATATTTCATTAATTGAGTTGGCAAGTTGTCAGCCACAGGATGTGATTACTTTATGATCATGCGTGCTAGAATGATTTCCATGATGCACCTCTGTTAACTTTGATGCACTCAATTTCTAGGTTTTGGTTTTCATTTTTATTTTCTGAATGGGCCTTGCACGTGCTTGCTAAGCGCACCCCTAGCCTGGGCCCAACGCTTTTTTCCACTACATTGGATTGCTATTTGCCACAATGTTTTGTCATTTTCTTTTATTTCCTTTTGATTTTTATTTTATTTTTCTGTTTAGAATTTAAATCATTAAAAATAACTCCAATATTTTAAAAATTCACCAAAAATATTTTTTTATCAACTTTGAGATGTCTACTTTTTTTTTTGGATATTTTTATTTTATTTTTCAATTTTATTTTCAATTTAAAAAAGAATTAAATATTGGAGTGGTTTTAGATGGTTTAAATTTTAACTTTGTTTGATCTTGCATTTATTTCTCTTCCTCCTTTTTGATCCAATGATTGAAAATTGATCCTCATCTCAATGATGAGTTGATCAATTTTTGAGGACCATTTTGCCCCTGGTTGTTGACTTATGGGTTGACTTTTGTGGCTCTTCTTTTTGCCTTTGTTTCTCCCCTTTCAAAGTGGTACATCTAAATGAATCTCTTCTTTTGATGGTGCTTTGAGGGAATATTTATCTTGATCTTTTGGCCTTTGGTTGCCAACATGTTTAGCTTGTTTGTGTATTTTATTTGATATTTTTTTAGCATTTTTCCTATTTTTGAGGTGACTTGCAAGTTAGGTCATGTCATAGGACAGCTCACACAAGTGCATGACCTAGTTTGGATTGGAAATTACCTTTGTGGATCCAATAAGCTCTCAACTCTTCTTGTTTCAAATTTTAGACATGTTGAGCTTGCTATATGTTCATTTTTAGATCAAAATTATGTTAATTGCTTGTTGCTTGATGCTTTTCTTTGTGTGCTTTCAACTTGTACTCATAAGTGATGTGTGCTTGCTTCCTCTGTGCTCTTGCTTGCATTTCTTCTTGATTTGTTTTGATATTGCTTTTGATCTCTCTTCTCTTCATCTCCCTTCTGTACAATGACCTTGGAGTGTCATTTAAGGTAGCTTTGTCCCTCCTTAGGAGGAACTTGAAGCTTACCTAAAGTGATGAATCCATGAGGACTTTTCCTCTGTGTTTGTCATTTGTTTGCTTGTCTTTGATGCATCTCTCTCCTTCTTATCTTCTTTTATTGCATTTCCATATGCATGCTTGGTTGAGATGAGCTTGTGGTGGCTACTTCCCCACACTATTTTCCTCCCACTATCATTCTACTTGTGCATTCTATGTGTGCATCCTTTCATTTGCATATGCATTCTTCTTCTTCTTCTTATTTTGCTTTCCTTTGCCATGCTCCCCATAAGTTCTCTA
Source organism: Lathyrus sativus (assembly GCA_963859935.3). NCBI lineage: Eukaryota > Viridiplantae > Streptophyta > Magnoliopsida > Fabales > Fabaceae > Lathyrus > Lathyrus sativus. The sequence continues at coordinate 372,717,369 of OZ012741.1, forward strand.
ACCTCTTGAGGTTATGATAGACATTAAGGTTCTACACATGCATGATAACATTAGGTAGTTCCCCTTTTCAAACTCAACTTTAAGTCCACTTTGCATGATAACTTTTAGGATTGATTAGTCTCCCATTAGTGTGCCTTCTTCTCTTCTCATCTTCAAACAATCTTAACATACTTAATAAGGATAATGAATTTTGTGCCATGAGCCTCATACTTGGAAAATGGTGATTGAGGGGACACCTCTCAATTACCTAGAGTGTTTAGTATACGTCCTTAGGACGATATTCAACGCATTCGTTCCTAGGTTTTCGACTTTGTTACAACATACATTATGAACACTCTAATTCAAAACACTTCTTCTCTAAAAAACACAAAAACACTTCAAACCTTTTTCACCCTTTGGGGTTCTTAATCAAGGAAAATCTTTTCACAAAAAGAGTGTCGTTAATTCTTAGTTCTACCGCAAACGATAACGCCTAAGTCTCTAATGGTCGAGCTGCATACACCAACTGCTAGAACTATCTGTTAACCCTACTCGGGCCTAAAAACTTTTGAACCAGCCTGTGGTCCTTTTAGCCTGAACTACGTTTGCTTTGATCTTTCATACCAGATGAAAGCACGTAGGCATAAGACGCGATGTCTTAACTAGCAACCTTTCCCCTTCTTTAGCCGTAGTTAGGCGAACTACGTTTACTCTGACTTTCCCATTGCATGAGGGAGTACGTAGGCACAGAGCGGCGATGCTCTGCCGAGTCATTTCTCTTTTCTTTTTCTTTTATCCTTAAGCCTTTATCTAGATAGTTTCAACACACCCTTTTAGATAGACAACAATGTGTGGATCCCGTCGAGTACGACGAACGTGAGGGGTGCTAATACCTTCCCCTTGCGTAACCGACACCCGAATCCAAACATGGTTGCGATGATCTTGGCTTTCCCTTTTTCTTTAGGTTTTTCGGATCGTTTCCTTTCCCTCTCTTTGGGATAAATAACGAAAGTGGCGAATCTTCTGTTTTTCCGCCGGTGGTTTTTTCGTAGTTGCGCTAGCTGGCGACTCTGGTTCCCTATGCGAGTCAATCCTAGCGCTTGTCTGTTTATCTTTGGGTGTTGTATATATGTGCTTTATTTACTTTCCCGCGTTTATTTTCCGCATCATGTATCATTACTGTTGTGCTGTGGGGAGGGAAGTTCTATTGAATGATAGGTCGGACCCGGGCTTGAGTACAAACCTAATATTAGTAGTGGAGACTGGTGGGGGGCCTGTTTGCTTAGCAGATGCAGTTCCCCATGAAATTCACACTCAGACGAGATTTTCTTTTATAATTTTCCTTCAGATCCTTAGGATCGGTTGGGATTTTTGATTTAAGAATTGTTGACACTGGGAACCGATCATTTGTGAGTCAGCTAAGTGAGGTCTCTTCAGGAGATAATGATGCCAAACCAGAAATGGTGAACGTATCATCATTTCCCGAAAGTCTGTGACGCTGATGAACGCATAGGATGTCGAACCTTATCAGTGGATAGGTCCATACCTATGAGGGGGATTGGGTTGTGCAGGAAACCATATCTTTCAAATTACCCGGTTCTTTGCAAGTGTGAATCTGTGTTCATGATATAAGTGGATCCTACTGTCGGTACTTTGTTCTTGCTAAGGAGAAGCTCTAGTTTTTCTCAACCAACAACACAGCAGTCTTGAACCCTTGTTTGCATTTTTCATTTGCATTTTCATCTGCATCTCATTAACATGTATTTGTGTTACAGGTGCATATTTCTCCTTTGATTCTAGTGATCTTTTCCCTCATTGCTGATATGGAGTCCCTGAAGAGTACAGTGGCCTACAGGTTTCCAGTTCCAGATGTTAGTACTTTGTTGAGTCTGATTGCCTTGGGTGAGAAAGCAGCAATGGAAGATTCCAACAATTCTTATGGGGGACTATTGAGATATGTCCGCAAGCCTTTTGAATATGAGATTAGTGGTGTCTATGCTCTCCTACAGTTTTATGATGCTCAGTTGAGATGCTTCGTCTTTCCTGACTATGTCTTGGCTCCTACACTAGAGGAATATTCTGAGCTATTAGGAGTACCTATTCGGAGTCAGATGCCGTTTGTCCATGTTGATACTAAGCCTGATCTAGCCGAGCTCGCCGCTATTTTTTACCTTGAGGCTTCAGAGTTAGATGGGAAGATGATCTGGAGACTTGGGATGTATGGTTTTCCTTTGCCTTGCTTGATTGAGAAAGTTCAGCAGTGCGCTAAGGATGGCTGTTGGATTGTGTTTAGCGCCATCCTGGCTCTTTGTATATATGGCATTGTTTTTTTTCCTCATCATCCAGACTATGTGGATGTTGATGTGTTCTATATCTTAGCTTCAGGCAACCCAGTGCCCACCTTACTTGGAGACGTTTATCATTCTGTGCATTACAAGAATGAGAAACGAAGGGGTAAGAACGTAGCTTGTTGTGTTCCGTTGTTGTCTGCATGGTTTATTAGTCATCTACCCAAGATGGGTCTGTTTGTTGCCACTGCCAGTACTTCAGAATGGTCAGAAAGGTTGATGGGATTATCTGCAGAGAATATTGTCTGGTTTGATCGAGACTTGCTTGGTAAGGATACTGTTTATAGTTGCGGTGGTTTTCCTAACGTTCCTTTGATCGGAAGGAAAGGCTGCATCAACTATAATCCTTCTTTATTGGTGAGACAGTTTGGGTATGCATTGAGGGAGCCTCCTAGAGAAGAGGAGATACAGGAATCTCTGTATCTTACTGGCTTATTGGAGGGCGAGGCTCTAGGCAGACTTGAGCATGCATGGAATAACATTCATCAGAAAGGGAAGTTAACTTTGGGGAAGAGTAACAGCTGAGCGTATGACCCTTACTTGACTTGGATTCGTGCTAGGGCTTCGAAGTTTCTGATGCTATATCCTTCAGTTGCACCTCTATATCCTCTCATGATAGAGGAACCCACTACTGTAGATATCTAGAAATATAATCAGGTATTGGAAGAGAAGGAAGAGATGAGAAAAGCGAATGAAGAATTAGAGAAAGAGATTATCCAGCTCCGAAGTGAGAAGATGGATGCAGTTCATTCTTTCAGGAGACAGACTGAGCTTGTCAACAAACTGGGTATGGACCTGACTAAGGAGACTAATAACAGAGAGCGCACAGGCCAAGATTTGAATGCCGCTTACAGTGTCCTTGCCACTAAGGAGGAAGGGTTGGATAAGGCTTACTTGAGGATCTCCAAGTTTGAGTTAATATGGAATGCCACGCTTACCAACAACAAGGAGCGCGAAGATAGGTTAAAACTTCAGATCAGCAAGCTGAAGGCTCATCTTAATGCCAATGATAGAGAGATTGCAGCGGAAGCATCACTTCGACGAGACAGCGAGTGCAGGTTGAATGAAGCGATCGAGAATTTGAAGGATCTCAAGTTGAGAGCTAGCTCCAAGAAACGCAGACTTGAGGCATGTTCCGGAGAGAGAGCTTTGGAGGATCACGTTGATAGCCTACAACATACTGTTATCCAAGAAGATTTGCTTATCCGGGGGCTAATTTATAGGCCGGATCATCCTGAGACGTTGAGGCTGTTAGAGGATTTCCGATCACATCATCCTGCTTGACTTGTTTTGTCTATTTTTGTTGTAGTTTTGATGTTTATTTGATGTATTTGACCATTGCCAGGCTTGTTGGTCGAGGTCTTTTCCTTATTTGTACTCAGTTAGAGTTTTTACTTTGCCTGATGGCTTTTGATCTATATATGAGGAGTTGGTATTCTATGCTTGACCACAAGGTTCTTCATTATTATGTTTTTCTGGAAACTAGAATCAAGGGGGAAATATCCCTGTTGCATAAATACATGTCTGCATTTTAGCATTTTTCTCGCATTTGCAGGTGCACCGGAATTATTATCCTTATTTTCTCCTGTGGTCCACTAGTATTTCAGGATTGTTGACATGACAACTCACCGGTACGGTACTAGAGGAAACCATAAGAGACTGATGGATCATATGCAGCTAGAAATGCAAGAGATGAGAGATCGTACGGCACAGCTGATGGAGGTCATGCAAGGGGTTGCTAGTGGTCAGGCGCAACTTCAGACTTTGGTGCAACCTCTGATTGCGCGGGTTGATAGTGATGGTGTGTTACACGGTGGGATTGCTTCTAACCCTCCTTATAATGAAACTCCTCGGGTAGACAATTCTTGTAGAAGCAAGCTTCATCTCAAAGTTTTGATGACGTCAACACCAAGATCAAGAATAATTCATCTGTGCAAAAAGGCAAACGCTTTCAAAAGACCAAGATCAAGTGGAATGGAAGTGATCAACATTCAAAGCTTCATGAACATTTGACTGATCAACTTTCATGTTTTGGACACAAGCTATGGTATATCAAAATCCATTAATTTAATTGATATACAAGTGTTCAACATCTTTATCATTTGATCACATTGCATTAGCATATTTTTTAAACTATTAGAATTGTTATAACACTATTTTTATAAGTATTTTTCTGAAAAATAGCAGTGTTAACCGACTAACCATATAGGTTAACCGGTTAACCATTTCAAATTTTGAATATTTTGGTATAACGTTCAAGTGTTAACCGATTAACCATATAGGTTAACCGATTAACACTGAACGTATTTTGAAAAATGGCTTTGTTTCAAGTTCAAAAATGGTTTGAAAATTATACCAGTTCATATTTTGAATTATACTCAAATATACCTGTTGGAAAAGGTGTGTTTACACATATAAATTCTGAGTTTTTCAATTTTGAAAAACACCTCCAATATTCATTTTCAAATATTCTTAGAATCAAATTCACCATTTTCAAAATCCTTTCTAAGTGTTCATAATTGCTTAAATTTCATATTCATCTGTTGAACACTTGTGTTGAAAATTATAAGAGTGAATTTTGATCATTTGGAGAAGATCAATTTTGACATTGAAATTATTATTCACAAAACAAAATCATTACAAGTATTTGTATTCTGACTTGTGATCCAGGATTGTTGGACACAAGGGTGAGTGTTTACAAGAGGATTGTTCTTGTACACTTGTTATTTTTATTGTTTGATAGTAGGCCTCACCGGTTGATGGTGTGATAGGTTGTACTTTATTAAACAATAGTGAAAACTCTCTTTCATGTTGAAAGGGAAGTGGAGTACTCTCGGATTGTGAGGGGAACCACTATATATCTTGGTGTCCATTGTCCTTTTACTTTCTTCTGCTTTCATAACCAAGAACACAAACCAGTAAAATTTCAAGAAACCATAAAAACCGGAAAAATTTCTAAAAGTCCTAATTCACCCCCCTCTTAGGCATACTCTGTACTTACAATTGGTATCAGAGCAGGTTAAGGTAACCTGTTCCTATCGATCCTAATGGCTTCCACTAGTACTAACCCGGTTTTCAAAGATGGTGGAAGCAGTAACAAGCCACCACTCTTTTCTGGAGAATACTTCGAATTTTGGAAAATCCGTATGAAGGCACATCTTGAGGCTCAAGGAGATGGTATATGGGAAACCATAGAAACTGGTCCACATGTTCCTACAAGTGTGGTAAATGGTGTTGGAACTCCAAAGATAAAATCCTCATATGATGAAGATGTCAAGAAAGAAAACTAGATAGACCAATAATGCAAGCAATCACAAGAATATGGAAGCAAATCATACTGAAATTAAAAGATAGCAATACTGCGAATATTGTACGAGTTACAATGCCAAATTAAAATAGAGTTCAAACATAAATGGAAACATAAAACATCAAAAACTAGAAAACAATGCAATAAAAGACATCAACAGCAACATATTCTCTAAAGATCCTCATCAGGCATATCCACATCATCTTCTTCTTCTTCTTCACTATCATCCTCTTCTTCAATTTCTTCGTCCACAACTTGGGTGTTGGAATGTGGAGGGTTAAGAATGAGGTTTCTGAGGGAGGCAATGGCTCGGGAGGTCTCTCTATGCATATTCATTGACTCTCGATGCTGGTTCATCATAGTTGTATAGAGAAACTCACTTGTAAGACCCCCTTCAGGCATTGGATACGCGTGATGGACAGGACCGTCATCGGTATACCTGTAGGTACCGTCAGCCGCTTTGATGATTCCAGTATTTTTGACAATATTAATCTCATTGATCTCATTAGTTGTAGGTTTCATGTTGGAGGACGGTTCCCTGTTGAAGTCTAGTTCAGTTAATTCCAGGATTCTAGAAATCAACCGAGCATACGATAACCGTGTGATACACTAAAGTTGCTGCTGCAGATGATACATGATGGTCAGAATCCAATTGACCCTTATGTGATTCTTGATTGCGTACAGAAGCTGCATCTCTAAGTCATTAATCTGAGAGTGGTTGGAATCCTTTGGGATGTGGACATAGCAGATAATGTAATGAAGCATTCGATCAGATACCGTCAGATTCTTGGCATAGCGCAGCATACGAGCGGTGCGAGAGTTTGCAATAACTGTTTCTTTTGGGAACCTGCAAATCTGATAGTAATACTCCATTTTATCATAATTTGCCCAAGGTCCATCTACATGGTTTACACCTTTCCTTAGGAAGCAGCCTTTTGATGGAATCTTAAGGTTTCTAGCAAGGGTGGATAATTTCTCAACAAACTCATGGTCTCTAATGGTGGAACGGATCATGTGGTTCTCATCCATGTCCAGATATACATCCATCTTACTCATAAAAGCTTTAACAAGATCAGGATAAATAATACCAGAGTCGGTGACGAACTTGTCGATGCACTGCTATTCCAATAGTGTAGGAAAGTCAAAAGAAATTGCAAGAAAAGCTCGAAGATTTACGTACTTTACCGGCAGAAGTTGACGAACACGAACTTTGAAATCCATGCGCCTCTTTTTGGTGGTTTCCATTGGAATGCTGTCGTCACCAGATTCTGATGCATACTCAGGAAGCTTTCCCTTTCCTTTGCGTGAGGATGCCATGGATGAAAGTTTGAAAGAACTGAAGTTGTGGGTTCTGAGGAAGTTAGGGTTTGAAAAGTTGTGGGGATGGTTATAAGGAGTTATCCAACTTTAGAGAGTGGGAGAGAGAAGTTAGGGTTTGAAGAGGGAAGTTCCACAAAAACTCTTTAAGAGGGGATATGATTTTGGATATGGATTTGGATTCTTAAGAGAATATGGACCACATAAAAAATGCATTTATCATATATAATATTTTCAAAAATTTAATTAATTTTCGTTTCTGATTTTTAGAAAATTTAACAGTGTTAATCGGTTAACCATATAGGTTAATCGGTTAACACATTAAAAAATTGAGTCAGAATTGAAAATTTAACAGTGTTAATCGGTAGTTATTGCAAACTCTCGCACCACTCGTATGCTGTGCTATGCCAAGAATCTGACGGTATCTGATCGAATGCTTCATTACTTTATTTGCTATGTCCTCATCCCAAAGGATTCCAACCACTCTCAGATTAATGACTTAGAGATGCAGATTCTGTACGCAATCAAGAATCACATAAGGGTCAATTGGATTCTGACCATCATGTATCATCTGCAACAACAACTTCAGTGTATCACACGGTTACCGTATGCTCGGTTGATTTCTAGAATCCTGGAATTAACTGAACTAGACCTCAACAGGGAACCGTCCTCCAAGATGAAACCTACAACTAATGAGATCAATAAGATTAATATTGTCAAAAATACTGGAATCATCAAAGCGGATGACGGTACCTACAGGTATACCGATGACGGTCCTGTCCATCACGCGTATCCAATGCCTGAAGGGGGTCTTACAAGTGAGTTTCTCTATACAACTATGATGAACCAGCATCGAGAGTCAATGAATATGCATAGAGAGACCTCCCGAGCCATTGCCTCCCTCAGAAATCTCATTCTTAACCCTCCACATTCCAACACCCGAGTTGTGGACGAAGAAATTGAAGAAGAGGATGATAGTGAAGAAGAAGAAGAAGATGATGTGGATATGCCTGATGAGGATCTTTAGAGAATATGTTGCTGTTGATGTCTTTTATTGCATTGTTTTCTAGTTTTTGATGTTTTATGTTTCCATTTATGTTTGAACTCTGTTTTAATTTGGCATTGTAACTCGTACAATATTCGCAGTATTGCTATCTTTTAATTTCAGTATGCTTTGCTTCCATATTCTTGTGATTGCTTGCATTATTGGTCTATCTAGTTTTCTTTCTTGAAAGCTCCTTCCTTTTTGCTTATGACAAAGGGGGAGAAGAGCTTTGGCTTTCTTATGTTATGTGTGCAGAATTTTTGCCTATGTATTCGATAGGGGGAGTTCATGGACATAGGGGGAGAAAACAAGATCACTGCTAATCATCGTCAAAAAATTGCACAAGATCATTTTGGTTGTCATCATCAAAAAGGGGGAGACTGTAGAAGCAAGCTTCATCTCAAAGTTTTGATGACGTCAACACCAAGATCAAGAATAATTCATCTGTGCAAAAAGGCAAACGCTTTCAAAAGACCAAGATCAAGTGGAATGGAAGTGATCAACATTCAAAGCTTCATGAACATTTGACTGATCAACTTTCAAGTTTTGGACACAAGCTATGGTATATCAAAATCCATTAATTTAATTGATATACAAGTGTTCAACATCTTTATCATTTGATCACATTGCATTAGCATATTTTTTAAACTATTAGAATTGTTATAACACTATTTTTATAAGTATTTTTCTGAAAAATAGCAGTGTTAACCGACTAACCATATAGGTTAATCGGTTAACCATTTCAAATTTTGAATATTTTGGTATAACGTTCAAGTGTTAACCGATTAACCATATAGGTTAACCGATTAACACTGAACGTATTTTTAAAAATGGCTTTGTTTCAAGTTCAAAAATGGTTTGAAAATTATACCAGTTCATATTTTGAATTATACTCAAATATACCTGTTGGAAAAGGTGTGTTTACACATATAAATTCTGAGTTTTTCAATTTTGAAAAACACCTCCAATATTCATTTTCAAATATTCTTAGAATCAAATTCACCATTTTCAAAATCCTTTCTAAGTGTTCATAATTGCATAAAAATTTCATATTCATCTGTTGAACACTTGTGTTGAAAATTATAAGAGTGAATTTTGATCATTTGGAGAAGATCAATTTTGACATTGATATTATTATTCACAAAACAAAATCATTACAAGTATTTGTATTCTGACTTGTGATCCAGGATTGTTGGACACAAGGGTGAGTGTTTTCAAGAGGATTGTTCTTGTACACTTGTTATTTTTATTGTTTGATAGTAGGCCTCACCGGTTGATGGTGTGATAGGTTGTACTTTATTAAACAATAGTGAAAACTCTCTTTCATGTTGAAAGGGGAGTGGAGTACTCTCGGATTGTGAGGGGAACCACTATAAATCTTGGTGTCCACTGTCCTTTTACTTTCTACTGCTTTCATAACCAAGAACACAAACCAGTAAAATTTCAAGAAACCATAAAAACCGGAAAAAGTTCTAAAAGTCCTAATTCACCCCCCCTCTTAGGCATACTCTGTACTTACAATTCTATGCCAACTTTAGTCATCCCTACTGCTAGAGGGGGTGGTCACGCTGCTGGTGCTGGAAATGCGGTAGGTTTTAATCATGCTGGTTTTACTAATGGTGGTAATGGTAACAGAAATGGCTTTGGTTATGGTCTCGACACTACAGGTGCCATACATGGTAGTCTGAACCACACTTGGAATGAGGATAAGCAGGAGGATGTGTTTTCTCCAAGGATTATAACTGCTGAAATACCTTCTGAGGCTAATAGAAGGATTAAGATGATCGAAAAAAAGATGAGGTCGCTTGAATGCCAAAACTCTATGGGGCTGGATATGTCTAATCTAGGGCTAATCCCAGGCTTGAGAGTGCCACCAAAGTTTAAGGTCCTGGATTTTGATAAGTACAAGGGCACTACTTGCCCTAGGGTTCACCTGAGGTCTTATTATCGCAAGATGTCTACACATTCTGATGACGAGAAGCTCTTGATGCATTTCTTCCAGGATAGTTTATCCGGTCCATCGCTGGAATGGTATATGAGCTTAGAGCCCGCTAATGTCTGTAGCTGGAGAGACCTAGCCGAAGCTTTTGTAAGGCACTATCAGTACAACAGTGACCTTGTTCCGAATAGGGTCCAGTTGTAGAATCTTTCTCAGAAGAGCAATGAATGCTTTAAAGAATATGCCCAGAGGTGGCGAGAGCTTGCTGCTAGGGTACAACCACCAATGGTAGAACAAGAACTTGTGGATATGTTTATTGCTACCTTACTAGGAGTGTATTATGAGAAACTCATCGGCAATATGTATGAAAGCTTTTCTGATCTGATAATCACCGGTGAAAGGGTGGAGAATGGAATTAAGATAGGAAAGATCAATACTGGTGAAGGGTCCGCGGCAGGAGAAGGGAACAAGAAAGTGTTTGGAAATAAAAGGCAACAAGGAGATACTAATTCTATATCCAGTTCATGGGGAAGAAATAGAGGTCAGAATCGACAGAATCAACAGATTGCCAGTATCACCATTCGAGCAGTTCAACAACCACAGCAACAACAACGTCAGCAACAACAGCAACCTCAGCAAAATCAGCAGGGAAACAGAAGATACCAAGATAGAGGCCGAGTAGCAGGGAACAGACATTTTGATGCCCTTCCTATGCCTTACTCCCAGTTATTGCAAGCCTTGCTACAACTTCAATTGATTCAAAAAAGGACCATGGCTCCTTTGACCGAACAACCTCTACCTGGGTACGATGCAAATGCCCACTGTGAGTTTCATTCGGGTGCTCCAAGACATAATATTGATAATTGTAGAGCCTTCAAACATAAAGTGAAAGATATGATTGACAGTAAGGCTATAAAATTTTCCAATGATGTTCCCAACGTGGGGCAGAATTCCATGCCGAATCATGGGCAGGCTGGGGTTAATGAAATTGTCGAGGAAGAGGTGTTGAACTTGGTAACGAACGTTGATGAGTTGAAAACACCCTTAAGCTTTGTGAAAGCCAGGTTGCTAAAGGGGTGTGTTTTCCCGGGTTGTGCTGAGGATTGTGTTGATTGTTCTGCTGACCCTGAGAGAGGATGTGGAGTGTTGAGAAGCTATATTCAGGAGGTGATGAATACCGGAGTTTTATAATTTGACCGTTCTGTTGGAAGAGAATCTGAGGATTTAGTGGCTGAAGAAAAGGATGAGATTGCGGCAATCTCCATCCCCTATAAGCCTGTTACTATCTATGCACTGAAGCTGCCAACGGTAACTATCACCAAAGCAGGTCCTATGTCGTTCGAGAGTACTAAGGCCATTCCGTGGAATAACGGAGCTGAAATGTATTGTAATGGGCAGAAGATAAACTTGAATGATACCCCTGCAAGTTTAGTTGACAATCTCGTGGGAGCAAGAGGTATTACTCGCAGTGGCTGAGTCTTTTCGTCACCTAAGGTGATTGCTGATAAGGTGGACAAGGAGAAAAGACTGGTAGTGGAGGAGACTTCTCAATCTAGGGAAAGAGAATCTTTGTTGAAAGACGCAGAGGAATTTATGAGGCTGATCCGGAGAAGCGACTACAAGATAGTCGATCACTTGCAGCAAAATCCTTCCAAAATATCCATCCTATCGCTGCTCCTTTGCTCTAAGGCGCATAGGAATGCATTGTTGAGAATATTAAACACTACTTACGTGCCACAGGAAATTTAAGTCAATCAGCTTGAGGGAGTTGTGGCGCACATAAACGCAGGAAATGACTTAGGCTTTACGGACATGGACTTGACACCGAGAGGCAGAAATCATAATTGTGCGATGCACATATCTCTGGAATGCCGAGGGGCTGTCATGTCTCACGTGCTTGTGGATACAAGATCTTCTTTAAACGTGCTTCCGAAGAAGGCCCTGCTGAAGTTAGATATAAAGGGGTTGATTTGCACGCCAAGTGATTTGGTGGTGCGTGCGTTTGATTGAACCCGAAGATCCGTGTTTGGGGAAGTAACTTTGCCGATTCAGGTTGGACTTGAGGTCTTTGATGCAGTGTATTACATCATGGATATCCAGCCGGCCTACAGTTGTTTACTAGGTCGCCCTTGGATTCATTCAGTTGGGGCTGTTACATCAACTCTGCATCAGAAGCTGAAATACATGGTTGGCGGTAGTGTTGTTACGGTATGCGGAGAGGAGGATATCATGGTCAGCCATTTATCATCCTTTAAGTATGTTGAATTGGATGGAGAGATCCATGAAACTCTATGCCAAGACTTCGAAGCGGTCAAGATTAAAGACAACTCTTCTATTGTGAGTAAAGAGCCCGAAGTGGCTATGTCCTTGTTTAAAGAAGCTCAAGCAGTGGTGCAAACTGGGGCAGTACAAGGATGGGGCCAAGTGTTGGAAATTCCCCACAAGCAAGACAAATTTGGTCTGGGGTCCCACCCATCGTCTTCACAAAGCACGCCGAAGTTCAAGGGGCCGATCAGGTTTACTAGTGGAGGTGTTTTCTTTGAGCAGGTTAGTGCCATCTCTGATGATGAAGACGGAGACAGTGACTGTGACATGGATGCCTGGATCAAGCCGTGTATTCCGGGACGGAGCCTACGCAACTGGTCAATTGAAGAATTCATTCAAGTGACGACAGAACAATAATGCTTTGTTTTTCCAGTTATTGTACTACCTATGTCCTACCCGGGGCATATGGGTATTTTATTTCAGGGCCTTACTTGTTTATGTCTGAACATTGTTTATCATTTAATCAAAGGGCGTTTTCTCATACAAATTTTGTGATCTCTGTTTTTCTTATTTTTATTTTTCACAATAAGATGGAAATGTGGCTTATACTTGTTTGCAAATTGTTTGAAACATTTAACCATTTTCATTGCAGGATTCCTATTGCAGATAACACCAATCCAGAACCTTCTATGACTCGCTTCGACTTTGATCAACCGATATATCAAGCTGAAAAAGAGATTGATGAGGACAAAGACTTGCCTGAGGAATTAGCCATACTTTTGAAACAAGAAGATAAAATCATTCGGCCTCATCAAGAGGAAATTGAGGTCATTAATCTGGGTTCTGAAGAAGTTGTCAGAAATGTTCGGATAGGGGTTGTGCTACAGAGCGGCGTCAAGCAAAGACTGATCGAGATCCTTCGAGAGTATAGTGACATTTTTGCTTGGTCGTATGAGGATATGCCTGGGCTTGATACCGACATAGTGGTTCATCGCTTACCGTTGCGTGAGGAATGTCCGCCGGTCAAGCAGAAGCTTAGAAGAATAAGACCAGATATGGCGGTAAAAATCAAAGAAGAGGTCCAAAAGCAATGGGATGCTGGATTTCTAGCCGTAACCACTTACCCTCCGTGGGTCGCCAACATAGTGCCTGTACCGAAGAAGGACGGTAAGGTGCGGATGTGTGTTGATTATCGGTATTTGAACAAGGCGAGCCCTAAAGATGATTTCCCGCTCCCTCACATTGACGTATTGGTCGACAATACGGCTCAATTTTCGGTGTTTTCCTTCATGGATGGTTTCTCAGGTTATAATCAGATAAAGATGGCATCGGAGGACATGGAGAAAATAACATTCATTACACCGTGGGGAACGTTTTGCTACAAGGTGATGCCTTTTGGCTTGAAGAACGCCGGAGCAACATATCAGCGCGCTATGACAACGATCTTTCATGACATGATGCATAAAGGGATTGAGGTTTATGTTGACGATATGATTGCTAAATCCCAAACAGAGGAGGAGCATCTGGTTAACTTGTTGAAGCTGTTTGAGAGGTTTAGAAAGTTCAGACTGAGGTTGAATCCAAATAAGTGCACTTTTGGAGTCCAGTCCGGAAAGTTATTGGGGTTTATTGTCATTGAAAAAGGAATCGAGGTCGATCCTGCAAAGATAAAAGCCATACAAGACATGCTAGCGCCGAAAACAGAAAAAGAAGTTTGTGGTTTCCTGGGGAGATTGAACTACATTGCTCGGTTAATATCTCATCTCACAGCCACATGTGAGCCAATGTTTAAATTGTTAAAGAAATATCAGGCTGTTGTCTGGAATGAAAATTGTCAAAAAGCATTTGATAAAATAAAAGAGTATTTGTAGGAGCCTCCAATTTTGATACCCCCAGTAGTTGGAAGGCCTTTAATCATGTACTTAACGGTTCTTGAGAACAGTATGGGTTGTGTTCTCGGTCAACATGACGAGACTGCAAGAAATGAGCATGCAATTTATTATTTGAGTAAAAAGTTCACAGATTGTGAGTCCCGTTACTCAATGCTCGAAAAGACGTGTTGCGCACTCGCTTGGGCTGCCAAACGTTTGAGACAGTATATGCTCAATCACACAACCATGCTGATTTCAAAGATGGATCCGATTAAGTATGTCTTCGAGAAGCAGGCGCTCTCAGGAAGAATTTCCAGGTGGCAGATGGTACTGACAGAGTATGATATACAATATATTTCTCAGAAAGCCATCAAAGGAAGTGTTCTGTCAGAATACCTTGTTGAGCAGCCAATCCAAGATTATCAACCGATAAAGTTTGAATTTCTTGACGAGGATATCATGTTCCTCAAAGCGAAAGACTGTGAAGAACCACTGCATGGTGAAGGTCCAGAGAAGGATTCTTAGTGGAAAATGATATCTGATGGTGCTGTCAACTCCTATGGTAGTGGAATTGGGGAAATTATTACAACTCCTCATGGAACTCATATCCCATTCACTGCCAGATTGACGTTTCCAGTCACCAACAATGAAGCTGAGTATGAAGCATGTATCATGGGTCTGGAAGAAGCTATTGATTTAAGAATCAAGAATTTGGATGTATATGGCGATTCAACGCTAGTGGTTAATCAAATCATGGGAGAATGGGAAACTCGTCAACCGAATCTAATTCCTTACGGAGATTATGCAAGGAGGTTGTTACCTTTCTTTGACAGGGTAGAGTTTCACCATGTACCACGAGTAGAGAATCAGATGGCTGATGCTTTGGCAACGCTATCTTCGATGTACAAAGTGAATTTCTAGAATGAAGCTCCCAGAATAGTCATTTCTCGCTTGGACAGACCCGCTTTCATATTCGCCATTGAAGAGGCTGCTGATGGCAAGCCATGGTTTTACGATATACAGAACTTCCTCAAGAAGCAAGAGTATCCACCAGGGGCATCAACACATGATAAGAAGACGCTGAGGAGGTTGTCTGGAAACTTTTACCTAAACCCAGATGGTGTGCTTTACAGAAGGAACCATGATTTGGTGTTGTTGAGATGTGTGGATGAAAAAGAAGCAATGTTGCTTATGGAAGAAGTCCACGAGGGTACTTTTGGTACACATGCCGGTGGACATGCCATGTCTCAGAAACTGTTATTAGCAGGGTATTATTGGCTAACTATGGAGTCAGATTGTTTCAAATTTGCGAAGAAATGCCATAAAGGCCACATTTATGCTGATAAAATTCATGTACCGTCGTGCCCATTGAATGTCATGGCGTCCCCGTGGCCTTTTCCATGTGGGGCATTGATATGATTGGCAAGATTGAGCCCACCACATCCAACGGTCATAGTTTCATTTTGGTAGTCATCGATTATTTCACCAAGTGGGTTGAAGCAGCTTTGTATGCTAATGTGACCAAGCAAGTGGTAGCAAGATTCATAAAGAAGGACATCATTTGTAGATATGGAATTTCTGAGCGAATCATTACTGATAATGGTTCGAATTTGAACAACAAAATGATGAAGGAGTTATGCCAGAACTTCAAGATTGAACATCACAACTCATCGCCCTATCGGCAGAAGATGAATGGCGTTGTTGAGGTGGCCAACAATAACATCAAAAAGATAGTGCAAAAGATGGTTGTTACATATAAATATTGACATGAAATGTTGTCGTTTTCTCTTCACGGTTATCGTACGACGGTACGCACATCAACTGGGGTAACTCCTTCCTTGCTAGTGTACGGTATGGAAGTTGTCCTACCGCTAGAAGTCGAGATTCCTTCTTTAAGAGTTCTGGTCTACGTGAAACTTGATGAGGCAGAATGGATGAGGAATCATTTGAATCAGCTTAGTCTGATGGATGAAAAGAGGCTAGCATCAATTGCATACGGTCGTTTGTACCAGAGCCGGATGAAGAAAGCCTACGATAAGAAGGTGCGCCCTCGAAGCTTTTAGATTTGCGATCTTGTGCTGAAAAAGATCCTCCCACCACAATCAGATCACAGGGGCAAATGAAATCCCAACTACGAAGGTCCATTTGTTGTACGAAAGGTTTTCTCTGGAGGAGCCTTGCTGTTAGCCACCATGGATGGTGAGGATTTTGCATCCCCTGTGAACGCAGACGCAGTTAAAAAATACGTTGCTTAAAAAAGACTTGCTGGAGACAAAAAGAAAAGTCTAGGCAAAAATGGGGCATCCCGGCGAACCAGAAAAAAGGAAAATAGGTTCTGGCAAAAATTACTGATAAAACTGAAATGATGTAAACCCGCAAAGCCGAAAACTTGAAGAGGCGACTTTGGCAAAAATGGGTATCCCGGTGAATCGAAAACCCGAAAGGGCGGTTCATGCAAAAGTTAGGGATTGAAAAAGCAAATGACTACGGTCTGCATTGGAACGTCATAGCTTAGTGGATTGGGATAACCTGAGGGACGTGTTTATCCGAATCAATCTCTTATGAAGACGATGCGTCGGGAAAGCGTCAGAGTCAGGCGAGTCATAGAGGGATCAGCTCACGGTGTTTTTCTGTGCCACGTTGCCGGCATTTTTGTACACTCGTGTATGTTTATGTGCATATTTGTATTTGTTTTGCGCAGCTTCCTCTTTTCAGGAGTTGCATCTATTGTAAAACTTTGCCTATTTACAGGCCATTCATCAATAAACATATACTATTCAGTACTTGATCTGTGTGCTTTGTTTTAACTTTTGCTGTTTTGTTTGTGAAAACTCCCAATGTTTTGAGAAACATGCACTAACATAAACTTGCATGCCTTGGCCAATAATTGCTAAAACTTTGAATTAATTGAACAACGTCACGAATGATGACTAAGATGGTTCCGTTGCGTAGGATATTTTTTCTGTTTGTTCAGTTTTGCAGGGTCGTAACCCTTGGGGAAGAGGTATGGATGAAGTTCATCTTATCCCCATCCAAAGTTTTACCTCCTCAAGCAGTGAAGTTTGTATCTCTATCCCCAATAGAGTTGTAGGTAGTTCGAGTGAACAGGTAGAATGTACGTGTTCCTTCGGTAGTTGATGTACATCTACTCCCTGCAAGGTGCATGCTTTTACGCACTCCCTAGTGAGTCGTGATTGGGTTTTCTTCCCCACAGAGTAATTTGCAACCTGTTTAGGTTTGTTCTCTGGCAGAGTAATCCCCAACAAATTGAAAGGGATGGTTTCCCCAGCAGTGTTGTTCTCTCTTCCTCAGCAAGATAGAAGAATGTTGTCACGTCGGTATTTTCCTTGCAGAAGACCAGCAAAGGCCTGTTTCTCGGCATAAGTCCAATTGTTATTGGCATGAGCAAGTTTGCGCTCTATTCTCCGGCAGAATCATTGATTCCCTCAACAGGGTTATTTTGTTATCCCAGCAGGATGGTTTCTGTATCTCTAGCATTTATTTTGCTGATTCAGTTCTGGTGCATCTGCATGCGTGCATAGCATCTACCCAAACGCGTAGCATTTCCATTTTGTATGGAGCATTACGCCATTTTCAAACATATGCATGTGAAACATAAGCCAGGTTGTTATCTCTTTGTTTTAGATGAATCTCGCAGGTGATGGGTCTGTGCCCGTGAGGTGGCTAAAACCCAACTCGTGTTATTTCCCCAGTGGAGTTTCTCCGTGATTGTTATTAGTGGGTGATCTTAACTTCATGTGGATTTTGTTGCTCGCTTTTATTTAGCGAAGGTCTGGCCGCAATGTCAGAAGTTTCCCAGAAACGTGGTTATCTGACGGCGATGTTAGATGCTTATCAGAGTTGTGTTTGTCTGGTGGCGATGTTAGAGGTTTATTAGCACCGTGTTTGTCTGGAGGCGATGTCAGAGTTCTTTATCCTCACAGGTACTTGGCGGTGATGTCAGGTGTTTCTTAGAGTTATAATTAGCTGGCGGTGATGTCAGATGTTTATTGGATTTACGGCTGTTGACAGCGACGTCAAATTCCCTTACTAGATTTATGTTGTTACTGGCGGCGAGGTCAAGTGTTTTTCCAGCGGCGATGTTAGATGTTTGTTTCTGAAGGCAATGTCAAGGTTCTCTTATTAGGTTTGTATTTTCCTGGCGGCGATGTCAAGTGATCTTAGTTTTCCCAGAGACGATGTGGGATATTTGTTACTGGCGGCGATGTCAGGTGCCTTTTGGTTTTCCTGCGGCGATGTTGGATGTTTGTTTCTGACGGTGATGTCAGGTGATTTTTGTTTTCCCAGCTGAGATGTTGGATGTTTGTTTATGACGCCGATGTTAGAGGATATAGTTGACCAGCGACGATGTTGGATGTTTGTTACTGGCGGCGATGTCAGATGCCTTTTGGTTTTCCAGCGGCAATGTTGGATGTTTTTATGGCGACAATGTCAGGTGTTTCTCAAAGGTATGGCTAGCTGGCGGCGATGTCAGATGTTTTGGTTATTAACGGCAATGTGAATGGTTTAATCAACTTTGTGACGGTCCGACGACAATGTCAGACACTTTATTTTAACTGGCGGCGAGGTCAGGTGTGATTTACCGGTTGTATTTTCTTTGAATGACTGGCGGTGATGTCAGAGAATCGTATCTTGGGATTCTGTACCTGTTTTACCTAACAGAGGTCTAACGGCGATGTTAGCTATTCTACCGACTTGAAGTAGAAGTTTGACGGCGATGTCAACTGTTATTATAGACTTAATGTCTATGGCTGACGGCGAGGTCAGGTGTCTGACGGTGATGTCAGGGGAATTTAATGCAGATAATTGACATCGGGGTCATGTGGTCTTCAGACTGTGTGTCATTATTGTTTTCTCAGACTGGTTTTCCCCAAGCAGAGTTACTCGTTAAGTTTCTCTTTTCCCCTGTGGAATGTGTTTGTAATCAGAACAGTTACCCCAAGAGGGTTTGCAGTGTTATTTCTGCAGTTGGCAAATTTCTGGGTTCTTTGGTATTCAACCGTCTTTTACCTTGATTGCGTGAAAGCCGTTCGCTTTTCACTCGTTCAGGTCCAAGTCGTTTGAATAGGGGCAGCTGTTGCACCCCAAAATTTGTCCAACCCTTTTCTTAACTTGGTTTATGTTTCATTTCATTTCTTTCTAGCATTTGCATTGCATATCATTTTTCATTGAACAGGGGATCAAGAGTTTGTGCATATCAAGAGGAGTCTACTCAGAGGGTTGAGCCTAAGCAAGGGGTGTTACTCAAGTTTGGATAGGCATCAAGTCATCAAGAAGTGGGAATTGGTCTTGTGAAAGTATTGATGGATGTATGTGGGTCAACTCCTAACTTGGAGGCCAATTGAAGATCATCAGAGGATTGTGAATTCATGGTTATGGGTTTAAGATGTTGAGAGAGCTCATTGAGTTCCTTGAGGGTCATTGTGGAGCTCATCCAAGTGTTTGTGCTAAGTGTGAAAGGTTACAGTTAAAGATGTTGCAATTAGGGTTTCCATCTGGCTAATCCTAAGTCAACTGTGAAATTGGAGGAGATTAATACTCAATTCCATGTCTCCATGCTCATGGGATGTTGTGTTAAGATATATAAGATATCATTTCAAGTTCAATTCATCAAGGATCAAGTGTGTGAGAAGTTACTAAATTAGGGTTCTCAGGGTAAAATCCCCTATTTAGTGCCTAACTTCAAGACCACCTATCTCAAGATACAAGTCTCATCTCAACTTTTGACCAACATGGAACTTGTAGATCATGTTCTTAGATTTCTTTTAGGTACTAGAAGTACTTTATTGGATTTATAGAACTCATGTTATAATCCAGACAAGTTACAGGTCATCAGATGAATGTGATTTTGGTCAACAAAAGTCAACCAACTTCCAAGCCATTTTTGACCTAGAAGGATGTTTCTCTTCAACTTTTGACCAACATGAAAATTATAGATCTGGATATTATCTTTCCAAAAACTACTAGAAGTATTTCATCTGATTTGTAGAACTCAAGTTATGAGGTTTGCAAGTCAGGGGTATTTTGGGAAAGTAAGATTATAGGTCATAAAATTATAGGTCCATTTCACCAACTTGCACACTTCAAATGGAGATCTTTCCAACATCAAACTTGCTCCAAATGGTGTTATTTGTTTAATCAAGCATTGAGAAGTCAAGGATTTGGCTTGGTTTGAAGAATGGATATGTGAATTTTTATGGAAGAAAGTTTAAAAGGGCAAAATGGGAATTAATTCATTTTTTATCATTTTGGTGCAAATGAATGCATATTTTGAGTGCAAATCATGTTTTAAATACATTGGCATTTATCGAATTTGAATTTGATGTGTTTTAGTGAGCCATTTTCAATATTTATTCATCATGAATTACACAACAAACATCAACCATTGAGATTAAACAAGGCTTTAATCCTAGCCATTCACATCCCATGTGTTACCAGCAAGCATTTTGAGCCAATTGGGAGCCAATTTGGTGAGAATTTTGTGTACATGAGAAAGCTCAAAACACAATTCCTTGGATTTTCAATTAGGCTGTTAGAGGCTGAGATTGGGCTCAATTCTTATCAAGATCCATCACATATAAGGTTTTGGTCATGAACAAATCATCAGAAGTGAGAATTATAGGCCATTTGCTCAAGAACAGTTTTGAAAAATTGGTGTAAATTTGAATTTCGAATTTGGAGATAGAAGCCATTTCAAGCCAAATTGTGAATTGAAAAAGCTCTATTGAAGTTTATTGAACGATTCTGGATATATTTCTGCAAGCTTAAGCTCCATTTGAAGGCTCAGCGGAAGTTCTCCACTAGGTAATTGCAAATCAACCTTACACTCTCACTATGCCATGATTCATTGCCATTTTTGCATATTTGAGACGTAGAAACAATGTAGATCATTAATATGTAAAACGAACTGGAATTTGTGATGATTGTTGGTGGTTGCTCAAAAATGTTTGGATCTGTTTTGGCTTGTTCTTGCGTTTTTGGCTTGTTTTTTGTTGGATCATTAACCTACATAACTTCTAGATGATTTTTAAGCAAAATTGGAGATGTTTTGATGAACTTTGGATTTTGGTGCACAATCTTAATGGCTTCGGTGTGAGTTTATTATGCATGATTAATGATTTTTGAGGCTGGATTTGAGATCCTCATGATCTCTAGATGAATTTTGATATAAGTTTCGTGCAAAATGGTGGAGTTTTGAGTTGGCTGTGTGTTGTTGTGGATTCACGTTGGCCGGAGCTCATGAGGAAGATGACCGGAGCATTTCTGGCCACCTCTGGTTTTCTCCCATGTCTTGGTCAAGAAGATGATGATGTGTCCTCTTGGGGTACGCATGATGTGTTTACTTTTTCTTCCAACGGATCTGATTAAGACCTACCCTAGGTCGTGTTTGACTTGTTGCGTGTGATAATATTTGAATATTTCATTAATTAAGTAGGCAAGTTGTCAGCCACAGGATGTGATTACTTTATGATCATGCGTGCTAGAATGATTTCCATGATGCACCTCTGTTGACTTTGATGCACTCAATTTCAAGGTTTTTGTTTTCATTTTGATTTTCTGAATGGGCCTTGCACGTGCTTGCTAGGCGCACCCCTAGTCTGGGCCCATCGCTTTTTTCCACATCATTGGATTGCTATTTGCCACAATGTTTTGTCATTTTCTTTTATTTCCTTTTGATTTTTATTTTATTTTTCAGTTTAGAATTTAAATTATTAAAAATAACTCAAATACTTTAAAAATTCACCAAAAATATTTTTTATCAACATTGAGATGTCTACTTTTTTTTTTGGATATTTTTATTTTATTTTTCAATTTTATTTTCAATTTAAAAAAGAATTAAATATTGGAGTGGTTTTAGAAGATTTAAATTTTAACTTTGTTTGATCTTGCATTTATTTCTCTTCCTCCTTTTTGATCCAATGATTGAAAATTGATCCTCATCTCAATGATGAGTTGATCAATTTTTGAGGACCATTTTGCCCTTGGTTGTTGACTTTTGGTTTGACTTTTGTGGCTCTTCTTTTTGCCTTTGTTTCTCCCCTTTCAAAGTGGTACATCTAAATGAATCTCTTCTTTTGATGGTGCTTTGAGGGAATATTTGTCTTGATCTTCTGGCCTCTGGTTCCCAATATGTTTAGCTTCTTTGTGTATTTTATTTGATATTTGTTGAGCCTCTTTCCTATTTTTGAGGTGACTTGCAAGTTAGGTCATCTCATTGGACAGCTCATACAAGTGCATGACCTAGTTTGGATAGGAAATGACCTTTGTGGATCCAATAAGCTCTCAAATCTTCTTGTTTCACATTTTAGACATGTTGAGCTTGCTATATGTTCATTTTTAGGTCAAAATTATGTTCATTGCTTGTTGCTTGATGCTTTTGTTTGTGTGCTTTCAACTTGTACTCCTAAGTGATGTGTGCTTGCTTCCTTTGTGCTCTTGCTTGCATTTCTTCTTGATTTGTTTTGATATTGCTTTTGAGATCTCTTCTCTTCATCTCCCTTATGTACAATGACCTTGGAGTGTAATTTAAGGTAGCTTTGTCCCTCCTTAGGAGGAACTTGAAGCTTACCTAAAGTGATGAATCCATGAGGACTTTTCCTTTGTGTTTGTCATTTGTTTGCTTGTCTTTGATGCATCTCTCTCCTTCTTCTCTTCTTTTATTGCATTTCCATATGCATGCTTGGTTGAGATGAGCTTATGGTGGCTACTGCCCCACACTATTTTCCTCCCACTATCATTCTACTTGTGCATTCTATGTGTGCATCCTTTCATTTGCATATGCATTCTTCTTCTTATTATTATTTTTCTTTCCTTTGCCATGCTCCCCATAAGTTCTCTAACCTCTTGAGGTTATGATAGACATTAAGGTTCTACAAATGCATGATAACATTAGGTAGTTCCCCTTTTCAAACTCAACTTTAAGTCCACTTTGCATGATAACTTTTAGGATTGATTAGTCTCCCATTAGTGTGCCTTCTTCTCTTCTCATCTTCAAACAATCTTAACATACTTAATAAGGATAATGAATGTTGTGCCATGAGCCTTATACTTGGGAAATGGTGATTGAGGGGCCACCTCTCAATTACCTAGAGTGTTTAGTATACGTCCTTAGGACGATATGCGACGCATTCGATCCTAGGTTTTAGACTTTGTTACAACATACATTACGAACACTCTAATTCAAAACACTTCTTCACTAAAAAACACAAAAACACTTCAAACCTTTTTCACCTTTTGGGGTTCTTAATCAAGGAAAATCTTTTTACAAAAAGAGTGTCGTTAACTCTTAGTTCTACCGCAAACGGTAACGCCTAAGTCTCCAATGGTCGAGCTGCATACACCAACTGCTAGAACTATCTGTTAAGTCTACTCGGGCCTAAAAACTTTTGAACCAGCCTGTGGTCCTTTTAGCCCGAATTAAGTTTGCTTTGATCTTTCATACCAGGTGAAAGTACGTAGGCATAAGACGCGATGTCTTAACGTGCAACCTTCCCCCTTCTTTAGCCGTAGTTAGGCGAACTACGTTGACTCTGACTTTCCCATTGCACGAGGGAGTACGTAGGCACAGAGCGGCGATGCTCTACCGAGTCATTTCTCTTTTCTTTTTATTTTGTCCTTAAGCCTTTAGCTAGATTATTTTAACACACCCTTTTAGATAGACAACAATGCGTGGATCCCGTCGAGTACGACGGACATGAGGGGTGCTAATACCTTCCCCTTGCGTAACCGACTCTCGAATCCAGACATGGTTGCGATGACCTTGTCTTTCCCTTTTTCTTTAGGTTTTTCCGATCATTTCCTTTACCTCTCTTTGGGATAAATAATGAAAGTGGTGACTCTTCTGTTTTTCCGCCGGTGGTTTTTTCGCAGTTGCGACCCTTGGCGAGCAACCTTCCCCCCTCTCACCCGTAGTTTTCCGAACTACATTGACTATGACTTTCCCATTGCACGAGGGAATACGTAGGCATAGAGCGCCAATGCTCTATCGAGTCCCTTTTTTTTCTTTTGTTCCTGTGAGCCAGCCTTTTGATAGATTAACACCCTTTTAGATAGACAACAAGCATGGATCCCGTTGAGTACAACAGACATGAGGGGTGCTCATACCTTCCCCTTCCTAACCGACTCCCGAACCCGAGATTTGGTTGCGATGAATTGTCTTTTCCCTTTTTCGTAGGTTTTCTCTGATCGTTTCCTTTCCCTCTCTTTAAGATAAATAACGAATGGTGGCGATTCTTTTGTCTTTGCTAGCCCCCTCTTCGCAGCGATGCAACAGTAGGTTACTCAAAATTTTGAAAAGTATCAAACAAGCATTGAAAAAGAAAATTGTAAATATGAATGTGAAAAAGAAAAAGAACAAAAACATGCTTGTTTGAAAGAAAAAAATAGAGAATAATGTGCATAAAGGAAGTTTGCAAGGGTGAACAATTGAGAAAAGAAAGTGTTGGATGAAGTTGTATTTGTACGTATCCTTGTATAATGAATGTTTCTTTTGCATTGGCAACTTTGATTCAATGGCCTTAGATATGTCCCTTTGTTGTAAATCTAACCAAGTTACAACCTTTAAAGACCTTAGTGATCTTGTTGCTTTCATGATTTCATTTTGATTGATTAGATGAATGTATGAATTGAGTTTTCATTTGCATTGCTTGTCAGGTGAGTGAAATTTCCCAGCGGTTGCAAACACGTTAATTTCATTGTTCTTATTCGAAGAGAAGTGTTAGAGTGATTCAAGCATAAAAATTTATTTGTTATTTGAAGCATTGCATGAAATTTTTTTAAGAACTAAATTCTTTTGCATTGTTCAATTCTAGGAAGTGGTGAACATTGCTTATGTGCATTTGTTGTATAATTTGAGCCATAAATCCATTCTTGGTTGAATTAAATGCTTGAGCAAATTCTCTTGTTTTCAACGAGAGGCATACTTTACTTGAGGACAAGAAAAGATCTAGTTGGGGAGAGTTTTTTGAATGTCAAACATACTTTAATTTGACTCATTATATTTGGCGTTTTTCATCTAATTTGTTATGTTTTGATTGGATTTATTCCATGTTTTCATGCTATTCTTCAATTATGTGCAAATACCTTTGGTTGCTTTAATTTATGTATTATTATGCAGGATTTAGGCATAATCTATCAAAGAAGTAAGACATAAGTAATTTGACAAGGAAGCCAAATAAAATGTGAAGTTTTAGCATGTTCTCCGGGTGAACAACCAACGAGTTTCAGCAACAATTGTTTACTGGGCTATGTGTCAGCGAAGCCCCAGCAAAGCCTCTCAATAAAAGAGCACTAAGTTTGCTGGGCGAACTTGAAGTGAATGTTTTCTAGGTGAGGTTGCAGCAAAAGACTAGCGAACCACCCTAGTTTTGAGGCAGTAATTAAAGGGCGATAAATTTGTTGTGCGAA
Source organism: Lathyrus sativus (assembly GCA_963859935.3). Lineage (NCBI taxonomy): Eukaryota > Viridiplantae > Streptophyta > Magnoliopsida > Fabales > Fabaceae > Lathyrus > Lathyrus sativus. Next base: position 372,742,867 of record OZ012741.1, read on the forward strand.
CTTGTAGCGAAGTAGTTCGCGAGGCGAAGAATAGTTCACTAGGAAAACTCATATATTTCATCAGGGGTTATTTAACTATTCAGAGGTACTTCAGGTGCCATAAAGTGGAGTTCGCTGGGAAAAAAATGAGTTCGCTAGGATAACTTGGCATATTCTAGTTATACTATATAAGTATTTTTCACACTTTTTAGGGATCATAACCCCATTTTTCACAGAGACTTGTATTTGCAGCATTTCTTCACCAAAAAGGGAGATTTTACAAATAGAAGCTAGATTTGCATCCAAGTTCGATTCTTCGACGTGGATGCTCATTCATCTTCTCTATTTACTTGTAAAGCAAGCTACCTTGGTTATGGGTAGTTAATATCTTTTGTATCAAAGATAGAGGTAATATACCTTAGCTTTATGTATTTCATTTGATTGTCCTTGTATGTGAACAAGTGATGATGAATATATGATGAATATTTTTGTTCTTAATAATCCATTTTTGTTTTGTAAAACTCTAGACATAGATTTTGTGAAACTTGATATTTGCTTTGTGTTAAACTTGGGACTTACTATATTGGTTGTTATATGGAGAGATCGTGTAGCGATGATATAATATTTCTTACAACGCTGCTCTAGAGATAGACAATATTGATAGAATGCGCGACGATATTAATCAGATCCTGCTTCACATGCAAGATTAAAAGAATACGTATAATTTACGGTAGATGAAAGCTACTTTTGGTATATTTTTTGTTAATCAAACACTTTAGAATTTATCAGCTTTGCTACTAAAAACCGTGACAATTTATGAACCAAAAATTGAAACCCTTTTTCTTAGAACTATAAAATGTTGAAAGGCAGACATCAAAATATAATCCTTGTGGAAACGATAATAAAAGCCCCTTCTAACTAACAATTTGAACACCATGACACAAAGCCTTCATTCTCTTTTTCTCAATTAAATTCAACTGATCATATCGGCTTTGACACCATTCAGCCTCAATCAATTTGGCCTTCATCAAGATTCACATTAATGGATCTCAACCTCTACAGGGAGCACTGCTTTCATGCCATATACTAGTGAGAAAGGGGTTGCCCCTGTTGAAGTGCAGACAGATGTACGATACCCATGTAAAGTAAAAGGGAGCATCCCATGCCAGTCCTTATTTGTAACAACCATCTTTTGGGTAATCTTCTTAAAATTCTTATTCGCAGCTTCAACAACCCCATTCATCTTAGGTCTGTAAGGAGAAGAATTGTGATGCTTAATCTTGAAGTCATCACACAACTCTTTCATCATATTATTGTTCAAATTCTACCCATTATCGGTAACGAGCTTACTAGGAATTTCATACCGACAAACACTTTGTTTATTGATAAACCTGACCACAACTTGCTTGGTCACATTATCATACAATGCCGCATTAACCATGGTGAAATAATCAATAGCGAACAGAATGAAACGGTGCCCGTTTAAAGCCTTGGGTTCAATCATGCTAATAATGCCAATTCCCCACATTGAGAAAGGCCATGGAGATGAAATAACATTGAGATGAATCGGAGGCACATAAATTTTATCACCATAAAATTGGAACTTAGGGCACTTCTTCACATATTAGCAACAATCAGGTTCCATTGCCAGCCAATAATAATCTGCTCTTAACATCTTTTTAGCCATTGCGTGTGCATTGGCATGACTACCAAAGGATCTTTCATGAATTTCTTTCATTAACATGTCTGCTACGTGTCTATCCACGTATCTGAGCAAGACCATGTCAAAGTTTCTTTTATACAACACATCTTGATTCAGAAAAAATTGCTAGCCAGTCTTTTCAAACTCTTCTTATCTTTATTGGATGCCGAAAGTGAGTATTTCTGACTCTGGAGGAAACATTTAATATCATAATACCAAGGCTTATCATCTTTTGCTTCTTCTGCCGCAAAACATATGAGCAAGTCTATCAAGGTGCATAACATCAATCTTAGGCACGTCATTCCAACGATTCACGCTAATCATAGAAGACAAAGTGGCCAGAGCATCTGTCATCTAATTCTCCTTACGATGTATATGATCCAATTCAACTTTATTAAAGAAAGTCAACAACCTTCTTGCATAGTCTTTGTAAGGGATCAAACCAGGTTGAAGAGTCTCCCATTCTTCCTTAATTTGATTAATTACTAGGGTTGAATCCCCATACACATCAAGACTTTTGATCCTCAAATCAATGGCTTCGTGGAGACCCGCTATACAAGCTTCGTACTCTGCCATGTTGTTCGTACACTTAAAAATCAATATTTTAGTGAAAGGTATGAGAACCATGAGGAGTAATAATGATTTCCCCAATTCCATTACCATAAGCATTGACAGTTCCATCAAACACTAAACCCCACTGGGATTCAGGATCAGACCCTTCTTTGGGTAATGGTTCGTCACAATCTTTGGCTTTCAAATACATAACAACTTCATCAGGGAAGTCAAACCTGATGGATTGATAATCATCAACTAGTTGGTAAGCCAAATGACCAATCAAAATACTTCTTTTGATCTCTTTCTAAGTACGGTATTTAATATCATATTCAGACAACAACATCTGCCAATGGGCAATCCTTTTAGTCAAAGTAGGTTTTTCAAAAATATACTTAATTGGATCCATTTTGGATATCAACCAAGTGGTATGGTTTATCATATACTACATTAAATGTTTAGTAGCCTATGCCAAAGCACAACATGTTTTTTCAAGCATTGAGTACCGAGACTCACAATTTGTAAATGTTTTGCTCAAATAATAGATGACACACTCTTTTCTACCAGTTTCATCTTACTGATCAAGGACACCCACAAACTCTTCTAGCACATTTATGTACATAATCAAAGGTCTTCCTTCCACTGGAGGAGACAAGATAGGAGATTCAAGAAAATACTCTTTGATGGTATCAAAATCCTTTTGACAATCTTCCGTCCAAACATAACCTTTTCCATTGCAAAGAAGCTTGAAGATTGGCCCCTAAGTGGCATTCATGTTAGATATAAATCGGGAGATGTAATTCAAACGCCCAAGAAATCCTCTAACTTGTTTTTCTATTTTGGGTACAAGCATTTCTAGAATAGCTCTTACTTTGTCATGGTCTACTTAAATACCTCTTTGGCTGACAATGAAACCAAACAACTTTCCTGAACGGACACCAAAAGTGAATTTATTAGTATTCAAATGAAGTTTAAACTTTCTCAAACACTGAAACAGCTTCAAAAAATACTCAACTTGTTCTTCTTCATTCTTCGACTTATAAATCATATCATCCACCTATACCTCTATCTCTTTATGCATCATGTCATGGAAAAGAGAGGTTATGGCTCTCTGGTACATTGCATCAGCATTTTTCAAACTAAAGGGCATCACTCAGTAAAAAAATGTTCCCCAAGGTGTAATAAATGTTGTTTTTTTCTATATCCTCAGGTGTCATTTTAATTTGATTATAGCCAGAAAAACCATCTATAAAGGAGAAGATATTGAATTTAGCTGTATTATCTACCAACATATTAATATGTGATATTGGAAAATCATCTTTTGGGCTAGATTTATTCAAATCTCTGTAATCAACACACATTTGGACTTTACCGTCTTTCTGTGGAACAGGCACAATATTGACCACCCATTGAGGATATTCAGCGGTAACAAGAAAACCTACATCAAAAACCTGCATCAATATGCTTTTGAACCTCCTCTTTGATTTTAACAGCCATATCAGGGTGAGTTCTTCTCAACTTATGCTTGACTAACAGATATTCTGGATTCAAAGGCAATCTATGCTTCACAATATCTATATCAAGACCAAACATATCCTGATAAGACCAAGAAAATACATACATATACTCTTTAAGAAGCTCTACATCCTCTTCTTAACATCTGGCTGAAGTAGTGCCCCAATCTTGACTTCTTTCTTGTCCACTTCGAAATCCAAGTTAATTACTTCTACTGGCTCTTTGTAAGGCTGGATGGTCTTCTGCTCATGCTCAAGCAACCGAGAAATCTCATAAGGAATTTCCTTAACGCTCTCTTCTTCAGCTTCAAACACGAGAAATTTAAAGTTGGGAGAGGGCATAGGGACATTGTTTTACACTGATATATGCTTGAATTTAGGAAAAAAATAAATGCGCAGGTATTATGTAGATATTGAAATTACTATTTTTTTGGTTTTTTTAGGTTACCATTTTCCAGAAGAAGAAAAAAGATAAAAAAACACATATGGATAAGCAAAATAACATTTTATTCATGATATTAAAAATTAAAAGAAATCCCTTACAAATTCATTTTCACCTTGGGCAGAGTGAAAGGATCTTTGAAATAAAAAAAATTACTTTGGAACGTGAATAATAGAAGGAATGTCAACAATTGTCCAATTCTCCAAATCATTCTATGAGTCACAAAGTTTGGCATGTGTTCTTCTGAATCATCTTCGATAAGTGCAGCAGCATTTTGATCTCCAAAATGAATAAATCCAGCACTATGGAATATGTCTTGATTACGTTTCAATTATCTTCTAGTTGCACCAGGAGAAAATCCCAGACCAGATCTGGTTTTGTTTTCAGCAAGCTCAACAGTTCGGCCCCAACCGACAGATTGATCGCTTTCCACAACTTGTTTTGCATTTTTCAAAGAAGAAATAGATGCCCCACTCTTCTTACCAGCATTGTCAACAATAGAGAGGGATTAGAACGGGGTTCCTACAGCCTCATTAGCATCAATATGGGAGAAAGATGAAAGATGAATTACCGACCTGACTTTCTCACCTCCTACTATAACCAGCTTCTCATTTTTCACAAATTTTAACTTTTGATGGAGAGTCGAAGTCACAAATCCAACTTCATGAATCAATGGCCTACCCAACAAATAACTATATGCAAAATGAATGTCCATAACTTAGAATGTAATTAGAAAAGGTTAAGAACCTATATTTATAGAGAGATCAACTTCCATTATCATAGTTTTTCTGGATCCATCGAAAGCCTTAATAACAACCCCAATGTATCTCATTAGAGTGCCTTGATATAGTGGACTTATGCATTACATTCATAGAGGAACCAATATCTACCAGCACATTGTATAATGCGTCCTCTTGAAAATTCATTGAAATGTCTAAGGCCATATTATTATTTCTTCCTTTCTCTGGTAGCTCCTCATCACTAAAGCTCAAATTGTTACAAGCAGTTATGTTGCCAACAATAGCACCGAATTAATCAATGGTAACATCATGGTCCATGTAAGCTTGTCCTAAAACTTTCCCTAAAGCCTCTCTGTGAACCTTAGAGTTCATCAACAAAGATAATACATAAATTTTTTATGAAGTTTGCAGCAACTGATCAACAATCTTGTATTCCCTCTTTTTAATCAATTTCAAAACTTCATCATCAACATTCTCGTTTGAACCACTAGATTTCCCTGTTATAAATCAAGATTCAGATTGTACCACACGCGTCTCAAATATAATTGGCTTGTTAACAGAGTTATCGTCAACTTTCTTAGGAGAAGCAGCAAATACACTACCACTACAAGTCATTCTGCTAACATTAACAATATTAACAACATAAGAAAGAGGGGGAATGGGAGCCTATTTTCCATATTCAATCATTGTGGCATTATATCAGTAAGGCGCAACTTTGTCAGATTCATGGGGAGTAGGGTCAGGTAGACAAATAACCAACGAAGAAATTGACGACTTTTGACTGTTATAAGAAATCTCAACTAGCTCAGGTATACTGAAATGGGTAACTATGATATCCACTTCATGATTAACATCATACCTTGAAATAGTAATCTAAATAAGCCTTTGATCCAGCATTTCCTGAAGATCTCTTTACACCACAGAGCATCCTCTAGGGTTTCTTGAACAAATTTGGCAAGCAACATGGTCATGCTCATAATAACTCAGTCTACATAAAATGATACACATATCAACCAAAGATCTTCTAATAAAATTAACATCAAAGGTACGATAGGGGCCAGGGCATCCATCTACCATGTTCACGTTGGCACCTCCATGTTTTGGAAAAGGATTAGCTCAAACATTGGATCCAAGATCCTTGAAGGATAGAATACCACTTCAAATTAATCTCTAAACTTTCTCCTTTGATGAAAAATAATTTTTGATGTCATGTCCAGGTGCCCCTTGATGATAGGCACAAAAATGATCAAATTTATACCACCACAAGAGATCTTTTGGAGCAGACAGTGGGTCTCTAGTCTGCACAAGATTCTTTCGTACCAGAGCAGGGTACAGTTCAGCATACGGCATGGGAATTAGATCAAACTTAGTTTTATTTTGAGTGTGGTTCTATTAATTATGGTGTTGATGAGTTCTTTGTTGAAATTGTGGTTGATATGCTGAAGTAGCTTGAGCAACTGGAGCAGTTCTAATGACAAGCGTGACAGAGGCTACCTGTTGTTGATGATGATAACTCTTTCTTCTGTGTCTTCTATGCCTCTCTTGGGAAATGGAATTTGACTCTCCCTCTTTCTTTTTAGAAAACCCACTCCCAAATTTCTTAGTATTACTAGCAAAATTACCTTCTTTGACCAGTCATCCTTCACGGACCCCTTCTTTTAGGCGCATACCCATGTTTACCATCTTAGTGAAGTCACTGGGTGCACTAGCCACCATTTGTTCATAGTAAAAAGAACTCAAAGTCTTCAAGAAAATAATTGTCATCTCTTTTTCTTCAAAAGGATGATTAATCTGTGCAGCAATTTCACGCCACCTTTGGGCGTACTCTTTGAAAGTTTCTTTCACCTTTTGTGACATAATGTGGAATTGATCACGGTCTGGCGCAGTATCCAGATTGTACTTATATTGACAAATAAGCGCACCCCCCAAATTATTGAAAGTTAAAATCTGAATATTGTCTAATCCCATGTACCATTTAAGAGTAGCACCAATGAGGCTATTTTGAAAATAATGGATTAGAAGTTGATGATTGTCTGTATAAGTGGATATTTTCCTTGCATACATTACAAGGTGACTTTAAAGACAAGTTTTTCCATTATAGTTCTCGAAATCAAGGACTTTAAATTTGGCAGGAATCTTCACGTTTGGAACGAGGCACAACTCATGAGCATTCTTCCCAAACAATTCTTCCCCACTTAAAGATTTGATTTCCTTCTGCATCTCTTAAAACTGGTCTTGGAATTCGTCCATCCTTTCATAAACGCCTAAGCTTTCACTAGGCTCAGCATGAAAAATAGGCTCTTCGGTTTGTGGGGCAGCATGCACCACATGTGGAGGAATAGTCATAACATGCTGAATAGTGGAAACTTCAACAGTGGGTGTGTAACCTTCAAGAACATAGTTCAAAGGCATGCCCCAAGGAAATCCAGCAGGCATTTGGTATGGCGGAGCACTAATCAGGGCCATTGAAACAGACCCAGACACAACTTCAGAAATCATAGTAGTTTAAGGCTGAGTTGCCAGAGGAGTAGGAGGAGGATGAGGAAATTGATTCTGAAGAGCAACCAGAGATTCTACCAAAGCATTGAGCTTCTCCATCCCAACCCTGAGGGTTGTCACCTCTTCACGGAGTTCACGATTTTCTTGCTTTAAATGATCCATTTTCCTTTAAAAGTTAGCTTGAGTTTTGTACGAGTGAGACAACTTGACTTCTGAGAATACCAAGAGAAAAGCAATAAGACACTTGTAAAACTCTCAAAAGCAAGACCAGATGCAAAATGATGCATCATATGCAATGAAAATGTTTTCATTCAGTTTTCAAGGAACTTTAAGATATCATAAAGCAATTGTAATCATCATAAAGAAACAACACTTTTGAAATATTGAAAATCTCATTTCATTGATAATTTGAAAGAGTTACAATTGGAAGTACAAGTTAAAAAGGATCAAATACAAAAGTCAAAAGCTAGGTTCTAAGGATCCTAAGGAATATCACATCCAAGGATGATCCAACACCAAGTTGATACTTCCTTATGAGCCTCTTGATCTCCCTTTCATAAGTATCCTTCATAGTGGCTTTCTCCAACACAAGTTGATCCACAATACCCTTCCAAGCACCCAAGGTAGGAGGATGAGATGATGAAGTTCTTGAGGAAAATAAATCATCTATATGTCTCTTTACAGCATGTTGCTCAAGCAACTCTATGAAGATATCTTTTTCCTTCAACTGCTTCTGTAACTCTATCTTCTAAAGGTTTAAAGCATGAAATTTTCCTTCCTACATATCCTTCTCTTGCTTCATCTTGGCTAAGGCTTCTTTAAGTTCTTTCACATCTTCAGTAGGAATGGTGAGTGGTTTTGCAACCACTAATGACATAGGTTTCTCAAAAGCATGAGGCATATTGAGCTCCCTTGCTCTCTATTTCACCCAAAGAGTATAAGGTTCCAGAGCTATGCAATTATATTTTCCAAGCACATCCTTTCCCTTCCTATGAATGTTATGCCAAGTGTGAGCTATCATCTCTTTCAAACATTGAGTGTTTTTCCCTTGGAAAAACAAACCCTCTAATAGAATGTTATTAGGTTTGTCTTTCAAAGTATATCTAAGCTGACGTCTTGTTAAAATAGGGTTGTAGTTGATTCCACCTTGTGTACCCAGAAGAGGTACATTAGAGAACTCCCCACAACTATCAATGATTTGAACATTATCATACACAGAAGAATACCAAGTAATATCAACGCTGGTAAGAGACATGATCCTCTAAGACCACCTCAAACATCTCTTGTTTTCTTTGAAGATAGGTGACTGCAACGAGTGCAAAATAAACCACTTGTACATATAAGGTGCACAACAAAAAATAGTACCATTTCCCTTGGAAGTCCTATGATGGATAGAAAAATAAATATCGCCAAGTAAAGTCAGAACAGGATTCCCAATCAAGAAGATCTGAATAGTTTTAACATTAACAAAGTTGTCAATGTTAGGGAACAAGACCAGCCCATAGATAAGTAAAGTGAAAATGGCCTCAAAAGCCATCATGCTACCAACACTAGCAAAATGAGAAGCTCTTTCAATCAAGAACTTAGAAGTCAACGCTTGAATGCCCCCCTTAACAGTAAGATTGGCATCTATATCATATTTTTTTCAAGTGAATAGCTGTTGCAATGTATTGTGACTTGGGAACCACATCCAAACCACTAAAATGAACCTTGTCAGAAACTGGCACACCCACAAGATAAGCATACTCCTCCAAGGTAGAAAAAAGTTGATAATCTAGAAAAGTAAAGCATCGGTAGATAGGATCATTGAACTGCACGAGAGTATTAAGAATTTTGTCTTCAATGTTGGTGGAGAGAATAGACAAAAGTCTTCCATAACGAGATTTGAAATCCATAGGATCAATCACTAAGGATGCTAATTTTCTCAAATCTTTAAGATCAGGAGCTCTAAAACTGTACTTCTGAGTGTTCCTCCTTCAAATGTCTATAATCACAATATCTGTCATGTTTGTAAAGAGAATCTCTAAGTTCCTTGAAATTTGAGTGAAATAAGATGTTCATGAATGCATGAGTGCATGATTATGCAACAATCACAAACAAGACCACAAATAAGGTTCAAGGGTTTGGCGTCACGAGCATGAAGTCAAGGGTAAGAACCATCTACAAGGTATGTACTAAGGGTTAAAATCACCTGTACAACAAGGTTCTACGAATTTCCTAGAGTCATGATTCCATCTTTTGGATATTACCGGCTTAAATGACTACTTGTCAGCCAATAATATTCTTAAGAGAAACTCGTCTGAGTGTAGTATCGCGTAACAATTAATTCAAGTCTACACATGAATAGTCACTGCACTACGTCCTAAAACGGCCAAGATGGGTTTAAGGGTTCTAAGGTCCTCAGCTTTTCAGACTTTCAGGTTGAAAGTAAAATGCTTTCACAACTTACTTGTTCAGCATATTTACCCTCAAGGAGGCCTCCACTGAGTTAAGGATCTTAAGTCAGCTTATTAAGGATTAACTCTACGTAAGCCAAACATGACTATACCATTATCCTATCTCAGGTGCACTTAAGTCTGGGTATAGGACTTATCTCGCCACTCAGAGATCACCAATCACAAAAAAAACCCAACCAACATATGATAATAAAACACAGATAAACAAGATAGGCTCAACCCACTAGGGACTACTCCCCAGCAGAGTCACCATATTTTTGTAGTTAGAAAATTTTTGAGATAAAGCTATTAATCAACTTAACTCATAAAGCAAGAGTTGCCACCACAATTTTATTTTTCCAAAGTAATGGGGAAAAGAGAGAACAAACCCCACAAAAGTTGTAAAACAAAACTAAAAAAAACAGAGAGACAAAGGGTAATAGGGTTGGTTATGCAATGAGAAGGTGTTAGCACCCAAAACATCTACAGTACTCTATAGGAACCTCTTGAAAATCCATATTTCGCTTAAAAGGGTGTTTTTTCAATAAATTAAGGAGATGAGAAGAGAAATAATTTTTAGGGTTTTTGTATTTGACAAGACTTCCTGAACCTCGTGCCTACATACCCACAAAGTGCAATGGAGGATCAAAACCTCATAGTTCGTGGTAAAAATAGCAAAAGAGTTTGTTGTGAATGATTTTAAATGGAAAGACAAGTTGTCATTTTAAGGAGAAAACTCAACTAGTTACCCACCCACAAGTATATGAAAATGGAACTTTACATCACTATTGAGAAGGGCTCCAACATGGATAGAGATCAACAAGTATGCCACTAACTCTCTCTAGTAGAAAAGAATCAACATCAAACATTACTACGGGGATAGAATAATTACATCTCAACTATGAAAATGACTCATGTCTAATCATTAAGAAAAGATTTAAAAGAAAAAATGCACAAAAATGGTTTGAATGAGTTGTGTATTTTTTTATGTCTTATGAAAATGGTTTTGATATGATTAAGATGAGTTAGTATTTATTCAAGAAAAAGAGTTTGAAAATCACTTGACAAAGTCAAGGTTTATTGAGAAAGTGGTTCAAGTTTGAAAACAAGAAGGTTTTGAAAAAGGAATAACATTTTGAAAATTAAAGAAGCGGATAAGATGAAGAGGCTACCCTAATGCATAAAATAAAAGGAAGGAAATGATATATCTAACCAAGATAGCAAGCTTCTTACAAAATTCAAGCCAAACATTCTCATCTTTTGGATTTAAGCAACAAGCAACAAATAAGCAAAGCACAAACCAAGTCTTAAAAAAGTCAACCAAGGTCAAAGGTACCAGATGAATTCCAAGCATGGGATAAGAACCTATAATAACCCAAGGAAGAAATTAAGTCTTTTAGGGTTTTTTCCTTTATTAATGTCTTAAAAGAAAGAGAAAAAGTCCAAGTGGACAAAAGGAAAAAGTAAGTTTTGAAATTCTGGTATAGCAGATCACGAAGATGTCCTAACAGGATGTCGAGACACTTGATCCCTGCTTCTCAATGACAAGAACAAGCACAATAGCAGAATGCAAAAAGTAAAGAAACACACAAAACATTTTAACCCAGTTTGGTGCAACTAACCTACGTTTGTGGGCTTCTAAGCCAAGAATGAAATCTACTAAATAGTATTAGTTCAAAGTTAAACTCCCCCGTCTACAACTTGTCACCTAATCACTACACGTACTATATTTATACCTAATACTCTTCTAGGTATGAGACCCTTCTTAATTCTCTTTCAATCACAGTTGTGACTAAACAATTACAACTTAATAAAACAGTCCAACTAAAGTATTCACACAATACAAGAGAGGCTCACAAAACACAAACCCTAAAAACTCACAAAACTCTATGTGATTTTCGATACCTAAACTAGGTTAAATACATCCTATTTATAACCCTAAATAAGACTGGATATGGGCTTCAACACAACAACAATTCTACACCACAGAATCTGCAAAATATTCTCCTCAAGAATAGACTCTTCAATCCCAAGTTTCCTAAAAAGTCTCCATACTTTAGAAAACGGCAGAATTCCAAATTCCCCTAAAATCTCTGATTCCTTAGTTTGAGAGCCACCTAGGATACAAAATCAATCAACTGTAATCTGAATTAAATCACCAGATTCAAAACAAAAATAAGTCCTATAACAGACACAGATGTGGAATCATGCAGTTAGGACATCTTGTTCTTCAAGCTCTTCAGCATGTTAGGACATCATGTCCAACATGTTCAATTAAGTTTTTTTTTGCCAAAATTAATGCCAATCAAAATCAAGGAGCCTTCAATCTCCCTCTTTGGTAGATTTTGGCTAAAACAAACAACATAACCTTTGTATGAAAACAGACAAAAAGTTAGAGGCATAAAAATATCAGTTAGCAGCGGAAAAACAAACGACTATCAACCTCCTCCTCCACTTAGAACTCTACTGCTGTAGCAAAGGATCTCAGGGATCTCTCCCTCTAAACAACAGCTAGAAATGGTTAGTAAGTTAGTACTACTCCCCCTTTTTAGCCATTATATGACAAAGGTAGTCTACTAACTAAGAAACCAAACAAACAAGCTAACAAGATTAAGGAATAGCACATGATTTCTGGGCAATTATTCTCAACATTTGCTTCCTTTGAACCATCTGACTCAAAGTCTTGTTCATCCTCTTTTGAAGAAAGTGTACCATCATCAACACACTTTTTATTATGCAAAGTCTGAGAAGACATCGACATCCTCTCTTTATTTTTTGGGAACATACACACACACACACAGATATATATATATATATATATATATATATATATATATATATATATATATATATATATATATATATATATATATATATATATATATATATATATATATATATATATATATATATATATATATATATATATATATATATATATATATATATATATATATATATATATATATATATATATATATATATATATATATATATATATATATATATATATATATATATATATATATATATTCTATTGGATAGCATTCCCAACCCAAGTTAACTGCTATAAGTCTTCTGACAGACAAACTCCAAGTTTTCTCCTCAATACTTCAAATTAATTAGTATTCAAGGCTTTAGTAAAAATATCAGCAAGCCGATTCTCGGTGGCAACATGCTTTAGAGTTATAACTTTATCTTCCACAAGGTCTCTGATGAAGTGATGCCTGATATCAATATGATTGGTTCTGCTATGCTGAATCGGATTCTTTGAAATATTAATAGCACTCAAGTTATCACAGAATAATGTCATGACATCTTGAGGGACATTATACTTAGTTAGCATTTGCTTCATCCACTGTAATTGAAAGAAACTGCTACCTGCTGCTATGTACTCAGCCTCAGTAGTAGATAGTGAAACACAATTTTGCTTCTTACTGAACCAAGATATCAGATTGTTTCCCAAAAAGAAACATCCTTCAGATGTGCTTTTTCTATCATCAGCACTACCAGCCCAATCAACATCACAATATCCAATTAACATAGAGTTAGAGGTGTGAGAGTACAACAAACCATAGTCACATGTACCATTCACATACTTCATAATCCTTTTTTTGTTTTATCAATCTTCATATTAGGAATTCCCCGGATTGCCTCTTTAGATAAAATTCCTTCATCCCTTTCAAGTGCAGATGGCCAAGTCTTTGGTTCCATATTCTTGCTTCTTCTTCCTTTGACAACAAACATACAGAAGAGTACTTGGTTTCAAGAGAGGTCCATAAGTAGCAATTATCCTTAGACCTTGCTCATTTCATGATAACTTCACCTTTATTATTAGAAACCAAACACTCATCTTTAGTGAAGTTAACCTTCAAACCTTGGCCAAACAGTTGACTAATGCTTATCAAATTAGTCGTTAACCCTTTGATAAGTATCACTTTCTCAAGATTAGGTTGTCCAGGATAGTACACCTCTTCAACACACTTTATTTCACCTTTAGAGCCATTTCCAAAGGTAACATAACTAGTTGAATGAGGTTTAATATCCACCAAAAAAAATTTTACACCAGTCATGTGTCTAGAACAACCACTATCAAAATACCAATTTGTCGCTACTGCGAAAATCGGCGCCGGCTAAACAGAAGAGTTGCCACCGTGCGTTATTTATCCCAAAGGAGGGAAAGGAAACGCTCGAAGTAAACCTACCGCAAAGACGAGAAAGGAATGGTCATCGCAACCAAATCCTGGATTCGGGAGTCGGTTACGCAAGGGGAAGGTATTAGCACCCCTCACGTCCGTCGTACTCGACGGGATCCACGCTTGTTTTCTGGTACGGATTGTTATTCTATCTAAACTAAAGGGTCAAGGGTTAAAAAGAAAAAGAAAGGATTCGGCAAAGTATCGCACTTTATGCCTACGTATTCCCGTCTGGAACGAGAAATTAGAGTCAACGTAGTTTGCCTACCTACGGGAAAGGAGGGGAAGGTTGCCCGCTAGGATATCGCATCCTATGCCTACGTACTTTCATACAACATGAAAGATCAGAGCAAACGTAGTTCGGGCTACGGGAGACACAAGTTTGTCTGACTGTTTTTATCTCCTTATGAAAGGGTTTTCCTGATTAAAGGTCCAAGAGGACAAAAATGACACTTTGATTGGTTTTCGGTCTTTTACGCAAGAACTGACTTTTATGATGTTTGCAATCTCTGACGCACTAGAGACTATGATTTGAGAGTGACTACGTCGTATGTCACCCTAAGGGTAACACACTAAGCAATCAGATTACTGAAAAGTGACCCTTCAGCGACCTTTCTCAAATAGCTTAAGGCTCGTAGTGTACGACATCGATTATCCTTATTATTGTGTTTTGAATTGTTCTGAGATAGAAGAGAAAGAAGCCTACAAAACCTAGGGTTTGAAAGGGGAATCAAAACTACCCTAATGTTATCATGCATGGATTACAACCTAATGTCTATCATATTTCTCTCTTGCACAGAGAGAAACAGAGATCCTAGGGGATAAACGGGAAAGAAACAACATATATACAGTAAAACAGTAAAATGCATGAATGCAACAATACAAGCCAGGCAAGGAAATCCCACTCAACCTAGAACCTGGGAAAACAATAGGCAAAGTGAAAGAGCTTCACCTCAAACCTAAGGGAAAATCAACAAACAATACAGCAAAAGAACAAAAATCCAACACCAGCTCAGACAGCAACACCAGCTCTGACAGCAAACAGTTCAAACAACACCAGCTCTGGCAGCTACAGTTGCTTAACAGCACAAGGTTGACAATAATTCTTCAAGCAAGATCCCATCTTCACTTTCCAATGATACCCAAGCTTCAGATAAGCTCTTATCTCTAATAATCTTCAGCTTTAGCAAGGATTGAACCCCAATAAGCAGACAACTTCAATCAGCAGCAGAACCCTAATCTTCACAGTTAACCAGCTTTGGCAGGCACAAGCTTCATCTTCACCACTCCTTAATGAACTTCTTCTTCAATAGGCTTCTATCTTCAATGCTGACACTCACAGGAGAGAATCAAGTGATAGATGAAGTTGACATGTTAAGAGGCTTAATGATAACCCAGGGAAATCACTAAGATCTTAACACAGCTAGTGAAAGTTATCCTCAAGGTTCTACCCAATCAAAGCATGCTTTACATCCCTCCTAAGGAGAGAAGGAACTCTTTTAAGGGAGCTTATGTCATAGGATGGAATAGAGGCACAAGAAGCTCTCTATGTTTGACAGAAGAAATCAGTCTACTCTAGAGCTCTCCCTATATCTCCTATCTCCTAAGTCTTCATCAAGCAATCTTCAAGCACAAGCAACTCCAAGCTCCAAGCATTATTCTTGTCTTCACTCATCCTCAAAGTCTTCACTACCTCCAGAAGCAAAACTCAAGCCCATTCACCCAAAGAAAAGGCCCAAAACCCATCAAACCAAACAATACCCCAAGAGGGAAACACACCAGTATCAACCAACTTGCAAAAATCAGATAAAATGGAAATACTCCTCATAAAATCCTATATTAATTTCTAAGGGGCCCTAACTATGTACCCTATACCCCCCATAAGCCCCGAAGCCTAAATCAAACTAAAAAACCCAAAACTATGTGTTGAAATGCACCTATGTTAAGTTGAAACCCTAATTCTAGCACACTAAAGCTTAATGTTCAAAACTAACCTAAATTAAATCACAAAAATGTGATAAAATTCCAGGGGGAACCTAATACTATATATTAACTATAGGAAAAAGAATCACATCAAAAATCCAAGTCAAATGATCATACTAAATTCAGCAAGTAACATGTATCAAATGAAAATGAAATAAAAGCTATTAAAAGTAAAAATAAACCAAAAATAGAAAAATGCATGAAATGACATTTTTATTCTTTTATAATTTTCTTGATGTCTTGATGAAAATGGGGGAAAATATGGAAAAATGGAAAAAATGCGTGTCAAATAGTAATAAGAATCAATGCAATCAGCCAACTGGGCCCAAAAGGGGGTGCTAATAGGAAAGCGCGCTAGGCCCAGTTATCCATCAGAAAATTAAAACAAAAATATAAGGGAAATGGAAAAGTTATGTGGCAAATAGCAATCAAATTCAGTGTAATTCTCATTGGGCCTTGGAAGTAGGGTGTGGATATCATGTTTTGCACTTAAGCCTAAGCTGGCACTTTAATGAAACGGTGCGCTTTGGTCACTCAGAAATCCTTCACAAGCTGAAAGCAAATCGTGGCCAATGGATCTTGTTTTGAGTCAAAGTCTTCCTCACATCTAATGGTGGTAAAGTCATCTTCTCCATTTGAACATGCCTGGAGGGAAAACACCATGGAAGCACAGAGCTTGCAACTTCATCTTCCCCAACTCGTGTTACCTCAAATCTTCATCAAAACCCAAAAGTAAAAACCCTAACTCACTCGATTTTCCACAAGGAATCTAACCATGGCATCCATAATCATTGAAACCTACTCCTCCTCAAAACACGATGGGAAACTCAGAAATTGTTCAATCACCAAAACTCACCAAACTTGAAATTGAGTAGCTCAATCTCTTCACCACTTCACCCTGGTCAATTCGAACTATCATCCTAAGGTTCTATCACAAGATTCATCAAGATAATCGCCTGAACAGAAATGGTTCCACTCAACTAATTGTATCTAAATCGATCCTAAAGCTACCAGAAAGCTTCACACACTAACCTACATTGAATCTAACTATTCAAAACCAATTGAAACTACCTAAAACAAGCCATGGAATGAAGTTTTCATACCTGCAAATTTGAGATGAACAGAGTGATCAAAGCTTCAAGATAAGCTTCAATACTTGCCAGACACCTTCACCAACACCAAATCAAGCTTGTGTATGCAAAGAGATGAATTGGAATGACTTGGATTCTTGAATTCGATCTTGAGTTGCAGGCTGAAAATTTCAAAGGCTATCACACGATTCTCCACCAATCTTGCTCAATCATCCATCTGGAATCACTCACATATGCTTGATCAAGGTTCTGAGATCAAAAGAATGGCTTGAATGTGGTTGAAACTTGTAACTGAATTCTGTTTTGCACATGGAAGTTTCAAATTGCAATCTCACAAATCTCTCCCAATTCTCTCCAACTCTAGCTCTGAATCTCTTCACAAGTATATATAGAATGTATTTGAAGACCCTAGAAAGTTCTAGATTGATCCAATGAGAAAATCAACTTCTCATGTCATGAGATCTCATGTCATGCTATGCACTCATACCAGCTCATGTAGAAGCTTGCAATTCTACTCAATTCTGATCCAAATTGTCTTCTAATGAGATATTGGATGTGTTAGGATGGAAGGAAGCCTTGCATTTGCCTTGACAAGTGATTTTGCATGTACCTTATGATACAAGTAACCAATTTACAAAGCAAGTCATAAAAATAACCCTCAATTCAAAATTGTGGCAATGTCAATGTTCTTAAAATGCATTTTACAATCAAATTGGTATGTCATATGGCTTGGTTTGGTTTTGTAGATCAAAAAACCCCAATTACCAACCTTGGTTCATTTAAAATATACCCTTATTTTAGGCCATTTTGGTGACTTTGTGAAGAAAGCCATTACAAACTCTCATGACATATTATCTAGCCTAAAAACATCATTTCTAACACATCTCATGTTGAACATTTTTCCATTTGATGAGTGGAAGATGGAGATTTGGACCTATGTTGAAAAATGACCTGTAATTCAACTTTCCCAAAATACCCCTGGGTTGCCAAGACCATAACTTGAGTTCTACAAATTTTCTTGAGGACTTCTAGTACTAAAATTAAAGCTAAGATAAATATATACAAATCTTATGTTGGCCAAGAATCCATTTGAAAACTCCTTCATGGGCAAAAGTTGCTTGGAAGTCAAGTGACTTTCACAGATAAATTTCAGTGTCCTCTGATGACCCATAACTTGCAAGAACCATAATTTGAGTTCTACAAATCCTATTGAAGACTTATAGTACTCAAATTAAAGCTATTGAGAAGCTCCACAAGTTTCATGTTGACCAATACTTCATTTGAAACTTTCATTTTGACTTATCTGGCTTGGAAGATAGGCCTAAATTAGGGTTTTTACACTGAAACCCTAATTTAGTAACTCCTCTTCTTCTTGATTCCGTTTGATTTCTCCTTGGCACAACACCACACTTGTATCCACATATCAATTCATGAATCCCATATCCTTCAACTAAGCCTTGATGCCCTTCAATCACTCAGTTGACCTAGGGTTGACCCAGATGAAACCCTAGTTGACTGTACTTCAACTCTGGCTCTTGTACTTGTATCAATGACTTGTCTCATCTTCAAAATGACCCTTTAGGTCTTCCATGATCCTGGTGCACATTCCATACCCTCATTCATAGCTCATACTCCCATTGATGATCTTCAACATACCTCCAATTAGGAGAGAAATCCACTGGTTGACCTTCAAACTTTTCAAAGCCTCAACTCATTTCTTGATTACTTGGATGGTCTTGAACTTGAATAAAACCCCTTGATGTGCCTCTTCCTGATAAGAATGGCACTTGATCCCTTGTTAGATGATTTGTTATGCTATGATATGCAAATGATTAGACTATGTACATGGTTGACTATGCAAATGACAATGCAATTGAAACATAAACCAAGTGAAATAGGTTGAGCAAATTTTAGGGTGCAACACAACTCTCTCTAGAAGATGCTCTTAGGGAGGTGTGTGCTATTAGCGCAAAATTTTCACTCTTGGGACTCCACTTCTCCATACCTTTATCATCCTGTTTCTTCCTAGATTGAACATAATATTTTGGATACCCATGCAACTCATAGCAGTAAGGATTTATGTGCCTAAGCTTACCATAATGATGGAATTTCCAGTTCTGATTCTTCTTTCCTGAAGACTTCTTCTGACGTCCTCTATAATATTGGGACATCTGGTTTGACTTCCTTCTATTCTGCCTTCTTTTGGGATAAGCAGAATTTGTAGTCTTCCCTTTTCCTTTATCATTATAACCAAGTCCTTTACCATCTCCGGAATTCCTTTCGAATTGAAGAATTTCATCTAGAACATTGGAACTGTTATTCAACATTCTTACTGTCTTGATCATACTGTCAAATTTTGAGTTGACCAAAGCTACCTCTTCCTCCAGGTCTGAGATAACCCTCAAATGCTTCAACATTTCATCATGAAGACAAACAATCTTAATATGTTGATTTTCTCCTAGTTGAAAAAGTTCTGAATTTCTGGTGCACAACTTCTTCTAGGATTTAACAAGTTCATCAAACTAGAGATCTTCAACATCTTATTCTTCATAGATTTATACACTCCAGTAAGAGCAGCAATATTTTTGGCAGATCCTCCTTCACTACCTAAATCATCCTCAGACCAAGATGCAGACCAACCCTTCTTCTTATTTTTTTTAGAAAGGTAGGACATTCAGATCTAACATGCCCAAACCCTTCACATTTAAAACATTGGACACCCTTTCCTCTGTTCACATTCTCTTCATATTTTGACCTTCTCCTAAAGTCCTTCCTTCTGTTGAAGTTGGTTGACTGAGTTTTCACATTTGGTCTAGACTCACCATCCACCCTTTTTAGAATTTGGTTGTACTTTTTCCAAGTACCATAAGGGATTTGGGCAATTCTTCATTAGTCCTTGACTCACATTCATCTTGATTAGAAACCAAGGCAATGCTCTTATTCTTTTTAGATTTCTCGTTGACTGCTGATTCAAAGGTCTGAAGGGATCCCATGAGTTCATCAACCTTTATGGTATTTAGGTCTTGAGCTTCCTCAATGGCATTTACCTTCATGTCAAACCTTTTTGGCAAAGATCTTAGGATCTCCTAGACTAGCTTGGCTTCAGGAATCATCTCTCCTAAACCACTTGATGAGTTACCTATATCAAGAATGTTCATAGGAAAGTCTTGAATGCTTTCATCCCCCCCATCTTCAAGTTCTCAAACTTGGTTGTAAGAAGCTGAAGTCTTGATGACTTTACCTTAGAAGTATCTGCATAAGCAGTCTTGATGATGAATCTTCGATAATCCACAGCTTTGATCGTCTTTCCTTCCAAGCTTGGTCACTTTGATCATTCTTCCTCTCTACCTTGTTCTTCTCCTTCACAACCGTGTTCTTCTCTTCCTCTTTTCCCCAAATGCCACAAATGCCCTTAGTTCCAAATATTACCCCTTTTATTATTCCACTTAATTCCAAAAATAATACTTCCACATTTTCTTTATTCCAAAAATTCCAATAATAATATTTTACTCATATATTAATATTAGTAACAATAATAATAATAATAATTAATAATAACATTAACATTACTATTAATTATCACACTATTATCACTATATAGTAATAATATGATCCTTGGTTCTCAAATAATTCCCCACAAACACGTCAACGAATAAAATAACACCGAAACTAAAAATGATTAAAATAGACGTTACAACTCTCCCCCACTTTAATTATTTTTGTCCTCGAAAATACCTGATGGGAACAACTCTGGATACGCTTCCCGCATCCTGCTTTCCAATTCCCAGGTCACACTGCCTTCCGCAGCACCTCCCCAAGCCACTCTCACCAAAGGTATCTCTTTCCCTCTGATTCGCTTCATCTTGCGATCCTCGATCTTCAGCGGCAACGTCTCCATAGTTAAATTCTCTCTAACTTGGACTTCATCTCTCTGAATCACATGAGACGGATCTGGTACGTACTTCCAAAGTGGCGACACATGAAACACGTCATGCAAGTTCGAAAGCTCCGGCGACAACGCCACCCTATAAGCAACAACACCAATCCTCTGCAAAATCTGATACGACCCGATAAACTTCAGATCCAGCTTCCTGGACTTCAATGCACGTCCTACACCAGTCACTGGGTTAACCCTCAAAAATACATGGTCACCCTCACTGAATTCCAACTCTTTCCTTCGGTTATCATAATAACTCTTCTGCCTATCCTGCGATGCTTTCATCTTCTCACGGATCATCTGCACTATCTGAGTAGTCTGCTGCACCAACTCTGGTCCCAACACAACATTCTCACCCGACTCATACCAACATAGAGGAGTCTTACACCTCATACCATAAAGAGCCTCAAACGGTGTCATCCCGATACTGGAATGGTAACTGTTGTTGTACGTGAACTTTACCAATGGCAAATGAGTATCCCACGTACCACCTCTTTCCAACACACAAGCCCGTAACAAATCCTCTAAAGTCTGAATAGTCCTCTCTGACTGTCCATCTGTCTGTGGATGATAGGCTGAACTTAGCTTCAACTCGGTAATTAAAGCCTCTTGCAAACTCTTCCAAAATACAGAAGTGAACCTCGGATCTCTATCCGACACAATACTCAACGGCACACCGTGTAGCTTTACAATCACCCGAATATGAATTTCTGCCAGCTTCTCCAACAAAAAAGTGATACTAATCGGCACAAAATGTGCAGACTTCGTAAGCCGATCCACAATCACCCAAATCGCATCAAATCCTCTCGCCGTATTCGGAAAACCTGTAACAAAATCCATGGTGATACAATCCCATTTCCAAACCAGAATCTCTAAAGGTTGCATCATCCCAGAAGGTCTCTGTTGTTCCACCTTTGATTTCTGACATACCAAACAAGCATAAACATAACGAGCAATATCTCTCTTCATACCCGACCACCAAAATAACTTTTTCAAATCCTGATACATCTTCGTAGCTCCTGGATGAACACTCAGGCTACTACGATGTCCTTCGTACAAAATCGACTTCTTCAGCTCATCATTATCCGGCACACAAATTCTGCCCCGAAACCTCAACACACCAGCATTATCCAACTTGAAATCACTACCGGAGTTACCCTCGGCTCCTCGCATCAAATCCACAAGTTTCACATCCAACTTTTGGTGTTCTCTAATCATATCCAAGAAATCATTCGTCACTTGGAGTTTACCCAACATCACACCATCCGCCGTAAACTCACAAACCATGCTTAAATCCCGGAACTGCTCAATAAGCTCCATCTCCTTCAGCATCAAAGCTGACATATGAATCGCTTTCCTGCTCAAGGCATCCGCAACAACATTCACTTTTCCTGGGTGATAACTCAAACTTAAATCATAATCTTTCAGGAATTCCGACCACCTCCTCTGCCTCATATTCAATTCTTTCTGATCAAACAAATACCTTAAGCTCTTGTGATCACTGAACACCTCAAACCTCGAACCATACAAATAATGTCTCCAGATCTTCAAAACAAAAACCACCGCAGCCAATTCAAGGTCGTGAGTAGGATAATTCCGCTCATGTACCCTCAATTTCCGCGAAGCATAAGCTACCACCTTTACATTCTGCACAAGAACTCCGCCTAATCCCATCTTAGACGCATCACAATACACCACAAAAGGCTCACTCGAATTCGGTAACACTAACACCGGCACTGAAGTCAATCTCTTTTTCAGCTCTTCAAAACTCTTTTCACAAGTAGCATCCCACACATACACTTGGTCTTTCCTCGTCAACTGAGTCAATGGCAACGCCAATCTGGAAAAGCCTTCAATAAATCTTTGGTAATACCCTGCCAAACCCAAAAAGCTTCTAACCTCATTTACCGTCTTCGGCGGTTCCCACTGTAACACCGCACTCACCTTCGATGGGTCTACCGAAACACCATCACCAGAAATAACATGCCCCAAGAAACTCACCGTCTTCAACCAGAACTCACACTTTGATAACTTAGCAAACAATTTGTTATCCTTCAAGACTTGCAAAGAAATCCTCAAATGTTCCGCATGCTCTTCCTCAGACTTAGAATAAATCAGTATATCATCAATGAACACGACAATAAACTGATCCAAATAAGAATGGAAGATACATTTCATATACTCCATAAACACTCCCGGTGCATTAGACACTCCGAAAGGCATTACTGCATACTCGTAATGTCCATATCGAGTCCTAAACACCGTCTTCTGAATATCACCTTCCTTAAATCTTATCTGATGATAACCCGACCTCCAGTCAATCTTACTGAGCACACGAGCTCCCACTAACTGATCCATCAAATCATCAATCCTTGGAAGAGGATATTTGTTCTTGATGGTCACTTTATTCAACTGACGGTACTCAATGCACAACCCTATGCTACCATCTTTCTTCTTCACTAACAACACTGGAGCTCCCCACGGCGACACACTTGGTCTGATAAACTTTATATCCAGCAACTTTCCAATCTGAGTCTTCAACTCGACCAACTCCACTGCCGACATCATGTACGGCGCCATACAAATAGGTCTCGTACCAGGAATAAGATCAATGCTAAACTCAACTTCTCCCTTCAGAGACAACTCTGTAATATCATCTGGGAACACCTCTAGAAACTCATTCACCACAGCTAACTCATCCAACAATGCCTTGTTATCAACCGACAATGATGCAAATAAAGCAAACACCTGAGCTTCATCTTCCAACAAAGTCCTCAATTCCTTACCAGACAAGGAATCTGCCAACGCTTCCTCTTCTGGGGTCAAAAACAATAACACTTTCCGAAAACAATCGATGTATACTCGGTTGGACTCCAACCAGTTCATACCAAGTATAACATCCAAACCACCAAGTGGTAAACAAATCAAATCCACACCGAAGTCTCGGCCAAAAATAGTCAGTGGACACTTCAAACACACTAACGAAGTAGTCACTGAACCAATCGAGGGAGTTTCAATAGTCATCCGCCGCTTAAGAGTAGACGGCACCAAACCTAACCTCTTCACACAATTAACAAAGATAAACGAGTGGGTTGCACCCATATCAATCATAGCAGTCAAAGGAATGTTATTAATAAAACAAGTACCTTTGATCGAACGCTCCTCGTCTGCCGCTTGAGTTCCCACCACTGCAAACACATTAGCGCTAACCTGAGGCACTTGAGTCCTCCTCAGTTTCTCACAATGAGTACTAATATGACCTTTCTCACTACAGTTATAGCAAGTAGGCATACTAGTCCTATAATCCGCCACCACATGGCCTGGCTTCCCACACTTGAAGCACTTCTTCGCTTCATGAGAACAATCACTAGCACGATGCCCCGCAACACCGCACTGATAACATTTCAAATCCACCGATGCTTTCCTCTCTCGGAACCTCTTATCAGTCATAGCCTTCTGCTTTCCCTTATTGGTCGGCACACTGTAAGGTGTACCACCAAACCTTTGTTTACCCTTGCGGTCATTCACTGCCTTGTAGTGTGTGATCCTCGCACGGTTATCATTGTCATAAATCCAGCTTCTACTCACCAACTCCAGATAACTCCTGATCTTCTGACACACGATCCCCATCTTGATCTCCGGCCTCAGCCCATTCTCAAACTTCAGACACTTAGAAGTCATGGCCTCGTCAGTATTGTAATGGGGACAATACTGAGCCAATTCCTCAAACTTAGCCGCATACTCGGCCACCGACATATTGCCCTGCTTCAATTTTAAAAATTCAACCTCTTTAGCACTCCTAATATCTTCTGGAAAATACTTCTCCAGAAATCCCGTTCGAACCACCTCCCAAGTAATCGGAGTTCCCGAAGCCTCCAACCTCTGGCGACAGTTGTCCCACCAAGCTTCAGCTTCGCCCTCTAACATGTGAGTACCAAATCTCACTTTCTGCTCATCGCTGCACCCCATGGTCCTGAAGATCTTCTCTATCGCCTTCAGCCACTTTTGTGCAGCTTCCGGATCCAAAATCACACCTTCAAACTTTGGTGGCTTGTTACTCTGGAACTGCGTCAAGTCTCTAAATTGAGCACCCGCGGCCAGATTCTGATTGGCCACCACCTGTGTCATTGCTTGCATAACTGCAGCCAACACAACATCGTTCCTCCCTGCCATACTGCTCAACAACCACAACAACAGGTTAACAAAAAACAACCAACTCTATCCTACAGACAAACTCAACTACAACACTGGCCGGACGGACCGACCTGCTCTGATACCAACTTGTAACACCCCGTTCCCCAAAATAAAATAAAACAATCAATACAACAATTATCAAAGTTTTCCCCAAAAACGGGATGTCACATTTTCACCAAGTTTCCACAGAAACGAATCTTTAAAATGGTTTTCAACAAAAGTTGCAGCGGAAAAGAATCTATCATAAACATAAGCATGTATATATATATCATCAGCATCATCATGTACAACCAGTCGGCCATCTGCCCAAAATATACAAAATATCATCCTCGTAGTCAATAAAACCAGATACGCCACAGGGGCACACAAAACATCAACTAAACACAAATACTCCCAAAAGCCCCAGTGTTACGTATCAGAGCATCCCTACGACTCGCCACAATCCAAGCTAGCTAAACACCTGGATTATCTGTACATTCGAAGAAGCACATACCACAACAACAGCAAAGGGGTGAGAAATCACGATCAAATATTAACAGTATAAATACACATGAATAAAAGGTAGAAACACATAAGCATTATTTCATACACATCAAATCCGAACCTACTGTCCCATGCCAGCAAAACATACATACAAAAAATGTAACACATGCAACTCAACACAATGATATGCGGTACCGACTTAACTCAGGATAGATCGCATACACTCCATCCGAGCAACGATCTATCCCTACCACGCTCCTCCTGAGCCCATATAATCAATTCTCAGGATAGATCGCATACACTCCATCCGAGCAACGATCTATCCCTACCACGCTCCTCCTGAGCCCATATAATCAATTCTCAGGATATATCGCATACACTCCATCCGAGCAACGATCTATCCCTACCAACGTTCCCCACTTGGAACACGGGTGATCGCATACACTCCATCCGAGCAACGATTCAAGTCCCGTCCACGCTCCCCAATTGGAGCACGTGAGTGAATCACATACACTCCACCGAGCAATGAATCACCACGTCCACGCTCCCCACTTGGAGCACGTGAGTGAATCACATACACTCCACTGAGCAATGATTCACCATGTCCACATGCTATGCAGACACCATGCACAACAACACAGCACACACAGTACACACGATCCTACTGATCCATCGCATCATAAAATGCATACGCACCAAGCACACATAGTGCACACGATCCTACTGATCCAATTCCTCACACAACACATTAATACCACGCACACAAGGCGTATCGATCCTACTGATCCACTCATCATAACAGCATATAAATGCAACGCATATAAAGCGTATCGATCCTACTGATCACGATTTATCATATATCGAACATACTCACCCATCACCATAGACATACATCATAACATACACCAATTCAATTATCAAAATCACACGGATATCGCGAAAACACGTCCTGACACCATACATACACTCACCACATCTCACTAATAAGCTCATCACCAAACATGACCAACAAGGGTCCAAAACCACACAGAAATCAACACATAACAGCAGCAAAACACAATCTGTTGTCGGGCTTACTTGCGCATTCGCCTGGCGAAGCCCCACAGCAAACACTCGCTGACCATTCGCCCGAAAAAACCCCTGGCGAAACCAAACAGAGGCTACTGGCAGCATTCGCTGCCCAGTTCGCATGGCGAAGGCTCGCCCCCTCATTCGCCCAGCGAATACCTGCGTTTCCAGAAAAATAATTCTGCTGTTCAGAATTCAGCAGCTTCCACACTCCCCAATTCTCGCCAAAACACCACCGGCAACATCGGCTTAATATTCTACCTATAATCGACTCGACTAAATCCCACATCATCTGAAAAAACATCAAATTCTGTCGGTTAATCCACTTCTGGCTTAAACGACAATTCTACTTCGAAACCCGCAATTCACCCAAACGATCACATGCAACAATCTTAACAGAACAACAACCACATTCAGGAACAAACCTTCATATCAACATCATCATCAAACCTATGTTCTACTCAGGTAACTCAATTCAAGTTTAACATTGTAAACTACCGAAATCCCCAATTTCTCAACCTTCATCAAACATTGCATGCAAGAGTTTTTAAATTCAAACATTGATTAAAACAGAAACAACAACACAAATTACCAAGCAATTCATCATCAATCATGGGGTTAGGGAAATCCCCTCTCTACCGATTATTCATGCAATTACCAATTTTAACGATCATTCTCCCCCCCTTACCTCAAATGCAGTTCTGATGATGAATCTTCGACAATCCACAACTTTGATCGTCTTTCCTTCCAAGCTTGGTCACTTTGATCGTTCTTCCTCTCTACCTTGTTCTTCTCCTTCACAACTGTGTTCTTCTCTTCCTCTTTTCCCCAAATGCCACAAATGCCCTTAGTTCCAAATATTACCCCTTTTATTATTCCACTTAATTCCAAAAATAATATTTCCACATTTTCTTTACTCCAAAAATTCCAATAATAATATTTTACTCATATATTAATATTAGTAACCATAATAATAATAATTAATAATAATATTAACGTTACTATTAATTATCACACTATTATCACTATATAGTAATAATATGATCCTTGGTTCTCAAATAATTCCCCACAAACACATCAACGAATAAAATAACACCGAAACTAAAAATAATTAAAATGGGCGTTACATGAATCGCTAGTGTACGGTTGTGTCAAGTAGTAAAAAGAATCGATCCCACAAAGGTTTATGATTACCAATTTTTTTACTTCAACTATGCTCATCTAAGGTTATCATAAAAGAGTTTGAGTGATTACAATTTAAAAGTAAGGATTTAAAAAATAATAAAAACAAGGACATGGGATTGTGATTGCTATCTTAGTTTCACCCTAATAAATTCCCAATGTATTACGAGAATATTTTCTTTTAGTATTATTTTAGAAAAGTAGATTGAAAATGTGTGTCACCCATTTTTGTGGTGTACATAATCATAACGTTAATTTAGGCTCAACTGACGACTTTCTCAATAGAAAGCGAGCCGCCTTGTCACAACGGGTGCCTCACTAATCTATTGTCTAGTAATCTGCTTTCGGATGTCGAATCATTATCTTTCGATTCATGATCGGAATTTATGTTGCCTTTGATTTCGCAACCGACATAGACGTGTGAAATTTCATTCGGATTTTAAAATTAAAAAAAAACTAATATTTTTATTCTCATAATTTAGATGGAGAATTCATTAGGGGTTCTATCAAGAGCATAACTCTCATAACCCCTAGTTTTTTAGGGACTACTCACAAATGGTGAGGTGAACAACAATGATCAAATGTAAAGACATTACAAATAAGTAAATAAAGTAACAACAGGATGAATGTAAAAACAAGATTAAAATACTACAAATGCTTAAATTACAAAGGAAATAGCTACAAGCATAAACTTAAGCACTAGAGAAATAAAAAGTGTTTGGAGAGATGTAGTAAGCAGTGATCAACCAAAAGTTTCCTAAGTGTCTCCCTTAGGCATCTCTCAAATATCCCACCAAATTATCAATCCCAAGGGTCCTATTTATACTAAATCTATCCTTAAGTGACGTTTAACCACCAGTTTATTCATACTTAATCATCATTACACACTAACATAATGTCTTGGGGTTTACAAAAGGTCCAAAGGTCACAAAAACATCCAAAAGTCTTAATCACTCATAAGTACTCAAAATTCTCTTTATAATTTCGTGAACCATCATGAATGGTCACTTATGGATGGGAAAAACCAGTTTCAGAAGTCCAAAAATCAAAAAACTGTTGCGAATTGCCAAAGTTTGCAGCAGAAATTGGGCATTAAAGGTGAAGGGAAACTGTCATAACCTAATTTTTACCCCTAATATCCCACATCATGTGCATCTTTACAATGCATTAAG
Organism: Lathyrus sativus; assembly: GCA_963859935.3. Taxonomy (NCBI): domain Eukaryota; kingdom Viridiplantae; phylum Streptophyta; class Magnoliopsida; order Fabales; family Fabaceae; genus Lathyrus; species Lathyrus sativus. The sequence goes on from OZ012741.1 coordinate 372,772,036, forward strand.
ATCATAAACTTGGTTGTCTCCTAACCCTCTCACCTTTGGGCTTGTCTTTATAGAGATCACCAAGCACCTCTTTGTATATCTTTCTTTTTGAACTTATATGTTTTATAATTCACTAACCACTAATAAAAATACCAAAAAAATATGATTTGTCCCTTTTATTTCTTTTGCAAGGTATGGTTTGGAATCAAGAGGATCAAGTGATTTCATCCTCATCTAGGGTTTAAGTTTCTTCAAGTCGAAGTGTGGCTAATCATTAATTTTCAAAGGCTATTCATCCAAGCATGACATCTAAATCTCAAAGTATATGGTCTCAAGCATTACTCAACTTCATTTGATAAAGAATTTTTCAAGGTTTGATAACTTGTTTCTTAAGAAATTTCAAAGGTTCATGTGTTTATTTCCTGCCTTCATCAACAAGTTTTCTCAAGCCATTGCAAGCTTCATCAAAGAAAAATCAAGAGTACACCATTTTGATTTCATATGATCATCAATGTGCCATGAAATGCAAGAAAAATTCTAAGGTTTCAAGTTGGTTCAAAGAGGTTTGACAAAAAAAAAGTCAACATTTCAAGCCTAAGTTCAAGACTTTATAACTTCTTCATACTTCAACATTTTTGAGTGCTTCTTTGGGAAAATGACTCTCCTTGACATCTCCCCCAACTTCTCTTTAAACTCCAAAAGATAATTATGCTTGGAAGGCCTTCAAAAGTGTGGTAACATTATAGGTCATTTTATGGACTTAGTGAAATTTGACCTAAGGTTCAAGTATGGCATGTCTATGTTCAAAAGATCATAACTTATTCGATTTCCAACTTTCATGGGCGCTTCTTTTTTCCAAATATCCTTCTTGATGTCCTCTACAACTTGGCTTTAGAGATCAAATATCAATTCATGCTCCAAGGACCTCAAATCTTAAAGGTCATTTATGCTCAAAACTAGGTCATGACCTATTTGATCTAATGCATGACCTATTTTTCAGTGCCACGACCTCAACTTTCAACTCATACCATTTTCACCTCAACTATCATTTTGATTGATTCTTTTTTCATTGTGTTCTCCCCCATGAGAAGATCATTTGACTCAAGGAAAATCAAGAAATTCACAAGTAGATTGCATTTGGCCTAGCTATGAACATGCCTCCATGAAATTGAGTTTTGGTCATGACTAAATTTGCAAATTCACTCAAATATCCAAATTAAGTAAATGTATGTACGTGTTTTCTCCATGATGATATTAAATGATGCTTTATGATTAAAAAAAGACCAAAATTTGGAAGGTTCTCACTGAATTTTGGCTGACTTCATGATCAAGCTTAGTCACACTTTTGACACACTCGATTTCACACGATTCTAAAAAATTATCACACGTATCCCATTCATTCACCACAGTTATAAATAGAGGACTCATTTGCACTAAAAACCAAGCTTAGAAATCCCTCAGAACCTCTTCTCGAGCTCCAACTTTGCACTGAAATTTTGTGATTTTGTTTTTAAATTCTAAGCTCTTTCAACCTTGTTTCTTAATTCCGTTAGCTCCATCGTTTTTCTCTAAAGCTTCTGCAACAAGAATCAAGCTCTAAAACTCACTGTATTGCTCTAACCAGATCCAACTTTCAGAGCGCCGCTAATCATCATTTGGACAAGGTAGTTATGAGCATCTTTTAGACTCAAATAAGTCACCACGATGTAGCCTATTGCTTCCTGATTGTTTCCCCTCACTTACCTTGTGTTGATTGTTCATATTAGTTATTTAATTTTTGTTTTCGTTTTTTCTTGTTTCACTGCATTTCCTTGAAATTCTCCATGCTCAATTTCAATCAACAAAAGTGATGCACATGGTTGAGTTCACTTTAATGAGACAGTCACAATGGCACTAGGCTCATGATTTAGTTTTGCCATTTGCTAAAATTCGATGAGCATCTCACTAGAGAATATGACCAGAGAAGCTCACGTGGTGGCATGAGCTGTTTTAATTTAAAATGGACCATATGTGTTATTTCATTTAAACTTTGTCGTGTCTCTCTTAATTTGAGCCCTTGGATCTATTCTAAATGAGATAAAATGGTTGCGCGCATTTTAATTCTCAGCCTTAGATCAGATCTAATGGTTGTGGTTTTTTTCAGCATATTCATTACATTTTAATTATTTTATTTTCTCATTTTATTTTTAAAAATCATCAAAAATAGCTCCCTTCATATTTTTCACTTCAATTTTTTTCATAATCTTCTAATTTTTTTCTTCTATTTTATGAGCATTTTTTCATATTTTTAATCCTTGATTTGATATTTTTCATGCATTTTAATTTGTTTAAAAATACTTTTATACATTTTTAAATTTTCCAAAAAAATTTATATGATCCTTGACTTGTATCTGACTTGTCTTAATTTTCTTGGTCATTTAATATTTGTTTAGAGGCTTCATCTTGATTTTCTCTCCTATTTTCATTTTAAAAAATCATTTAAAAATCATTTCATTCATTTTTAATTGTGTATTATTATATTTTTGTTTGTTTGATGGTTGTTTCCTTGGATCATAAGTTCTTGATCAAGGTTCTCCTCAATTTCAATGGACTTTGGGTGTTTATGAGGTTGAATGAACTTTCATCAATTCAAATCTATTATTAAATGAATCATTTGATTCATTTTTGGTGCTTTTAGTTGATGACAGGTTTAGTACCTTAATCCACCAAGAAAGATAATTGAAATTGATGGTGAATGGATCTTGAGTCTTGATTCAATTTGATCCTCTCTTGATCTTTCCTTCTTCTTCTTTTGCTTTCTTTTTTCTCTTGATCAGTTGGATGATTTGTTATCCATCTTGGTCACGATGTTTGGATTAATTCTTGATGAACTTTTATTATTTCAAAACTACTAGTCAATTGATAAATGATCATTGAAAGTACTTTGGGTTGATGTATAAGTTTATCCTAACTTATCATGAAGGATTGATTGATGTAATTGACCAATCTCCTTGCCTTATTGTTTGATCCCTCCTTGGTTTTTACTTGTGATACATGTTTTAAGAGTATGATTTATATCATATCTCTAACATGTTGGTACATAAATTATTATTGACCGGCCTCCCATAGTATAATCTTCCTTATAGGTTATGCTACAATTGGTTAACATAGCACTAAATTTGTTCCGAATCAAATTATTAATTCTAACATTAACACTAACAATATTCTTGTGCTAACTTTTATTTTATATCATTTATTTTTCTTGCACCTTCATTTTTTATGTTCTTTACTTCTTGATCTTTATATTATTCTTTTATTTCATCATTTACATTTCATATTGTTTATGTTTATGCTTCTTTTTCATTTGTCCACTTGGACTTTTCTTTTTCTTTTAAAAACATTAATAAAAGTAAAATCCCTAAAAGACTTAATTGCTTCCTTGGACTATTGGACTTGTGAACTTAGATTTAAGTTCTTGATCCTTTTCTTTAGAGTGGTGACTTGAGACCTTGGAATTCATCTAGTACTTTTGACCTTGGGTTGACTTCTTGAAGACTTGGCTCTGATACCTTGGTTTTAACCTTTTGGCATGAGTTCTTCTTTCATATGATACGTTGGTTTGTGCTTTGCTTATTTGGGGTTTCTTGTGGCTTAAACCAAAGGTTGAAAGGCTTGGTTTGGCTTATGTCAATTAAATTGGTTAGTTCACTTGGACACACTTATACTTTACTGTTTTTATTAGGGTAGTCTCTTCATCTCCTCCCCTTCTTAAATTTTCAAAATCTTCTCCCTTTTTCAAAACCTTCTTGTTTTCAAACTTGAACCGCTTTCTTAATAAACCTTGAATTTGTCAAGTGATTTTAAAACTTTTTTTCTTAAATAAATGCTAATTCACTTAGCATATCAAAACAATTTTGAAAGACTTTAAAAAAATACACAACTCATTCAAACTATTTTGTGTCCTTTGTGCACTTTTCCTTTTAAACTTTTTCTTAATGATTAGACATGAATCATTTTCATAGTTGATATGTAATTCTCCTATCCCCATAGTAATGTTTGATATTGATTCTTTTCCACTTGAGAGAGTTAGTGGCATACTTGTTGATCTCTATCGAAGTTGGAGCCCTTCTCAATAGTGATGCAAAGGTCCATCTTCATATACTTGTGGGTGACTAGTTGAGTTTTCTCCTTAAAATGACAAGTTGTATTTCCATTTAAAACCAACCAAAACAAACTATTTTGTTATTTTTACCATGAACTATGAGGTTTTGATCCTCCATTGCACTTTGTGGGTACGTAGGAACTTTGTGATGAATTCGATGGCTTGTACCTCAACCCAAACTTATCTTGCTTTAGCAGAACCTTAAGAACCTGGCCTCACCTTTGAGAACCACCAGACTCAACCACTATGCACACTTCTTTGAATGAAGGCATCCAAACTTCAGGCCCTTTCACCTCCACGGGAGGCTTTTTCTGAATTTGAACAACTTGAAAGGCCTGGCATAAAGTTTCATGGATCTCTCCATCAACTTCTACATATTTAAATGTCAACAAATGGCTAACCGTTATGTCCTCCTCTCCACACACTACGACCACTTTACCCCCAACTATATATTTCAACTTCTAATGCAAAGTAGACGTTACTGCCCCAACAATATGTATCCAAGGACTACCTAGCAAACAACTATAAGTCGGTTGAATGTCCATGATATAAAACATCGTATCAAACATCTCAGGTCCAACTTGGATTAGCATCACCACTTCCCCAAACACTGATCTCTTTGATCCATCAAATGCCCACACAACCAGATCACTTGGCCTGCAGATCAGACCCTGCGTATCGAACTTCATCAAGGCTTTGTTTGGCATTACATTCAGTGAAAACCTTATATCTACCAAGACATGTGACAACAAATAACCTCTACACTCCAAGGAAATATGTAAGGTGTTGTTATGATTCCTTTCGATAGGTGTTAGTTCCAAATCAGTAAAACCCAAACCATTTTCGGCATTAACATGTGTTGCGACTCTTTTAAGTTGATTAACCGAAATCTCTTGAGGCACATAAGCATTATTCTATATCTTCAACAAAGCATTACAATGCGCTTCGGAACACAGCAGCAAGGATAAAATAGAGATTTTTGACGGTGTCTGATTCAAATGGTCAATAATCTTGTAGTCGCTTTTGTAGATCAACCTCATAAATTCTTCTATGTCCTTGGAAAAAGAATTATCACCAGATTGTTGTTGCATAAAATCCTCAACAACCAACTTTCCTTTACCCTTGTCTGACTTATCAGCATTAACATTTGGCGAAGAAAAAACTCTACCACTGCGTGTGATACCCCCAGCACCAACAATATTGTTCACCGTAGACCCATCATCTGAAGAACCAACCAGCTCTTGTTTCTTCCCATTAAAAAATACTTCAGCCCCATAGTTCCATGCCTGCCGCACCGGCGCTGAAATATGTATAGTCTTGTATGGAATCAAAATCGTTGTGATATCCTTACCATTATCACCGACCTCATCCTCAACATTAACTCTGTCAAACTGTTGACGTCCATCACTCATCAATTTCTGTATACCACCTCTCAAAAGGTCACAACCCTCTGGCCGTAACTCACATCCCTGACAATTGGAAGCACAACCCGGGAAAACATCCCCTTTCAGCAATCGCTCTTTGACAACCCTCAATGGAGTCTTCAACTTGTTCACATTAGTCACAAGATTTAACTGCTCCCCATCTTCAATGGAATTGGCTCTTGCTACCCCATGATTCAACATTGGGTTCTGAATTACATTAGGTCCTTCATTGATAAAATTAATGGCTTTGGAGTCAAGCAAATCTTGTACTTTGGGCTTGAATGCCTTATAGTTGTCAATATTGTTCCCCAGAGCCCCATAGTGAAATTCGCACTTAGAATTTTCATCGTATCCTGGTGGAGGAGTATCTGTAAGAGTTGTCAGACTCCTCTTCTGTACCAGCTACAACTGAAGTAAATGTTGTAGCAATTGAAAATATGACATAGGTGTTGCACCCCAAAATTTGCCTAACCTTTTTTCTCACTTGGCTTTATGTTTCATTGCATTAGCATATCATTGGTCTAGCATTTGCATAGCATAGCATTGTTCATATAGCAGGGGATCCAGTGTGGTTTATATCAAGAGGAGCCTATCTAGAGGTCTTAGTCAAGCTTGAGAGGTCACCAAAGTCATCAGGAAGAGGGTTGTGTTCTTGAGAAGTTTGGTTGTTTGTATGTGGTTAATCTCCTAACTGAGGACCAATTGAAGACCATCAATGGACTGTGGAGCCTTGTTCATGGATAGGATATATTGGTAGAGCTCATAGATTTCCTTGAGGGTCATGGTGGATCTCAGTCAAGTCATTATGCTAAGTGTGAAGAGCCACAGTTTAGGGTGTTGCAATTACGGTTTTCATCTGAGTAACGCTAAGTCAACTGTGCAATTGAAGGGGATTAACACTCAATTCTAAGTCTTTGTGATCATGGGAAGTTGTGTTGAGATAAATGAGGTGATATTCCAAGATCAATCAAAGAAGAATCCCAAGTGTGAGGAGTTGCTAAACTAGGGTTCTCAGGGTAAAATCCCTTATTTAGTGCCTGACTTCAAGACCACTTATCTCAAGATACAAGTTTCATCTCAACTTTTGGCCAACATGAAACTTGTATAAAATTCTCTTAGCTTTTATTTGAGTACTAGAAGTCCTCCATTGGATTTACAGAACTCAAGTTATGATCCAGACAAGTTACAGGTCATCAGATGAATGTGAAATTTGTCTACAAAAGTCAACCAACATCCATGGAACGTTTGACCTAGAAGGGTGTTTCTGCTCAACTTTTGGCTAACATGAAAGTTGTAGGTCTTGATCTTAGCTTTCTAAATTGTACTAGAAGTCTTCCATCTGATTTGTAGAACACAAGTTATGAGGTTTACAAGTTTGGGGTATTTTAGGAATGTAAGATTATAGGTCGTTTGGCATTATAGGTCATTTTCACTATCTTGCAAGCTTCAAATGAAGTTTTGTCCAACACAAAACTTGTTCAAAATGGCATTTTTAGGTCAACCATGAATCTATGAGGCTTTAATTTGGCTTAGGGTGAGACTTGGTTTGAAAGAGATTGACAAAAGGGGAATTAAAAGGCATTTATGCGAAAAAAACTCAAAGTAAATCATGTGTGTTCAAACAAGACCAAATGAGTGCTCGTTTTAATCAAAAAAATCATTTTGAACACAATGGTAATAGTGGAAAATGCATTTGAGGCATAATTCATAGTGTTTCAACTTGTTGCTTCATGAATAAGAAACACATCCAACCTTGGTCATATGATAAGATTAAGCACTCAAATTGATCCATACACTCTCCACAGTCAACAAGGATTGCAATTGAAGCTTCTTGGAGAAGGAACTAGTGCAAATTCGTGTTTTCCGTTGTTGAGTTTTTGAAGAAAAGTGGAAACTTGGATATCCTGGATTGGGCCTCCAATGGGCCTCCAAATCACCCAAACTCACTCTATTTAAGTTCAGAAAGTGATTTGGATCAAGGTTGGTCGTTATTTCGTACTAGAGCCAGAGATTGCAGAGTGAATTTCAAGGGAGAAAGTGCAAATCGTGTTTTCATTGCCAGAGTAATTCAGAGCAAATTGAGGATCCAATCATCTTCAGCATCAATCATAGAGTGTATCTACACAGTTTGAAGCCAAGGATCAGGCCCTAACTGCTCCAATTTGAAGTTGCAACTCAGGTATGCAACTTTCAAAATTGTTGTAGATTCATGATGATCTAGCATGTTTTAGCATGAGGTTAAGGTTTAGGAAGATGATTAGATGGATTCTGGATCAAAATTGTGGAGTTTAGTGATAAATTAAGGTGTGAGCAATTTTCTGTTTGGATGCGAATTGGCCTGATTATTGAGAGTTAACATGATCTAGATAGCTTATGATAATCTATGAAGCATGAGGAATAGATCTATGGCTTTGGATTGAGGTTTGGTGACACATGAAGAATTGGTGTATTTTCTGTTTGTGATCGTGTTTCAAAACCTAGAAGGAATTAGGAGAAATGGAGTTGATATTTGGTACCAGCGTGAAAAAAAAGAGAGATCCATATAAGATTTGCCTAATTTCCTTGACCTGTAACTTTTGGTTAGCCGGGGAAGACGGCGGCTCAGCCACCGGAGCCACCGTCTGGTTCACCTGAGGTTCTTCCCTCCAAGTCCAGTTCAAATGGAGACGATGCACAAGGACCCTTGGATCTGATGAAAACGAAGACTAAGTCTCTCCATCGTGCGCTTGTAATTTGTCCTCAGAATTAAATTTTGACCAGCCAAAACGTTGCGCATCATTAATGCGCTGGCAGCCTGTGGTCCTTCAGATGCTTTGACAAAGTCACTTGATCCAACGCCCTGATTTAATTCTCAGCTTTTATTTTTGATTAATTGATTTTCTTTTTATTTTAATTGCTTGTTTCATTTTTAATTCACAATAATTTCAATTTTGATCAGAAAAATATAATAAAAATATGTGGATAATCTAGATTTAATTTCTGATTTTATGGTGTTGTTATATTTTATTTTCATGCAAGTTTCAATTTAATATGATTTTTTGCATTTTGTTTAATTCTTTAATTTTGGCATATTTCTTAATTTTCTTGCTGATTTTTGTATGGCTGATTGGTATTGAATTTGAATGAGATTTTTTGCTGGTTGCTAGTATAGAGATGCATGATCCCTTAGGAATTATTTCATAATTTTTAGATGACTTTAGGTTCTGTTTTGGATTAGGTTCCAATGACCTTCCATTTTAGGGTTTCCCTTTGACAACTTTAAGTTTAGGAATTCTTTAGTGACTTTCCCCTTTGATTTAGGTTCTGACCTTTTCACTATAGATACCTAACACATGTAGGTTCCCTTAGAAAATTCTATAGGATTTTAGGAGATGATTTGGTATTTTAAATAGATTTAATACTTAGGCTAGTTTTAAGATGCTTTCAACATAACACTTGCACTAGTTGAACTCCAATGGTGGCCTTTAGTTCATGATAGGCTTGCTAATCTTCTTTGATGGTTCTTTAGACATATAGAGGCTTCTGTTTGCTTGATTTTGGTGTTTGGTTTTGGTGTTTATACCTCCTTTTAGTAGCTTTCTTGTAGCTTGATCAATTAGGGTTTAGGAAGAGCTTAATTTGATTTCTCTTTCTTCAAATAAACCTGGACTGCCTTGATTTCTTTCCATTCTCATCTAATGATTCAAGGTCCCTATGTGGAAGCCTCATCCCTCCTTTGGAAGGATGTGTGGCATATCACAAGAGGTAGAACCTTTGAGGATGCCTATCTCAGATGTATGGTTGAGTGCCATGATGGATTCCCTTGGTTTCCATCATGCTTCCCATCATCTAGCAATAATCTTGATGTTAACTCTCTTCTCTTTTTTTGGAGCTTGAAGATGGAGCTTTCATTTCCTTCTCTTGAGGATGGCTTGGACTTGGAGTTGCAGACCGTAGGATTGTTTTGCTGTTAGTCTGCTTTGCTGTTGAGCTGCTTGTCTGTTGTTTTGTTTCTTGTGTTTTCTGTTTGCTTGACTGTTGCTTGTGTGACTGCTTGGTGTGTTGCATTAGACTAGGCTTCACGTAGATGTTTCTAGGCCTAAGAGCATCCTAAAGGGTGAGCTTTCCTCCCCTTGCTTGTCTGCATTTAGAGGTTGAGTCTGGCTCCCTCTGCTTGACTGTTATTATCTGGCTTTGCTTGTTGGCTTAAGGTTGAGTCTGTCTCCCTTGCCTGTGCTTTATGTGTTGCCTTTGGGCTTGCTTGCTCTAGAATTTGAGCTTGGCTCCTTTTTCTTGTTTGTTGCATTGCATGCATTTTATTTACAATTATTTCTCTCAGTTTATTTCTGTTGTTGTTGCTTTCCTTTGCCATGTTCCCCTAGGAACTCTGACTTCTCTTGTTCAGGAGAAGTTATGACAGACATTAGGGTTCTAACCATGCATGATAACATTAGGTAGTTCCCTCCTAACCTCAATCATAGGATCAACTTTGCATGACAACTTTAGGATTGGATCAGTTCCCATTTAGTGCGTCCTTTCTCTTCTCATCTTCAAACAAATCAAAATACAGTAATAAAGGTTAACTAACGTCGTACGCTACGAGCCTTAAGCTACATGAGAAAGGGTTGTTGGAGAGTTTCTTTTCAACAACATGGATGTTTAGTATGGCACCCTTAGGGTGACATGCGACGCATTCACTCTCAGGTCATAGTATCTAGTGCGATATTGGTTGCAAACATCCATAAAGAACACTTCCTCTAAAAAACAAAAAACAAAGATGAAACATCTTTTTTTCCTCTTGGACCTTTAATCCCTGGAAACCCTTTTCATAAGGAGAGTTCTGTTAACTCCCGGTTCTACCGCAAACGGTAAACGCCTAAGTCTCCGTCGAGCGAGCTGCTTACACCAAACTGCTGGAACCGTCTGTTAACCCTACTCGGATAAAAAAGACAAACCTGTGTCTCTTGTTGTCCCGAACTACGTTTGCTCTGATCTATCACGTTGTATGAAAGTACGTAGGCACGAGATGCGATATCTTGGTGAGCAACCTTCCCCCGTAACCCGTAGTTAGGTGAACTACGTAGACTCTGATTTCTCGTTCCAGACGGGAATACGTAGGCATAGAACTGTTGTGTTCTGCCGAGTCCTTTTCTTTTCTTTTCAGACCAGACTTTTAACGTAGATAGATAAACCCAACCTATCAGATAAACACAACAAGCATGGATCCCATCGAGTACGATGGACGTGAGGGGTGCTAATACCTTCCCCTTGCGTAACCGACTCCCGAACCCAGACAATGGTTGCGATGACCTTGTCTTATACCTTTTCGTCAAGTTTTTTCCGATCGTTTCCTTTCCCGTTCTGTGGGATAAATAACAAAAGGTGGCGACTCTTCTGTTTTGCCGACACCTTATTTTCGCGGTAGCGACAGTTGGCGACTCTGCTGGGGACCTCTGGTTCCCTACCCGAGTCAATCCTAGCGCCTGTGTGTGTACCTGTTGGGTTTTATTTATCGCATTTTACTTTCCGCATTTTATTTTCAGTATGATATCATTATTGTGATATTGTGGGAAGGGGCTCTGATGAGTGATAAGCCAGACCCAGGCTTGAGTATACGTAGCATTAGTTGTGGAAAGTAGTGGGCGCGTGCTTGCTTTGCAGGTAATAGTGTCTCACGAAATCCACGCTCAGACGAGATTCTCCCGGTTGACTTCTTTTCCAGCCCTTTGGGCTTGAGGGATTGTTGGTTTGGAGGATTGTCGACTCTGGGGACCGTTCATTTGTGACTCAGCTGAGTGAGGCCACTTCAAGAGATGATGATGCCACACCTTCTGGGTATCGTATCATCGTTTCTTGAAAGTCTGTGATGCTGGGAAATACATAGGATGCCATACCTTATCAGTGACTAGGTTCCTACCTGTGAGCGGGGTCGGGTTATTGCAGGAAACCTTAACCTTCAGACTACCTGGTTTTCTTGACAGTGAATCAGTGTTGTTGGGTTCAGAGGGTTCTTATCATCAGAGATATGGTTGTTCTCGACAGTGCATAATTATTGGTCCTCTTCAGGGTTGTATTATCAGAGCAGTGTTGTGATTGAGTTGAAGCAGATCCTCGGTATCCTCAACATCACAATCTTGATCCCCTGTTGCATGATTGCGTTTTGCATTTTGCATATCATTAACGTGTGTCTGTGTTGCAGGTGCATACATTATCCCCCGGTTCCGGTAATTCTTGCCTTCTGTTGTGATAGCATGGGATCTTTGAAGAAGAATGTGGCCTACAAGCTCCCTACGCAAGATGCTGCTTTTTTGTCCAGTTTGATTGCCTTGGCAGATGATACAGTGAGAGGGGAATTCAGGAAATCTTATGGGAAGCTGCTCAGTCTGGTTCGTAAACCTTCGGTATATGAGTTGAATGGGTTGTATGCCTTGCTGCAGTTCTATGATCCTCTGTTGAGATGCTTCACTTTTCCAGACTTCATTCTTGCACCCACATTGGAGGAGTATGCTGAGTTGTTGGGTGTACCTATTAAGAATCCAATGTCGTTTGTTCACATGGATGCTAAGCCTAATCTGGCTAGTCTAGCTCTTGCTCTTCATCTGGATGCTTATGAGTTGCTTCTGTCTAGTTGGAATGGGGTTCTTGGATTTTCTATGCAGTTTCTAGTTGGGAAAGCCCAACAGTATGCCAAAGACGGTTGTTGATTCATATTCAACGCCATTCTTGCCCTCTGCATTTATGGCATCATCTTGTTCCCCAACATGCCTGATTTTGTAGACTTGGATGTCTTCCATATCTTTGCGTCAGGGAATCCAGTCCTTACTTTGATTGGTGATGTATATCATTCCGTCCATTACAAGAACGAAAATAGAAGGGGTAAGAATGTATCATGTTGTGTGCCCTTACTCTACAGATGGTTTGATAGTCTCCTGCCCAAGAAGGGTCTCTTTGCTTCGTCTGCAGCCACAGCTAAGTGGTCTGAGCGCTTGATGGGTTTATCAGCAGAGGGCATCGTTTGGTTTGATCGGGATATGCTGGGTACCGAAGTCATATTTAGCTGCAGTGGTTTTCCTAATGTGCCTTTGATTGGAAGAAAGGGCTGCATCAACTACAACCCCTCTCTACTTATCAGACAGTTTGCATATGCTTTGAGAGGTCTGCCAAGAGGCGAAGAGGTGCAGGAATCTCTGTACCTCACAGGGCTCCTAGAGGGGGATATGTTAGCTAAGCTTCAGCATGCCTGGAATGATATCAGTAAACGAGGAAAATCATTATTCGGCAAGAGCAATAGCGAAGCTTATGCTCCGTATGTGACCTGGATTAAGACCCGAGCAGAGACAATAGGGATGCCATTTCCACCTGCTAAGCAAGAGTGCCCTCTAGTGGTTGAAGAGCCTACTACGGTGTCTATTCAGCAGTACAATCAGGTGTTAGCTGAGAAGGAAGAGCTGAAAAAGGCCAATGAAGAGTTGGAGAAAGAGCTGACATAGATTAGAAGCGAGAGAAACGAAGTCGTCCACTCCTTCAAGAAGCAGACAAAGTTGGTAAACCGATTAGGCACAAACTTGACCAAGCAGATAGCTGACCGTGAACGTTTGGGTCTGGACTTCAAATCTGTCAATGATGTGCTGGCCACCAAGAAGCAGAATCTGGATGAAGCATACCGGAGAATATCCAAATTCAACCAGCAGTGGAATGCCACTATAGCCAACAACAAGGAGAGGGAGGACAAACTGAAACAACAGATCTCCAAATTGAAAGCTCAAGTGAAGGCCAGCGAGAAGAAGTTCGATGAGGAAACTGCTCGCAGATATGCCACTGAAGACATGCTAAATAAAGCTATCACTAACCTAAAAGATCGCAAGCAGATGTTCGAGTCTAAGAAGTGAAGGTTAGAAGACTGTTTTGGCCAAGGCGCGTGGGAAGATTCTGTTGAAGGTCTCCAGTATACTATTATGCAGAGAGAGTTGCTTGTTGAAGGGTTACTCACTCGGCCTGATCACCCCAAGACAAAAGAGTTGCTAGAAGAGTTTCGTGCCCGTTGTCGCACTTGAATATCTTTATAACCCTTTGTATTTTTTCTGATCTTTGCTGTAGGCTGATCATCACCAGGCTTGTTAGTCGAGGTCATGCTTTTGATTCCCCGTGTATTCAGTAACATTATATTGCTGCCTTGTTGGGCCCTATCTATATACGAGATGTTATTTCAGTGATTGGATCCGGACTTCTTATTATCAGCACTGGCACTCTGGCACTAGAATCGGGGGAGAAATCTCCCTAAAGCATAGACACACGTTTGCATTTTCATAAATCATTTGCATGGTAGGTACCTTGAGCTATTTCCTAACCCTTTGTCGATGCAGGTTTCAGGATTTCTGATCAACGAATTCATCGTTACTCTACTAGAAGTAACTGCAAGAAAGTTATGCATCCAATGCAAACTGAGATGCAGGAGATGCGCGATAGGATGGCGCAGTTCATACAGGTGATGGAAACTATGGCCAAGGGCCAAGAGCAACTGCAGACTCTGGTGCAGCCTCTAATTGCCCGGGTTGAGAGTCAGGGTGTGCTACATGGCGGGGTTGCTACTGATCCTCCTCATGGCGAGACTCTCCAAGCTGGTGATGTTGTACCGGTGGTTGTCCTCAACACGACTGAGAATGGTAATAGAGCTGGGAATGGGAATATGACTGGTAATGGTAACAGACATGGGGAAACTAACGGAAATGTTGGAGCTGGAAATGCTGGTTTTAATGTTGGAACTGGGAATGCTGGTTTTGGTGTTGGTGCTGGGAACACTGGTGCGGATATTGGCGTTGGCAATGCTGGTTTTGGCGCTAATCAGGGCTATGCCAACCAGGGCTATGCCAATCAAGGCTATGGTAATCAGGGCTTTGGCAACGCAAGCAACAATGGTGTTTGAATGGGTCCTTACAATGCTGGTTTCGGGCCTGGTGCTGGCAATCAGGGTTTTGGTAATATGGGGTATGGTCCCAGGTTCAATCAGACTGGCTTTGCTCCTAATGCTACTTATGCTGGGTATGATAACGGGGATTCTCACTAGGGAGAGGATCGTCAAGAAGATGCTTTCCCTCCGCCAGGCAGGGATCTTGAGATGCCCACTGATAATGACCGGAGGTTCAAGATTATGGAGGAACAAATGAGGAATCTTGCCAATCAGAATTCCACGGGGTTGGACATGGCTAATATGGGGTTGGTTCCTGGCTTGAGGGTTCCACTCAAGTTCAAAGCGCCTACTTTCGACAAGTATAAGGGGGATACTTGCCCAAGAGTTCACGTACGGTCTTATTATCGGAGAATGTCTGCCTATTCTGACGACGAGAAGATGCTGATGCCATTTTTTCAGGATAGCTTGTCTGGACCGTCATTGGAATGGTATATGGGGTTAGAGCCCACTCAGATTGGTAGCTGGAAAGAGTTGGCAGAGGCCTTTGTAAAGCATTACCAATATAACAGCGGCCTTGCGCCAAACAGGGTCCAACTCCAAAATATTTCTCAGAAGAATGGCGGGAGTTTTAAAGAGTACGCCCAGAGGTGGTGTGAGCTTGCAGCTAGGGTGCACCCACCCATGGTAGAGCGTGAGTTGGTGGATATGTTTGTGGGCACTTTCTCTGGTTTGCATTATGACAGGCTTATCAATTGTACGACGGCTAATTTTTCTGAGTTGATACTCTTGGGGGAACATATAGAGAACGACGTTAAGATCGGTAAGATTCAAGCAAGGGAATCAACCTCAGCTGGAGGTGGTAAAAAGGTTTTTGGGAACAAGAGGCAGGGGGATACTAATTCAGTATACAGCTCCCGAGGAAGAGGTAGAGGTCAAAACCAATATCGTCAGCAACAGATTGCTAGTGTGACAATTCCCGTACCGCAACAACAGCAACAGCAGCAGCAGAGCCAACGGCATCCTGCTCAACGAAGAATTCAGGATAGAGAAAGGGCCGTGAAAAGAGTATTTGATGTACCTCCATTGCCGTATGCTCAGCTTCTTCCAACTTTTTTACAACTGCAGCTTGTTGAGAAAAGGATGTTAGCTCCGCTGAAGGGCACGCCTCCTTTCGATTATGACACCAATGCACAGTGTGAATTCCACTCCTGGGCACCCGGTCACAGCATCGAGAACTGTCATGCATTCAAGCACAAGGTGCATGATTTGATAGATAGCAAGGCTATAAACTTTGGTAACGAGGCGCCCAATATTGAGAAAAATCTGATGCTGTCTCATGGGTCTGCACAGGTGGGTGCAATCTTAGAAGATACCTGTCTGAATTTGGTTACGAATGTGGATGAATTGAAGACGCCTCTAGGTTATGTAAAGAACAGGTTGTTGAAAGGGGGAGTGTTCCTTGGTTGTGATACAGATTGTGTTGACAGTTTGGCCCGGCCTGAGGGTTGTGATAACTTGAGAAGAGGTATTCAAGAGCTGATTGACGAAGGAACATTGCAATTCGACCGTACTGCTGAAGAGAAGCTTGTTGAGGCAATAACTGAAAAGTAGGGAGAAGTTGCAACAGTTACGATCCCATTTAAGACTGTCACGATATTGGCGCCTCCCAAGAGGCTGACTATCACTATAACCAAAGCTGGACCCATCCCCTATGAAAGCACTAAAGGCATCGCTTGGAACTATGGGGAGGAAGTTTACTGCAATGAAGAAAAGATTAACCTGGCCAGGCCGCCGGTGGGGTCAGTTGATAACCTTGTGGGGGCAGCGGGCATAACCCGCAGTGGTAGAATTTTTGCGTCACCAGAAGTAGAAGCTGAGAGAATTGCCAAAGGGAAAGGTAAAGTCAATGAAGAAGAACATTCTCAAGAGAAGGAAAAAGAGGCTTTGACTAAAGATGTGGAAGAATTTATGAGATTAATTCGGAAGAGTGATTATAAAATTGTTAATCATCTGTAGCAGACGCCTTCCAAAATATCAATTTTGTCATTGTTGCTTTGTTCCGAAGCCCATCGGAATGCTTTGCTAAAATCTCTTGACGCTACCTTTATACCCCAGGAGATATCCGTTAATCAGCTCGAAGGAGTGATTGCGCACGTGAATGCGGGGTATGGCCTTGGCTTTACAGATTTTGATTTAACACCCATGGGCCGCAACCACAACAGTGCGTTGCATATCTCAGTTGAGTGTAGGGGCACTGTTATGTCTCATGTCCTTGTTGACACTGGTTCGTCCTTGAATGTGTTGCCCAAGAAGGCGCTGTTGAAGCTAGATACCCGAGGTATAATATGCATGCCAAGTGACTTGGTAGTGAGAGATTTTGATGGGACTAGAAGGTCTGTGTTTGGAGAATTGACTTTGCCCATCCAGGTCGGTCCAGAGGTGTTTGATACCGTTTTTTACATCATGGACATACAGCCAGCTTATAGCTGTTTGCTTGGACGACCTTAGATTCACTCTACAGGGGCTGTAAAGTCTACGTTGCACCAAAAGCATAAGTATATGGTCGGTGGTAGCATTGTCACCGTGTGTGGGGAGGAAGACATCCTAGTAAGTCACTTGTCGTCGTTCAAATATGTCGAAATGGATGGTGAGATCCATGAGACATTATGCCAAGCTTTTAAAGGGGTGCAGATCAGAGACAAATCCCCTGTCATAAGCAATGGGCAAGAGGTGGCCATGTCTTCATACTGAGAAGCCCAAGCTGTAGTTCAGGTCGGGGAAACTAAAGGTTGGGGTCAAGTTCTGGAGATTCCTGTTAAGCAGGACAAGTTCGGCTTGGGATATCGCCTGTCGTTATCATCTTCTTCACAGAGTGTGCCATGGTTCAAAGGGCCGATTGTGTTTACTCCAGGAGGAGTCAGTTTTGAAACGATTAATGTTGTGTCTGACGATGAAGATGGAGATAGTGACTGTGACATGGATTCATGGATCAAGCCCAGCGAGCCAGGACAAAGCCTATGCAACTGGTCTATTCAGGACTTTATTCAAGTGACGACGAAACAGTAATGCCTTGTTTTTTTGATTATTGTACAATCCTATGTCCTCCCGGGGCATAGTGATTTTATTTCAGGGCCTACTTGTTTATGTGTATGCTTTGTTTTAATCATCAAATAAAGGCGTTTTCTCATGCAAATTTTGTGATCCCTATTTTTCTGTTTTTGCTTTTACAATAAAATGGCAATGTGGTTGTGTGCTTCGTTTGCATATCATTTGAAGCATTTAACCCTTTCTCTTGCAGGATCCATATTTCAGATGATACCGATCAAGAACTCCCTATGACTCACTTCGACTTTGAGCATCCGATACTTCAAGCCGAGGAAGAGATTGTTGAGGACGACGACTTACCAGAAGTGCTGACTCGACTTTTGAGACAAGAAGAGAAAATCATTCTGCCTCATCAAGAGGATATTGAGGTCGTTAATTTAGGTTCAGAAGAAGTTGTCAGGAATGTCTGGATAGGGGCTGCGTTGCAAAGCGATATCAAGCAGAGACTTGTCGAAATGCTTCAAGAGTATAGTGACATCTTTGTTTGGTCTTATGATGATATGCCTGGGTTAGACACTGATATTGTGGTCCACCGCTTGCCATTGCGTGAAGAATGTCTGCCGGTCAAGCAAAAGCTCAGAAGAACGAAACCAGATATGGCCGTAAAGATTAAAGAGGAAGTACAGAAACAGTGGGATGCTGGTTTTCTAACTGTTACAACTTACCCTCCTTGGGTCGCCAATATAGTACCTGTACCAAAGAAAGATGGTAAGGTGCGTATGTGCGTTGACTATCGGGATCTAAACAAGGCGAGTCCTAAGGATGACTTCCCGCTTCCTCATATTGACGTATTGGTCGACAATACTGCTCAATTCTCTGTGTTTTCCTTCATGAACGGCTTTTCGAGCTATAATCAGATTAAGATGGCGCCGGAGGATATGGAGAAAACAACTTTTATTACCCCGTGGGGAACGTTCCGCTACAAAGTGATGCCCTTTGGTTTGAAGAACGCTGGGGCAACATATCAGCATGCTATGACGACACTCTTTCATGACATGATGCATAAAGAGATTGAGACTATGTTGACGATATGATTGCCAAATCCCATACGGAGGAGGAGCATCTGGTGAATCTTCTGAAATTGTTTGAGAGGCTTAGGAAATTCAGGCTGAGGCTGAATCCTAATAAGTGCACCTTCGGGGTGAGATCTGGAAAGCTACTGGGGTTCATTGTTAGTGAAAGAGGAATTGAGGTTGATCCTGCAAAAATAAAAGAGATACAAGAAATGCCAGCGCCAAAAACGGAGAAGGAGGTTCGTGGATTTTTGGGGAGGTTGAACTACATTGCCCGGTTCATATCTCACCTGACAGCCACGTGTGAGCCGATGTTTAAACTATTGAAAAAAGATCAGGCAATTTTATGGGGTGAAAATTGTCAAAAGGTGTTTGAAAGAATAAAAGAATACTTGCAGGAACCTCCATTTTTGATACCCCCAATAGCCGGAAGACCACTGATCATGTACTTGACGGTTCTGGAGAAAAGTATAGGTTGTGTTCTCGGTCAGCATGAAGAGACTGGACGAAAAGAGCATGTGATCTATTACTTGAGTAAAAAGTTCACAGACTGTGAGTCCCGTTACTCAATGCTCGAAGAGACGTGTTGTGCACTTGCTTGGTCTGCCAAACGTCTGAGACAATACATGCTGAATCATACAACTATGCTGATTTTGAAGATGGATCTGATCAAATATGTCTTTGAGAAGCAGGCGCTTTCAGGAAGGATTGCCCGATGGCAGATGGTACTGACAGAGTACGATATACAATATGTCTCGCAAAAGGCTATCAAGGGTAGCGTACTGTCAGAGTACCTGGCCGAGCAGCCAATCGAGGATTACCAGCCAATGAAGTTTGATTTTCCTGACGAGGATATCATGTACTTAAAGATGAAAGACTGCGAGGAGCCATTGCATGGTGAAGGTACTGAGCGGAGTTCCCAATGGCAATTGAGTTTTGACGGTGATGTTAATTCATACGGAAATGGAATTGGGGCAATCATTACTACTCCCCATGGGACGCACATCCCATTCACTGCCAAATTGACATTTCCAGTTACCAACAATGAGGCTGAATATGAGGCGTGTATCATGGGTCCCGAGGAGGCTATTGATTTGAGGATTAAAAATCTTGATGTGTATGGAGACTCCGCGCTAGTCGTGAACCAGATCAAGGGAGAATGGGAGACTCGTTAGCCTAATATGATACCGTACATGAATTATGCAAGGAGGTTGTCGCCTTTCTTTGACAGAGTAGAGTTTCACCATGTGCCACGGGCAAAAAATCAGATGGCTGACGCTCTGGCGACATTGTCTTCGATGTACAAAGTAAACTTCTAGAATAAGGCTCCCAAAATAGTTATCTCTCGCCTTGACAGGCCCACTTTCATATTCGCCATTGAGGAGGCTTCCGATGGCAAGCCGTGGTATTTCGATATCCAGAATTTCCTAAAGAACCAGGAGTATCCGACTGGGGCATCCGGCCACGATAAGAAGACTCTTAAGAGATTGGCTGGCAATTTCTACTTGAATCCAGATGGTCTTCTGTACAGGAGAAACCATGATTTGGTGCTATTGCGATGTGTGGATGAGAAGAAGCTAATCTGCTTATGGAGGAAGTCCACGAAGGAACCTTTGGCACGCATGCCGGCGTACATGCTATGTCTTGAAAGTTATTACGGGCAGGGTATTATTGGCTGGCAATGGAAAAAGACTGTTTCAAGTTTGCGAAGAGGTGCCATAAATGCCAGATTTATGCAGACAAGATTCAGGTGCCGCCAAGCCCTTTGAATGTTATGGCGTCCCCGTGGCCTTTCTCCTTGTGGGGAATTGATAAGATTGGCAAAATTGAGCCCACCACATCCAACGGACACCAGTTCATCTTGGTAGCAATCGATTACTTCACCAAATGGGTCGAAGCAGCGTCTTACGCTAATGTTACCAAGTAAGTAGTAGCCCGGTTTATCAAAAAGGACATCATCTGTCGTTACGGAATCCGCAAAAGAATCATCACTCACAATGGTTCGAACTTGAATAACAAGATGATGAAGGAATTGTGCCAGAACTTCAAGATTGAGCATCACAACTCATCTCCCTATCGGCCCAAAATGAATGGAGTTGTCGAAGCGGCCAATAAGAACATCAAGAAGATAGTTCAGAAGATGGTTGTAACATACAAAGACTGGCACAAGATGTTGCCCTTCGCTTTACACGGTTATCATACGACAGTACGCATATCGACCGGGGGAACACCTTTCTCACTGGTGTATGGTATGGAAGTTGTCCTACCATTAGAAGTTGAGATTCCTTCTTTGAGAGTTTTGCTTGATGTCCAACTTGATGAGGCAGAGTGGATAAAGAATAGACTGAATCAGCTCAGTTTGATGGATGAGAAGAGACTTGTATCTATCGCATATGTTCGGTTATACTAGAGTCAGATGAAGAAAGCTTTCGACAAGAAGGTGCGCCCTCGAAGCTTTCAGACGGGCGATCTTGTGCTGAAGAAGATTCTCCCACCACAATCAGATCACAGGGGCAAATGGAGGAGCCTTACTGTTGTCCACCATGGATAGCGAGGATTTTACATCCCCTGTGAACTCGGACGCAGTTAAAAAATACTTTGCTTAAATAGACCCGCTGGATAGAAAAAAGAAAGTCCATGAAAAAACGGGGCATCCCGGCGAACTAAGAAAAAATAAAAAGGGTTCGGGCAAAAATTAGGGATAAAATTGAAAAGATGTACACCCGCGAAGTCGAAAACCTGAAAAGGCGACTTCAGTAAAAAAGGGTATCCCAGTGAATTGAAAACCCGCAAAGGGCGATTCAGGCAATAGTTAGGGATTAAAAAAGCAAATGACTGCAGTCCGAGTTGGATACTGCATTGCTTAGTGTTTTGGGAGTACTTGAGGGTCGATTATCCAAGTCAATCTCTTCCGAGGACGGAGTATCGGGAAAGCGTCGGAGTCAGGTGAGTCATAGGAGGATCAGCTCATGGTGTTTGTCTGTACCACGTTGCCGACATGTATACAAATTTCTTTGTACATCTTTACATATTTGTATTTATTTTGTAGTTTCCTCATTTCAGGAGTTGCATCCAGTGTAAAAACTTTGCCTATTTACAGGCCCGTTATCAATAAACGCATACTATTCAGTACTTGATGTTTGTTTCTTGTTTTAACTTTTACTGTTTTATTTGTGGAAAACGCCGATGTTTTTGATAAACTTGCACGTGCATAAACTTGCAGGCCTCGGCCAATAATTGTTAAAACTTTGAATTAACTGAACAATTGTCACAGATATTGACCAAGATAGTTCCTTTTGTGTAGAATTGTCTTGTTGTTGCTCATGTTTTGCAGGGGCGTTACCTTTGCAGCAAACAGCTAAGGGATCGTGTTTCGCCAACCGAAGTCCCTTAACATAGGAGCAGGCTCTAGATGATCTTATTCCTCCCCAGAAGATGGAAGTCACATTTTTATCCCCAGAAGAGTTGGATACGAGCTAGTAGGCGGTCAAGCAGTGATGTGCATCCCCAGCGGTGGTCATGTGTACATTTAATCCCCAGTGAAGACCTCACAAGGTATAACCAGGTTGTCAGTGGTTTTGGAAGGATCATCCCCTCGCAGGATGGCTCTTTCTATTCTCCAGCATGTTGTCTTTCCTCCAATAGGTTGATCATCCTCAGCAGAGTTTGTAACTCAGGTTTTGAAAGGATTATCCCCGCGCAGGATTGTTCTTTCTGTTTCTCCAACAGGTTTTCTTTCCTCCAATAGGTTGATCATCCTTGGCAGAGTTCGTAACTTTGGATTTGTCGAGATATCCCCAGCAGGATTGTTTCTTCCCCCCGACGGAAGTTTGGATTCGCTCCTCCGGCATTTATTTTGCGGGAATGCCTCTTTGCATTTGCATCGCGCATAGCATCTACCCCAAACACGTAGCATTTCCATTCCGTCTGGAGCATTACGCATTTTCAAACATATGCATTTTGAAACATAAACCAGGTTGGTTACCTCTTTGTTTTCAGGTGTTTTTCCCTGCAGGTAATTGGAATTCTTGTTCAGGATGGTTTTCGAATGTTCAAATTCTTGGCATGAGACATGTGATGATAACGTTCGTCCTATCATGTATTCCCTCATCAGAGTTGCTTGGTTAAGTTTTTCTTCTTCCCCGGCAGAGTTTCCTCGGATTGCTGTTATGTCAGCATTTTAAAAGGAAATATTTCAGGGATTAGACCTTTGAGGTCGTTACTTGTTGTCAAAGTAAGTACCTGGCAGTTGACGTCAGAGTTTCCCTAGTAGGGTTTCCTCAGATTGCTGTTACGTTAGCGTTAAAAATCTCGTGGATGAAACCTTCAGAGATTTTGACCCGTGTTGACGGAGAGTTGTTACCCGTGTTGACGGAGATGTTACCCGTGTTGACGGAGTTGTTACCCGTGTTGACGGAGATGTTGCCCGTGTTGACAGAGTTGTTACCTGTGTTGACGGAGATCCTTACCCGTGTTGACAGAGATTTTACCTAGTTTGACCCGTGTTGACGGAGTTGTTACCCGTGTTGACAGAGATGTTACCCGTGTTGACGGAGTTGTTACCTATGTTGACGGAGATCCTTACCCGTGTTGATGGAGATTTTACCTATTTTGACCCATGTTGACGGAGTTGTTACCCGTCTTGACGGAGAGTTGTTACCCGCGTTGACGGAGATTGTTACCCGTGTTGACGGAGAGTTTGACCCGTGTTGACGGAGTTGTTACCCGTGTTGACGGAGAGTTGTTACCCATGTTGACGGAGATGTTACCCGTGTTGACGGAGAGTTATTACCCATGTTGACGGAGATGTTACCCGTGTTGACGGAGAGTTTTTACCCGTGTTGACGGAGATTCTACCCAGGTTCGCGCTTTACGTAGTGCAAATGCCGGTAGTTTCATAAATGTCCCCCATAGAGTTGCTCGTTCAAGTCTTCGGATGCCAGATTAGCGCTTTTATTTAGTGCTTCGCCCGTTTCTGCAGAAATGGGAGGTCAAGGATAGTACATTGACCACTCGCGCTTTACATAGTGCTTGCCCGTCCCTTCGGAGATAGAAAGTCAAGGATGGCATTTTGATGCGGTCCTATGGCTCGGTGCCCGCTTATTGTAGCGTATATTTGAATATTGATTGTGGATTCAACGCCTGTGGCGTCACACAGGTGATTGATATCGAAACCAGGTTCTGTATCGGATGATTGATCAGTTGTTGCCGTGACAACCAGATTCAATTCTCTGGATTTTTGTTCCCCAAGCAGTTTGTGCAGTTTATTTCTTTGGTTGGAAAATTTCCGGGTTCTTTGGTATTCAACCATCTTTTACCTTGATCGTCTGAAAGCCATTTGATTTTCATCCAGTCAGGTTCAAGCCGCTTGAATAGGGGCAGTTGTTGCACCCCAAAATTTGCCTAACCTTTTTTCTCACTTAGCTTTATGTTTCATTGCATTAGCATATCATTGGTCTAGCATTTGCATAGCATAGAATTGTTCATATGGAAGGAGATCAAGTGTGGTTTATATCAAGAGGAGCCTATCTAGAGGTCTTAGTCAAGCTTGAGAGGTCACCAAAGTCATCAGGAAGAGGGTTGTGTTCTTGAGAAGTTTGGTTGTTTGTATGTGGTTAATCTCCTAACCTGAGGACCAATTGAAGACCATTAGTGGGTTGTGGAGCCCTGTTCATGGATAGGATATGTGGATAGAGCTCATAGAGTGCCTTGAGGGTCATGGGAAGTTGTGTTGAGATACATGAGGTGATATTCCAAGATCAATCCAAGAAAAATCCCAAGTGTGAGGAGTTGCTAAACTAGGGTTCTCAAGGTATAATCCCCTATTTAGTGTCTGACTTCAAGACCACTTATCTCAAGATACAAGTTTCATCTCAACTTTTGGCCAACCTGAAACTAGTAGAGCATGATCTTAGCTTTAATTTTAGTACTAGAAGTCCTCCATTGGATTTACAGAACTCAAGTTATGATCCAGACAAGTTACTGGTCACCAGATGCATGTGAAATTTGTCTACAAAAGTCAACCAACGTCCATGGAACTTTTGACCTAGAAGGGTTTTTCTCCTCAACTTTTGGCCAACATGAAAGTTGTAAGTCTTGATCTTATCTTTCCAAATTGTACTATAAATCTTCCATCTGATTTGTAGAACTCAAGTTATGAGGTTTACAAATTAGGGGTATTTTAGGAATGTAAGATTATAGGTCGTTTGGCATTATAGGTCATTTTCACTATCTTGCAAGCTTCAAATGAAGTTTTGTCCAACACAAAACTTGTTCAAAATGGCACTTTTAGGTCAAACATGTATCCTTGAGGCTTTGATTTGGCTTAGGGTGAGACTTGGTTTGAAAGATATTGACAAAAGGGGAATTGAAAGGCATTTATGTGAAAAAAACTCAAATTAAATCATGTGTGTTCAAACAAGACCAAATGAGTGCTCATTTTAATCAGAAAAATCATTTTGAACACAATGGCAATAGTGGAAAATGCATTTGAGGCATAATTCATAGTGTTTCAACTTGTTGCTTCAGGAATAAGAAACACATCCAACCTTGGTCATATGATAACATTAAGCTCTCAAATTGATCCATACACTCTCCACAGTCAACAAGGATTGCAATTGAAGCTTCTTAGAGAAGAAACTAGTGAAAATTCATGTTTCACATTGTTGAGTTTTTGACGAAAAGTGGAAACTTGGATATCCTGGATTGGGCCTCCAAATCACCCAAACTCTCTATTTAAGTTCAGAAAGTGACTTGGATCAAGGTTGGTGGTTATTTCGCGTTAGAGACAGAGATTGCAGAGTGAATTTCAAGGGAGAAAGTGCAAATCGTGTTTTCATTGCCAGAGTAATTCAGAGCAAATTGAGGATCCAATCATCTTCAGCATCAATCATAAAGTGTATCTGCACAGTTTGAAGTCAGGGATCATGCCCTTACTGCTCCAATTTGAAGCTGCAACTCAGGTATGCAACTTTCAAAATTGTTGTAGATTCATGATGATCTAGCATGTTTTAGCATGAGGTTAAGGTTTAGAAAGATGATTAGATGGATTATGGATCAAAATTGTGGAGTTTAGTGATAAATTAAGGTGTGAGCAATTTTCTGTTTGGATGTGAATTGGCCTGATTATTGAGAGTTAACATGATCTAGATAGCTTATTATAATCTATGAAGCATGAGGAATAGATCTATGGCTTTGGATTGAGGTTTGGTGACACTTGAAGAATTGGTGTATTTTCTATTTGTGATCGTGTTTCAAAACCTAGAAGGAATTAGGAGAAATGGAGTTGGTATTTGGAACCAGCGTGAAAAAACAGAGAGATCCATATAAGATTTGCCTAATTTCCTTGACCTGTAACTTTTGGTTAGCCGGGGAAGACGGTGGCTCAGCCACCGGAGCCACCGTCTGGTTCACCTGAGGTTCTTCCCTCCAAGTCCAGTTCAAATGGAGATGATGCACAAGGACCCTTGGATCTGATGAAAACGAAGAATAAGTCTCTTCATCGTGCGCTTGTAATTTGTCCTCAGAATTGAATTTTGACCAGCCAAAATGTTGCGCATCATTAATGCGCTGGCAGCCTGTGGTCCTTCAGATGCTTTGAAAAAGTCACTTGATCCAACGCCCTGATTTAATTCTCAGCTTTATATTTGATTAATTGATTTTCTTTTTATTTTAATTCTTGTTTCATTTTTAATTCACAATAATTTCAATTTTGATCAGAAAAATAAAATCAAAATATGTGGATAATCTAGATTTAATTTCTGATTTTCTAGTGCTGTTACATTTTATTTTCATGCAAGTTTCAATTTAATTTGATTTTTTGCATTTTGTTTAATTCTTTAATTTTGGCATATTTCTTCATTTTCTTGCTGATTTTTGTATGGCTGATTGGTATTGAATCTGGATGAGATTTTTTGCTGGTTGCTAGTATAGAGATGCATAATCCCTTAGGAATTATTTCATAATTTTTAGATGACTTTAGGTTCTGTTTTGGATTAGGTTCCCATGACCTTCCATTTTAGGGTTTCCCTTTGACAACTTTAAGTTTAGGAATTCTTTAGTGACTTTCCCCTTTGATTTAGGTCCTGAACTTTTCACTATAGATACCTAACACATGTAGGTTCCCTTAGAAAATTTTATAGGATTTTAGGAGATGATTTGGTATTTTAAATAGATTTAATACTTAGGCTAGTTTTAAGATGCTTTCAACATAACACTTGCACTAGTTGAACTCCAATGGTGGACTTTAGTTCATGATAGGCTTGCTAATCTTCTTTGATGGTTCTTTAGACATATAGAGGCTTATGTTTGCTTGATTATGGTGTTTGGTTTTGGTGTTTAGACCTCCTTTTAGTAGCTTTCTTGTAGCTTGATCAATTAGGGTTTAGGAAGAGCTTAGTTTGATTTCTCTTTCTTCAAATAAACCTGGATTGCCTTGATTGCTTTCCATTCTCATCTAATGATTCAATGATTGCCTTGGAAGGATGTGTGGAATATCACAAGAGGTAGAACCTTTGAGGATGCCTATCTCAGATGTATGGTTAAGTGCCATGATGGATTCCCTTGGTTTCCATCATGCTTCCCATCATCTAGCAATAATCTTGATGTTAAATCTCTTCTCTTTTGTTGGAGCTTGAAGATGGAGCTTTCATTTCCTTCTCTTGAGGATGGCTTGGACTTGGAGTTGCAGACTGTAGGATTGTTTTGCTGTTAGTCTGCTTTGCTGTTCAGCTGCTTGTCTGTTGTTTTGTTTGTTGTGTTTTCTGTTTGCTTGACTGTTGCTTGTGTGACTGCTTGGTGTGTTGCATTAGACTAGGCTTCATGTATATGTTTCTAGGCCTAAGAGAATCCTAAAGGGTGGGCTTTCCTCCCCTTGCTTGTCTGCATTTAGAGGTTGAGTCTGGCTCCCTCTGCTTGACTGTTATTACCTGGCTTTGCTTGCTGGCTTAAGGTTGAGTCTGTCTCCCTCGCCTGTGCTTTGTGTGTTGCCTTTGGGATTGCTTGCTCTAGAAGTTGAGCTTGGCTCCTTATGCTTGTTTGTTGCATTGCATGCATTTTATTTACAGTTATTTCTCTTAGTTTATTTCTATTGTTGTTGCTTTCCTTTGCCATGTTCCCCTAGGAAGTCTGACTTCTCTTGTTCAGGAGAAGTTATGACAGACATTAGGGTTCTAACCATGCATGATAACATTAGGTAGTTCCCTCCTAACCTCAACCATAGGATCAACTTTGCATGACAACTTTAGGATTGGATCAGTTCCCCTTTAGTGCGTCCTTTCTCTTCTCATCTTCAAACAAATCAAAATACAGTAATAAAGGTTAACTGACGTCGTACGCTACGAGCCTTAAGCTACATGAGAAAGGGTTGTTGGAGAGTTTCTTTTCAACAGCTTGGATGTTTAGTATGGAACCCTTTGGGTGACATACGACGCATTCACTCTCAGGTCATAGTCTCTAGTGCAATATTGGTTGCAAACATCCATAAAAAACACTTCCTCTAAAAAACAGAAAACAAAGATCATACATCTTTTTGTCCTCTTGGACCTTTAATCCCTGGAAACCCTTTTCAGAAGGAGAGTTTTGTTAACTCCCGGTTCTACCACAAATGGTAAACGCCTAAGTCTCCGTCGAGCGAGCTGCATACACCAAACTACTGGAACCGTCTGTTAACCCTACTCGGATAAAAAAGACAAACTTGTGTCTCTTGTTGTCCCGAACTACATTTGCTCTGATCTTTCACGCCGTGTGAAATTACGTAGGCACGATATGCGATATCTCGGCGAGCAACCTTCCCCCGTAACCCGTAGTTAGGCGAACTACGTAGACTCTGATTTCTTGTTCCAGACGGGAATACATAGGCATAGAACTGTTGTGTTCTCCTGAGTCCTTTTCTTTTCTTTTCAGACCAGAATTTTAGCGTAGATAGATAAAACCAACCCGTCAGATAAACACAACAAGTGTGGATCCGATCGAGTACGATGGACGTGAGGGGTGCTAATACCGTCCCCTTGCGTAACCGACTCCCAAACCCAGACAATGGTTGCGATGACCTTGTCTTATACCTTTTCGTCAGGTTTTTTTCTGATAGTTTCCTTTCCCGTTCTGTGGGATAAATAATGAATGGTGGCGACTCTTCTGTTTTGCCGGCACCTTATTTTCGCGGTAGCGATAATAGGCGGAGTTCCAAACTTCCTGTTCGCTATTCTCGGCCTATCGGGATATCGGCGAGAAGCATTAGTCTGTTGCTGAGGCGCAGCCGGAATGGCCATGATAGCAACCTGTTGAGGGTAATTTTGCTGAGCTCTGCCCTTACCATGATAGGAGGAGATCGAATTAGTGTTACCCTCCCACTTCTTTGGGTTTCCTGCATGTGGATTTTTACTTCCTCCAACTGAGGATCCATTTCCACTTGGATTTTTACCAGTCTTGATTCCATTTTTGACTCTCTCCCCTGCCATTACCAAATCTGAAAAACCCAGCCGACATACATCCCACTAGCTTTTCATAATACGGCCCCAGAAGCGTAGCCATGAACATATCGATAAGCTCTCGCTCCATCATCGGAGGTTGAACTCTTGCAGCTAGTTCACGCCACCTTCGGGCATATTATTTAAAACCCTCATTACCTCTTTGAGAGAGATTCTGCAATTGCATCTTGTTTGGTGCCATGTCGCTATTATACTGATAGTGTTGGACGAAATCTTCTGCAAGGTCTCTCCAGCTCTTGATATGGGTCCTTTCCAACCCTATATACCATTCTAATGAAGCCTCGGCCAGGCTGTCCTGGAAGAAATACATCAAAAGTTTTTCGTCATCCGAGTAGGCTGACATCTTTCTGTAGTATTCCCGAATGTGAGTCTTGGGAAAAGTAGTCCCCTTGTACTTATCTAAATTTGGCACTTTGAACTTAGGCGGGATTCTCACTCCAGGGACTAAGCCAAGGTCAATCATATCAAGACCAATAGTGTTTTGATTTTCATATGCGTGCATCCTCTCTTCGATCATTTTGAACTTCTTGTCGACTTCAGACGGAAGACTGGCATCCAAATCACGTATGGAGAAAGCATCCTCCTGATATTTTTCCCACTGATGGCCAACAGCGCCATGTAAAGCATATAACACACAATTCCCTCACCAGCAACTACTCCAAAAATTCCACCAGTAGCGCCTTTGCCCGGAGGAATAACAACAGTAGGAATACTTCCACCCTGAGGACCAGCACCACCAACAGGCGGAAGAACCACACCAGTACCACCATGAACAACGCCCTCCTTATCAACACGAGCAATTAAAGGTTGGACCAAGGTTCTTAACTATTTTTTCCCCTAAGCCATATTTTGCATTAACTCCATGAACTGATTCATACGAGTTCGGACCTCTTGAAGTTCATCCTGCACTTGCTCCATCACCCTTTGTTGATTTCTTTTGGTAGAATACCTGTGAAAGCTAAGGTCTGCAATCCTGCTAACGAAAACCAGGCAGAGATGAGAACAAAACCACCAGGAACACTTGCTATGCAAATGAATATGCGAATGCAAAATGCAAACATGTTTGTATATTTCTAGGGCGATCTACCCCTTGATTACAGTTTCTATATAAAAGAACACTAGAGATAGATGGAACACCAATAAGATTTGTTCATAGATAAGAGGAAAACAACGAGTCAACTCATACAATCCACAAATGAAAAAAGATAGCCAAATACAAGAATCAGTGATCCTAACCAACAAGCCTGGTGATGATCAAATACAAAAAAGAAAGAAAAGTTACTAAGGCATATCATCAATATCTACCAAAGACAGCCCTTCCAAACTGCTATGGTCCTTGCACCAAGTTTAAATTTCCTTGAATAGCTTCTTTGTATTTAGATGCTTCGGTCTCTGAATCAACTTTTGGATGAGGATATCTCTCCTGTGTATGACACCTCCTAGATATCGAAAATATTTTTCCCAAGCATCTTCACCGAAGACATCCTCAAGTTTGTGATCCTTGAGTTTAGATTTCTTTACTCTTGCTCAAATCTTGAGCTCTTCGAGGGCTGACAAGGTTTCTTTGAGCTACTTCTAACTTTTGTACATGTGAGATGATTATGCTATAACCTCTCTCTCCTTGAATTCAAGTTGTAGTTTTAGCTTCACAATCTGATCACAAAGCTCATCTTCTTTCTTCTTGTAGGCCGTCACTATGGCATTCCATTGGTTGTTGAATTTGGACATCTCAAGGCGAGCTCTAGCAAAATCTTTCTTTCTATGTTGCAAAATGTTGTTGGTGCTCTTCATATATTGACCTACTCGCTCTCTTTTCTTGACCTCATATGATAATTCTTTATTTATTTTAGTCAACATATATGTTTTCACTTTGGCTATGTACACAACTTCATTCCGATCATGCCCCAGCTAGTTGATCTTCCTTTTCAATTCTTCATTCTCCTTGCGTAATTCTTCATTTTCTGTCCAAAGTTTGTTATACTTCTGAATATCCACGGTCGTGGGCTGTTTGATCATCAACGGATATAAAGGCTCTTCAACGGAGAATGGAAGCAATACTTCCTCGACCCTCTTCTGAATCCATTCTACATAAGAATCATAGGCTCTACAATCACTCTTGCCCAAAGAAAGCTTTCCCTTTCGATGGATCTTACCCCATGCATCCACAATTCTCTTCAGTACATCTGAGTCAGCTGCCCTAGTGAAGAATAAAGACTCTTGAACATCCTTGTCTTTCGGTGGCTCCCTCAAGGCGTATCCAAATTGTCTAATAGCGAGAAAAGGGTTATAATTAATTCCCCTGTTCTCCCCATAAAAGGCACATTCGAGAAATTTCCACATCTAAAAATGATCTCCTTGCTAAGCAACTCACGATTGAACCAAACAATATCCTTCACAGTCAAACCCGTCAATCTCTTAGACCACTCAGAAGAATTCTTAGAATCAACAAAGGCTCTAGAACAAGGAAGGTGATCCATAAACCACTTATGGAGAAGCAGTGCACAGCAAAAAACCATCCTTCCTCTCCTTTTCTCATTCTTATAATGCACAAAATGATACAAATCTCTTAAGAGAGTAGGCACAAGATTCTTTGCTGTGAAGAGGCGAACAACACTCACGTCCACAAAATCTGCCACGTTGAGGAACAGAACAATACCATAGACGCACATAGCTAAGATAGAGTTGAAAACCACCCAAGAGTCGTCCTCAGCATACTTCCGAGCTTCACCACCAAGAACTCTAGAGTAAATTTGTAAACTCCTCCCTAGCTAGCAACGTTATCCACCACTAAAAATTTGCTCAAATAAAGAGCGGAAACAAGATTTTCGAGATTGGGATCCTCCTCAGAATAGTAGAAAGGCGCCTTATCCTGGACAGGAACTCCCAAGATGAATGCATACTCTTCTAACGTCAGAACTAATAGCTAATCCAGGAAAGTGAAACACCACAGCGGAGGGTCGTAAAACTGCAAAAGAGTGTGGATAACCTTATACTCGTAATCAGTAATGTTGCGGACAAAACTCTGAATTCTCCCATAATCCTTCTTGAAGTCTTCGAGAACACCAAAATCAGCCAGAGCAATCCAATCATGAAGAGGACCCGACTCAAGAGATGGGAACTTGTACACAATAATATTCTTTCTACCAATATCCATCTCTATAAACCTCAGACTACCGGAATCAAGGGTAAGATGAGAACCTGAAAATTCAAAAACATGCATGTTAGGATGCAAAATGATTATGCAAATGTAAACATGGGATCAAGGTATCCATGTGCTCAGAATAGCTGATGTGCTGCTGACTGGATAAGACCAGAATTCCAGTCTGACAAGAAATCCAGAATACCAGAATATAAGGTTGATAAGTCCACATTGATAAGAAAACCAGAATACCAGGTATGATGAAGGTTATGGTTTCCTGCAAAAAAACCATCCCCTCTCACATGTGCCTTCTAGTCTTGGACAAGGTAATCCTAGCAAGTCTTCAGTATCATGGACTCTCGGGTCGAGAAATGATGATACGTTCACCATTTCTAGTTTGGCATCATCATCAATCAAGGAGGCCTCAACCAATTTCTAATGAAGAGTCTCCAGAGTCGTAAGCTCTCCAAGTCAACACCCTATCATCTGCACCAGACGCGCATGATAGAATATTTCCAAAGAAAACCTCGTATGAACGTAAATTTTGTGTCAACTACACGTGGCGAGACGCCACACATGCCACACTACTTTCCATTCTACTCCTAAGTGTATACTCAAGCATGAGTAGTGGGCTTATTTCTCATGGAACAAACCCATCCAACAACACAGCAGCAGCAGAGGAATATGATAATAATAATTAAATGCAAAATGAGGTAAAAAACAATAATATACAACAATAATGTACATAAAAACACAAGAAATAAAAGAACATAAATAGACAAGCACTAGGATTGACTCGCATAGGGAACCAAAGTCCCTAGCAGAGTTACCAGTGGTCGCAACTGTAAAAAACACCTGGCAGAAAAACATAAGAGTTGTCATTGAATGTTATTTATCTTGACGCAGGAAAAGGAAACGATCTAAGAAAACCTCAAAGAAGGGAGAAGGAAAGGTCATCGCAACCAAATATTGGGTTCGCGAGTTGGTTATGCGAGAGGAAGGTATTAGCACCCCCTCGCATCCGTTGTACTCAATTGGATCCATGCTTGTTGTCTAATCAAAGTGTGTGTCGTCTAAAGCATATTACTAAACAGAAACAGGAACGAAAAGGGAAAAATGAGACTCGATAGGACATCGTCTCCCTATGCCTACGTATTCCCTCGTCCAATGGGAAAGTTAGAGTCAACGTAGTTCGGAGGACTACGGGTGATGGGAAAAGATTGCTCGCCAAGACATCGTCGTCTTGTGCCTATGTATCCTCATCTGGTATGAGAAATCAGAGCAAATGTAGTTCGTGGTGACTATCACAAATTGGTTAAGTGTTTCTTATGAGCGACATTAAATTCTCGTTTTAGCAGTTAGGGTCGATGTCTGTTTGTGGTAGAAGGGAAATAACATGCTTATTTCTGAAAATGAGTTTGAAAAGCAACCCCAAAGGATGAAAGATTTTAATTTTTTTATTTGATTTGATTTGAGATTCACATTGCACTAAAGTCTATGATATAGAAGCGAATGCGTCACATGATCGCCCCCAGACGAGACATACGCTAAACACTCTAGACAGGTAAAGAGATACCCCTCACTTATCATTTCTCATATACTTAAGGCTCGTAACGCACAATGTTCATCATATTTATTAAGTGTTTTAATGTTGTTTTGAGATGAGAAGAAAGAGGACTCAAAGGTTGAAAAGAAAACAAATAAGGGAAACTGACTCCTAATGTTGTCATGCACAATGGTCCTAAAGTTGGGATAGAAAGGGAATTCTACATAATGTTAGCATGCAAAGGGATAGACCTAAAGTTAAGGTTTGAAAGGGATTATCCTAATTTTTATCATGCAAAGGATTGAAAGCCTAATGTCTCTCCTACCTCTAACTTAATCAAAAATTAAGTTGAGCTAGGAATCCTAAAGGATCGTGTGAACAAACACAAGTAAACATTATACGAATCAATCACCAACAACAAAAACAAACTCAAAACTCAAATAAGAAAAAAATAAGATGAAGAGTAAGAAAGTGTCAAAGCAACATAAGATGAAAAGAACTCAACACCAATGCTCAATTGTCACACCAAGATTAGAGCATGTTTATCAAATAAATCAAGACATTAAAGATGGATAAACAATACAATCAATCACATATTCTCAAGCATCACATCATCATGAGAAAATTGTTCATACTCTCAAATTCAAAAGAAAAGATGAAGACATTCAAGGAAGTGCACAAGCAAACTTATTTTAGAACTACAATTAAAGACCATGAAGTAACATACCAAATCAAAGTGAAATCAACAAGATGAAAAGAAAGTTAGGGAAATAGCAATATCATGAATATCACTCCAAATATCAACTCAAGAATCTCAAGAAGAATCAACAAAGATCAACTTCAAAACATGCATCAAAACTAGACGAGTTTATACCATGATCAACTTCAAATGAAAACGTGTGTTCAAGCAAGGTACAAAGTGAAAGTTCATCAAATAATGCACACCATAACATGAAGGTCAGAAGTAAACTCAATTGATTCAATTCACATTCAAATCCAATAAATCAAGCAAGTTCAAGAAAGATCAAGTTCAAATCATGCTCAAGGAAACACTCAAATCATTCATACAAGAAAACATGTGAATAAAGGAGTGTGAAATGATCATCTAATGGACACATAACATGAAGATCGGAACCTTAACCAAGTCATTTGAATCACACAAGAATCATGAACCACAAGAAAAATCCATTCAAGAAGCAAGTCTTAAAACTAGGTCAAGAATTAGGCAAGTTCATGTTCAAACATCATCACATTGAAAAATCAATTTGAGGCACCTAGATGATCATACAAAAATGAAACCAATGCTCAAATTCATGTTAGAACAAACAAGAATAAGCATAGAAAAGATCTCAACAAGAACTACATGAGTAAACCATCAAAAGAAAACCACAAGTTCAAACATGTTATGAATCGTTCATAAATCAAGGACTAAACAAAACCAAATGAGTAATATCCAAGAAATGATCATCAAGGCATCAAAATGGAACCCAAACAAACATCAATTAAGTGACAAGACATGGCTAAAATATTGGATCAATAAAGGGATCAAAAGGCACCAAAAGCACAAACCTTCAAGGGTAAACATGTTAAACCACTTCACCAATTAATTCCAAATAAAATAGAAAAAAATGGAAAAATAAAATAAAAATAATGAAAATTATCTCAACACATTGAAGGACCAGTAACATATTTTTGCCAATTTTTATTATTATTTAAACAATAAGAATAGAAAAACAAAATGAAAATGAAATAAAAATAAAATAAAATGCAAAACCAAGGCAAGGGTGAGAAAGCAAATCCAGAAACAAAACAGATTCAGTTGTAGCATGCACTGGGCCAATCTACTGGGGGTGTGGATAACAGAAATCACAAAGCCCAATCCAAATACAAAGCACACTCAGGTGCCACGCACACCTCATTAATTAAGGTGGCACCTAGTCAGTCATGACTCACACACGCGAACGATCCAGATCACTCCACCTCATTTCATTTGAATTCAAATCCTGGCGTGAAGGCCATGTCACACCTCCTTCAGCATTCAGACGCCGGAGCCTTAGCTCTGATCGTCATCTCCAGCCAGTCTCCCACTAGAGCAAGGTCAAACAACCCAAAAATGAAAAATAAACACCACCGTTCCATACCAAAAGAAAACGTAGGTCACGGATCCAACACTCATTTTCAAAAACAAACATGATATCATAGAGAAAACACAACACGAAAATTAAACTCATGAACTGAAAACTAATCAAATCAAGACAACATGATGTGAAAAGATTACCTACACACAATAGGACTTCAGATGTACAAATATGCTTCTATCTTGGCCTCTAATATGTGAGAAGAAAACTTGAGAACTTACCTAACAGAATGGATCTGTTGTACATTAAATCTGCAACAAAAGCTTGAGAAAACTTTACCAACTACTTCACTACTCTTCACTGAAGATGAATAGAACAAGGTAATGGAGAGAATTCTTCTGGAAAAAATCAACTTGAAGATGAGAAAATTGTTGATGCAAAGGGAGCCTCGGATCTGGAAAATGAAGTTATGGCTCAGGTTTTGAATGGATCCACTTATATATGAGGTGCTTTTAGGGTTGGAGCCAAAGATAAGGGTCAAAATTGGTTATTATGTTTTGGAGTGAAAACAAATGAGGAACGCACATGGTTGTTGTAGGTACGGATTATGGCTTGTTTACAGCCTTGGAGAGAGGTTTGGAGAGTGATTTTTTTGAGTAAAAATGAATGTGAAGAAAGGTCAGAATAACATGAATACATGGGCACGTGAGAGTGAGCAAGTTTTTGGTGGAATCATACTTTTCTTACTTTGGCCATTTAAATAAAAAATTGTCGATGGTACAAGTGACTTGGTTTAGTCATTTGAGGTAAAGAAGTAATGCCATGCGTGTGATGTTGGTCATGCTGCAAAATCATCCCAGAATGCCAAGAAAATTAATGCCATAATCACATACCATATTTCAAGTGGACACAACTTGTTGAATTTTGGCTCAAATGATGAGAATCAACTATCAAATGAAAGCTTGGACATCAATCTTCAAATTCCATGTTGATTGTGTCTTGAGTTGGAGCTTGAATCAATGATAAATTATGACTTTAAAGTTGCTTCAAAAATCTGCCTAAGCAACATGCAAAAATTCTAAGTTATGAGATGACTTTGACAACCTAGTGATCTCAACTTTGGAGTGCCATAACTAAAGATGTACAAGTCCAATTGAGGAGCTTTTTACATGCATGGAAAACTTGGAATGAACCCTAAAACCTTTATGTTTGAAGCAAAAAGATATGAAGTTTTAAACATAGAGAAATTTGGCCATGAAAGTAGTTGATTAAACATGAGAACTTTCCAAAAGTAGTAACTTTCTAAAAACCTAATTTCCCAAAAATGGCAACTTTCCCAATTCTTGATTTTTGATGATTCCTTTGATATTTCTTCATCAAATTCCACCCATTGGTCATTTTTAACATGAAAAACATAAACTTGACCTCAAAAAGTCAAGAGTTGACTTTTCCCTGCATAGTTGACTTTGTTCCCTAATTCAAATGATTTGCAATCATATGATCAATTGAAGCTTCTCTGATTAAAATTGATAATCAATCTTCCACCCATAGACACTCTAGAACATATAAAAGACTATGGAATCAAGTCTTTATCAAAGAATAAAAAATAAACTGATTTTATCCAAAACCCTAATTTCAGCCCTAAAAGCTAGGAGATGTCGACCCAAGCTCAAAACCTTATTTCCTCTGAGTAAGCTGACGAATCTCTTGAACAAAGATGATTTGTGTAACATGATGATGATGAGGCTTCAAAACTCTTGCCCATGAAGGTATCACATACCCAAATATCTAAAAACCCTAGCTTGAGAACCATAGATAGAAGGCTGTGGCTTGCTTGTAATCATGATCCAGATGATTGTGTGAGATGGTTAAGAATGATT
The DNA here is from genome assembly GCA_963859935.3 of Lathyrus sativus. Lineage (NCBI taxonomy): Eukaryota > Viridiplantae > Streptophyta > Magnoliopsida > Fabales > Fabaceae > Lathyrus > Lathyrus sativus. The sequence goes on from OZ012741.1 coordinate 372,809,715, forward strand.
TGATGAGAAAGGACTTTAAAGCTTGAGAATTTCTTGAGATTGAGTATAACCCCTTGCTTGAGCCTCTGAGAAACATAACCTCTTCTTGAGAGCCAACCAAGATACATTGATCCCATGCTTAGAGTCAATGATATGCACAAAGGATGATGCAAATGATATAAAACATAAGCCTAAAGGTTAAGAAAAAGATGAGGCAAATTTTGGGGTGTTACACCGACGTCTAACTGTTTCTGAACCACCTCCATGATTTTGACAGTTGTGTCTGGTCTTGTTCTTGTTATCTTCTACTTGACCAGAGGACAACCCTCTTTGAGAGACAAACAGTGCACAACGATATCTGTATCAAGCCCAGGCATATCCTGATAAGACCAGACGATGATGTCAACATACCCTTGCAGCATTTTAACCAATCTTCTCTTCACATTGTCTTCTAAAGCGGCCCCAATTCTGATCTCTTTCTTGACTTCCTCGGTGCCCAAATTAACAATCTCAATATCCTCATGATGAGGCTGAATGACCATTTCCTTCTGTTTCAATAGTCTGGCCAATTTTTCAGGTAGTTCACAGTCTTCACCAGTCTCTCCTTCAGCTTGGTAGATTGGATTGTGAAAATCATATTGAGCCATAACAAAATCATTATTGATGGAATCTGAGATGATTAATATTCATGATTGATGTTTCTATGCTTTATTAAGAATGAGAAAACAAACAAACACAAAAACACATTGCCATTTAAAATGTAAAAGCAAAAATGAAAGACAGGGAGCGAAACATTTGAATGCAAAAAAAAGTTCTTTTATTTATGATAAACATTGGAAATAAAAACATGCAGCCTTACAGATGAGTCACTACGTCTTAGGAAAAATGCAGGACTTGACATATGTAAAAACAGAGAATTACTCTTCTTGAAGAGTGACATGAATGACTTCCTCAGAAGACCAGTTGGAAAGCTCTTGTCCTAGAATGCAGGGGTGAATCCAATTATCCATATCACAGGTGTTGTCGAGTTCGTCTTCCCCTATGGCCTTAACTTGGTAAAAAAATGACCCAAGCATTTGAAAACCGGATAAGACCTTTGAAACTTGGAGGAGCTTGTGAAGACTTGTACCCCAACCCAAACTTGTCCTGCTTTACCGGCACATCAAGAACTTGGCCTCAACCCTCAGGCTTTTTAGCCTCCATCGGAGGCTCTTTCTTAATATGAACTGCTTCGAACGCCTGAAAAAGAGTTTCATGAATCTCACCATCTACTTTCACATACTTGAATGACGACAAATAACTGACCACAATATCTTCTTCTCCACAGTCGGTAACCACCTTAACTTCAACAACATACTTAAGTTTTTGTTGCAACGTCGAGGTTACTAGCCCTGCAGTGTGGATCCATGGACGGCCCAAAAGACAACTGTAAGCTGGTTGGATGTCCATTATAAAGAATGTTGTGTTAAAAACCTCAGGACCAACTTTAATTGGCAATTCCACCTCTCCAAACATAAATGTTTTTGACCCATCAATCGCTCGGACCACCAGATCACTGGGCCTATAAATTACCCCTTGTATGTCCAACTTCATAAGCGATTTCTTCGATAATACATTCAAAGAAGAACTAGTGTCTACCAAAACATGTGATAACAAAGATGAAGGTGAGATAATACTTAGAAGGGGGGTTGAATAAGTATGAAAGATTAAGACTTAAAAAATAATCACACAATTATTTTTATCCTGGTTCGTTTAAACAACTACTCCAGTCCACCCTTCCTAGAGTGATTTGCCTTTCTCAACAAGGACTTAATCCACTATTAAATCAAACTGATTACAATAGTAACACCTAAGAACAATTGTTCTTAGTCTTCTCAAGAGCTACTGATTCCAACTGAATCCTCTTAAGGAATAACCTTTACAATCAATGTAAATTAAATACAAGAGTATTAATGCTTTTATAAAGCTTTTATCACAACAGTGATTTTTCTCTTAAGTTTAAGTACAAGAGATTCTAAGAAGAATATGAAATAATGAGAGCTTAGAATAATATGATTTCTTTTCAGCAAATTGTGTAACTGAAGAATGTGGTGGAGTTCTCCTTTTATAGGCAGCTGATCCAAGGATGCTGAGCGTTGAAAAGAGAGTCCTAAAAAGGTCTGAGCCTTTTTGTCTTCACATCAAGTGACCTTTCCTTGAAGTAGATAACACAGAAAAATCCTTTTTGTCTGTGTAATTGTGTCTAGCACAAATGAGGAAAGAGACGTTGATTTACTCCAACAGATATATTCTTGAATATTTCTTCTTCAGTTTTCAGCAAGTTCTTCAGAGTCTGAATGGATCAGAGTCTTCTAATGATATTCAGAACTTTGTTGTATCAGATTCTTCTGCAGCATGTGTGCTTTCAGCATGTTGATCATCAGAGCATATTTGTCACAGAACATTAGTACTTGGCAGCGTTGGTACTTTCAGAACTTTCTGTAGAATTAAGCTTTGAGAAACTCTTCAAACAATATTCTTCTTTGCTTCAGATGCTTCTGACTATCTTCAGATGCTTCTGACTCAGAATGTTCTGGAGCTTCTTGCTTCAGATCCTTCTGGAGACAAAGCTCAGGATCTTCTGTAAAGAGCAATCAGATTCTTCTGTAAGATGCATCTGGCGCTTCAGAGTCAGGATAACTTCTTGTATACAACAGATTTGCTTCTAGAGAGTTAGTTTCAATTCAATCTGTAGTAAAACTCTCAAACAAATTTTAGAGTATATAATTCTTAAATATAAAATTTCCTAACAGTTATCATCAAAACAAAGAGTTATTATTAAGAACCAATCTGTGTTCTAACAATCTCCCCCTTTTTGATGATGACAAAAAGTATCAGAAATTTTATTTAACTGAACATATAGAATTATAACTCCCCCTGAGATGATGAATCTCCCCCTGAGTTAAATATGAAAAAGGAATAGAAACTTCCCTTTTGTCTTGAGTAATCTTCAGAGTTAGATCTTGTTTGTTCTTATAACATTTTAGGGTCAGAATGTCTTGAAGATATAAGATTCAGAGTTTAATAAAAGACAAATGATATGAGACTCAGAGTTTCTTTTATAGAGTGTTCTTATCAAATGTTCTGAAATAGTCAAGTTAAATGTTAGATAAAATAGGTATGTCTGAAGATTCATTCTGGTGAAGTTATATTAAACAGTTCAGATCTATATTTTCTCCCCCTTTTTTGTCATAAGCAAAAAGTAAAAACTTTTAAGAAGACAAATAAAAGGAACAATAAATAAGATAATTCAATGGAGAAAACTGATTCATTCAAAATATCAAAGCAAGAGTACATAGATAAACATCAGAAGATATAACAATAAAATTCAGATGCAAACAACAGATGCAAGAAAAAAATTGAAATGAAGAAAAATCTAAGAGTGTTTGGACAAAAGCATCTTCAATAGATCTGTAATCTCAGAGGAGGATTGCTCTTGCTTGGACATCCACTTGGTCATAGTTTCATTTTTCTCATCTTGCTTTGACATCCATTCTGTCATATCCTCGGACTTCTTATCCTGCTTAGCCATCCAGGATTTTATCTCTGACTGTCCAGCCTCCAGAGCAACAATCTTGTCTCCAAAGTCTGGATGTTCTGTCTTTATCTCAGATGAAGAAGTTGGAGGTTCTGTAGCCTGAACAGAGTCAATTACCATTAGTTCTGTAGATCCTGAAGAGGGTTCTACCAGAGTCATAGTCAATGCATTAGCAGTAGATTCTGTTGGAGGTGGAGGAGCATCTAAACAAAGCAGAGGTTCAGTTTTGTTGACAGTCCAGAATAGAGTCCTTTCAGCTCTGAGCTTTGCATCATCAGAACAGACGTTCTTCAGATTTGAAGCTACAGTGTTAAATCTGTTTATGAATCCTTTCCATATGATGTCAGATTCATTTGCATCCATTGTTTCAGAGCATTTCTTCTGAACAGTACCTAAAGACATCTGTATTTCTTGCAAAAAAGTTTGAAATAAATGATCAATATTAAGTCTGGGCTGTGGTTTAAGCAAGGTTTCCAGAGTTATATGTTTAGGTTTAGGAGTTGGTGGAAGAAGTGATTTTTGGATGGAAATCAGAGGAGGAGGATAATATGGAATGAAAGGAATTTCTGGTTTTTTGCGGTAAGGATCTTTTTAAAGCATTAAGCAAGTGAGGTTTTGGTCTTGTGCGAGGGTAAACATCATCAAAAGGTTCATTTGAGTATGGTTGAAAAGCAGATTTTGGATGTTCAGTAGATGCAACTGTGTTATCAGATGCAAGTTGCAGAGCTGAAACAACAGCTTTACCAGATGTTGCAGATATTGTTGCTAAAGATCCTACATTGTTCATTGATTGAATATATGAAACAATCACAGATGGAAGAGCCTGTCTGAGTTTTGGTTTCAGAGGATTGAGGGGTTCAGAAGGTTCAACTCTATCATAAAAATCTTTCAGTTTGAAACCATAAGATAGATTATGATAAAGAGAAGAAACTTGGGCACAAGATATACCAGATGATGTTGGATTGGAATTGGGGATTAATAACTCAGATGATGGTGCAGGTGGAGGCATAGGATCTGGAATGGGAGTTTTAAAAGGTATGGTAGGTTCAGTTGCAGGTTCAGGTTCAGGTTGGTTCATCTCAGAGTATTTTTCAGATGGAGAGATTAGAAAATCTGGGTGGATTTCTGATTCTGATGAGTTGGAGGATGTTGTAGGTGTACAAGAGGTAGAAGATACTTGAAACACTATTTTTAGTGGAGTGACATCAAGAACTTCTGTCTCAGGGATGTGAGGTTCAGATGTGTTGGTAGGTTCTGAAGGAATGTCAGATTGTTTGGATGGTGGTTCTGATGAAACAGGAGCAGAAGTTACTTGTGTAGGTTCAGAAGTAACAGGTGCAATAGGTTCAGAAGGTGGATTATTTGATGGTGGATTGTCAGAGGCTTTTTCTGGTTGAACTTCTTTTGGTTGGTTCTCTGGATGTTCAGAGGTTTGTTGTTGATCAGATTTTTGTTTTTCAGATGGTTGTTGTTCTGATGGTGGTTGATCTGATGGTTGATGATCTGATGGTTGTGGATGTGGAACAAAGTGTTTGATGTGTATTTTGGGGGCAGTAACAGAAGTGGTTTGAGTAACAGGAGGTTTTGGAACAGACTTAATATTATAATCATTAATAACAAGATTTACAGAAGTTACAAATGACTTAGTACCTTTTACTTTAATCCTCTTGGCAGGTACAGAGGCAGCTTCTTCAGAGTCTTTTCTCTTCAAGAGCTTCTTGGGCTTCTCAGCAATCTTGACCTTCTTCTGGACAGGTTCAGATTCTTCTGCAGGCTGAGTCCTTTTCCTCTGAAGTGGTGCTTCTTCTTCTCCTGCATCTAGTAGTGGTTGTTTAACTAGCTGAAACACATTGGCTGGAACAGGTATTCCTTCCTTCTTGCATTCCTCAATATACATAAGCACTATATGTCTGGGTTCTTCAGCAAAGAATAGAGGAAAGTCAGCTACAGGAACCCTCTTATTCAATTCATACATATTCAGCCTCTTTGAAGCAGTAGTGAGTTCATCAACAATTTTGAGTCTCAGAAGACTTTTAGCGTTAAGAGGTTTTCCCATAATAAACTCTAATTCCTCTGTAACTCCAGCAGCGTACAGAGCAGTTACCAAGCCATTTTCAGTAAGAAGATCTGATAGCAACCTTCCAAAGGGGATCCAAGTTCTGATCTTCTGTCCTTTCTCCTTCACAGATTCTCTAGATGCATTGATATGATTCCACAGATGCATAAACAGAATGTATGGAAGATCTACCTTGGTGCTCTGACTAAGGCAATACATGAAATAAATCTGTTCATTATTGACATAGTCTGGAGAATTGGTTGATTTCCTGTGGTGGATGCATCCCATGAAGATCTTGGCCCAGATCTTGTAATCAGGCTTCAGATCTTTGAATTTGTTAGAAGCTTGACCAGCAGTCATAACTTCTTCATAAACCTCATCCATGTCCACACGCCCAGCTGGCAAGTGGGAAACACCATCTGTTTCTTCATATCCTATCAATCTTCTTATCAGATCCTCTGTGATGATAATCTCTTTTCCCAACACAGAAGATAAGATGAACTTGGGATAAACTGATGCATGAATCCAGAATTCTTTCACAAGGAGAGGGTAAACTGGTCCAAACAGCCTATCAAAGTACTTAACCCATCCTTGAGCTCTAATTATGGAACGAAATTCGAACCCATTATCTGCCAGAGAATCAAACTCAACCATAGATTCACACAGAACTTCTAGTTTATCAACAGGCGTTAGAAGTGTTCTTTTGGGAGGAGAATATGGAGCAACACCCAAGTTTTCTGAAGTCACAACAGCCATAGTAGATTGGAACTGAGCAGTTGTTGAAGATGAAGACGCCATTGAAGAATGCTTAGTCAAACACTTAGGTTTTGGGTTTTTATGCAGAGAAAATAGGAGATGAAAACGCATGTAATTCTGAGAGAGTGGAAAGTGTGAAAGTGAATACAAGACAAGTATTTATACTAAAACACTTAGGCACATCAACAGTCAGAAAAATGCACGTTTGGACAAGCATTAAATGAAGAGAATAAAAATCATTTCAAAACAATAAATGCTTCTGACAAAATGGGGGGAAAACCAAGATTCTTACTATTCAAACGTCTCTTCAGTTATGTTCACGCCACCTCTTCAGATTTTGTGTGACACGTGTTTACTTGCATGCTGTTCTGAATTCTCTTAAGAAATGAAACGTTAGCCAACGTTCAGATCTTCTAAAGATGGTTAGTTCAGAGTTTCACATCAAAAATATTGATCAGAATAGAATAAATAAATAGAAGAAATACTTCAGAGCATTTAAGCATTTTTTTTCATCTGTAACAATTTGCTTCTGATAAATATCATTCTGGACAAAAATCCATACCAATATTTTTCAGAATAAAATTGAATCTATCTTCAACAAGGGGTTTTGTAAAAATATCTGCCCATTGATGATTTGTATCAACAAAGGCTAAATATATGATTCCCTTCTGAACATAGTCTCTGATGAAATGATGCTTAATTTCTATATGTTTTGCCTTAGAATGTAAAATGGGATTCTTGGACAAACATATAGCAGAAGTATTATCACAGAAGATAGAAATGTTACTCTCAAAAATTTGATAATCTTCTAGTTGACTCTTCATCCAGAGCATCTGCGTGCTACATCCAGCAGCATCAATGTATTCAGCCTCTGTGGTTGAAAGTGCAATTGTGGGTTGCTTCTTGCTATACCAGGAGATTAGATTTCTTCCTAGAAATTGACAACTTCCAGAAGTACTTTTTCTTTCCACTCTGTCTCCAGCGTAGTCAGCATCACAGAATCCAACTAATTTGAAATCATCAGATTTTCTGTAACACAAACCCACATTAGAAGTACCTTTCAGATACCTTAGAATCCTCTTGACAGCTGTCAAGTGTGATTCTCTAGGATCTGATTGGAATCTAGCACAAAGACAAACACTGAACAATATGTCAGGTCTAGAAGCAGTAAGATAAATAAGAGAGCCAATCATACCTCTGTAGAGCTTCTGGTCTACTTTCTTACTTACCTCTTCCTTGCCAAGTGAGCTAGTAGGGTGCATTGGAGTCTTTGCCAGCTTGCTGTCAGACATGTTGAATTTCTTCAGAAGTTCTTTAACATACTTTGTCTGATGTATGTAGGTGCACTCTGGAGTTTGATTAACTTGGATTCCTAGAAAGAATCTGAGTTCTCCCATCATGCTCATTTCAAATTCTGCCTGCATACATGTAGCAAACTCCTTTCCAAGCATATCATTTGTTGATCCAAAAATAATATCATCTACATAAATTTGGCAAATTAGAAGATCTTTCTTAATTGTTTTACAGAATAGTGTTGTATCCACTTTGCCTCTGATGAAATTCTTCTCCAGAAGAAAATTGCTCAATCTCTCATACCAAGCTCTGGGAGCTTGTTTTAATCCATATAGAGATTTCTTTAATTTGAAAACATGATCTGGAAAATTTTCATTTTCAAAACCAGGGGGTTGGTGGAAATAAACTTCTTCTTCTATAATACCATTAAGAAAGGCACTTTTAACATCCATCTGATACAGAGTGATGTTATTTTGTGCAGCAAAGGAAATAAGAAGGCGTATAGATTCTAACCTTGCCGCTGGAGCATATGTCTCAGTGTAATCAATACCTTCTTGATGACTGTACCCTTGAGCAACCAGCCTTGCCTTATTCCTCTCAACTTCTCCTTTCTCATTTAGCTTATTTCTGAAGACCCATTTTGTACCAATTATATTGAATCCTTGAGGTCTTTGAACTAGATCCCATACATCATTTCTGCTGAATTGGTTTAGCTCTTCTTGCATGGCAATAATCCAATCATTGTCTTGCAGAGCTTCTTCTACAGAAGATGGTTCAATTTCTGACACTAGTCCAAATAGTGATTGTAATACCCTAATTTTTACCCCTAAGATCCCACATTTCATTGGTATATCATTCCACAACCAAGGTCATATTTTTTAGCTTTCGCACCCTTATGGGTTTCTTACTTTCTTTATGTTTGTTTTTGTTTACTAACATCTAACCAAAATATCAAAAATATTTTTTCAATTTTGTTTGTTTCTTCTTTTTCTCTGTGTGTTTAGGGTTTTACAAGGAGATTAATGGCAAGGACATTCATTCAAGTTTAAATCAGATGGACGTTTGACCTCATCTTGGTCAAACTATCAAGAGTTTGCTTCAACTATAAGTTACTCGTGGTGGTGGGCTATTTTCTCAGGAAATGTGATTTTTCAAGATCAAATTGTCTTGTGTTGAAATTCATTGATTTATCAAGCAGTGTTCTATGAGAAGTTTGGTCCGGATATTCAGAGAATTATGTCAAAAAAATCAAAATTGATGGCCGATGATTCAGTTGCAAATTATTCAGTGGTTCGTTTTTGAATCTATCAGAGTAAAGTCAGAATTTGGTTTAGATGATTGTTGCTTCAGATACAAGTTGATCGATCCAAATCAAGCGGGCTCTGGAAAATTGTTGGTGACAGATAAAAGTTGATTGATTCAAATCAAGTGGGATCTGGAAATTTGTTGTCCTGGAAAGTGACAACTGGAAACAGAATGCTTATATTATCTGCAAACTCAGTGCATACATCTGGTAGATATTTTGGGTGGCCTGCATTGGTAGATTTGACGACGACAAGGTGTTTGGAGTTTCTGTTGAAGGTATGATTACAGAGAATCATTTTTCTGTGGAGACATTGTTTTATTGTTGGACATGTTGGAAGGATAACGTTGTTCAAATGCTGGATTTCTTTTCAAATTTCAAAAACTCTAGAGCTTCATCAGCAGCACAGCAGTTATGTCAAGTTTGCATTGAATTATTTGGGTGTCCAGTAACACAGCATTATCATGAGTTGGCTTTACTTGATTTGAAGCTTCGTACATGGAAACATGTTACCCTTAATTCTGTTGGTAAAGATTTATTTGTGCGTAGTACATCCAATGTCGTCGGTGACGATCTTGTCATAGTTGAGGGTGGTGCATCATGCTATGCGTTTGGAACCAAGTTCAGTGAGCCAGCAAAAGTCAGCTTGCTCCTTTTAATTCATTCACATGATGATTGCATGCCTTTTGAAAACCAAAGACAGCATATGATTGGCCAGCTGCATAATGGATTGTTCATGCAACAAGATGCTGAGATTGCTTTACAGCGAGCTGATAAGTCTGTTTCAAATTCGAATGCTGACACTGTGGAAACTATTCAAGTACAAGATGCTGTGCTTCTTTCTGAGGAGAACACGGTAGAAATATTTTCTGATGATGTCACGGTTGGTAGAGATAGAGATTTGGCCACAATTGATGATGCATCTTTACTTACCAAATTATCACCCGAAACACAATCTGAACAGACCAGCCAAATTTCCGATGACACAGCACAATCTGATTATACAAGTGATAATGATAATGCCGTCAAACTCACAAGCTCATTTGGAAACCTATGTTACTCAACCTCCTGAAGACTACCCTGTTAATCTAAGAGAATGACATTCCATACGGACAAGGGTTTCGAATCAGAGTAACTTGTGAAGGATATTCTACTGTTAGTTCAATTGATTCTGGTGCCATGTCGCAGTGTTCGCCAGAGAATTCGAACAACAAGCAGAGAAGGAGGATCGTTGATGCTGCGGATTTTGGAGACGTGTTGCCTCTTGATTGGAAGCTGCTTCTTAGTTTGAAGAGAAAAGATGGCCGTGCTTGGATCTATTGCCGCAGATATATAAGCCCTGGACAGCAGTTTGTGTCTTGCAAAGAAGTTTCTTCCTATTTGCAGTCTCGCTTTAGCCACTCTGATTTACAGTTACAAATCAGTCACAAGAGTGAAAACATACTTCAGGAACAGAGAGTTACTACTGATAATTCTGCAGGTGTTGCTCGCGAGGAGCAGGATCAACGGCAGATTGTTGCCACTAACTCAGATGTTTCTGCTTTGTCTATCTCTAATGAACGATTGAAAGAAGTGTCCTTGTTGGAGACGGAGAACCTTGTAGATGTGCAAATACATGATTTGTTTGAATGACACAAGTGCAGCATGACCTTTGATGAGAAGGATGCGTATTTGCAGCACCTGTTGTCTATTCATCAAAGGACAACAAAACGGTATCGAGTTGGTGCATCTGTTTCAGATGGAGTTATAATTAAAGATGGGAAATTTGAGTGCCAGTTCTGTCATAAAGTATTTTTGGAAAGGCGTCGCTACAATAGTCATGTTGGGATACATGTTAGGAATTATGTGAGGAGAGTTGAAAATTTGCCGAGTCAGCCTAATGTCATGAGCGCAGACAAATCTCCAGTTACGGATGAGATGCCCTCTAGGATCTCTAAGATGGGTGCCCTCGTTGAGATTGCTCAAAACTCTATTATGGAGGATTCGACACCGGAACCATGAGGCAATGTGGTTGTGGGGAATGTCAGTGACTTGTGAGCTATGGTTTGCATTTTCATGGCTTCTTGATCAACTTCCTAAGCTATGTCCAGTGAACAGAGTTACTGATTTGGCAGTTTTGAAAGAACGGTTTGAGTCACCGAATCTGCGAAACCCAAAAGGGAGGTCTGATCTCCCTGGAATTGATGTCTTTGTTCCAACAGCAGATCCAGAAAAGGAGCCACCTCTTGTCACTGCAAACACCATTTTATCTATCCTTGCAGTTGACTATCCAGTGGAAAAAGTTGCCTGTTATTTGTCTGATGATGGTGGAGCTCTTTTGGCATTTGAAGCTCTTGCAGAAACTGCTAGTTTTGCAAGAGTTTGGGTTCCTTTCTGTAAAAAACACCAAATTGAGCCAAGAAATCCTAAAGCTTATTTTGGCCAGAAGCGCGATTTTCTCAAGAACAAAGTTAGGTTGGACTTTGTTAGGGAGAGGAGAAGGGTGAAGAGGGAATATGATGAATTCAAAGTGAGGATCAATTCCTTACCTGAATCTATAAGGAGAAGATCAGATGCTTACAATGCTCATGAGGAGTTACGAGCCAAGAAGAAACAGATGGAAACAGGTTCTGATATATCCGACCTCATTAAGGTCCCTAGAGCAACTTGGATGTCTGATGGCTCTCATTGGCCTGGAACTTGGCCATCAGCAGAACCTGACCACTCTAGAGTTGACCATGCTGGTATAATTCAGGCAATGTTGGCTCCACCAAATGTAGAGCCAGAATATGGCACAGAAGCAGATGGGGATAACTTGATTGACTCAACAGATGTTGACATTAGGTTGCCAATGCTTGTTTATGTGTCTCGTGAGAAGAGGCCGGGATACGATCACAATAAGAAAGCTGGTGCCATGAATGCTCTTGTTCGAACTAGTGCCATCATGTCCAATGGACCATTCATACTCAATCTTGACTGTGATCATTACATCTACAACTCATTGGCCATCAGAGAAGGTATGTGCTTTATGCTCGACAGAGGCGGTGTCAGGATATGTTATGTTCAATTCCCTCAAAGGTTTGAAGGCATTGATCCTAGCGATCGATATGCAAATCACAACACTGTTTTCTTTGATGTGAGCATGAGAGCTCTTGATGGTTTACAAGGTCCAATGTATGTTGGAACTGGCTGCATATTCAGAAGAACAGCTCTTTATGGGTTTAGTCCACCTAGAGCTTCTGAACATCATGGATGGTTTGGAAGAAGGAAAATTAAGCTGTTTCTAAGAAAGCCTAAGGTGTCAAAAAAGGAAGAAGATGAAGTTTGTCTGCCAATCAATTGCGATCACAACGACGATGACGCAGATATAGAATCCCTGCTTCTTCCAAAAAGGTTTGGAAATTCTACTTCTCTAGCTGCATCCATTCCAGATGCAGAATATGGGTAGGCCTGCTTTTGGAGGTTTTGGAGGCTAAGATTGGAAACTGGATTCATTTCATGAGAATTTCTATCAAATTGTTGATTGTGGAAAAAAAAAAATCTGTGATCAAATATTTGATGGTCATGAGTCAGTAAAAACTCAATGCTTTGCTGAAGCCACTGGCAGCAGTGTGGCTATGCTTCTTAGTTTTGGGGAGGCTGTTGCCAGAAGCAAGAGGTCACCTGAAAAACTATTTGTTCTTCTCGACATGTATGAGATAATGAGAGAACTTCAACCAGAGATTGAGATACTGTTTGATAGTAAAGTTTGCGCTGAAATGCGAGAAGCTGCAATCAATTTGACAAAGCGGCTTGCTCAGACAGCCCAAGAAACCTTTGGTGACTTTGAGGAAGACCTGATAAAGATGTGATTGATCAAGCGAAAGATATGCGCAGATGGTCTAATCAGCATTCGGCTACTGATGTCTCAGATCGTTTCCCTTCAACTTCATTTGGTTTGCAATCTCAAAACTGTGATGATGCAGTTTCTACAGCAAGTTCTGGATTTGGTTGTGATGAGAAAACTATCAAAGCGGTTTGTGTACAGAATTCAGCACAAAGGGATCAGCCAGGAGACAGTGATATATATGAAACAGTTCGTTCTGAAGTTAGGCGGGCTATTTCTGAGATTCAGATTGACCTCGAAAGTGCTATTCAAGTGAGTAATGCTACATCCATCAATGTTACTGACATGGCTGATATTCATCCGGACTTGCTAAGCCCTGGTTCAGTAGAATTAGCATTGGAGACTAGAAGAGAGTATACCAAAAAGCTTAAAGAGGCAGAAGAGCGAGCTAGACGTCTTCGGGCAGATCTGGCAGTTGAAGAACATCGAGTGCGAGAACTGGATAGAATCTTGAAAGAAGTTCTTCCATATCCCAAAACCCCTAATATACCAAAGTCTCGTCCATCAAGAAAATCAAGCATTGAAAGGAAAAGGATGTCGAGACGTCTTGCAGAAGATGCCAAGGCTTATTTTGACGAGTGTGTATCACTATCAACATTCGATAGTTCAGACTTTTCATCTCAAGAGGATCCTCCGCTCAGTATGGTTGGTCCACCTACTCCATCTCGTTTAACCGAGCAATCCGGCACTCGCGAACTATTGCATGATATCCATTATGACACATTGCAGCCACCTGCCAGCATTGATTCTGAGGAAGCTATCCATGAACAAGTCAGCTCAACTGCTGATAACAAAGAAACTGACTCTAAACACTGCTTCTCCTTTGCACAGAAACCATCTGAAGCAGAATGTATGTCCTCATGTTTATGCACCTCAAATTGACGAGACTATTGATGTAACGTCTGATTTATGTGCTTATAAGGTTCAACTATCTGAGAAGTTAATGAGTAATGTACTCTTCAAAAAGCTGGGAGAATATGAAATAGCTTGGGTTGATGCTGAAGTAGGGAAGACAGAGAATGATATGCTTTCGCTTCTCCCCATTTCTGGCACACCTTGTCCACATAAATCTGTTCTAGTTGGTGATTTGAAGTTGGCAGATTTCAAGCAGTTTCTCTCAACCAAAGGCGTTTCGGTGGAGTTTGCTGGCGGGGCTCTACGTTGCGGTGAATACGTAACTGTTCGGAAGGTTGGGGATGCAACTCAGAAGGGTGCTGGTTCTGGTACTCAGCAAATTATTATTGAAGATAATGCAAAGTGCTAGCTATATAGATGCTTGCAAACAGGGTCAAATCTGTAACCATTCTAACCAGATTCACAGAGGGAAAAATTTGCATTGGAGCACATAGTGAAATGCCAGCACTCTGCTGTTAGTAGGTTAACAAATCCAATTGCTAAATGGGACATAAAGGGTACACAAACAGCATTGTTACAACCTTTCTCTCCGATAGTGGTAGCCGCTGACGAAAATGAACGCATCAGGATATGGAACCACGAAGAGGCAACACTACTTAACAGTTTTGATAATCATGATTTTCCTGATAAAGGAATTTCTAAGCTCTGCCTGGTGAATGAGCTTGATGATAGCTTGCTTCTTGCTGCCTCATCTGATGGAAACGTTCGAGTTTGGAAAGACTATTCTCTGAGGGGGAAACAGAAGCTTGTCACGGCATTCTCTTCAAATTCATAGTCATAAACCTGATGTGAGGAGTCTGAATGCAGTTGTTGATTGGCAACAGCAAAGTGGTTATCTGTATGCATCAGAGGAGCTTGAACACGGATATTCTGATCGGGATGCTCTCGTGCGTAATTCGACATCATCGTCCTTCAGGTTCTGCATACAAATACCATCTCCAAGTCAGACTGAGATTTTTAGAAAATGAAATTCAAGAAAAATTGGAAGTAAGCCATATTAAGAGTTTTACTAGACTACTGTACTTTTTTAGCTGAGTCACTTGCAACAGGGTAAAAGTAAACTCATCACGTATCTGAGCCATATTTCCAAGCCATGTAGCTGACCCCACAAGTTATCCATGTCACTTAAATGAGCTACAAAGAGAAAAATTGCAAAACGACATGTAAAATACCAGCAAAAAATATCACGCACAACACACCTACTTCAAAACGGCAGAAAATTCTCACAAACTGCAAATCATTTTTCACTCATTCTCATCTATAAATAGAATTCATCCCTCACTCTATTCTTCAAGCTTTTCAAGCCAAAAAATCTCTGCTGATTTTCTTCCTCAATTCCTCACTACCAGAAAAACCTTCGTTCATTCTCTTCTCATACTTCATTCCACCAAATTAACTTCAAATCAACCTCAAACACAGATCAATTTCGAACCAGAATTCGTTCAGAAGAAGAAGAGAAGCAAGAAGAAGCTTGGATTGATTTCTTACCTGAGTTTGAAGGTAGATTGAGCTTCACCGTCATTTTCGATCCGTTATCTTTTGTTGTGATTCTCTGAATTGTTGGTACCATCGTGAAGAGCTCTTGATTTCGATTGCTACCGTGTTAATTTTGCATCCCGCCGTTGTGATTTAAGCTTGAATCCATAACCACGGTGAACGGCGTCGCGTGAAGCTTTGAAGAAGAAGTTGTTCTGATACTTTGGTTTTTCTATTTCTCTTTCTCTGTTTCGTTTTCTCTTTCTATTTTTTCAATGTTACTTTTCTTTTATTTGTTTATTTTTATTTTCTTTTTTTCATTTCTTAACTATGTGGATTTTTCCACATTTTTCTTTTATTATTAAATTTGTATTTTAATTTCATTTCTGAAAAAGCTTTTAAAATTTTTTTTAAAAATATTTCGATTAAGTGTTGATTGTTTTGGATCTTGATGTTGATAAGATTTCATCAATATCAATGGACTTTGGGTGTTGATTTTATCCACCAAGAGAGGTGATTGATATTGACGATAATTTAATCGATTCGAGATTCAAATTGTGATTTCATTTTCTTTTTTTTTTTTCTTCTTTTTATTTTTGATCGATGAAATCTATGGATCATAGATTGTTGATTATCAAGGTTGATTAATCTTCATTATTTCAAAACTATGGACGAATAATCATTGAGATAATTCTCCTTACTTTGGAATAGTGATAGATTACCTTTGATTAATTAATTAAAAATCTTGATTATGATGAGATCATTACCTCTTTTCTTTTTGTGTGGCATGTTTTAGGAGAATGATTTACATATCATTTCTCTAACATGTATTAACACTAACATTTTATTGACCGGCCTCAGATAGTCGTGGTTTCTACATAAACCCGATTACGATTGCTTAACATAGCGCTAAATTGTCCCTTAATCGGAAAATGATCATTCGTGGCTCAAACTTACGTTTAAAAGTCCAAGTATGTTTAGTTGCTTGTCTTAACTCCAATACCTATGAAAATCATTGTTAGGAGGCTTTGATTCTATCAATCCTCTAATGAATTTTCATTAATCTTGGTTTAAGTGCAAGAATTAATCATCATTGATCATATGTTCTAACCACTAACCACTAATTCACTAACAATATCCTTGTTTAATTTTGTTTATATTCTCTTTTTACTCTTTATTTTTTTACTTTTATGCTTCCATTTTATCATTACATACCATATCTTTGTTTATGTTTATGTCATTTTTCTTTTGTCCACTTGGACCATACTTTGTTCAAAACACTAATAAAGGATAAAACATCTAAAAAATTTGGTGCTATTAATTTTGTGGTTATACTCTTGGACCAGTCTTAGACCTTGGACTTCATGGACATTTTGGACTTAGGATTAGGACTTTCTTCCCTATGCTTGGAGAATTTTGAATCTTAGCCTTTATTTGGCTCGATCACTGGCTTATACTTTAAATCGGATGGAATTCTTTTTGCTTGCTTTGGAGTGTGCTACAAGTCGGTTAGATCTTTCTTACCTCTAGCTCTTATTTTGTTTTTGTAGGATAGTCACTTCATCTCATCCCCTTCTTAAATTTTCAAAACTTTCTCCCTTTTTCAAAACCTTCTTGGTTTCAAACTTCAAAACCGCTTTCGCAATAAAACCTTGACTTTCGTCAAGTGATTTTTAAACTTTGTTTTTCTTAATAAAAGTCAATCAATGTTAATCATGCTTTGACCAATTTCAAAAGACATAAAAAATACAAAAACTCATCAACTCTTTTTGTGCCTTTATGCACTTTTTCACTTTAAAACTTTTCATAAAGTTTAGACATGATTCATTTCTATAGTTGAGATGTAAATCTCCTATTCCCCATATTATTAAGACCTTGACATTTTCCACGTTGATGTTGAGTGATAGTCTTGTTGATAATCCAAGCAAATCCTCCATCTTTATGTGACGCAAATGTTGTCTTAATACTCGTGGGTGGATAGTCGCAGTTTTCTCCTTGAAATGACGACTTGTTTGAACATTTAAAATCAATCAAAACCAACAAAATTTTGTCATTTGTACCACGAACTACGGGGTTTTGATTCCATATTGCACTTTATGGGTACGTAGGCATGAGACGATAAGTCTCTCCAAACACAAAAATCTAAAAAAATATTCTCTTCTCATCTCCCCAATCTCTTTTCAAACAAACCACTTTCAAACCAAAAAGCGTAAAATATTTCAAAGGGCTCCTATAGAGTACTATAGACGTTTTGGGTGCTAACACCTTCCCATTGCGTAACCAACCCCCTTACCCCGATCTCTGTCTCGTGTTCTTATTTTAGAACTCTTTGGTTTTGTTCGCTCTTTTTCCTTTCCTTTATTTGGATAAAATAAAAGTGCGGTGGCGACTCTTGTTTTCTTTGAGTTAAGTTAGTCAATAACTTACACTCACGATTTTTACCGCTACAGTGATGCTTCAGATGATCTTAGAAAGGATCTTGTTCTGATGGGATCATCCTTCTTTCCAATAATGACATCCTCTGGATGAGAAGCTTTAATTCTGGATGATGATCCTCTGATAGTTGACTCTTCAGAAATGTTTAGATTATTCATCTGAGAAGTGAAAGGAGTAGCATCTGGAGTTGCTTCTGGTTCCTTCACTTGAATTTGGTCTGCTTCTGGAACTTCAGAGTCAATAAAGACTACTTCCCTATCTGCAGAGTTATCAACCTGCTTTGGCTTTTCAAAGCCAAGCTTATCATCAAATCTGACATGAATGGATTCTTCCATAATCTGTGTCTCAGTGTTGTATACTCTGTAGCCTTTAGAGCATTCAGAATATCCAAGCATGAAACACTTATGTGCTTTGGAATCAAACTTGCTCAGATTTTCCTTAGTGTTTAACATATAACAAATACATCCAAAAGGATGAAAATATGAAATGTTGGGCTTTTTGTTCTTCCACAGTTCATAAGGAGTCTTCTTCAGAAGAGGTCTAACAGACACTCTGTTCTGAATATAACAGGCTGTATTGATTGCTTCTGCCCAAAAATGTTTTGCCAGATTTGTCTCATTGATCATGGTTCTGGCCATTTCTTGCAAAGTTCTGTTTTTCCTCTCTACAACCCCATTCTGTTGTGGAGTTCTAGGACAGGAAAAATCATGAGCAATGCCATTTTCAGAAAAATATTTTTCAAAATATTTATTTTCAAATTCACCACCATGATCACTTCTGACTTTTATAATTTTGAAATTCTTTTCATTCTGGACTTGCTTGCAGAAGTCAAAGAATACAGAATGTGACTCATCCTTGTGTTTTAAGAACTTTACCCATGTCCATCTGCTAAAGTCATCAACAATGACTAATCCATACTTCTTGCCTCTGATGGATGCAGTTTTCACTGGTCCAAACAGATCAATATGAAGTAGTTCTAGTGGTTTAGAAGTAGAAACAAGATTTTTTGATTTGAAAGATGTTTTTGAAAACATCCCTTTCTGGCATGCTTCACAAAGAGCATCTGAAGTGAACTTCAGATTAGGGAGTCCTCTGACAAGATTAAGTTTATTAATCTGAGATATACGTCTCATATTAATATGGCCCAATCTTCTATGCCAGACCCATTGCTCTTCATTAACAGACAAGAGGCATTTAACATTTTGAACTTTAAGTTCTGAAAGATTTATTTTATAAATGTTGTTTTTCCTCTTACCACTAAATAGGATAGAGCCATCCTTTTGACTAATAGCTTTACAACATTTTTGATTAAAGGTAATATCATAACCATTGTCACTTAATTGACTTATGGACAATAAGTTATGCTTTAACCCTTCAACAAGTAAAACATTAGTAATAGAGGGAAGTTTACCATTTCCAATAGTGCCAGATCCAATGATCTTTCCCTTCTGGTTCCCTCCAAACTTCACGTCACCTCCAGATCTAAGTTCCAGGCTTTGGAACATAGACTTTTCTCCTGTCATGTGTCGTGAGCATCCAGAGTCCAGGTACCATGATTGGTGTCCTGACCTTGCTGCTAAGAACATCTGCAACAGGAATTATTTTGTTTTTAGGTACCCAGATCTTCTTGGGTCCTTTGGGGTTAGTTGGTTTGTAGGTTTGTCTAAACTTCTATTTTTCAACATAATGTTTATTCGGACTTGCCTTGGGTTTAAACACATAAGTATTCTTCTCAGAGCTTGTGTGTTTAATGTCATTCAAGTGACCAAATTTAAATTGAGAATACAGAGGTGTCTTCTTGATAAAAAGTTTGTCAACAAGTTTTGGATTGCTTCTAGATGAAGATTCATATCCAATACCTCTTCATCCCATGTTGCCATCAGAACCTTCTTCTTTTTGTTAAACTTCTTCTTGGGTTTTTCTTTCTGAAGTTTGGGGCAATCATTCTTGTAGTGCCTAGGTTCTTTGCACTCATAGCACACAACTTCTTTCTTGGCAGATCTTCTGTGTCCAGAAGATTCCTTTCTATTATCAGATCTTCTGAAGTTTTTGAACTTCTTTCCCTTGTGCTTCCAGAGTCTGTTTATCCTTCGGGACAGCATGGATAGCTCATCTTCTTCTTCAGAGCTTTCTTGAATGACCTGCAAAGTTTTAGCAGTTTTGTTAGATTTTAATGCAACAAATTTACCTTTTTCTTTCTTCTGAGGTTCATCTTCCTCAAGCTCAATCTCATGGCTCCTCAGTGAGCTGATGAGTTCTTCTAGAGAGATCTTGTTCAGATCTTTAGCCATCTTTAAGGCAGTCACCATTGGTCTCCATCTGGTAGGCAGACTTCTGATGATTTTCTTTACATGATCTGATGTAGAGTATCCCTTATCCAGAACTTTCATCCCAGCAGTGAGTATCTGAAATCTGGAGAACATGGCTTCAACAGATTCAGAGTCTTCCATTTTGAAGGCCTCATACTTCTGGATCATAGCCAGAGCTTTTGTCTCCTTAACTTGAGAATTTCCCTCATGAGTCATTTTTAGGGATTCAAACATATCAAAAGCAGTCTCCCTGTTTGTAATTTTCTCATACTCTGTATATGAAATTGCATTCAATAATATAGTCTTGGCTTTGTGGTGATTTCTGAAATCTTTCTTCTGAGCATCTGTCATAGATTTTCTGTCAATCTTCTTGCCATTCCCATCTGTGGGATGGACATATCCATCTATGACTAGATCCCATAGATCAGCATCATATCCTAGGAAAAAACTCTCAATTCTGTCTTTCCAGTAGTCAAATTTCTCCCCATCAAACATTGGGGGTTTAGTGCTGATCCTATCCCTTTCTTCATATTTATTGTTAATATTGGATATTGAATTATCAGCCATGGTAACAAATACATATATATCAAAGTATTTCTCTCTGGATCTTTACTGACACTGTTAAGTGGTAGCACACTCAGAACCGGAGCTCTGATACCAACTGAAGGTGAGATAATACTTAGAAGGGGGTTGAATAAGTATGAAAGATTAAGACTTAAAAAATAATCACACAATTATTTTTATCCTAGTTCGTTTAAACAACTACTCCAGTCCACCCTTCCTAGAGTGATTTGCCTTTCTCAACAAGGACTTAATCCACTATTTAATCAAACTGATTACAATAGTAACACCTAAGAACAACTGTTCTTAGTCTTCTCAAGAGCTACTGATTCCAACTGAATCCTCTTAAGGAATAACCTTTACAATCAATGTAAATTAAATACAAGAGTATTAATGCTTCTATAAAGCTTTTATCACAACAGTGATTTTTCTCTTAAGTTTAAGTACAAGAGATTCTAAGAAGAATATGAAATAATGAGAGCTTAGAATAATATGATTTCTTTTCAGCAAATTGTGTAACTGAAGAATGTGGTGGAGTTCTCCTTTTATAGGCAGCTGATCCAAGGATGCTGAGCGTTGAAAAGAGAGTCCCAAAAAGGTCTGAGCCTTTTTGTCTTCACATCAAGTGACCTTTCCTTGAAGTAGATAACACAGAAAAATCCTTTTTGTCTGTGTAATTGTGTCTAGCACAAATGAGGAAAGAGACGTTGATTTACTCCAACGGATATATTCTTGAATATTTCTTCTTCAGTTTTCAGCAAGTTCTTCAGAGTCTGAATGGATCAGAGTCTTCTAATGATATTCATAACTTTGCTGTATTAGAGTCTTCTGCAGCATGTGTGCTTTCAGCGTGTTGATCATCAGAGCATATTTCTCACAGAACTTCAGTACTTGGCAGCATTGGTACTTTCAGAACTTTCTGTAGAATTAAGCTTTGAGAAACTCTTCAAACAATATTCTTCTTTGCTTCAAATGCTTCAGCTTCAGATGCTTCTGACTATCTTCAGATGCTTCTGACTCAGAATATTCTGGAGCTTCTTGCTTCAGATCCTTCTGGAGACAACGCTCAGGATCTTCTGTAAAGAGCAATCAGATTCTTCTGTAAGATGCATCTGGCGCTTCAGAGTCAGGATAACTTCTTGTATACAAAGATTTGCTTCTAGAGAGTTAATTTCAATTCAATCTGCAGTAAAACTCTCAAACAAATTTTACAGTATATAATTCTTAAATATAAAATTTCCTAACAGTTATCATCAAAACAAAGAGTTATTATTAAGAACCAATCTGTGTTCTAACAAAAGAACCCCTACATTCCATGGAAATGTGTAGGGAATTATTGTGATTTCTCCCAGTTGTGATTTCTACGCAGAATCTTCAACAACCTGTTTTCCTTTTCCTTTAGAAGAATTATCAACATTACCATCTTGAGATACCGGTGGAGCGAAAACCCGGCCACTACGAGTAATGCCTCCAGCCCCTACAATATTATCAACATTAGATTTTTCACTTGAAGAACCCACAAGCTCCTACTTATCACCATTATAAAACACTTCAACTCCGTAATTCCATGAAATAGCTTCGGTACTTTCGTATGGTACATGCCCTGGCGTGGTAATAACAATAGGTGCTTGATGCGTTGGCGCTGATATATGAATAATATAGTATGGAATATAAATGGTTGCAATATCTTCCTTATCATCATCAATAATGGAAGTTCTTTCAAACTGAAGGCGTCTTTCGTCTATCATTCTCTAGATACCTTTCTTCAACAAATCACAACCCTCTGGTTCTACTACACATTTTTGACAATCAAACAAACACCCTGGGAATACATCCCTTCTTAGGAAACGTTCTTTTACAAACAACAATGGAGTCTTCAACATATTGACATCTGTCACCAGATTCAATCCCTCTACCCTTTTAATAGCATTTACCCTTGCACCTCCATGGGTTGGCATAGGGTTCTCTATCACATTCGGCCCATTATTGGTGAAATCAAGCAGGTTCTGAAACTTGTGCTTGAATGCTTTTAAATTGTCGATGTGATTCCCCGGTGCACCATAATGAAACTCGCAGTGGGTGTTGGCATCCTAACTAGGTGTAAGATTACTAGTAAGCGGAGCCAAAGTTCTCTTCTGGACCAATTGTAATTGAAGAAGATGTTGTAATAACTGAGCTTATGACGTAGGTGGAGTATCAAAGTGCCTATTAGCCATATTCGGTCATTTTTTATACTAACAGGGAGCATAAGGTTGTTGTTGAGGTGCAGTCGGGATGGCTACATCAGCTACCTGTTGTGAAGAGTTCTGATTTGCTATGCTCTTACCTCAGTAAGGTGTGTAGCACCCCAAAATTTGCCTTTTGTTTTAACCTTAACTGGCTTTTGTTTCATAGCATTTAGCATCTCGCATTACATAACATTTGTTCTCGAGGCATGGGATCAAGGCATTCCTGCGGCTCAGGTGCATTTCAGAGCAAAAGATTGAGCAGCAAACAGAGAGCATCAGAGGATCGGGCATTTATTTTGTCCAGCGGTCAGGCGACCAATTTTATTTTGCAGGTTAATTTCATATCAGAAATCAGCACTCAGGCTCATGTCAAGTATTTTCACAGTGACAATGGTCAAAAATGAGGTTCAACAGCTAAACAAAGCTCTAGACAGTTGAAACGGGCTGGTTTCCCACCAAAAGGCGCCAAATTCAAATTTTTGGAGATGTTAACCGGTTAACCATAGGAAAATTTGCCCAGATTCAAAGGTTTCAGGGTGTTAACCGGTTAACGCTTGGTGTTAACCAGTTAACACCTACAAATTTCCAGATTTTGACTTGTTTTACACAGGTTAATCGATTAACAGTATGTGTTAACCGATTAACACTGTGCCAGAATGCCATATTTTGCTGTTTGCTTGCATGTTCGCATACCGGTTCAATTTGAATCATCATATATCAGTGTGATGCATTGGAATTGAATTGTTTTGACTGTTTGTCACTGTTTATGGTTGTTTAATCATGATTTTGTTGACGTGTATGATCATTCTTTCAATTATTTGCATGTTTGTATGTGGTTCGAATCGATCATTCATTTGCATGTTCGTATGCTTTCATCTCTTGTTTTCTCCACATGTTTGCATCATTCTTGCATCACTGTTGAGATCGAGACGCGCTTGTGGCAGCTGCTGCCCCACACATTTTTCCTCCCTCCCATCATTCTAATTGCGCATTTTTCATGTTTGCATTTTCTCTACTTGTGATTGATTCTTCCTTTGTTCTTCTTTTGCTTTCTTGTCATGATCCCCATAGGATTCCTAGTCCCTCTATTTAGGATGGGAGTAGGAGAGACATTAGGTGTTAAATCCAAGTATGATAACATTAGGGTAGATGTTTCCCCTTTTCATCCGAACTTTAGGAGTACTTTGCATGACAACGTTAGGGCCGAGTTTCCCTTAGACCTTCCGCGCATCTCTCTTCTCATCTCAAAACCATTCTAATTCATATAATAAAGGCGATAAATGTTGCGCGCTACGAGCCTTAAGCTACATGGGGAATGATGAGTGAGGGGTCTCCTCTCGCTTATCTAGAACATTTAGTATCTGTCCCGTTTGGGGGAGATATATGACGCATTCGCCTCCATGTCATAGTCTTTAGTGCAACGTGAATCACAAACCGAATTAATTCACTTCACTAAGAAACACAAAACAAAATTCAAACCTTTTTCCTTCGGGATTAATCGGAAACTCTTTTCAAAAAAAGAGTGTTGTTAAGCTTCGGTTCTACCGCAAACAAGCTTAGTCCCTAACTGCTGGAACGGGTGTTTAACTCTACTCGATTAAAACACTTAATCAACCTGTGGTTTCGTGTCCGCCTGAACTATGTTCGCTCTGATCTTTCATACTAGATGAAAGTACGTAGGCACAAGACGCGACGTCTTGGAAAGCAACCTTTACCCCCTTCTTTCCCGTAGTTAGCCGAACTACGTTGACTCTGATCTTTCATACCATATGAAAGTACGTAGGCACAGAGACGCGGTGCTCTATCGAATCTCTCTCTTTTCTTTTCTTTTTGTCCCGCAATCCTGTAGCATAGATAGTTAAACACACCCTTAGATAAACAACAAGCGCGGATCCCGTCGAGTACGACGGACGTGAGGGGTGCTAATACCTTCCCCTTGTGTAACCGACTCCCGAATCTAGACATGGTTGCGATGACCTTGTCTTTTCCCCTTTTCGTCAGGTTTTTTCCGATCGTTTCATTTTCCTCTCTGTGGGATAAATAACGAAAGGTGGCGAATCTTCTGGTTTTGCCGGGTGTTTTTCACAGTTGCGACAGCTGGCGACTCTGCTGGGGATCTCTGGTTCCCTATGCGAGTCACTCCTAGCGCTTGTCTGGTTGCGTCTTTGGGTGTTTATTTTTGTACAGTTTTTTTCTTTATGTACATTATCTGTTGTATATTATTGCATTGCATTTCTGTTGCTGCTGTGCTGTGGGTTGGGTTGTTCCACCGAGAGATAAGCCGGACCTGGGCTTGAGTATACACATAGAATTAGAGTGAATATTAGTGGGAGCTTGTGTGGCGTCTAGCTGCGCAATAGCTCGCGTGATATTCACATTCAGACGAGGTTTTTCTTTGGAAATATTCTATCATGCGCATCTGGTGCAGTTGAGGGAATATTGACTTAGAGAGACTGTCGACTCTGGAGATCGTTCATTTGGGAAGTCAGCTAAGTGAGGCCGCTTCGTTAGACTATGATGCCAAACCGGAAATGGTGAACGTATCATCGTTTTCCGAAATTCTGTGACGTTGACTACCAGCATAGGATGCCGTACCTTTCAAGACTAGAACCCACATGTGAGAGGGATGGGTTTTTGCAGGAAACCTGGCCTTCAACCAACCCTGGTTTTCTCGTTAGTGCAGAATTTTGATCCTGAGTGTTCTATCCAGTGTGTTATCTCAGTGTTCTGATTAGAGCAAAGCTCTGGTTGAATTCAGTCAACAGTACATCATCGCATTTGAGCATTGGATACCTTGATCCCATGTGCATACCATTCTGCATTTAACATTGCATGTTTATGTGCGTTACAGGGTCTCGTTTATCCCTTGATTATGATACTGGTCTTCTTCAGAGATGGAAGTTAGCAGAAAGAGGATCGTTGTGTATAAGTTTCTGGCACCTAAGTTGGGACCTTTATTTGGTCTGATTTCCCTGGCTGATCCTGGTGTTCTTGTAGCTTTCAGAGAGCAGTATGGTGGAATTCTGAAGTTTTTCCGTAAGCTTACGACTTATGAACATGGAGTTATTCATACCTTGTTGCAGTTTTATGATCCTCCACTGAGATGCTTCACATTTCCGGACTATGTGTTGGTCCCGACTTTGGAGGAATTTGCTTACATCATGGGTGTTCCGATTCTGAACAAAGTTCCTTTCTTCAGCTCCAAAGAGGAACCTAATCTCGAGAAGTTGTCCGCTGCTCTTAAATTGAGCGCCTCTGATTTGGTGGATCATGTTATCAGTAGAAACGGAGTCTTCGGATTTGCTTTACCCTTCCTGGTCGACAAAGCCCGAGAGTATGTTGACAAAGGTTGTTGGGTAGTTTTCAGTGCTATATTGGCTTTGTGTGTTTATGGCATTGTGTTATTTCCCAATGTACCTGACTTTGTGGATTTTGATGCTTTTCATATCTTCGCTTCCACGAATCCTGTGCCTACTCTTATAGGAGACTTGTATCATGCAGTGCATTACAAGAATGAGAAAAGAAGAGGAAAAATGGTTTCTCGTTGTGCACCGTTGTTGCATAAGTGGTTTGTTGATCACCTTCCTCGTTCTGGAGCTTTTGTGACTTCCGCGAACTCATCTGAATGGTCGAAGAGGCTTATGGGTTTAACGGAGAGGAATATTGTCTGGTTCAATCGAGACTTGCTGGGACGTGAGCTTATTTTCAGTTGTGGTAGCTTTCCTAATGTGCCTTTGATAGGGAGGAAAGGCGGTATCAATTATAATCCTTCTCTTGCTGTGAGACAATTCGGTTATGCTTTGAAAGGACCTCCGAAAGAAGAGGAAGTGCAGGAATCTCTGTACTTCACAGGTGTAGCTGATCCTTGTATCTCAGCCCGATTCGCGGACGCTTGGGGCAAGATTCACAAGAAGGGAAAGCTTTCTTTGGGAAAAGGAGATTGTAGAGCCTATGATCTATACTCAGATTGGATTCAGAAGAGGGTTGAAGAGGTATTGTTGTCGTTTCCTATTGAAGCACCTTTGTATACCTTAGTCATCGAGCCACCTACAACTGTTGATATCTCGAGGTATACCAAGCTTTGGGAAGAGAGGGAAGAGATGCGCAAAGAGAATGAAGAGCTAAAGCAAGAAATCAGTCAGCTGAAGCATGATAAGGGTGAAGCTGTATATCTGGCTAAGACAAATGCATAATTGTTGACTAAGTTGAAGGAAGAACTTGCTGATCAGGTACAAGCATGGAAGCAAGTCGGTCTTGATCTGAAAAGCACTTGTGGTGTTCTGAGAAGTAAGAAGGAGGATTTAGATAGAGTCTATCTAAAGATATCCAAATTCAATGAGCAGTGGAATGCCCCTGTGACTGCCAACAAGAGTAGAGAAGATCAGCTTCGTGTCCAGGTTGATAAGCTGAAAGCGCAATTCAAGGATAAGGAGAGAGAGCTATTACTAGAAACATTCCGCAGGAGCACAATCGAGTAGAAATACCAAGAGACTTTATCAGCACTTGAAGAGTTCAAGATTTGGGCAGAGGTAAAGAAACCCAAGCTCGAGGATGCCTTCGGTGAAGATGCTTGGGAGGATCATTGTCATTATCTCTGGGATGTGATACGCAAGAGGCATGTCCTTATCCGAGAATTGATGGAGAGGCCAGACCATCCAAATACGAAGGAGATGCTTGAGGAGTCTCAGGAATGGCGTAGAGATCATGGCTACTAGGAGTTTTATCTTTTGTAGTTTAATTTGATTTTGTATCTTGATCATCACCAGAGATGTTGGATGAGATCATTACTTCTTTGTATGCGGATATTTCTCATTTGGTTGTATTGTTTCAGCTTTACTTGATATATGAGAGTTTTATTGTGGTGTTCTTATCCATCTTTGTTGTTCTTGTTTATTGAAACCGGATTCAAGGGGGAAGATCTCCTTGTGCATACATAGACATGTTTGCATTTTTACATCTTGCATCCTCATTTGCATTGCAGGTTGTTCTTGGTGGCCTTGTGTTCTTATCTCTGCTTGGTTTTCTTCACTTTAGGATTGAGGAATTCAACTTCCACAGATACTCTACTCGAGGGAATCAGCAGAAGGTGATGGATCAGGTTCAGGCGGAATTGCAGGAGGTTAGAGCTCGTATGGTCAAATTCATGGAACTGATGTAGACTATCGCTAGTGGACAGGAGCAGTTGAGAACTCTCGTCCAGCCGTTGATAGCACAGGTTGATGAAGACGGTGTTTTGCACGGAGGGGCTGGTATTGTTCATCCTCCGGTTGGTGGGTATATTCCTCAAGGTATTCCTACTGTTGTTGTACCTCGGGGCGGAGGAGTTGCTGGTGAGAACGGTAATATTGCTGGTAATGGCAGTGTGTGCGCTGTGCACGGGGTTGCTGGTCCTCATTGGAAGGATAATCAAGATGATATATTTTCTATGAAAGATCTAGAGGGCGGTTTGCCAACTGAAGCTGATCGAAGGTTCAGATTGATTAAGGAGAAAATGAGATCATTGGAGAATCAAAACTCTTTGGGCTTGGATATGTCAGATCTTGGTTTGGTTCCTAGGGTTAGGATTCCCCCCAAATTTAAGGTGGTCGATTTCGATAAGTACAAAGGGACGACTTGTCCTAG
The DNA here is from genome assembly GCA_963859935.3 of Lathyrus sativus. Taxonomy (NCBI): domain Eukaryota; kingdom Viridiplantae; phylum Streptophyta; class Magnoliopsida; order Fabales; family Fabaceae; genus Lathyrus; species Lathyrus sativus. The sequence goes on from OZ012741.1 coordinate 372,838,091, forward strand.
AGTACACATCCGGGCAGACTTCAGAAATATGTCTGCCTATTCCAGTGATGAGAAGTTGTTGATGCATTTCTTCCAGGATAGTCTGGCAGGGGCTTCATTGGAATGGTATATGGGGCTTGAGAGGACCCATATTCGTAGTTGAAAGATTTGGCTAAGCTTTTTTGCGTCACTACCAATATAATAGTGATTTGGCACCCAATTGGGTACAATTGCAGAGTCTGTCGCAGAAGAATTCTGAGAGTTTCAAAGAGTACGCCCAGAGGTGGCGGGATCTGGATGCAAGGGTACAACCCCCTTTGGTTGAAAGGGAGTTGATTGACTTGTTCATGGCTTCGTTACCGGGTGTGTATTTCGAGAAGATGATAGGCTGCATGTCTGCAGGTTTCTCTGATTTGGTGGTCGTCGGTGAACGAATTGAAAGTGGGATCAAATCTGGTAAGATTTCCAATGGTGGTGGATCCTCTTCAGGAGGAACGAAGAAGCCATATTCTGCAAACCCCAAAAGAAGGGAGGGGGATGCAAATTCTATTTCGCATAAAGGTAAGGGGAGAGCTCAGTCTCGTCAGCATCATCAGGTTTCTACTCTAAATATCCATGCTGCAGCTCTACAACAAGGCAACGCTCAGCGACCTTATTCTGCTAGGCGCCGGATGCCCGATAGACAGTTCACAAATCCTCTGATACCCTATTCTCAGTTTTTACAACAGTTGTTGCAATTACAGTTGGTGCAGAAGAGAACCTTGGCTCCTCTCACAGGTATACTGCCTCCTGGTTACGATGCAAACGCTCATTGTGATTTTCACTCTGGCGCCCCAGGCCATGACATTGACCATTGTAAATCTTTTAAGCACAAGGTCCAGGATTTGCTCGATTCTAAAGCTATTAACTTTACCAACGAGGGGCCCAATTTTACTCAGAACCCAATGCCGGATCATGGGGTGGCAACCGCCAACGCCGTTATCAAGGGTGAAAAGTTGAATCTGATAACTAAGGTTGAAGATTTGAATACTCTGCTGGGTTTTTGTGAAAGCTTGTTTGTTGAAGAAGGGTGTATTTCCTGGTTGTTCTGTTGACTGCTCAAAATGAGAAGTGCATCCCGAGGGTTGTGATCTTTTGAAGAGGGGTATTCAGAGGATGATTGACGAGGGTTGTTTTCAGTTTGACAAAGTCGTGAAAGAAGATGTCGAGAAAAAGGTGAGTGATGATGGAAATGAAGTTGCTACTATTTGTATTCCATACCGGATGTCGCTACTGCGAAAATCGGCGCCGGCTGAACAGAAGAGTCGCCACCGTGCGTTATTTATCCCACGGGAGGGAAAGGAAACGCTCAGAGTAAACCTCGCACAACACGGGAAAGGTATGGTCATCGCAACCAAAACCTGGATTCGGGAGTCGGTTACGCAAGGGGAAGGTATTAGCACCCCTCACGTCCGTCGTACTCGACAGGATCCACGCTTGTTTTCGGGTATGGATTGTTATTCTATCTACTCTAAAGGTCAGGGGTTAAAAAGAAAATAAAATGAAAAATAAAAATGACTCGGCAAAGTATCGCACTTTATGCCTACGTATTCCCGCCTGGAACGAGAAATCAGAGTCAACGTAGTTCGCCTACCTACGGGAAAGGAGGGGAAGGTTGCTCGCTAGGATATCGCATCCTATGCCTACGTACTTCCACACGGCATGAAAGATCAGAGCAAACGTAGTTCGGGCCACGTACGACACAAGCTTGTCTTGGTTGATTTTATTCCTTCTGAAAAAGGTTTTCTGATCAACAGTCCCAGCGGACAAAAATGACGCTTTGATGAGTTCACATTCTTTTACGGAAGAAGTGTCTTTTATTGTGTTTGAAATCTTTATGTGTTTTTCTGTTTGTTTTGAGAAAGAAAGAGACAGAACTCTAACCTACGGTTGCGAAGGGAAACAAACTAACCTAATGTTATCATGCATGGGTTAAGACCTAGTGTCTATCATGCTCCTCTCTTGCACAGAGAGAAACAGAGATCCTACGGGATAGGCAGAAACAGAAACAATACCAGATATAATAAAGCAGTAAAATGCATGGATGCAACAGTACAAGCGAGGCAAGGGAGTCCCACTCAACCTCGAACCTAGAAAACAATAGGCGAAAGTGAACAGGCTTCACTTTCAACCCAACAGGGTAAACAGCAAACAATACAACCAGGAAATCCAAACAATACATCAGCAATGAAATACAACAGCAAAAGAAACAGCATCAGCAGCTCTGAGTCAACATCTGGCTTCAAGTAATCTCCAATCAGCTACAGGCTTCAACAAGCATCAATCTCCATCTTCATGACCTTCAGGCAAGGGCTTTGATCATCAGTCTTCTATCTGCAATGGCTTTTCTTCAAGCTCAAACCTCCAGGATGAGGGATTAGTCACAAGAGTGAATTGGGTGTTAAGCAATCAGTTGACTACCAAGGGTGGTGAACAGACTGCTTCTAACATAAAAGACATTTTCTCTCAAGAGTTCTATCTCTTAGACACTATCACCAAGCCTTCCAAAGGAAGGGGGTGAGTGTCTTAGAGAGACTCTGAATCACAGAGAAGAATGGATGCAGACAAGGCAATCCATGTTTGAGAAACAAACTTTCTAACCTAGAGCTCTGCCTAGCTCCTAAACCCTAGTTCCTCAGCATCTGCTAGCAAGAATCTTCTCTTCAACTCTGACAAATGATCTTCAATCTCTGGATCTCCAATGGCCTTCATCTTCTCAAGTCTTCAGCTCTCCTAAGTCCCCAGACAACCCCAATACCCAAGCAAGCAAGCAATAATCCCCAGAGGGCACACCACACCAGTCAATCAGACATACACAGAGTATTAATAGCAGTAGGGGAGTCCTGACTTTTTCTCTAAGGGATCTAATAACTACCCATAGCCCCTATAGTCCCATAACTAATCTAGTTAAACCCTAAGTCCTAAGGGAAAGAATCAAACCTCCTAAGTCATCACCTAAAAAACCCTAATTTTATCCATGTTATTCATACTTACACTAATCACCTAAAATTAATTTCTAAAAATGGGAACTAAAATGAATCTACAAGTTCAAAGTCTAAACTAAACAACCTAAAAAGAATGGACAAAAAATATTAAAGCATCTAATAGAACAAAAATTAACAAAATCATGTATGAAATGAAACTATTTAAAATGCTATTTATTTAGAAAATATGGGAAAAATATCAAATAAAAAATAAAATGCAATTTTTATTTTTTATAATTTTCTAGACATCCTAAAGAAAAACATGCAAAAAGAATGAATTGAAAATAATGATTTTTCCATTTATTATGATTTTTATAAGATGCATGAAAAATATAAAGAAAATAAAAAGAAAATGTAAAGAGATATTTGAAGGGGGTAAGAATAGAAACACGCTGCAGTTGTTTTATCAAGTGGGCTGGGGACCGGGGGTGCAGATAGGACAAATTCATAGGCCCAATTCGCTTCAGAATCTCACCCAAAACCAAAAACTCCAGAACGGTGTATGTAGCAATAATTCCAGTTGATTTCATGTTGGGCCTGGTTGAGAGGGGTGTTAAAAGCAAAATTCACTTAAGCCCAATGGTCAGATTAAATGATACGGTGCGTTTTGCTCATCAAGAGAAATCCCTCACACATTATGGACCACGCACAGCCTTTGGATCATGGTCTTGGTCAATGATTTATCATGATCTAAGGGTGCAGAACCTTTCTTCTTCATTTGAAATCAGCCTTGGAGCCAAACGCCATGGATGAATGCTTCCAAGAACACCAACTGATCCTTAGATGAACTTCCTCAATTCTTGATGAAAATCTAAGGTGTAAAGACCAAACTCACTCCAAATTCCATCAGCAACTCGGTCATGGCTTCAGAAATAGTTGAAACGCAACCTAACCCTAAACCCGATAGCTAACCCCAAAATACGACCAAGAACCGACTCTCATAATTCTCAAAATTAATGGCATAAACCTGTTCCTCTCTTTACACTGATCAAAACTAACTGAAGAAACAACATTATCCTTCACTATTGAGGGAGTTCTTGCTCCTAACAGAAATTGCACACACATACTAACCTTCATCAAATCCCCTCAAACTATCCAGAAACCAACCTCTAATCACCTAGAGTATGCCTACCCTAACAATTCACTAAGATCTCCTCTAATTCGAGTCAATTTCAGAAAAGTACCAACCTGGAAAAATGATGAAAACAGAAGGTGATTTTCTTCAATTCACAGCTTGTAAGACTCCAGGATCACTCAATGTATTAGTATCTCGCTTCTGTTTGCAATGATTCTCCTTCAAACAGCTTGGATCACCATAACAGAATCTGGTTTGCAGTTGAATGTGCAGCAACTCAAAAACACGATTTATGCTAGGATTCCCTCAGATTTTGATTGGAGCACTCTCAGTAGTGATGATTGAGTGGAATAGGATCAAGAATCTTAGGAAATGATGGAGGATTGAGGAAAATCGAAACTGAATTGTAAGAGAGAGATGTGAAAATGCAGTTCTGAATTTTTTCACTAATGAATCCCAAAAAAAGCTTTGGATCAGCTTCAATGCTTATGTAGATGAGGATTGAGGGTTCTGGAACTTGCTAGAAGGATCCAAAGAGAAATTGGCATCTCATGGTATGAGAATTTGAAAAGAGATGAATTGAAAAACCAGCCTATGAATACCTTGCTGCAGCTTCCAAATGACACTTGAATTTCTCTTCAAATGAGAAATAGGGAGTGTTTGGATGGTCTTTTGTGCTATACCTTGACCAAAGCTTGGTTTGGCAAGTGTTGCTTCATGCATAAGCAACTAAGGATATCCTCCATTTCTTGACTTCAACTCAAAAAACTAACATTGCCATTGGTCTTAAAATATGATTTACCTTCAAAATGGTGGGTCACATGTTTAGTTTTGCCCTCATATCAAAAATTCACAATTTTGGTGATTAAGAAATGGACTTTTTCCTTTATATTTGGTCCATTTTATAATCCTAAGTTCCATGCCTTTCCCAACTTCCATGACTTCCTTCCTTGACTTAAAATGACATTCTGAGCAACTTTGATGTTGGGAATTTTTCCATTTGAGGCCTCCTTGTATGAGTTTTGGACATAGGTTAAAATGACCTGTAATTCACAAATGACCAAAATACCCTTTGCTTGCCAAGACTATAAGTAGAGTTCCACAAATCATATGAAGGCATACCATACCATTATAGAAAGCTAAGACAATGAGGAACAATTCTTATGTTTACCAGAAATTCATTTGAAATCTCCTTGAGGGGTAAAAGTTGCTTGGAAGTCAAGTCACTTTCACAGACAAAATTTCAGATACCTCAGATGACCTGTAACTTGCAAGGACCATAACTTGAGTTCTATAAATCTCCTTGATGTCTTCCACCACTCAAATTAAAGGTATTGAGATCCTCTACAAGTTTCATGTTGGCCAAGGATCCATTTGAAGCTTGCATTTTGACTTATCTTGCTTGGAAATTTGACCTAAACTAGGGGATTTTACATAGAAACCCTAATTTAGAAACTCCTCTTCTCCTTGATTTCTCTTGAATTCTTCTTAGCATAACAACATATCCTTGTTTTCCATGTCAAATGATGAACCCCACATCCCTTCAATAGACCTGAATGCCCTTAAATCAATCAATTGACCTAGGGTTGACCCAGATGAAACCCTAGTTGACTGTCTTCAACTGCAATTCTTGTGATCCCATCAACAACTTGTTTTCTTCTCCAAATGACTTTCTAAGTCCTACAAGATGTCTAAATACTCCCCATGCTCTCAATTCACAACTCATAATTCCCTTGTTGATCCTCAGACACCCTCAGTTAGGAGATATACTCAGTGCTTGATCCACTGAACTCCCTGCTTTCAAATTCTTTCTTGATGACTTGAATGAGATTGAATTAGGATAATAACCTCTGGATAGGCCTCTAGAGATGAGAATAATGCTTGATCCCCTGTTGAATGACTTGCTATGCTTATGCTATGCAGATGGTTAGGCTATGTACCTGACTCTATATGCAAATGCTAATGATATTGAAACATAAACCAAGTGAATAAGGTTGAGCAAATTTTAGGGTGCAACAGCTGCCCCTATTCAAGCGACTTGAACCCGATTGGGTGAAGAGCGAACGGCCTTCAAACATTCGAGGTACGAGACGGTTGAATACCAGTGAAACCGGAAATTTGCCAACCGCAGAAATAAACTGCGCCACTGTCTGGGTAACGACATCCACTGCTTGGATCTGACTGTTTGCAGCTGCTCACTGATCTCGTAACGACCACGCTGGGAATTGTCTTCATTGTTCTGAAAAGGATTCTGTCATAACAGATTGCTTGCTTGTCCACGTTAGGACTCTGTCTGTCATCAATACGAAGAAATCTCAACTAAAACCTGTCCACGTTAGGACTCCACTTGATGTTAACCCAGAAAAATCTCGGCAACTCCGCTGGGGATAATTCGTCTGCATTTCCATAAACTGAATCGTCCACATTAGGAAAAACTCTTCCACGTTAGGAGTAACACCTGTCCATGTTAGGAATCATCTCTTCTGCATCTGTCCACGTCAGGACTAAACTTTTCATCTTTCCCCGTCAGGAAGCCATCCTCTTTCCACATAAGGAGAACTATATCAATCTGTCCACGTAAGGACTCCAATACCACTTGACATGTCCGCGTCAGGACTCCAATCTTTCCACGTAAGGAATTCAACTTTGGTTCTGAACCTGTCCATGTCAGGACTCAACTTTCCACGTAAGGAGTACATCATTCTTCCACGTCAGGAATCAACTTTTCTTGAATCTGTCCACGTAAGGACCCCAATTTTTCCACGTAAGGAATAAATCTTCTTTTGAGTCTGTCCATATCAGAACTAAACCCCTTCCACGTCAGGAATACACTCTTTCTTTCCACGTTGGGAATACTTCTTCTTCTGAATCCGTCCACGTCAGGACTAAATTTTCCACGTAAGGAATCTATCTCGATATGTCCGCGTGAGGACTCAATCTTTCCACGTAAGGAAACCCATTTTTTTTCCACGTAAGGAATCTCGTCTTTCCACGTTAGGAATAAACTCTTCCACGTTAGGAACTGACTCGTCCACGTCAGGACCCATCTTTCGTCTTGATTTGTCCACGTCAGGACTCAGGCACCTTCGACCTGCTGAGGAAATAAGACTTGTCCACGTCAGGACTCACACCTTTGTCTGATCTGTCCACATCAGGACCCCTGCTTTGCCAACACGAAAAAAGATAACTGCTGAGAGTAACTGGTCCACGTCAGGACACCAACACAAAGAGCACTCACTTTTGTCAACGTCATGACTTCCCATTTCACCAACTCCGAGAACCCGAATCTGTCCACGTTAGGACTAACACATCTCATCAATCCGGGGAAATAAATTTGTCCACGTTAGGACGCCCACTTCTGAAGAAATCCCGTCAAAATAGGAATAAGTTGTCCACGTCAGGGCTTAGCTCTCCATTGATTCCCACCCACAAACTTCTTAGCACCAACGTGACAGCGACTTTGGGGCGGACTCTATTGGGGATATCTGGGAACCAAACTACCGGATGCCTGCTCTGGTAACCGGGGGCAACTTCTGAAATTCCGATTCATGAAGCCCTTTTGATGACAAATAACTCTGCTTGGGAATAAAGAGAGACTTATCCTGGTAACTCTGTAGGGAATACTGCCGAAACTGACATTATCATTGAATATCTCATGCCGAGATCTTGAGCGTTTGGTAGTTCATTTGAGCAAGAGTTCTCTCCACCTGAACTGCTATAATACAGAAACTGCTTCAGCAAAATAAATGCTGAGGATAATGTCGACTCCGCCGGGAATAGCCAGATGCTACAGAATTATTCCAGCAAAATAAATGCCGGCAGGGTGAAGTCAACCATGCTGAGAAGTTGGGAGCTTGAACCAAATACCCCTTTGAGGTAAACCCCTGCTGGGGAAAATGACTTTGCTGAGGAATAGCAGGTATGCCAAGTATGATTGGACTTCTCTGCTGGAGAGTGAATTGATATTACACAGTGTCCCTGACAAAATAAATGACAGGACCCACCACCAACTCTGCTGGGGAGAGTCTTGATCTCCGGGTTCCACTGGGAGGAAAGAACAATTGCTGCAAGGAGAGAACTCTGCTGGTGGGACTACTCTCTCGGGGGAATCCACTGACTCCGCTGGGGGAGAGTGAATGACCCTGCGGGGAAAGATGAACCTGTCTGAATACAGCCTTACGATCTTGTAATCGTCGATCCTTTCTTTTTTTGCACAAGCTACGACTAGCTAGAGAGTTCGATCCTTCTCCAGGAAGAACCTGCATGACCTGCGTGAAGGCTGAGTCTTTCATTATTGCAATCTTTCGATCATCTTCCTCGTACGGTTATGAAACCTGCAACAACACAAACAAGACAAGACAAGCCTATGCAACCAAATCAACTCAGGTTAGTGACGTTATTTTCAGTTAATTCAAAGCTTTAGCAACTGTTGGCAAGGGCCAGCGACGTTATACTCATGCTAGTTTCATCAAACTTAGGCGTTAATCATGCACAAAACAGTAAAGAACAGTGTCAAATACTGAATAACGTGTTTTATTGATCGGGCCCCTGAATGGGCGGAGTTTTGTACACAGGATGTAACTCCTGAAATGAGGAAGCTACACAAAGCAAATATACAAGTATACAAGTATGCACAAGAAGCATAAATATTGACAACTTAAATTTTTACACATGTCGGCAACGGGATGCAGATGAACACCACGAACTGATCCTCCTATGACTCATCTGACTCTAATACTTTCCCGGTATCCCCACTTCTGAAAAGATTGTATCGATAACTGGCTCCTCAAATGTATTCTCCCGCATTGATGCTTATTGCAATTATCAAATTCGGACCGCAGTCATTTGCTTTTCAAATCCCTAACTTTTGCGTGAACCGCCCTTTACGGGTTTTCAGTTCACCGGGATACCCTTTTTTGCCGAAGCCGCCCAGTGTAGGTTTTCAACTTCGCGGGTGTACATTTTTTCAATTTTATCCCTAACTTTTGCCCGAACCTTTCATTCTGTTTTTGGTTCGCCAGGATGCCCCATTTTTGCCTGGACTCTCTTTTTCTGTCCAGCGGGTCTATTTTAAGCAAAGTATTTTTTAACTGCGTCCGAATTCACAGGTGACGTGAAGTCTTCTCCGTCCATGGTGGACAACAACAACGCTCCTCCTGAAAAGACTTTACTGACAACGTATGGCCCTTCGTAGTTGGGGGTCCACTTGCCCCTGTGATCTACCTGCGGCGGGAGAATCCTTTTCAGCACAAGGTCGCCCGTCTGAAAGCTTCGCGGATGTATCTTCTTGTCATATGCTTTCTTCATTCGGCTCTGATACAAACGACCGTATGCTAGAGAAGCGAGCCTCTTCTCATCCATCAAACTCAATTGGTTCAACCTGTCTTTCACCCATTCTGCCTCGTCCAGCTGAACGTCTCGCAATATCCTCAGAGAAGGGATCTCAACCTCTAATGGTAGCACCGCTTCCATTCCGTATACTAACGAGAACGGGGTTGCCCCGGTTGATGTGCGTACCGTCGTACAATAACCGTGCAAAGCAAAAGGTAGCATTTCATGCCAATCCTTATAGGTCACCACCATTTTCTGAACGATTTTCTTGATATTCTTATTGGCCGCCTCGACAGCGCCATTCATCTTGGGTCGGTAAGGGAAGGAGTTGTGATGTTCAATCTTGAAATTCTGACAGAGCTCCTTCATCATTTTGTTGTTCAAGTTTGAACCGTTGTCCGTGATTATCCGCTCGGGAATCCCATATCGGCAAATGATATCTCTTTTAATGAATCTGGCCACCACTTGCTTAGTTACATTTGCGTAAGACGCCGCTTCCACCCACTTGGTGAAATAATCGATTGCTACTAGGATGAACCGATGCCCGTTAGAAGCTGTCGGCTCGATCTTTCCAATCATATTGATTCCCCACATCGAGAATGGCCATGGCGATGACATCACATTCAGAGGACTTGGAGGCACATGGATCTTATCAGCATAGATTTGGCACTTGTGACACTTCCTCGCAAACTTGAAACAATCAGTTTCCATGGTCAGCCAAAAATAACCTGCCCACAGCAGTTTTCTCGTCATAGCATGTCCACCAGCATGCGTACCAAAGGTACCTTCGTGTATTTCCTCCATGAGAAGCTTTGCCTCTTTCTCGTCTACACAACGCAACAGCACCAAATCGTGGTTCCTTCTGTATAAGACGCCATCCGGGTTCAAATAGAAATTACCCGCTAATCTCCTGAGAGTCTTCTGATCTTGACTGGACGCCCCAGCCGGATACTCTTTATTCTTCAGGAAATTAAGGATATCGAAATACCATGGTTTGCCATCAGATGCTTCATCAATAGCAAATACATAAGCTGGCCTGTCTAGCCGAGAGATAATGATTCGGGGAGCTTCGTTCCAGAAGTTGACCTTGTACATGGAAGACAAAGTGGCAAGGGCGTCAGCCATTTGATTTTCTGCCCGCGGTACGTGATGCAATTCAACTTTGTCAAAGAAAGGCAACAATCTCCTTGCATAATTCATGTAATGTATCAAATTGGGCTGCCGTGTCTCCCATTCCCCTTTTATCTGATTCACCACCAGAGCTGAGTCTCCGTATACGTCTAGATGTTTGATTCGAAAATCAATGGCTTCTTCAAGCCCCATTATACAAGCTTCGTATTCGGCCTCATTGTTGGTAACGGCAAAGGTCAATCGGGCAGTAAACGGGATGTGCGACCCGTGTGGCGTGGTGATGATTGCCCCTATTCCGCTACCGTAAGCATTCACAGCTCCGTCAAATATCATCTTCCATTTGGAACCCAACTCTGGTCCCTCGTCTGGCAACGGCTCTTCACAATCTTTCATCTTTAGGTACATGATATCATCTTCAGGAAAATCAAACCTTATCGATTGGTACTCTTCAATAGGCTGCTCCGCCAGATACTCAGACAGCACACTCCCCTTTATAGCCTTTTGCGAGACGTATTAAATATCATATTCAGTCAAGACCATCTGCCAACGGGCAATTCTACCTGACAACGCCTGCTTTTCAAACACATATTTGATAGGATCCATCTTCGAGATGAGCATGGTTGTATGATTCAGCATGTACTGCCGCAAACGCTTGGCGGCCCAGGCTAGCGCGCAACAAGTTTTCTCAAGCATTGAGTATCGAGATTCACAATCTGTAAATTTCTTACTCAGGTAATAGATCGCATGCTCTTTCCTCCCCGTCTCGTCGTGTTGACCGAGAACACAACCCATGCTTCCCTCAAGAACCGTCAAATACATTATCAAGGGTCTACCTGCCACTGGGGGTATTAGAATAGGAGGCTCCTGCAAATACTGCTTTATTTTATCGAACGCCTTTTGACAATTTTCGTTCCACGTCACAGCTTGATCTTTCTTCAACAGCTTGAATAACGGTTCACACGTGGCCGTTAGGTGAGATATGAACCGGGCAATGTAGTTCAACCTCCCTAAAAACCCGCGCACCTCTTTCTCTGTTTTAGGCGTCGGCATTTCTTGAATTGCTTTTATTTTAGCAGGATCAACCTCTATTCCTCTTTCGCTTACGATAAACCCCAGCAGCTTACCCGATCTCACCCCGAAGGTGCATTTATTAGGATTCAGCCTCAGCCTGAACTTCCTAAGCCTTTTAAACAACTTCAGCAAATTCACCAGATGCTCTTCCTCCGTCTGGGATTTGGCAATCATATCGTCAACATAAACTTCGATCTCTTTATGCATCATGTCATGGAAAAGAGTCGTCATCGCACGCTGATATGTTGCCCCAGCATTTTTCAAACCAAAGGGCATCACTTTGTAACAAAATGTTCCCCAAGGCGTTATGAAAGTAGTCTTCTCCATATCCTCTGGCGCCATTTTAATCTGGTTATAGCCTGAAAAGCCATCCATGAAGGAGAATACGGAGTACTGAGCAGTATTATCAACTAACACGTCAATGTGCGGAAGTGGAAAATCGTCTTTTGGGCTTGCTTTATTCAAATCTCTATAATCTACGCACATTCGAACCTTGCCATCCTTCTTGGGCACTGGTACGATGTTGGCAACCCATGAAGGATACTTCGTCACAGCCAGGAAACCAGCGTCCCACTGTTTCTGAACCTCCTCTTTGATCTTCATTGCCATATCTGGTCGAGTTCTGCGAAGCTTTTGTTTGACCGGCGGGCAATCTTCTTTCAGTGGCAGGCGATGCACGACCATATCTGTATCGAGCCCTGGCATATCTTCATACGACCAAGCGAATACATCATTATACTCTTGGAGCATTTCAACCAGTCTCCGCTTGATATCATCCTGCAGCGCGGCTCCGATACGAATGTTTTTCTCAACCCCTTCCGACCCCAAGTTGATAATTTCGATGACCTCGTCGTGAGGCAGAATGGCTCTTTCCTCTTGCTTTACTAACCAAGACAGTTCTTCAGGAACGTCGCTATCTTCGACAACCTCTTCTTCGGCCTGAAACACCGGGTGCTCAAAGTCGGGACGAGTCATAGGTGGTTCAAGGATGTCATCTGAAAATGTTATCCTGCAAAAGGAATGGTTAAGTGCTTCAAAATGCATATAAAGCGAATAACCACGTTGCCATTTTATTGAAAAATATAAAACAAGAAAGACAGGGATTACAGTGTTTGCACATGAAAAAACGCCATTTATTTAATGATTAATACGCAATGTTTATAACAACACAGCCCTAAGCAAATTATGATGCCCCGGGCAAGACATCAGATTGTTCAACAATTAATAAAGCAAAGCATTACTGTTTAAAAGTCACAGGAACAAGCTCCTGAATAGACCAGTTGCACAGTCCTTGTCCTGGCGTGCTTGGCTGAATCCAGGCATCCATATCACAGTCGCTGTCCCCTTCGTCAGACTCCGAAGCAGCATTGACAGTTTCATGACACACCCCACTGGCAGAGATGGTGATTGGCTTTCTGAAACGGGGGGCCCCCACGGAAGGAGTTGATGACGACGGTTGGTACCCCAGCCCGAACCGGTCCGTCTTCACAGGAATGTCCAGCACTTTGCCCCAGCCCTTGGCTTCTCCTGCTTCCACTAGATCTTGAGCTTCTTTATACGATGAGACGGCTATCTCCGGCACTTTGCCCGGCCCGGGACCCTTGTCCTTGATGCGCAAACCTTCGAATGCCTGGCAGGGCGTCTCGTGGATCTCTCCGTCGACTTCCACATATTTAAATGAAGATAAATGGCTGACCAGGATGTCCTCTTCTCCGCACACGGTGACTACGCTGTCTCCGACCATATATTTTAACTTCTGATGCAGGGTGGACGTGACTGCCCCTGCTCCATGAATCCAGGGTCTTCCAAGCAAGCAGCTGTACGCAGGCTGTATATCCATGATATAAAACTCCGTTGCAAACACTTCCGGCCCCACTTGCAGAGGCAAGGTAATCGATCCAAAGACTGTTCTCCGCGTGCCGTCAAATGCTCTGACTACCAAATCACTGGGTCTACACAAAATTCCTCTAACATCCAGCTTCATCATCGCCTTCTTGGGCAGCACATTCAAATATGATCCGGTGTCAACCAATACGTGCGACATTACTGATCCTCTACACTCAACAGATACGTGCAGCGCCATATTATGATCTCTCCCTTTCGGAGTCAAGTCGAAATCAGTAAATCCCAGGCTGTGGCCTGCGTTCACATGTGCCAACACTCCTTCTAGCTGATTTACGGAGACGTCTTGGGGTACAAAAGAAGTATCCAGGACTTTCAGCAACGCATTTCTGTGAGCTTCCGAACACAACAGCAATGACAGGATAGATATCTTGGACGGTGTCTGCTGCAGATGCTCCACAATCTTATAATCACTTTTTCGAATCAAGCGCATGAACTCTTCTACATCCTTCGATGCTGCTTCTTTTTCACTTGCTTGCACCGGAACATTTTCAACCACTTTCCCTTTTCCTTTCGCTAGTCTTTCAGCCTCCACTTCAGGAGATATAAAGATCCGGCCACTCCTTGTCATGCCTCCTGAGCCGACAACATTATCCACCGTCTCGGCTGGCTGTTTATTAACATCAATTTTTATTCCGTCACAATATACTTCCAACCCATATGACCATGGGACTGCTTTCGTGCTTTCGTACGGGATCGGCCCGGCTTTAGTTATGGTGATCGGTGGGCGCTGAGCTGGTGCTGCAATAGTGATCGTCTTCCGAGGAATCGTCACAGTGGCCACATCATTCTGATTATCTGCTACTGCCCCCGCGGGTTCTTCAGTGGCTGCTTGATCAAACTGCAATATACCTTCATCAATTAAAGCCTGAATGCCCTTCTTCAAATCATCACAACCTCCAGGTAGGGTCCAACAGTCTAAGCAATATTCGTCACATCCCGGGTAAACACCCCCTTGCAACAATCGGCTCTTTATCTCGCTCAGCGGCGTCTTTAAATCTACAACATTCATAATCAGATTCAACCCTTCCTCAGTTAGAATGGCGTTAGCCCCATGATTAGGCATGGGCTTCTGTACTATATTCGGACCTGCCGTTCCGAAATTGATAGTCTTGTTGTCCAAAAGATCCTGCACAACGTGCTTAAAAGCATGGCAACCTTCTATATCGTGACCCGGGGCTCCAGAATGAAACTCGCAGTGTCTGCTTGCATCGTAGCCAAACGGGGGAGCTCCCGTTATTGGCGCCAGAGTTCTTTTCTCTACTAGATTCAATCCCAACAATGTTTGCAACAAATCGGCGTAGGTTGAGGGAGGCTTCTCGAACACTCTCCTTGGTTTATTACCCTGGAATCTTCGCTGAGCCTGCTGCGCCCCCTGCTGAGGCTGCTGCTGCTGTTGCATTGGCTGCTGCTGAACCGGTTGTTGTTGCTGGACCGATGTTTGTTGGTATGGGATAGTAACACTCGCCACCTGCTGCGGCTGACGATATTGGTTTCGTCCCCTGCCTCGGCCTCGGCCTCGGCCTCCAAATACTGCGCTTGCCTCGCCCTGACGGCGCCCACCATAAGCTTTCCTATTACTGCTGGATGCAGTTGATTCCTCGACTTGGAACTTTCCTTGCTTGATGTTACGTTCAATCTTTTCCCCCATCAGAATTAGGTCTGAAAAACTGGCCAGAGACGTGTGAAACAGCATATCATGAAACAGACCTGTGAATGTGCCGACAAACATGTCATTCATTTGCTTATCTTCTACCGGAGGACGGACCCTGGCAGCCATATCGCGCCACCTTTGCGCGTACTCTTTAAAGCTCTCCCCCTTCTTTTGCGACAGCCCGGCCAACTGGACCCGATTGGGTGCCAAGTCGCTGTTATACTTGTAATGGGCTACAAATGCCTCTGCTAATTGCTTCCACGTCTTGATATCAGTTGGCTCCAACCCCATGTACCACTCTAGGGAAGGGCCCGACAGACTATCCTGAAAGAAATGCATCAGCATTCTTTCATCAGTTGAGTATGCAGACATCTTTCTGTAATAAGCTCGTACATGCACTTTTGGACACGTATCTCCTTTATACTTGTCAAACGCAGGAGCTTTGAATTTAATTGGCACCCTTAAACCAGGTACCAAGCCCATTGTTGCCATGTCCAATCCCACAGCACTTTGGTTTAAGACTCCCCTCATCTGCTCTTCCAGCATTCTGATCTTCTGGGAATCATCCATCGGCCCTTCAAAACCTCCTCCGGAGAAGGCGTCTTCCTGCTGATCTTCTTGCCACATACCGTTTCCAGCCCCATACCCATCATATCCATTATTACGTCCTGCTCTGATCTGATTCATTCCCGGACCTCGGCCTCTGTTGCCGTACCCTTGAACACCTCCAGCAGGACCAAAAGCCATAAATCCAGTACCGTTTCCGTTTCCAAAGCCTCCGTAACCCTGATTGGTCGCGCCATAACCGTCTTGCCCAAAGCCTTGAGCATTAAAGCCATACTTGCCAGTGTTATCGAATCCCTGATCGTTGAACCCGAATCCAGCATTGACAAAGCCGTTGCCTCCCGTATTGTCACCCAAATTGACATCCCCCAGCCCAACGTTATGGACAGCAGTCTCATTTCCAACTCCGACGTTACCATTTACAGCAGCGGTGGCGTTGTTAACATTAGCAGCAGGTGTATTGATTACAGGCGGAGCCACTGGCGTGGGAGTGCCGTCTCCATGAACAGTATCGACCCGTACAGACTGAAGATCTTCATTACCATGACCAGCGTTTCGGGCCAACAGAGGCTGGACCATGGCCTGCAAATTCTCCTGCCCTTTCGCAATAGCTTCCATGGTCTGCATGAAGAGAGCGAGCTTCTCGCGCACATCTTGCATCTCGTTCTGCATTTGATCCATGATCCTTCGACAGTTGGTGCGGGTAGAATAGCGGTGCGGATGTTGATCTGCAATCCTGGAAAGTACCTGGTACAGAGCAGGACATAAGACACTTATTCAAAAATTACCTGTAATGCAATATGCGTATGAATGCAATGCAATGTGTCTGTGCATTAGGGTGATTCATTCCCCCAGTTCTAGTGTGAAGGTGCCAGTGCAGTGACAGTGTTGACAATAGGAATATCGGAGTTGAATCATAGAAAGCCTCATATATTGCAGGGAAAATTAATAAGCCCGGAGTACAATATTACTGAGAGTACAATAAGAAGGCATGACCTCAACCAACAATCCTGGTGATGGTCAGCACTATGCAAATAAAGCATACAAGTTACTATATGAAATGATCAAATCCTCCCGAAAGTCTGGTACTCTTCTATCAACTTCTTGGTCTCCGGATGGCTTGGTCGATCAAGCAGCCCTTCAACAAGCTGGTTTCTCCTCTTAAGGACACGGCGTACGTCTTCAGCAGTTTCTTCCCATGTGGCTTCCCCGAAGCAATCTTCTAGCTTTCGCTTCTGAGACACCGCTTCATCTCTGGATTTGATTGCCTTGTTCAGTGCATGCTGGACACTATACCGGGTCATTACTTCTTCCTCACACTTCTTGATGCTAGACTTCAACTTCTCTTCGAGGTCGGAGATTTGCTGCTTCAGCTTATCTTCTCTCATCTTATTGTTGGTGAGAGTAGCATTCCAAGTCTTATTGCAAGAGGAGATTTCTCGGTGTGTTGCGTCGAGCGCCTTCTTTTTGGATTCCAGCATGTCATGGGAGCTTCTGAACTCTTGCCCCAGACGTTTGCGCTTCTTCCTCTCCTCTGCCAACTCAGCCCCTAATCTGTTCATTAGCTCAATCTGCTGTTGGAAAGCATACACGGCCTTTTTTTTCTCACTGCGTACCTGGGCTAACTCTTGCTCTAACCCTTCATTAATCTTCACCAAGGCTTCCTTTTCCTTCACAACTTGCTCGTAGACTTCCCTAGAAACAGTAGTTGGCTCCGCTACCGAAATGGGAACAAGAATTGGTGCGTCTGGAAACGGCATCCTCAACTGACTAGCCCTCTCCTGAATCCAAACTCTATAAGGTGCATAGGCCTGACAGTCATTCTTTCCTAACAACGGCTTCCCTCTGCGGTTAATACGCGTCCAGGCATGTTGCAACTTGGCTAATATCTCCCCCTTCACGTCACCTGTGAAGTACAGAGATTCCTGTACTTCTTCCTCCTGAGGCGGGTTCTTCAGCGCATATCCGAACTGACGGACCAACAGCGATGGGTTGTAGTTGATACACCCTTTTCTTCCAATCAGTGGGACATTAGGGTAACCAGAACAACTGAAGATAAGCTCGGATCCCAGCAGATCTCTATCAAACCACTCCATATCTTCCGACGATAGCCTCATCAGGCGCTCCGGCCAACCAACTGGGACTGTAGTCTCTGCAACAGATCCTCTCTTAGGAAGGTGACTCTCAAACCACATACTCAACAAGAGCACACACAGATGAACATTCTTCCCTCTTCCCTTCTCATTCTTGTAATGCAGTGAGTGGTAGAGATCTCCGAGTAAGGTAGGTACAGGATTACCAGCGGCAAACAAGTAGAAAGCATCAAAGTCCACAAAATCCGGTATGTTGGGAAACAAAACTATGCCATAAATGCACAAAGCCAACGCAGCATTGAAAGCAACCCAGCACCCGCTCTTGGCGTACTCCTGGGCTTTACCAACTAAGAACTGAAGTGAGAAGCCTGGAACTCCACGGGAAACAATAGTCACCAGTTCAGAAGCATCAATATGCAAAGCTTTTGCCAAGTCCTCCGGCTTGGGCTTGGCGTCATAATGAATGAATGGAACCTGGTTCTGCACGGGCAGCTCAACATATTCAGCGTATTCCTCCAGGGTTGGTCCCATAATAAAGTCAGAGAACGTAAAGCATCTCAAAGCAGGGTCGTAGAATTGCATCAGAGCATACAGCCCATCTAACTCTACCTCTGTAGGTTTGCACACCAACCTCAATAATCTACCATAGCTCATCCGGAAGCTCCTACGAACACCCTCATCAGCAAGAGAGATCAACCCAAGTAGAGGAACAATATCTGGCGTAGGCAATTTATAAGCAACCGTTCTCCTTAAGCTAGTCATGATCAAACACTCAGAAGTCTGGGCACTAGAACTAGGGAAATGCAAATGCACCTGCAGCACAGACACACGTTAGTGAAATGCAAATGGTAATGGATATGCAGTAATGCAATGCAAGCAACATGCAACAGGGACCGAAGCTGTAGCTGAATAGCCTGAACCCAATCAAGAAAGGTCTCAGATAGACCATCCATAAGTCCTCAAGCCCTGGTCTCAGATATACCTCAAACAAAGCTCCAATACTGGTCTCTGATAGACCCCATAATCATAACCTGAATGGTCTCTGGCAGACCTCAAATCATTTCTCCCACTGGTCTCTGATAGACCTCAGAACACATCTCCAAATAGCCTCTGACAGACCTCGGAACACACCAACTGGTCTCTGACAGACCTTAGAACACATCTCCACCTGGTCTCTGACAGACCTTAGAACCCTCCATAAATATCCAGGATCCTGATCAAGAAACAAACCGGTGGTTTGAAGGTCTAGTTACCTGCATAACCCTGAATCCCCTCACAGGTGGGTGGCCTTATAACTGGCACAAGGTACGGCATCCTATGCGGTCGTCGGCGTCACAGACTTTCAGGGTTGATGATACGATTCCCAGAAGGAGTGGCATCATCAATTCCTGAAGAGGCCTCACTTAGCCAACTTCCAAATGATCGGTCCCCAGAGTCGACAATCCAACTAACCAGCAACCCACGCCAACCAAAGGAAGGGGCAGGAGGCCAACCAGAGGAACCTCGTCTGAGTGTAGATTTCATGGGACACCAAAGCAAGCAAAGCAAGCGGGCGCCCACTAATTTCTACTCTAATTCTAGGTGCACTCAAGCCCAGGTCCGGCTTCTCACTCAATATCAGAACACCCGTCACACCCCAGATACAGCAATAATAATCAATATATAAAGCTGGAAAATAGAAGGTTAGAAATATAAAATAACTCCATACAAAATCCTCGACGGGAAAACAAGCGTTAGGATTGACTCTCTTAAGGGACGTTGGATCCCAAATGCATAAGAACCATCGCAGTCCTTAGCAGCCAGGGGACGTTGGATCCCCAGCAGAGTCGCCAGCTGTCGCTACTGCGAAAATCGGCGCCGGCTGAACAGAAGAGTCGCCACCGTGCGTTATTTATCCCACGGGAGGGAAAGGAATCGCTCAGAGTAAACCTCGCACAACACGGTAAAGGTATGGTCATCGCAACCAAAACCTGGATTCGGGAGTCGGTTACGCAAGGGGAAGGTATTAGCACCCCTCACGTCCGTCGTACTCGACAGGATCCACGCTTGTTTTCGGGTATGGATTGTTATTCTATCTACTCTAAAGGTCAGGGGTTAAAAAGAAAATAAAATGAAAAATAAAAATGACTCGGCAAAGTATCGCACTTTATGCCTACGTATTCCCGCCTGGAACGAGAAATCAGAGTCAACGTAGTTCGCCTACCTACGGGAAAGGAGGGGAAGGTTGCTCGCTAGGATATCGCATCTTATGCCTACGTACTTCCACACGGCATGAAAGTTCAGAGCAAACGTAGTTCGGGCCACGTACGACACAAGCTTGTCTTGGTTGATTTTATTCCTTCTGAAAAAGGTTTTCTGATCAACAGTCCCAGCGGACAAAAATGACGCTTTGATGAGTTCACATTCTTTTACGGAAGAAGTGTCTTTTATTGTGTTTGAAATCTTTATGTGTTTTTCTGTTTGTTTTGAGAAAGAAAGAGACAGAACTCTAACCTACGGTTGCGAAGGGAAACAAACTAACCTAATGTTATCATGCATGGGTTAAGACCTAGTGTCTATCATGCTCCTCTCTTGCACAGAGAGAAACAGAGATCCTACGGGATAGGCAGAAACAGAAACAATACCAGATATAATAAAGCAGTAAAATGCATGGATGCAACAGTACAAGCGAGGCAAGGGAGTCCCACTCAACCTCGAACCTAGAAAACAATAGGCGAAAGTGAACAGGCTTCACTTTCAACCCAACAGGGTAAATAGCAAACAATACAACCAGGAAATCCAAACAATACATCAGCAATGAAATACAACAGCAAAAGAAACAGCATCAGCAGCTCTGAGTCAACATCTGGCTTCAAGTAATCTCCAATCAGCTACAGGCTTCAACAAGCATCAATCTCCATCTTCATGACCTTCAGGCAAGGGCTTTGATCATCAGTCTTCTATCTGCAATGGCTTTTCTTCAAGCTCAAACCTCCAGGATGAGGGATTAGTCACAAGAGTGAATTGGGTGTTAAGCAATCAGTTGACTACCAAGGGTGGTGAACAGACTGCTTCTAACATAAAAGACATTTTCTCTCAAGAGTTCTATCTCTTAGACACTATCACCAAGCCTTCCAAAGGAAGGGGGTGAGTTTCTTAGAGAGACTCTGAATCACAGAGAAGAATGGATGCAGACAAGGCAATCCATGTTTGAGAAACAAACTTTCTAACCTAGAGCTCTGCCTAGCTCCTAAACCCTAGTTCCTCAGCATCTGCTAGCAAGAATCTTCTCTTCAACTCTGACAAATGATCTTCAATCTCTGGATCTCCAATGGCCTTCATCTTCTCAAGTCTTCAGCTCTCCTAAGTCCCCAGACAACCCCAATACCCAAGCAAGCAAGCAATAATCCCCAGAGGGCACACCACACCAGTCAATCAGACATACACAGAGTATTAATAGCAGTAGGGGAGTCCTGACTTTTTCTCTAAGGGATCTAATAACTACCCATAGCCCCTATAGTCCCATAACTAATCTAGTTAAACCCTAAGTCCTAAGGGAAAGAATCAAACCTCCTAAGTCATCACCTAAAAAACCCCTAATTTTATCCATGTTATTCATACTTACACTAATCACCTAAAATTAATTTCTAAAAATGGGAACTAAAATGAATCTACAAGTTCAAAGTCTAAACTAAACAACCTAAAAAGAATGGACAAAAAATATTAAAGCATCTAATAGAACAAAAATTAACAAAATCATGTATGAAATGAAACTATTTAAAATGCTATTTATTTAGAAAATATGGGAAAAATATCAAATAAAAAATAAAATGCAATTTTTATTTTTTATAATTTTCTAGACATCCTAAAGAAAAACATGCAAAAAGAATGAATTGAAAATAATGATTTTTCCATTTATTATGATTTTTATAAGATGCATGAAAAATATAAAGAAAATAAAAAGAAAATGTAAAGAGATATTTGAAGGGGGTAAGAATAGAAACACGCTGTAGTTGTTTTATCAAGTGGGCTGGGGACCGGGGGTGCAGATAGGACAAATTCATAGGCCCAATTCGCTTCAGAATCTCACCCAAAACCAAAAACTCCAGAACGGTGTATGTAGCAATAATTCCAGTTGATTTCATGTTGGGCCTGGTTGAGAGGGGTGTTAAAAGCAAAATTCACTTAAGCCCAATGGTCAGATTAAATGATACGGTGCGTTTTGCTCATCAAGAGAAATCCCTCACACATTATGGACCACGCACAGCCTTTGGATCATGGTCTTGGTCAATGATTTATCATGATCTAAGGGTGCAGAACCTTTCTTCTTCATTTGAAATCAGCCTTGGAGCCAAACGCCATGGATGAATGCTTCCAAGAACACCAACTGATCCTTAGACGAACTTCCTCAATTCTTGATGAAAATCTAAGGTGTAAAGACCAAACTCACTCCAAATTCCATCAGCAACTCGGTCATGGCTTCAGAAATAGTTGAAACGCAACCTAACCCTAAACCCGATAGCTAACCCCAAAATACGACCAAGAACCGACTCTCATAATTCTCAAAATTAATGGCATAAACCTGTTCCTCTCTTTACACTGATCAAAACTAACTGAAGAAACAACATTATCCTTCACTATTGAGGGAGTTCTTGCTCCTAACAGAAATTGCACACACACACTAACCTTCATCAAATCCCCTCAAACTATCCAGAAACCAACCTCTAATCACCTAGAGTATGCCTACCCTAACAATTCACTAAGATCTCCTCTAATTCGAGTCAATTTCAGAAAAGTACCAACCTGGAAAAATGATGAAAACAGAAGGTGATTTTCTTCAATTCACAGCTTGTAAGACTCCAGGATCACTCAATGTATTAGTATCTCGCTTCTGTTTGCAATGATTCTCCTTCAAACAGCTTGGATCACCATAACAGAATCTGGTTTGCAGTTGAATGTGCAGCAACTCAAAAACACGATTTATGCTAGGATTCCCTCAGATTTTGATTGGAGCACTCTCAGTAGTGATGATTGAGTGGAATAGGATCAAGAATCTTAGGAAATGATGGAGGATTGAGGAAAATCGAAACTGAATTGTAAGAGAGAGATGTGAAAATGCAGTTCTGAATTTTTTCACTAATGAATCCCAAAAAAAGCTTTGGATCAGCTTCAATGCTTATGTAGATGAGGATTGAGGGTTCTGGAACTTGCTAGAAGGATCCAAAGAGAAATTGGCATCTCATGGTATGAGAATTTGAAAAGAGATGAATTGAAAAACCAGCCTATGAATACCTTGCTGCAGCTTCCAAATGACACTTGAATTTCTCTTCAAATGAGAAATAGGGAGTGTTTGGATGGTCTTTTGTGCTATACCTTGACCAAAGCTTGGTTTGGCAAGTGTTGCTTCATGCATAAGCAACTAAGGATATCCTCCATTTCTTGACTTCAACTCAAAAAACTAACATTGCCATTGGTCTTAAAATATGATTTACCTTCAAAATGGTGGGTCACATGTTTAGTTTTGCCCTCATATCAAAAATTCACAATTTTGGTGATTAAGAAATGGACTTTTTCCTTTATATTTGGTCCATTTTATAATCCTAAGTTCCATGCCTTTCCCAACTTCCATGACTTCCTTCCTTGACTTAAAATGACATTCTGAGAAACTTTGATGTTGGGAATTTTTCCATTTGAGGCCTCCTTGTATGAGTTTTGGACATAGGTTAAAATGACCTGTAATTCACAAATGACCAAAATACCCTTTGCTTGCCAAGACCATAAGTAGAGTTCCACAAATCATATGAATGCATACCATACCATTATAGAAATCTAAGACAATGAGGAACAATTCTTATGTTTACCAGAAATTCATTTGAAATCTCCTTGAGGGGTAAAAGTTGCTTGGAAGTCAAGTCACTTTCACAGACAAAATTTCAGATACCTCAGATGACCTGTAACTTGCAAGGACCATAACTTGAGTTCTATAAATCTCCTTGATGTCTTCCACCACTCAAATTAAAGGTCTTGAGATCCTCTACAAGTTTCATGTTGGCCAAGGATCCATTTGAAGCTTGCATTTTGACTTATCTTGCTTGGAAATTTGACCTAAACTAGGGGATTTTACATAGAAACCCTAATTTAGAAACTCCTCTTCTCCTTGATTTCTCTTGAATTCTTCTTAGCATAACAACATATCCTTGTTTTCCATGTCAAATGATGAACCCCACATCCCTTCAATAGACCTGAATGCCCTTAAATCAATCAATTGACCTAGGGTTGACCCAGATGAAACCCTAGTTGACTGTCTTCAACTGCAATTCTTGTGATCCCATCAACAACTTGTTTTCTTCTCCAAATGACTTTCTAAGTCCTACAAGATGTCTAAATACTCCCCATGCTCTCAATTCACAACTCATAATTCCCTTGTTGATCCTCAGACACCCTCAGTTAGGAGATATACTCAGTGCTTGATCCACTGAACTCCCTGCTTTCAAATTCTTTCTTGATGACTTGAATGAGATTGAATTAGGATAATAACCTCTGGATAGGCCTCTAGAGATGAGAATAATGCTTGATCCCCTGTTGAATGACTTGCTATGCTTATGCTATGCAGATGGTTAGGCTATGTACCTGACTCTATATGCAAATGCTAATGATATTGAAACATAAACCAAGTGAATAAGGTTGAGCAAATTTTAGGGTGCAACAGCTGCCCCTATTCAAGCGACTTGAACCCGATTGGGTGAAGAGCGAACGGCCTTCAAACATTCGAGGTACGAGACGGTTGAATACCAGTGAAACCGGAAATTTGCCAACCGCAGAAATAAACTGCGCCACTGTCTGGGTAACGACATCCACTGCTTGGATCTGACTGTTTGCAGCTGCTCACTGATCTCGTAACGACCACGCTGGGAATTGTCTTCATTGTTCTGAAAAGGATTCTGTCATAACAGATTGCTTGCTTGTCCACGTTAGGACTCTGTCTGTCATCAATACGAAGAAATCTCAACTAAAACCTGTCCACGTTAGGACTCCACTTGATGTTAACCCAGAAAAATCTCGGCAACTCCGCTGGGGATAATTCGTCTGCATTTCCATAAACTGAATCGTCCACATTAGGAAAAACTCTTCCACGTTAGGAGTAACACCTGTCCATGTTAGGAATCATCTCTTCTGCATCTGTCCACGTCAGGACTAAACTTTTCATCTTTCCCCGTCAGGAAGCCATCCTCTTTCCACATAAGGAGAACTATATCAATCTGTCCACGTAAGGACTCCAATACCACTTGACATGTCCGCGTCAGGACTCCAATCTTTCCACGTAAGGAATTCAACTTTGGTTCTGAACCTGTCCATGTCAGGACTCAACTTTCCACGTAAGGAGTACATCATTCTTCCACGTCAGGAATCAACTTTTCTTGAATCTGTCCACGTAAGGACCCCAATTTTTCCACGTAAGGAATAAATCTTCTTTTGAGTCTGTCCATATCAGAACTAAACCCCTTCCACGTCAGGAATACACTCTTTCTTTCCACGTTGGGAATACTTCTTCTTCTGAATCCGTCCACGTCAGGACTAAATTTTCCACGTAAGGAATCTATCTCGATATGTCCGCGTGAGGACTCAATCTTTCCACATAAGGAAACCCATTTTTTTCCACGTAAGGAATCTCGTCTTTCCACGTTAGGAATAAACTCTTCCACGTTAGGAACTGACTCGTCCACGTCAGGACCCATCTTTCGTCTTGATTTGTCCACGTCAGGACTCAGGCACCTTCGACCTGCTGAGGAAATAAGACTTGTCCACGTCAGGACTCACACCTTTGTTTGATCTGTCCACGTCAGGACCCCTGCTTTGCCAACACGAAAAAAGATAACTGCTGAGAGTAACTGGTCCGCGTCAGGACACCAACACAAAGAGCACTCACTTTTGTCAACGTCATGACTTCCCATTTCACCAACTCCGAGAACCCGAATCTGTCCACGTTGGGACTAACACATCTCATCAATCCGGGGAAATAAATTTGTCCACGTTAGGACGCCCACTTCTAAAGAAATCCCGTCAAAATAGGAATAAGTTGTCCACGTCAGGGCTTAGCTCTCCATTGATTCCCACCCACAAACTTCTTAGCACCAACGTGACAGCGACTTTGGGGCGGACTCTATTGGGGATATCTGGGAACCAAACTACCGGATGCCTGCTCTGGTAACCGGGGGCAACTTCTGAAATTCCGATTCATGAAGCCCTTTTGATGACAAATAACTCTGCTTGGGAATAAAGAGAGACTTATCCTGGTAACTCTGTAGGGAATACTGCCGAAACTGACATTATCATTGAATATCTCATGCCGAGATCTTGAGCGTTTGGTAGTTCATTTGAGCAAGAGTTCTCTCCACATGAACTGCTATAATACAGAAACTGCTTCAGCAAAATAAATGCTGAGGATAATGTCGACTCCGCCGGGAATAGCCAGATGCTACAGAATTATTCTAGCAAAATAAATGCCGGCAGGGTGAAATCAACCATGCTGAGAAGTTGGGAGCTTGAACCAAATACCCCTTTGAGGTAAACCCCTGCTGGGGAAAATGACTTTGCTGAGGAATAGCAGGTATGCCAAGTATGATTGGACTTCTCTGCTGGAGAGTGAACTGATATTACACAGTGTCCCTGACAAAATAAATGACAGGACCCACCACCAACTCTGCTGGGGAGAGTCTTGATCTCCGGGTTCCACTGGGAGGAAAGAACAATTGCTGCAAGGAGAGAACTCTGCTGGTGGGACTACTCTCTCGGGGGAATCCACTGACTCCGCTGGGGGAGAGTGAATGACCCTGCGGGGAAAGATGAACCTGTCTGAATACAGCCTTACGATCTTGTAATCGTCGATCCTTTCTTTTTTTGCACAAGCTACGACTAGCTAGAGAGTTCGATCCTTCTCCAGGAAGAACCTGCATGACCTGCGTGAAGGCTGAGTCTTTCTTTATTGCAATCTTTCGATCATCTTCCTCGTACGGTTATGAAACCTGCAACAACACAAACAAGACAAGACAAGCCTATGCAACCAAATCAACTCAGGTTAGTGACGTTATTTTCAGTTAATTCAAAGCTTTAGCCACTGTTGGCAAGGGCCAGCGACGTTATACTCATGCTAGTTTCATCAAACTTAGGCGTTAATCATGCACAAAACAGTAAAGAACAGTGTCAAATACTGAATAACGTGTTTTATTGATCGGGCCCCTGAATGGGCGGAGTTTTGTACACGGGATGTAACTCCTGAAATGAGGAAGCTACACAAAGCAAATATACAAGTATACAAGTATGCACAAGAAGCATAAATATTGACAACTTAAATTTGTACACATGTCGGCAACGGGATGCAGATGAACACCACGAACTGATCCTCCTATGACTCATCTGACTCTAATACTTTCCCGGTATCCCCACTTCTGAAAAGATTGTATCGATAACTGGCTCCTCAAATGTATTCTCCCGCATTGATGCTTATTGCAATTATCAAATTCGGACCGCAGTCATTTGCTTTTCAAATCCCTAACTTTTGCGTGAACCGCCCTTTACGGGTTTTCAGTTCACCGGGATACCCTTTTTTGCCGAAGCCGCCCAGTGTAGGTTTTCAACTTCGCGGGTGTACATTTTTTCAATTTTATCCCTAACTTTTGCCCGAACCTTTCATTCTGTTTTTGGTTCGCCAGGATGCCCCATTTTTGCCTGGACTCTCTTTTTCTGTCCAGCGGGTCTATTTTAAGCAAAGTATTTTTTAACTGCGTCCGAATTCACAGGTGACGTGAAGTCTTCTCCGTCCATGGTGGACAACAACAACGCTCCTCCTGAAAAGACTTTACTGACAACGTATGGCCCTTCGTAGTTGGGGGTCCACTTGCCCCTGTGATCTGCCTGCGGCGGGAGAATCCTTTTCAGCACAAGGTCGCCCGTCTGAAAGCTTCGCGGATGTATCTTCTTGTCATATGCTTTCTTCATTCGGCTCTGATACAAACGACCGTATGCTAGAGAAGCGAGCCTCTTCTCATCCATCAAACTCAATTGGTTCAACCTGTCTTTCACCCATTCTGCCTCGTCCAGCTGAACGTCTCGCAATACCCTCAGAGAAGGGATCTCAACCTCTAATGGTAGCACCGCTTCCATTCCGTATACTAACGAGAACGGGGTTGCCCCGGTTGATGTGCGTACCGTCGTACGATAACCGTGCAAAGCAAAAGGTAGCATTTCATGCCAATCCTTATAGGTCACCACCATTTTCTGAACGATTTTCTTGATATTCTTATTGGCCGCCTCGACAGCGCCATTCATCTTGGGTCGGTAAGGGGAGGAGTTGTGATGTTCAATCTTGAAATTCTGACAGAGCTCCTTCATCATTTTGTTGTTCAAGTTTGAACCGTTGTCCGTGATTATCCGCTCGGGAATCCCATATCGGCAAATGATATCTCTTTTAATGAATCTGGCCACCACTTGCTTAGTTACATTTGCGTAAGACGCCGCTTCCACCCACTTGGTGAAATAATCGATTGCTACTAGGATGAACCGATGCCCGTTAGAAGCTGTCGGCTCGATCTTTCCAATCATATCGATTCCCCACATCGAGAATGGCCATGGCGATGAAATCACATTCAGAGGACTTGGAGGCACATGGATCTTATCAGCATAGATTTGGCACTTGTGACACTTCCTCGCAAACTTGAAACAATCAGTTTCCATGGTCAGCCAAAAATAACCTGCCCGCAGCAGTTTTCTCGTCATAGCATGTCCACCAGCATGCGTACCAAAGGTACCTTCGTGTATTTCCTCCATGAGAAGCTTTGCCTCTTTCTCGTCTACACAACGCAACAGCACCAAATCGTGGTTCCTTCTGTATAAGACGCCATCCGGGTTCAAATAGAAATTACCCGCTAATCTCCTGAGAGTCTTCTGATCTTGACTGGACGCCCCAGCCGGATACTCTTTATTCTTCAGGAAATTAAGGATATCGAAATACCATGGTATTCCATCAGATGCTTCATCAATAGCAAATACATAAGCTGGCCTGTCTAGCCGAGAGATAATGATTCGGGGAGCTTCGTTCCAGAAGTTGACCTTGTACATGGAAGACAAAGTGGCAAGGGCGTCAGCCATTTGATTTTCTGCCCGCGGTACGTGATGCAATTCAACTTTGTCAAAGAAAGGCAACAATCTCCTTGCATAATTCATGTAATGTATCAAATTGGGCTGCCGTGTCTCCCATTCCCCTTTTATCTGATTCACCACCAGAGCTGAGTCTCCGTATACGTCTAGATGTTTGATTCGCAAATCAATGGCTTCTTCAAGCCCCATTATACAAGCTTCGTATTCGGCCTCATTGTTGGTAACAGCAAAGGTCAATCGGGCAGTAAACGGGATGTGCGACCCGTGTGGCGTGGTGATGATTGCCCCTATTCCGCTACCGTAAGCATTCACAGCTCCGTCAAATATCATCTTCCATTTGGAACCCAACTCTGGTCCCTCGTCTGGCAACGGCTCTTCACAATCTTTCATCTTTAGGTACATGATATCCTCGTCAGGAAAATCAAACCTCATCGATTGGTACTCTTCAATAGGCTGCTCCGCCAGATACTCAGACAGCACACTCCCCTTTATAGCCTTTTGCGAGACGTATTGAATATCATATTCAGTCAAGACCATCTGCCAACGGGCAATTCTACCTGACAACGCCTGCTTTTCAAACACATATTTGATAGGATCCATCTTCGAGATGAGCATGGTTGTATGATTCAGCATGTACTGCCGCAAACGCTTGGCGGCCCAGGCTAGCGCGCAACAAGTTTTCTCAAGCATTGAGTATCGAGATTCACAATCTGTAAATTTCTTACTCAGGTAATAGATCGCATGCTCTTTCCTCCCCGTCTCGTCGTATTGACCGAGAACACAACCCATGCTTCCCTCAAGAACCGTCAAATACATTATCAAGGGTCTACCTGCCACTGGGGGTATTAGAATAGGAGGCTCCTGCAAATACTGCTTTATTTTATCGAACGCCTTTTGACAATTTTCGTTCCACGTCACAGCTTGATCTTTCTTCAACAGCTTGAATAACGGTTCACACGTGGCCGTTAGGTGAGATATGAACCGGGCAATGTAGTTCAACCTCCCTAAAAACCCGCGCACCTCTTTCTCTGTTTTAGGCGTCGGCATTTCTTGAATTGCTTTTATTTTAGCAGGATCAACCTCTATTCCTCTTTCGCTTACGATAAACCCCAGCAGCTTACCCGATCTCACCCCGAAGGTGCATTTATTAGGATTCAGCCTCAGCCTGAACTTCCTAAGCCTTTTAAACAACTTCAGCAAATTCACCAGATGCTCTTCCTCCGTCTGGGATTTGGCAATCATATCGTCAACATAAACTTCGATCTCTTTATGCATCATGTCATGGAAAAGAGTCGTCATCGCACGCTGATATGTTGCCCCAGCATTTTTCAAACCAAAGGGCATCACTTTGTAACAAAATGTTCCCCAAGGCGTTATGAAAGTAGTCTTCTCCATATCCTCTGGCGCCATTTTAATCTGGTTATAGCCTGAAAAGCCATCCATGAAGGAGAATACGGAGTACTGAGCAGTATTATCAACTAACATGTCAATGTGCGGAAGTGGAAAATCGTCTTTTGGGCTTGCTTTATTCAAATCTCTATAATCTACGCACATTCGAACCTTTCCATCCTTCTTGGGCACTGGTACGATGTTGGCAACCCATGAAGGATACTTCGTCACAGCCAGGAAACCAGCGTCCCACTGTTTCTGAACCTCCTCTTTGATCTTCATTGCCATATCTGGTCGAGTTCTGCGAAGCTTTTGTTTGACCGGCGGGCAATCTTCTTTCAGTGGCAGGCGATGCACGACCATATCTGTATCGAGCCCTGGCATATCTTCATACGACCAAGCGAATACATCATTATACTCTTGGAGCATTTCAACCAGTCTCCGCTTGATATCATCCTGCAGCGCGGCTCCGATACGAATGTTTTTCTCAACCCCTTCCGACCCCAAGTTGATAATTTCGATGACCTCGTCGTGAGGCAGAATGGCTCTTTCCTCTTGCTTTACTAACCAAGACAGTTCTTCAGGAACGTCGCTATCTTCGACAACCTCTTCTTCGGCCTGAAACACCGGGTGCTCAAAGTCGGGACGAGTCATAGGTGGTTCAAGGATGTCATCTGAAAATGTTATCCTGCAAAAGGAATGGTTAAGTGCTTCAAAATGCGTATAAAGCGAATAACCACGTTGCCATTTTATTGAAAAATATAAAACAAGAAAGACAGGGATTACAGTGTTTGCACATGAAAAAACGCCATTTATTTAATGATTAATACGCAATGTTTATAACAACACAGCCCTAAGCAAATTATGATGCCCCGGGAAAGACATCAGATTGTTCAACAATTAATAAAGCAAAGCATTACTGTTTAAAAGTCACAGGAACAAGCTCCTGAATAGACCAGTTGCACAGTCCTTGTCCTGGCGTGCTTGGCTGAATCCAGGCATCCATATCACAGTCGCTGTCCCCTTCGTCAGACTCCGAAGCAGCATTGACAGTTTCATGACACACCCCACTGGCAGAGATGGTGATTGGCTTTCTGAAACGGGGGGCCCCCACGGAAGGAGTTGATGACGACGGTTGGTACCCCAGCCCGAACCGGTCCGTCTTCACAGGAATGTCCAGCACTTTGCCCCAGCCCTTGGCTTCTCCTGCTTCCACTAGAGCTTGAGCTTCTTTATACGATGAGACGGCTATCTCCGGCACTTTGCCCGGCCCGGGACCCTTGTCCTTGATGCGCAAACCTTCGAATGCCTGGCAGGGCGTCTCGTGGATCTCTCCGTCGACTTCCACATATTTAAATGAAGATAAATGGCTGACCAGGATGTCCTCTTCTCCGCACACGGTGACTACGCTGTCTCCGACCATATATTTTAACTTCTGATGCAGGGTGGACGTGACTGCCCCTGCTCCATGAATCCAGGGTCTTCCAAGCAAGCAGCTGTACGCAGGCTGTATATCCATGATATAAAACTCCGTTGCAAACACTTCCGGCCCCACTTGCAAAGGCAAGGTAATCGATCCAAAGACTGTTCTCCGCGTGCCGTCAAATGCTCTGACTACCAAATCACTGGGTGTACACAAAATTCCTCTAACATCCAGCTTCATCATCGCCTTCTTGGGCAGCACATTCAAAGATGATCCGGTGTCAACCAATACGTGCGACATTACTGATCCTCTACACTCAACAGATACGTGCAGCGCCATATTATGATCTCTCCCTTTCGGAGTCAAGTCGAAATCAGTAAATCCCAGGCTGTGGCCTGCGTTCACATGTGCCAACACTCCTTCTAGCTGATTTACGGAGACGTCTTGGGGTACAAAAGAAGTATCCAGGACTTTCAGCAACGCATTTCTGTGAGCTTCCGAACACAACAGCAATGACAGGATAGATATCTTGGACGGTGTCTGCTGCAGATGCTCCACAATCTTATAATCACTTTTTCGAATCAAGCGCATGAACTCTTCTACATCCTCGATGCTGCTTCTTTTTCACTTGCTTGCACCGGAACATTTTCAACCACTTTCCCTTTTCCTTTCGCTAGTCTTTCAGCCTCCACTTCAGGAGATATAAAGATCCGGCCACTCCTTGTCATGCCTCCTGAGCCGACAACATTATCCACCGTCTCGGCTGGCTGTTTATTAACATCAATTTTTATTCCGTCACAATATACTTCCAACCCATATGACCATGGGACTGCTTTCGTGCTTTCGTACGGGATCGGCCCGGCTTTAGTTATGGTGATCGGTGGGCGCTGAGCTGGTGCTGTAATAGTGATCGTCTTCCGAGGAATCGTCACAGTGGCCACATCATTCTGATTATCTGCTACTGCCCCCGCGGGTTCTTCAGTGGCTGCTTGATCAAACTGCAATATACCTTCATCAATTAAAGCCTGAATGCCCTTCTTCAAATCATCACAACCTCCAGGTAGGGTCCAACAGTCTAAGCAATATTCGTCACATCCCGGGTAAACACCCCCTTGCAACAATCGGCTCTTTATCTCGCTCAGCGGCGTCTTTAAATCTACAACATTCATAATCAGATTCAACCCTTCCTCAGTTAGAATGGCGTTAGCCCCATGATTAGGCATGGGCTTCTGTACTATATTCGGACCTGCCGTTCCGAAATTGATAGTCTTGTTGTCCAAAAGATCCTGCACAACGTGCTTAAAAGCATGGCAACCTTCTATATCGTGACCCGGGGCTCCAGAATGAAACTCGCAGTGTCTGCTTGCATCGTAGCCAAACGGGGGAGCTCCCGTTATTGGCGCCAGAGTTCTTTTCTCTACTAGATTCAATCCCAACAATGTTTGCAACAAATCGGCGTAGGTTGAGGGAGGCTTCTCGAACACTCTCCTTGGTTTATTACCCTGGAATCTTCGCTGAGTCTGCTGCGCCCCCTGCTGAGGCTGCTGCTGCTGTTGCATTGGCTGCTGCTGAACCGGTTGTTGTTGCTGGACCGATGTTTGTTGGTATGGGATAGTAACACTCGCCACCTGCTGCGGCTGACGATATTGGTTTCGTCCCCTGCCTCGGCCTCGGCCTCGGCCTCCAAATACTGCGCTTGCCTCGCCCTGACGGCGCCCACCATAAGCTTTCCTATTACTGCTGGATGCAGTTGATTCCTCGACTTGGAACTTTCCTTGCTTGATGTTACGTTCAATCTTTTCCCCCATCAGAATTAGGTCTGAAAAACTGGCCAGAGACGTGTGAAACAGCATATCATGAAACAGACCTGTGAATGTGCCGACAAACATGTCATTCATTTCCTTATCTTCTACCGGAGGACGGACCCTGGCAGCCATATCGCGCCACCTTTGCGCGTACTCTTTAAAGCTCTCCCCCTTCTTTTGCGACAGCCCGGCCAACTGGACCCGATTGGGTGCCAAGTCGCTGTTATACTTGTAATGGGCTACAAATGCCTCTGCTAATTGCTTCCACGTCTTGATATCAGTTGGCTCCAACCCCATGTACCACTCTAGGGAAGGGCCCGACAGACTATCCTGAAAGAAATGCATCAGCATTCTTTCATCAGTTGAGTATGCAGACATCTTTCTGTAATAAGCTCGTACATGCACTTTTGGACACGTATCTCCTTTATACTTGTCAAACGCAGGAGCTTTGAATTTAATTGGCACCCTTAAACCAGGTACCAAGCCCATTGTTGCCATGTCCAATCCCACAGCACTTTGGTTTAAGACTCCCCTCATCTGCTCTTCCAGCATTCTGATCTTCTGGGAATCATCCATCGGCCCTTCAAAACCTCCTCCGGAGAAGGCGTCTTCCTGCTGATCTTCTTTCCACATACCGTTTCCAGCCCCATACCCATCATATCCATTATTACGTCCTGCTCTGATCTGATTCATTCCCGGACCTCGGCCTCTGTTGCCGTACCCTTGAACACCTCCAGCAGGACCAAAAGCCATAAATCCAGTACCGTTTCCGTTTCCAAAGCCTCCGTAACCCTGATTGGTCGCGCCATAACCGTCTTGCCCAAAGCCTTGAGCATTAAAGCCATACTTGCCAGTGTTATCGAATCCCTGATCGTTGAACCCGAATCCAGCGTTGACAAAGCCGTTGCCTCCCGTATTGTCACCCAAATTGACATCCCCCAGCCCAACGTTATGGACAGCAGTCTCATTTCCAACTCCGACGTTACCATTTACAGCAGCGGTGGCGTTGTTAACATTAGCAGCAGGTGTATTGATTACAGGCGGAGCCACTGGCGTGGGAGTGCCGTCTCCATGAACAGTATCGACCCGTACAGACTGATGATCTTCATTACCATGACCAGCGTTTCGGGCCAACAGAGGCTGGACCATGGCCTGCAAATTCTCCTGCCCTTTTGCAATAGCTTCCATGGTCTGCATGAAGAGAGCGAGCTTCTCGCGCACATCTTGCATCTCGTTCTGCATTTGATCCATGATCCTTCGACAGTTGGTGCGGGTAGAATAGCGGTGCGGATGTTGATCTGCAATCCTGGAAAGTACCTGGTACAGAGCAGGACATAAGACACTTATTCAAAAATTACCTGTAATGCAATATGCGTATGAATGCAATGCAATGTGTCTGTGCATTAGGGTGATTCATTCCCCCAGTTCTAGTGTGAAGGTGCCAGTGCAGTGACAGTGTTGACAATAGGAATATCGGAGCTGAATCATAGAAAGCCTCATATATTGCAGGGAAAATTAATAAGCCCGGAGTACAATATTACTGAGAGTACAATAAGAAGGCATGACCTCAACCAACAATCCTGGTGATGGTCAGCACTATGCAAATAAAGCATACAAGTTACTATATGAAATGATCAAATCCTCCCGAAAGTCTGGTACTCTTCTATCAACTTCTTGGTCTCCGGATGGCTTGGTCGATCAAGCAGCCCTTCAACAAGCTGGTTTCTCCTCTTAAGGACACGGCGTACGTCTTCAGCAGTTTCTTCCCATGTGGCTTCCCCGAAGCAATCTTCTAGCTTTCGCTTCTGAGACACCGCTTCATCTCTGGATTTGATTGCCTTGTTCAGTGCATGCTGGACACTATACCGGGTCATTACTTCTTCCTCACACTTCTTGATGCTAGACTTCAACTTCTCTTCGAGGTCGGAGATTTGCTGCTTCAGCTTATCTTCTCTCATCTTATTGTTGGTGAGAGTAGCATTCCAAGTCTTATTGCAAGAGGAGATTTCTCGGTGTGCTGCGTCGAGCGCCTTCTTTTTGGCTTCCAGCATGTCATGGGAGCTTCTGAACTCTTGCCCCAGACGTTCGCGCTTCTTCCTCTCCTCAGCCAACTCAGCCCCTAATCTGTTCATTAGCTCAATCTGCTGTTGGAAAGCATACACGGCCTTTTTTTTCTCACTGCGTACCTGGGCTAACTCTTGCTCTAACCCTTCATTAATCTTCACCAAGGCTTCCTTTTCCTTCACAACTTGCTCGTAGACTTCCCTAGAAACAGTAGTTGGCTCCGCTACCGGAATGGGAACAAGAATTGGTGCGTCTGGAAACGGCATCCTCAACTGACTAGCCCTCTCCTGAATCCAAACTCTATAAGGTGCATAGGCCTGACAGTCATTCTTTCCTAACAACGGCTTCCCTCTGCGGTTAATACGCGTCCAGGCATGTTGCAACTTGGCTAATAACTCCCCCTTCACGTCACCTGTGAAGTACAGAG
The DNA here is from genome assembly GCA_963859935.3 of Lathyrus sativus. Classification (NCBI taxonomy): domain Eukaryota; kingdom Viridiplantae; phylum Streptophyta; class Magnoliopsida; order Fabales; family Fabaceae; genus Lathyrus; species Lathyrus sativus. The sequence continues at coordinate 372,874,155 of OZ012741.1, forward strand.
ATTCCTGTACTTCTTCCTCCTGAGGCGGGTTCTTCAGCGCATATCCGAACTGACGGACCAACAGCGATGGGTTGTAGTTGATACACCCTTTTCTTCCAATCAGTGGGACATTAGGGTAACCAGAACAACTGAAGATAAGCTCGGATCCCAGCAGATCTCTATCAAACCACTCCATATCTTCCGACGATAGCCTCATCAGGCGCTCCGGCCAACCAACTGGGACTGTAGTCTCTGCAACAGATCCTCTCTTAGGAAGGTGACTCTCAAACCACATACTCAACAAGGGCACACACAGATGAACATTCTTCCCTCTTCCCTTCTCATTCTTGTAATGCAGTGAGTGGTAGAGATCTCCGAGTAAGGTAGGTACAGGATTACCAGCGGCAAACAAGTAGAAAGCATCAAAGTCCACAAAATCCGGTATGTTGGGAAACAAAACTATGCCATAAATGCACAAAGCCAACGCAGCATTGAAAGCAACCCAGCACCCGCTCTTGGCGTACTCCTGGGCTTTACCAACTAAGAACTGAAGTGAGAAGCCTGGAACTCCACGGGAAACAGTAGTCACCAGTTCAGAAGCATCAATATGCAAAGCTTTTGCCAAGTCCTTCGGCTTGGGCTTGGCGTCATAATGAATGAATGGAACCTGGTTCTGCACGGGCAGCTCAACATATTCAGCGTATTCCTCCAGGGTTGGTCCCATAATAAAGTCAGAGAACGTAAAGCATCTCAAAGCAGGGTCGTAGAATTGCATCAGAGCATACAGCCCATCTAACTCTACCTCTGTAGGTTTGCACACCAACCTCAATAATCTACCATAGCTCATCCGGAAGCTCCTACGAACACCCTCATCAGCAAGAGAGATCAACCCAAGTAGAGGAACAATATCAGGCGTAGGCAATTTGTAAGCAACCGTTCTCCTTAAGCTAGTCATGATCAAACACTCAGAAGTCTGGGCACTAGAACTAGGGAAATGCAAATGCACCTGCAGCACAGACACACGTTAGTGAAATGCAAATGGTAATGGATATGCAGTAATGCAATGCAAGCAACATGCAACAGGGACCGAAGCTGTAGCTGAATAGCCTGAACCCAATCAAGAAAGGTCTCAGATAGACCATCCAGAAGTCCTCAAGCCCTGGTCTCAGATATACCTCAAACAAAGCTCCAATACTGGTCTCTGATAGACCCCATAATCATAACCTGAATGGTCTCTGGCAGACCTCAAATCATTTCTCCCACTGGTCTCTGATAGACCTCAGAACACATCTCCAAATAGCCTCTGACAGACCTCGGAACACACCAACTGGTCTCTGACAGACCTTAGAACACATCTCCACCTGGTCTCTGACAGACCTTAGAACCCTCCATAAATATCCAGGATCCTGATCAAGAAACAAACCGGTGGTTTGAAGGTCTAGTTACCTGCATAACCCTGAATCCCCTCACAGGTGGGTGGCCCTATAACTGGCACAAGGTACGGCATCCTATGCGGTCGTCGGCGTCACAGACTTTCAGGGTTGATGATACGATTCCCAGAAGGAGTGGCATCATCAATTCCTGAAGAGGCCTCACTTAGCCAACTTCCAAATGATCGGTCCCCAGAGTCGACAATCCAACTAACCAGCAACCCACGCCAACCAAAGGAAGGGGCAGGAGGCCAACCAGAGGAACCTCGTCTGAGTGTAGATTTCATGGGACACCAAAGCAAGCAAAGCAAGCGGGCGCCCACTAATTTCTACTCTAATTCTAGGTGCACTCAAGCCCAGGTCCGGCTTCTCACTCAATATCAGAACACCCGTCACACCCCAGATACAGCAATAATAATCAATATATAAAGCTGGAAAATAGAAGGTTAGAAATATAAAATAACTCCATACAAAATCCTCGACGGGAAAACAAGCGTTAGGATTGACTCTCTTAAGGGACGTTGGATCCCAAATGCATAAGAACCATCGCAGTCCTTAGCAGCCAGGGGACGTTGGATCCCCAGCAGAGTCGCCAGTTGTCGCTACTGCGAAAATCGGCGCCGGCTGAACAGAAGAGTCGCCACCGTGCGTTATTTATCCCACGGGAGGGAAAGGAAACGCTCAGAGTAAACCTCGCACAACACGGGAAAGGTATGGTCATCGCAACCAAAACCTGGATTCGGGACTCGGTTACGCAAGGGGAAGGTATTAGCACCCCTCACGTCCGTCGTACTCGACAGGATCCACGCTTGTTTTCGGGTATGGATTGTTATTCTATCTACTCTAAAGGTCAGGGGTTAAAAAGAAAATAAAATGAAAAATAAAAATGACTCGGCAAAGTATCGCACTTTATGCCTACGTATTCCCGCCTGGAACGAGAAATCAGAGTCAACGTAGTTCGCCTACCTACGGGAAAGGAGGGGAAGGTTGCTCGCTAGGATATCGCATCCTATGCCTACGTACTTCCACACGGCATGAAAGATCAGAGCAAACGTAGTTCGGGCCACGTACGACACAAGCTTGTCTTGGTTGATTTTATTCCTTCTGAAAAAGGTTTTCTGATCAACAGTCCCAGCGGACAAAAATGACGCTTTGATGAGTTCACATTCTTTTACGGAAGAAGTGTCTTTTATTGTGTTTGAAATCTTTATGTGTTTTTCTGTTTGTTTTGAGAAAGAAAGAGACAGAACTCTAACCTACGGTTGCGAAGGGAAACAAACTAACCTAATGTTATCATGCATGGGTTAAGACCTGGTGTCTATCATGCTCCTCTCTTGCACAGAGAGAAACAGAGATCCTACGGGATAGGCAGAAACAGAAACAATACCAGATATAATAAAGCAGTAAAATGCATGGATGCAACAGTACAAGCGAGGCAAGGGAGTCCCACTCAACCTCGAACCTAGAAAACAATAGGCGAAAGTGAACAGGCTTCACTTTCAACCCAACAGGGTAAACAGCAAACAATACAACCAGGAAATCCAAACAATACATCAGCAATCAAATACAACAGCAAAAGAAACAGCATCAGCAGCTCTGAGTCAACATCTGGCTTCAAGTAATCTCCAATCAGCTACAGGCTTCAACAAGCATCAATCTCCATCTTCATGACCTTCAGGCAAGGGCTTTGATCATCAGTCTTCTATCTGCAATGGCTTTTCTTCAAGCTCAAACCTCCAGGATGAGGGATTAGTCACAAGAGTGAATTGGGTGTTAAGCAATCAGTTGACTACCAAGGGTGGTGAACAGACTGCTTCTAACATAAAAGACATTTTCTCTCAAGAGTTCTATCTCTTAGACACTATCACCAAGCCTTCCAAAGGAAGGGGGTGAGTGTCTTAGAGAGACTCTGAATCACAGAGAAGAATGGATGCAGACAAGGCAATCCATGTTTGAGAAACAAACTTTCTAACCTAGAGCTCTGCCTAGCTCCTAAACCCTAGTTCCTCAGCATCTGCTAGCAAGAATCTTCTCTTCAACTCTGACAAATGATCTTCAATCTCTGGATCTCCAATGGCCTTCATCTTCTCAAGTCTTCAGCTCTCCTAAGTCCCCAGACAACCCCAATACCCAAGCAAGCAAGCAATAATCCCCAGAGGGCACACCACACCAGTCAATCAGACATACACAGAGTATTAATAGCAGTAGGGGAGTCCTGACTTTTTCTCTAAGGGATCTAATAACTACCCATAGCCCCTATAGTCCCATAACTAATCTAGTTAAACCCTAAGTCCTAAGGGAAAGAATCAAACCTCCTAAGTCATCACCTAAAAAACCCTAATTTTATCCATGTTATTCATACTTACACTAATCACCTAAAATTAATTTCTAAAAATGGGAACTAAAATGAATCTACAAGTTCAAAGTCTAAACTAAACAACCTAAAAAGAATGGACAAAAAATATTAAAGCATCTAATAGAACAAAAATTAACAAAATCATGTATGAAATGAAACTATTTAAAATGCTATTTATTTAGAAAATATGGGAAAAATATCAAATAAAAAATAAAATGCAATTTTTATTTTTTATAATTTTCTAGACATCCTAAAGAAAAATATGCAAAAAGAATGAATTGAAAATAATGAATTTTCCATTTATTATGATTTTTATAAGATGCATGAAAAATATAAAGAAAATAAAAAGAAAATGTAAAGAGATATTTGAAGGGGGTAAGAATAGAAACACGCTGCAGTTGTTTTATCAAGTGGGCTGGGGACCGGGGGTGCAGATAGGACAAATTCATAGGCCCAATTCGCTTCAGAATCTCACCCAAAACCAAAAACTCCAGAACGGTGTATGTAGCAATAATTCCAGTTGATTTCATGTTGGGCCTGGTTGAAAGGGGTGTTAAAAGCAAAATTCACTTAAGCCCAATGGTCAGATTAAATGATACGGTGCGTTTTGCTCATCAAGAGAAATCCCTCACACATTATGGGCCACGCACAGCCTTTGGATCATGGTCTTGGTCAATGATTTATCATGATCTAAGGGTGCAGAACCTTTCTTCTTCATTTGAAATCAGCCTTGGAGCCAAACGCCATGGATGAATGCTTCCAAGAACACCAACTGATCCTTAGACGAACTTCCTCAATTCTTGATGAAAATCTAAGGTGTAAAGACCAAACTCACTCCAAATTCCATCAGCAACTCGGTCATGGCTTCAGAAATAGTTGAAACGTAACCTAACCCTAAACCCGATAGCTAACCCCAAAATACGACCAAGAACCGACTCTCATAATTCTCAAAATTAATGGCATAAACCTGTTCCTCTCTTTACACTGATCAAAACTAACTGAAGAAACAACATTATCCTTCACTATTGAGGGAGTTCTTGCTCCTAACAGAAATTGCACACACACACTAACCTTCATCAAATCCCCTCAAACTATCCAGAAACCAACCTCTAATCACCTAGAGTATGCCTACCCTAACAATTCACTAAGATCTCCTCTAATTCGAGTCAATTTCAGAAAAGTACCAACCTGGAAAAATGATGAAAACAGAAGGTGATTTTCTTCAATTCACAGCTTGTAAGACTCCAGGATCACTCAATGTATTAGTATCTCGCTTCTGTTTGCAATGATTCTCCTTCAAACAGCTTGGATCACCATAACAGAATCTGGTTTGCAGTTGAATGTGCAGCAACTCAAAAACACGATTTATGCTAGGATTCCCTCAGATTTTGATTGGAGCACTCTCAGTAGTGATGATTGAGTGGAATAGGATCAAGAATCTTAGGAAATGATGGAGGATTGAGGAAAATCGAAACTGAATTGTAAGAGAGAGATGTGAAAATGCAGTTCTGAATTTTTTCACTAATGAATCCCAAAAAAAGCTTTGGATCAGCTTCAATGCTTATGTAGATGAGGATTGAGGGTTCTGGAACTTGCTAGAAGGATCCAAAGAGAAATTGGCATCTCATGGTATGAGAATTTGAAAAGAGATGAATTGAAAAACCAGCCTATGAATACCTTGCTGCAGCTTCCAAATGACACTTGAATTTCTCTTCAAATGAGAAATAGGGAGTGTTTGGATGGTCTTTTGTGCTATACCTTGACCAAAGCTTGGTTTGGCAAGTGTTGCTTCATGCATAAGCAACTAAGGATATCCTCCATTTCTTGACTTCAACTCAAAAAACTAACATTGCCATTGGTCTTAAAATATGATTTACCTTCAAAATGGTGGGTCACATGTTTAGTTTTGCCCTCATATCAAAAATTCACAATTTTGGTGATTAAGAAATGGACTTTTTCCTTTATATTTGGTCCATTTTATAATCCTAAGTTCCATGCCTTTCCCAACTTCCATGACTTCCTTCCTTGACTTAAAATGACATTCTGAGCAACTTTGATGTTGGGAATTTTTCCATTTGAGGCCTCCTTGTATGAGTTTTGGACATAGGTTAAAATGACCTGTAATTCACAAATGACCAAAATACCCTTTGCTTGCCAAGACCATAAGTAGAGTTCCACAAATCATATGAAGGCATACCATACCATTCTAGAAATCTAAGACAATGAGGAACAATTCTTATGTTTACCAGAAATTCATTTGAAATCTCCTTGAGGGGTAAAAGTTGCTTGGAAGTCAAGTCACTTTCACAGACAAAATTTCAGATACCTCAGATGACCTGTAACTTGCAAGGACCATAACTTGAGTTCTATAAATCTCCTTGATGTCTTACACCACTCAAATTAAAGGTCTTGAGATACTCTACAAGTTTCATGTTGGCCAAGGATCCATTTGAAGCTTGCATTTTGACTTATCTTGCTTGGAAATTTGACCTAAACTAGGGGATTTTACATAGAAACCCTAATTTAGAAACTCCTCTTCTCCTTGATTTCTCTTGAATTCTTCTTAGCATAACAACATATCCTTGTTTTCCATGTCAAATGATGAACCCCACATCCCTTCAATAGACCTGAATGCCCTTAAATCAATCAATTGACCTAGGGTTGACCTAGGGTTGACCCAGATGAAACCCTAGTTGACTGTCTTCAACTGCAATTCTTGTGATCCCATCAACAACTTGTTTTCTTCTCCAAATGACTTTCTAAGTCCTACAAGATGTCTAAATACTCCCCATGCTCTCAATTCACAACTCATAATTCCCTTGTTGATCCTCAGACACCCTCAGTTAGGAGATATACTCAGTGCTTGATCCACTGAACTCCCTGCTTTCAAATTCTTTCTTGATGACTTGAATGAGATTGAATTAGGATAATAACCTCTGGATAGGCCTCTAGAGATGAGAATAATGCTTGATCCCCTGTTGAATGACTTGCTATGCTTATGCTATGCAGATGGTTAGGCTATGTACCTGACTCTATATGCAAATGCTAATGATATTGAAACATAAACCAAGTGAATAAGGTTGAGCAAATTTTAGGGTGCAACACCGGACTATCAATATTTTAGCGCCTGCCAGGACAGCTCTGGTGACCATTACTATACCAGGACCTATGCCGTATGAGAGCACTAGAGCAGTCCCATGGAACTATGGAGGAGAAGTGTTCTGTAACGGGCAGAAACAAAAATGGGTATAATCGACAAGCGGAGGTTCATCGGTTGAGAATATTATCGAAGCTGGAGGTATTACCAGAAGTGGTAGGGTTTTCTCTCCACCGGAGATTATTGCTGATAAGAATGACAGGGGTAAGCATAAAGCGGTGCTTGAAGAGAGTGCCCAACCCCAGGTTTTTATTGATGATCTTTCAAAGGATACGGAGGAATTAATGAGGTTAATTCGGAAGAGTGACTACAAAATTGTGGATCACTTGAATCAAACTCCGTCGAAAATTTCTATCTTGTAATTGTTGATGAGTTCAGAGGAGCATCACAATACTCTGCTAAAAGTCTTGAATGCAGCGTACGTACCCCAGGAGATTTCTGTCAATCAGTTTGAGGGGGTAGTCGCTCACGTGAATGTCGGTAATGGTCTCGGCTTTACCGATTTAGATCTGACTCCTGCTGGGAGGAATCATAATTGTGCGTTGCACGTATCGTTGGAGTGTAGAGGATCTCTGATGTCATATGTCTTGGTGGATACGGGATCATCCCTCAATATACTTCTGAAAAAGGCATTGATGAAGTTGGACATCCAGGGTTTGTTGTGCACACCCAGTGATCTGGTGGTTAGGGCTTTTGATGGATCGAAGAGATCAGTATTTGGAGAAATCATGTTGCCTATTCAGATAGGGCCGAATATTTTTGATGCAACCTTCTATATTATGGATATCCAGCCAGCATACAGTTGCTTGCTCGGCCGACCTTGGATACATGCTGCTGGGGCAGTTACCTCAACATTGCATCAAAAGCTGAAATACATGGTGGGAGGGAGCATAGTTACTGTGTGCAGTGAAGAAGACATTACAGTGAGCCATTTGTCGTCCTTTAAATATGTAGAAGTGGATAGTGAGATCCACGAAACACTTTGCCAAGCCTTCGAAACAGTTCAGATTCAGGGGAAGTCTCCTGTAGCAGCCAAGGGTCCAGAGGTTTCAATGTCGTTAAAGACGATGAAGGTGACAGTGACTGCGACATGGAAGCATGGATTCGTCCATGTACTCCCGGCCGAAGCTGTGCAACTGGACTACCGAAGAAGTCATTCATGTTACTGCTGCAGAGTAATATTCATTGTTTTGATTATGTTCAGTCCTGCGTTCTGCCCAAGACGTAGTGACCCATTTGTGGGGCCTTCTTGTTATTTACAATAAAAGACGTTTCGCATTCAAAATTTTGTGATCCCTGTTTGTCCTGTTTTTGTTTTGCATTTACACTTAACAGAAAAATGGCAATGTGTTTTGTTTGTTGCATCGCATAATAAACATAACATCCTCATGCAGGTCTTTTCTATTATATACCATCGATTCAGGTTCAGCTATGACTTCGTATGACTTTGATAATCCCATTTATCAAGCTGAAGATGAGACTGACGAAGACTGCGAACTACCCAAAGAGTTATCCAGGTTTCTCAAGCAAGAGGAAAGGGTTATTGTACCTCATCAGGAAGATGTTGAGATTATTAATCTGGGTACCGAGGATAACAAGAAAGAGGTTAAAGTGGGGGCTGCATTGGAAGACAGTGTCAAGAGAAGATTGGTTGAAATGCTCCGTGAGTATAAAGATATCTTCGCTTGGTCTTACCAAGACATGCCTGGGATGGATACAGATATTGTGGTACACCGATTACCTCTTAGAGAAGATTGCTCGCCAGTCAAGCAGAAGTTGAGACGGACAAGGCCTGACATGGCAGTCAAGATCAAAGAAGAAGTTCAAAAGCAGTTGAACGCTGGGTTTCTTGCTGTCACGAATTACCCTCCATGGGTCGCTAATATTGTTCATGTGCCTAAGAAGGATGGAAAGGTCAGGATGTGCGTTGATTATCGAGATCTAAATAAAGCGAGCCCGAAAGACGATTTCCCGCTCCCTCACATCGATGTGTTGGTTGATAACATCGCGCAGTATTATGTATTTTCGTTCATGGATGGCTTCTCTGGGTATAACCAAATCAAAATGGCCCCAGAGGACATGGAGAAAACTACTTTCATCACACCGTGGGGGACTTTTTGCTATAAGGTGATGCCATTTGGATTGAAAAATGCAGGGGCAACTTATCAGAGGGCGATGGTCACTTTGTTTCATGACATGATTCATCACGAGGTGGAAGTCTATGTTGATGACATGATAGCAAAGTCACATACAGAGTAGGGACATCTAGTCAATCTTCTGAAATTGTTTGAAAGGCTGAGGAAGTTCAAGCTGAGGCTGAATCCTAACAAGTGCACCTTCGGGGTGAGATCTGGAAAGTTATTGGGTTTCATTGTCAGTGAAAAGGGTATTGAGGTAGATCCTGCCAAAATAAGAGCTATACAAGAAATGCCTGAGTCGAGAACGGAAAAAGAGGTTCATGGTTTCCTAGGGAGATTAAACTACATTGCAAAGTTTATATCTCATCTCACAGCCACATGTGAACCAATATTCAAATTGTTGAGAAAAGATCAAACGGACAGGTGGAATGAAAATTGCTAGAAGGCTTTTGAAAGAATAAAAGAATATCTACGGGAACCTCCAATACTCATGCCTCCAGTTGCAGGGAGACCACTGATCATGTATCCCACGGTTCTTGAGAATTCAATGGGATGCGTGCTCGGTCAACAGGATGAGTCAGGTAGAAAAGAGCATGCCATCTACTACCTGAGTAAGAAATTCACCGATTGTGAGTCGAGGTACTCAATGCTGGAAAAAAACATGTTGTGCACTCGCTTGGGCCACTAAGCGTTTGAGGCAGTACATGTTAAACCACACAACCCTATTGATTTCGAAGATGTACCCGATCAAATATGTTTTTGAAAAACAAGCACTCTCCGGAAGGATTTCCCGTTGGCAAATGGTGTTATTAGAATATGATATTCAGTACATTTCCCAGAAAGCCATTAAGGGAAGCGTCATGTCAGAATATCTTGCGGAACAGCCGAGGATTATCAGCCGATGAAGTTTGATTTTCCAGATGAAGATGTCATGTTTCTGAGAATGAAAGACTGTGATGAGCCTTTACCTGACAAGGGTCCTGAGAGAGGATCTCAGTGGAAATTGGTTTTCGACAGAGCAGTTAATTCATATGGTAACGGAATCGGTGCGATCATTACCACTCCTCACGGTTCTCATATACTGTTCACCGCCCAGTTGACATTCGCTTGCACCAATAATGAAGTCGAGTATGAAGCTTGCATTGTGGGTTTAGAAGAGGCCGTTGATATGAGGATTAAGAATCTGGATGTATACGGTGACTCAGCGTTGGTCGTTAACCAAATCAAGGGAGAATGGGAAACTCGTCAGGCCAACCTGGTGCCTTATAGAGATTATGCAAGGAGACTGCTGCCTTTCTTTGATAGAGTTGATTTTCATCATATACCGAGGGCTGAGAATCAGATGGCGGATGCCTTGGCCATACTAGCCTCGATGTATAAAGTGAATTTCTGGAATGAAACTCCTGCTATTACCATCATGCATCTTGATAGACCTACTTTTGTGTTTGTCGTTGAGAAAGCATCCGATGGAAAGCCTTGGTATTTCGATATCAAGAATTTTCTCAAGACTCAAGAGTACCCATATGGGATATTTAGCAATGATAAGAAAACTTTGCGGAGGTTAGCCGGTAATTTTTATCTGAACAAGGACGATGTGCTCTACAAGAGAAATTTTGACTTGGTCTTGTTGCATTGTGTTGATGAACTTGAAGCAAACCTGTAGATGGAGGAAGTCCATGAGGGTTCTTTTGGTACACATGTCGGTGGACATGCAATGGCTAGAAAATTGTTGAGAGCTGGGTATTATTGGATGACTATGGAGTCCGATTGTTTCAAATACGCCAGAAAATGCCATAAATGCCATATTTATGTGGATAAGGTGCATGTACCGCCAGCTCCTCTGAATGTGTTGACATCTCCCTGGCCTTTTGCCATGTAGGGAATTGATGTGATTGGAAAGATTGAGCCGACTGCTTCTAAGTGGGTAGAAGCAGCGTCCTTCGCTAACGTCACGAAGTAGGTGGTCACCCGATTCATAAAGAAGGACATCATTTGTCGTTATGGTATTCTGGAGATAATCATTACCGATAATGGTTCAAATTTGAATAACAAAATGATGAAGGAAATGTGTCAGAGTTTCAAGATAGAACATCACAATTCTTCTCCACATCGTCCGAAGATGAATGGTGATGTTGAGGCAGCTAATAAGAATATCAAGAAGATTGTGTAGAAAATGGTTGTGACCTACAAAGACTGGCACGAGATGTTGCCTTTTTCTCTTCACGGTTATCGTACTTCGATGCGTACATCAATCGGGGCAACTCCTTTCTCACTGGGGTATGGTGCAAAAGCAGTCCTACCATTACAAGTTGAGATTCCTCCTTTAAGGTTTTTGTCGGATGTGAAGCTTGACGAAGCTGAATGGGTGCGAACCAGGTTGAATCAGCTGAGCATGATTGACGAGAAGAGATTGGCAGCCATCGGGCATGGCCGGTTGTACCAGAGTAGGATGAAGAAAGCCTTTGATCAGAAAGTGCGTCCTCGGTGCTTCTAGACAGGCGATTTGGTGTTGAAAAGGATCCTTCCTCCTCAGACAGATCATAGGGGAAAATGGACTCCTAATTATGAAGTTTTGTATGTGGTAAGAAAGGTTTTCTCTGGCGGAGCCTTATTACTATCTACTATGGATGGTGAAGATTTTTTGTCCCCTGTGAACGCGAACGTGGTTTAAAAAATACTTTGCTTAAAAGAGACCCGCTGGACACAAAAAGGAAAGTTCAGGAAAAACTGGGGCATCCTGGCGAACAATAAAAAGAAAAGGTTCGGGCAAAAATTAGGGATAAAAATAAAAGATGTAAACCCGCAAAGTTGAAAACCTGAATAGGCAACTTTGGTAAAAATGGGTATCCCAGTGGATTGAAAACCCGAAAGGGCGATCCAAGCAAAAGTTAGGGATTTAAAAAGCAAATGATCATGGTCCGCGTTCGATTTGTAAGCTTGTGAGCAGTTATCCCGAAGGGAAGGAATCAGTCCAGTCAGTCTTGTCAAAAGACAGAACATGAGGAACATCGAAGACATACAGGTCATAGCCGAATCGACACATGGTGGTTGTCTGTTCCCACATTGCCGACATGTATAGTGTATTTGTTTTCTTGTTTTGAGAAATTACCTCTTTTCTGGAATTGCATTTGAATTGTAATTTTCCTATTTACAGGCCTTTCATCAATAAAGTATTCACTTCAGTCAAATAGCGTTATTTTTCTTGTCCATTTTATTGTTTTGTTTGCGAAATGTCTGTTATTTTGATAAATATTGCAGGTAAAAGCGAGAGGTTGTACAGAGCATAATGAAAGCACTGACTTTGCTTGATCGACAAGTATCATGGATGGTGACCGAGGTAACCATTTCACATGTAGAGCATTTATGTTGTTTCTCTTTATTGCAGGTCAACAGGGTTATCACAATCAGGTGAGTTTCCCTTATCCTCAGCAGTTCAAGTCTTAGCAAGTAGCAGTTGTTGTCAGCCGAGTATTCTCAACGAATTAAGTGTGATATTTTCGACAAAATGGGCTTGTTTCCCACAGGTAAATGTAGCCAGGCATGAGCAAGTGAGAGGCTTGTTTTCCCTAGCAGAGATTTTGCTTCCTCAGTGAAGTGGTCAGCGTATCCCCGGAGGAGCTGCGTCCTCTCCGGCAGGGTCCGATTATCAAGTTTGGAATGTTGTATCTCCAGTAGAGCAAAGCTTTGTCTTCATAAGAAAGTGAGTCCCCGGTAGGGTGGAAGTTTGTTCTCAGCGGAACAAGATAGAAGTGTTTCCCTCAGCGGTAGGATGGTTGGTAAACCAGTTTTATTCTCCAGCAGAGGCAACGTCGGTGACATCCTTTCCCCATGGAGTCGGTATTCAGGATTTTCTCCAGCAGAATGCGGTGCTGATTCCCTCGACAGAGTAAGTAGTGGAACAGGAGTCTGGGATTTCCCCAATAGATTCAAGTTCCCCGCAGGTGATATTTGATGTAATCCCAAGCAGAGTGGATTTTCTCCCCAAGCAGGATGGAGTTCTTTCGAAATGCCGCTCAGGGCTAGTTTCTTGAGCAGGATAGAGTCAATCTTCGGTGGTCGATTGTTTTTCCCCTGCAAAGACGGTTTCCTCAGCAGAAGGGGTTTGGTTTAAGCACAGAATTGCTTGTGTCCCCGCAGAGTTATTCAAGTTCCCAGAAGATTTAATCCCCAGAAATGTGGATTTCTCTTCCCGACATGGTTTGTTCTCTCTCCCCGGCAGAGTAGGTCTTTTCTCCCTAGCATTTATTTTGCTAGGTTGGTTCTTTTGCATTTGCATTTTGCATTAGCATCCTCCCAAATGCGCAACATTTCCATTTCTTATGGAGCATTACGTCATTTTCAAACATATGCATCTGAAGCATAAGCCAGGTTTGGTGTTTTGGGACCAGATTCTTTTTCAGTAGAGATTGTTTGAATCAAGGGGTTTTCATCAGGATGGATTTCTGGATCGGGTATTTTACCAGATTCTTCCCAGCTGAGTAGTTTGGGTGAATGTTTTTGCTTTCCCCAGGTGAGTCGCTTGCGAGTGTTTCCTTCCCTGGTCAAGCTTGTGGTTCTTTCCCAACAGAGTTGTTCTGACTTTTGGTTGGTCATCGTTGTTTATTTCAACTTTTGGTTGATGACCCAGTGGTGTTTGGATATTATTCCAACTTTTGGTGGTTATTCTTTATTTCTCTCAGCAGAGTTGAGGATTCCAACTTTTGGTTGGCACATAATTCAGATGATTGTCTTTGGTGATCCCAACTGTTGGTTGGTAATCTTTGGGCTTCCCCGAGCAGATGCCTCTATTTCAACTCTTGGTTGATAACCTTTATTGTTCTAACTCTTTGTTAGTAGCCGTTGTTCTAACTCTTGGTTAGTGGCCTTTTATTTTAACTCTTGGTTGATAATTCAGGATGATCATCTCAACTTTTGGTTGTTTCCCAACTTTTGGTTAGATGTTTTCCCCTGCGGTTGTCCAAACTCTTGGTTTGTGTTCCCTTTTTCCCCAGTAGGTTTGGTTTGGGACGTCTGTTATTGTTCCAACTTTTGGTTGGTAGTCTTCCTTTTTCCCCTGAAGAATCGTTATCTCAACTTTTGGTTGATAAGAAGATCTGGTATTTCCAACTTTTGGTTGGTAGTCCTCCCTTTATTCCACAGCGGAGTTGTTATCTCAACTTTTAGTTGATGAGGAGATTTGGCGTTTTCCAACTTTTGGTTGGTGGTTATGGTTTCTCTGGTAGGGTCAGTCATGGAAGTCGGTTCGTTTTCCAACTCTTGGTTGGTCGTCTTTGATTCCTCAGTGAGGTCGCCATATCCGGTGTGGTCGACTTGTTGACGATTTTCCAACTCTTGGTTGGTAACCTTGGTACTCTGGTTGTTGATTCCGACTTTTGGTCAGTATGCCTCCTCAGCGAAGTCGTCTCACTATGTAAATTGCAGTTAGTATGGATTCCGACTCTTGGTTGGTAGGGGTGGATTTATCCCCAAAGAATAACCCTTATCTCATCTTTTGGATGATGCAGTCAGATTGTCGTCCTGTGATGGATGTTGACTCCCTAGCAAAGTCGTCTCGTCACGGAAGTTCCGGTTGGTGTTGTGGTAATCCCGACTTTTGGTTGGTAGTGTTTGGGTTTCTATCCCATATCTTGGATGGAATTCTTTGATTGCAGGCTTTCGGTAGATGCTTGTTCTCCACAGAGTCCTCTGATTGGTCTACTCTTTCCCGAGTGGAGCGGCCACAAAGATGTTGGTTACTTTTTGTTCCTCAGCAGGTTTTGTTCCAACTCTTGGTTGTTATTCCGAGTTCACTATCCCGACTCTTGGTTGGTATTTTGTGAGAGAGGTTTGTCCCGACTCTTGGTATGCGTTGATGGTTTCGTCCCAACTCTTGGTTGGTATCCGTTGGTCCTTATTTCAAATCTTGGTTGGTACTTTTGGTTGTTCCCCAACTCTTGGTTGGCATCTTTTGGATGAAGTTCAGATTATGTTAGATCGTTATCCCCAGCGCGCCGTTTTCCGACTCTTGGTTGGTAGTTGCTGTTTTGCATTCCCACGGGGTGCAAATTTCTAGGTTCTTTGGTATTCAATCACCTTGTACTTTGAATGGTTGAAAGCGGATGCTTTTCCTTCCTTCAGGTCCAAGTTGCTTGAATAGGGGTAGTTGTAGCACCCCAAAATTTTCCTTTTGTTTTAACCTTAACTGACTTTTATTTCTTTGCATTTAGCATCTCGCATTGCATAGCATTTGTTCTCGAGGCATGGGATCAAGGCATTCCTGCGGCTCAGGTGCATTTTGGAGCAAAAGATTGAGCAGCAAACAGAGAGCATCAAAGGATCGGGCATTTATTTTGTCCAGCGGTCAGGCGACCGATTTTATTTTGCAGGTTAATTTTAGATCAAAAATCAGCACTCAGGCTCATGTCAAGTATTTTCACAGTGACAACGGTCAAAAATGAGGTTCAACAGCTAAACAGAGCTCCAGACAGTTGAAACGGGAAAACGGGCTGGTTTCCCACCAAAAGGCGCCAAATTCAAATTTTTTGAGGCATTAACCGGTTAACGCATATGGTTAACGGTTAACCATAGGAAAATTTGCCCAGATTCAAAGGTTTCTGATGCGTTAATCGGTTAACGCATATGGTTAACCGGTTAACCATAGCAGAATTTGCCATGTACGTGAATTTTCAAGTGGAGCTACTTTAGGATCCAATTTTGATCACTTGAAAGCTCATTTTTGCACTTGGGAAGGATCTAGAACATCATTTGAAACCAACTTCTAAGTCCTTGCTTTGGATCCCATACCAAGAGAGTATTTAAGTGATTTACTCCAAAGCAAGCCATTCTAACCTTCATAATTTCCATTTCAAATTCAGAGTTGATGAATTCTCTCTAAAATCTCTCAAACCTCCATAGCCAAAACCTTCAATCAAAGCTCATTTTCATTGGAACCAATGATTCTTCATTGGAATCAATAGATTCTTGACCATAATCCTCCATCTACCATCATCATTTGATCAATTCGCATCTTCAATTTTCGTGCAAGTTTGGATCTGAATCTGAAGTTAAATCTAGAAGCAATTATTTGAAGCTTTTTGACTCAAATTTGGTGGATCTTCATTCATACAACATCAATTATTATTGTTGTACCCCAAATTTTACCCTCAGATTAGTGATCGTTTTTGCATTTCATTTTTAACTAACTGTTTAACCAATTTATTCATTTTTTACGAAGTCAGGTTGTTGCAGAATTGTTCGAGAATTAGGAAGACTTGCAGTACCATATCATTTTCCTCTCCATGGGCTGCATAGGCATGGTTTGGCCTTACCTGAGAAGGAAGATTGTTAATGAAAGAGTTGTATGCTGGAAGTTTGAACTGTTTGTTTTGAAACAGGGAATATGGACACTTTGTTATAATTCAAAGCCAAATTTAAGTTTTGCATTCAAGCTGCAATTCCAAAGAAATCTTATATCAATATTCAGGCGGGGTTGCCGTGGTTATTAAAAGTCGTTGGTCCCAAAGAGTTCTTGGTGTTCCATTAAGGGTAAAATTCATGGGTTTGTTCATAAAGATCCAAATTTTTTTTATAGATTTGTTCAACAAGATCAAGGAGCAAACATTTTATGTTTGAAAGAGAAGATCCACGTAGGTCACCAAATATATAAATTCCAAGCTCAAAATCCAAGGGTCATATTAGAAGCATGTCTCTAAGAAGTTTAGTTTGGAGTGATCCAAATCCCAAAAATATCCTTAACTCGGTATTACCGGTTTGCTACTAATGGCCAGCATTTTCTTTGCTTCATTATAAACAATGACCAATGGCTTACGTATGATAACAAGACCATTAAAGTAATGAAGATTTATTACATTCTAGCAAAGCAAATAATATGAGGAGTGGAATAACAATGATGAGTGTTACTATAAGGATGCCTTGCTGCATTAATTCTCACGGTGATTTTGTGATGAATGTCTAAAGTAGTAGCATTAATTAGTTGGGAAGAATTTTTTTCAAAATTACACAGAACTCTGCTATACTAAGAATGAGTACAAGAAAAGTAGAATTTGCTTCATATACAAGGAACTTTTGTAATCTTCTCCTTCTCGCAACTTTGACGGTTTGACTTTGGAGGATTCATAATTGATGACAAAAATGCACAAGCACCTCCGCACCACAGTTTTCCATGATTATCCGCAATGGCGCCTGAAACTTACCAATTATGTGGTGAGTATCTTCATTCACAAACAGTTCCAAAAAAAAATTGTTGAGCAAAAGAGCTTGCAATTACCTTTTGTCTCATGTCGATGCTCCTAAACAATAACAGCAACCCCTGCTCATGACAACATCATTACAAAACGAAACAGGGTTAAAAGCATCACAACGATTTAAAGTGCATCAGTTCAAAATAGTCCCATCTATTCACCAGTTCAGAATTTCAATATGACTAACCTATCAATTCGATCTTAAGTCAACTCTCATCCAAAGAAATCTAACAAATATTGCAGTCTGCCTCATTCAAGAAAATGCCTCACTTTAGTAAAGACTACATCCAATATAATGGATACAAATAGAAAAAGACCAGGAAACTCACCATGATTATCAAGTTATAAATACATTCAAGCATGACATTATAGAGTAATGTTTTTAAATTTATTGTGTGCACAATAAGTGAAGGAGTTCTGAACATGTTTAAACTCAAATGGAAACCAAATCTCCTCACAGCATCAAACCTGTTTCAGACAAGAAAATATGAAAGAGGAAGATATCCTCAGAGATATTTATGCCCAAAATCAATGAAGAATCATATTGTCTAGACAAATATCAAACAGATTCAAGACAATATTCGTAACATTCCAAAAGTGTTTCAACACGTCCCAAACAGAATCATGTAAAAATGGAAATATGCTTATTACAAGACAAAGCCTGTTCAAAACGTCTTAAGCAAGATCCGACAAACTCTCTTCGCCTTCATTGCAAAATCATTTAATTTAATGTGCAGGGACTATAAAAGGAAGAGATTCACAGAGACAAAGGACGGACGAACATACAATTTGAAAAAAAACACTTCGCAACTAAAACGAAAAAGGAGGTGAAGAAACTTATCTTCGTGAATTCCTCAATCTAGCCTTCGTCATCGCTATAACCCCATTTCCGAAAACGCGCACCTCACCGCGAATTTCCTCCCACGCCCGCAAGCCTTCTTCGAAACCCCTCTCGCCGAAAATCGCCTCTGTCAGCGACGCAAGATCCGGAGATACCATCATCTCCTTTATTTTGGTAAAACGTTTGATACTTTGTGTGGGTTTTTATGTGTTTTCTTGATTATTCACAAGTTCGAAAATTAGGGGAAAGGCGTGTATCGGAAAGCAGAAAGAGATTGAAGATGAAGGAGAAGAGGATCGAGTGAGAGGAAGAGAGAACGGGAGGCGCCTCGTTCGTTTTAGGGCTAGGGTTTTCGGAACCCCCTCGTTTCATTTTCTCAATTTAGCCGGGTCGGGTCTGGGGATTCACCACCCAGCCCGACCCATCCTGTTTTTGTTTTATATTTTACGTTTTATTGTGTTTCTTTCATTCTTTATTTTCTGTTGTAATTATTTGTTATTTGTTATTAATAAAAATGCTAACCACTAACACACTAACCACACTAACCATATTAAAAATCAAAAATATTTTTTTAAATAACAATTGAAAATGTTTTTATCTAAAAAATAATAAAATAATAGTTTAATTTTATTTTTAAGTTAAATTTTAAATAAAAATAAGAGGGGCAAAAATAGTTTAATTTATTTTTAAATAGTTAATATTAATTTAATTTTCTCTAATAACATAAAAAAAAATAATAAGTATATATATAAAACTTTGCTAATCTCTAATCTTTTTTTTAGAACTTTAAAAATTAGTTTTATTATAAAAATAATTAATTTCTTCCTTAGTTCAAGAATAAACTTTAAAACCGAAATCTAACACCTTTTAATTTAATTAAACCAATTTTAACTTCTTCCTCTTAATTACAAATTCCATCTAATTATTGATTCTCACGTTGCCTAATTTTCCCTTAATCAAAATTCTCAAAATATTTAAAAGCAATTAGCCTCCTAATTTCCAACATCTCACTATTCATCACCATGTTCATATATCTTTGATATTATCCATTACGCTTTATTTTAATCCCCTCCGAAGGAAAGGTTACATAACTTGACCGCCGAGTCAATACTTCACCTTCACCCCATCCTAACCTTAGAATCCGAGTCGCTGTACTCATGCTTAGGCGTCCCGCCGTGGACATCCAACCTTTTATCCTAGCCTTAGGATTAGGATCCGTCGCACTCCACATAAGTTTCTCGCCGAGGAATACTTATCCCACACCCTTTTTAATTCAACCTTAACGTAGAAATAGGAGTCGTCGTACTCCAAAGTAAGTGCTTCCTTATGAACACTTACTTTCCCCCAGGAACCTTGACCACAGTCAAGAAGTTCCTCATCTCCCTCTGTGAGGGGAACTACGAATACTCTGATTCCATCACCTACCCAGGATACGTAGGCACAAGATGCGAGTCTTGGCGAGTATACTTAAGACTAACCACTTAGGTCCTTCTCTTCACCCTTTACCCTTAGCAATACCCTTAAGCAGATAACATAGCAATAACAACATTTAAAACAAGAGGTTCCTGTAGAGTACTACAGAAGTTTAGGATGCTAATACCTTCCCTAAACTTAACCAACCCCCGAACTTTAGATCTCCCCCCGTGTTGTGTTTACAATGCAAATTAGGTTTTCCCCTTTCTTTAACCTTTCCTTCGGATAAATCAAAGACCGGTTGTAAATGAATTAAGATTCAAGTTAATCAATAGCTTGACATCAAATTTTCACCGCAACAGAAAATGGCGACTTCATTGGGGAAACATCTGAGGGTTCCCCTAACTTGTTTTTTATTTTGCTTTTCTGTTTATTTTATTACTTTTTGGGATGATCCTTGAGTGGTGAGACAAAGTCCTATACCCGGATTTGAGTGAAATTAAGATAGGATGGTGATATATTCGATGAGGCTTATAGGGAGTGAGTCCCGACCAAGTCGACTCGAGAATCACCGCTCAGTTGAGACCCTTTTAAAAATGGTTCGGTTGAACGAGTATAGTCGTGAAAACTTTTACTATTTTTGATTGGAGTCATGATATTGAGGACCGTAGTTACCTTTAACCCCACTTTGGCCTTTATTAGGACGTAGTGCGAGACTATGAGGGAGTAGTCCCGAAATAGTGCTACGCGATACTACACTCAAAAGAAGTTCTCTTGAGAATATTATTAACCCCCGAGTTAGTTGGGAAGTTGATAATATCCGAAGGATGGGCTAATGACTTTGAGGACCTCTTTAGAACCTTGTTCTGCAGGTACAATTAACCCATAGTACTTACCATTCGGATTGGGTAGACCTTGGCTCCATTCATGTTCCTCTAACCTAGGACCTTTGTTGCTTTGTGTGTTTGTGCATAGCATCCAACATCATGTCATTTCTGGTTTCAAGGAACTCAATTGTCCTTATGCAAATTCAAAAAAAAATCCTACATTTCAAAGTCTAAACCTTTTTCAAGATTTCCTCGAAAATATTTGCAATCGACCGTTGAAATCCTTGAAACCAGCGCATTGCATTGCATCCTATTTTTGCATTTGCATTTTTCCCTCCGGTTTCTCAACTTTGGTTCTCTCGCTTCCAGTTCTGTCACCCTGAGTCCTTTGTATTAATACAACACCAGAGCTCAAGCTCGAAAAAATATGGCGGAGCAGAATCAAGAACTTGATCGTGTTAGCAACGAACTCGAAGACCTTCGTGGAAGTGTTGGGCAGATAATGGAGATGCTTCAGGTCATTAATGCAAGGATGGATACTCAGCCTACTGTTGTGTCCGAGATTACTCATACTGTTGTGGATCCTCAACCTGCTGTTACTACCGCGAGTGTACCTCCCTATGGTCTTCCATTTGGTTTTGTGTCTCTTCCTCCTGTGGTTTCTATTGCTCAATCGGCTCCTCAAGCTGTTTCTCTGGTTTCCGAAGCTCCTCAAATGATTCCGACCTTTACACCAGTTATTGTTCACACTCGTGTGCAGCCTTACTTTAATGAGCCGGTTTATGATATTCCTGACATGAAGGACGACGAAGATGAGCGACATGAGAATGTTGAAATCAACGACAAAAGGCTGAGAATGATGGAAGGTGACCAAATCTTTGGTGCTACCGCCATAGATGTCTGCTTGGTATTTGGATTGGTTATTCCCCAAAAGTTCAAAACTCCGAGCTTTGACCTATATGAAGGTGCTACTTGTCTGAAAAGTTATTTGATAATGTACTACCGTAAAATGGCAGCTCACGTTGAGAACGATAAGCTAATGATACATTGTTTCCAGGATAGTCTGAAAGGTGCTTCCTCAAAATGGTACCTAACTTTGGATCAGTCCCGTATCAAATGTTTTCAAGATCTGTCGGATGCCTTCATTAAACACTACAAGTATAACATGGATCTGGCTCCTGATCGAAGACAACTGCTTAGTATGTCCCAGAAGAGTTCAGAGTCATTCAAACAGTATGCTCAGAGGTGGAGAGAGATTGCTTCACAAGTGGAACCTCCTCTGACCGAGAAGGAATTAGCCGATTGGTTTGTTGACACGGTGCGTCCAGAACTCTACGAGAGAATGGTTGGTAGTGTATCTTCTAACTTTTCTGACATTGTTGCCGTGGGTGTAAAAGTGGAATTGGGTCTGAAAAGTGGTAAGATGTCAAGTGTTGTTGGTAGTTCAAGCTCCAAAGATCAAGCCAAGAAACCTTCGTTCAGTTCTCAGAAGAAGAAAGAGGGTGAAACTGATGTTGTATCTGCAGGAAGACGAAGAAATCAACCTTATTATGTTCAACAACAAGGTTATCCTGTGCAGTATGCTCAACAACCTTATATGGTCGTTGTTACTCCCGCATTCAACCAGCAAATGCCTACTTATCAGCCTGTGCAACCGGCTCCTATTTATCCGCCTCCGGTATATCAACAACCTCCTGGTTATCAGCCTGCACAAGCTTCTACCAACTATCAACGAGCGCCCAACGCTCCTGCATATCAGTCAAAGAATCAAGCACCTTGCCAGAATGGTCCCAACAAGAGACAACACAAGTAGTGTCCTCCCATTCCGATGACTTACACCGAGTTGTACCCCTCACTAGTACAACAAGGTTTGATTACTACCAGAGCTTTGGGTCCACCTCCTAATCCTCTACCATCTAATTACAACACCGCCGCTCATTGTTTATTTCATGAGGGTGCGCCAGGTCACAATCTAAATGGTTGTTACGCTATTAAGCATCTTGTTAAAGAGTTAATGGAAAAGAAGATCATGTCTTTTGATGATCCTCATCCGAATATCAAGAGCAATCCTTTGCCTAACCATGGGGCTGTTAATGCTATTGACAATTCCTCTGATGAAAGCCTTATACTTGATGTTGCTCAGATCAAGACTCCTCTTCGGGTTTTCCATTCTAAGCTGTTTGAAGCCGGTTTAGTGTCTACTTCTCATGTTGTTTGTGCAAGGTGTGATGTCAGTATCAAGGGTTGTTTGTGGGTTCGAAATGATATTCATAAATTGATCAGTGATGGTTTCTTACAAGTGGTTAATGAAGTAAAGAAGGATGAAGTTGCTATGGTTGAGCCCGTCTTCAATTTACCAGAGTCAAATACTAAAGTGTTGGTGTTTAGTTTGCCAAGGTCGAGTGTTGTAAAGCCCGTGTTCAACATACCGAAGCCTGTGACTCCTATAGTGAATCAGCCGAAGCCGGTGATCATTCAGAAGCCAAGTCTGTTTCATTTCAGTGATCCTAAAGCTGTACCCTGGAAGTACGACGTGACTATGATTGACAAAGAATCTAGGAAGGTTATTCTGAGGGAAGAATTGAAGACTGCTATTGAAAATGTGACAAATATAGATGGGGCAAGCAGGATGACTCACAGTGGCCGTATCTATACTCCCCAATTCAACGAAAGCTCATGTCGCTCAGGATATTACTACCGGACAATTTGATAGTGTGATCGCCAACATTACCGCCTGCAACACTCTCTGCTTTAAACGAAGAATTACCGAGAGAAGGTCAGAATCACAACCGTGCCTTACATATATCAGTGAAATGTTTGGAGGATAACTTATCAAGAGTGCTTGTGGATACCGGTTAATCTCTGAACGTCTTACCCAAGAGAGTTCTTGCTAAGTTGGCTTATAAAAAGACTATGATGAAGCCTACTTCCTTGATTGTCAAAGCCTTTGATGGTTCTCGCAGATCCGTAATCGGAGAAGTGGAGCTACCGATCTTAATTGGACTGCATGTATTCAACATCACTTTTCAAGTAATGGACATCAATCCCAATTACAGTTGTCTACTTGGAAGACCTTGGATCCATGCCGCTGGGGCAGTAACTTCAACTCTGCATCAGAAGATGAAGTTTGTGGTCGATGAAAAGTTGGTTATCATACATGGCGAAGAGGATCTGATGGTCAGCAACCTATCTTCTTTCCGTTATATTGAGGATGATGAAGACGCTTTGGAAACTTCTTTCCAAGCACTTGAGATCGCCAATGTTGTCCTATTGGAAGTTGAGGAAACAGTGGGCCAGAGTAATCCATCTTTTGAATCTTTCAAGAGCACCCAATCAACAATTGACAGGGGCATTCCTGAGGGTTGGGGAGAAGTGATCGACATCAAGGCCAAGACTAATCGGCACGGGTTGGGTTACAAACCAACTCATGATAAAGCTTCTACAACTGTCAAAGGGCGTCCGAAGACTGTCCAAGAGGTGTTTGTCAGTGGAGGTTTCCAAGTCAATGCTATCAACGATGATGATGATGATGAAGACCTGAGCAACCTGGTATTCAAGAGCGATGCAGTTTTGAGCAACTGGGAAGCTATAGAGATTCCTGTGAATTTCCCCATTTCAAAGTAATTTAATGTTTTCATTTACAGTTTTCAAAATTCCATAGCTATGCCCGAAGCTATTGGATAATTTGTAGGGACGCCTTTTCACTTTCTAAAATGATATTAATAAATGCATTTTGTTAAAATCCTATTTGTTCACTCGCGTTTTTTGTTTTTAAAATGAAATTAGAAAACCTTTTCAAAAACTACAAAGCATTTTATTCCTCGTGCATTTTCCTTGTGCATTTAATAAAATAAGCCCAAACATTGCAGTGATATCCAAAAACTTGTTGAATCTGACGACCCTGCTTTTACTCTTGACTGGGATTCACCCATTTATCAAGCTGAAGATGAGGGTGATGAATATTTTGAAGTACCCGCTGAACTGGAAAAATTGGTTGAGTATGAGTACACCGAGCTTCAACCATACAAAGAGCAGGTAGAGTTGATTAATCTTGGCACTGATGAAGATAAGAAAGAGGTCAAGATTGGTGCAGCACTCGGGGCCGAGGTCAAGCAGAGATTGGTAAAGCTTCTAGAGGAATATTCTGATGTGTTTGCATGGTCGTATCAAGATATGCCTGGTTTAGACACTAATATTGTAGTTCACAAGCTGCCACTTAAGCCAGAATGTCCACCTATCAAGCAGAGACTTCAAAGAACAAGACCTGACATGGCTCTGAAAATTCGAGATGAGGTTAAGAAACAGCTTGATGCAGGTTTCCTTACAGTTGCGAAGTATCCTGATTGGGTAGCCAACATTGTTCTAGTGCTCACAAAGGACGGTAGAGTCAGAGTGTGTGTAGACTACAGGGATTTGAACAAGGCGAGCCCAAAAGACGATTTCCCTCTGCCGCATATTGATACACTTGTTGATAATACAACCAGTTTTGAAGTGTTCTCTTTTATGGATGGTTTCTCCGGTTACAATCAGATCAAGATGGATCCTGCCGACAGAGAAAAGACCACTTTCATTACTCCTTGGGGGACCTACTGCTACAAAGTTATGCCCTTCAGTTTGAAGAACGCAAGGGCAACATATCAAAGAGCTATGGTCGCTCTCTTTCATGACATGATGCATAAAGAGATCGAAGTTTATGTTGATGATATGATTGCAAAATCCCAAAGTAAAGAGGACCATTTGGATCATTTTCCGAAACTGTTTGAACGACTGAGGAAGTACCAGTTGAAATTGAATCCTGCCAAGTGTACCTTTGGGGTGAGATCTGGAAAACTACTTGGTTTTATCGTCAGCCAACGAGGAATTGAAGTAGATCCCGATAAGGTTCGAGCCATTCAGGACATGCTAGCTCCACAAACTGAGACACAAGTGAGATGTTTTCTTGGATGACTAAACTATATCTCCAGATTCATTTCTAATATGATTGCTACCTGTGAGCCGATCTTCAAATTACTCTGCAAGGGTCAGGTTGTTGATTGGAATTCTGATTGTCAGCAAGCATTTGAGAAGATCAAGGGTTATCTGCAAGAACCTCCTATCTTGATTCCTCCTATTCCCGGAAGACCATTGTTCATGTACCTTACTGTTCTTGGGAAGTCTATGGGTTGCGTATTGGGTTAACACGATGAGATTGGATGAAAATAACATGCCATTTACTACTTGAGCAAGAAGTTTACTAATTGTGAGAGCAGATATTCACTTTTGGAGAAGACTTGTTGTGCATTAACATGGGCTGCTAGGCGTCTCAGGTAATACATGATTTGTCACACTACTTTGTTGATCTCGAAAATGGATCCAATAAAGTACATTTTTGAAAAGCCTGCTCAGACTGGAAGACTTGTCCGTTGGCACATGTTGTTATCAAAATACGACATCCAGTATGTGACTCAGAAAGCTATCAAAGGTAGTATCTTGTCAGATTATCTTGCGGATCAACCAGTTGAAGACTATGAGCCTTTCAAGTTTGACTTTCCTGACGAAGACTTTATGTTAGTAAAGGATTATAAAGAACCAGGTCCTGATGAGGGTCCCGAGCCGGGTCTCTGTTGGAAGAAGATGTTTGATGGTTCCTCTAATTACAATGGGCATGGCATAGGCGCCGTTCTGTTGAATCCAGAAGGTGGTTATACCCCATTCATAGCCAAGTTAGACTTCGAATGTACCAACAATATCCCAAATATGAAGCATGCATTCTTGGCCTTGAAGCAGCTATTGACCTCAGAATTAAAATTCTTCAAGTGAGTGGAGATTCAGCTTTGGTTATTTATCAAGTTACAGGTGAATGGGAGACCAGACATGACAAGTTAATCCCATATAGAGCCTACATTGTTGAAATGATCGAGTACTTTGATGAGATCACTTTCAAACATGTTCCAAGATCTGAAAATCATATTGTCGATGCTCTAGCCATGTTAGCCTCAATGTGGAAAGTCATATTCGTTAATGATGCTACCCTTATTCGAATTGAACGCAAGACTGAGCCTGCCTATTTTCAGATGGTTGAAGAGGAAACTGATGATAAACCATTGTTTCATGATATTAAGAACTACCTGCTCAAGCAAGAGTATCCAGCCGATGCTACCACTCTCGAGAAGAAGACTTTGAGAAGACTAGCATCCAAGTTCTTCATCAGCAATGATGTGCTATACAAGAGAAACTACGACATGGTTCTGCTTAGATGTGTTGACAAATGTGAAGCAGACATGTTACTTCAAGAGATTCATGAAGGAAATTTTGGAACTCATGCCAACAGTTATGCTATGTCTAAGAAGATTCTGAGAGCTGGATATTATTGGTTAACCATGGAATCCGATTGCATCTAATATGCCAGAAAATGGCATAAGTGCCAAATCTATGCTGACAAGGTCCACGTACCTCCAACACCGTTGAATGTTTTATCTTCACCGTGGCCTTTCTCAATGTGGTGCATTTACATGATTGGGGAAATTGAGCCGAAAGCTTCCAACGGCCACCGATTCATTCTGGTTGCTATTGATTACTTCACCAAATGGGTAGAAGCTGCTTCCTACGCCAACGTGACCAAGCAAGTGGTTGCCCGCTTCATCAGAAAAGAGATTATTTGCCGTTATGGAATTCCAAGTCGGATCATAACAAATAATGGTACCAATTTGAACAATAAGACTATGAAGGAGTTGTGCGAAAGTTTCAAGATTGCACATCACAATTCTTCTCCCTACCGTCCTAAGATGAATGGAGCTGTTGAAGCTGCGAACAAGAACATTCAGAAAATCCTGCAAAAGATGGTCAAGACTTACAAAGACTGGCATGAAATGTTACCATTTGCTTTGCACGGATACCGAACTTCAGTGCGAACTTCAACAGGAGCAACCCCTTTCTCATTGGTGTATGGAATGGACGTCATCCTCCCCATCGAAGTTGAGTTACCTTCCTTACGGGTATTGAGGGAAACCAAGCTTGATGAAGCCGAATGGATTCAAGACAGATTTGACTAGCTGAATCTTATCGACGAGAAGCGCATGACAGTTATGTGCCATGGTCAGTTATACCAAAAACGGATGAAGAGAGCCTTTGACAAGAAAGTCTGAATCCGTGAGTTCCATCAGGGAGAGCTCGTACTCAAGAAAATATTGCCAGTTCACAAAGACATGCGTGGGAAGTGGATGCCCAACTATGAAGGCCCATTTGTTGTAAAGACAATCTTCTCCGGAGGATTGCTAATTCTCACAACAATGGATGGTGAAGAGCTTGCACATCCTGTGAACTCTGATGCAGTCAGAAAATATTATGCCTAAAATAACCCGCTAAGTCGAAAACCTGGAAAGGCGACTTAGGCAACAATGGGTGTCCCGGTGGATCATAACCTATGAAGGAGATCCAGGAAAAAATAAGGGATGAAAATACAAAAAAAACTTAGCTTGCTAAGCTGAAAACCTGAAAGGGCGGCTTAGGCAAAAATGAGCGTCCCGGTGGATTGAAAACCCGAAAGGGCGATCCAGGCAAAAGTTAGGGACAAAGGCATTTCACTGCATTAGATGACGCCGAGCATCAAAGAACATTTTACAGAAGATAAATTCCAATCCAATCGCTCTTGTCAGAAGCCGGATTTTTGGTAGTCTCAGTTACTAGTGTCAGTAGAGGTCGTTGGATTCAATGTAACCCTTCCCCACTTGCCAATTTCAAATGTAATTTTCCATGGAGCTCTGCCCTTAGCAAGCTACCATTCTTTAATAAGTTAAAACCCTTTGCAATTCAGTTTTTTGTCATTTATACTATCTCTATTTTCCTTTTTTTAGGCAAATTGCTATTTGTTGATAATAATTTTGAAAGTGAAGAGTTTTCTAAACTTAAAACTGTTTTTGAAGACGCTTTTAAAACATATAAAGTTGCTTTGACTTGTGGAAATCTCTGAAGGATATCTCCCTTTCCCCAATAAGTCTCATTGTTGTAGAAGAACTTTTAAACCTTTGCCTCAGCACGAGTCCCCAGCGAGACTATAAGCTAACAACGCTTTCAGACAGAGCCAGAAATATTCCCCAGGAAATGGCCATGCTTTCCTAAGAAGTCGAGATGCTTTCCCCAGGAAGCTGATGTACTTCTCCAGGAAGCTGCTACTTTCTCCATGAAGCTTCCTAGCCCCACACTTCCCCAATGAAGCGGATATTTATTTTATCCCTCAAAAGTCTCTATTCCTAAGATGACTCTCCCAGCGAACAGGTTTTCTTTGAGCAGAAATTTAGATCCATGATGGAAATCCTCCAGTGAAGTCATGATATTATATCCCCAAGTGGAATTTTGTTCTCCCCAGAGAATTTGAAACTTTGAAGCAAGATTTAGTTCCGCCATTAACTTTCCTATCCCTTGATAGATGTACTGTTGCAGAGAATGCCGGGTATTCCCGTCGAGATGTTTATTTCATCTCATGTTTCCTCCTCCGCTCGTCGGTTGTGTCAGCATGTGCATGAGCATAAGCATAAGCATTTCGCATACTCCTTGCATTCTTGCATTTTCATACGCATTAACATACGCTTTAGCATCTGCATGTTTTCTATCCTTGTTGTCTTTTTTCGTGGCTACCGCCAAGTAACTGGGTTTGTCCGTTCTCTCCAAATAGAGTCTTCAACCTTAAGCATAAAAAACTTACTATGTTTTAGCTTCCCCACAGAGTTCAACCCTCGTGGATGATGGTTATTTCAGTTATCTTTTCTGCGCCAGGAATAGACAATCCCCATTTGAGTTCACCCCCTCAATGGAGTCTTGTTTGACAGTTTCTTTCTAACTCGATTCTAGATTGAACTTCGGTCCCTGTCGGTCGCCGAACATACCTGGACGTGCATTTATTTTGCACTATCTATCAAGAAGAGCCATTTTACAAACTTCAGAGATATGCGATAGTTCTCACCTGAGAAGCTTATCACTACAAGCAAAGGTACACAACAGTTCCCGCCTGAGAAAATGACCCTTTCCTCATTATGACTAGCAACAAGTTACCGTCACCTTAAGACGTTGAGTCGCCGTACTCATTCTTAGGTGTCCCGCCGTGGATATCTTATTACCTTAAACCTTGAGACGTTGAGTCGCCGAACTCATTGTTGGGCGTCCCGCCGCTGACATATCCTTTCCTAAACCTTAAGACGATGAGTCACTGTACTCATTCTTGGGCGTCCCGCCGTGGACATACCATTTCCTAAACCTTAAGATATTGAGTCGCCGTACTCATTCTTAGGCGTCCCGCTATGGACATTTTTTTACCCTTTTCAAGTAAAGGAAGAAGCTGAGCCCCGTTCATAGAATGCAAACCTTGAAGTATGGGGGAGGTTTATTTTACCCTTTAGTAAAAGAAGAAACTGAATCATTTCAGGGAGCAGCAGACCTTGAAACATGAAGAAGTTTATTAACCCTTTCTAAATGAATCATTTAGTTAAAGAAGAAGCTAAATCATATTTTGATCATGGAAGCTTACCCTTATCTTAGAGTATCAGCCGGTCATGCCTAAACCTGTTGAGCCGTACTCTCAGATACTCCCTAGTGGAGGTCGTCTCGCCGGTGCCATCTTCATTGAGGATCTAGTTTCTAAAGTGTCAATTGGTCATGCCTGAACCTGTTGGTCCATCAACCTGTTGACCCTTTCTTCTTTTTTTTGCTTATTTCCCCAGTGGAGGTCGTCTCGTCGGTGCCATCTCTATTGAGGATCCATTCTTAAGTGACAACTGGTCATGCTTGAACCTGTTGATCCATCACTTTAGATTTCCCCAGTGTCGTGTTGTTTCCCTAATGCGTCGTCTCCCCTAGTGTGTGTTTGCTCGTTGCGTCGTTCCCCTGTGTCGTCGTCTCGTCTGCATCCTTGTATTTATCATTTCTCATCATATGCATCATTTCTGGTTCATAGCATTGTCAACATTTTTGTTTTGTCCATAGCATCGCATATCACTGCATCTAAGGGCAAAATTTTCGGTTATCTATATTTAAATCCCTTTCACCATGGTTTCTCGAGCCTTCGTCGCTCAAATCATCCGGTGAAGTTATTTAAATAGGGGAAACTGTTGTACCTCAAATTTTACCCTCAGATTAGTGATCGTTTTCTCATTTCATTTTTAACTAACCGTTTAACCAATTTATTCATTTTTTACGAAGTCAGGTTGTTGCAGAATTGTTCGAGAATTAGGAAGACTTGCAGTACCATATCATTTTCCTCTCCATGGGATGCATAGGCATGGTTTGGCCTTACCTGAGAAGGAAGATTGTTAATGAAAGAGTTGTATGTTGGAAGTTTGAACTGTTTGTTTTGAAATAGGGAATATGGACACTTTGTTAGAATTCAAAGCCAAATTTAATTTTTGCATTCAAGCAGCAATTCCAAAGAAATCTTATATCAATATTCAGGAGGGGTTGTCGTGGTTATTAAAATTCGTTGGTCCCAAAGAGTTCTTGGTGTTCCATTAAGGGTAAAATTCATGGGTTTGTTCACAAAGATCCAAAAAATTTTTATAGATTTGTTCAACAAGATCAATGAGCAAACATTTTATGTTTGGAAGAGAAGATCCATGTAGGTCACCGAATATCTAAATTCCAAGCTCAAAATCCAAGGATCATATTACAGGCATGTCTCTAAGAAGTTTAGTTTGGAGTGATCCAAATCCCAAAAATATCCTTAACTCGGTATTACTGGTTTGCTACTAATGGCCAGCATTTTCTTTGCTTCATTATAAACAATGACCAATGGCTTACGTATGATAACAAGACCATTAAAGTAATGAAGATTTATTACATTCTAGCAAAGCAAATAATATGAGGGGTGGAATAACAATGATGAGTGTTACTATAAGGATTGTCGCTACCGCGAAAATAAGGTGCCGGCAAAACAGAAGAGTCGCCACCTTTCGTTATTTATCCCTCCGAACGGGAAAGGAAACGATCAGAAAAACCTGACGAAAAGGTATAAGACAAGGTCATCGCAACCATTGTCTGGGTTCGGGAGTCGGTTACGCAAGGGGAAGGTATTAGCACCCCTCACGTCCATCGTACTCGATGGGATCCACGCTTGTTGTGTTTTATCTGACGAGTTGGTTTTATCTATCTACCTATCAAGGCTGGCTTAAAAAGAAAACAAAATGACTCGGCAAAGCGTCGCACTTTATGCTTACGTATTCTCATCAAAGAATGAGAAATCAGAGTCATCGTAGTTCGGCTAACTACGGGTTACGGCGAAGGTGGCTCGCCAATACATCAGTATTATGCCTACGTACTCTCAACAGCTATGAGAGATCAGAGCTTACGTAGTTCGGGATAATACGGATTACGGGGATTCAGATTCATCTGTTTTATTGAGTAGGGTTAACAAACAGTTCCAGCATTTTGGTGTACGCAGCTCGACCCTTGGAGACTTAGGCGTTACCGTTTGCGGTAGAGCTGAGAGTTAACGACACTCTTTTCTTCAGAAAAGCTTCCTTTGAATTATGGGCCCACGGGGCAAAAAGGTTTGAAGTTTGTTTTCTGTCTTTTACGGAAGAACTGTTTTTTATGGTTGTTTGCAACTAATATCGCACTAGAGACTATGACTTGAGAGTGAATGTGTCGCATGTCACCCAAAGGGTGCCATACTAAACATCCAGACTGTTGAAAAGAAACTCTCCAACAATCCTTTCTCAGACAGCTTAAGGCTCGTAACGTACGACATCAGTTAACCTTTATTACTGTATTTTAATTTGTTTCGAGATGAGAAGAGAGAACAGGCTCAACTACGGGGAGACTATCAAGTCATAATGTTGTCATGCCAAGGATTCATCCTATGGTTGAGGTTTGAAATAGGGAACTCCTAGAAGTTATCATGCATAGGTTTCAACCTAAAGTTATATCATCACTTCCTTATCAAAGGAAATGAGATTCCTAGGGGATCATGTCAATGATAAACAGAAACAGATAAAGCATCAGCTCAAACAGTAAACAGTAAACAACTGTAAAGTGCATGCAATGCAAGTGAGGGAGGAAATGTGTGTGGGGCATCAGCCTCCACAAGCTCATCTCAACCTCAAGCCAGATATGAATAACTGCAATCATAAAGGAAAATGAAATGAAAATGCTATCAAGCAAGATATGAGTGACTGTAATCATACAGAGGAAGTAAAATGCTATCAAGCAAAATAAACCACATAGGCAAGGGAGCAGGGCTCTACCGAAAACCCGCAAGCAAAGCCATACAATAAAAATACAAGCAGAGGGAGCAACTCAACCTCTAGTGCAATCATGCTCCTAGCTTAACACAATATAAATATGAACTCATCCTAATGCATCAAGCAAATCAAACAAGTCACATCCAATACAGTTGCACAGAAAGCAAACAGACAAGAAAAGAAAGCAGATCAACCACTCCTACAGCTTCTCAGCAAAGCACTCTCTTGACAGCAGTTCAGACCTCAGCCTTCAACTGTTCTTCAAGTCTTTCATCTTCCATAGCAAGCATCAACTTGCTTCTTCAAGCTTTCAATACATCCATCATAAGTATCAACTTATTCTCCCTTCTTTAGGCCTCAGCTCCAAAGTGAACTCCACCTTCAGGCCTCAATCCTAATATCAAGTATCAATTTGCCCCTTCAGGGATTTAATGCATTAAACTCACAAGTATCAACTTGCTTCTTCCTCAAGCTTCAGCTTCTTAATTCAATCTTCAATGAATTCCTCTCACAAGTATCAACTTTCTCTTCATCTTCTTCAAGCTTCAGCTCTTCCCTCAATCTCAACTGGATTCTCTTCACAAGTGTCAACTTGTTCTTCATCTTCTTCAAACACAAAGAAGTATCAACTCCTATCCTCTCCAATATTCTTCAAGCAAGGAACTCCATCCTCTAGCAAGGGTGAAAGATTCATCTAACAAGAGCAAAATTTGGATGATTGGTAGCAGAGTGAAGACCAAAGGTCACCACTAAGCATCCTGTCATCAGAGAAAGGGACCCTCAAAGGTTCTACCAACTTGTAGAGAGCCACACATCCTACCAAAGGAGGGATGAGGCCTTTACAAATGGACCTTACATCATAGGGAAGAATGGAAGTGATCAACATCTTCCATGTTTATGAAGGAAGAGAATCTACCTAGAAGCTCTGCCTACAAACCCTAATCTTAACACCTAATCAACACTACACCAAAAGAAGGGAAGATCTTCACATACAAGCTTCTTCAAGAATTCCATGATAGCCCAAACTTGTCTTCAACATCATCTAAGAGCAAGAGAGGCAAAACCCTAATCTAAGGGAACTAGAGAAACCAATCTAATTGAATTAGTGCATTAGAATCATCTAAGGTTAGCACCTAAACTAAAATCAAACAAAAATAGTAAACCATATTGTAAATTCCTACAAAACTTCCTAAGGGATCCTAATTCAATCATGAATCTACCATACAAAAATCAGAGGTTGAATCATCCACCAAGTTCTAGAAATAAAACCTAAATCACAAGGTATCAACCATAAACCCTAAAAATGGAGCCCCTAAAGTTTCAACTTAAAACTACCACTTACATTCATCACAAAAATGTGAGAAAACTCTAGGGGGAACATGCATATCTATGCTAGCTACACACAAAAAATCAAGGCAAAAATCATCATCACATGATCAAACCACATTCAACAAAATCAAGCACCAACCATGGCTATTTTAATATCAATTAAAATGTACAAATGCACATAAAATCAGAAAATAAATGAAATGCTAATATTTTTCATCTAAAAAAAACTAGATTCAATCATGAATCCATGGAAAAAAGAATGGAATTAATTGATTCATTTTTCAATTTTTTAGGGATTATTCAATAACCATGAATGAAATGAGAAATTAAAAGAAAATCAAAAGAAAATTATAAACGCGTGGTGTAGGTAGCAACATAATTCAGTTCATTTCAGGGTTGGGCCAAAAAAGGGGGTGTGAGTATCAACTATTGACTTAGGCCCACCCAGATTACATTAATGAAACGCTGCGTTTGAACATAACTCAGAATTCTCCCCAAAATGAAAACCACTCGTGGCCGTTGGATCCCTCACAGGTCAAAGTCTTCAGCCTAATCCAATGGCTCTGGGATCATCTTCTTCCTTTTGAATTTCTGAACTCCCTCCATCTGCGCACGCTTGAGTCACCGCCGGTGACTTCTCCGATCAACCATCCCCAACCCTAACTCTCTCTAGAATCCTCCATTTCAAATGGTCTCTACACGAAACTTGTCCCAAATTTCATAAGGAATCTTCCTATGCTACTTAATCATTCTAAAAGTTCAAGATTTGCAAGAACACGATCTCAACCGAAAATGGCATAAACCCTAATTGGTCACTAATCTCCAAATTGATGATCCATAAACCTTCCTACATCAATCTACGATGCATCTAACATAACAATTCCTATTAATTCTACTTAAATTAAGCCATGGAATAAGAATTGCATACCTGGTAAAATCGTGTGAACAGAGTGGTTGAATCTTCAAATCAACCCTCAAGAACCTCCAGACTCCTTCACTAGCCTCCAAGGAAGGTTCTGTATGCAACCAAATGGATTGAAATACTCTGAACCTTTGAACCCGACTATGAGTTGCAGGTGAATAAATCCAAGTGCCAACTCCCAATTCTCCCACGATCTTGCCTTGAATTTGATCTGAAATCACTCTCTAAACCTAGAGCAAGCTATTGGGATCAATATCTTGGATTGAAATGGCTTCAAACCTTGTAACAGATTTTGATTTGCAAGAAGAAAGTTCACAATGCAATCTCACTCTCCTCTCTCAATTCTCACCAACCTTCACTCTGAACCACTTCATAATCATATATAGAACATGACTGAATGATCTAGAAAGTTCTAGATCAATCCAATGAGTATTTCAATATCTCATCTCACTTGAAATCTCATGATATGCTATGTGTATGACAGTCCTTGCGGCAACTTGTATTCATTATGCTCTTCATCCAAATTCTCTCCAAATGAGATTATGAAAGTGCTAGGATGTGTTTGGACCTTGGTTTTGATCTTATGAGAAGTTTGGCATATGTTACTTAAGTCTTAAGCAAGCAAAAGCAACTCCATGATTTTGACCTCAAATGAAAAAAGTAATATTGCCAATGTCTTTAAAATGTCATTTCTGATTAAAATGACATATTACATGCCTTATCTTGGCCTTGAAATGAAAAATCCCAAATTTGGTCATTTTAATGAACTTTAATTCTTCCTTTTTTAAGTCAATTTTGCAATCTTGAGTTACAAGCAATTACAACCTCTCATGACCACTTGACTAGCCTTAAAACATCATTTTGAACAAGTTTTATGTTGAACATTTTCCCATTTGAGGCTTGCAACTAGGAGTTATGGACTTATGCTTGAAATGACCTGTAATATCCAAATGACCAAAATACCCTTGACTTGTCAAAGCCATAATTTGAGTTCTAAAAATCCTATAAAGGACTTCTAGTACTCTCTAGAAAGCTAAGAGGATAAGGAACAACATTCATGTTGACCAAAAGTTCATAGGAATCATCCTTCTAGGGCAAAAGTTTCATGCAAGTTGGGTAACTTTAAAGCTCCAAATTCACATGCCTCAGATGACCTGTAACTTGTCAAAGTCATAACTTGAGTTCTACAAATCCTATCAAGGACTTCTAGTACTCAAATTAAAGCTAAGATCATCCCCTACAACAATCATGTTGAGGGTAAGATGAGATGTCAATCACATCTCGAGCTAAATTGCCTTGAAGATAGGGGTCAAGCTAGGGGATTTTACACTGTCAAGCCTTAGAAACCCTAGCTTGAAACTTCTCAAACTATTCAATCATGATGAGTTGACCTTGGAATCATCCTTATAACATCACAGTGTATCAATCCATGATCACATGGCTCTTGAATTAGGTCTCAACCTTCTTCAAATCTTTAGTTGACTTAGGGTTGACCCAGTCAAACCCTAACTGCACCAATCATGGTTGAGTCTTCTTAAACTTGCACAATGGCCTGTCTAGGCATCAAAGTGATCTTCAACACTTCTCATGAGCTCTCTCAAGACCTCAAGTCCATCTTCATGGCTTTAGAATCATCTGATGGCTTCCCACAACTCTCAAGTTAGGAGACACACCCTCTTGGTTTCAACCACTCTTTCTGAGGATCTTTCAACTTCTCTGACAAGGATATCAACCCTTGAACACTTGAATAACCTGCTTAACTTATTTCAAACTCTTGTGTAGCCCTTTATTGGTAATCATACCTCTTGATCTCCTACATACATATCAATGAAATGCAAAGGATAATGCTAATGTGAATGAAATGAAACACAAGCTAGGTAAAGAAATGTTGGGAAAATTTTGGGGTGCAACAAGGATGCCTTGGTGCATTAATTCTCACGGTGATTTTGTGATGAATGTCTAAAGTAGTAGTATTAATTAGTTGGGAAGAATTTGTTTCAAAATTACACAGAACTCTGCTATACTAAGAATGAGTACAAGAAAAGTAGAATTTGCTTCATATACAAGGAACTTTTGTAATCTTCTCCTTCTCGCAACTTTGACGGTTTGACTTTGGAGGATTCATAATTCATGACATAAATGCACAAGCACCTTCGCACCACAGTTTTCCATGATTATCTGCAATGGCGCCTGAAACTTACCAATTATGTGGTGAGTATCTTCATTCACAAACAGTTCCAAAAAAAAATTGTTGAGCAAAAGAGCTTGCAATTACCTTTTGTCTCATGTCGATGCTCCTAAACAATAACAGCAATCCCTGCTCATGACAGCATCATTACAAAATGAAACAGGGTTAAAAGCATCACAATGATTTAAAGTGCATCAGTTCAAAATAGTTCCATCTATTCACCGGTTCAGAATTTCAATATGACTAACCTATCAATTCGATCTTAAGCCAACTCTCATCCAAAGAAATCAAACAAATATTGCAGTCTGCCTCAATCAAGCAAATGCCTCACTTTAGTAAAGACTACATCCAATATAATGGATACAAATAGAATAAGACCAGAAATTCACCATGATTATCAAGTTATAAATACATTCAAGCATGACATTATAGAGGAATGTTTTTAAATTTATTGTGTGCACAATAAGTGAAGGAGTTCTGAACATGTTTAAACTCAAATGGAAACCAAATCTCCTCACAGCATCAAACCTGTTTCAGATAAGAAAATATGAAAGAGGAAAATATACTCAGAGATGTTTATGCCCAAAATCAATGAAGAATCATATTGTCTAGACAAATATCAAACAGATTCAAGACAATATTCGTAACATTCCAAAAGTGTTTCAACACGTCCCAAACAAAATCATGTAAAAATGGAAAGATGCTTATTACAAGACAAAGCCTGTTCAAAACGTCTTAACCAAGATCCGACAAACTCTCTTCGCTTTCATTGCAAAATCATTTAATTTAATGTTCAAGGACTATAAAAGGAAGAGATTCACAGAGACAAAGGACTGACGAACATACAATTTGAAAAAAAACACTTCGAAACTAAAACGAAAAAGGAGGTGAAGAAACTTATCTTCGCGAATTCCTCAATCTAGCCTTCGTCATCGCTATAACCCCATTGCCTAAAATGCGCACCTCACCACGAATCGCCTCCCTCGCCGGAAAACCTCCGTCGAAACCCCTCTCACCGGAAATCGCCTCTGTCAGCGACGCAAGACCCGGAGATACCATCATCTCCTTTATTTTGGTAAAACGTTTGATACTTTGTGTGGGTTTTTATGTGTTTTCTTGATTGTTCACAGGTTCAAAAATTAGGGGAAAGGCGTGAATTGGAAAGAAGAAAAACATTGAAGATGAAGGAGAAGAGTATCGAGTGAGAGGAAGAGAGAACAGGAGGTGCCTCGTTCGTTTTGGGGCTAGGGGATCGGAACCCCCTTGTTTCCTTTTCTCAATTTAGCCGGGTCGGGTCTGGGGATTCACCACCTAGCCCGACCCATCCTGTTTTTGTTTTATATTTTACGTTTTATTGTGTTTCTTTCATTCTTTATTTTCTGTTGTAATTATTTGTTATTTGTTATTAATAAAAATGCTAACCACTAACACACTAACCATACTAACCATATTAAAAATCAAAAATATTTTTTTAAATAACAATTGAAAATGTTTTTATCTAAAAAATAATAAAATAATAGTTTAATTTTCTTTTTAAGTTAAATTTTAAATAAAAATAAGAGGGTCAAAAATAGTTTAATTTATTTTTAAATAGTTAATATTAATTTAATTTTCTCTAATAACAAATAAAAAATAATAAGTATATATATAAAAATAATTAATTTCTTCCTTAGTTCAAGAATAAACTTTAAAATCGAAATCTAACACCTTTTAATTTAATTAAACCAATTTTAACTTTTTCCTCTTAATTACAAATTCCATCTAATTATTGATTCTCACATTGCCTAATTTTCCCTTAATCAAAATTCTCAAAATATTTAAAAGCAATTAGCCTCCTAATTTCCAACATCTCACTATTCATCACCATGTTCATATATCTTTATCCATTACGCTTTATTTTAATCCCCTCCGAAGGAAAGGTTACATAACTTGACCTATGAGTCAATACTTCACCTTCACCCCATCCTAACCTTAGAATCCGAGTCGATGTACTCATGCTTAGGCGTCCCGCCGTGGACATCTAACCCTTCATCCTAGCCTTAGGATTAGGAGTCGCCGCACTACATATAAGTTTCCCGCCGAGGAATACTTATCCCACACCCTTTTTAATTCAACCTTAACGTAGAAATAGGAGTCTTCGTACTCCAAAGTAAGTTCTTCCTTATGAACACTTACTTTCCCCCAGGAGCCTTGACCACAGTCAAGAAGTTCCTCATCTCTTTCTGTGAGGGGAACTACGAATACTCTGATTCCATTCCCTACCCAGGATACGTAGGCACAAGATGCGAGTCTTGGCGAGTATACTTAGGACTAACCCCTTAGGTCCTTCTCTTCACCCTTTACCCTTAGCAATACCCTTAAGCAGATAACATAGCAATAACAACATTTAAAACAAGAGGTTCCTGTAGAGTACTACAGAAGTTTAGGATGCTAATACATTCCCTAAACTTAACCAACCCCCGAACTTTAGATTTCCCCCCGCGTTGTGTTTACAATGCAAATTAGGTTTTCCCCTTTCTTTAACCTTTCCTTCGGATAAATCAAAGACCGGTTGTAAATGAATTAAGATTCAAGTTAATCAATAGCTTGACATCAAAAATTCACCGCAACAATTATGGATCTTGAAGTTTTTTCTGGATTTCTAGCATTTGATCTACTCAAATTCAGTTGACCAACATTTACCGAAGCAAATCTCCGCTTCGAAGGTTGGAATTCTCGATCCGATCTAATTTTCGAGCTTAATCATGTTAATCTTCATATTTGATTGAACTTTGTTGATTTTGATCCGTTCAATTTGCGATTGTGATGTGTAGACATGCTTGCATGTCTATTGGTTTTCTGTTTGCAGGTGTAAATTCGTGCTTATTTGATAAGTTGATCTGTTGGATCACTTGATTAAGTGATTTTGTGCATTAAGTGATTTTCTGTTTGCTGTTTTTGGCTTCTGGTACAGTGTTAACCGGTTAACGTATATGATTTTGTCACTGTTTATGGTTGTTTAATCATGATTTTGTTGACGCGTATGAGCATTTTTTTAATTATTTGCATGTTTTTATGTGGTTCAAATCGATCATTCGTTTGCATGTTCGTATGCTTTCATCTCTTGTTTTCTCCACATGTTTGCTTCATTCTTACATCGCTGTTGAGGTCGAGACGTGCTTGTGGCGGCTGCTGCCCCACACATTTTTCCTCCCTCCCATCATTCTAATTGCGCATTTTTCATGTTTTCATTTTCTCTACTTGTGATTTATTCTTCCTTTGTTCTTCTTGTGCTTTCTTGCCATGATCCCCATAGGATTCCTAGTCCATCCGTTTAGGATGGGAGTAAGAGAGACATTAGGTGTTCAATCCAAGTATGATAACATTAGGGTGGATGTTTCCCCTTTTCATCCGAACTTTAGGAGTACTTTGCATGACAACGTTAGGGCCGAGTTTCCCTTAGACCTTCTGTGCGTCTCTCTTCTCATCTCAAAACCATTCTAATTCATATAATAAAGGCGATAAACATTGCGCGCTACGAGCCTTAAGCTACATGGGGAATGATGAGTGAGGGGTCTCCTCTCGCTTATCTAGAACATTTAGTATCCGTCCCGTTTGGGGGCGATATACGACGCATTCGCCTCCATGTCATAGTCCTTAGTGCAACATGAATCACAAACCGAATTTACTCACTTCACTAAAAAACATAAAACAAAATTCAAACCTTTTTCCTTCGGGATTAATCGGAAACTTTTTTCAAAAAAAGAGTGTTGTTAAGCTTCAGTTCTACCGCAAACAGGCTTAGTCCCTAACTGCTGGAATGGGTGTTTAACTCTACTCGATTAAAACACTTAATCAACCTATGGTTTCGTGTCCGCCCGAACTACATTCGCTCTGATTTTTCATACCAGATGAAAGTACGTAGGCACAAGATGCGGCGTCTTGGCGAGCAACCTTTACCCCCTTCTCTCCCGTAGTTAGCCGAACTACATTGACTCTGATCTTTCATAGCAAATGAAAGTATGTAGGCACAGAGACGTGATGCTCTATCAAGTCTCTCTCTTTTCTTTTCTTTTTTTCCCGCAAGGCTGTAGCGTAGATAGTTAAACACACCCTTAGATAGACAACAAGCGTGGATCCCGTCGAGCACGACGGAGGTGAGGGGTGCTAATACCTTCCCCTTGCGTAACCGACTCCTGAATCTAGACATGGTTATGATGACCTTGTCTTTTCCCCTTTTCGTCAGGTTTTTTCCGATCATTTCCTTTCCCTCTATGTGGGATAAATAACGAAAGGTGGCGACTCTTCTATTTTTGTCGGGTGTTTTTCGCAGTTGTGACAAGGTGAAATATCATTGTTCTCCCCTCCCTCTTCTTGGAGGCCCCGACATAAGGTTTCTTACCTCCTCCGGATGATGAGCCATTACCACTTGGAATCTTTCCCATCTTTATTCACTTTTAACCCGTTCGCCCGCCATAACCAAATCTGAGAATCCTGTAGAAGTACAACCAACCAGTCTATCATAATGCGGATCCTGAAGTGTGCCCATAAACATATCCACTAGTTCTCCATCATAGGAGGTTAAACTTATGCAGCCAGCTTACGCCACCGCTAGGAATACTCTTTGAAACTATCATTCACCTTCTGAGTAAGATTCTACAACTATGTTCTGTTAGGATCCATATCACTATTATATTGGTAATGCTTGACAAAAGCCTCGGCCAAGTCCCTAAAATTTCTTATATAGGTCTTGTCTAATCCCATGTACCATTCCAGGGATACCCCAACTAGGCTATCTTGGAAAAAATGCATGAGAAGTTTTTCATCGTCTGAATACACGGACATCTTTCGGTAGTACACCCTGATGTGAGTCTTAGGACAAGTGGTGCCCCAGTATTTATCAAAGTCGGGGACTTTGAACTTAGGTGGGATTCTCACGCCCGGTACACGACCTAAATTATTCATATTCAAACCAAGTGCATTTTGAATTTCATAGGAATTCATTATGTCCTCCAATAACCTGAACTTCTTTTCTGCTTCTGTTGGTAGACCAGTCTCCAGATCGCGCATAGAGAACATGTTCTCCTGTTGATCAACGTACCAATGATGTTTATGACCTCCACCACCTCCATTAATAGCACATAAATTATCTCCGCCAACGCCACCCCCAATAACACGGCCAACACCACCAGGACCACCTCCGCCAGGAGGAATAACAACGCCAGCACCTCCGCCAGAAGGGATAACAACACCAACACCATGTCCGCCAGGAGGGTTGACACCACCAGGAATACCTTTACCAGAAGGGATAACACCGTTGTCTTCAGCTCTAGGTGGATCAATGAGGGGTTGAACTAATGTTATCAACTGTTCTTGTCCCTGAGCCATATTTTGTATCAGCTCCACAAATTGATTCATTCGAGTTCACACCTCAAGTAACTTAACTTGAATTTGTTCCATTTCTCGTTTCTGATTTCCCCTTGTACCGTACCTGTGAATACCAAAGTTTGCTATCCTGCTAAAGAAAACCAGGTAGAGATAAGAAAACCAGCTAAGAACACCTATTTTGAAAATGATCATGAAAATGCAATGCAAATTCCATGCTTGATTATTTCCAGGGTGGTCTACACCTCGATTCAAGTTTCAACGGAAATAAAACATACCAGATGGATAGAACACTAGAAAAAATAGCTCATACATTAACTGAAGAAGGATTGATAGAGAGTTGATACAAATAAATCTATACAGAAAATATAATCAAATACAACAACCACTGATCTCGGTCAACAGGTCTGACGGTGATCAAATACAAAAGAAGAAAAGCAACTAAGGTATATCATCCATATCTACTAGAGACAATCCACTCCATCCTCCATGCTCTCTGTTCCAAGCTTGAACCTCATTGAATAGATTCTTAGTATCAGGATGATTCGGCCTCTGGATCAACTCTTGAATTAGCATATCTCGCCTGTGCATGATGCCTTCCAAGTAACGACAGCGTAACTCCTAAGCTTCTTCACCAAAAGAATCTTCAAGTTTGGGCTTCTTCACCTCTGCTTGAACTTTAAGCTCTTCCATTGCTGACAATGTATCCCTAAGTTGCTAATCGCTTATGAGCCTATGGACCCTGAGCTCATCTTCTCTCTCCTTGTTAGCAGTCACAGTG
Organism: Lathyrus sativus; assembly: GCA_963859935.3. Taxonomy (NCBI): domain Eukaryota; kingdom Viridiplantae; phylum Streptophyta; class Magnoliopsida; order Fabales; family Fabaceae; genus Lathyrus; species Lathyrus sativus. The sequence goes on from OZ012741.1 coordinate 372,917,326, forward strand.
GCATTCCACTGACTGTTGAACTTGGAAATTTCCAAATAGGCCCAGTCTAGCTCTTTCTTCTTTTGCTGGAGTAGGATATTGGCACTTCTCAGATCTTTACCAATCTGTTCTCTGCTCTTGACTTCTTCTTCCAGCTCTTTCTCTCTCTTGGTCAGCAGTTCACTCTTCACTTTGGCCATGTGTGCTGATTCACCCTTAGCATGTTTGAGTTGGTAGATTTCACATTTTAGGTATTCGTTCTCTATGCGAAGCTCTTTCTTTTCAGCCCACAACCTATTGTATCTCTCCACATCCATAGTAGTAGGTTGTTCAATCATCAAGGGGTACAAAGGCGCCTCCATAGAGAAAAGTAATATAACATCTTCAACTCTCTTCTGAATCCCCTCCAAGTATGGAGGATAGGCTCTGCAATCATTTTTTCTCCAAGGAAATCTTTCCTCTTCTATGAATCTTCCTCCATGAGTCCACAACTATCTTAAGCAACTCCTTATCTTCTGTACCATGAAAGAACAAAGATTCCTTGACATCCTGATCCTTCGGAGGCCCTCTCAAAGAATATTTGAATTGTCTAATAGCGAGAGAAGAGTTATAGTTAATACCACTTTTCCTTCCCACCAGGGTTACATTTGGGAAATCTCTGTAGCTAAAAGTAATCTCCTTGCCAAGAAATATTTGATTGAACCAGAAGATATCCTTTGTCATCAAACCCATCAATATCTTAGACAATTCCAATGATTTTCGGGCATCCACAAAAGCTCTAGCACGAGGGAGGTGATCCATGAACCACTTCTGAAGGATTGGTGCACAGCAAGATACCAGTCCCCTCTCCTCTTCTCATTCTTGTGATGCACTGAGTGGTACATGTCACCCAGGAGTGTAGGCACAGGATTCTTCGTGACAAAGATACGGACAACATTCATATCCACAAAGTCAGCCATATTGGGGAGTAAGACGATGTCATAGGTGTACAGAGCCAAAATAGCATTGAAGACAACCCAACTACCAAGTTCAGCGTATCTTTGAGCTTCACTCACCAAGAAACACAGATGAAACCCAGGAAATCCTCCCTTGCTAGAAACATTGTCCACCAGTACATACTTGCTTAAATAAAGAGCAGTAGAAACATCACCAAGATCTGGATTCTCCTTATAACAGTAGAAAGGCACCCTATCTTTGATAGAAACTCCCAAAATAAAGGCATACACTTCCAATGTTGGCACCAACTGATAATCTGGAAAAGTGAAGCACCGTAAAGGAGGGTCATAGAATTGCAGTAGAGTCTGAATGACCTTGTACTCATAATCAGTAAAAGTATGCGGAAAGCTTAAGATCCTCCCGTAGTCCTTTCTGAAGTCTTTCAAATGACTAGGATTTGCTAGAGCAACCAAACCATGAAGCAAACTTAGGTCAGGAGTTGGAAACTTGTACACAATGATCTTCTTCCTATTAGTGTCCATCTCTGCAGATCTTCGACAACTAAAATCAAGGATAAGATGTAAACCCTAGAAATAAACAAACATGAATGTTAGGATGAAAGTATAATGTTATGCAAATGCAGGCATGGGATCAAGATTCCCATATGTTCTGAATAGCTACTGTATTGTTGACTGAATAAGTTCAAAACTCTACTCTGACAAGAATACCAGAACACCAGAATACCGGAATGATTAGCACACTAGGTTCATAAGTCCACACTGATAAGAAAACCAGGTAGGTTGAAGGTCATGGTTTCCTGTAAAACCCATTCCCTTTCACATGGGGGTTCTAGTCTTAGACAAGGCATCCTATCAGGTCCTCAACATCATTGGCTCTCAAATCGAGAGATGATAATACGTTTACCATTTCTGGTTTGGTATTATCACCCCTCAAGGAGGCCTCAACTGACTTCCCATGAATAGTCTCCAGAGTCATAAGCCCTCTATGTCAACACCCTATCATCTGCACCAGACACGCAGGATAGAATATCTCTAAAGAAAACATCGTCTGAATGTGGGTCTCGTGTCAACCAAACATAACCAGACGCTACGCAGGCTACAAAAATATCCACTTTAATCCTATGTATGCACTCAAGTCTAGGTAGTGGGCTTATCTCTCATAGAACCATCCCGCCCAACGGCACAACAACAATAGAACAATATGGCAGCAATAATTAAATGTAATAAATGCAATAAAATGCAGTAATATACAATAGATAAAGAAAATAAGAGCATAAATATAAACACCCAATGACAAGAATCAGACAAGCACTATGATTGACTCGCATAGGGAACCAGAGTCCCCAACAGAGTCGCTAGCTGTCGCAATTGCGAAAAACAACCGGCGAAAAAACAGGGTCGCCTTCGAACGTTATTTATCCCAAAGGGGGAAAGGAAACGATCAAATAAAACTAAAAAAAAAGTAAAGGAACATGGTCTCGCAACCAAATCCTAGGTTCGGGAGTCGATTACGCGAGAGGAAGGTATTATCACCCTCTCGCGTTCATTGTACTCAATGGGATCCACTCTTGTTGTTCTAATCAAAGGGTATGTTAATTTAAAGCCTACTTGCTAACGGTAACGGAAAGGTAAAAAACAAAAAGGAGACTCGATAGGACTTCACCGTCCTAGAACTATGTATTCCCTCGTGCAATAGGAAAGTGAGAGTCAACATAGTCCGGAGGACTACGGGTGGAGGGGGGAAGGTTTCTCGCCAAAACTTCTCCGTATTGTGCCTACGTATCCTCATTCAGATGAGAATGAGAAAATTAGAGCGTTCGTAGTTTGGCCACAATGAAAGAAAGGTGGGAAGAGATCTCGATAGCACTAAGGCGAGAGAAAAGACTCGGTTAGTTGGTCTCAATCGCACGGGGGCGAGAGAAAATGGGAGTTAGTTATTAGTGAGCTCGCCAAGGATAGAGATCCTCGTGCCTACGTATCCTCATTAAGGAATGGGGAATCAGAGCATCCGTAGTTCACGAAACTACGGGAAAAAGAATCTCGATCACACTGGGGCAAGAGAAAAGGTTCAAGATTTGTTGAAATGCTTTGAATTTGTTTGAGATGCATATAACACTAAAGCCTATGACATAGGATCGAATAATTTGCAAGATCGGCCCAAAATGGGGCGTATGCAAAGCACTCTAGACAAGGTAAGGAGAGACTCCTGCTTATCACTTCCCGCGTACTTAAGGCTCGTGACATACCATACTCATCATATTTATTACATGTTTTGATTTTGTTTTGAGAAATAAGAGAGACTCAAAGGACAAAGAGAAAATATAAGGGAAACTCACCTAGATGTTGCCATGCAATATGGCCCTATAGTTGAGGATGAGAAAATGGAAATCTACCTAATGTTATCGTACAAAAGATAGCCCTAAAGTTGAGGTTAAAAGGGACTATCCTAATGTTTTCATGCAAATGATTGAGAGCCTAATGTTTATCCTACTCCAAACTTAATAAAAAATTATGCTGGACTAGGAGCCCTAAGGGAACATGTGATCAAGCACAAGTAAAAATTATATAACTCAATCTCAAACAACAAATAGGAATCCAAGAATCAAAAGATAAGAAAATAGATGAAGAGAAGAAGGATGTCATAGCAACACAATACAAGAAAAACAGACATCAATGCTTAAGTGCCAACATCAAGGTTAAAGTCATAGTATGCTCATCATATGAATAAAAACATCAAAGATGGATAAAGAACAAAATCAACATATACATTCTCAATCATCATAAAACATGCTCAAAGTTCTCATACATTCAAGTTCAAATAGATAAGCAAAGGCAATCAAAGAAGTGCATAAGCAAACATGTCTTAGAATCATAATCAAGCACCGTTGATCAACAAACAAAGACATTATGAGTCAAGCAAGAGAAGAATTAAGCAAGGTTAAAACTCACATCACATCATTATCAATTCATTTCAAAGACAAAAAGAGAAGCAAAACACCATCCAACATGAACCACAACAAAGACTATGCATTTGTAAACCATTATCTCATGAAAACAAGTCACAAATGGCTCAAGCAATAAGGTTATGGCATGGAATAAAAATTGGGCAGTAGCATGGACATGAATATCAAATCAAACATCAACTCATGGATAATAAGAAGAATCATCAAAGACCAAGTTCAAAACATGCATCAAGACTACTTAAGCACGCACCATCATCATCCTCAAAAGAAAGCAATAATTCAAGCAAGGTGTAAAGACCAAAGGATCAAGTAATGAACATCAAATCATGAAAGTCAGAAGTATACTCAAACAATACAATTCAAAACCAAATCCAATGTATCAAGCAAGATCAACCAATAGAAAAATCTAAAGAGTGCACAAACAATCATGTATTCATCATCCAAGATCACTCTCAAAGGAAGTAAGCATTCATGAGAAGCAAAAAAGGCAAGTGATCATGCAATTAAGCATCAAAACAATTCAAGACAGTAGGTACTCACATTGTATAAGCATCTCAAACCTCACTCAAACATATGTGAACAAAATGGTTCAAAACTAGGTCAAACATCATGCACATTCAACTCAAGACAAAGTCACATTTAGGCATCAACAAAAAATAGATAAGGGACCGAATAAAATTAAATGAGAGGCTCTAACACATTTTATACCTATTAAGAACAAGTGAGAAAAATATCTCAAGGAGAAATGCACAAATGCACCATCAAATCAATCCAAAGGTTCAAGGCATTCCACTAATCGAGCATGTATCAAGGATCAATTAAAATAAATCAAGAACCAATAAAAAATTCATCATCAAAGCATCAAATCATCCTTCAAATATTCATCATTTAAGTATCAAAACATGATAAAACAATTGGATCAAGTGAGAAAAAGATACCAATAGATCAAACCCTAATTCAAAGGGTGAACATGGAAACACCTTCACAAAATAATTCCAAATAAAAATAGAAACATAATTGGAAAAATTAAAATTAAAATATCACAAAATTTTCAAGACATTAAAATGTGTAAAACATATTTTTACAAAAAATTTCAGTGATTAGAGCAATTAAAATAAAATCAGAATGGAAAATGAAATAAAAAGAAAAACAAAAAGAAATGAACAAGCCATGAGGGTGCATTAGAAATAGCCATATGAACTGAGTTTATGTACAACGCACATTAGGCCATGAAATAGGGGGTGTGGGTATTAGAATAAGTCAGGCCCGTGTTTAATCAAGTCAGAAACAAAAACAAAAACAAGCCATGAGTGATCCACTTATCCACGTCATGACCAGAAACGCTCCATGCATGCAAGACTAGAGTCAATATGCGCCATATCATCAAATCACCTCAGACGCCGGAGCTAGGGCTCCGGTCTTCTTCTCAGGAGACTCTTCGCCGGAGCAAAACCAGACGTTACCAAAATAAACAAAATCTTACATCATCTTAAAGGAAATTCCAAGCGGAACTCAAATATATCATTTATTTTAACTGAAACACACTGCAAGGGCGTGAAATCTAAGCACGAATTTTAACACATGAAACTGCAACTTGAGTAAACAAGCACAACAACTATGTAAACATTGCCTCCATCATTGGAGGACTTCAAATGCACCAATATGAGCCGTATTACACGTCTAGCATGAGAGGAAAAAGTTCAATAAAGTTACCTAATGGAGTAGCTTCGTTGGCTCTTGATCTGGTGTGTAAATGAAGAGAAAACCACACATGATGCTTCCTTAAGCTCCAACGATGATGGATCAAGCAAAAAGTTGTAGAAAACTTGAAGGAATTGGGAATTTCGAAGAGAGATATTTTTTGAGAGAGAATGAGTTTCTTTGATCTGAGTCTGAGAAAAATGAGAGTTGTCTGGTGGATCTAGGGTTTTGGGAGGTTTATATATGATGTATGGCACGTGAGAGGAGGGTGAAATCAGTTGAAAAGTTTGTTACAAGCTCATTTTGAAAATTGAAAATGTGAGAGTGAGAATGGAATGCATACGGGTTATGAACCACTTAATGAGGTTTGTATGACTCTCTTTGAGTAGAAAGGAAGCATGATGTGTATGTGATATTTAGGCACATGGAGAGGAGTGGAAGAGCAAGGTTTGATGTGTTTTTGCATATTTCCAAGTTTGGCAACAAATATTTGAAATGGTGCATGAAGAGTGTGACTTTGTTGGCTCATTTTAGGCAACTCTTGGTGATGCAATGCGGGTGGAAAGGGCACACAAAGTTATGATGCATGATAAATCCTAAATGTGCCAAAGAATTATAGCATGCAATGCCTTGAAATCAAGTTCATATAGTTCACTTTCCTTGATCATAATTTGGTGAATATAGCTCCAATGGATGAGTTATCAGGCTTGCATGAAACTAGGGAATAAAGTGAACAACATTGATGTTCAAATCATCTTGAGATGAGGCTTGCAAAGTTGTGAAAATTTGCTTTGAAATTATGTCCAACAAACTACCCAAACATGCATGAGAATTCTGAGTTACAAATGTACTTTGGCAAATTGATTACACTAACTTTGGAGCTCCACAACTTGAGAATTTTAATCCAATTGAGGATTTCTTTACATAAAAAGAAAGCTTAGAAAAATCTCTACAACTTTCATGTTGAATAGATTTTGAAATGAAGCTTGGATCATGATAGAAATTACCCTTGAAGTTTGCTTCAAAATTTGCCTAAAAACTTGCTAAGTTTGGCAACTTTCTGACACCAACTTTGGAGCATCATAACTTGAGCTCTAGGGATCCAAATGATGAGTTCTTATCATCATTGGAAATATTGGAATATGTTTAAAAAAATTTATGTTGGAAGAAAAATGAGATTGAACTTGGATCATTAAGAAAAATGGACTTGAAAACATGCTCCTCAAGCTGAATTTCTATACTTAGAAAAATTCTAAGTATTGAAACTTGAATTTCTCCTTTTTCCAAACTTTACCTCTCCATATATCTTGATCTAGACATATTTTATACTTTATTTCTTCTACAAAATTTTATTTTATGATTTCCTCTTCAATTTGATTACAAGTTTGCCTCATTTGGGTCAAGGATGAGGAAGTTAGGAATCTTGCAAGATAGGTACAATTTCTGATTTTCATACTTAGTGAAATTTCACAAAAACCCTAATTTAGTCAAATCACCTGGTTTTATGATTCTTCTTGATCAAACCTCATAATAATAATTATGATGACTTGAAATGCCCATGATTGACCACAAAACTCAAGATTTTGACTTTGTGAGGCCACAATTGAATTTTTTTGATAAGATGAAACCCTAATCCTCCTTCCATTGACTGAGGCCTATGAAATGACTTGTGATGAGACATGATACATGTAGGGAACCCTTGAGATGTATATTGAGCCATAGAACCTTGCCTTGCTCAAGAATATAGTCATATGTGCCCTTTGACCAAAACCCTAATTCCAGCCTAAAAGATAGGACAGGGCAACCAATGCTTGAAAACCCTAGTCCAGATGATTGTCATAGATTATGAAGAATGCCTTGATGAATAAAAGGAATTTGAGTCTCAATAATGTCATGATGTTGAGATTATCTCCTTAATCCTTTCTTTAATAACCATCTCCTCCTCTTGAGAAAAGTCAAGAACCCTTGATCCCATGCCTTAGGAATGATGTAATGCGTAAATGAAGATGCAAATGAAATGAAGCATAAGCCAAGAAGGTTAACAAAAGGGAAACCAAATTTTTGGGTGTTATACTCCCCTTGTCATACATAACCAACGCTCCCCCTCAAGGGGAAAACCCAAATCACCAAAAATCCAAATATGAACTATCCAAGTTCACACAACCCATTCAAGGGGAAAACCCAAATCACAAGACAAATAGTCATTAGGAGTACATATAGTAGAAGCCTTACACATAACTCAAAGAACTAGAATAACAGATTACCATAGAGAAACCAAGGTTCTCCAGAAACACAACATGTTAGAACCTGAGATTGCACATCATTGCACACATACATCACATCAGTAGCAGAAACATAAGCCGGACAGACTATCATGCTTCCCTTAAATAGTTGCATACAACAAGCAGTACAAATATACTACTCTTCCCTTAGGAGTAGTACAATCCTATCACAATGTTAGTTAGCATGTCAAGACAAGTGACATGACATCAGGACAAACATAATCCAAAATCAACATTTTACTCCCCATTTTTAGCCAAAAATTGACAAAAATTAGAGTAAATGTAAACAAAAAAGGAAACACACAGTTCTACTAGAAACAAATGGAAACACAAATTAGCAATGGAAATAAACAATCTTAACTGATGTAAACAACCAAATGGAAACAAACTATTTTAATGGAAACAAATGACCAAATGGAAACACATATCACTTATGGAAGTGAAAAATGTTAAGGGATTATTACAGACCCAACCAACAAAAGCAGCAAAAAGAGAAAAAAAAATCCATTTTTAAAACCAGCTATCCAAACCTACCACCTGAGTCAATGAAATTGATCCAATCTTCATCACCACCCGAGTCATAGTCAGGTAATTGAGCCTGCCTTATCTTGTAGGACTTCATCTTTGTCACAGATGTTTTCTCTGTCCTAGATGCTCCAGTAGATGATCCAACAGATGTCACAACCTTGGACTCATCCTTCTTTGGATCAGTACACTTATCCTTCCTGGCTTCCAGCACAAGAGCCTTTTTAGCATCAATATTTTTGGAGGACTGTCTCATATTGAAACACAACTCGATAGGAGGAAGAAACAGTAAGGTATTGGCTTTTAATAGAGATAAAAATGACCTTACTTGTATTGACCGATCAGACAAGGATATAATTGTTGAAAGAAGTGAAATTATCCTTGTTAACAGAGCACCGCTAACTATAGGAGAGAGCAATTCTCTTGTTCCTCTTTCTCTTTTTCCAAGCTTTGATTGCAACATTTGAAATGACATTCTCCATGTCATTGAATTTTTTTTCCTTCATACGCATGCACAACTAGATGGAAGAAAAACATTGATTACAAGCCTCCCATTCTATAAAGACTATATTTCTTCAGCAATACAAATTCCTGAAACACCACTGACAAAGTGATGACCAGTCCTAATGAACTTATCCAGTTGCGCAGAGTGAAAATCCTGATTGTGACCAGCTTGTCAGGGTACAATGTCATGACATCCTATTTGACATTGTATTCTTTTAGCATCCAACTCAATTTGGAGCAACAACTTCCTCAGCATTATCCTTAGTCTTAAAGATAGACCAGAAAACACAATTATATTATTGTTGATCCAAGAGACAAGATTGTTTCTCAAGAAGAAACATCCTTAGAACCATACAGGAACCCACATCCTTAGAACCATACAGGAGCACACACATCGAAATTAACTCATGATCTAAACAAGAACACCATATAGTGATAACAAAAAAAACTCCCTCTGAATTACATAACTTAAGAATTCAGCAAAGTGCAGCTGAAAAGCTAAACATAATGTCAGGATATCTAGTATAACATCATAGAGCAACCAGAAAAACAACTCCCCCTGAAGACCACAACCCACTGCAGAGAAAAAAAATTCTCCCAGACAACAAACATCATTATTCTTAAGGACATATCCAAGCAATCACGAAATGTCCCAGTTCACATTTCAGAGGTACATGCACAACAGAAGAAAAAATAAGCCTAAAAAACATTTAAGAAAAACTAGATTTCTCCAAAACAGTTCAGGCAGGCAAGATGTCATGCACATTTGGTTTGACATCATGCACATAAACCACATCAGTAGAAGTACATTTCCTCTTAAGCACCAACAACTAGAATGATGTCAGAACATGACATCTCAGCACCACTAAAGATCACATATAAATGTAGAGATCATTTCCATACGTCACACCATAGCATCACAAATAGAAAACCAAAAGAGACCATGGTTCTTCACAACATCGGGCCAGATGTTAAGACATCAGATATGTCATCCTGCACTACACAGCAGATCCTTCCTTTCAGCACTGTCAAAGCCACTATCACCACCAAACTTGGCCAATACTTTACTCCAAGATTCACCAGGATTAGATATTTCATCACTGAATCTATTAGTGAACACAAACTCCACATGATTAGCTCGCATGTATAAACTGCTTCATCTTCTAGAGAGTTAATCTACTGCAATGATGTTCCAACATTTGCTTGGACATCGGTCCCTTTTCACAATGATTGAACCATTAACTTTGGTTCTGGAGTTTACATTCATAGGTTATGCCATCATCATAGCAACCCAGAAACATCCCTTTGCATGAACTACTTGAGAACCATAATTTAAACATAGCAGTAAAGGAACAAGCTGCAAAGGCAGATCAGACACACTCATAACAAAAAATTTACAGAGAGAAATAAACTCTCACACACAACAAGAACCAAAAGATCTTTTATATAGAAGCACATTGTCAAGACATCCTGTATACCACCAGCAAAAAAACTCCCTCTACCAAGTACCATTGGGGATGACTGAAATACCAGAGTGTTGACTGAGCAAATCATCATTATCAGTTTTTTCCACCTTAGTTTACTCTTCTTCTCCTCTGTGTTCCTCTATCCACTTAGACTCCACCTTACACTGGCCTCATAAGAATCATAAGAGGAAGTTCTATAACTTTTGCAGTAGTCTAATGTTGTAACTTTTTGTGACATATTTACTACATCTTCCTTAGACATTAAGCATGAGCATGTAGTTCCTTGGGGTACACACAAAAAGCAATTGCCTTTGGACTCAACTTCTTCCTCAGAGCTTCATAAATCTCATTAGTGACCAAGCATTCTCCCCTTCAATAGAACCTTGATCAAGAGAGACAACATCAGGACTAGAAATTCCAGTTCTCAAACCCCTTTAATTTCACCTTGTTGGCACCATTATTATAAGAACATAGTTGGAGAGAGAGACTTAGAGTCCACCAAAACCTCCTTCATTCCAGTCATGAGTCTGGAACACCCACAGCCAGAATACCAATCTTTCTTAGTTGCAACTCCAGGAAGGTATGATAGATAAGGAAATTTGCATCTTCCTTGAGCTCTAACTACGACTTGGTTAGTTATAGGCTGAGTTGAAACTTTGAGACAACCATTCAAGTTGAAACAAAAGTTCCTGATATGACTGACATTACTCTAGAAGAGACATCTTCAGTGCAAGTACCTACCTTTAGCATGAATATTCTGATGTTCAACACAATTTCGAGACATTTGATTGACATCATTGACTCAACTTTCCTTCAGATGTAAATAAATTTTACAATGCTTGAGTTCTACTTTGCTTGATACAACCTTGTTTACCCTTGATGCACAAAAATTTAAAGAAGCATCCAGCTCATCATGAGTTAATTCTTCAATATAGGGGTCTATACCAGAGACTCGCCTTCTAGAAAAGGCATTAACAAGCTTGGCAGATTCATCATCAGGATCACTTCATTCATCAGTCCAAGCAATAGAAAATCCCTTAAGTTGTTTCTTACAGATGTCAGAACTGATTTTCATCACATTTGATCTTGACCTTCTATCCACTTCCCTCAAATCCTGGTAGAAGTGCCTCCCAAGTAACATAAATTACCGAGTAACCTTTCACAAGGTCACAAGCTCCTACAGAGTTGGAGACAAAACACATACCCTTGTCCTCCTATTCAAATCTGTTATATGACCTAAACAGATCCATCTATGCTAATGATGTCAAGATATTCTTCTACAACAATAGTCACATTCATGACAGATCTCTTGAGTAGAGACCTCAAAATCCAGCTGACTAGATGTGCCTTTATGAGAGGTATTGAGAAGTTCCCAAGTAACTTTGGCCACCACACATGTGTTTAACAAACTAACCATATTTTTATCAATTGCATTGGATATAGAGTTCAAATCTTTTAGTGTAACAAGAGCCAACATAATTCTTCCTTAGACCAGTAACTTTGGCCACCACGCATGTGTTTAACAAACTGACCATATCTTCTGACTTCAAAGTAGCATTCCCGTCTTTATCCTTAATAGCGGTAATAGATTTCCAAGAGCTACTGACAATAATCTCAAGAAAGCTACCATTCTAGCCTTCCACTAATCGTACAGTACCAAAAAAATCTTCTGAAGGTCAACAATAGACAAACCAGGGTGCCAACTCTGATGCTAATTGAAATTTTGGCACTCTAACTCATGTTAAAACTGATATCCTCACATCAGAACATAATGTCAAGACAGATGTTACAAAATCTTCTGTTTGATAGAACAAATAAATTAAATTGAAAATAAATTGTAGAAAGATCAATAACATAGTCAATTGTTAACCTAGTTCAGTGCAATATCACCTACATCTGGGGGCATCCAAGTTAGGAAGGAAATTCATTATGATAGCATTAGTTCAAAGCTAAACTCCCTTGTTTACAACTTCTCGCCTAATCACTACCTTGTGCAACTTTTACCTAAAAACCCTCAAGATATGAGATCCCTCCTCACTTCCTAACAGTCACAAACCAGTGACAATACCTCAAGAGACCAGAACAGAAGAACACTTTTCCAACAACAATACTTAGTTTTGTTAGAACACAGATTGGTTCTGTCGCTACTGCGAAAATCGGCGCCGGCTATGACAGAAAAGTCGCCATCGTGCGTTATTTATCCCAAAGAAGGGAAAGGAAACGCTCAGAGTAAACCTAATGCAAAATGGGAAAGGAATGGTCGTCGCAACCAAATTCCTGGATTCAGGAGTCGATTACGCAAGGGGAAGGTATTAGCACCCCTTACGTCCGCCGTACTCGACGGGATCCACGCTTGTTTTCTAGTACGGATTGTTATTCTATCTACTCTAAAGGTCAAGGGACAAAAGGAAAGAAAAAGAGAAAAGAGACTCGATAGAGCTTCGCCGCTTTATGCCTACGTATTCCCTCGTGCAATGGGAAAGTCAGAGTCTGCGTAGTTCGGCTACCTACGGGAAAGGAGGGGAAGGTTGCTCGCTAGGATACGGCATCCTATGCCTACGTACTTTCATACAGCATGAAAGATCAGAGCAAACGTAGTTCGGGCTACGGAAGACACAAGCTTGTCCGACTGTTTTTTATTACCTTCAAAAAGGGTTTTTCTTGATTAAGAGTCCAAGCGGACAAAAATGACACTTTGATGTTTGTTTTGAATCTTTTACGAAAGAAGTGTTTTTTTAGTTTGTTTGCAATCTCTGACGCACTAGAGACTATGATTCGAGAGTGACTACGTCGCGTGTCACCCAAAGGGTACCACACTAAGCAGCCAGAATACTGGAAAGAAGCTCTCCAGCAACCCTTTCTCAAATAGCTTAAGGCTCGTGACGTACGACATCGATTAAATTTATTACTGTGTTTTTGAGTTGTTTTGAGATAAGAAGAGAAAGAAGCTCTAAAAAACCTAGGGTTGAAAAGGGAATAAAAACTAACCTAATGTTGCCATGCATGGATAAGAATCCTAATGTCTGTCATAATTCCCTCCTGCACAGAGGAAATCAGAGATCCTAGGGGATAAACAGAAAAGAAAGCAAGCAAATACAGTAAAATGCATGCAATGCAGCAATACAAGTGAGGCAAGGGAGTCCTGCTCAACCTCGAACATGGGAAAACAACAGGCAAAGTGAATCAACATTCACTTCAAACATAAGGGGCAAGCTGCACAAGCCAACAAACAAACACAGAAAAACAAAACCCAAAGCAGAGGAGGCAGCCCAAGCAGCAGCACCAAACTCCTACAGCAAACAGCACCAGCAGCAGCTCTGACAGCAACAGGTTGATTAAACAGCACAAAGTTGACAGCAACAACCTGCATCTTCATGAATAGCTTCAACAAGCAAACTTCAACAAGCTTCTACTAGAACTTCAATCTTCAACAAGCACCAAGCTCCAACAAGCTTCAAACTTCAACAAGCAACCAGCTTAAACCCTAGCAAACTTCAACCAGTAAACAGCTTCAACAAGCTTAATGACAACCAAGGGAAGCCATTAAGATCTTAACACTGTAATAGGAAGGCATCCTCAAAGTTCTACTCTTGAAGCATGCCATTCATCCCTCCAAAGGAGAGATGTGACTCCTTTAAGAGGACTTTATGTCATTGGATTGAATGGAGATGAACAATATACTCCATGTTTGAAGAAACAAGCAAAACTAATTTAATTCTCTTCCTAAAACCCTAGTTACCCTAAGCTCCTGACAAGCACTCCACAAGAGGACAAGGCTTCATCTCCAAGATCCTTCAAGCTCTCCAAAGGATCTTCAATTGGTCTTCATCTTCATCCAAGCACAATAGCACCACCACCCTAGTCTAAGGGGAACTATTGAGTTAAACTAGTCAAGTTAGTTCATCAGAAACACCTAGAAGTTAGTCCTAAAACTAATTCTAATTAAAATACTAAGAATGATTGTAAAATCCTATAAAAAATTCTAAGGGTTCATAGACCTCTTAATAATATCTCCATACAAAACCAGGGGGTTAACCATTCATTAAATCCCAAAACTATTCCCTAAACCTAAGGGTACTATCTTAAAACCCTAAAACTACAACACCTAATGCCCAATATTCAAAACAGCCTAAAATTCTCTCACAAAATTATGAGAAAATTACTAGGGGTACATGCACATCTAAGATACACTACCCAAAAAGAATCACTCCAAAAATCCACACCAATTGCTCATACTAAAATCAACAAGATCATATATCAACCATATCCAAAATAAAAGCAATTAAACTTCAAAAAATGCAATTAAATTCTAAAATGCATGAATTAATAATTTCTTAATCCTATTAAATTCTAGAATCTTTAAGGAGTCAGGGGAAAAAAATTTAGCCTAAAAAGATTAATTTTCCTAATTGTTATGATTTATTTCCTAACTTTATGCAAATGACAAAATAAAATAAAAAACAATAAGAAAATGATAAATGCGTGTGGTAAATAGCAATAAAACTATGTTATTATCCAGACCTGGGCCTAAGAGGGGGTGTGAAGAGCAAGCGAATATCTAAGCCCAAACCAACTAAGAACAAATCAGGAAAATGAATGGAAATTGAGAAACTTGTGTGGCAAATAGCAACTATTTCACATTCAAATCAGATCATGGGCCTAACTGAGGGTGTGATTAGTAATGAATCCACTAAGCCCATCCAAATCAATTTAATGAAACGGTGAGTTTCATCAAACTCATTCTCTTCAGATTTTTCCATTCAATCGTGGCCATTGGTTTTTAAGTTCAGTCAAGGTCAAACACCTGATCCAACGCCTAAAACTTCATCTTCCCCAAATGTTTGAAAATGGGAGGGAGATTTGGGACGGTGGCCTGAGTTGCAGCGCCACCGTCGTCTCCGGTGAGGATTTGCCCAAAACGCATCAAACCTAACAACTAAACATCCCTTTCCACTCATTTTTTCATCCTGAGTCCAATTATGACCTCCAAATCCATTGATTCTCACCCCAAATCAAAAGCCGATCCAAGTTTCAGAAAATTCACCAAGTCTTGAATGTCACGATTCTTAAAATTAATGATCCTAAACTCATCTACACCTTTCACTGATCAAAACTTGCTATTCAAACATGCTTAACTCATCAAGGACTAAGAGTTCTACTCCTCAACAGAAATGGTGATGCACCTAATTTGGTCTCTAATCACTCCAATTTTGGACTGAAATCCATCCTACCCTCATCAATAATCTAACCACTTATCGAAACCCAATCAATTTCTTATGAATTATGCTGAAACTTGAAAGTTACAAACCTGGAAAAAATGGATGAACAGATGAGGTTATGGCTCGAATCAACCTCCAATTTCTTCCAGAATCACACTATCAACTCCTAAAGCTTCTGCAACAAGCAATTTGCTTTGAATCTTCACCAATTGCAAAACACGATTCTTGATGCAGCTCTGCAAAATTCACTTGCTTGCTCTGGTTCCTTGCTCAATTCTTCCCAAAAAATGATCTGAATCAGTTGCAATCAATATATAGAAGCTGTTGGAGACCTCTAGAACTTTCTGTAACAACCACAATGAGAAATTGAAAATCTCATATTCCTTGAAAATCTCATATGTGAAAATCGTGCACAGGCTCTGTTAAAGCTTGGTCTTGCTTGCATTGTCCATATCATGAGAATTAGGAATGAATGGGATGTGTATCTTCCTTGTTTTTGATCTCATGGTATGCAATGGTTATGTTACTTCTACCTTAAGTCACAAAATGAAAGTGTGTGAAAATGACCCCAATCCAAAAATGTAACAATGCCATTTTCTTTAAAATGCATTTTCTGATCAAAATGACATATAATGTTGTTCAATTTGGCCACAAAACAATTTACCCCAAATTTTGGCCTTTTAATGACTTTAATTTCTTCCTTTTTAAGCCATTTCAAGCAACTTTGTGTTCCAAGCCAAACCAAACTCTCATGACCACTTGGTTGCACTCAAAACATCATTTCAAACAAGTTTCATGTTGAACAATTTTCCATTTGAAGCTTGCAAGTTGGAGTTATGGACCTATGATCATAATGACCTATAATCACCAATACCCAAAATACCCCTGGCTTGCAAAGATCATAACTAGAGTTCTACAAATCCTATCAAGGACTTCTAGTACTATATGGAAAGCTAAGATTAATATCTACAACTCTCATGTTGGCCAAAAATACATTTGAAAACTCCTTGAAGGGAAAAAACTTCTTGGAAGTCAAGTGACTTTCACAGATCAATTTCATAGTCATCTGATGACCTGTAACTTGCAAGGACCATAACTTGAGTTCTATAAATACCCTTGAGGACTTCTAGTACTCAAATTAAAGGTATTGAGATGCTATACAAGTTTCATGTTGGACAAAAATCCATTTGAAACTTTTATTTTGATTTCTGTGGCTTTGAAGTTGGGCACTAAACAGGGGATTTTACACTGAAACCCTAATTTAGCAACTTCCCACATTCTTGATCCTTCTTTGCTTGATCTTGGCACAACACCACACATGTATCATCATACCAATCCATGAACCCCATGACTTCAAAATAGGTTTTGATGCTCTTCAGTTACTCAATTGAACCATGATTGACCCAGATGAAACCCTAGTTGACTGCACCTCAACTGTGGCTCTGGTACTTGAATCAATGACTTGTCTCAGCTTCAATATGGCCCTCTAGGCATCCCATGAGATCCATACACACCTCAGATTCACATTCCATGTTTCACATCCCACTGATGATTCTCAATATTCCTCAAGATAAGAGTAAAACCCACATGTAGGCACTCAAACTTCTCAAGACTTCAAATCATTTCTTGATGGCCTGAATGACTTCTCATACTTGGATAACACCTCTTGCTAGGCTCTTCTCTTGATAGACACCTTTGATCCCTTGTTGGATTCATGCTATGCTATGATATGCAAATGATTATGCAAATGAAATGCAATGAAACACAAATCATGCAAGAAAAGGTTGAGCAAATTTCGGGGTGCAACAGCTGCCCCTATTCAAACGGCTTGGACCCGACTGGGTGAAGAGCGAACGACCTTCAAGCAATCGAGGTACGAGATGGTTGAATACCAAGAAACCCGGAAATTTGCCAACCTCAGAATAAATTGCACAATTGCTTGAGGACCGACATCCACCAACTGAATCTGGTTGTTACGGCAACAACTGATCCAACGTCTGATAATAATTCTGATTTCAACTTCAACCACCTATGTAACACCACAGGTACTGAACAATTTTTGCAAAAACACCTCCGTCCACAACTGGACTAACCTTGTCAACACAAGAAGAGAAACAAATTCGTCAACACGAATAAAGACTTTGTCGTCACAGGAGTAACCTTGTCCACATCTGGACCCAAATTTCATCAAATCACGAATAAATACAAATCTGTCCACGTCAGGACTCACATTTCGTCAACCCGAAGAAATCTCAACAACATAGGAATAAAACTTTGTCCACGTTAGGACGCTGGTTTCGTCAACACGAAGAAATCCCCTCAACAAGAGCAAAACTTTGTCCACGTTAGGACGCACACTCCGTCAACACGAAGAAATCCCATCATAAACTTGTCCACGTTAGGACTCCAATTTCGCCAACACGGAGAAATCCCGACGACTTCACTGGGGATGAGTTGTTTGCATCTCGTCAACACGAAGAACGGTAAATTTATCCACGTCAGGACTCGCATCTCGTCAACACGAAGGAAGGTAACTTGATTCGTCCACGTCAGGACTCACATTCCATCAACCCGAGGAAATCCTATCAACATAGGAGTAAATTGTCCACGTCAAGACACCGTTTCGTCAACACGAAGAAATATAAATTTGTCCACGTCAGGACTCGCGCATCTCGTCAACACGAGGAACTATAAACTTGTCCACGTCAGGACTCGCATTTCGCCAATATGAAGAAATCCCGTCAATACAGGAATAAATTGTCCACGTCAGAACTCATATCTCGTCAACACGAAGAACTCCTATCAACATAGGCAATAAAATTTTGGCGACTTCCGGGGAAATACTTCTGTCAACCAGTAGGAAAATACATCCGTTTATCCACACGGGAAGATACTCTGAATACATTTTCTCTGCTCATCTCTGCAGTAGCTAACTCCATTGGTTCCAACCCACAAACCTTTTAGCACTGACGTGACAGCGACTTTGAGGAGGACTCTATTGGGGAATCTTTGGAACCCAAACTGCCGGACGCCTGTTCCGATAACCGGCGGTAGCTTCCGAAATTCGGATTCATGAAACCCTTTGACGCTGACGTAACAGCAAATTTGAAGAAAATAATCCGCTGGCCGGATAAGAGAAACTTCTACAAGCAATTCTGTGGGGAAATTAGTAAGATGAACCGTATCATCACACGTCTCACGGGGAGACCTCGAATACCTGGTAATAGATCTGAGCTAGAACTCCATACTCCTGCTGAGAAAACACACCTGAAAGCAAAAGGTTAACCAACCTGATTTATGTTTCAAAATGCATATGTTTGAAAATGGCGTAATGCTCTGTACGGCACGGAAATGCTACGTGTTTGAGTATATGCAAATATGACGATATATGCAAATGCAAATGCAAGCTCAAGCTGTCGGGGCCACTCTGATAATGATGTCTCAACAACATGAATTTTGAGGATAAAGCCAACTCAGCTGGGGAGAACAAGTATCATAAGGTATTCCGGTAAAATAAATGCCGGAAACACAGCCAACTCTGCCGAGGAGGGATTAAACATCAATTTCCACTGGGAGGAAAGAACAAACACCCTGCTGGTGAACAAACTTAGCTGGGGAAGAAGCGACACTTCTGGGCAAAGCACGCTGTCTGGGCATAGTTTACACATTCAGAGTCACCACTCCGCTGGGGACCATCATCCTGACGGAGGCAAGACGACCTGCGGGGAGAAAGAAAACCCATCCTTCGCGGATATAAACCTTTTAAACCAACAACTTGGTTAACTATTACGGGAATCTCCCATGCTGGAGATTGAACGCGCACATCTTCGATTCGCTGAGAAGCGTCACCTCTGTAGGGGACATTGATTCTGACTTGCTGAGGTTAATCCTATGGACGGCTTTCCATGAGGACACTCTCCTGGGGAGAAGTAATTCCCTCCTTCGGGAAGGGATAAATGTCATTTCAACTCTCTGGGGATAAGCTGCGACTAGCTGAGGAATGACATCAACTGGAATCAGGTCTTACGTCAAGTGACCTTGGCTAGGGAATACAATTCCTGACCGTTTGCTCCAAAGGTAAGAACCCTGCAAAACACAAACGAGACAAAACATGCCTATACAACAGAATCTATCCGGGTTAGCATCTGTGACATTACTTCAATCAATTCGAAGTTTTAGCAATTATTGGCAAGGGCCAGTAAGATTATGTAAGTGCAAGTTTATCAAAACATCGGCGTCTTTCACAAACAAAACAGTAAAGAACAAACATCAAGTACTGAATAACATATTTTATTGATAACGGGCCTCTGAATAGGAAAAGTTTTGTACACTGGATGCAACTCCAGAAAAGAGGAAGTTACGCGCAAACACACATAAATATATGCACAAGAAGCATAAAGAAAATACAAAACAATATTTGTATACATGTCGGCAACGTGGTACAGACAAACACCATGAGCTGATCCTCCTATGACTCGCCTGACTCTGTGTTTTCCCCGTACTCGATCTTCGTAAGAGATTGTTTTTGGATAGACGACCCCCAGGCACTCCCAAACCACTAAGCAATGTCGTATCAAATCCGGACCGCGGTCAGTTGCTTTTTCAATCCCTAACTTTTGTGTGAACCTCCCTTTGCGGGTTTTCAATTCACCGGGATACCCTTTTTTGCCGAAGTCGCCCTTTTCAAGTTTTCGACTTCGCGGGTGTACATCTTTTCAATTTTATCCCTAACTTTTGCCCGAACCTTTTATTCATTTTATATGGTTCGCCGGGATGCCCCATTTTTGCCTGGACTCTCTTTTTACTGTCCAGCGGGTCACTTTCAAGCAAAGTATTTTTTAACTGCGTCCGAATTCACAGGAGACGTAAAGTCCTCACCATCCATGGTGGATAGTAACAAAGCTCCTCCAGAGAAGACTTTTCTAACAACGTAGGGACCTTCGTAATTGGGAGTCCACTTGCCCTTGTGATCTGATTGTGGTGGGAGAATCTTTTTCAAAACAAGATCGCCCGTCTGAAAGCTTCGAGGGCACACCTTCTTGTCGTAAGCTTTCTTCATCCGGCTCTGATACAACCGACCGTATGCTAGAGAAGCCAGTCTCTTCTCATCCATTAAGCTGAGCTGATTCAGTCTATCTTTAATCCATTCTACCTCGTCGAGTTGGACATCACGTAAAACCCTCAGGGAAGGAATCTCGACCTCCAATGGTAACACCGCCTCCATCCCGTATACCAATGAGAAAGGGGTTGCCCCGGTTGATGTGCGTACCGTCGTACGATAACCGTGCAAAGCGAAAGGTAACATCTCGTGCCAGTCCTTATACGTCACAACCACCTTCTGAACAATCTTCTTTATGTTCTTATTGGCCGCTTCGACAGCGTCATTCATCTTGGGCCGGTAAGGAGAAGAGTTGTGATGCTCAATCTTAAAATTCTGACACAGCTCTTTCATCATTTTATTATTCAAATTCGAACCGTTGTCGGTGATAAACCACTCAAGGATTCCATATCTGCAGATAATATCTCGTTTGATAAATCTGGCTACCACTTGCTTGGTCACATTGGCATATGATGCTGCTTCCACCCATTTGGTGAAGTAATCGATTGCCACCAAAATGAATCGGTGTCCGTTTGATGTCGTAGGCTCGATCTTGCCAATCATATCAATCCCCCACATCGAGAAAGGCCACGGTGATGACATCACATTCAGAGGGCTTAGAGGCACATGGATTTTTTCTGCATAAATCTGGCATTTATGACACCTCTTTGCAAACTTGAAACAATCTATTTCCATGGTCAGCCAATAATAACCTGCCCGCAGCAGTTTTCTCGTCATAGCATGCCCACCAGCATGTGTACCAAATGTACCCTCATGTATCTCTTCCATGAGCAACTTCGCCTCTTTCTCATCTACACAACGTAGCAACACCAAGTCTTGGTTTCTTTTGTACAGGACACCGTCCGGATTCAGATAGAAATTGACAGCCAACCTCCTGAGAGTCTTCTGATCTCGACTGGATGCTTCAGCCGGATACTCCTGGTTCTTCAGGAAATTCTGGATGTCAAAGTACCAGGGTTTACCATTGGGAGCCTCGTCAATGGCAAATATGAATGCAGGCCTGTCGAGCCGAGAGATAACAATCTGGGGAGCCTCGTTCCAGAAGTTAACTTTATACATTGAAGACAATGTCGCAAGGGCGTCCGCCATTTGATTTTCTGCTTGTGGCACGTGATACAATTCCACCTTGTCAAAGAAAGGCAACAATCTCCTTGCATAGTTCATATAGGGTATCAAATTGGGCTGACGTGTCTCCCATTCTCCTTTAATCTGATTCACCACTAGAGCTGAGTCTCCGTATACATCCAGGTTCTTGATTCGCAAATCAATGGCTTCTTCCAGACCCATGATGCAAGCCTCATATTCCGCCTCATTATTGGTAACAGGGAAGGTCAATCGGGCAGTAAATGGGATGTGCGACCCCTGAGGCGTAATGATGATTGCCCCTATTCCGCTACCATAGGAATTTACAGCTCCGTCAAATATCAACTGCCATTTGGAACCCAACTCTGGTCCTTCGTCCGGCAACGGTTCTTCACAATCTTTCATCTTCAGGTACATGATATCCTCGTCAGGAAAATCAAACCTCATCGATTGGTAGTCCTCAATAGGCTGCTCAGCAAGGTACTCTGACAGAACGCTACCTTTAACATCCTTTTGCGAGACATATTGGATATCGTATTCTGTTAACACCATCTGCCATCGAGCAATTCTTCCGGAGAGTGCTTGCTTCTCAAACACGTATTTGATTGGATCCATCTTTGAAATTAGCATGGTTATATGATTCAGCATGTATTGCCTCAAACGTTTGGCGGCCCAGGCTAGCGCGCAACACGTCTTCTCGAGCATTGAGTATCTGGACTCATAGTCGGTGAACTTCTTACTCAAATAGTAGATCGCATGCTCTTTACGTCCGGTCTCGTCGTGTTGACCGAGAACACAACCCATACTTTCCTCAAGAACCGTCAAATACATAATCAAAGGTCTCCCGGCCACTGGGGGTATCAAAACAGGAGGTTCCTGCAAGTATTCTTTTATCTTGTCGAACGCCTTTAGACAATTTTCATTCCAGGTCAACACCTGATCCTTTGTCAACAACTTGAATAACGGCTCGCATGTCGCAGTTAGGTGAGATATGAACCGAGCAATGTAGTTCAACCTCCCTAAAAACCCACACACTTCTTTTTCTGTTTTAGGCGTCGACATTTCTTGTATAGCTTTTATCTTTGCAGGATCAACCTCTATCCCCTTTTCGCTCACAACAAACCCCAGCAGTTTACCCGATCTCACCCCAAAGGTGAACTTGTTAGGGTTCAGTCTCAACCTGAACTTCCTAAGTCTTTTGAACAGTTTCAGTAGATTAACCAAATGCTCCTCCTCTGTCTGAGATTTGGCAATCATATCATCAACATTAACCTCGATCTCTTTGTGCATCATGTCATGAAAGAGAGTCGTCATAGCGCGTTGATATGTTGCCCCAGCGTTCTTCAGTCCGAAGGGCATCACTTTGTAACAAAATGTTCCCTACGGGGTAATGAAGGTAGTCTTCTCCATGTCTTCTGGTGCCATTTTGATCTGATTATAGCCTGAGAAGCCGTCCATGAAGGAGAATACGGAGAACTGAGCAGTGTTATCAACTAGCACATCAATGTGAGGAAGTGGAAAGTCGTCTTTCGGGCTCACCCTATTCAAATCACGGTAGTCTACACACATTCGCACTTTACTGTCTTCCTTCGGCACTGGTACTATATTAGCGACCCATGACGGATAAGTTGTAACAGCTAGGAAACCAGCATCCCACTGTTTTTGAACTTCCTCCTTGATTTTCACAGCCATGTCTGGTCCGGTTCTTCTGAGTTTCTGCTTAACAGGCGGACATTCCTCTCGCAACGGCAGACGGTGCACAACCATGTCCGTATGCAACCCAGGCATATCCTCGTACGACCAAGCAAATATATCACTATACTCTCGCAGTATCTCAATCAGCCTTTGCTTGATGTCGCTCTGCAGCGCAGTCCCTATACGGATATTTCTCACAATTCTTCTGACCCCAAGTTGATAATCTCGATTTCCTCCTGATGAGGCAGAATGATTCTCTCTTCCTATTTCAACAAACGAGTCAGCTCCTCTAGCAAGTCGCTATCCTCAACAATCTCTTCCTCTGCTTGGAATACCGGGTGCTCGAAGTCGAAACGAGTCATAGGTGGTTCGTAGGAGATGTCATCTGAAATATTAGTCCTGCAAAGGAAATGGTTAAATGCTTCAAAACGCAAACAAAGTAAATAACCACGTTGTCATTTATTGTTAAAGTAAAAACAAGAAAAAAGGGATCACAATATTTGTGTATGAAAAACGCCTTTATTTCATGATTAAAACAATGCAATACACATAATCAAGTAGCCCTAAGGTAAAATCACTATGCCCCGGGTAGGACATAGGATTATTCAACAATTGAGAAAACAAATCATTACTGTTTAAGAGTCACTAGGACAGTTTCCCGGATGGACCAGTTGCAGAGACTTTGTCCTGGCACGCTTGGCTTGATCCACGCGTCCATATCGCAGTCACTATCTCCGTCTTCAGCATCAGAAATAGCGTTGATTGTCTCAAAGCACACCCCGATAGGCGTAATCGTTATCGCTCCTGAAGATGACGCTGACGACGTCAGTCGATACCCTAGCCCAAACTTGTCATTCTTCACGGGAATCTCCAGTACCTGCCCCCAACCTTTAGTCTGACCAGTCTGCACTAAAGCATGAGCTTCCTTGTAGGATGACACTACCACCTCTGGCATTTTGATGGGACCCTGAGCTTTGTCTTTAATCCGCAACCTTTCGAAGGCTTGACAAGGTGTCTCGTGTATTTCTCCGTCGACCTCAACATATCTGAACGATGACAGGTGACTGACCAAAATGTCCTCCTCCCCGCAAACGGTAACAACACTATCACCCACCATGTACTTCAACTTCTGATGCAATGTGGATGTTACAGCCCCTGCAGCGTGGATCCATGGGCGCCCAAGAAGGCAGCTATAAGCTGGATGGATATCCATGATGTAGAATTTGGTATCAAAAATTTCTGGCCCCACCTGAAGCAGTAATGTTATTAACCCAAACACTGATCTTTTCGTCCCGTCAAACGCCCTCACAACCAAATCGCTGGGCATACAAATAATTCCCTGTATGTCCAATTTCATCATGGCTTTCTTCGGCAATATGTTCAACGACGATCCAGTATCCACCAATACCCGCGACATTACGGTGCCCCCGCATTCCACCGATATATGCAAAGCCATGTTGTGCTCTCGACCCCTGGGTGTTAGATCAAAATCTGTGAAACCCAAGCTATGTCCAGCATTGACATGTGCCATTATCCCCTCTAACTGATTTACCAAAACTTCTTAAGGCACAAATGACGTATCCAGAATCTTTAGCAAGGCGTTCCGGTGGGCCTCGGAACATAACAACAACGACAAGATCGAAATCTTCGACGACGTCTGCTGTAGGTATTCAATAATTTTGTAGTCGCTTTTGCGAATCAGTCTCATGAACTCCTCTACGTCCTTGAGTGATGTATCCTTTTCTTTCAACTGAGTAGGCTCGCTTTCATTTACTTTGGCTTTGCCTTTGGCCAATATCTCTGCTTCTATTTCAGGTGAGGTAAAGATCCTTCCGCTACGGGTCATGCCCCCCGTTCCGACGACATTATCAACAACCCCAGCTGGCTGGCTATTCACCACAATCTTTTCACTGTTGCAATATGCTTCTAAACCGTATGTCCACGGGACAGCTTTCGTACTCTCAAAGGGAATAGACCCTGCTTTGGTAATCGTAATAGTTAGGCCGCTGGGCGGGCGCCGTTATTGTTATAGTCTTCCTCGGGATCGTCACCGTTGCAATATCATTCTGCTTATCACATAATGCCTCCACGGGCTTCTCAACCGCAGTTCGATCAAATTGCAAGGTCCCTTCGTCGATCATGGCCTGAATGCCCTGCTTTAAATCAGTACAACCTTCAGGCTGGGTCCAACACTCTAAACAATATTCATCACAACCAGGGAATACTCCCCCTCTGAGCAACCTGCTTTTCATCTCACTCAATGGTGTCTTCAGTTTGTTAACATCCATCACCAAGTTCAAATTTTCCTCTGTCAAGATGGCATTTGCCCCATGATTAGGCATAGGTTGTTGTACAATATTGGGCCCCACCTGGCCAAAGTTGATGGCTTTATTGTCCACCAAGTCTTGAACTTTATGCTTGAAAGCATGACAAGATTCTACATCATGTTCGGGCGCCCCAGAATGGAATTCTCAATGCTTATTAGCGTCATACCCATAAGGAAGTACCGGTCCTGTAGGTGGTTCCAATGTTCTTTTCTCGACCAAATTCAACCCCAGCAGTGTCTGAAGAAGCTCTGCATATGTCGACGGAGGCTTATCAAATACCCTCTTCGGCTTTACATTCTGAAACCTTCTTTGACCCTGATTCTGCCTTTGCTGCTGATGTGGTTGTTGTTGTTGTTGTTGTTGTTGAGGAATTGGAATAGTAACACTGGCTATTTGTTGAGGTTGAATGTACTGATTTCTGCCTCTGCCCCGGCCTCTGCCACCAAATACAGCGCTTGTATCACCCTGTCGTCTTTCGCCGAAAGCTTTTCTCGCACCCCCAACTGAAGTAGATTCACCTGCCTGAATCTTTCCAATTTTAATTCCATTTTCTATCCTTTCTCCCATAAGGATCATATCGGAGAAGCTACCCATCGAAACATTGAGTAACTTGTCATAGTACATTCCTGTAAATGTCCCCACAAACATGTCATTCATCTCCCTTTCAACCAAAGGAGGATGCACCCGAGCTGCCATATCGCGCCACCGCTGCGCGTACTCTTTGAAACTTTCACCACTTTTCTGCGACAGATTCTGCAACTGAACTCTGTTTGGTGCCAAATCGCTGTTATATTTGTAATGCATAATGAAAGCATCAGCCAGCTGCTTCCAGCTTCTAATCTGAGTGGGCTCCAATCCCATGTACCATTCCAATGATGGTCCCGATAAGCTATCCTTAAAGAAATGCATGACATCCTTTCATCATTGGAATATGCAGACATCCTTCTATAATAAGAACGTACATGGACCTTTGGGCAGGTATCCCCTTTGTATTTGTCGAATGTTGGAGCCTTGAATTTTAATGGCACCCTCAGCCCTGGTACCAACCTCATAGTAGTCATATCTAATCCAGCGGAGTTCTGATTAACCACACCTTTCATCTGCTCTTCTAGCATTCTGATCCTCTGAACAGGGTCAATGGGGCCCTCAGGTCCCATACCTCTTCCCAAAAAAGCGTCGTCCTGGTGATCCACATTCCACTCATTGCCATACCCATCGTAACCCATGTTACAGCCAAATCCTTGCTGATTGAACATAGGACCCTGTCCTCGGTTGCCGAACCCTAGATTGACCCCAGCAGGTCCAAAACCATTGTTGAAAGGAAATGCTCCAGCGCCGTTGTTATTCACATTACCGAATCCACCATTACCGTGGCCATACCCCTGATTGTTGCCGTAACTGTCATTACCAAAGCCTTGATCGTCGAACCCGAAGTTCTCGTCCTGATTTACATTGCCATACCCATTGTTTCCAAAGCCCGCATTGTCACCGAATCCTTGATCGGCATCCCCAGTGTTGCCTTTGTTGTTAACAACATGCCCATCACCAACATTTCCAGTATTGCCATTACCAGCGCCAGCACCTGCACCTGTACCAGTGTTTCCGTTGACCGTCGCAACAGGTGGAGTAACTACCGGTACCTCATCCTCCCGGCGAGGAGTTCCAACAGAATTGTGGTCAGTATTGCCATTTCCGTTTGTCCGCGTCAGCAGCGGCTGCACCAAGGTCTGAAGGCTCTCCTGGCCCTTGGCTATGCTCTCCATAGCTTGCATGAACAGAATCAGCTTCTCACGGATTTCCTGCATCTCGACTTGAACTTGATTCATTGCTTTCTTACAGTTGTTTCTGGTTGAGTGTTGCACCCTAAAATTTGCTCAACCTACTTCACTTGGTTTATGTTTCAATTGCATTGTCATTTGCATAAAAAGTCATGTACATAGTCTAATCATTTGCATAGCATAGCATAGCAAGTCATCCAACAAGGGACCAAGTACTATTTTTATCTCTATGAGCCTATCAAGAGGTTCTTATTCAAATTCAAGCCTATCCAAGTCATCAGAAAGAAATTGAAATCTGAGAAGTTAGTGGACCAAGCAGTGGATCTCTCTCCTATCTTGAGTGTATTTGAAGATCATCAAAGAAGTTGTGAGCTGTGAATTGAGCATGGAGGGTATATAGACATCATGGGGGACCTATAGGGCCATTTTGAAAGTGAGACAAGTCATTGGCATGGTTACAAGAGCTATAGTTGAAGACAGTCAACTAGGGTTTCATCTGGGTCAACCCTAGATCAACCCTAGGTCAAATGCTTGATTGAAAGGCATCAAGGTCTATTTGAAAGATGTGGGATGCCTCTTTTGACATGTAGATATGGATGTGGTTTTTTGCCAAGGAGAAATCAAGAGAAATCAAGAAGAAGAGGAGTTTCTAAATTAGGGTTTCTGTGTAAAATCCCCTGATTTAGGTTAAACTTCCAAACAAGATAATTCAAAATGAAAGCTTCAAATGGATCCTTGTCCAACATGAAACTTGTAGAGGATCTCAAGACCTTTAATTTGAGTGGTGGAAGACATCAAGGATATTTATAGAACTCAAGTTATGGTTCTTGCAAGTTACAGGTCATCTGAGGCATCTGAAATTTTGTCTGTGAAGGTTACTTGTCTTCCAAGCAACTTTTACCCCTCAAGGAGCTTTCAAATGGATTTCTGGCCATCATGAAAGTTGTTCCTCATGATCTTAGATTTCTAGAAAGGTATGGTATGACTTCATCTAATTTGTGGAACTCTACTTATGTCTTTGGCAAGCAAAGGGTATTTTGGTCATTTGGAAATTACAGGTCATTTCAAGCATATGCCTAAACCTCATACAAGGAAGCTTCAAATGAAAAACTTCACAACATCAAAGTTGTTCCAAATGATGTTTTGAGTCTAGAAAAGTGGTCATGGAGGTTTGAAAATGGGTGTAGCTCATATTTGCAAAAATGACCTAATTAAGGCATGATTTAAGTCATTAAATAGCCATTTTTTGGGAATTTTTCATAACATGTCCAAATGGGATGAAATTATAGGTCATTTTGATTGGAAATAATGTTTTGAGACCATTGGCAATAGTGGATTTTTGAGTTTAGTTCAAAATTGTAGAGTTATCATGGCTTGCTTATGATTAAAGTAACATGTCAAATCACAAGGGATTTGTGTGCAAGGAACTTCCAGCAATTTCTAGATGATTCTAGGGGCATCTATATAAACCCTAGAGCTCATTCAATGCAGGGTTGCACTTCATTTTGATCCAAAACACATAGTTTCATTCTCTCTTGCATTTTTGCAAATTCATCCAAATTCTCTCAATTCTTCATCATTCTTCAAAGTTCTTGATCCTACCATGCTCCATGATCATCATTGATCACATCCCAAGCAAGATCTGAGTGTATTGAAGTCATAATCGTGTGCTGCAAGTTCATCATTCAAATTGCAAAAAGAGTTGGTTACAAGAATCCAAAGCATTTGAGCAAGAGTTGCTGCATACAGTATCAAAATCCACCTCCATTGATCAAGTCTAGAGCATTGCTAGCTGTGAATCCAAGAATTTCACCATCTGTTTTCAGTTTTGCACCAGGTTAGTATCTTCTTCGATTTAGCTTGATTTAGTTAGCATGATGTAGATTGGTTAGGGTAAGAATAACCTAGGTAGTTAGATGAATAATTCTGGAGATTTTGACTGAATTTGGTCGAGGTTGATATTTGAGCACACCAACTGTTTGAATCTAGAACTAGAAGAATAGGAGGTTTTAATTCATGTGGTTTAGCTTAGGTTAATCAGTGATACAAGGTGAGTATTTTGATGACAAGAAGTTGGAAAAAGAAGAAGTTGGAAGTTTTAGTATCCATGGAAGTGTACCATCGGGTTTCTTGATTCAGTTGGTTTCAGTGAGAATTATTAGCATGGTTGTATTCTGCTCGAGAAATGGAGCATCTTTGCTTTTTACGGATTTGAATTTTATGGAGAAACGAAGCTGTATGAGTGTGTTGATGTCTGGTGCAACAAAGCTCGTTCATGGTGTTCATGGTAGAAACCCTAGGTCCATTGGAGAAGACGAGTTCAACGCTGTTGGATCAGAAATAAGCCATTGACCAAGACTCACATCTAACGGCCTGTGTTTAAAGTTGAAACGCGAGGGAAGAGTCTGAAGCTACAAAACGCTTCGTTTCATTTAAAGTCCCTTCTTGGGCTTAGTCCAAAATGCTAGCCACACCCCCACTTGCCAGGCCCATTCCCAATTGAACTGCATTTGTTACTTTCTGCACCGTTTTGTTTTTGTTTTTCTTTTGTATTTTCTGATTAAACTGGGCCCAGGCGCGCCTTGCTACGCGCACCCCCAGTCTGGGCCCATCATCCATTTTCCAATGCATTTTCTTACTTACTGCACCCCTAGCTCATTTTAATTCATTTTGATTTCCTTTATTTTTCTTAATTGTTTGAAAATTCATAATAAATTGGAAATTCCATATTTTTGATTGGTTGTTTTTTTACCATTTTCATATTTCTGTGTAGAAAAATATCATGTAATAAAATTTCCATTTTATTTTCTTTTAATGCCTTTTTAATACTTTTAGTTTGTATATAGTTTTTGTAGAATTTCTTTTAGGTGGTTCTCATAATCTTTTTAGGCCAATTTTTTTAGTATAACTAGATACATATATTAGGTGCCCCCTTGATTTTTATACCAATTTTTTAGGATTTATTTTAGGTAGTTTAGTTAGAAAACATTAGGCTAATCATTTAGGGTTGTGAATATAACATAAGTTTAACAAAACAAGTTTCTTTTTGGGTTTTCTCTAGGACAAATTATGATGGGACTATAGGGGTATTGAGGGTAAGTAATAGATCCCTTAGAAAATATTAGACTTCCCCTATTCTACTATTACTACTAGTATATTTCCTGTATTTGATTGATTGTGTGGTGTGCCCTCTCTAGGGTTATTATTTGACTGTGTGGGGTATTGGGCCTGCTTGGGGGTTTGGGTTTGAGCTGAAGACTTTGCTGATGAAGCCCATTGAAGACTAAAAGAATGAAGATCAATTTCCAGAGTTGATGAGGAGAGTATCTTGCTGGCAGCTGTTGAAGGTTATAGGATCTAGGAGCTAGGTAGAGCTCTAGAATAGGAACTTGATTCACAAACATGGAAGGTCTTGTTTGCCTCCATTCTTTCTCTATGATTCAAAGTCTCTTTTAAATATCCACCTCCTTCCTTTGGAAGGATTAGTGAATGTATTTAAAAGATAGAACTTTTGAGAGAAAACTGTCAGTATCATGTTAACAATCAGTAAGCCACCCTTGGTAGGCAACTGATTGCTTAACATCCAATGCATCCTGTTAACTGCTACTCATCTTGGAGAGTGAGCCTTGAAGAAAAGCCATTGAAAGATTAAAGATAGAGACCTTGCTTGAAGACAGATGTTGATGAAGACTGCTATTTGCTGTTTATTTTTGCTGTTTATAATTTTTGATGTATTGTTTGAATTTCCCTGACTGTATTGTTTGCCATTTAATCTGTTAGGTTGAAAGCGAATTTTGTTCGCTTTTGCCTGTTGTTTTCTAGGTTCGAGGTTGATTAGGACTCCCTTGCCTCGCTTGTATTGTTGCATTCATGCATATTTTACTGCTTTATTGTATATATGTTGTTGTTTTTCCGTCTATCCCCTTAGGATCTCTGTTTCTCTCTGCGCAAGAGAGGAACATGATAGACATTAGACTTTCATCCATGCCTGATAACATTAGGTTAGATTTTGATTCCCCTTTTTTAAACCATAGATTTGAGAGTTCTGTCTCTTCTTTCTCAAAACCAACAGAAAAACACAATAAGTATTTCAAACACAATAAAAGACACTTCTTCCGTAAAAGAATGTGAACTCATCAAAACGTCATTTTTGTACGCTTGGACCAGTAATCAGAAAAACCCTTTTTAAGAAGGAGATAAAAACAATCAAGACAGACTTGTGTCGTACGTGGCCCGAACTACGTTTGTTTGATCTTTCATGCTGTATGAAAGTACGTAGGCATAGGATGCGATATCCTAGCGAGAAACCTTCCCATCCTTTCCCGTAGGTAGGCAAACTACGTTGACTCTGATTTCTCGTTCCAGACGGGAATACGTAGGCATAAAGTGCGATACTTTGCCGAGTCATTTTATTTTCTTTCAACCCCAGACCTGTAGAATAGATAGAATAACAATCCGTACCAGAAAACAAGCGTGGATCCCGTCGAGTACGAAGGACGTGAGGGGTGCTAATACCTTCCCCTTGCGTAACCGACTCCCGAATCCAGGATTTGGTTGCGATGATCATTCCTTTCCCCGTTTTGCGGTAGGTTTACCTCGAGCGTTTCCTTTCCCCTCTTTGGGATAAATAACGCGCGGTGGCGACTCTTCTGTTCAGCCAGCGCCGATTTTCGCAGTAGCGACAGCTGGCGACTCTGCTGGGGACCCAACGTCCCCTGGCTGCTAAGGACTGCGATAGTTCCTTATGCATTTGGGATCCAACGTCCCTTAAGCGAGTCAATCCTAGCGCTTGTTTTCCCGTCGAGGATTTTGTATGGATTTATTTTTTCTGTATTTTACTTTCAGCATTATATTATTGTTATTATTGTTGTATTGGGGTTGTGACGGGTGTTCTATGATTGAGAGATAAGCCGGACCTGGGCTTGAGTGCACTTAGAATTAGAGTAGAAAGTAGTGGGCGCGTGTCGGCTTTGCTTGCATTAGTGTCCCACAAAATCTACACTCGGACGAGGTTCTTCTGGTTGACTTCTTTTTCTACCCTTTGGGTCGAAGGGGTTGTTGGTTAGTTGGATTGTCAACTCCGGGAACCGATCAATTGGAAGTTAGCTAAGTGAGGCCTCTTCAGGATTTGATGATGCCACTCCTTCTGGGAATCGTATCATCAACCCTGAAAGTCTGTGACACCGACGACCGCATAGGATGCCATACCATTGTCAGTTACTAGGATACCTACCTGTGAGAGGGTTGGGGCTATGCAGGTAACTAGACCTTCAAATACCAGTTTGTTTCTTGATCTGAGATCCCGGGTATTTATGGACAGTTGAGAGGTCTGTCAGAGACCAGTCAGTGTTATGATATGAGGTCTATCAGAGTTATGGTATGAGGTCTATCGGAGACCAGTTGGAGTTATGTTATGGGGTCTATCAGAAACCAAAGTTGAAGCTTCATATTGGGTCTGTCTAAGACCAGGGTTTGAGGAATTCTGGATGGTCTATCTGAGACTTATGATGTGGTTCAGGCTTCTCAGCCATGGTATTTGGTCCTTGTTGCATCTATTTGCATTGCATTGTGTGCATAACCATTATCATGTGCATTTCATTAACGTGTGTCTGTGCTGCAGGTGCATTTGCATATTCCCTGATTCTAGCGTCCGGACTTCTGCTTATTGATCATGGCTGGTTTGAGAAAGACAGTTACGTACAAGTTACCTACACCTGACATTACTCCCCTACTTGGTCTGATGTCCCTCGCTGATGAGGAGGCTAGGAGAAGTTTCAGGATGAGCTATGGAAGATTGTTGAGACTGGTCTGCAAGCCAACTGCTGTTGAGATGAATGGGCTGTATACCTTGATGCAATTCTATGACCCTGCCTTGAGGTGTTTCACATTTGCTGACTTTATTTTGGGGCCTACCATGGAAGAATACGCAGAGTTTATCGAGCTGCCGGTGCAAAATAAGGTTCCTTTCATCCATCGTGACGCTAAGCCCCAGCTGAAGGACTTAGCTAAGGCCTTGCACATGAACGCTTCTGAACTATTAGTGACTTCTTGGCTCGGGGTTCCAGGATTCTCCCTCGATTTTCTGGTTGGCAAAGCTCAAGAATACGCCAAGAGCGGGTGCTGGATAGTCTTTAATGCTATCTTGGCTCTGTGCATCTACGGAATAGTGTTGTTTCCCAATTTACCCAATTTTGTGTACTTGGACGCCTTTCATCTGTTTGCTGCTGGCAACCCGGTACCCACTTTGATTGGAGATCTCTATCATTCATTGCACTACAAAAATGAAAATAGAAGAGGAAAGACTGTTTACTGTTGTGCGCCGCTGTTGAACATGTGGTTTAAGAGCCATCTCCCCCTGAAGGGACCTTTTGTAGATAGTGCAACTACAGTTGACTGGCCAGAGCGCCTGATGAGACTATCTTCTGAAGACATTGAGTGGTTTGACCGAGACTTGCTGGGGTCTGAGCTTATTTTCAGCTGCGCCGGATATCCTAATGTTCCTTTGATAGGAAGAAAAGGGTGCATCAATTATAACCCATCTCTGTTCATTCGCCAGTTTGGATACGCGTTGAAGAACCCACCTAGGGAGGAAGAAGTACAGGAATCTCTGTACTTCACCGGTGATTTGAATGGAGAGTTACTAGCCAAGCTTCAGCATGCTTGGATGCGTATCAACAGAAGAGGGAAACCACTGTTGGGGAAGAATGATTGTCAGGCTTATGTACCATACAAAGTTTGGATCCAAGAGAGAGCAAGACAGTTGTTGATGCCATTTCCAGCTGCACCAGTCCTTGTTCATATTCCGGTGGAGGAACCAACCACTGTTACTATGGAGGTCTACGGGCGAGTTGTAAAAGAAAAGGAAGCCTTGATGAGGATCAATGAAGGGTTAGAAAAGGAACTGGCTCAGATGCGTAGTGAGAAGAACAAGGTTGTGCATTCTTTCCAACAGCAGATCGAGTTAGTAAACAGGTTAGGTGCCGAATTGACTGAAGAGAAAAAGAAGCGTGAACGCCTGGGGAAAGAACTCAGAAGCTCTCATGACATGTTGGAATCCAAAAAGAAAGCACTCGATGCCGCCCACCGGGAAATCTCTTCTTGTAACAAGACGTGGAACGCTATGCTAACCAACAACAAAAAGAGGGAAGACAAATTGAAGCAGCAAATTTCTGAACTCGAAGAACAGTTGAAGGCTAGCACTAAGAAGTATGAAGAGGAGGTGATGGCAAGATATAGTCTCCAGAATGCATTGAACAAGGCCATCGAAGGCAAGAAAGAAGCTGTGTCTCAGAAGCGGAAGCTAGAGGACCGCTTCGGAGAAGGGGCATGGGAGGAATCTACTGGTGACTTGCGACGTGTTCTCAAGCGAAGAGATCTATTTGTTGAGGGTCTGCTTACCCGACCAAGTCATCCAGAGACTAAGAAGTTATTAGAAGAGTACCAGGCATATGGGAGCACTTGACTATTTCATGTATTAATGTGTATGCTTTATTTGCATAGCGCTGACCATCACCAGGATTGTTGGTTGAGGTCATGCCTTCTTATTGTAAATTCATTGATATTGTATTCTGGGCTTAATGGATTTCTCTGCAATATATGAGGTGTTTTCTATGATTCGGCTCCGAACTTCGTATTGCGAGCACTGTCACCGTACTGGCACATTCGTACTAGAATCGGGGAATGATATTCCCTAATGCACAGACACACATTGCATTGCATTCACATTCATATTGCATTACAGGTGATTATTGAACTGTATCTCATTTCCTGCACTGTACCAGGTCTTTTCAGGATTGAAAGTCAGCGCCCGCACCGATACTCCACTCGTACCAACTGCCGAAGAATTATGGATCAGATGCAGAATGAAATGCAGGACATGCGTGAGAAGCTGGCGCTATTCATGCAGACAATGGAGACCATTGCGAAAGGCCAGGCGAATTTGCAAGCTTTGGTGCAGCCTTTGTTGGTGAGAAATGCTGGGCGCGGAAATGAAGACCATAATTCTGTGCGAGTCGACACTATTCACGGGGATGGTACCCCCACACCGGTGGCTCCACCTGTGGTAAACATACATGCCGTCAATGCGAACAACGGCGCTGCCGCCAGGAACGGTAACGTTGGAATCGGTAACGAGACTGTCATCAACAACGTTGGGCTCGGAGATGTCAACCTGGGTGATAATATGGGAGGTAATGGCTTCGGTAATAATGGATTCGGCTTCAATGACCAGGGGTTTGATCATGCTGGGAAGTACGGCTTCAACGCTCAGGGCTTCGGACAGGACGGATTTGGTATGACTAATCAGGGTTATGGCGGATTCGGAAATGGAAATGGCGTTGGGTTAATGGCTTTTGGACCTGCAGGAGTCGCTCCGGGGTATGGTAACAGGGGGCGAGGCCCTGTAATGAATCAAACTAGAGTTGGCCGTAACTACGGGTACGATGGATACGGAACTGGGAACGGTAACTGGCTAGAAGATCAGCAAGAGGATGCTTTCTCCGGTGGAGGTTTCGAAGGTCCTATGGATGACTCTCAGAGAATCAAGATGCTCGAGGAGCAGATGAAGGGGGTCGTGAATCAAAGCGCTGTTGGCTTAGATATGACTACAATGGGTCTGGTGCCTGGCCTAAGGGTACCAATAAAATTCAAAGCTCCCACATTCGACAAATATAAGGGGGATACCTGTCCAAAGGTGCACGTGCGGTCATACTACAGAAGGATGTCGGCGTATTCAAACGATGAGAGAATGCTGATGCATTTCTTTCAAGATAGCTTGTTTGGTCCTTCCCTTGAGTGGTATATGGGATTGGAACCAACTCAGATCAAGACATGGAAGCAGCTGGCTGAAGCGTTTGTGGCTCACTATAAGTACAACAGTGACTTGGCACCCAACCGGGTCCAATTGCAGGGGTTGTCCCAGAAGAAGGGCGAGAGCTTCAAAGAGTATGCGCAGAGATGGCACGACATGGCTGCTCAAGTTCATCCTCCTTTAGAGGACAAAGAAATGAATGATATGTTCATAGGAACATTTACCGGTATGTTTTATGACAAGTTGTTTCATACTTCTTTGGGCAGTTTCTCAGACTTAATCCTGATGGGTGAGAAGATTGAAAGCAACATTAAACAGGGAAGATTCCAAGCTGAGGAATCCACTTCAGCTGGCAGTAACAGAAGGGTTTTCGGTGGGCACCGTCAAGGTGATGCAAGTGCAGTGTTTGGGGGCCGAGGCCGAGGCCGGGGCAGAGGTCGAAACCAGTACAATCAGCCGCAGCAGGTGGCAAGTGTTACCATTCAATTTCAGCAACAACCAATACAACAACAGCAACGGCAGCCACAACAGGGGGTACATCCTGCCCAGCGCAGAATCCAGGGGGGCAAACCAAGGAGGGTGTTTGAAACGCCTCCTTCAACGTATGCAGAATTGCTACAGACGTTACTGGGTTTGAACTTGGTAGAAAAAAGGACTATGGCGCCAATAACAGGCACTCCTCTGTACGGTTACGATGCGAACAAGCACTGTGAATTCCACTCCGGGGCCTCTGGCCACGATATAGAGGGTTGCCATGCGTTCAAGCATGTGGTGCAGGATCTATTGGATAGTAAGGCTATCAATTTTGGACAGGCAGGTCCAAACATAGTGCAAAAGCCCATGCCCAATCATGGGGCAAACGCTATTTTAACTGAGGAGGGTTTGAACTTGATTATGAATGTTGATGACCTCAAGACACCGTTGTGTGAGATAAAGAGCAGATTATTGAAAGGAGGTGTGTATCCGGGCTACGACGAGTATTGTTTAGAGTGTTTGACCCAAGCTGGGGGGTGTGCTGAATTGAAGAAGGGTATTCAGACCTTAATAGATGGAGGCACATTACAATTCGACCGAACGGCAGTTGAAGAACCTGCAGAGTTATCAGCGGACGAGCGAAGTGATGTAGCCACTGTGACGATTCCCCGAAAAACAATAACCATAACGGCGCCAGCCAGGCAACCGCCGATCACTATAACCAAGGCAGGACCAATCCCTTACGAGAGCACTAAGGCAGTACCCTGGAATTATGGGTTGGAAGTGTACTGTGATGGGGTGAAAATTGATGTTAGTAAGCAGTCAGTTGAGGTCGTAGACAACGTCGTCGGTACCAGAGGGATGACAAGAAGTGGAAGAATCTTCATATCGCCTGAGGTAGAGGCTGAACGACTGGCGAAAGGGAAAGGAAAGATGAATGAGAATGTCCCGGTGCAGAGGAACGAAAAAGAAACGTCATCGAAGGATGTGGAAGAGTTCATGCGCCTTATTTGTAAGAGTGATTATAAGATTGTTGAGCACCTTCAACAGACGCCGTCAAAGATATCCATATTGTCGTTGCTATTGTGTTCCGAAGCTCACAGAAATGCATTGTTGAAAGTTCTGGATACGTCCTTCGTACCCCAAGATGTTTCCGTGAATCAGCTGGAGGGGGTGTTGGCGCATGTGAACGCAGGCCATAGCTTGGGATTTACAGACTTTGATTTGACCCCGAAGGGGAGAGAGCATAACATGGCGTTGCACGTCTCAGTTGAGTGTAGGGGCTCAGTCATGTCTCATGTACTGATAGATACTGGGTCTTCCTTGAACGTGCTGCCCAAGAAAGCAATGATGAAACTGGACGTCAGAGGAATCCTTTGTATGCCTAGTGATTTGGTGGTCAGGGCATTTGATGGTACACGAAGAACAGTCTTTGGATCCATAACATTACCTCTACAGGTGGGGCCGGAAGTCTTCGCAACTGAATTCTATATTATGGACATCCAGCCATCATACAGCTGCCTTCTCGGACGACCCTGGATCCATGGTGCTGGGGCAGTCACATCTACCTTGCATCAAAAGCTGAAATACATGGTAGGGGATAGTGTGGTCACGGTCTGTGGAGAAGAAGATATATTGGTTAGCCATCTGTCATCATTCAAGTATGTAGAAGTCGACGACGAGATTCATGAAACACCCTGTCAAGCCTTTGAAGGGTTGCGCATCAAAGACAAAGGTCCCGGGCCGAGTAAAGCGTCATAGGTGGCCGTCTCGTCATACAAGGAAGCTCAGGCTCTAGTGGAGACTGGTGAGACAAAAGGCTGGGGCAAGGTGCTGGACATTCCCGTGAAGATGGACCGATTTGGGCTGGGATATCAACCGTCGTCATCAACGCCTGCTGCTGGGGCACCCCGTTTCAGAGGACCGATAACCATCACCGCTAGTGGAGTGTGTCACGAGGCCATCAACGCTGTTTCAGATTCCGAAGAAGGAGACAGTGATTGCGACATGGACGCCTGGATTCAGCCAAGCGTGCCAGGACAAGGATTATGCAATTGGTCTATTCAGGAGATTGTTCCTGTGACTCTCAAACAGTAATACTTTGTTTTCTTAATTGTTGAACAATCTGGTGTCTTACCCGAGGCATCATGATTTTGCTTAGGGTCGCGCTGTTATGTACATTGCGTTGTTTAATCATTAAATAAAAGGCGTTTTTTCATGTACAAATATTGCGATCTCTGTTTTTCCTGTTTTGTGTTTTACAATAAAATGGCAACGTGGTTATTCGCTTTATACGCATTTTGAAGCAGTTAACCATTCCTTTTGCAGGATAACATTTTCAGATGACATCATTGAACTGCCTATGACTCGTCTCGACTTTGAGCACCCGGTATTTCAGGCCGAAGAAGAGATTGTTGAAGATGGCGACGTTCCCGAAGAATTGTCTTGGTTGGTGAAGCAAGAAGAACGAGTCATTCTGCCTCATGAGGAGGTCATCGAAATTATTAACCTAGGGTCGGAAGGGGTTGAAAAGAACATCCGTATAGGAGCCGCGCTGCAGAGCGACGTCAAGCGAAGACTGGTTGAGATGCTCAGAGAGTACAGTGATGTGTTCGCTTGGTCGTATGAGGACATGCCTGGGCTTGATACAGATATGGTTGTGCACCGCCTGCCGTTAAAGGAAGAATGCCCGCTGGTCAAGCAGAAGCTTCGCAAAACTAGACCTGATATGGTAGTGAAAATTAAGGAGGAGGTTCAAAAACAGTGGGATGCTGGTTTCCTAGCTGTTACCAAATATCCTTCATGGGTCGCTAATATAGTGCCAGTACCAAAGAAAGACGGTAAAGTGAGAATGTGCGTAGATTACCGTGATTTGAACAAAGCGAGCCCGAAAGATGATTTTCCGCTTCCTCACATCGATGTGCTGGTTGACAACACTGCTCAATTCTCTGTATTCTCCTTCATGGATGGCTTCTCGGGCTATAATCAGATTAAAATGGCGCCAGAAGACATGGAGAAGACTACTTTCATCACACCTTGGGGAACATTTTGTTACAAAGTGATGCCCTTCGGATTGAAGAATGCTGGGGCAACGTATCAGCGTGCA
Organism: Lathyrus sativus; assembly: GCA_963859935.3. NCBI lineage: Eukaryota > Viridiplantae > Streptophyta > Magnoliopsida > Fabales > Fabaceae > Lathyrus > Lathyrus sativus. The sequence goes on from OZ012741.1 coordinate 372,957,312, forward strand.
ATGACGACTCTTTTCCATGATATGATGCATAAGGAGATCGAGGTTTATGTCGATAATATGATTGCCAATTCCCAGACGGAGGAAGAGCACTTGCTGAATCTGGTGAAGTTATTCAAAAGGCTTAGGACGTTCAGGTTGAGACTGAACCCTAACAAGTGCACCTTCGGGGTGAGATCGGGTAAACTGCTGGGGTTTATCGTGAGCGAAAGAGGAATAGAGGTTGATCCTGCAAAAATAAAAGCAATACAAGAGATGCTGATGCCTAGAACAGAGAAAGAGGTACGCGGGTTTTTAGGGAGGTTGAACTACATCGCTCGGCTCATATCTCACCCGACAGCTACGTGTGAGCCGTTATTCAAGCTGTTGAAAAAAGACCAGGCTGTAACATGGAATGAAAATTGTCAAAAGGCGTTCGATAAAATAAAGCAGTATTTGCAGGAGCCTCCTATTTTGACACCCCCAGTGGCAGGGAGACCTTTGATTATGTATTTGACAGTTCTTGAGGGAAGTATGGGTTGTGTTCTCGGTCAACACGACGAGACAGGAAGAAAAGAGCATGCAATATACTACTTGAGTAAGAAGTTTACGGAATGTGAATCTCGATATTCAATGCTCGAAAAAACTTGTTGCGCGCTAGCCTGGGCCGCCAAGCGTTTGAGGCAATACATGCTGAATCATACAACCATGCTCATCTCGAAGATGGATCCTATCAAATATGTATTTGAAAAGCAGGCATTATCGGGGAGAATTGCCCGGTGGCAGATGGTTTTGACCGAATATGACATCCAGTATGTCTCGCAGAAGGCTATAAAGGGGAGTGTATTGTCTGAGTACCTGGCAGAGCAGCCTATTGAGGACTACCAATCAATGAGGTTTGATTTTCCTGACGAGGATATCATGTACCTAAAGATGAAAGATTGTGAAGAGCCATTGCCAGACGAAGGACCAGAATTGGGATCCAAATGGAAGTTGATCTTTGACGGAGCTGTAAACGCCTACGGTAGCGGAATAGGGGCAATCATCACTACTCCACACGGGTCGCACATCGCATTTACCGCTTGATTGACCTTTCTAGTTACCAATAATGAAGCCGAATACGAAGCTTGCATCATGGGGCTTGAAGAAGCCATTGATTTGCGAATCAAAAATCTGGATGTATACGGAGACTCAGCTCTGGTGGTGAATCAAATAAAAGGGGAATGGGAGACACGTCAGCCTAATTTGATACCGTACATGAATTACGCAAGGAGATTGTTGCCTTTCTTTGACAAGGTTGAATTGCGTCATGTACCGCGAGCAGAGAATCAGATGGCTGACGCCCTGGCCACTTTGTCTTCCATGTACAAAGTCAACTTCTGGAATGAGGCTCCCAGAATTGTTATCTCTCGACTTGACAGACCCGCCTTCGTGTTTGCCATTGACGAAGCATCTGATGATAAACCGTGGTATTTTGATATCCTTAATTTCCTGAAAAATAAAGAGTATCCGGCTGTGGCATCCAGTCAAGATCAGAAGACTCTCAGGAGATTGGCGGGTAATTTCTATTTGAATCCGGACGGTGTCTTATACAGAAGAAATCACGACTTGGTGCTACTACGTTGTGTAGACGAAAAAGAGGCGAAGCTGCTCATGGAGGAAATACATGAGGGTACATTTGGTACGCATGCGGGTGGGCATGCTATGACGAGGAAGCTGCTGCGGGCAGGTTATTTTTGGCTAACTATGGAAACTGATTGTTTCAAGTTTGCGAGGAAGTGTCATAAGTGCCAGATCTATGCAGATAAGATCCATGTGCCTCCGAGTCCTCTGAATGTGATGTCATTGCCATGGCCATTCTCGATGTGGGGAATCGATATGATTGGAAAGATCGAGCCGACGGCTTCCAACGGACACCGGTTCATTCTAGTAGCAATCGATTATTTCACCAAGTTGGTGGAAGCCGCATCTTATGCAAATGTGACCAAGCAGGTGGTAGCCAGGTTTATCAAGAGAGATATCATTTGCAGATATGGGATCCCCGAGCGGATAATCACCGACAACGGTTCAAACCTGAATAACAAAATGATGAAGGAGCTGTGTCAGAATTTTAAGATCGAGCATCACAACTCCTCCCCTTACCGACCCAAGATGAATGGCGCTGTTGAAGCGGCCAATAAGAATATAAAGAAGATCGTTCAGAAGATGGTGGTGACCTATAAGGACTGGCATGAGATGCTACCTTTTGCTTTGCACGGTTATCGTACGACGGTACGCACATCAACCGGGGCAACCCCGTTCTCGTTGGTATATGGAATGCAAGCAGTGTTACCATTGGAAGTCGAGATTCCTTCCCTAAGAGTATTACGAGATGTCCAACTAGACGAGGCAGAATGGGTGAAAGACAGGTTGAACCAGCTGAGTTTAGTGGATGAGAAGAGGCTAGCTTCTCTGGCATACGGTCGTTTGTACCAGAGCCGAATGAAGAAAGCATATGATAAGAAAATACATCCTCGGAGCTTTCAGACGGGTGACCTTGTGCTGAAAAGGATTCTCCCGCCACAGGCAGATCACAGGGGCAAGTGGACCCCCAACTACGAAGGGCCATACGTTGTCAGAAAAGTCTTTTCAGGAGGAGCTTTGTTGTTGTCCACCATGGACGATGAAGACTTTACGTCGCCTGTGAATTCGGACGCAGTTAAAAAATACTTTGCTTGAAATTGACCCGCTGGACATAAAAAAGAGAGTCCAGGAAAAAATGGGGCATCCTGGCGAACCAAAAACAGAATGAAAGGTTCGGGCAAAAGTTAGGGATAAAATTGAAAAAATGTACACCCGCGAAGTTGAAAACCTACACTGGGCGGCTTCGGCAAAAAAGGGTATCCCGGTGAACTGAAAACCCGTAAAGGGCAGTTCACGCAAAAGTTAGGGATTTGAAAAGCAAATGACTGCGGTCCAAATTCGATACTGCATTGCGCATTGGTGCAGGAGAATATACCTGAGGGGTCGATTATCAGATACAATCTCTTCGGAAGTGTGAATACCAGGAAAGCATTAGAGTCGGGCAAGTCATAGGAGGATCAGCTCATGATGTTCGTCTGCATCCCGTTGCCGACATGTGTGCAAATTTGATTTGTCATTATATTTTATGCTTCTTGTACATACTTGTGTGTTTGTTGTGCGTAACTTCCTCTTTTCAGGAGTTACATCCCGTGTACAAAACTCCTCCCATTTAGGGGCCCAATCAATAAAACATGTTATTCAGTATTTGATGCTGGTTCTTTACTGTCTTGTACATGATAAACGCCTAGGTTTAATAAAACTACCAAGTGTATAACAGCGCTGGCCCTTGCCAATAATTGCTAAAACTCTGAATTAACTGAAAATAATGTCACTAACACTAACCTGAATAGATTTGGTTGCATAGACTTGTCTTGTCTTGTTTGTGGTGTTGCAAGGTTCGCAGCCGTATGAAGTGGACGATCAAAAGATTACAGTACTGACCAGAAGCTCGTAACGAAAGACTCGATCCCCACGCATGTCGCGCTTCTGAGATAACAGTGTTCCTTACTAAAGAAGGATCAAATTCTCCAGCTAGTCGCAGCTTATCCGAAGGACATTCTCCAGCAGGGTCGTCCACCCTCAGCAGAATTGGCGATTCCGAGATCAAAGGCAGTATTCAGACAGTGCAGTGTCCCCCAGCAGGATTCCCCCATCCCGAGCAGAGTGGTTTAGCCTTAGAAGATCAACATTTCCAACTTGTGAGCTGTACTCAGACAGTTTACCCTTCCCGGAAGGGTCATTTACTCCCCCAACGGGGTCAGTTGATTTTCCCCAAGAGAGTCGTTTCGTCCTCAGCGGAGTTCTCTTTCCAGCAAATGTTTTCTTTCCTCCCAGTGGAACTCGAAGATTAAAACTCTTCCCGGCAGAGTTGGCTGTGTGTCCTGGCATTTATTTTGCCGGAATACCGTGTGATACCCGTTCACTCTCCAGCAGAAGTCCAATCATGATTGGCGCATTTAGTTATTTCTCAACGAAGCGAGCTTCACTCTTCCAGCATTTATTTTGCTGGAACAATTCTGTAACGCCCGGTTACCCCAGCGGAGTTGGCGTTGTCTTCAGCATTTATTTTGCTGAAGCAGTTTTCTGTATCCCAGCAGTTCGAGTCTGCATTTGCATTGGCATATAGTGTCATATTTGCATCTACCAAATAAAAACGCGTAGCATTTCCATGTCGAATGGAGCATTACGCCATTGTCAAACATATGCATTTTGAAACATAAGCCAGGTTGGTTAACCCGTTTGTTTTCAAGTGTTGTTTCCCTTGCAGGTGGAGAGAGCTCTTGCTCAAATTAATTGTCAAACATTCAAGAGATCGGCATGAGACATTCAATGATAATGTCAGTTTTGGCATTATTCCCCACAGAGTTGCTTGGTTAAGTTTCTCTTACCCCTCCAGCGGAGTATTTCTTCAAGATCGTTGTTATAATAATATCAAAACATTTCGTGAATCGGCTTTTGGAGGTTGTCTGGCAGTGTGGATTCAGAAAATTCCCAGTATAGTCCTTCTCAGATTTGCTGCCATGTCAGCACTGAAAATTGGACGACTAGATTCAGATTGTTTTACCCATATGATTGATAGAGCTAGTTGCTGCAAAGATAGGCAGAAAAGCTGTATCAGAGTTATCTCCCGCAATGGTGGCGGAGTTATTTCCCGTATTGGTGACAGAGTTATGTTCCTGCAGTGGTGGCGGAGTTATCTCCCGTAGTGGTGACGGAGTTATCTCCCGCAGTGGTGGCGGAGTCATATTTCCCGTAGTGGTGACAGAGTCATATTTCCCGTAGTGATGGCGGAGTCATATTTCCCGTAGTGGTGACGGAGTTATCTCCCGTAGCGGTGACGGAGTTATCTCCCACAGTGGTGGCGGAGTCATTTTCCCGTAGTGGTGACGGAGTTATCTCCCGCAGTGGTGGCGGAGTCATATTTCCCGTAGTGGTGGCGGAGTCATATTTCCCGTAGTGGTGACGGAGTTATCTCCCGCAGTGGTGGCGGAGTCATATTTCCAGCAGTGGTGGCGGAGTTATTTCCCGTAGTGGTGACCGAGTTATTTCCCGCAGTGGTGGCGGAGTTATCTTCCCGCAGTGGTGGCGGTGTTATCTTCCCGTAGCGATGGCGGTGTTATTTTGTCTGTAATGGTAATAGAGTCAGTACCCGTAGCGATGGCGGTGTTATCTTTCTGTAACGGTGGAGGAGTTATTACCTGTAGCGATGGCGGAGTTATTTCCTGTAGTAATGATAAAGCAATACCCGTAGCGATGGCGGTGTTGTTTTTCCAGATTATCTTCCCGCAGTGGTGGCAGAGTGATGACGGTGTTATTTTTCTGTAATGGTGACAGAGCGATTTTCCTGTATCGTTGGCAGGGTCATGTTGTGTTGACAGAAGTACTTCCCCAGTGGAGTCGTCCAGGTTATTCAAGTATGGACAAGATAATGATGAAATCAGATTTGTAGATAATGTTCCCCAAACAGTCGTGCAGTTCATTTCTGCGGTTGGCAAATTTCCGGGTTCTTAGTATTCAACCGTCTCGTACCTCGAATGTTTGAAGGCCGTTCGCGCTTCACCCATTCGGGTCCAAGTCGCTTGAATAGGGGCAGCTGTTGCACCCTAAAATTTGCTCAACCTACTTCACTTGGTTTATGTTTCAATTGCATTGTCATTTGCATAAAAAGTCATGTACATAGTCTAATCATTTGCATAGCATAGTATAGCAAGTCATCCAACAAGGGACCAAGTACTATTCTTATCTCTATGAGCCTATCAAGAGGTTCTTATTCAAATTCAAGCCTATCCAAGTCATCAGAAAGAAATTGAAATCTGAGAAGTTAGTGGACCAAGCAGTGGATCTCTCTCCTATCTTGAGTGTATTTGAAGATCATCAAAGAAGTTGTGAGCTGTGAATTGAGCATGGAGGGTATATAGACATCATGGGGGACCTATAGGGCCATTTTGAAAGTGATACAAGTCATTTGCATGGTTACAAGAGCTACAGTTGAAGACAGTCAACTAGGGTTTCATCTGGGTCAACCCTAGGTCAACCCTAGGTCAAATGCTTGATTGAAAGGCATCAAGGTCTATTTGAAAGATGTGGGATGCCTATTTTGACATGTAGATATGGATGTGGTGTTGTGCCAAGGAGAAATCAAGAGAAATCAAGAAGAAGAGTAGTTTCTAAATTAGGGTTTCTGTGTAAAATCCCCTGATTTAGGTCAAAATTCCAAACAAGATAATTCAAAATGAAAGCTTCAAATGGATCCTTGGCCAACATGAAACTTGTAGAGGATCTCAAGACCTTTAATTTGAGTGGTGGAATACATCAAGGAGATTTATAGAACTCAAGTTATGGTTCTTGCAAGTTACAGGTCATTTGAGGCATCTGAAATTTTGTCTGTGAAGGTTACTTGTCTTCCAAGCAACTTTTACCCCTCAAGGAGCTTTCAAATGGATTTCTGGCCAACATGAAAGTTGTTCCTCATGATCTTAGATTTCTAGAAAGGTATGGTATTCCTTCATCTGATTTGTGGAACTCTACTTATGTCTTTGGCAAGCAAAGGGTATTTTGGTCATTTGGAAATTACAGGTCATTTCAAGCATATGCCTAAAAATCATACAAGGAAGCTTCAAATGAAAAACTTCACAACATCAAAGTTGTTCCAAATGATGTTTTGAGTCTAGAAAAGTGGTCATGGAGGTTTGAAAATGGGTGTAGCTCATATTTGCAAAAATGACCTAATTAAGGCATGATTTAAGTCATTAAATAGCCATTTTTTGGGGATTTTTCATAACATGTCCAAATGGGATGAAATTATAGGTCATTTTGATTGGAAATAATGTTTTGAGACCATTGGCAATAGTGGATTTTTGAGTTTAGTTCAAAATTGGAGAGTTATCATGGCTTGCTTATGATTAAAGTAACATATGCCAAATCACAAGGGATTTTTGTGCAAGGAACTTCCAGCAATTTCTAGATGATTCCAGGGGCATCTATATAAACCCTAGAGCTCATTCAATGCAGGGTTGCACTTCATTTTGATCCAAAACACATAGTTTCATTCTCTCTTGCATTTTTGCAAATTCATCCAAATTCTCTCAATTCTTCATCATTCTTCAAAGTTCTTGATCCTACCATGCTCCATGATCATCATTGATCACATCCCAAGCAAGATCTGAGTGTATTGAAGTCATAATCGTGTGCTGCAAGTTCATCATTCAAATTGCAAAAAGAGTTGGTTACAAGAATCCAAAGCATTTGAGCAAGAGTTGTTGCATACAGTATCAAGATCCACCTCCATTGATCAAGTCTAGAGCATTGCTAGATGTGAATCCAAGAATTTCACCATCTGTTTTCAGTTTTGCACCAGGTTAGTATCTTCTTCGATTTAGCTTGATTTAGTTAGCATGATGTAGATTGGTTAGGGTAAGAATAACCTAGGTAGTTAGATGAATAATTCTGGAGATTTTGACTGAATTTGGTGGAGGTTGATATTTGAGCACACCAACTGTTTGAATCTAGAACTAGAAGAATAAGATGTTTTAATTCATGTGGTTTAGCTTAGGTTAATCAGTGATACAAGGTGAGTATTTTGATGACAAGAAGTTGGAAAAAGAAGAAGTTGGAAGTTTGAGTATCCATGGAAGTGTACCATCGGGTTTCTTGATTCAGTTGGTTTCAGTGAGAATTATTAGCATGGTTGTATTCTGCTCGAGAAATGGAGCATCTTTGCTTTTTACGGATTTGAATTTTATGGAGAAACGAAGTTGTATGAGTGTGTTGAAGTCTGGTGCAACAAAGCTCGTTCATGGTGTTCATGGTAGAAACCCTAGGTCCATTGGAGAAGACGAGTTCAACGCCGTTGGATCAGAAATAAGCCATTGACCAAGACTCACATCTAACGGCCTGTGTTTAAAGTTTAAACGCGAGGGAAGAGTCTGAAGCTACAAAACGCTTTGTTTCATTTAAAGTCCCTTCTTGGGCTTAGTCCAAAATGCTAGCCACACCCCCACTTGCCAGGCCCATTCCCAATTGAACTGCATTTGTTACTTTCTGCACCGTTTTGCTTTTGTTTTTCTTTTGTATTTTCTGATTAAACTGGGCCCAGGCGCGCCTTGCTACGTGCACCCCCAGTCTGGGCCCATCATCCATTTTCCAATGCATTTTCTTACTTACTGCACCCCTAGCTCATTTTAATTCATTTTGATTTCCTTTATTTTTCTTAATTGTTTGAAAATTCATAATAAATTGGAAATTCCATATTTTTGATTGGTTGTTTTTTTACCATTTTCATATTTCTGTGTAGAAAAATATCATGTAATAAAATTTCCATTTTATTTTCTTTTAATATTTTTTGCATATTTTTTCTTTTAATGCCTTTTTAATACTTTTAGTTTGTATATAGTTTTTGTAGAATTTCTTTTAGGTGGTTCTCATAATCTTTTTAGGCCAATTTTTTTAGTATAACTAGATACATATATTAGGTGCCCCCTTGATTTTTATACCAATTTTTTAGGATTTATTTTAGGTAGTTTAGTTAGAAAACATTAGGCTAATCATTTAGGGTTGTGAATATAACATAAGTTTAACAAAACAAGTTTCTTTTTGGGTTTTCTCTAGGACAAATTATGATGGGACTAGGGGTATTAAGGGTAAGTAATAGATCCCTTAGAAAATATTAGACTTCCCCTATTCTACTATTACTACTAGTATATTTCCTGTATTTGATTGATTGTGTGGTGTGCCCTCTCTAGGGTTATTATTTGACTGTGTGGGGTATTGGGCCTGCTTGGGGGTTTGGGTTTGAGCTGAAGACTTTGCTGATGAAGCCCATTGAAGACTAAAAGAATGAAGATCAATTTCCAGAGTTGATGAGGAGAGTATCTTGCTGGCAGCTGTTGAAGGTTATAGGATCTAGGAGCTAGGTAGAGCTCTAGAATAGGAACTTGATTCACAAACATGGAAGGTCTTGTTTGCCTCCATTCTTTCTCTATGATTCAAAGTCTCTTTTATATATCCACCTCCTTCCTTTGGAAGGATTAGTGAATGTATTTAAAAGATAGAACTTTTGAGAGAAAACTGTCAGTATCATGTTAACAATCAGTAAGCCACCCTTGGTAGGCAACTGATTGCTTAACATCCAATGCATCCTGTTAACTGCTACTCATCTTGGAGAGTGAGCCTTGAAGAAAAGCCATTGAAAGATTAAAGATAGAGACCTTGCTTGAAGATAGATGTTGATGAAGACTGTTATTTGCTGTTTATAATTTTTGATGTATTGTTTGAATTTCCCTGACTGTATTGTTTGCCATTTAATCTGTTAGGTTGAAAGCGAATTTTGTTCGCTTTTGCCTATTGTTTTCTAGGTTCGAGGTTGAGTAGGACTCCCTTGCCTCGCTTGTATTGTTGCATTCATGCATATTTATTGCTTTATTGTATATATGTTGTTGTTTTTCCGTCTATCCCCTTAGGATCTCTGTTTCTCTCTGCGCAAGAGAGGAACATGATAGACATTAGAGTTTCATCCATGCATGATAACATTAGGTTAGATTTTGATTCCCCTTTTTTAAACCATAGATTTTAGAGTTCTGTCTCTTCTTTCTCAAAACCAACAGAAAAACACAATAAGTATTTCAAACACAATAAAAGACACTTCTTCCGTAAAAGAATGTGAACTCATCAAAACGTCATTTTTGTCCGCTTGGACCAGTAATCAGAAAAACCCTTTTTCAGAAGGAGATAAAAACAATCAAGACAGACTTGTGTCGTACGTGGCCCGAACTACGTTTGCTCTGATCTTTCATGTTGTATGAAAGTACGTAGGCATAGGATGCGATATCCTAGCGAGAAACCTTCCCCTCTTTTCCCGTAGGTAGGCGAACTACGTTGACTCTGATTTCTCGTTCCAGACGGGAATACGTAGGCATAAAGTGCGATACTTTGCCGAGTCATTTTATTTTCTTTCAACCCCAGACCTGTAGAATAGATAGAATAACAATCCGTACCAGAAAACAAGCGTGGATCCCGTCGAGTACGACGGACGTGAGGGGTGCTAATACCTTCCCCTTGCGTAACCGACTCCCGAATCCAGGATTTGGTTGCGATGACCATTCCTTTCCCCGTTTTGCGGTAGGTTTACCTCGAGCGTTTCCTTTCCCCTCTTTGGGATAAATAACGCGCGGTGGCGACTCTTCTGTTCAGCCGGCGCCGATTTTCGCAGTAGCGACATTGAGTAGCGGTGGATTCTTTGGTCGTCAATCCTGAAAAAACCTGTGAGATGCAGGAAATAAGATACAGATTCAACAAGTAACTCGCAATGCAAAATGAATATGCATATGCAATGCGTGTCTGTGCATTAGGGAAATCAACCCCTGATTCTAGTGCCAAAGTGCTAGTGCAGTGACAGTGCTAAGAAGCTTGGATTCATCCACGGAGAAAATATCTTATATATTGCTGAAAAGCCCAACAGGGCAGAAATACAATATCTCTGAGTGTACACAATAACAAGACGACATGACCTCAACCAACAAGCCTGGTGATGGTCAGCACAATGCAAATAAAGCATAGACAACAGTGCATAAGGTAATCAGGTGCGACCATATGCCCGATACTCCTCTAACAATCTCTTGGTCTTGAGATGATCTGGCTGAGAAAGCAACCCTTCGACGAGTGAGTCTCTTTGCCTGATAACACGCTGGAGATCCCCAATGGATTCCTCCCAAGCACCCTCTCCAAAGCACTCCTCTAGCTTCCGCTTCTGGGATGCAGACTCTTTCTTACGCTTGACAACTTCGTTCAAAGCATTCTGAACGTCATATCTCCGCATAACCTCTTCTTCAAACTTTTTCTGGCTAGCTTTCAACTGATCTTCCAGTTCAGAAATCTGCTGCTTTAGTTTGTCTTCTCTTTCTTTGTTGTTGGTTAATGTAACGTTCCAAGTTTTGTTGAATGTAGAGATCTCCCGGTAGGCTATATCAAGTGCTTTCTTCTTAGACTCCAGCATGTCATGGGAGCTCTTGAAATCTATCCCCAAGCGTTCAGGCTTCTTTCGTTGTTCAGTCAGTTCTGCGCCTAGTTGGTAAACCAGCTCTGTTTGCTACTTGAAGGAATATATGGCTTCATTCCTTTTGCTCCTGAGTTGAACTAGCTCTTCTTCCAACTTCTCGTTGGCTTTCATCAACTCTTCTTTCTCCTTCACAACCTGCTCATATCTCTCAATAGGCACAGTAGTTGGCTCCTCAACCATGAGGGGAGCAAGAGGTAATACTGCAGGAAACGACATCAGCGCCTGCTTTTCCCTATCTTGGATCCAGACTTGGTACGGAGGATAGGCTTGACTATCATTCTTACCCAACAATGGCTTCCCTTTCTTGCAGATGTTATTCCAAGCATGCTGAAGCTTGGATAACAATTCTCCACTCAGATCACCTGTGAAGTACAGAGATTCCTGCACTTCCTCCTCTTTTGGCGGGCTTCTCAAAGCATAACCGAATTTCCTGATCAACAATGACGGATTGTAGTTAATGCACCCTTTCCTCCCAATCAGAGGAACGTTAGGATACCCGGCGCAGTTGTAGATAATCTCAGATCCCAGTAAATCCCTATCAAACCAGACAACATCTTCTGAAGAAAGCCCCATCAGACGCTCAGACCATTCCACCGTAGCTGCAGACTCAGCAAAGATACCCTTCTTGGGCAGGTGACTATCAAACCACATATACAACAAAGGCACACAACAAGAGACGTTTTTGCCCCTCTTGTACTCGTTCTTATAATGCAGAGAGTGATAGAAGTCTCCAATCAGTGTAGGCACAGGATTGCCTGAAGCAAATATATGGAATGCATCCAAATCAACAAAGTCAGGCATATTAGGGAACAATACAATGCCATAAATACACAAAGCAAGGATAGCATTAAACACGGTCCAACAGCCACTCTTGGAATACTCTTGTGCTTTCCCAACCAAGAACTTGAGAGAAAAACCAGAAACTCCATTCCACGAGGTCAACAGCAACTCTGAGGAGTCTAAATGCAAAGCAACAGCCAAATCCTCCAGCTTGGGCTCAACACCCATATGAATGAAGGGTACCCTGTTCTGAATGGTTAACTCCAAGATCTCAGCATATTCCTCCATGGTCGGAGCCAAAATGAAGTCAGGGAAAGTAAAACACCTCAGCGGGGGATCATAAAACTGCATCAACGCGTACAACCCATTCAGCTCATACGTGGATGGTTTGCAAACCAACCTAAGCAGTTTCCCATAACTCTTCCTGAAACTTCTCTTCACATCATCGTTAGCTAGAGATATCAAACCAAGCAAAGAAGAAACATCCGGAGTAGGCAACTTGTAAGCCACAGTCTTCTTCAAAGTATCCATAATATCAGCAGACAGAAATCCGGGCAACTAGAATCAGAGGGTATGAAATACACCTGTAGCACAGACACACGTTAATGATATGCAACATGAGTATACAACAATGTAATATGCAAGCAATGCAACAGGGATCAAGTGATATATTGCTGAAAAGATCCATCCACAATATCTGTCTCAACAGACCCACAAAACTATTCAAACCTGATCTCAACAGACCCATAACAATGCTCCAACCTGGTCTCAACAGACCCATAACACTGTCCTGATGAAGAACCCCAAGTAACCACACATACTGATCTAATATCAAGAAAACCGGGTAGTCTGGAGGTCAAGTTTCCTGCATTCCCTAATCCCTCTCACCGGTAGGTGTCCTATCAACTGACACAAGGTATGGTATCCTATGCGGTCGTCGGTGTCACAGACTTTCAAGACTGATGATACGATACCCAGAAGGTGTGGCATCATCATGTCCTGAAGAGGCCTCACTTAGCCAACTTCTAATTGATCGGTCCCCAGAGTCCACAATCCAACTAACCAACAACCCCCTCAACCCAAAGGGTTGAAAAAGAAGTCAACCAGAAGAACCTCGTCTGAGCGTAGATTTTGCGGGACACTAGTACATGCAAAGCATGCACGCACCCACTACTTTCCACAACTAATTCTAGGTGCACTCAAGCCCAGGTTCGGCTTATCTCTCAATCTGACCCCCTACCCAGCATAACAACAATAATATAATGCTGAAAGTAAATACAGAAAAGTAAATCCATACAAAACCCACGACGGGAAAACAAGCGCTAGGACTGACTCGCGTAGGGAATCGTTGGAGTCCCCAGTAGAGTCGCCAGCTGTCGCTACTGCAAAAATCGGCGCCGGCTATGATAGAAGAGTCGCCACCGTGCGTTATTTATCCCAAAGGAGGGAAAGGAAATGCTCAGAGTAAACCTAATGCAAAATGGGAAAGGAATGGTCGTCGCAACCAAATTCCTGGATTCGGGAGTCGATTACGCAAGGGGAAGGTATTAGCACCCCTTACGTCCGTCGTACTCGACGGGATCCACGCTTATTTTCTAGTACGGATTGTTATTCTATCTACTCTAAAGGTCAAGGGACAAAAGGAAAGAAAAAGAGAAAAGAGACTCGATAGAGCTTCGCCGCTTTATGCCTACGTATTCCCTCGTGCAATGGGAAAGTCAGAGTCTACGTAGTTCGGCTACCTACGGGAAAGGAAGGGAAGGTTGCTCGCTAGGATACGACATCCTATGCCTACGTACTTTCATACAGCATGAAAGATCAGAGCAAACGTAGTTCGGGCTACGGAAGACACAAGCTTGTCCGACTGTTTTTTATTACCTTCAAAAAGGGTTTTTATTGATTAAGAGTCCAAGCGGACAAAAATGACACTTTGATGTTTGTTTTGAATCTTTTACGAAAGAAGTGTTTTTTTAGTTTGTTTGCAATCTCTGACGCACTAGAGACTATGATTCGAGAGTGACTACGTCGCGTGTCACCCAAAGGGTACCACACTAAGCAGCCAGAATACTAGAAAGAAGCTCTCCAGTAACCCTTTCTCAAATAGCTTAAGGCTCGTGACGTACGACATCGATTAAACTTATACTGTGTTTTTTAGTTGTTTTGAGATAAGAAGAGAAAGAAGCTCTAAAAAACCTAGGGTTGAAAAGGGAATAAAAACTAACCTAATGTTGCCATGCATGGATAAGAATCCTAATGTCTGTCATAATTCCCTCCTGCACAGAGGAGATCAGAGATCCTAGGGGATAAACAGAAAAGAAAGCAAGCAAATACAGTAAAATGCATGCAATGCAGCAATACAAGTGAGGCAAGGGAGTCCTGCTCAACCTCGAACCTGGGAAAACAACAGGCAAAGTGAATCAACATTCACTTCAAACATAAGGGGCAAGCTGCACAAGCCAACAAACAAACACAGAAAAACAAAACCCAAAGCAGAGGAGGCAGCCCAAGCAGCAGCACCAAACTCCTACAGCAAACAGCACCAACAGCAGTTCTGACAGCAACAGGTTGATTAAATAGCACAAAGTTGACAGCAACAACCTGCATCTTCATGAATAGCTTCAACAAGCAAACTTCAACAAGCTTCTACTAGACCTTCAATCTTCAACAAGCACCAAGCTTCAACAAGCTTCAAACTTCAACAAGCAACCAGCTTAAACCCTAGCAAACTTCAACCAGTAAACAGCTTCAACAAGCTCCTAACTTCATCTACAACAAACAGCAAAACCATAGCTTCAACAAGCAACCAGCTTCAAGAAGCACAGACTTCATTCTCAACAGGCTTCAATAAGCACTAAACTTTCTCTTTACCAAGCTTCAGCAAGCACCTCCAAGGGAGAATCATTCAACAAGATCAAGTTGAAATGTTAAGTAACTTAATGACAACCAAGGGAAGCCATTAAGATCTTAACACTGTAATAGGAAGGCATCCTCAAAGTTCTACTCTTGAAGCATGTCATTCATCCCTCCAAAGGAGAGATGTGACTCCGTTAAGAGGACTTTATGTCATTGGATTGAATGGAGATGAACAATATACTCCATGTTTGAAGAAACAAGCAAAACTAATCTAATGCTCTTCCTAAAACCCTAGTTACCCTAAGCTCCTGACAAGCACTCCACAAGAGGACAAGGCTTCATCTCCAAGCTCCTTCAATATCTCCAAAGCATCTTCAATTGGTCTTCATCTTCATCCAAGCACAAGAGCACCACCACCCTAGTCTAAGGGGAACTATTGAGTTAAACTAGTCAAGTTAGTTCATCAGAAACACCTAGAAGTTAGTCCTAAAACTAATTCTAATTAAAATACTAAGAATGATTGTAAAATCCTATAAAAAATTATAAGGGTTCCTAGACCTCTTAAGAATATCTCCATACAAAATCAGGGGGTTAAACATTCATTAAATCCCAAAACTATGCCCTAAACCTAAGGGTACTATCTTAAAACCCTAAAACTACAACACCTAATTCCCAATATTCAAAACAGCCTAAACATCTCTCACAAAATTATGAGAAAATTACTAGGGGTACATACACATCTAAGCTACACTACCCAAAAAGAATCACTCCAAAAATCTACACCAATTTCTCATACTAAAATCAACAAGATCACATATCAACCATATCCAAAATAAAAGCAATTAAACTTCAAAAAATGCAATTAAATTCTAAAATGCATGAATTAATAATTTCTCAATCCTATTAAATTCTAGACTCTTTAAGGAGTCATGGGAAAAACATTTAGCCTAAAAAGATTAATTTTCCTATTTGTTATGATTTATTTCCTAACTATATGCAAATGACAAAATAAAAGAAAAAACAATAAGAAAATGATAAATGCGCGTGGTAAATAGCAATAAAACTATGTTATTATCCAGACCTGGGCCTAAGAGGGGGTGTGAAGAGCAAGCGAATATCTAAGCCCAAACCAACTAAGAACAAATCAGGAAAATGAATGGAAATTGAGAAACTTGTGTGGCAAATAGCAACTATTTCACATTCAAATCAGATCATGGGCCTAACTGAGGGTGTGATTAGTAATGAATCCACTAAGCCCATCCAAATCAGTTTAATGAAACGGTGAGTTTCATCAAACTCATTCTCTTCAAATTTTTCCATTCAATCGTGGCCATTGGTTTGTGAGTTCAGTCAAGGTCAAACACCTGATCCAACGCCTAAAACTTCATCTTCCCCAAATGTTTGAAAATGGGAGGGAGATTTGGGACGGTGGCCTGAGCTGCAGCGCCACCGTCGTCTCCGGTGAGGCTTTGCCCAAAACGCATCAAACCTAACAACTAAACATCCCTTTTCACTCGTTTTTTCATCCTGAGTCCAATTATGACCTCCAAATCCATTGATTCTCACCCCAAATCAAAAACCGATCCAAGTTTCAAAAAATTCACCAAGTCTTGAATGTCACGATTCTTAAAATTAATGATCCTAAACTCACATACACCTTTCACTGATCAAAACTTGCTATTCAAACATGCTTAACTCATCAAGGACTAAGAGTTCTACTCCTCAACAGAAATGGTGATGCACCTAATTTGGTCTCTAATCACTCCAATTTTGGACTGAAATCCATCCTACCCTCATCAATAATTTAACCACTTATCGAAACCCAATCAATTTCCTATGAATTATGCTGAAACTTGAAAGTTACAAACCTGGAAAAAATGGATGAACAGATGAGGTTATGGCTCGAATCAACCTCCAATTTCTTCCAGAATCACTCACTATCAACTCCTAAAGCTTCTGCAACAAGCAATTTGCTATGAATCTTCACCAATTGAAAAACACGATTCTTGATGCAGCTCTGCAAAATTCACTTGCTTGCTCTGGTTCCTTGCTCAATTCTTCCCAAAAAATGATCTGAATCAGTTGCAATCAATATATAGAAGCTATTGGAGACCTCTAGAACTTTCTGTAACAACCACAATGAGAAATTGAAAATCTCATATTCCTTGAAAATCTCATATGTGAAAATCGTGCACAGGCTCTGTTACAACTTGGTCTTGCTTGCATTGTCCATCTCATGAGAATTAGGATTGAATGGGATGTGTATCTTCCTTGTTTTTGATCTCATGGTATGCAATGGTTATGTTACTTCTACCTTAAGTCACAAAATGAAAGTGTGTGAAAATGACCCCAATTCAAAAATGTAACAATGCCATTGTCTTTAAAATGCATTTTCTGATCAAAATGACATATAATGTTGTTCAATTTGGCCACAAAACAATTTTCCCCAAATTTTGGCCTTTTAATGACTTTAATTTCTTCCTTTTTAAGCCATTTCAAGCAACTTTGTGTTCCAAGCCAAACCAAACTCTCATGACCACTTGGGTTGCACTCAAAACATCATTTTGAAAAAGTTTCATGTTGAACAATTTTCCATTTGAAGCTTGCAAGTTGGAGTTATGGACCTATGATCACAAATGACCTATAATCATCAATACCCAAAATACCCCTGGCTTGCAAAGATCATAACTAGAGTTCTACAAATCCTATCAAGGACTTCTAGTACTCTATCGAAAGCTAAGATAAAGATATACAACTCTCATGTTGGCCAAAAATCCATTTGAAAATTCCTTAAAGGGAAAATGTTTCTTGGAAGTCAAGTGACTTTCATAGATAAATTTCATAGTCATCTGATGACCTGTAACTTGCAAGGACCATAACTTGAGTTCTATAAATCCCCTTAAGGACTACTAGTACTCAAATTAAAGGTATTGAGATGCTCTACAAGTTTCATGTTGGAAAAAGATCCATTTGAAACTTTTATTTTGACTTATGTGGCTTTGAAGTTGGGCACTAAACAGGGGATTTTACACTGAAACCCTAATTTAGCAACTTCCCACATTCTTGATCCTTCTTTGCTTGATCTTGGAACAACACCACACATGTATCAAAATACCAATCCATGAACCCCATGACTACAAAATAGGTTTTGATGCTCTTCAGTTACTCAATTGAACCATGATTGACCCAGATGAAACCCTAGTTGACTGCACCTCAACTGTGGCTCTGGTACTTGAATCAATGACTTGTCTCAGCTTCAATATGGCCCTCTAGGCATCCCATGAGATCCATACACACCTCAAATTCACATTCCATGTTTCACATCCCACTTATGATTCTCAATATTCCTCAAGATAGGAGTAAAACCCATATGTAGGCACTCAAACTTTTCAAAACTTCAAATCATTTCTTGATGGCCTGGATGACTTCTCATACTTGGATAACACCTCTTGCTAGGATCTTCTCTTGATATACACCTTTGATCCCTTGTTGGATGCATGCTATGCTATGATATGCAAATGATTATGCAAATGAAATGCAATGAATCACAAATGAGGCAAGAATAGGTTGAGCAAATTTCAGGGTGCAACAGGTTCTTAATAATATCTCTATGTTTTGATGATAACTATTATGAAATTTTGTAATTAAGAATTATATACTCTAAAATTTGCTTAAGAGTGTTTGCTACAGATATTAAAGTAATTATCACTCCAGAAGCAAATCAGAATGGAACATAAGAAATATGCTAGGCTCTGAAGCGTCAGATGCATCCATTAGAAGATTCTGAACGCTGCCATCAGAAGATCCTGAGCGTAGCCTCCAGAAGGATCTGAAGCAGAAGCTCCAGAAGAATCTAAAGCAAGTCAGAAGCATTTGAACCAAAGAAGAATTCTGTATGAAGAGTTTTCAAGCATAGTTACTACAGAAGATTCTGAGAGTACTAAAGCTTCCAGTACTGAGGTCTGACTCAAATATGCTCTGAACTTATACACGCTAAAAGCACACCTGCTGCAAAGACTCTGATTCAGTAAAACTCTGATCAACATCAGAAGGCTCTGATCAAATTAGACTATGATGGTTCTTGCTGAAAATTGATGAAGAAGAATTCAAAGATTATGTCCGTTGGAATATCCAAACGACTCTTTCCTTATTTATGCTAGACACAAGAACACAGACAAAAAGGATTTCTCTGTGCTTTCTTCTTCTAGGAAAGGTCACTTGATGTGAAGACAAAAAGGCTCAGACCTTTTGGTACACTCTTCTCAACGTGAAATACTCTTGGATCAATGTGCCTATAAAAGCAAGTCTTCACCCATCTTCTTCAGTTGACGTTTTACCTGAAAAGAATTCAATATCCAAAGCTCTCATACAATTCACATTCTGTCTAGAATTTATTTCTTTGTTCTTAATATTAAGTGAAAAATCACAGTTGTGATAAAGCTTTTTTTGAATCATTTTAAACACTTGTATTTGTTATTACATTTGATTGTAAGAAAACCTTAAGAAGATCCAGTTAGGATCAGTAGTTCTTGAGAAGACTTTGAACAGTTGTTCTTAGTGCTTACTATTATAATCAGTTGATTAAATAATGGATTAAGTCCTTGATTGAGAAAGGCAAATCACTCTAGGAAGGATGGAATGGAGTATTTGAGTTCAACGAACTAGGATAAAAATACTTGAGTTTTTATTTCTAAGTTTTTATCTTCATACTTATTCAACCCCCCTTCTAAGTATTTTCTCACCTTCAAGTTTTTCTTTAAAACTTCAAACTAAGAACAATACATTCATGCTTAGAAGATTAGGAGTGAATAATAAACAACATACAATCAGTCTACCTCAATGTATCAAAAGATACATGGGTGACTTACAAAGTCACACTAAAGTGACTCTCAAAACCTAAGACTCTAAAACTTCCCCTTATTTTTACAAAAGTGAAATCCATGAAAACATTAGGTTTAGGTTGCTCTTTAAATACTTCTCAGCAGTCCATGGGCTTCGAAATCTTCACCCCAAATATTGCTTAATCCACACGTTGAGGGTTGCATCAATTATGTAGAAAAATCTCCTTAAATCTTGGAACAAATAATGAAGTTTCCTAAATTGTCTAAACATCCAATTTTAGAAACTTATGAATAGCTGGAGATCAAATCAAATGTTCCAAATTAAATCTTTTTGACCTGCAAAAATAAGTGAGATATATCCAAAAGAAATCTCACAGAATTAAATCAAATTTGTCAAGAATAAGACTACAACCTGTACTGATGTTCTGGTACATCATGTCACAACATCTGTCAAGGCCAGAACAATATTGTTAAATGCAATATCTCACACTGAGTATGAAAAGATCACAAATAGAGAAACTGCATTTGACATGTTTGAGTCCTTAAAAATGACTCATGAGGGAAACTCTCAAGTCAAGGAAACAAAGGCTCTGGCTCTAATCCAGAAGTATGAAGCCTTCAAGATGGAAGACTCTGAATCTGTTGAAGTTATGTTCTCCAGATTTCAAATACTTACAGCTGGACTAAAGGTTCTGGATAAAGGATACTCTACTACTGATCATGTGAAAAAGATCATCAGAAGCTTACCTACCAGATGGAGACCTATGGTGACTGCACTGAAAATGGCTAAAGATCTGAACAAGATCTCCTTGGAGGAACTAATCAGTTCACTAAGGAGTCATGAAATTGAACTTGAGGAAGATGAACCTCAAAAAAAGGCAAATCAATTACTTTAAAATCTAATAAATCTGCTAAAGCATTGCAGGTAATAGAGGAAAGCTCTGAAGAATCCTCATCTGAAGATAAAGATGAACTATCCATGATGTCTAGAAGAATAAACAAACTCTGGAAGCATAAAGGAAAGAAGTTCAGAAATTTCAGGAAGCCTAACCAAAGAAAAGAGTCTTCTGGACACAAAAGATCTGGCAAAAAGGAGGTTGTCTGTTATGAATGTAAAGAACCTGGAAATTACAAAAATGAATGTCCAAAGGTGCTGAAAGAAAAGCCTAAAAGAAAATCTGATAAGAAGAAAAAGGTTCTAATGGCCACCTGGGATGATTCAGACACATCTGAATCTGAATCTGAGTCAGAAGAGGAATGTGCCAACGTAGCATTGATGGCAGACATAGAAGATCAGGAGGAAGGAATTTCAGGATCTAAATCTGACTCTGAATCTGACTCTGACGCTGAAGAGGTAATGGCTAAACTCACTAAAGATGAACTTATTAAAGTGTTATCAGATGTTTTGAAGAGCTATAACAATATTAAGCTCAAATACAAGAAGCGTCAAAGCAATCTTGTATCTGAGAATAATATTCTCAAATCAGAAGTAGCTGAGCTAAATGAAAAGAACTTAAAATTGAAAAATGATTCTGAATTAGCTCAACAAGACTCTGATTCTGAAACTGAGTCTGAATGCAAAAATATTTTGGAAAAATATGACTACAGCTTTCAGAATTTTCTTGCTAAAAGCATAGACAGAAGCAAAATGGCTTCTTTGATCTATGGAGTTAGCAGAAATAAAAGAAAAGGAATTGGATATAAATCTTCCTCTGGAAAGGATTTAAATCCAAAACCTGTTGATAAAATTATCATCAAGAAAACTCTTTTATATTCCCACTTTAAATTTGGTCACTTGAATGATATTGAACAAACACGTTCTGAAAAGAATATTCATGTGTTTAAATCTAAGGCTAGTCAGAATAAACTGTATGTTGAAAAACAGAAGTTTAGACAAACCTTTAGAACGACTAACCCTAAAGGACCCAAGAAGATCTGGGTACCTAAAAGTAAAATAATTCCTGTTGCAGATGTTCTTAGCAGCAAGGTCAGGACGCCAATCATGGTACCTGGACTCTGGATGCTCGCGACACATGACAGGAGAAAGGTCTATGTTCCAAAGTCTGGAGCTTAGATCTGGAGGTGATGTGAAATTTGGAGGGAATCAGAAGGGCAAGATCATTGGATCTGGCACTATTGGAAATGGTAAACTTCCCTTTATTACTAATGTTTTACTTGTAGAAGGATTAAAGCATAACTTATTGTCCATAAGTCAATTAAGTGACAATGGTTATGATATAACCTTTAATCAAAAATGTTGTAAAGCTATTAGTCAAAAGGATGGCTATATCCTATTTAGTGGAAAGAGGAAAAACAACATTTATAAAATAAATCTTTCAGAACTTAAGGTTCAGAATGTTAAATGCCTCTTGTCTGTTAATGAGGAGCAATTGGTCTGGCACAGAAGATTGGGGCATATTAATATGAGACGTATATCTCAGATTAATAAACTTAATCTTGTCAGAGGACTTCCTAATCTGAAGTTCACCTCAGATGCTCTTTGTGAAGCATGCCAAAAAGGAAAGTTTTCAAAATCATCTTTTAAATCAAAAAATGTTGTTTCTACTTCCAGACCACTAGAATTACTTCATATTGATCTGTTTGGACCAGTGAAAACTGCATCCATCAGAGGCAAGAAGTATGGATTAGTCATTGTTGATGACTATAGTAGATGGACATGGGTAAAGTTCTTAAAACACAAGGATGAGTCACATTCTGTGTTCTTTGACTTCTGTAAACAAGTCCAGAATAAAAAAGATTTCAAAATTATAAAAGTCAGAAGTGATCATGGTGGTGAATTTGAAAATAAATATTTTGAAAAATATTTCAATGAAAATGGCATTGCTCATGA
Source organism: Lathyrus sativus (assembly GCA_963859935.3). Lineage (NCBI taxonomy): Eukaryota > Viridiplantae > Streptophyta > Magnoliopsida > Fabales > Fabaceae > Lathyrus > Lathyrus sativus. Next base: position 372,979,729 of record OZ012741.1, read on the forward strand.
TTTTTCCTATCCTAGAACTCCACAACAAAATGGAGTTGTAGAGAGGAAAAATAGAACTCTGCAAGAAATGGCCAGAACCATGATCAATGAGACTAATCTGGCAAAATACTTTTGGGCAGAAGCAATCAACACAGCCTGTTACATTCAGAACAGAGTGTCTGTAAGACCTCTTCTGGAGAAGACTCCATATGAACTGTGGAAGAACAGAAAGCCCAACATTTCATATTTTCATCCTTTTGGATGTATTTGCTATATGTTAAATACTAAAGAAAATCTGAACAAGTTTGATTCCAAAGCACAGAAGTGTTTCATGCTTGGATATTCTGAACGCTCTAAAGGCTACAGAGTATACAACACTGAGACACAGATTGTGGAAGAATTTATTCATGTTAGATTTGATGATAAGCTTGGCATTAAAAAGCCAAAGCAGTCTGAAAACTCTGCAGATAGAGAAGTAGTCTTCATAGACTCTGAAGGCTCAGAGGCAGACAAAGCTCAAGTGAAGGAACCAGAAGCAACGCTAGATGTCATTCCTTTAACTTCTCAGATGAACAATTTAAGCATTTCTGAAGAATCAAATGTTAGAGGATCATCTTCCAGAATCAAATCTTCTCATCCAGAGAATATTATTATTGGAAAGAAGGATGACCCTATCAGAACAAGATCTTTTCTCAGATCATCTGAAGCATCATTATTTGGACTGGTGTCAGTAATTGAACCAACTTCTATAGATGAAGCTCTGTAAGACAATGATTGGATTATTGCCATGCAAGAAGAGTTAAATCAATTCACCAGAAATGATGTGTGGGATTTAGTTCAAAGACCAAAAGGATTCAATATAATTGGAACTAAATGGGTCTTCAGAAATAAGCTTAATGAGAAAGGAGAAGTTGAAAGAAATAAGGCAAGGCTTGTTGCTCAAGGGTACAGTCAACAAGAAGGTATTGATTATACTGAAACTTATGCTCCAGTGGCAAGGTTAGAATCTATACGCCTTCTTATTTCATTTGCTGCACAAAATAACATCACTCTGTATCAGATGGATGTTAAAAGTGTTTTTCTAAATGGTATTATAGAAGAAGAAGTTTATGTCCACCAGCCTCCTGGTTTTGAGAGTGAAAAATTTCCAGATCATGTTTTCAAATTAAAGAAATCTCTGTATGGTTTAAAACAAGCTCCTAGAGCTTGGTATGAGAGATTGAGCAATTTTCTTCTAGAGAAAAATTTCATCAGAGGCAAAGTGGACACAACACTCTTTTGTAAATCATTTAAGAAAGATCTTCTAATTTGTCAAATATATGTGGATGATATCATATTTGGATCTACCAATACTATGCTAGGAAAGGAGTTTGCTCAATGTAAGCAGGTAGAATTTGAAATGAGCGTGATGGGAGAATTGAGATTCTTTTTGGGAATTCAAGTCAAACAAACTCTAGAGTGCACTTACGTACATCAGACCAAATATGTTAAAGAACTTCTGAAGAAATTTAACATGACTGATAGTAAGCTGGCAAAGACTCCCATGCATCCAACTAGTTCACTAGGCAAGGAAGAGGTAAGTAAGAAAGTAGATCAGAAACTCTACAGAGGTATGATAGGATCTCTTCTTTACTTAACTGCTTCTAGACCTGACATATTGTTCTGTGTATGCTTGTGTGCTAGATTCCAATCAGATCCTAGAGAATCACACTTGACAGCTGTCAAGAGGATTCTAAGGTATTTGAAAGGTACTTCTAATGTGGGTTTGTGTTACAGAAAATCTGATGATTTCAAATTAGTTGGATTTTGTGATGATGACTACGCTGGAGACAGAGTGGAAAGAAAAAGTACTTCTGGAAGTTGTCAATTTCTAGGAAGAAATTTAATCTCTTGGTACAACAAGAAGCAACCCACAATTGCACTATCAACAACAGAGGCACAATATATTGTTGCTGCTGGATGTAGCACGCAGATGCTCTGGATGAAAAGTCAGCTAGAAGACTATCAGATATTTGAAAGTAACATTTCTATATTTTATGATAATACTTCTGCTATATGTTTGTCTAAAAACCCCATTTTACACTCTAAGGCAAAACATATAGAAATTAAGCATCATTTCATCAGAGACTATGTTCAGAAGGGAATTATAAATTTAGCCTTTGTTGATACAGATCATCAATGGGCAGATATTTTCACAAAACCCCTTGTTGAAGATAGATTCAAATTTATTCTGAAAAATATTGGTATGGATTTGTGTCCAGAATAATATTTGTCAGAAGCAAATTTTACAGATGCAAAAATGTTTAATGCTCTAAAGTATTTCATCTGATCATTTATTCATTTCCTTAAATTACTTTATTTGTGAAACTCTGAACTAACAATACTCAGAGGATCTGAATGTTGGTTAGCATTTCATTTCTCAAGAGAATTCAGAAGCACATGCAAGCAAACACGTGTCACTCTGAATCTGCAAAGATGGCGTGTACACTACTGAAGAGACGTTTGAGGTGAAGTTTGAATAGTGAAAATCTTGATTTTCCCCCCAATTTGTCAGAATCAATTAATGCTTGAAATGATTTTTATTCTTTTTCATTAATTGCTATGTGTGAACGTGCCATTATCTGTCTGTTTGTATGCCTAAGTGTTTACTATAAATATCTTATTTCTCACCACTTTCACACTTTTCACATCTCAAAACGTTTATGCATTTCTGTCTTCTTTTCTCTCTTTACAAAAACCCTAAACCTTTGACAAAATCATCTTCAATGGCAACTTCATCCTCCACTGCTGCACAGTTTCAATCAACCATGGCTGCAGTTACTTCTGCAAATATGGGTGTGACTCCATATATGACTTCAAAAAGAACTTTGTTAACACCTTTTGACAAACTGGAAGTTCTCTGTGAATCAATGGTGGAATTTGATTCACTGGCTGAAAATGGATTTGAGTTTCGTTCCATAATTGATGCTCAAGGATGGGTAAAATATTTTGACAGACTTTTTGGACCAATTTACCCCCATCTGGTGAAAGAGTTCTGGATCCATGCTGCTGTATACCCTAAGTTTATCTTATCTTCTGTTCTGGGTAAAGAGATAATCATCACAGAAGATCTAATCAGGAAACTCATTGGATATGAGGAAACTGATGGAGTATCTCATATGCCAGTTGGGCGTATAGATATGGAAGAAGTGTATGAGGAAGTTATGACTGCTGGACAGGCCTCTAATAAGTTCAAAGATTTGAAGCCTGACTACAAGATCTGGGCAAAGATTTTCATGGGATGCATTCATCACAGAAAATCTACAAACTCTCCAGATTACATGAATAATGAACAGCTCTACTTTATGTACTGCTTAAGTCAGAGCACTAAGGTAGATCTTCCCTACATTTTGTTCATGCACTTATGGAATCATATAAATGCCTCCAGAGAATCTGTGAAAGAAAAAGGTCAGAAGATCAGAACATGGATTCCCTTTGGAAGGTTAATTTCAGATATTCTGACAGAAAATGGACTGGTGACTGCTCTATATGCTGCTGGAGTCACAGATGAACTTGAGTTCATTCTTGGAAAGCCTCTGAATGCCAAAAGTCTTCAGAGACTTAAAATAGTAGAAGAACTCACATCAGCACCCAAGAAGCTGAATATCACTGAACTCAGTCAGAAGAGAATCCAGTAGAAGACTACCCTCTGTTCTTTGCTGAAGAACCAAGGGAAATAATAGTGAGATATATTGATGCATGCAAGGCAGATGGAACGCCCATTCCTACAGATATTCTGAAAAGAGAAAGGGAACCATTACCTGATGGAGGAGATGAGATCACTAGAAAAAGAAGTCAATCAGAAGCAGAAGATGTGACTGTTCAGAAGAAGCCCAAAGTTGCTGACAAGCCTCAGAAGCTGGTCAAGAGGAAAGCATCTGGAGACACTCCTTCTGTTCCTGCAAAACGTATCAAGATTAAAGGTACCAAATCTTCTGTATCTTCTGTAAATAATACTGTTGTAAATGATTCAACATTTAAGTCTATTCCAAAACCACCTTCTACTCAAAAACAATATGTTCCTGCTCCACCTCATATATTTGTTCCATCCCCACAAAAATCATCTAACCCTGTTTCCATCTCACCTATAAAACCTTCTACTCCACAATCATCTGCACCAAAACCAACAACAACAAAACCTCAAAATCAGACTCCACAACCAGAAAAGCCAACATAACAATCGGTATCACAACAACAACAATCAGAAAAACAACCTCAAACAGAACAACCAGAAAAACAATTTGAACCACAACAAGAAAGAGAATCTGAACATCAACAACAAAAACAATTTGAACCACAACCACAACAACAAGTAAAACAACCACAACCCGAAAATTCACCATCAAACACATCTGACCCTATTGGATCTGCAAAAGTTACATCTGATCCTAATGAATCTGATCCACCTACATCAGAACCACCTACATCTAAACCACCATCAAAACCTTCTGAAAATCCATCAGAAACAGCTAACCCATCTGAAACCCATATCCCTGAGACAGAGGTTCTAAACATTACACCTCTCAAAACTGTTTTTGAAGTGTCCTCTACCTCTTACACTCCAACCACATCATCCAACTTATCAGAATCTGATATACACCCAGACTTTCTGGTATCCCCCTCTCACAGAAATTCTGAAGTAAACCAACCAGAACCCCCTGTTTCTTCTGAAGTCATTATTCCAAATCCTATTCCAACACCTAAATCATCTTCTGAAATTACCATTCCCAATTCTACCCCTGCACCCACGCCAAGAACATCTGAGCATGTACCTTCTGTTTCGTGCAAACTATCTTCTTCTAACAAACTTCCTTCTGGTTTCACCTTGAAAAATTTCTACACCATAATTTAACCATCTGACACTATCACTCCTCTCAAACCTAAACTTACCATCATTCTACCATCTGTGCTTCAAACATATATTAAAACCATGTCAGCAGTACCTTCATCAGATCCAAAACCTGCTATATTTGCTAAATCTGATAAACCTGCTAAATCTGCTTTCAAACCTTACTCTGATAAACCATTTGATGTGGTTTCCTATCAAACTAAAGCAAAACCAAATCTGTTGAATGCTTTAACCAGATCAAAACCTGACAAATCATCTGAAATTCCATTCATACCCTACTACCCTCCTCCTCTGATCTCCATTCATAAATCCATCTTTCCACCTACTCCCCAGCCCAAGCCAATAACCTCGGAAACTCTGTTAAACCCAAGACCTAGACTGAATGTTGATCATTTATTTACAAGTTTTTTGCAAGAAATACAGATGTATTTAGGTTCTGTACAGAGGAAATGTTCATCAACAATGGATGCAAAGGAATCTGATGCCATTTGGAATGGCTTCATAAATAGATTCAACACTGTAGCATCAAATCTGAAGAACGTATGTTCTGATGATGCGAAGCTCAGATTTGTTGAAGCTGCTAGAAGTTTGTTCTGGACTGTTAAGAGATCTGGACCATTACTTCTTACAGATGCTCCTTCATCATCAGAAGAGAATATTGAATCTGCATCTGAAGACAACCCTCTGGCTATGACTCTGATAGAACATCCTTCTGGCTCTACTGCTCCTAGCTCCAAAGCCCCTATGGAAATTGACTTTGTTCAAGCTTAAGAAATTGTTCCACCTTCTTCATCTGAGATCAAGAAAGAATATCCAGATCTTGAAGATAAGATTGCAGTTCTGGAAGCTGGTCAATCAGAAATCAGGTCATGGATGGCTAAACAAGATAAGAAGTTTGAAGACATGACTCAGTGGATGTCCAAACAGGATCAGAAGAATGAAACCATGGCTAAGTGGATGTCAAAACAAGAACAGTCCTCTTCTGAGATCACGGATCTGTTGAAGATGCTTTTGTCAAAACACTCTTAGTTTATTTATTTTTTCTTCTGATGTTTGCATCTAATGTTTGCATATGTATTTGAATATCTTCTTATGTGTGTACTTTTGCTCTGAATGAATGAATGAATGTTTCAAAGTTTTCTCCACATGATTTATCTCTTTTATTATTTCCTTTTCTTTGTCTTTTCAACGTTATTATTTTTTGCTTATGACAAAAAAGGGGGAGAAAATAGATCTAAACTGTTTAATTAAACTTCACCAGAATGAACTTTAGACATATCAATTTTATCTAACATAAAATCTGAGTATTTCAGAAAATTTGATAAGTACACTCTGTAAAAGAAACTCTGAGACTCTCAGATCATTTAACAATTATCAGACTCTGACTCTGAAATATGCAAGACACTCTGACTCTCAAATGTTAAAGAACAATCAAGCTCTAACTCTGAAAAATACTCAAGACAAAAGGGAAGTTTCTATTCCTTATTTATATTTAATTCAGAGGGAGATTCATCATCTCAGGGGGAGTTATAATTATTCTATTTTTCAATTAAACAAAATTTCTGATGTTTTTGTCATCATCAAAAAGGAGGAGATTGTTAGAACACAGATTGGTTCTTAATAATATCTCTATGTTTTGATGATAACTATTATGAAATTTTGTAATTAAGAATTATATACTCTAAAATTTGCTTAAGGGTGTTTGCTGCAGATATTAAAGTAATTATCACTCCAGAAGAAACTCAGAACTGAACATAAGAAATATGCTAGGCTTTGAAGCGTCAGATGCATCCATTAGAAGATTCTGAACGCTGCCATCAGAAGATCCTGAGCATAGCCTCCAGAAGGATCTGAAGCAGAAGCTCCAGAAGAATCTGAAGCAAGTCAGAAGCATTTGAACCAAAGAAGAATTCTATATGAAGATTTTTCAAGCATAGTTACTACAGAAGATTCTGAGAGTACTAAAGCTGCCAGTACTGAGGATCTGACCCAAATATGCTCTGAACTTATACACGCTAAAAGCACACCTGCTGCAAAGACTCTAATTCAGCAAAACTCTGATCAACATCAGAAGGCTCTGATCAAATTAGACTCTGATGATTCTTGCTGAAAATTGATGAAGAAGAATTCAAAGATTATGTCCGTTGGAATATCCAAACGACTCTTTCCTTATTTATGCTAGACACAAGAACACAGACAAAAAGGATTTCTCTGTGCTTTCTTCTTCTAGGAAAGGTCACTTGATGTGAAGACAAAAAGGCTCAGACCTTTTGGTACACTCTTCTCAACGTGAAATACTCTTGGATCAATGTGCCTATAAAAGCAAGTCTTCACCCATCTTCTTCAGTTGACGTTTTACCTGAAAAGAATTCAATATCCAAAGCTCTCATACAATTCACATTCTTTCAAGAATTAATTTATTTGTTCGTAATATTATGTGAAAAATTACAGTTGTGATAAAGCTTTTTTTGAAGCATTTTAAACACTTGTATTTGTTATTACATTTGATTGTAAGAAAACCTTAAGAAGATCCAGTTAGGATCAGTAGTTCTTGAGAAGAATTTGAACAGTTGTTCTTAGTGCTTACTATTGTAATCAGTTGATTAAATAGTGGATTAAGTCCTTGATTGAGAAAGGCAAATCACTCTAGGAAGGGTGGACTGGAGTAGTTGAGTTCAACGAACCAGGATACAAGTACTTGAGTTTTTATTTCTAAGTTTTTATCTTCATACTTATTCAACCCCCCTTCTAAGTATTTTCTCACCTTCAAGTTTTTTTTAAAAACTTCAAACTAAGAACAATACACTCATGCTTAGAAGCTTAGGAGTGAATAATAAACAACATACAATCAGTCTACCTCAATGTATCAAAAGATACATGGGTGACTTACAAAGTCACACTAAAGTGACTCTCAAAACCTAAGACTCTAAAACTTCCCCTTATTTTTACAAAAGTGAAATCCATGAAAACATTAGGTTTAGGTTGCTCTATAAATACTTCTCAGCAGCCCATGGGCTTCAAAATCTTCACCCAAATATTGCTTAATCCACACGTTGAGGGCTGCATCAATTATGTAGAAAAATCTCCTTAAATCTTGGAACAAATAATGAAGTTTCCTAAATTGTCTAAACATCCAATTTTAGAAACTTATGAATAGTTGGAGATCAAATCAAATGTTCCAAATTAAATCTTCTTGACCTGCAAAAATAAGTGAAATATATCCAAAAGAAATCTCACAGAATTAAATGAAATTTGTCAAGAATAAGACTACAGCCTGTACTGATGTTCTGGTACATCATGTCACAACATCTGTCAAAACATTTGTCATCAATGTTGACAGACTAACAAGTTAGGAAATTTCTCCCAACATCTTTCTGTGAACCATGTTTTAGCAAAATGGCTGCCAATCCTAAAACCATGGGACTAAAAGAAAGGGAGATCAAGAGGCTCAGAAGGAAGTATCGACTTGGAATTGGATCATCACCGGATGTGATTCCTTAGGATCTAGCTTTTTCCTTTTGTATTTTATCATTTGTAAATTGTACTTATAATTGTAACTCTTTCCAATTATGAATGAAATGAGATTTTCAATATTTCAAAAGTTTTGTTTCTTTATGATGTTTGCAATTGCTTTATGATATCTTAAAGTTCCTTGAAAATTGAAGGAAAACAATTGCATTGCATATCATGCATCATTTTGTATCTGGTCTTGCTTGGTTTTACGGGTGTCTTGTTGCTTTTCTCTTAGTATTCTCAGAAGTCAAGTTACCTCACTCGTACAACATTCGAGCTAACCATCAAAGGAAAATGGATCGTTTAGAACAAGAAAATCGTGAATTCCGGGAAGAGGTGAAAAACCTCAATGTTGGGATGGATAAACTTAATGCTTTGGTCGAATCTCTGGTTGCTCTTCAAAATCAGTCTCCTCATCCTCCTCCTACTCCTCTGGAAACTGAGCCTCTAACTACTATGATTTCTGAAATTGTGTCTGTGCCCGTTTCTGTGGCCCTGATCAGTGCTCCACCACACCAAATGCCTGTTGGATTTCCTTGGGGCATGCTGTTGAATTTTTTTCCCGAAGGATATAAGGTCGCTATTGAAGTTTCTACTATTCAGCCTGTCATGACGATTCCTCCACATGTGGTGCATGCTGTTCTACAAACTGAAGAGCCTATTTTCCATGCTGAGCCTAGTGAAAGCTTGGGCGTTTATGAAAGGATGGATGAATTTCAAGACCAGTTTCAAGAGATGCGGAAGGAAATCAAAGCTTTAAGGGGGAAAGATATGTTTGAGAAGAACGCTCATGAGTTATGCCTCATTCCGAACGTGAAGATTCCTGCCAAATTTAAAGTCCTTGATTTCGAGAAATATAAGGGAAACACTTGTCCTCAAAGTCACCTTGTTATGTACACAAGGAAAATGTCCACTCATACAGACAATCATCACCTTCTAATCCATTATTTTTAAGATAGCCCCACTGGTGTTGGTCTTAAATGATACATGGGATTAGACAATACTCGTATTCACACTTTCAATGATTTGAGGAAGCATCTATTTGACAATAAAAATACAATCTGGACATGGCGCCAGACTGTGATCAACTCTGCGCTATGTCACAAAAGGAGAAAAAAACTTTCAAAGAGTACACCCAGAGGTGGCGTGAAATTTCTACACATATTAGTCCTCCATTGGAAGAAAAAGAGATGACAAATATTTCTTTGAAGATTTTGAGTTATTTTTACTATGAACGAATGGTGGCTATTGCACCCAGTGACTTCACCGAGATGGTAAAAATGGATATGCGCAGAAGGGATTCGTGAAGGACGATTGGTTAAAGAAGGTAATTCTGCTGGTAATACTAAGAAATTTAGGAGTGGATTTTCTAAAAAGAAAGAGGAAGAGTTCAATTCCATTTCCCAAGAAAGGCGTAGAAGACACCGAGGAAAGAGTAATCATCATCAACAACAAGTGGCCTCAATAACGTTTGTCATTACCACTGCTCCAATTGCTTAAGCTACTTCATCTTATCAACCATAATTTCACCAAAGAACTCATCAACAACATAATCAACAGAACTTCACTCAGAAGAAAACTCAGTTTGATCCAATACCCATGTTGTATGCTAAATTGTACCCTACTCTAGTACAAAAGAATCTTGTGCAAACTAGAGACCCATCGGCTGTTCCAAAAAAGCTCCCTTGGTGGTATAAATTTGATCATTTATGTGCCTATCATCAAGGGGCACCTAGCCATGACATCAAGAATTATTTTGCATTAAAGGCAGAAGTTTATATATTAATTAGAAATGGTATTTTGTCATTTAAGGACCATGGACCCAATGTCCAAGCTAATCAGTTGCCTAAACATGGAGGTGTCAATGTGAACATGGTAGATGGCTGCCCTGGCCCCTTTGATGTTAATTTGATTAGAAGATCTTTTGCTGATATGCATGTCAGTTTATGTAGAATGAGCTATTATGAGCATGACCATGCTGCTTGCCGAATTTGTTCAAGAAACCCTCGAGGATTCTTTATGGTGAAAAGAGATCTCCAGGAAATGTTGGATCAAAGGCTTATTCAGATTATTCCTTGATTTGATATTTTTCATCATTTTTCACATTTTTCATGCATTTTAATTTGTTTAAAAATACTTTTATGCATTTTTAAATTCTCCAAAAAAAATTATATGATCCTTGGCTTGTTTTTGACTTGCCTTAATTTTCTTGGTCATTTGATATTTGTTTAGAGACTTCATCTTGATTTTCTCTCTTATTTTCATTTTAAAAAATCATTTAAAAATCTTTTCATGCATTATTAATTGCGTATTATTGCATTTTGGTTTGTTTGCTAGTTGTTACCTTGGATCATAACTTCTTGATCAAGGTTTTCCTCAATTTCAATGCTGTTTGGGTGTTGATGATGTTGGATGAACTTTTATCAATTTAAATCTATCATTAAATGAATCATTTGATTCATTTTTGGTGCTTTGAGTTAATGATAGGTTTAGTGCATTAATCCACCAAAAAAGATGTTTGAAACTGATGATGAATGGATCTTGATTCTTGATTCAATTTGGTCCTCTCTTCATCTTTCCTTCTCCTTATTTTACTTTTTCTTTTCTCTTGGTCAATTGGATGATTTTTTGTCCATCTTTTTCATGATGTTTGGATCGATGCTTGATGAACTTTCATCATTTCAAATCTACTATTCAATTGAACAGTGACCATTGGAAGTACTTTGGATTGATGCATATATTTATCCTAAGTTGTCATCAAGGATTGATTGATGTAATGGACTAGTCTTCTTGCCTTAATGGTTGATCCCTCCTTGGATTTTACTTGTGCTACATATTTTAGGAGTATAACTTCTATCATATCTCTAACATGTATGGTACATAAATCATTATTTACCGGTCTCCCATAGTATAATCTTCCTTATAGATTGTGCTACAATTGATTAACATAGCGCTAAATTTGTCCCGAATCGGATTATTAACTCTAACATTAACACTAACAATATAATTGTGCTAACTTTTATTTTATGTCATTTATTTTTGTTGCACCTTTATTTTTTATGTTCTTTACTTCTTGATCTTTATATTATGCTTTTATTTCATCATTTAAATTACATATTGTTTATGTTTATGCTTATTTTTCCTTTGTCCACTTGGAATTTTCTTTTTCTTTTAAAGACATTGATAAAGGAAAAACTCCTAAAAGACTTAATTGCTTCCTTGGACTATTGGTTACTATCCCATGCTTGAATGTTATACTTCTGGACTTAGATTTAGGTTCTTGATCCTTTGCTTTGGAGTGGTGACTTGAGACCTTGGAATTCATCTGGTACCTTTGACCTTGGGTTAACTTCTTGAAGACTTGGCTCTGATACTTTGGTTTTGACCTTTTGGCCTGGGTTCTTCTTTCAAATGATACATTGGTTTGTTATTTGTTTATTTGGTCTTGCTTGTGGCTTAATCCAAAGAATGTCAATTGGCTTGGTTAGTTCACATGCACACACTTGCACTTTATTGTTTTTATTAGGGTAGCCTCTTCATCTCCTTCCCTTCTTAAATTTTCAAAATCTTCTCCCTTTTTCAAAACCTTATTTTAAAACTTGAACGACTTTATTATTAAACCTTGACTTTGTCAAGTGATTTTCAAACTATTTTTCTTAAATAAATGCTAATTCATCTTAAGCATATCAAAACAATTTTAAAAGACTTAAAAAATACACAACTCATGCAAACTATTTTGTACCATTTGTGCACTTTTTCTTTTAAACTTTTTCTCAAGGATTAGACATGAGTCATATTCATAGTTGACAAATAATTCTACTATCCCCATAGTAATGTTTGATGTTGATTCTTTTCCACTTGAGAGAGTTAGTGACATACTCTTTGATCTCTATCCAAGTTGGAGCCCTTCTCAATAGTGATGCAAAGGTCCATTTTCATATACTTGTGGGTGACTAGTTGAGTTTTCTCCTTAAAATGACAAGTTATCTTTCCATTTAAAATTAATAAAAATCTCTTTTGTTATTTTTACCACGAACTACAAGATTTTGATCCTACATTGCACTTTGTGGGTACGTAGCCACGAGGCTTAGGAAGTCTTGTCAAACACTAAAAACCCTAAAAAATATTTCTCATCTCCCCAATATTTTTCAAACAACACCTTTTAAGCCAAACATAGATTTTCAAGAGGTTCCTATAGAGTACTATAGATGTTTTGGGTGCTAACACCTTCCCATTACATAACCAATCCCCTTACCATTTGTCTCTCTGTTTTATTAGTTTTGTTTTAAAACTTCTGTGAGTTTTGTTTGCTCTTTTTCCCATTCCTTTGGAAAAATAAAAGTGCAGTGGCGACTCTTGCTTTATGAGTTAAGTTAATCAATAGCTTAATCTCAAATTTTCCCTGCTACAGAAACACAATAAAGGAGGGTTTGAATTTGGTTTCAAAAAATGAAAACTTTGTATAACTAACACAATGTATAGCAAACAAGGAATAAAAATAATGACACAATGATTTTTATACTAGTTCGTTATAACACAAGCTACCTCCAGCCCACCCGCCAAGGTGATTTTTCCTTATCAACAAAGACTTAATCCACTATAACCAAACTTGATTACAACATAAAGACCAATTATCAATGTCGTATTGGGTTTACAGATTAAACCTTATTCATTCAAGGAACAAATAATACAATCAAAAGATTGATACAATAGTGTGTTTACAAGTTGCTTCTAAGAAATCATATTACATAAGTGAAATGCAAATATCACACAAAAGATTTACAATGAACAATATGAACAAAAGTTCTTGGGTGAGTGTTTCTTTTCTCTCAACAATATTCACAATAGCACTATTAGCGTTTGTTCAAGTAAAATGTGTGAGGTCATTAGTTTTTTTCCATTATGCTAAGTTTTCTTTATATAGGTAATGAAGAGATCCGTTGAAGGGTAGAATTGGAATACCAAAATGTAGTTGTATCCTTGCATAACTGTTTATGAAAATAAGAGACAAAATTGTATAATAGTACAGTCCTTAGCCCATAGAATCAGTGTAGTGGATGGAATATTTGATCTTATATTGTGTACTATTTTACTCACGCAATTTTGATTTTATCTTCAATATTTAGAGGCTTATGATAAGTTGGTGACGAAGCAAACATACAAGAAGAATAAGATTTTGGTTAAGAGAATCTTTAGAAACTTTAGTATTTAATGTCTTGATTCAATTCCTCATAACCTGGTCTTCAGAGTATGTTAACAAAGTTCAGAGTTTATTGGAGCACAGGGCTTTAGAGTGCAACAACAAACAACTTCAGAAGCTTCAGAGTATCAAAGCTTAGAAAAGTAAAAGTCAAAAATGTTGTATACAAAATCTAAAGCTTGATCAACTTGTAAACACATAACCCAGAGTCAGAGTGCACTAATTTTAGAGCCTGATGACATCACATATCATTTTGTCAAAATCAGAACTTGAATATAAAAACTGTACACTGAGCAAAATTATTAGGGTATAAATTTTTTCTCTAAAACGCTATGTATTATTATCATCTGAACATAAGGCCAGATGTAGAACCAAATCTTGTTCTAACAATCTTCCCCTTTTTGATGATGAAAAAACCGTATATTTTAATGAACAAATTTTACAAGGTTTAATCATATAAAAAGCATCAGAGCAAGGTTTATAAGCCCCCCTGAATCTTATGCTATTAAAATTATTTTTCAAATTAGAACTTTAGAGTTAGGTTTGAAAGTTCCCCCTAAGTTTAAGACTTAAAATAATCTTAACATTTAAAATACCTTAATCAGCATGAAAGAAATAACTTCCCTGAACAACAAAACCTGGTTGTGATGGTCTTTAGAAAAGACTTGATTTCAAGTATCAGAAAGTCTGGTATCAATTCTTCATATTCAAGTCTGCTTTACTGATATATATATATATAGCTCATATGAACTTGGCTAACGTTTGCTGGAAAATGTTCTTAAATTCTGATAACCTGGATAACTTGTTTGAACAAAGAGAATGTTGCAAACATGGTAAACTTATTTAGAGTTCCCAGATCAGTTATCAAAGTCATAAATAGAAGAGGGTTACATTCTTGATAGAATGTCTTGAAGCATCCCTTTAATCTTAGTGTTAGTTTTAGCCTTTTCTTTGAACATCTCACCTTGTTTGTCTAGGCATGATCTAACCACTTGATTCCCAGTCTTCAACACCAAGGAGGGTTCAAAGCCAGAGCCTTTAACTTCCACAATCTCCTTGGTTATAGAAACGGTTGCCAATTTTGTGTCAGAAAGAGGATGAGAAGCTTCTATTTTAGGTGCAGGGAGAAGAAATGTTGAAGGAACCTTCTGAAACAAAGTTTCAACAATACTAGAGAATTTAGCATGGAAGTTCCTTTAAGTATCCTTCAAACAAAGGAATTCCAACTCCCTAGAACTGAAATTAATCCATTTTCTGAAGTTGTTACACAGAGTATGAACATCATAGAGGATTGAATTAGAGGTGCATACTTCAGTGAGAAGGTTTATTCTGGAAACAACCTCTCTCTTAAACTACATGAACAATTCATCCAATGGTGTGGGACGGATGTTGGTTTGAATGGGGGTTTGGTTAGAATAGATACGATATGCTCTGTCAGGGATGACCATGATCTCAATGTCTAACTGAAAATCAGAATCATTATAATCTCCTTCTACATTGGGAATTCTAGAGTCATGGGGTTCAGAGTGTGTGGTGTTTTTTGGTTGTTGGTTTTCAAATTGAATTGGTGAAGGAGGGTTTTCTGGTTGACTAATTTGGGATAAAAGGGAGGGTTTAAATTGTGGTTGAGATGTAGGTATGATAATGGATGTAAGGGGGTCAAAAAGTGATGGTTTAGAATGTAAAATGGCAACATTCAGATTAATGATTTGGGGAGAATACAGGTGGTTAAACATGAGTAGTTTGTGAGTGCATTCTTCCATTAAGTTGTGTTTTGAATGATGTCAAAACTAGGAGCAACTTAGCATTTTTTATATTGAAAGGTATCAACCTAAGTTTAGATGTGCATTGATTATCTTAGCATTAGGATGCATACAAACATGTTTGGAAATGATTGTAAATGACTTGGGTAATATACATGCACCAAAAATTGAGTTTTAGAGTGAAAATTGTTGCATAGGTCGACACATACGTGCATAGGTCAATCTGAAGAAGCTTTTTCTTCAAGATAAGTCGACACATAAACTACTTAGGTCGACACCCATGCCTCAATAATAACGCCTGTAGCCATTGCCTTTAGGTCGCCTCACTTAGGTTGACCTGAGACCTTGATAGGTCGACACACTGCTTTCATAGGTCAACCTATGGAATACGTTTTTTGAAAAATTACCTTCCTTTGAATCTCTTGTGCATGCAACTTTGCTTCATATCCCTCATACATATAAATACTCATACATGCCTCATTTTCTAGTAAAGTACAAGTGTAAAATCTAAACAAAATCAGAATTACAAAGTAAACTCATCATCTTCAACCTCTCTTCTATACATACGTATAATCAAACTACACATAATCATTTTATGATTGGGTGACCATCTAGATTATAGTTGATAACATCCAATTAAGTTGGTGTCACCGAAAATATTGGGTTAGGTTCTTTTTGTATTTCAAATAAGAAAACCAAGTTGGGGTTTTCCTTCAAGATCATTGTGGATTTAAAGGTTCTAAACAAGATCACACAAATACATATTCGATCGAGTGAAGCCCTTGGGACAAGATAGGTGGTACCTTACAAGGGAGTAGTATGACACAATGGATTGTGTTTTTGAATCTTAGGTTCAAAAAGTGCGTGCTTGAGATTAATCTGACTGAGCGAAAACCTTGAGACGGGAGGTCTTGCAAGGTAGTAACAAGAATTGGTGGATTGAAGAAACATTGTTGGTGACTTGATCACTTTGATCAAGGGTTTTGGAGGTTTTAGAATCAACAATAAACCATAGGGTTTATAGGGTTAGAGTTCTTCATCTCTAGTATATACATTATTTGCAAAGTAAGGTTAATTGCAACTATCTCAATTTGATTTCGAATTGAGGGAAGACATACCCATAGCGAGGCCGATTGGGGAAGCGAGGCCGATTGGGGAACTGCCTAAACAAATCTCTCTCTCTCTCTCTCTCTCTCTCTCTCTCTCTCTCTCTCTCTCTCTCTCTCTCTCTCTCTATATATATATATATATATATATATATATATATATATATATATATATATATATATATATATATATATATATATATATATATATATATATATATATATATATATATATATATATATATATATATATATATATATATATATATATATATATATATATATATATATATATATATATATATATATATATATATATATATATATATATATATATATATATATATATATATATATATATATATATATATATATATATATATATATATATATATATATATATATATATATATATATATATATATATATATATATATATATATATATATATATATATATATATATATATATATATATATATATATATATATATATATATATATATATATATATATATATATATATATATATATATATAATTTTTGTATTTTCAATTATCGAATCTTTGTTGTTTGGATAAATTCTTTTGGAAATCAAATTTTTGAATAGATTTTAAATTATGGTTTGTTGATATAATCATAATCACTTTGATTGTGATTGGCTTTAAAGTCAACAAATCAAATTAAATTTCCAAACATTATCGATTGCACTCAAGGTGATTGATAAATCGTGCTATTGCTTCTAATTGATTTTTTTATCATTGGAAATAAGCTCTACGTGTAACTTAGAATTTAATTGGTTTGTGATTAATCCTTGTTGAACAAATTGTGTTCATTATCATTCAATTATGTAACTTTACACATATCTAAGCTTTTCGATAGTAGGTTCAGTAAGATGATTCGATTCTGGTTGTTTCTGTTGTACCATAAAAGTTTTGAAAACCATTTTTGCCAAAATTTCTATTTTTAATTTGTGATCTATTCACCCCCTCTAGATCAAAGCCTATCGTATAACATAGTTATGGAAGTTGTGTGACGAGGATTAGTTTTAAAACCAAAAGTATTTGGATTAGGGGTAGGTACATTAGTAGTGGTAGATGGAAAGGATGAATTGTTATCAACATCTTGATATTCAGTTTCAGAAGGAATAGACTTACTTAAGACGATTACAGTAGAAGGAGTAGTAACCGTAGCTCTGGGTTCTTCAGCAGAAGTGTCCAAAGTCCTCATAGCAGAACTAAAGGTTTTAACCTTCTTAGACATTCCATCATAATGCTTCTTAGAAATCTTCCTCTTCTTCTTAGAAGGAGTTTCAGAAGCTTTGTCGTGGGCACCTGCTTGATAATTAGCAATATAATCTATTAGAACATTTATAGGATCTTGCTTTAGGATGATTGGAAAGTCTTCTAAAGGGATACTTCTGTTGGAGATAGCTTCCTTGGAAACCTCAGTAGGGTTGCTTATTAGTTCAGATATAATGCCCATTTTCTTCATACTTCTGGCATTGAACATCTTTCTAACTCGTGGTTCCATCCCTTTAGTGATCTGAGCTTCTATTAGAGAGTCTATCAGCTTACTCACCATCAGAATATCTGATATCAGCCTTCCAAGGGGAATCCAATTCCTCTTCTTTTTGCTACAATCTTCAGTTTCCTTCACCATGTCCCTTAGGTATTGAAATAGAAGTGAAGGGAGGTTCACCTTTTTCCTAGAAGAAATATAATAGAGAATATATTGTCGGTCACCATTAATGCAGTCTGCAGAATTCGTTGGCTTTTTATGATGAACACACTCTAGAAGAATTATGGCCCTGATCCTCATATGAGGTAAAAGATCCTTGCTCTTGTTAGAGTGAACTCCAAAATTCAAAATCACTTTTAAAATCTCAATAAGATCAGACCTTTTCTCCACCATCTGATGACATATCATTCCAGACCCATCGTGTCCAATGAGTTTGGTAATCAGTTTTTTAGGGATGACTATCTTCTTTCCCAGAACAAATGAGGTAACTTGGAAAAATGAAGTCTTGGCATGGGTCCAAAATTCTCTAACCAGGTGAAAGAAAATTGGACCGTGGAGACAGTCAAAATACTTCTCCCAACCTTGAAGTCTTACATCATTCAAAAAGTCAAATCCATTATCTTTCAGATTCTTAAAATCAACCATTAACTCATAGAGAACTTCCAAGTCATTCACAGAAGTTATTAGGGTGAGTTGAGTGGTTTCATAAGGTTCTTCATAGATTACTTCTTGAGAAAATGCCTATGCAGATTTTGAAGAACTGGTTTGGAGGAGATGAGGAGTTTGTTGTTGTTGTTGTGACAACAATGACGAACCACAAACACCTTTAAAACTAATCCACTACTTAAGACTGATTGGCAGCTGTCGTACCTCGAAAAATACGATCCTCGCGATGGACGCGGAAAATACTGTTCGAAACAGAGTCGCCACCGAACTTTATTCATTCCAATGC
The DNA here is from genome assembly GCA_963859935.3 of Lathyrus sativus. NCBI lineage: Eukaryota > Viridiplantae > Streptophyta > Magnoliopsida > Fabales > Fabaceae > Lathyrus > Lathyrus sativus. Next base: position 372,998,650 of record OZ012741.1, read on the forward strand.
AGGAATAGGAAAATATTGATAAAACCTTTAAAGAGATAAGAACATGGTCGTCGCAACCAATATTCTAGGTTCGGGAGTCGGTTACGCAGAGGGAAGGTATTAGCACCCTTTACGTCTGTTGTACTCAACGGGAACCTCTTGATCGATTCGAGAGTAAAGTTAGCTATGCTTGTTTGTTTTCTTCTAAGGTTTCTCCTATGGGGGGAATGGATGGTTATAGGATAGGGTGCTCGCCAAGGATTGGGGCCCTTGTGCCTACGTATCTTCACTTGTAAGAAGTGGAAAATCAGAGCATTCGTAGTTCGGGGGACTACGGGAAAAGGAGGGGATTGTGCTCGCCAAGATCATCGCAATCTTATGCCTACTGTTGCACCCTAAAATTTTCTCAACCTTATTCACTTGGTTTATGTGTCAATATCATTAGCATTTGCATATAGAGGCATGTACATAGTCTAATCATCTGCATAGCATAAGCATAGCAAGTCATTCAACAGGGGACCCATCATTATTCTCATCTCTAGAGGCCTATCAAGAGGTTATTATCCTAATTCAATCTCATTCAAGTCATCAGAAAAGAATTTGAAAGTTGGAGAAGTCATTAGATCAAGCATTGAGTACATCTCCTATCTGAGGATACCTGGGGAATCAACAAAGAAATTGTGAGCTGTGGGCTGAGCATGAAGAGTATCTAGCCATCTTGGAGGACTCATAAAGTCATTTGTAGAAGGATACAAGTCATTGGTGTAGTCACAAGTATTGCAGTGGAAGACAGTCAACTAGGGTTTCATCTGGGTCAACCCTGGGTCAACTCTAGGTCAATTGACTGATGGAAAGACATTAAGGGCTATTGAAGGGATGTGGGGTTCATCATTTGACATGGAGAATAAGGATATGTTGTTATGCTAAGAAGAAATCAAGAGAAATCAAGGAGAAGAGGAGTTTCTAAATTAGGGTTTCTATGTAAAATCCCTTAGTTTAGGTCAAATTTCCAAGCAAGATAGGTCAAAATGCAAGCTTCAAATGGATCCTTGGCCAACATGGAACTTGTAGGGGATCTCAATACCTTTAATTTGAGTGGTGGAAGACATCAAGGAGATTTATAGAACTCAAGTTATGGTCCTTGCAAGTTACAGGTCATCTGAGGTGTCTGAAATTTTGTCTGTGAAAGTGACTTGACTTCCAAGCAATTTTTACCCCTCAAGGAGATTTCAAATGAACTTATGGTCAACATAAGAATTGTTCCTCATTGTCTTAGCTTTCTAGAATGGTATAGTATGGCTTCATATGATTTGGGTAACTCTACTTATGGTCTTGGCAAGCAAAGGGTATTTTGGTCATCTGAGAATTATAGGTCATTTCAACCTATGCCCAAAACTCATACAAGGGAGCTTCAAATGGAAAACTTTACAACATCAAACTTGTTCCAAATGACATTTTGAGTCTAGAAAAGTGACCATGAGAATTGGAAAGATTCATAGCACAAGGTTTCAAAATTGTTGGATTTAATGAATAAAAATGGACTTAAAAATGAGATTTTTCATATCTTGGCCAAATGAAGCAAAATTATAGGTCATTTTGAATGGAAAGATCATTTTAAAGACATTGGCTAAAGTAGAATTTTGAGAATAGTTCATATTTTGTGAGTTATTCATGGTTGCTTGTAATGGAAGGTACATAAACCAAATTCAAGGGAAAGAATGCAAGGGAAACTTCTCCAAGTTTCTAGGAGGTTCTAACCTCACCTATATATTGATAAGGGATAGTTCATGCCATGGTTGGTGATTCCATTTGTTCAAAACCCCAAGTTATACACACTTTCTCCATTTTGCATAAGCTTCACAAACTCTCCCAAATCTCCATCAATCTTCATATTTTCTGGTTGAATCCTCATCATCATCATCCAAGCATCATAATTCACATCAAGAATTGGCTGAATTGATCAAGAATTGTACCATTCATCTCCATCATCCAATTTGCAAGAAGGTTTCAAGAACAAAATTCAAGGAGTTTGCACAAGGGATATTGCATACAAAATTCATCATCAAGGTTACTAAGCAAGTTTCAATCACTGCAAGCATCAAATTCAAAGAGTTGCATAGTTGTTTCTCCATTTTTCAACAGGTTGGTATCTCTGCTTGATTTGTATAGTCTAGGCAGCATGATAAGGTTTTGTTAGCTTAGACTGGTTAAGTTAGGTTAGATGATGATTTCCCCAAAGTTTGGACAAGTTTCAAGAAGTTTGATCATGGTGCATAAATTCTGTTAAGGTCCATAGCACGTGGAATGTAGCATGATAATTCTTTGTATGTGGCTTGAAATGATCAGGATGAGGTGTAGATTAGTTTAGGATGAGTTTTGGCAAGAATTGAAACATTTGATAGCAGGTGATAATGGGGGATGTCATCTGTTGCACCTATCGGGTTTGGAGATTGGATAAGTTTTAGGAGAATCTAACACCATGGCTGTGTAGAGGGTGAGGAGGAGAGTAATTTTTGTCTTTGGATCGTGTTAATTCATGGAGAGACTAGGGAGAAAGAAGGACTGGAAGTTCTGTGCATGGAAGGTGGATTTTCAGAAACCCTAGGGCTCGTTGGGGACGATGACCCTCAGCCCTCAGATCCTTCCCAGATTTTGACTTAATCCCATCATCGTGCGGCCACGGTTTAATGTTGCAAACGGAGGGAAAATTTGAAAACTCAAAACGCAGCGTTTGAGTTAGTGACCAGTCTGGGCTCAACTGCTTTTCGCGCCCCCCAACTTGCTGGGCCCAACGTGTATCCTTTATGTTTTCTTACTATTCTCACCCCCTCCCCTTTATTTCTTTATATTTCTTTTTAATTTCTTTTCATTTTTCATGCATTTTATAAAAATCACATAAAATTGAAAAATCATTATTTTTTTATGACTCTTTTTGCATAATTTTCTTCAAAAAGTCTAGAAAATTATAAAAAATAAAAATTGCATTTTATTTTTTATTTGATATTTTTCCCATATTTTCCAAATAAATGCATATTTTAGGTGTTTCATTTCATACATGATTTTGATAAATTTTGTTCTATTAGTTGCTTTAATATTTTTTGTCCATTCTTTTTAGGTTGTTTAGTTTAGACATTTAACTTTTAGATACAATTTAGTTCCCATTTTTAGAAATTAATTTTAGGTGTTTAGTTTAGGTGAGAACAACATGAACAAATTAGGGTTTTAAGTGACAACTTAGGAGAATTAAGTCATTTCCCTTAGGACTTAGAGATTGAATAGTTTAGCTATGGGACTATAGGGGCTATGGGCAGTTATTAGATCCCCTTGGAAAAAGTCAGGATTCCCCTACTGCTATTAATATACTGTCTATATTTGTCTGATTGGTGTGGTGTGCCCTCTGGGGATTACTGTTTGTCTGTGTGGGTATTGGGATTGTCTGGGGATTGGGAGAAATGAAGACTGAAGATGATGAAGCCATTGGAGATCCAGAGACTGAAGACCAACTTCCAGAGTTGGAGAGGAGATTTTTGCCATCAGCTGTTAAGGAGATTAGGGTTTAGGAACTAGGCAGAGCTCTAGGTTAGAAAGCTTGATTCTCAAACATGGAAGGTTTTGACTGCCTCCATTCCTCTCTGTGATACAGAGTCTCTCTGAGACACTCACCCCCTTCCTTTGGAAGGCTTGGTGCTATTGTCTGAGGGATAGAACTCTTGAGAGAAAATGTCTTATGTGTTAGTGGCAGTTGGTTTACCACCATTGGTAGTCAACCAATTGCTTAACACCCAATCCACTCTGGTGATTGATCCCTCAGCTTGGAGGATAGGACTTGAAGAAAAGCCATTGTAGACTGAAGATTGGCAACCCAAGCCTTTGCTTGAAGACTGTGAAGATAGAGAATACTGCTGACTGAAGCTTGTAGCTGATTGGAGATGATTTGAAGATGGATATTGATGCAGAGCTGGTGTGGCTGTTTTTTTTTTGCTGTATTTCATTTCTGATGTATTGATTGGTTTTCCTGACTGTATTGTTTGATGTTTACCCTGTTGGGTTGAAAGTGAAGCCTGTTCACTTTTGCCTATTGTTTTCTAGGTTCGAGGTTGAGTGGGACTCCCTTGCCTCGCTTGTATTGGTGCATCCATGCATTTTACCGCTTTACTGTATATATCTGATATTGTTTCTGTTTCCGTCTATTCCCTTAGGATCTCTGTTTCTCTCTGTGCAAGAGAGGAGCATGATAGACACTAGGTCTTAACCCATGCATGACAACATTAGGATAGTTTGATTCCCTTCACAACCATAGGGTAGAGTTCTGTCTCTTTCTTTCTCAAAACAAACGGAAAAACACCATAAAGATTTCAAACACAATAAAAGACACTTCTTCCGTAAAAGAATGTGAACTCATCAAGACGTCATTTTTGTCCGCTTGGACTGTTAAGCAGAAAAACCTTTTTTCAGAAGGAATAAAAACAATCAAGACAGACTTGTGTCGTACGTGGCCCAAACTACGTTTGCTCTGATCTTTCATGCTGTATGAAAGTACGTAGGCATAGGATACGATATCCTAGCGAGCAACCTTCCCCTCCTTTCCCGTAGGTAGGCGAACTACGTTGACTCTGATTTCTCGTTCCAGGCGGGAATACGTAGGCATAAAGTGCGATACTTTGCCGAGTCATTTTTATTTTATTTTTTTCATTTTATTTTCTTTTTAACCCTTGACCTATAGTTTAGATAGAATAACAATCCATACCCGAAAACAAGCGTGGATCCCGTCGAGTACGACGGACGTGAGGGGTGCTAATACCTTCCCCTTGCGTAACCGACTCCCGAATCCAGGTTTTGGTTGCGACGACCATACCTTTCCCATGTTGTGTGAGGTTTACTCTGAGCGTTTCCTTTCCCTCCCGTGGGATAAATAACGCACGGTGGCGACTCTTCTGTCAGCCGGCGCCGATTTTCGCAGTAGCGACAGCTGGCGACTCTGCTGGGGATCCAACGTCCCCTGGCTGCTAAGGACTGCGATAGTTCTTATGCATTTGGGATCCAACGTCCCTTAAGAGAGTCAATCCTAACGCTTGTTTTCCCGTCGAGGATTTTGTATGGATTTATATTTCTGACCTTTATTTTCAGCATTATATATTGATTATTATTGCTGTATATTGGGGTGTGACGGGTGTTCTGATATTGAGTGAGAAGCCGGACCTGGGCTTGAGTGCACCTTAGACTTAGAGTAGAGATTAGTGGGCGCGCACATGCTTTGCATGTCCTAGTGTCCCGCGAAATCTACCCTCAGACGAGGTTCTTCTGGTTGGCCTCCTGTCCTGCCCTTTGGGTGGCTTGGGTTGCTGGTTAGTTGGATTGTCGACTCTGGGGACCGATCATTTGGAAGTTGGCTAAGTGAGGCCTCTTCAGGATTTGATGATGCCACTCCTTCTGGGAATCGTATCGTCAACCCTGAAGGTCTGTGACGCCGACAACCGCATAGGATGCCATACCTTTGTCAGTTACTATGACATCCACTTGTGAGAGGGTTTGGGGTTATGCAGGTAACTAGACTTTCAGACTACCGGTTATTTCTTGATCAGAGATCCTGGGTATTTATGGAGAGTTATGACGTCTGTCAGAGACCATTTGGAGATGTGTTATGAGGTCTGTCAGAGATCGGTTGGATAGTTCTGAGGTCTGTCGGAGACCATTTTGAGATATGAGTTGAGGTCTACCAGAAACCAGTCTGAGCTATGGTTTGAGGTCTGTCAGAGACCGTTGTTGGAGCTTTATTATAGGTCTATCCGAGACCAGGGTTTGAGGACTTCTAGAGGTTCTATCTGAGACTTCTTGATATGGTTCAGGCTACTCAACTATGGCTTTGGTCCCTGTTGCATGTTACTTGCATCGCATTGTTTGCATACCCATTATCATTGCATCCCACTAACGTGTGTCTATGCTGCAGGTGCATTTGCATTCCCCCGGTTCTAGTGTCTGGACTTCTGAGTATTTGATCATGGCTGGTTTGAGGATGACCGTTGCGTATAAGCTACCTGTCCCCGATATTACTCCACTCCTGGGTCTGATTTCTCTTGCAAATGAGGATGTCCGTAGAAGCTTCAGGCAGAGTTACGGACGGTTGTTGGGTTTAGTGCGTAGGTCTACTGAGGATGAATTGAATGGGCTGTACACCTTAATGCAATTCTATGACCCGGCTTTGAGATGCTTCACGTTTGCGGACTTTATCTTGGGGCCCACCATGGAGGAGTATGTAGAGTTTACTGAGCTGCCAGTTCAGAATGCAGTTCCTTTTATTCACTCAGCCGCTGAGCCCAATTTGGAGGATTTAGCCAAGGCCCTGCATATGAATGCTTCTGACTTGTTGATGACTGCGTGGCGAGGGGTTCCGGGTTTTTCTCTTCAGTTTCTGGTTGGTAAGGCTCAAGAGTACGCCAAGAATGGGTGTTGGGTGGTCTTTAACGCTATTTTGGCCCTCTGCATTTATGGGATAGTGTTGTTCCCTAACTTCCCGAACTTCGTGGACATGGATGCGTTTCATCTATTTGCCGCCGGTAACCCAGTACCAACACTGATCGGGGACTTTTACCATTCGATGCACTACAGGAATGAAAACAGGAGAGGCAAGAATGTCTCCTGTTGCGTCCTTTGCTGTATATGTGGTTCAAGAGCCATTTTCCATCGAGGGGACCTTTCATGGATAATGCAATTACGCCCGACTGGCCAGAGCATATGATGAGGTTAACTTCTGAAGACGTTGATTGGTTTGATAGAGATCTGCTGGGATCCGAGCTTATCTTCAGTTGTTCTGGTTACCCTAATGTTCCGCTAATAGGAAGAAAAGGGTGTATCAATTATAACCCTTCTCTGTTCGTCCGTCAGTTCGGATATGCGCTGAAGGGCCCGCCAAAAGAGGAAGAAGTACAGGAATCTCTGTACTTCACCGGAGATGTGAAGGGGGAGTTATTGGCCAAATTGCAGCATGCCTGGACGCGCATTAACTGAAGAGGGAAGCCGTTGTTAGGAAAGAATGAATGTCAGGCCTATGCACCTTATAGAGTTTGGATTCAGGAGAGAGCCAGTCAGTTGAGGATGCTATTTCCAGATGCACCAATTCTTGTTCCTATTCCGGTAGCGGAGCCAACTACTGTTTCTAGGGAAGCTTACGAGCAAGTTGTGAAAGAAAAAGAAGCCTTGATGAAGATCAACGAAGGGTTAGAGCAGGAGCTAGCCCAGGCACGCAGTGAGAAAAACAAGGCCGTCCATGCTTTCCAACAGCAGATTGAGCTAATGAACAGATTAGGAGTTGAGTTGACTGAGGAGAAAAGGAAACGCGAACGTCTGGGGCAAGAGTTCAGAAGCTCCCATGACATGCTTGAATCCAAGAAGAAAGCGCTTGACATCGCTCACCGAGAGATCTCTTCTTGCAATAAGACCTGGAATGCCACGCTCACCAACAACAAGAAGAGGGAGGATAAGTTGAAACAGCAAATCTCCGACCTCGAAGAGCAGTTGAAGTCCAGCATCAAGAAGTGTGAAGAAGAAGTGATGACCCGGTATAGTCTCCAGAATGCACTAAACAAGGCCATCAAAGGCAGAGATGAAGCTGTGTCTCAGAAGCGTAAACTGGAGGATCGCTTCGGAGACGGGGCATGGGAAGAAACTGCTGAAGACGTGCGCCGTGTTCTTAAGAAAAGAAACCAACTTGTCGAAGGGCTGCTCGCTCGACCCAGTCATCCGGAGACCAAGAAGTTGCTAGAAGAATACCAGACCTATGGGAGGATTTGATCATTTCATGTAGTAACTTGTATGCTTTATTTGCACAGTGCTGACCATCACCAGGATTGTTGGTTGAGATCATGCTTTCTCTTTATACTCTCAGTGACATTGTATTCCGGGTTTATTGGTTTCTCAGCAATATATGAGGCTTTCTGTGATTCAGCTCCGATCTTTATATTATTAGCACTGCCACTGCACCAGCACCTTCACACTAGAATCGGGGAATGAAGTTCCCTAATGCACAGACACACACATTGCATTGCATTCATATTCATATTGCATTACAGGTAATCATTGGATGGTGTCTTATTTCCTGCTCTGTACCAGGTACTTTTCAGGATTGCAGATCAGCACCCGCACCGCTATTCTACCCGCACCAACTGTCGAAGAATCATGGATCAAATGCAGAACGAGATGCAGGATGTGCGCGAGAAGCTCGCTCTCTTCATGCAGACCATGGAAGCTATTGCAAAGGGTCAGGAAAATTTGCAAGCCATGGTCCAACCTCTGTTGGCTCGGAATGCTGGTCATGGTAACGAGGATCATCAGTCTGTGCGAGTCGATACTGCTCATGGAGACGGCACTCCCACGCCGGTGGCTCCACCTGTAGTCAACATACCAGCTGCTAATGTCAACAACGCTACCGCTGCTGTGAATGGTAACGTCGGAGTTGGGAATGAGACTGCTGTCCATAACGTTGGGCTTGGAGACGTCAACTTGGGTGATAACATGGGAGGCAACGGCTTTGTCAATGCTGGATTCGGGTTCAATGATCAGGGATTCGATAATGCTGGGAAATATGGTTTCAATGCTCAAGGCTTTGGGCAAGATGGTTATGGCGTGACCAATCAGGGTTTCGGAGGTTTCGGAAATGGAAACGGCGTTGGGTTCATGGCTTTTGGGCCTGCTGGAGGTGTTCAAGGGTACGGCAATAGAGGCCGAGGTCCGGGGATGAATCAGATTAGAGCTGGCCGAAATAATGGATATGACGGGTATGGAGCTGGGAATGGTATGTGGCAAGAAGATCAGCAGGAGGACGCTTTCTCCGGCGGAGGTTTCGAAGGGCCGATGGATGACTCCCAGAAGATCAGAATGCTGGAAGAGCAGATGAGGGGGGTCCTGAACCAAAGTGTTGTGGGCTTGGACATGGCAACAATGGGCCTGGTACTTGGCTTGAGGGTGCCAATCAAATTCAAAGCTCCTACGTTTGATAAGTATAAAGGGGACACATGTCCGAAAGTGCAAGTGCGGGCTTATTACAGAAAGATGTCTGCGTACTCAACTGATGAAAGAATGCTAATGCATTTCTTTCAAGATAGTCTGTCGGGCCCTTCCTTAGAGTGGTACATGGGGTTGGAGCCAATTAATATCAAGACGTGGAAGCAATTAGCAGAGGCATTTGTAGCTCACTACAAGTATAACAGCGACTTGGCGCCCAATCGGGTCCAATTGGCGGGGCTGTCGCAGAAGAAGGGGGAGAGCTTTAAAGAGTACGCGCAAAGGTGGCGCGATATGGCTGCCAGGGTCCGTCCTCCTGTAGAAGACAAGGAAATGAATGACATGTTCGTCGGCACATTCACAGGCTTGTTTCATGATATGCTGTTTCATACATCCCTGGCCAGTTTTTCAGACCTAATTTTGATGGGAGAAAAGATTGAACGTAACATTAAGCAAGGAAAGTTCCAGGATGAGGAATCAACTGCATCTGGCAGTAATAGGAAAGCTTTTGGTGGGCGCCGTCAGGGCGAGGCAAGCGCAGTATTTGGAGGCCGAGGCAGGGGTCGAAACCAATATCATCAGCCGCAGCAGGTGGCGAGTGTTACTATCCCGTACCAGCAACAACCACTTCAGCAACAACAACCGTCTCAGCAGCAGCCAATGCAGCAGCAGCAGCCTCAGCAGGGGGCACAGCAGGCTCAGCGAAGATTCCAGGGTGGTAAACCAAGAAGAGTGTTTGAGAAGCCTCCCACGACATATGCTGATTTATTGCAGACATTGTTGGGATTGAACCTGGTAGAGAAGAGAACTCTGGCACCGATAACGGGAGCTCACCCGTTTGGTTACGATGCAAGCAGGCACTGTGAGTTTCATTCTGGGGCTCCGGGCCACGATATAGAGGGTTGCCATGCTTTTAAGCACGTTGTGCAGGATCTTTTGGACAATAAGACTATCAATTTCGGAACGGCAGGTCCGAATATAGTGCAGAAACCCATGCCTAATCATAGGGTGAACGCCATTCTGACTGAGGAAGGGTTGAATCTGATTATGAATGTTGACGATTTAAAGACGCCGCTGAGAGAGATAAAAAGCAGATTGTTGCAAGGGGGTGTTTTTCCAGGATGTGACGAGTATTGCTTGGAATGCTGGACCCTAGCTGGGGGGTGTGACGATTTGAAGAAAGGCATCCAGGCTTTAATTGATGGAGGCACATTGCAGTTTGACCGAGCAGCGACTGAAGAGCCTGCAGGGGCAGTAACAGATGATCAGAGTGATGTGGCCACTGTAACGATTCCTCGAAAGACAATCACTATTGCAGCACCGGTCCAGCGACCACCGATCACCATAACTAAGGTCGGACCGATCCCGTACGAGAATACAAAAGCAGTCCCCTGGTCATATGGGTTGGAGGTGTATTGTGACGGAATAAAGATTGATGTTAATAAGCAGCCAGCCGAGACTGTGGATAACGTTGTTGGTTCAGGGGGTATGACAAGGAGTGGTAGGATCTTTATATCACCTGAAGTGGAGGCCGAAAGACTAGCAAAAGGAAAAGGGAAAGTGGTTGAGAATGTCCCAGTACAAGCAAGCGAAAAAGAAGCAGCATCGAAGGATGTAGAAGAGTTCATGCGCTTGATCCGAAAAAGTGATTATAAGATTGTGGAGCATCTGCAGCAGACGCCGTCCAAAATATCTATCCTGTCATTGCTGTTGTGTTCTGAAGCTCACAGAAATGCTTTGCTGAAAGTCCTGGATACTTCCTTTGTACCCCAAGACGTCTCTGTAAATCAGCTGGAAGGAGTGTTGGCACATGTGAATGCAGGCCACAGCTTAGGCTTTACCGACTTCGATTTGACCCCTAAAGGGAGAGATCATAATATGGCGCTGCACATATCTGTCGAGTGTAGAGGATCAGTAATGTCGCATGTATTGGTCAACACCGGATCGTCTTTGAATGTGATGCCCAAGAAGGCGATGATGAAGCTGGATGTCAGAGGAATCCTGTGCACGCCCAGTGACTTGGTAGTAAGAGCCTTTGACGGCACACGAAGAACGGTCTTTGGATCGATAACATTGCCTCTACAGGTGGGGCCGGAGGTATTTGCAACAGAATTTTATATCATGGATATACAGCCTACCTATAGCTGCCTACTTGGAAGACCCTGGATTCATGGGGTTGGGGCAGTCACGTCTACCCTGCATCAGAAGTTGAAATATATGGTCGGAGACAGCGTAGTCACCGTATGCGGAGAAGAAGACATCCTGGTCAGCCATCTGTCGTCGTTTAAATATGTAGAGGTCGACGGAGAGATCCACGAAACACCCTGCCAGGCATTTGAAGGGTTGCGTATCAAGGACAAAGGTCCCGGGCCGAGCAAAGTGCCAGAGATAGCTGTCTCGTCGTATAAAGAAGCTCAAGCTCTAATGGAGGCAGGAGAAGCAAAGGGCTGGGGCAAAGTGCTGGATATTCCTGTAAAGATGGACCGGTTCGGGCTGGGATACCAACCGTCGTCGTCAGCATCTGCTGTAGGAGCACCCCGTTTCAGAGGGCCAATCACCATCTCTGCCAGTGGAGTATGTCATGAAACCATCAACGCTGCTTCGGAGTCTGACGAAGGAGATAGCGACTGTGATATGGATGCCTGGATTCAGCCAAGCACGCCAGGACAAGGACTGTGCAACTGGTCTATTCAGGAGCTTGTTCCTGTGACTCTTAAACAGTAATGCTTTGCTTTATTAATTGTTGAATAATCTGATGTCTTGCCCGGGGCATCAGGATTTGCTTAGGGCTGTGTTGTTATGAACATTGCGTGTTAATCATTAAATAAATGGCGTTTTTCATGTGCAAATACTGTAATCCATGTCTTTCTTGTTTTATATTTTTCAATAAAATGGCAACGTGGTTATTCGCTTTATACGCATTTTGAAGCACTTAACCATTCCTTTTGCAGGATAACATTTTCAGATGACATCCTTGAACCACCTATGACTCGTCCCGACTTTGAGCATCCGGTATTTCAGGCCGAAGAAGAGGTTGTCGAAGATAGCGACGTTCCTGAAGAACTGTCTTGGTTGGTGAAGCAAGAGGAAAGAGCCATTCTGCCTCACGACGAGGTCATCGAAATTATCAACTTGGGGTCGGAAGGGGTTGAGAAGAATATTCGTATCGGAGCCGCGCTGCAGGGCGATATCAAGCGAAAAATGGTTGAAATGCTCCAAGAGTATAGTGATGTATTCGCTTGGTCGTATGAAGATATGCCAGGGCTCGATACAGATATGGTTGTGCACCGTCTGCCACTGAAAGAAGAATGCCCGCCAGTCAAACAAAAGCTTCGTAGAACTCGACCAGATATGGCAGTGAAGATCAAAGAGGAAGTTCAAAAACAGTGGGACGCTGGTTTCCTGGCTGTGACAAAATATCCCTCATGGGTTGCTAACATCGTACCAGTGCCAAAGAAAGATGGCAAGGTTCGGATGTGCGTGGATTATAGAGATTTGAATAAAGCAAGCCCAAAAGACGATTTTCCACTTCCTCATATCGATGTGCTAGTTGATAATACTGCCCAATACTCCGTATTCTCCTTCATGGATGGCTTTTCAGGCTATAACCAGATTAAAATGGCGCCAGAGGATATGGAGAAGACCACTTTCATAACGCCTTGGGGAACATTTTGCTACAAAGTGATGCCCTTTGGTTTGAAAAATGCTGGGGCAACATATCAGCGTGCGATGACGACTCTCTTCCATGACATGATGCATAAAGAGATCGAAGTTTATGTTGACGATATGATTGCCAAATCCCAGACAGAGGAAGAGCATCTGGTGAATCTGCTGAAGTTATTTAAAAGGCTTAGGAAGTTCAGGATGAGGCTGAACCTTAATAAATGCACCTTCGGGGTGAGATCGGGTAAGCTCCTGGGGTTTATCGTAAGCGAAAGGGGAATAGAGGTCGATCCTGCTAAAATAAAAGTGATACAAGAAATGCCGACGCCTAAAACAGAGAAAGAGGTGCGCGGATTTTTAGGGAGGTTGAACTACATCGCCCGGTTCATATCTCACCTAACGGCCACGTGTGAACCATTATTCAAGCTGTTGAAGAAAGATCAAGCTGTAACGTGGAACGAAAATTGTCAAAAGGCGTTCGATAAAATAAAGAAGTATTTGCAGGAGCCTCCTATTTTGATACCCCCAGTGGCAGGTAGACCCTTGATCATGTATTTGACGGTTCTTGAGGGAAGCATGGGTTGTGTTCTCGGTCAACACGACGAGACAGGAAGAAAAGAGCATGCAATTTATTACTTGAGTAAGAAATTTACAGATTGTGAATCTCGATACTCAATGCTTGAGAAAACTTGTTGTGCGCTAGCCTGGGCCGCCAAGCGTTTGAGGAAATACATGCTGAATCATACAACCATGCTCATCTCGAAGATGGATCCTATCAAATATGTATTCGAAAAGCAGGAATTGTCAGGGAGAATTGCCCGGTGGCAGATGGTCTTGACTGAATATGACATCCAGTACGTCTCGCAAAAGGCAATAAAGGGGAGTGTGCTGTCTGAGTATTTGGCTGAGCAACCTATTGAAGATTACCAATCGATGAGGTTTGATTTTCCTGACGAGGATATCATGTACCTAAAGATGAAAGATTGTGAAGAGCCGTTGCCAGACGAAGGACCAGAGTTGGGTTCCAAATGGAAGATGATATTTGACGGAGATGTAAATGCTTATGGTAGCGGAATAGGGGCAATCATCACTACGCCACACGGGTCGCACATCCCGTTTACTGCTCGATTGACCTTTGTCGTTACCAATAATGAAGCCGAATACGAAGCTTGTATAATGGGGCTTGAAGAAGCCATTGATTTGCCAATCAAGAATTTAGACGTATACGGAGACTCAGCTCTGGTGGTGAATCAGATCAAAGGGGAATGGGAGACGCGTCAGCCCAACTTGATACATTACATGAATTATGCAAGGAGATTGTTGCCTTTCTTCGATAAGGTGGAATTGCATCACGTACCGCGGGCAGAGAATCAAATGGCTGACGCCCTGGCCACTTTGTCTTCCATGTACAAAGCCAACTTCTGGAACGAGGCTCCCCGAATCATTATCTCTCGGCTTGACAGGCCAGCTTATGTATTTGCCATTGACGAAGCATCCGACGACAAACCGTGGTATTTTGATATCCTTAATTTCCTGAAGAATAAAGAGTATCCGGCTGGGGCATCCAGTCAAGATCAGAAGACTCTCAGGAGATTAGCGGGTAATTTCTATTTGAATCCGGATGGCGTCTTATACAAAAGAAACCACGACTTGGTGTTGTTGCGTTGTGTAGACGAAAGAGAGGCAAAGCTGCTCATGGAGGAAATACACGAGGGTACCTTTGGTACGCATGCTGGCGGGCATGCTATGACGAGAAAACTGTTGCGGGCAGGTTATTTTTGGCTGACTATGGAAACTGACTGTTTCAAGTTCGCAAGAAAGTGCCACAAGTGCCAAATCTATGCTGATAAGATCCATGTGCCCCCAAGTCCTCTGAATGTGATGTCATCACCATGGCCATTCTCGATGTGGGGAATCGATATGATCGGAAAGATCGAGCCGACAGCTTCTAACGGGCATCGGTTCATCTTAGTAGCAATCGATTATTTCACCAAGTGGGTGGAGGCGGCGTCTTACGCAAATGTAACGAAGCAAGTGGTGGCCAGGTTCATCAAGAGAGATATCATTTGCCGATATGGGATTCCCGAGCGGATAATCACGGACAACGGTTCGAACCTGAACAACAAAATGATGAAGGAGCTCTGTCAGAATTTCAAGATCGAACATCACAACTCCTCCCCGTACCGACCCAAGATGAATGGCGCTGTTGAGGCGGCCAATAAGAATATCAAGAAGATCGTTCAGAAAATGGTGGTGACCTATAAGGATTGGCACGAGATGCTACCTTTCGCTTTGCACGGTTATCGTACGACGGTACGCACATCAACCGGGGCAACCCCGTTCTCATTAGTGTATAGAATGGAAGCGGTATTACCATTGGAAGTTGAGATCCCTTCTCTGAGGGTATTGCGAGACGTTCAGCTGGACGAGGCAGAATGGGTAAAAGACAGGTTGAACCAATTGAGTTTGATGGATGAGAAGAGGCTAGCTTCTCTAGCATATGGTCGTTTGTACCAGAGCCGAATGAAGAAAGCATACGACAAGAAGATGCATCCGCGAAGCTTTCAGACGGGCGACCTTGTGCTGAAAAGGATTCTCCCGCCGCAAGCAGATCACAGGGGCAAGTGGACCCCTAACTACGAAGGGCCATACGTTGTCAGGAAAGTCTTTTCAGGAGGAGCGTTGTTGTTGTCCACTATGGACGGTGAAGACTTTACGTCACCTGTGAATTCAGACGCAGTTAAAAAATACTTTGCTTAAAGTAGACCCGCTGGACAGAAAAAATGAGAGTCCAGGCAAAAATGGGGCATCCTGGCGAACCAAAAACAGAATGAAAGGTTCGGGCAAAAGTTAGGGATGAAATTGAAAAAATGTACACCCGCGAAGTTGAAAACCTACACTGGGCGGCTTCGGCAAAAAAGGGTATCCTGGTGAACTGAAAACCCGTAAAGGGCGGTTCATACAAAAGTTAGGGATTTGAAAAGCAAATGACTGCGGTCCGAATTAGATATTGCAATGAGCATCAGTGCGGGAGAATACCTAAAGGATCGGTTATCTGATACAACCTCTTCAGAAGTGTGAATACCGGGAAAGCATTAGAGTCGGATGAGTCATAGGAGGATCAGTTTGTGGTGTTCGTCTGCATCCCGTTGCCGACATGCGTACAAAATTTAATTTGTCAAAATATTTATGCTTCTTGTGCATACTTGTGTATTTGCTTTGCGTAGCTTCCTCATTTCAGGAGTTACATCCCGTGTATAAAACTCCGCCCATTCAGGGGCCCAATCAATGAGATATGTTATTCAGTACTTGATGCTGGTTCTTTACTGTTTTGCGCATGATAAAACGCCTAAGTTTATTGAAACTAGCATGTGCATAACATCACTGGCCCTTGCCAACAATTGCTAAAGCTTTGAATTAACTGAAAATAATGTCACTAACCTGAATAGATTCGGTTGTATAGACTTGTCTTGCCTTGTTTGTGTCGTTGCAGGTTTCATAGCCGTACGAGGAAGATGACCAAGAGACCGCAGTGATAAAAGACTTGACCCCACGCAGGTCGTGCAGGCTCCCACTGAAGAAGGACCGAATTCCCCAGCTAGTCGTAGCCGATCCAGAAGGCATGTCCCAACAAAGTCGTTTATCCTCAGCAGAGTTTGGCGATTCCAAGATTGTAGGCTGTATTCAGACAGTGTGGTGTCCCCCAGAAGGATTCCCCCATCCCGAGCAGGGTGGTTTAGCCTCAGAAGATCAATATTTCCAATTGGTGAGCTGTATTCAGGCAATTCACCTTTCCCCGCAGGGTCATTCACTCTCCCCTAGTGGAGTCAGTTGATTTTCCCCAAGAGAATCGATTTGTCCCCAGTGGAGTTCGGTTTCTAGCAAGTATTTTCCCTTCCTCCCAGTGGAACTCGAAGATCAAGACTCTCCCCGGCAGAGTTGGTGTGGGTCATGGCATTTATTTTGTCAGAATACCGTGTGATATTCGTTCACTCTCCAGCAGAAGCGCATCTGCTATTCTCTAGCAGAGTTATATTCCCCAGTAGGGTGTTACTTCAACGAGGTGCTTGGTTTAAGTTCCCAATTTCCCAGCTAAGTCGACTTCACTCTCCCAGCATTTATTTTGTTGGGATAGCTCGGTAGCATCTGGCTATCCTCAGCGGAGTCGGCATCATCTTCAGCATTTATTTTGTTGAAGCAGTTCCTGTATCTCAGCAGTTCGAGACTGCATTTGCATTGGCATATAGTGTCATATTCGCATTCACCAAATAAAGGCGTAGCATTCCCATGTCGAAGGGAGCATTGCATCATTGCCGAACATATGCATTTGTGAAACATAAATCAGGTTGGCTAACCGTTTGTTTCAAGTATTGTTTCTCGTGCAGGTAGAAAGAGCCCTTGCTCAAGTGAATCAAAAAGCAGCTTTGGCGCTACTCCCCACAGAGTCAGCAGGATAAGTTTCTCCTTATCCCCAAGCAGAGCTATTGGTCATCAAAGGATTCATGAATCAGAATTTCAGAGGCTACCGCCGGGTATCAGAACAGGCATCCGGAAGTTTGGTTTCCAAATGTCCCCAGTAGAGTCAGCTTCAAAGTTGCTGTCACGTCAGTGATAAGAAGTTCGCGGACCAATGGAAGGATGAGTCCTAACGTGGACAATTTTATTGACGAGTTTCTTCGTGCTAGAGAAGTGGTGTCCTAACGTGGACAGATTTATTTCCCCGGATTGATGGGAGGTGCTAGTCCTAACGTGGACAGGTTCGATTTTTTAGGATTGTTGGAATGTGGAGTCCTGACGTGGACATTTCCTCAGGTCGACGATGTGTGTTAATCCTAACGTGGACAGGTTCAAGTTCTCGGTATTGATTGAGTGTGGAGTCCTGACGTGGACAAAGTTGGGTACTCTTCGTGTTGGTGTCCTGACGTGGACAAAGTTGGTTACTCTTCGTGTTGGTGTCCTGACGTGGACAATTTATTTCCAGCAGATATCTCTATTTGTAATGGTGAGATGTGCGTCCTGACGTGGACAAGTTTATAGCTCTTCGTGATGACAAGATACGAGAGTCCTGACGTGGACAATTTTATCCTTCTTCGTGTTACTGGCAAAGGGTGTGTCCTGACGTGGACGGGGTTTATTTCCCCCAGCAAGTCGAAGACGCGCAAGTCCTGACGTGGACAGGTCATATTGCTTCAGCAGGGTGAGATGTGAGTCCTGACGTGGACAAGTCTCACTTCCCCAGTAGGTCAAAGGTGCATGAGTCCTGACGTGGACAAATTTTATTTCCTCAGCAAGTCAAGAGGTGAGTCCTTGCGTGGACAAATCGAGGCGAAATGTGAGTCCTGACGTGGACAAGGGTCTTCCTTAAGTGGAAAGAGAAGCTTCAGTTCCTTACGTGGAAAAGCAAGTTCAGTCCTGACGTGGACAGAAGCAGAAAAGGCGAGTTGGTTTCCTTACGTGGAAAGATTGTGGCCCCTTACGTGGAAAGATTGAGTCCTTACGCGGACATATCAAGATTGGTTTCCTTACGTGGAAAAAGAAGTTGGTATTCCTTACGTGGAAAGATTGAGTCCTTACGCGGACATATCGAGATGCATTCCTAACGTGGACAAGTGTATTCCTAACGTGGAAGAGTTTATTCCTAACATAGACGATTTATTTCTGACGAGAAGGCAGACGAGCCATCCCCAGCAAAGTTGTTGAAGTTTTTCCAAATTGACGAAGCAGGCGTCATGATGTGGACAGTGTTCTGTCTCTGCGATGATAGAATCTTTTTCAGAACGATGAAAACAATCCCCAGCACGGTCGCGCGAGATCAGCGGGTTGCCACGACGGTCAGATTCAGTTGATGAATGTCGTTCCTCAAGCAGGAGTGCAGTTTATTTCTGCGGTTGGCAAACTTATGGGTTCTTAGTATTCAACCGTCTCGTACCACGAATGTCTGAAGGCTCCGGGCTCTTCACCCAATCGGGTCCAAGTCGCTTGAATAGAGGCAGCTGTTGCACCCTAAAATTTTCTCAACCTTATTCACTTGGTTTATGTGTCAATATCATTAGCATTTGCATATAGAGGCATGTACATAGTCTAATCATCTGCATAGCATAAGCATAGCAAGTCATTCAACAGGGGACCCATCATTATTCTCATCTCTAGAGGCTTATCAAGAGGTTATTATCCTAATTCAATCTCATTCAAGTCATCAGAAAAGAATTTGAAAGTTGGAGAAGTCATTAGATCAAGCATTGAGTACATCTCCTATCTGAGGATACCTGGGGAATCAACAAAGAAATTGTGAGCTGTGGGCTGAGCATGAAGAGTATCTAGCCATCTTGGAGGACTCATAAAGTCATTTGGAGAAGGATACAAGTCATTGGTGTAGTCACAAGTATTGCAGTGGAAGACAGTCAACTAGGGTTTCATCTGGGTCAACCCTGGGTCAACTCTAGGTCAATTGACTGATGGAAAGACATTAAGGGCTATTGAAGGGATGTGGGGTTCATCATTTGACATGGAGAATAAGGATATGTTGTTATGCTAAGAAGAAATCAAGAGAAATCAAGGAGAAGAGGAGTTTCTAAATTAGGGTTTCTATGTAAAATCCCTTAGTTTAGGTCAAATTTCCAAGCAAGATAGGTCAAAATGCAAGCTTCAAATGGATCCTTGGCCAACATGGAACTTGTAGGGGATCTCAAGACCTTTAATTTGAGTGGTGGAAGACATCAAGGAGATTTATAGAACTCAAGTTATGGTCCTTGCAAGTTACAGGTCATCTGAGGTATCTGAAATTTTGTCTGTGAAAGTGACTTGACTTCCAAGAAATGTTTACCCCTCAAGGAGATTTCAAATGAACTTCTGGTCAACATAAGAATTGTTCCTCATTGTCTTAGCTTTCTAGAATGGTATAGTATGCCTTCATATGATTTGGGGAACTCTACTTATGGTCTTGGCAAGCAAAGGGTATTTTGGTCATCTGAGAATTATAGGTCATTTCAACCTATGCCCAAAACTCATACAAGGGAGCTTCAAATGGAAAACTTTACAACATAAAACTTGTTCCAAATGACATTTTGAGTCTAGAAAAGTGACCATGAGAGATTGGAAAGATTCATAGCACAAGGTTTCAAAATTGTTGGATTTAATGAATAAAAATGGACTTAAAAATGAGATTTTTCATATCTTGGCCAAATGAAGCAAAATTATAGGTCATTTTGAATGGAAAGATCATTTTAAAGACATTGGATAAAGTAGAATTTTGAGCATAGTTCATATTTTGTGAGTTATTCATGGTTGCTTGTAATGGAAGGTACATAAATCAAATTCAAGGGAAAGAATGCAAGGGAAACTTCTCCAAGTTTCTAGGAGGTTCTAACCTCACCTATATATTGATAAGGGATAGTTCATGCCATGGTTGGTGATTCCATTTGTTCAAAACCCCAAGTTATACACACTTTCTCCATTTTGCATAAGCTTCACAAACTCTCCCAAATCTCCATCAATCTTCATATTTTCTGGTTGAATCCTCATCATCATCATCCAAGCATCATAATTCACATCAAGAATTGGCTGAATTGATCAAGAATTGTACCATTCATCTCCATCATCCAATTTGCAAGAAGGTTTCAAGAACAAAATTCAAGGAGTTTGCACAAGGGATATTGCATACAGAATTCATCATCAAGGTTACTAAGCAAGTTTCAATCACTGCAAGCATCAAATTCAAAGAGTTGCATAGTTGTTTCTCCATTTTTCAACAGGTTGGTATCTCTGCTCGATTTGTATAGTCTAGGCAGCATGATAAGGTTTTGTTAGCTTAGACTGGTTAAGTTAGGTTAGATGATGATTTCCCCAAAGTTTGGACAAGTTTCAAGAAGTTTGATCATGGTGCATAAATTCTGTTAAGGTCCATAGCACGTGGAATGTAGCATGATAATTCTTTGTATGTGGCTTGAAATGATCAGGATGAGGTGTAGATTAGTTTAGGATGAGTTTTGGCAAGAATTGAAACATTTAATAGCAGGTGATAATGGGGGATGTCATCTGTTGCACCTATCGAGTTTGGAGATTGGATAAGTTTTAGGAGAATCTAACACCATGGCTGTGTAGAGGGTGAGGAGGAGAGTAATTTTTGTCTTTGGATCGTGTTAATTCATGGAGAGACTAGGGAGAAAGAAGGACTGGAAGTTCTGTGCATGGAAGGTGGATTTTCAGAAACCCTAGGGCTCGTTGGGGACGATGACCCTCAGCCCTCAGATCCTTCCCAGATTTTGACTTAATCCCCTCATCGTGCGGCCACGGTTTAATGTTGCAAACGGAGGGAAAATTTGAAAACTCAAAACGCAGCGTTTGAGTTAGTGACCAGTCTGGGCTCAACTGCTTTTCGCGCCCCCCAACTTGCTGGGCCCAACGTGTATCCTTTATGTTTTCTTACTATTCTCACCCCCTCCCCTTTATTTCTTTATATTTCTTTTTAATTTCTTTTCATTTTTCATGCATTTTATAAAAATCACATAAAATTGAAAAATCATTATTTTTTGATGACTCTTTTTGCATAATTTTCTTCAAAAAGTCTAGAAAATTATAAAAAATAAAAATTGCATTTTATTTTTTATTTGATATTTTTCCCATATTTTCCAAATAAATGCATATTTTAGGTGTTTCATTTCATACATGATTTTGATGAATTTTGTTCTATTAGTTGCTTTAATATTTTTTGTCCATTCTTTTTAGGTTGTTTAGTTTAGACATTTAACTTGTAGATACAATTTAGTTCCCATTTTTAGAAATTAATTTTAGGTGTTTAGTTTAGGTGAGAACAACATGAACAAATTAGGGTTTTAAGTGACAACTTAGGAGAATTAAGTCATTTCCCTTAGGACTTAGAGATTGAATAGTTTAGCTATGGGACTATAGGGGCTATGGGCAGTTATTAGATCCCCTTGGAAAAAGTCAGGATTCCCCTACTGCTATTAATATACTGTCTATATTTGTCTGATTGGTGTGGTGTGCCCTCTGGGGATTACTGTTTGTCTGTGTGGGTATTGGGATTGTCTGGGGATTGGGAGAAATGAAGACTGAAGATGATGAAGCCATTGGAGATCCAGAGACTGAAGACCAACTTCCAGAGTTGGAGAGGAGATTTTTGCCATCAGCTGTTAAGGAGATTAGGGTTTAGGAACTAGGCAGAGCTCTAGGTTAGAAAGCTTGATTCTCAAACATGGAAGGTTTTGACTGCCTCCATTCCTCTCTGTGATACAGAGTCTCTCTGAGACACTCACCCCCTTCCTTTGGAAGGTTTGGTGCTATTGTCTGAGGGATAGAACTCTTGAGAGAAAATGTCTTATGTGTTAGTGGCAGTTGGTTTACCACCATTGGTAGTCAACCAATTGCTTAACACCCAATCCACTCTGGTGATTGATCCCTCAGCTTGGAGGATAAGACTTGAAGAAAAGCCATTGTAGACTGAAGATTGGCAACCCAAGCCTTTGCTTGAAGACTGTGAAGATAGAGAATACTGCTGACTGAAGCTTGTAGCTGATTGGAGATGATTTGAAGATGGATATTGATGCAGAGCTGCTGTGGCTGTTTTTTTTGCTGTATTTCATTTCTGATGTATTGATTTGTTTTCCTGACTGTATTGTTTGATGTTTACCCTGTTGGGTTGAAAGTGAAGCCTGTTCACTTTTGCCTATTGTTTTCTAGGTTCGAGGTTGAGTGGGACTCCCTTGCCTCGCTTGTATTGGTGCATCCATGCATTTTACCGCTTTACTGTATATATCTGATATTGTTTCTGTTTCCGTCTATTCCCTTAGGATCTCTGTTTCTCTCTGTGCAAGAGAGGAGCATGATAGACACTAGGTCTTAACCCATGCATGACAACATTAGGATAGTTTGATTCCCTTCACAACCATAGGGTAGAGTTCTGTCTCTTTCTTTCTCAAAACAAACGGAAGAACACCATAAAGATTTCAAACACAATAAAAGACACTTCTTCCGTAAAAGAATGTGAACTCATCAAGACGTCATTTTTGTCCGCTTGGACTGTTAAGCAGAAAAACCTTTTTTCAGAAGGAATAAAAACAATCAAGACAGACTTGTGTCGTACGTGGCCCGAACTACGTTTGCTCTGATCTTTCATGCTGTATGAAAGTACGTAGGCATAGGATACGATATCCTAGCGAGCAACCTTCCCCTCCTTTCCCGTAGGTAGGCGAACTACGTTGACTCTGATTTCTCGTTCCAGGCGGGAATACGTAGGCATAAAGTGCGATACTTTGCCGAGTCATTTTTATTTATTTTTTTTCATTTTATTTTCTTTTTAACCCTTGACCTATAGTTTAGATAGAATAACAATCCATACCCGAAAACAAGCGTGGATCCCGTCGAGTACGACGGACGTGAGGGGTGCTAATACCTTCCCCTTGGGTAACTGACTCCCGAATCCAGGTTTTGGTTGCGACGACCATACCTTTCCCATGTTGTGCGAGGTTTACTCTGAGCGTTTCCTTTCCCTCCCGTGGGATAAATAATGCACGGTGGCGACTCTTCTGTCAGTCGGCGCCGATTTTCGCAGTAGCGACAGCTACGTATTCTCATTGATAAATGAGAAATCAGAGCAGCCGTAGTTCGGCTAACTACGGTGAAAGGTTTGGAAATGAACGAGTGTTTAGGTTGCATTCTAACTGCTAAACGTTGGCTTGTCTGCTCGCTAGGGGAGGCTGAAGCACGAGTTCGTATGCGCGGAAGAAAGGACTAAACAATGTTCTTTGGTAAAAGGTATGGGAACCTAAAGGTGGGAAAGAATGAAAAGAAACGTGCTCGCTAGGATCATCGCAATCCTATGCCTACGTACTCTCAACAGATATGAGAGATCAGAGCAGCCGTAGTTCGGCTAACTACGGTAAAGGGTTTGTGTTTGGAATGAACGAGAGTTTAGGTCGCATTCTAACTGCTAAACATTGGCTTGATTGCTCGCTAGGGGAGGCTGAAGCGCTAGTTTTTTATGCGCGGAAGAAAGGATTAGACAATGTTCTTTGTGAAAGGTATTTTAGGCTGGAGATCACACGAGGGCGAGAAATCTGTGTTTATCGTATTGGATGTTTTGGTTTTGGAAAAGGTGGGTAGATTGTAATAGGTTTAAGGTTTCGATTGCACGGGGGCAAGAAATAGGAGTTTGGTTAGGTAATTTTGATAGAGAATGACGACTATTCGATAAACGAGATGTCAACCTCGCAATCAATTAATCGGGATATCGTTGGAATGCTAGATCCCGACGAGACCTTTTTCACTCCATTAATTATGAAACTGTATTTGAATGGACGATGGTATGTGTCCAAATAATTAGGGCACGTGTTTTATAAACGAAAGGTCGAGTAATCCACAACCTAAAGTGTACGCCTCAAGAGTGGTCGCTCAAGAATTCGAGGAGTGCGAGACTCCAAGAACTCCATTCTTTCGAAATTTAATCAAGAAGATAGTTTGGATTTGACGTACAGCTTAGAGTCGTACTAAGGTTTAGACTCGATCGTATGAAGGTGAGGAACGAGATTATATGGTTTGAAAAATTAGGAGGAATGACGACTACTCGATAAACGAGACGTCGGCCTCGTAATCAAATCAATCGGGACACCATTGGAATGCTCGATCCCAACGATGCCTTTTTCATTCGAAATATGTTTGATGGATGGTTTAGACGTGAAAGAGTTTGAATTGAAAGAGATTTTGATTCAATCACGCGAGGGTGAGAAACGAGGTTAGACGAGTTGGAAATTAGGAGGAATGACGAATATTCGATAAACGAGACGTCGGCCTCGTAACCACTTAGTCGGGATATCGTTGGAATGCTAGATTCTAACGACATCTTTTTCATTCCATTAATCATGAAATATGTTTGTTGGATAGTGAGAGTACTTGTCCAAATAATTAAAGGAGGTATTTTAGAGACGAAAATTTGAACGACGCACCATTCAAGGCGTACGCCTCAATAGTAGTCACTCTTGAATTCGAGGAATGCGCGACTCCAGGAACTCGATTATTTCGTGATTTAATTATGAAAATAAACTAGGAATATTAGCATACTCGGACTAGGTGTGCTATGTATTCTAGAAAATAAGATCGAAAGGGTCGCAACTCGAGGTGTGCACCTCGAGAGCGGTCGCTTAAAAAATTCAAGGAAAGCGAGATCCAAGAATTTAATTGTTTTTGAAATTCGATTGAGAAAAATAGTCTAATTTAATTAAGAAAACTAATTTTAATCTTCATATAGAATAAATTAATCAACTATGAAAAGGTTTTATGAAAAACTAATCATAATTAATTGTTTTGAGAGAATTTAATATATTAAAAAAGTTTTAACTTAATAATAAAGTATAGTTTTTCAATATTTAAAATATTATTTGATAAGAATTTTGAAATATATTTTTTTTAGAATAATTTGAATTTTCTTATAAAAAATATCTACTTAATAAAAAAAAAATTTTAAATAAAATATTTTAGGAATTTCAATTAATTTGAGTAAAAAAAGATTTGGGAACCGAAAGACGGAACAACCACAACTCAAGGGCGTGCGCCTCGAGAGCGGTTATCCAAGGACCCAAAGGGTGCTAGACCCCAAAAGCCCACTACTTCTGTTATTAAATTGAGAAAATAATTTAAAAAGTAATTGTCAAAATAAATTATAATTAAATTAGGAAAAGATAGATATTTGACTAAATTTATTATTTAGAAAAAAACGTTTAGTAAAAACAATTTGGAATAACATTTAACATCCAGCACCATAACGATCTCAAATGGAACCCTGGAATCAAAGTATTGCCGAAACCAATTAACCGTCGTGGCAACCAAACCAACAATAGAAACGAAGTAATGATACTGTGACTTGAGGTCATTTATTTATGAATTTAATGAAAACAGTATCCAAAGAAGTAAATGAAAAAAAAATGGATGTAGTTACAGTGTAAATTAAGCAACAATAAATGGACTCGCATGAACTAGGACAACAATCATCAGTACATATATATTTATAGTTCTTACTAAGCAACAATAAATTAAGAAGAGGAACAAAATAGAATCACATGAACTTTTAACAGACAACACAAAATGCAATGTAAATCAAAGCTTATTCAACATATCGACACGAACCAGCTATGGGACAACATGCAGCCACAACATACATTGCGAGATCGGACAATAAGGGAGGTGGAATCGAAGCAAACAACAAAATTCATTTAAACTAACGGAAGTGAGTCATAAACCAAACCGCAATTCTAACACGCGGCAATCCGGCAGCATATCAATCTTTGACAAAACTCATGGGTTCACAAGATTATAATTGAACAACCAACAATAGAAACTGAACTAGATCGCATTTACAATATTATGACACAAAACCAGAGTTATAATCTAAGCATTTGAAACACTATTAAAAAAAGAATCCAATAGATATAATGTTCACCCTATAGAAGCATATAATTATTTCTCCATAATTATCTACAACTCAATAACAACAGATTAAATTAGAGTGTTACCGATGTCGAACTCAATGTCGGAACGAGGTTATATTATTACCACTTGTCTGCTTTCGACATCATGAACGCCATTTCTCGGATGTGAGGAAACGGTGGCTACTTCTTCAATGTGCAGAAGCCGCGACGTAAGCCAATATTGAGTCCAAATCCTAGATTAAACATCACCGTTGGGATCTGTTTGATGCTATGATGTTGTTCTTCTGCATAATCGATGATTCGAGCCGCAACCTGCGCAATATCAACAGCCAGCCAAATAGAAAAGAAAGAAAACTCGTTCTTACTTGAACTGTCGAGAGTCGTTGTGATTCAGCATTGAGGAATTTTGCTGCGGTAAACCAATAGCTATAACGCCGTTAAAAACTTCTGAATCTTGGCCTGTGCTCGCTTCTTGCTTTGGACAAAGATCAATACTGGAGGATTTAAACTCTCTGCAAAACTCTGTCGAATTGCTATAAGTTTTCCTTCTTCACTTCCAGTAAAAACCAACTTCTGCTTAATTGTTTCAAAAGCCATATTCTTCTATTGAGGGATTTGTGCAGGATTTAATAATAACATCAATCTCCTTGAACATTCCAGGCTCAAATAGCTTATCAGACTCATCAAGGACAAGATACTCAACTCTGCTGAGATCAAGCTTTTTCCTTTGAGTAGCCAAGCGTAATCGAAAGGGCGTGGATATAAGTATGGCACAAGGAAATTTTGAAAAATCTGAACCTTGTAAAAGATGTTTTGTCATTAACTTGATGCGAAACTTTTCCCCTTTGGCAAACTTTTTGCATTCTCGGTATGTTTGGCCAGATAATTCACGACTATGACAGATGATAACAGCTCGAACGCCACCTTTTGAATGAGCCTTGAGCTTCATGAGCATGGGACACACAAATGCAAGGGTTTTTCCAGAGCCGGTTGGGGCACAGGCAAAGCATTCACGATCCTGTAAGAGTACTGGAATAGCCTGTTGTTGGATTGGTGTTGGTTCTCTGAATCCATGTTCTGCCAGATTCCGCAATAAATAGGACAGACATTTATAACTTGTTTTCAACTCATCAAAGCTTTGAAGTGGGGACAGCACATTGTAACCGGAGACATGAATGTTATGACTCTTCCTGAAGATAGCATCACGCTCGAGTCGTTTATTTTTTCTTTCTTCAGACGAATGGACTCATCATCACCGGCTTGGACTTTTTCATTTGTCTTCGATGTTGAACTTCGGAACACACTGAATCCACCAACAGCTTCAGAAGAGGTTTTCTTTCGCTTCCTTTTCTTTGAAGACACAGCTTCTATTGTTTCCTTGATTTCTTCATCTTCTGTCACACTCTGAATCTTCGTCGAACTAGTATCGGCAGTTTTTTTCTGAAACCTGGCAATATCTGCGCCGAATTTCTTCTGATTCACAGAACTACTCTGTACTAAAATCGCCAAAATCTCCGACGCATACTGTTTATTCCCATCAAACTCCCTCACCTTAATCTTCCCCAACAACCACTTCAACAAATTTGTCTTCTCGCATACCAACTCCGCCACAGCAGGTTTCACCTCAATCAAATTCTCAATCGTAGCAAGTGTATTATAAATAGCCGCATTTTCATCAGGATCAGACTCAGACAAACGGTGAAGATTCTGCACCAAAAGCTCCAACGCACTATTATCAACAATAGCATCAACAAGAACCCTAGCAGGCTCATCGTTTTCGTCATTTACCACCTCATTTTGAGCAACGAGAGCAGGGGTGCTTACTGGTACTTCAGGAGGAGCTGGTGTATTTGCAACGTTGTAGTCTTCATTGTACCCTCCACCATTATAGTATATATTTGGATTTGAAAGCACATCATCCTCATATGGAATTGGTCCATCAAGTTGAGGAATCCTAGAAGTTAGTCTCTCCAAGTCTGCGGGCATTTTCCCTTTTGAATTAGTGTGTTGTGAATTGAAGGAGATGCTCCCTCCACATACCTCAATTTCAAAATCGCCAGATCCAGCATCACCAGCTCCATCTTGCTGAGGTATATACCCTCCAACATCATATTGTGGAGGCATATCATTGCGTTTTCGCTTTCCACCAGGCACTGTGAAGAAATCTTGTGTCATAGGCTGATTAGAAGCTCCTCTATCAGCCTCTTCCCGTCCTTCCACGTAAGCAACATTGACATCAAGTGGAGGCCTCTGATTCATCCAAGGAGAAGGAGGTTGCATGAATGGACTTGGTCTTCCACCTTTTACATCAGCATTTCCACCAGTTTCATTTCCAGAAGAAGAGTAGTCACTTGGTCCAGTAGGAATGTTATAATTCGGGGTCTCACCAGCTCCAGGTAAAGGGGTCTGAATTGGAGTTTGCAATGGCGTAGGGGGGGAAAGTATTTCAGCAGTAGGAGTTTCATACTCCTCAGTCCCCTCATACGGCACATTCAGATCATGAACAGGAGTAATCGGACCACCAGGCGTTGGTCTATTAGCAGCAGCAGACCTCTCAATTGGACCAAGCACTGCACCAGCTTGAATCATCTTCGTTTCCCAAATGGCTTGAAGCTCTCGGAGAACTTCATCTCCAAGACCACCAACGTTGGTGACGAACTCATCTCGAACCTTGACCATGACATCTTCGATAACATCGATATAAACCTGACTTGTAGTTGAAGCGGCCATCAAGAATCGAGCGAAATTATGAGCGATTGATTCTCCGTTTTCGTCACCGATTAGAAAAGTTTTGCGAAAAACAAATGGAAGAGAGATAGAGATAATGTGAAGAAGAGGAAGAAGGTGTGTGTCCGATTTTAGGGTTTTTGTGGGGTTGAATTGGGGATAGTTAGGGTTGCCCTTCAAAATTAGGGGCGGCCGTTTTTTGGGTCTTGTGAACAGTAATTGCCCTGATTCTGTTAGGGTATGGTGAACAGTAATGACCTTATATAATCCCTAGAAATCCAACCCTAATCCACCGTGTCTTCTCATTCAAATTTTTTCCTCTTTTTTTAATATTTTCTTTTAATTTATTTTTCTGAATAATAAACTAAATTAAAAACCTATTTCCTATTTAATTAATTCTAACTATTAATTATAATTTTAAGTCTAAGCTAATTAATTAAAATCTAATCTAATAATTTAAAATAAATCCTAATTAAATTCTAACTCTATTTTTTAATCTATATTTTTTAAAATTAAAATTTCTAAATTATAATTAAGTTCTAAATTAAATCTATCTAATTAAAAAAAACAAATTTAAATCCTAATTTCTAATTCAAAACTAATTAAAAAAATAAAAAAAAACATTATATTAACCTATCACGAGAAAAATGAAATTATATATAAAAAAAAAGGTATATATATAAAAAAACAAATGCCACGTGGCATACCCTTATTGGGCTAAAAAAGCGAAAATGCATGTTTTTGCTGAAAAATACGCTACGTTGTATAAGCGAGGTAGATTAAAAACAAATTCGGGCAAATGAGAATTTTTTAAAAAAAAAGGTAGGACAAATTTGGGGTATGACAGCAGCTAATTAATGCAATAACTATTCAATATCCGTAATACAGAATGTTCAATAATGAGGTTCTAACTCGATACTTCTGAACTTATGAATCCTTCTAACTTTAGAAGACTCAAATGTTTAGAGTCACTAAAAATCTCAGAGTCTCATTAAATCATTCTAAGGAAATAAACATTATGAGATAATCATCTTTTTCATTCTGGACATAAATCCATGTTTAAATTCTTCAAAATGAAAATGAATATATTTTCAGTAAGGGGTTTTGTAAAGATTTAAGTACATTGATGGTCTATATCAATAAATTTTAAATTTTAAATTCCCTTCTGAGCATAGTCACATATAAAGGGATGTTTATTCTCAATATGTTTAGCTCTAGAATGTGAAATGGGATTCTTAGAGATACAAATAGCAGAAGTATTATGACAGAGAATAGGAATGTTACTCTCCTATATATGAAAATCTTCTAGCTGACTTTTCATTCAGAGCATCTGAGTGATGCATCTAGAAGTTGCAATGTACTCAGCTTCTGCAGTTGATAGTGCTATAGTTGATTTCCTCTTGCTGGACCATGAAATCAAATTATATCCCAAAAACTGAAAACTTCCAAAAGTGCTTTTTGTTTGAAGTCCGTCTCTAGTAAAAGCAGCATCATAGTAACCTACTAGCTTGTACTTTTTTGATTTTCTATAAAATAAGCTAAGGTTAATAGTACCTTTCAGACACATGAAAATCCTCTTAACAAATGTTAAGTGGGATTCTCAAGGATCTTATTGGAAGCAAGCACATAAACAAATACTAATTAAAATTTCATGTCTAGAAGCAGTTAAGTATAAGAGAGAGTCAATCATACCTATGTGTAACTTTTTCTCTACCTAACCGCTTACCTCATCCTTCTCAAGAATACATGTAGGATGAATAGGAGTTTTGGCTATCTTGCATTCAGACATGTAAAACTTCTTCGGAAGTTCTTTGGTATATTTACTCTAATGAATATAGGTTCCTTATGAACTTTGATTAATTTGAATTCCTATAAAGAACTTGAGTTTTCTCATCAGACTGATCTTAAAGTCTGCCTGCATAGACTTAGCAAATTCCTTGGATAAAGTAGCATTATAATAACCAAATATGATATCATCTACATAAATTTGAACAATAAGAATATCATTTTGAAGTGTTTTACAAAACAAAGTTGTATCAAACTTCCCTTTGGTGAAATCATTTTCTAAATGAAAATTGCTTATTCTTTCATACTGTTGCACCCTAAAATTTGCTCAACCTTATTCCTTGGATTTATGTTTCATCATCTTTAGCATTTGCATGTAGAGTCATGTACATAGACTAACCATCTGCATAGCATAAGCATAGCAAGTCATTCAACAGGGGACCAATCATTATTTTCATCTCTAGAGGCCTATCAAGAGGTTATTATCCCAATTCAATCATATTCAAGTCATCAAGAAAGAATTTGAAAGCAAAGAGTTCAGCAGATCAAGCCTTGAGTCCATCTCCTAGCTGAGGGTATCTGAGGATCAACAAGAGGGTTATGAGCTGTGAGGTGAAAGCATGGAGAGCATCTAGACATCTGGAGAGACTTATAAAGTCATTTGGAGAAGAAAACAAGTCATTGATGAAGGCACAAGAGCTATAGTTGAAGGCAGTCAACTAGGGTTTCATCTGGGTCAACCCTAGGTCAGCCCTAGGTCAATTGACTGACTTAAGAGGGCATTCAAGTCTATTGGAGAGATGTGGGGATCAATATTGAACATATGAAGAAGGATATGGAGATATGACAAGGAGAATTCAAGAGAAATCAAGGAGAAGAGGAGTTACTAAATTAGGGTTTCTCTGTAAAATCCCCTAGTTTAGGTCAAATTTCCAAGCAAGATAAGTCAAAATGCTAGCTTCAAATGGCTTCTTGGCCAACATGGAACTTGTAGAGGATCTCAAGACCTTTAATTTGAGTGGTGGAAGACCTCAAGGAGATTTATAGAACTCAAGTTATGGTCCTTACAAGTTACAGGTCATCTGGGGTGTCTGAACTTTTGTCTGTGAAAGTGACTTGACTTCCAAGCTAGTTTTACCCCTCAAGGAGATTTCAAATGAATTCTTGGTCAACATAAGAATTGTTCCTCATTGTCTTAGCTTTCTAGAATGGTATGGCATGCCTTCATATGATGTGGAGAACTCAACTTATGGTCTTGACAAGCAAAGGGTATTTTGGGCATTTGTGAATTACAGGTCATTTTAACCTATACCCAAAACTCATACAAGGAGGCCTCAAATGGAAAAACTTCCAACATCAAACTTGCTCCAAATGGGATTTTAAGTCTAGAAAGAAGGTCACAAGTTATTGGAGAAGCCCATAGCATGGAGTTGCATGATAGGTCAAAATATGAACTAAAAAGGCTTATAAAGTGAATAATTTCAAGTTGGAAAATGGTTTGGGAGATTTACAAGTCCAAATGGAGACTTCCAATATATGATTTTGAATGGAAAAACAATTCTAAGAACAATGGTTCACCCACTTTTTTGAGTTTAGAAGGAAAAAATGAAGTTATCCATGGTTGCTTATCATTTAAGAAACATGATCAAAAATGAGCCAAAGTTTGAAAACAAGGGAATGTGCAAGATGGATCTAGAATGTTCATTTGGGGTCTATATATTCATGAAAGGAGAATTTGGCAAGGGTTGGCCTCATTTGCACCAAGAATTTCACAAGATTTCTCACACTTTTTCATAAAAGTTTCATTCCAAATATCTCAAATTCTTTATCAATCTTCATCATAATCAATTCAATTTCATTCCATCATCATCATAGATCATAATTGAAGCAAGTTTCTGGTAGTTATCATCCATTTTCGAGTGCTTTTCTCAAGATCATCAAAATCACAAGTTCAAGTGGATTGCATGATTCAAGCAAGGAACCTCCAAGTTTGTGCATACAGAATCAAGTTCCTCAAGGATTGATCAAGATTCAACACTTAAAAGCCTCAGATCTTCCATCTCCATAGCTGTTTGCAAGATTTTGCACAAGGTAAGTTTTCAATCACACAGCTCGATTCAGTTAGTTAGGCATGATTTTGTTAGTGTAGAATTGATCTAGGTGGTTAGGAGATTAGTTTAGATGAATTTGGAGTGATTTGGAGTCCATTGTTAGCAGGTATCATAAACTGTTTGGATCAATATCTCTTATGTTAATGCACTAGAATGTTAGTTGGATTGATCAGGTTAATCACCATGATGTATAGAGCAGTTTAGGATAGGTTTGAGAGAGAATTATCTTGGTGCATCTCAGAGTAATCTCATGATAACCAGAGTTTGATGCGCGCGGGTTTGGTGTTGTGGTGAGTTTCAAATTGATCTAAGGCCATAGGATTATAGAGGAGGAGATTCTGAGCAGATTTCATGTTTACATCATGAGGATTCATTGCGTGTGGAGTGAGAACGGTTTGGTGTAAGGTAGCTCGTGCATGAGCTCGCATGGCAGAAACCCTAGGTTTCAGGTTGAATGAGGAAGAAGACGAAATCGTGGCCCTTCGTTTGGTGTAAGACTCTTGACTTTTAGAGTGATCCAATGGCCTATATTCAATCTGAATTGGAGGGAGATTACCCTGGCCCTAAACGCACCGTTTCATTAATTGAAACGGGCGGGCCTCAGATGATTGTGTTATCCCCACCCCCGAGTTAGGCCCAAAACTATTTTCCAACGTGTTTTCGCTGCTTTTCTCACCCCCAGCTGATTCCCTTTTGTCTTTTAATTCTGATGGTTGATTGGGCCCAGTGTGAAACGCTACCAACACCCCCCTTTATGAGGCCCATCCAGAATTGAACTGCGCGTAGTTACTCTTCATACCCCCTCTTGCTCATTTTAATTCATTTTAATTTTTCTTATTTCATTCTAATTTTTGCCATTTTCATTAAATCATAATAAATTCATAAAAAATGTTTTTTAATCCATTCTTTTTACCATATTTTCATTAAAATGTCTAGAATATTATAGGAAAATAAAATTTCATTTTTAGTTTTATTTCATATTTTTTACATATTTTCTAAATAAATGTCACATTAAATAATTCATTTCATGCATCATTTTTATGATTTTTGTTCTCTCACATGCTTTGATATTTTTAGATCTTTCTTTTCATATTGTTTAGATGAGATATTAAGCTTGTAGAAATATTTTAGTTCCCATGTTTAGAGGTTAATTTTAGATGATTAATAAATGCTTGAATATCATGAACAAAACTAGGGTTTTAGGTGACAACTTAGGAAGTTCAATTTTCTCCCTTAGGACTTAGGGTTTGAATAGGTTAGTTATGGGACTATAGGGGCTATGGGTAGCTATTAGATCCCTTAGAGAAAAGTTAGGATTCCCCTACTGCTATTATTACTGTCTGTATATCTATTGTCTGGTGTGGTGTGCCCTCTGGGAATTGTTGCTTGTTTGATTGGGTATTGGGTTTGCCTGGGGCCCTGGGGAAGCTGAAGATTTGTGAAGATGAAGCTATTGGAGATTCAAAGATTGAAGATCAACTGTCAGAGTTGAGGAGGAGTTTCTTGCTGGCAGATGCTGAGGAGACCAGGGTTTAGGAGCTAGGCAGAGCTCTAGATTAGAATGATTGTTTCTCAAACATGGATGGCCTTGTCTGCATCCATTCTTCTCTGTGATTCAGAGTCTCTCTAAGACACTCACCCCCTTCCTTTGGAAGGCTCGGTGATAGTGTCTATGAGATAGAACTCTTGAGAGAAAATGCCTCTTGTGTTAGAAGCAGTCTGTTCACCACCTTTGGTAGTCAGCTGATTGCTTAACACCCAATTCACTCTTGTGACTGATCCCTCATCCTGGAGGTTTGAGCTTGAAGAAAAGGCATTGCAGATGGAAGACTGATGATCAAAGCCATTGTCTGAAGGCCATGAAGATGGATATTGATGCTTGTTGAAGCCTGTAGCTGATTGGAGATTGCTTGAAGCCAGTTGTTGATTCAGAGCTGCTGATGCTGTTTCTTTTGGCTGTATTTCATTTGTTGATGTATTGATTGGTTTTCTGGACTGTATTGTTTGCTGTTTACCCTGTTGGGTTGAAAGTGAAGCCTGTTCACTTTCGCCTATTGTTTTCTAGGTTCGAGGTTGAGTGGGACTCCCTTGCCTCGCTTGTACTGTTGCATCCATGCATTTTACCGTATATATCTGATATTGTTTCTGTTTCTGCCTATCCCGTAGGATCTCTGTTTCTCTCTGTGCAGGAGAGGAGCATGATAGACACCAGGTCTTAACCCATGCATGATAACACTAGGTTAGTTTGTTTCCCTTCGCAACCGTAGGTTAGAGTTCTGTCTCTTTCTTTCTCAAAACAAACAGAAAAACACATAAAGATTTCAAACACAATAAAAGACACTTCTTCCGTAAAAGAATGTGAACTCATCAAGACGTCATTTTTGTCCGCTTGGACTGTTAATCAGAAAAACCTTTTTCAGAAGGAATAAAATCAACCAAGGCAGACTTGTGTCGTACGTGGCCCGAACTACGTTTGCTCTGATCTTTCATGCTGTATGAAAGTACGTAGGCATAGGATGCGATATCCTAGCGAGCAACCTTCCCCTCCTTTCCCGTAGGTAGGCGAACTACGTTGACTCTGATTTCTCGTTCCAGACGAGAATACGTAGGCATAAAGTGCGATACTTTGCCGAGTCATTTTATTTTCATTCTCTTTTCTTTTTAAACCCCTGACCTTTAGAGTAGATAGAATAACAATCCATACCCGAAAACAAGCGTGGATCCCGTCGAGTACGACGGACGTGAGGGGTGCTAATACCTTCCCCTTGCGTAACCGACTCCCGAATCCAGGTTTTGGTTGCGACGACCATGCCTTTCCCGTGTTGTGCGAGGTTTACTCTGAGCGTTTCCTTTCCCTCCCGTGGGATAAATAACGCACGGTGGCGACTCTTCTGTTCAGCCGGCGCCGATTTTCGCAGTAGCGACAGCTGGCGACTCTGCTGGGGATCCAGCGTCCCCTGGCTGCTAAGGACTGCGACGGTCCTTATGCATTTGGGATCCAACGTCCCTTGAGCGAGTCAATCCTAGCGCTTGTTTTCCCGTCGAGGATTTTGTATGGAGTTATTGTGTATTTCTAACCTTGTATTTTCAGCTTTATATATATTGTTTATTATTGCTGTATCTGGGTGTGACGGGTGTTCTGATATTGAGAGATAAGCCGGACCTGGGCTTGAGTGCACCTAGAATTAGAGTAGAAATTAGTGGGCGCCCGCTTGCTTTGCTTGCTTTGGTGTCCCATGAAATCTACACTCAGACGAGGTTCCTCTGGTTGGCCTCCTGCCCCTTCCTTTGGTTGGCGTGGGTTGCTGGTTAGTTGGATTGTCGACTCTGGGGACCGATCATTTGGAAGTTGGCTGAGTGAGGCCTCTTCAGGAATTGATGATGCCACTCCTTCTGGGAATCGTATCATCAACCCTGAAAGTCTGTGACGCCGACGACCGCATAGGATGCCGTACCTTGTGCCAGTTATAGGGCCACCCACCTGTGAGGGGATTCAGGGTTATGCAGGTAACTAGACCTCCAGACTACCGGTTATTTCTTGATCAGAGATCCGGGTTATTTATGGAGAGTTATGAGGTCTGTCAGAGACCATTTGGAGATTTATTCTGAGGTCTGTCAGAGACCATTTGAGAGGTGTTTTGAGGTCTGTCAGAGACCAATTATGGATGGGATTTGAGGTCTATCAGAGACCAGTGAGTTATGGTTTGAGGTCTGTCAGAGACCAGTGTTGGAGTTCTATTCTAGGTCTATCTGAGACCAGGGTTGATGACTTCTGGATGGTCTATCTGAGACCTTTCTTGATTGGGTTTAGGCTATGCAGTTGCAGCTTTGGTCCCTGTTGAATGTTACTTGCATTGCATCCCTGCATATACATTATCATTTGCATTTCACTAACGTGTGTCTGTGCTGCAGGTGCATTTGCATTTCCCTAGTTCTAGTGCCCAGACTTCTGAGTGTTTGATCATGACTAGCCTACGGAGAACAGTTGCTTACAAATTGCCTACGCCTGATATTGTTCCTTTACTGGGATTGATCTCTCTTGCCGATGAGGGTGTTCGTAGGAGTTTCCGGATGAGTTATGGTAGATTACTGAGATTGGTGTGCAAACCTACAGAGGTAGAGTTAGATGGGCTGTATGCTTTGATGCAATTCTACGACCCTGCTTTGAGGTGTTTCACGTTCTCTGACTTTATTATGGGACCAACCCTGGAGGAATACGCTGAGTATGTTGAGCTGCCTGTGCAGAACCAGGTTCCGTTCATTCATTATGATGCCAAACCCAAGCCGGAGGAATTGGCAAAAGCCTTGCATGTTGATGCTTCTGAACTTGTGACTACTGTTTCCCGTGGAGTTCCAGGCTTCTCATTTCAGTTCTTAGTTGGTAAAGCTCAAGAGTACGCCAAGAATGGGTGCTGGGTTGCTTTCAATGCTGTGTTGGCTTTGTGCATTTATGGCATAGTTTTATTCCCCAATATACCGGATTTTGTGGACTTCGATGCTTTCTACTTGTTTGCCGCTGGTAATCCTGTACCTACCTTACTCGGAGATCTCTACCACTCCCTGCATTACAAGAATGAGAAGGGAAGAGGAAAGAATGTTCATCTGTGTGTACCCTTATTGAGTATGTGGTTGGAGAGTCATCTTCCTAAGAGAGGATCTGCTGCAGAGACTACAGTTCCAGTTGGTTGGCCGGAGCGTTTGATGAGGTTATCGTCGGAAGATATGGAGTGGTTTGATAGAGATTTGTTGGGATCGGAGCTCATCTTCAGTTGTGCTGGTTACCCTAATGTGCCATTGATAGGAAGAAAAGGGTGTATCAATTACAACCCTTCTCTATTCATTCGCCAGTTCGGATATGCGCTGAAGCATCCACCTCAGGAGGAAGAAGTACAGGAATCTCTGTACTTCACCGGTGACGTGAAGGGGGAGTTATTAGCCAAGTTGCGACATGCTTGGACGCGTATTAACCGCAAAAGGAAGCCGTTGTTGGGAAAGAATGACTGTCAGGCCTATGCACCTTATAGAGCTTGGATTCAAGAGAGGGCTAGTCAGTTGAAGATGCCATTTCCAGATGCACCAATTCTTGTTCCTATTCCGGTAGCGGAGCCGACCACTGTTTCTAGGGAAGTATATGAACAAGTTGTGAGGGAGAAAGAAGCCTTAATGAAGATTAATGAAGGGTTAGAGCAAGAGCTAGCCCAGGCACGCAGTGAGAAGAACAAGGCCGTATATGCTTTCCAACAACAGATTGAGCTGGTAAACAGGTTAGGAGCTGAGTTGACCGAGGAAAAGAAGAAGCGCGAACGTCTGGGGCAAGAGTTCAGAAGTTCCCATGACATGCTGGAAGCCAAAAAGAAGGCGCTTGACGCAGCACACCGAGAGATATCTTCTTGCAATAAGACTTGGAATGCTACTCTCACCAACAACAAGAAGAGGGAAGATAAGCTAAAGCAGCAAATTTCCGACCTCGAAGAGAAGTTGAAGTCTAGTATCAAGAAGTGTGAGGAGGAAGTGATGAACCGGTATAGTGTCCAGCATGCACTGAACAAGGCGATCAAATCTAGAGATGAAGCAGTGTCCCAGAAGCGAAAGTTAGAAGATTGCTTCGGAGAGGCAACATGGGAAGAAACTGCTGAAGACGTACGCCGTGTCCTTAAAAAGAGAAACCAGCTTGTTGAAGGGCTGCTCGATCGACCAAGCCATCCGGAGACCAAGAAGTTGATAGAGGAGTACCAGACCTTTGGGAGGATTTGATCATTCCATTATTTGTATGCTTTATTTGCATAGTGCTGACCATCACCAGGATTGTTGGTTGAGGTCATGCCATCTTTGTACTCTCATTGATATTGTACCCTGGGCTTATTGATTCTCTCTGTTATATACGAGGCTTTCTATGATTCAGCTCCGGTATTCTTATTGTCAGCACTGTCACTGCACCGGCACCTTCGCACTAGAACTGGGGGAATGAACTTCCCTAATGCACAGACACATTGCATTGCATTCATATTCATCTTGCATAACAGGTAATCTTTGAACGGTGTCTTATCTCCTGCTTTGATTCAGGTACTTAACAGGATTCCAGATCAACATCCGCACCGCTATTCTACACGATCCAACTGTCGGAAAGTCATGGACCAGATTCAGAATGAGATGCAGGATGTACGCGAGAAGCTCGCCCTCTTCATGCAGACCATGGAGGCTATAGCAAAAGGGCAAGAGAATTTGCAGGCCATGGTTCAGCCTCTATTGGCTCGCAACGCTGGTCATGGTAACGAAGATCATCAGTCTGTCCGGGTTGATACTGCTCATGGAGACGGCACTCCCACGCCGGTGGCTCCGCCTGTCGTCAATGTGAATGCTGCTAACGTCAACAACGCTACCACTGCTGTGAATGGTAACGTCGGAGTTGGAAATGAAACTGCTGTCCACAACGCTGGGCTGGGTGATGTCCATGTAGGAGATAATCTCGGAGGCAATGGCTTTGTCAACGCTGGGTTCGGGTTCAACGATCAGGGATTCGACAATACTGGCAAGTATGGCTTTAATGCCCAGGGCTTTGGGCAAGATGGTTATGGTATGGTCAATCAGGGCTACGGAGGTTTTGGAAACGGAAACGGTGCTGGTTTTATGGCTGGTGGTCCTGCTGGAGGTATTCAAGGGTATGGCAACAGAGGCCGAGTTCCGGGGATGAATCAGGTCAGAGCTGGACGTAATAATGCGTATGATGGATACGGGGCTAGAAACGGTATGTGGCAAGAGGATCAACAGGAAGACGCCTTCTCTGGAGGGGGCTTTGAAGGGCCGATGGATGATTCTCAAAAGATTAGAATGCTGGAAGAGCAAATGAAGGGAGTCCTAAACCAGAGTGCTGTGGGTCTGGACATGGCAACAATGGGCTTGGTACCTGGGCTGAGGGTGCCAATCAAGTTCAAAGCGCCTGCGTTCGATAAGTACAAAGGAGATACATGTCCGAAGGTTCATGTACGAGCTTATTACAGAAAGATGTCTGCATATTCCACTGACGAAAGAATGCTCATGCATTTCTTTCAGGATAGCCTATCGGGTCCTTCCTTAGAATGGTACATGGGGTTGGAGCCCACTGATATCAAGACTTGGAAGCAATTAGCAGAGGCGTTCGTAGCCCATTACAAATATAACAGTGACCTGGCACCCAATCGGGTCCAGTTGGCCGGGCTTTCGCAGAAAAAGGGAGAGAGTTTTAAAGAATACGCGCAAAGGTGGCGCGATATGGCTGCCAGGGTTCGTCCTCCTGTGGAAGATAAAGAAATGAACGACATGTTTGTTGGCACATTCACCGGGCTGTTTCATGATATGCTATTTCATACGTCTCTGGCTAGTTTTTCAGATCTGATTTTGATGGGTGAAAAGATTGAGCGGAACATTAAGCAAGGAAAGTTCCAAGTCGATGAATCAACTGCATCTGGCAGTAATAGGAAAGCTTATGGTGGGCGCCGTCAGGGCGAAGCTAGCGCGGTATTTGGAGGCCGAGGCCGAGGCCGAGGCAGGGGAAGAAATCAATATCGTCAGCAGCAGCAAGTGTCGAGTGTCACTATCCCGTATCAACAACAACCAATCCAGCAACAACAACAGGTTCAGCAGCAACCAATGCCACAGCAGCAGCAGCCTCAGCAGGGGGCACAACAAGCTCAGAGAAGATTCCAGGGTGGTAAGCCGAGAAGGGTGTTCGAGAAGCCTCCCTCTAACTATGCTGATTTATTGCAGACCTTGTTGGGATTGAATCTGGTGGAGAAAAGAACCTTGGCACCGATAACGGGAACTCCCCCGTTCGGCTATGATGCAAATAGGCGCTGCGAGTTTCATTCTGGGGCCCCGGGCCATGATATAGAAGGTTGTCATGCTTTTAAGCACGTTGTGCAGGATCTCTTGGACAACAAGTCTATCAACTTCGGAACGACCGGTGCGAATATAGTCCAGAAACCCATGCCTAATCATGGGGCGAATGCCGTGCTGACTGAGGAAGGTCTGAATCTGATTATGAATGTTGAGGATTTAAAGATGCCGCTGAGCGAAATAAAAAGCCGACTGTTGCAGGGAGGTGTTTACCCGGGTTGTAATGAGTACTGCTTAGATTGTTGGGCCCTGTCTGGGGGGTGTGAGGATTTGAAGAAAGGCGTTCAGGCCTTAATTGATGAAGGTGTATTGCAGTTTGATAGAACAGCAACTGATGAGCCGGCAGGGGCAGTAGCGGATAATCGGAGTGATGTTGCTACAGTGACAATTCCTAGGAAGACGATCACTATTTCAGCACCAGCTCAGCGACCACCGATTACTATAACTAAAGCCGGGCCAATCCCGTATGAGAACACGAAAGCAGTCCCATGGTCATATGGGCTAGAGGTGTATTGTGACGGGATTAAAATCGATGTTAACAAGCAGTCAGCGGAGGTTGTGGATAATGTTGTGGGTTCAGGAGGCATGACGAGGAGCGGCAGGATCTTTATATCTCCTGAAGTAGAAGCCGAAAGGATAGCGAAAGGGAAAGGGAAAGTGGTTGAAAATGTTCCGGTACAAGCAAATGAAAAAGAAGCAGCATCTAAGGATGTCGAAGAATTCATGCGCTTAATTCGGAAAAGCGATTATAAAATTGTGGAGCATCTGCAGCAAACGCCATCCAAAATATCTATTCTGTCATTGCTGTTATGTTCGGAGGCTCACCGAAACGCTTTGCTGAAAGTCCTGGACACTTCTTTTGTACCCCAGGATGTCTCCGTGAACCAGCTAGAAGGAGTATTGGCACATGTAAATGCAGGCCACAGTCTGGGCTTTACTGATTTCGACTTGACTCCGAAAGGAAGGGATCATAATATGGCATTACATGTATCTGTTGAATGCAGAGGGTCGACAATGTCGCACGTATTGGTTGACACCGGGTCGTCTTTGAATGTGCTGCCTAAGAAGGCTATGATGAAGCTGGATGTTCGAGGGATTTTGTGCACACCAAGTGATTTGGTAGTCAGAGCGTTTGACGGCACGCGGAGAACAGTCTTCGGATCGATCACATTGCCCCTGCAAGTGGGGCCGGAAGTGTTTGCAACGGAGTTTTATATCATGGATATACAGCCTGCGTACAGCTGCTTGCTGGGAAGACCTTGGATTCACGGGGCAGGGGCAGTTACGTCAACCCTGCATCAGAAGTTAAAGTATATGGTCGGAGACAGTGTAGTCACCGTGTGCGGAGAAGAAGACATCCTGGTCAGCCATCTATCTTCGTTTAAATATGTGGAAGTCGACGGGGAGATCCACGAGACGCCATGCCAGGCATTCGAAGGGTTGCGCATAAAGGACAAGGGTCCCGGGCCAAGCAAAGTGCCAGAGATAGCTGTTTCTTCGTATAAAGAGGCTCAAGCGCTAGTAAAGGCAGGAGAAGCCAAGGGCTGGGGCAAAGTATTGGACATTCCGGTGAAAATGGACCGGTTCGGACTGGGGTACCGACCGTCGTCATCAACTCCTTCTGTGGGGGCCCCTCATTTCAGAAAGTCAATCACCATCTCTGCCAGTGGAGTATGCCATGAATCTGTCAATGCTGCTTCAGAATCCGATGAAGGGGACAGCGACTGTGATATGGATGCCTGGATTCAGCCAAGCACGCCAGGACAAGGACTGTGCAACTGGTCTATTCAGGAGCTTGTTCCTGTGACTTTTAAACAGTAATGCTTTGCTTTATTAATTGTTGAATAATCTGATGTCTTGCCCGGGGCATCAGGATTTGCTTAGGGCTGTGTTGTTATAAACATTGCTTCGTTAACCATTAAATAAATGGCGTTTTTTTTCATGTGTAAATACTGTAATCCCTGTCTTTCTTGTTTTGTATTTTTCAATAAAAGGGCAATGTGGTTATCCGCTGTATACGCATTTTGAAGCACTTAACCCTTTCTTTTGCAGGATAACATTTTCAGATGACATCCTTGAACCACCTATGACTCGTCCCGACTTCGAGCACCCGGTATTCCAGACCGAAGAAGAGGTTGTCGAAGATAGCGACGTTCCTGAAGAACTGTCTTGGTTGGTGAAGCAAGAGGAAAGAGCCATTTTGCCTCACGACGAGGTTATCGAGATTATCAATTTGGGGTCGGAAGGGGTTGAGAAGAATATTCGTATTGGAGCCGCATTGCAGAGTGATATCAAGCGAAAACTGGTTGAAATGCTCCGAGAGTATAATGATGTATTCGCTTGGTCGTATCAAGATATGCCAGGGCTCGATACAGATATGGTTGTGCATCGTCTGCCACTGAAAGAAGACTGCCCGCCTGTCAAACAAAAACTTCGTAGAACTCGCCCAGATATGGCAATGAAGATCAAAGAGGAGGTTCAGAAACAGTGGGACGCTGGGTTCCTGGCTGTGACGAAGTATCCCTCATGGGTTGCTAACATCGTACCGGTGCCAAAGAAAGATGGCAAGGTTCGAATGTGCGTGGATTATAGAGATTTGAATAAAGCAAGCCCAAAAGACGATTTTCCACTTCCTCATATTGACGTGTTAGTTGATAATACTGCTCAATACTCTGTATTCTCCTTCATGGATGGCTTTTCAGGCTATAATCAAATTAAAATGGCGCCAGAGGATATGGAGAAGACTACTTTCATAACGCCTTGGGGAACATTTTGCTATAAAGTGATGCCCTTTGGTTTGAAAAATGCTGGGGCAACGTATCAGCGTGCGATGACAACTCTCTTTCATGACATGATGCATAAAGAGATTGAAGTTTATGTTGACGATATGATTGCCAAATCCCAGACAGAGGAAGAGCATCTGGTGAATCTGTTGAAGTTGTTTAAAAGGCTTAGGAAGTTCAGGCTGAGGCTGAACCCTAACAAATGCACCTTCGGGGTAAGATCGGGTAAACTGCTGGGGTTTATCGTAAGCGAAAGAGGAATAGAGGTCGATCCTGCTAAAATAAAAGCGATTCAAGAAATGCCGACGCCTAAAACAGAGAAAGAGGTGCGCGGGTTTTTAGGGAGGTTGAACTACATCGCTCGGTTCATATCTCATCTAACGGCCACGTGTGAACCATTATTCAAGCTGCTAAAGAAAGATCAAGCTGTGACGTGGAACG
Source organism: Lathyrus sativus (assembly GCA_963859935.3). Lineage (NCBI taxonomy): Eukaryota > Viridiplantae > Streptophyta > Magnoliopsida > Fabales > Fabaceae > Lathyrus > Lathyrus sativus. The sequence goes on from OZ012741.1 coordinate 373,042,444, forward strand.
ATAATTGTCAAAAGGCGTTCGACAAAATAAAGAAGTATCTGCAGGAGCCTCCTATTTTGATACCCCCAGTGGCAGGGAGACCCTTGATAATGTATTTGACGGTTCTTGAGGGAAGCATGGGTTGCGTTCTTGGTCAACACGACGAGACGGGGAGAAAAGAGCATGCAATCTATTATTTGAGTAAGAAATTTACAGATTGTGAATCTCGATATTCAATGCTGGAGAAAACTTGTTGCGCGCTAGCCTGGGCCGCCAAGCGTCTGAGGCAGTACATGCTGAATCATACAACCATGCTCATCTCGAAGATGGATCCAATCAAATATATATTCGAAAAGCAGGCGTTGTCAGGTAGGATTGCCCGGTGGCAGATGATCTTGACTGAATACGATATTCAATACGTCTCGCAAAAGGCGATAAAGGGGAGTGTGTTGTCTGAGTATCTGGCGGAGCAGCCTATTGAAGAGTATCAATCAATGAGATTTGACTTTCCTGACGAGGATATCATGTATCTCAAGATGAAGGATTGTGAAGAGCCGTTACCAGACGAAGGACCAGAGCCGGGGTCCAAATGGCAGATGATATTTGATGGAGCTGTGAATGCTTACGGTAGCGGAATAGGGGCAATTATCACTACGCCGCACGGGTCGCACATCCCGTTTACTGCCCGATTGACCTTTGCCGTTACCAACAATGAGGCCGAATACGAAGCTTGTATAATGGGGCTTGAGGAAGCCATTGATTTGCGAATCAAACATTTAGACGTATACGGAGACTCAGCTCTGGTGGTGAATCAGATCAAAGGGGAATGGGAGACACGTCAGCCCAATTTGATACATTATATGAATTATGCAAGGAGATTGTTGCCTTTCTTCGACAAAGTTGAATTGCATCACGTGCCACGGGCAGAAAATCAAATGGCTGACGCCCTTGCCACTTTGTCTTCCATGTACAAGGTCAATTTCTGGAACGAAGCTCCCCAGATCACTATCTCTCGGTTGGACAGGCCAGCTTATGTATTTGCTATTGATGAAGCGTCTGATGGCAAACCGTGGTATTTTGATATCCTTAATTTCCTGAAGAATAAAGAGTATCCGGCTGGGGCATCTAGTCAAGATCAGAAGACTCTCAGGAGATTAGCGGGTAATTTCTATTTGAACCCGGATGGCGTCTTGTACAGAAGAAACCACGACTTGGTGTTGTTGCGTTGTGTAGACGAGAAGGAGGCAAAGCTTCTCATGGAGGAAATTCACGAAGGTGCCTTCGGTACGCATGCTGGTGGGCATGCTATGACGAGAAAACTGCTGCGGGCAGGTTACTTTTGGCTGACGATGGAAGCTGATTGTTTCAAGTTTGCAAGAAAGTGCCACAAGTGCCAAATTTATGCTGACAAAATACATGTGCCTCCGAGTCCTTTGAATGTGATGTCATCTCCATGGCCATTCTCGATGTGGGGAATCGATATGATTGGAAAGATTGAGCCGACGGCTTCTAACGGGCATCGGTTCATCCTTGTAGCAATCGATTATTTCACCAAGTGGGTGGAAGCAGCGTCTTACGCAAATGTAACGAAGCAAGTGGTGGCTAGATTCATCAAGAGAGATATCATTTGCCGATACGGGATTCCCGAGCGGATAATCACGGATAATGGTTCTAATCTGAACAACAAAATGATGAAGGAGCTCTGTCAGAATTTCAAGATCGAACATCACAACTCCTCCCCTTACCGACCCAAGATGAATGGCGCTGTCGAAGCGGCCAATAAGAATATCAAGAAGATCGTCCAGAAAATGGTGGTGACGTATAAAGATTGGCATGAAATGCTACCTTTCGCTTTGCACGGTTATCGTACGACGGTACGCACATCAACCGGGGCAACTCCGTTCTCGTTAGTATATGGAATGGAGGCGGTATTACCATTGGAAGTTGAGATCCCTTCTCTGAGGGTATTGCGAGACGTTCAGCTGGACGAGGCAGAATGGGTAACGAACAGATTGAACCAACTGAGTTTGATGGATGAGAAGAGGCTAGCTTCTCTGGCATACGGTCGTTTGTATCAAAGACGAATGAAGAAAGCGTACGACAAGAAAATACTTCCGCGAAGCTTTCAGACGGGCGACCTTGTGCTGAAAAGGATTCTCCCGCCGCAAGCAGATCACAGGGGCAAGTGGACCCCCAATTACGAAGGGCCATACGTTGTCAAGAAGGTCTTTTCAGGAGGAGCTTTATTGTTGTCCACCATGGACGGGGAAGACTTTGCATCACCTGTGAATTCGGACGCAGTTAAGAAATACTTTGCTTAAAATAGACCCGCTGGACAGAAAAAAGAGAGTCCAGGCAAAAATGGGGCATCCTGGCGAACCAAAAACAGAATAAAAGGTTCGGGCAAAAGTTAGGGATAAAATTGAAAAAATGTACACCCGCGAAGTTGAAAACCTACACTGGGCGGCTTCGGCAAAAAGGGGTATCCCGGTGAACTGAAAACCCGTAAAGGGCGGTTCACGCAAAAGTTAGGGATTTGAAAAGCAAATGACTGCGGTCCGAATTCGAATTCAATGAGCATCTATGCGGGAGAATATATTTGAGGAATTAGTTATCGAATACAACCTCTTCAGAAGTAGGGATACCGGGAAAGTATAAGAGTCGGACGAGTCATGGGAGGATCAGTTCGTGGTGTTCATCTGCATCCAGTTGCCGACATGTGTACAAAATTTAATTTGTCAATATTTATGCTTCCTGTGCATACTTGTATATCTGCTTTGCGTAGCTTCCTCTTTTCAGGAGTTACATCCCGTGTACAAAAACTCCGCCCATTCAGGGGCCCAATCAATGAAAATGTGTTATTCAGTACTTGATGCCTGTTCTTTACTGTTTTGCGCACGATAAAACGCCTAAGTTTATTGAAGCTAGCATGAGTATAACATTACTGGCCCTTGCCAACAATTGTTAAAGCTTTGAATTAACTGAGTGTAGCGTCACTAACCTGAATTGATTCGATTGCATAGGCTTGTCGTGTCTTGTTTGTGTTGTTGCAGGTTTCATAACCGTACGAGGAAGGTGATCAAAAGATTGCAATAGTGAAAGGCTTGATCCCCACGCAGGTCAGGCATGTTCTTCCTGAAGAAGGATAGAATTCTCCAGCTAGCCGTAGCTTATCCAAAGGACGTGCTCCAGAGAAGTTACTCGTCCTCAGCAGAGTTTGGTGATTCCGGGATCGTAAGGCTGTATTCAGACAGGTTCATCTCCCCCCGCAGGGTCCTGCATTCTCCCCCGGCGGAGTCAGTAAATTTTCCCCGAGAGAATCCAGCCATCCCCAGCGGAGTTCTCTTTTCAGCGAGTGTTCTTTCCTTCCAGTGGAATTCGAAGGTCAAGACTCTCCAAAGCAGAGTTGATGGTGGGTCCTGTCATTTATTTTGTCAGAGATACCGTGTGATATTAGTTCACTCTCCAGCAGGGGCTCAATCATATCAGGCGCATCTGCTATTCCCCAGCAGAGTTATATTCCCCAGCAGGGGGTTATTTCAACAAGACGTGTGGTTTGAGTTCCCAACTTCCCAGCAGGGTCGACTTCATCCTATTAGCATTTATTTTGCTGGAATAATTTTGTAGCATCAGGCTATCCCCGGCGAGTCGGCGTTATCCTTCCAGCAGTTATTTTGCTGAAGCAGTTTCTATACTCCAGTAGTTCAGGTGGAGAGAGCTCTTGCTCAAATAAATTACCAAACAGTCAAGATCTCGGCAGGAGATATTCAATAACAATGTCAGTTTCGGCGGTATTCCCCCACAGAGTTATCGTGATAAAACTCTCTTTGTCTCCAGCAGAGTCATTTATGCAAATGTATCTGATTTTCCCCAGCCAGAGTGGCCAGGATAAGAATCTCCTTATTCCCAAGCAGAGTTCGTTTGTCATCAACGAGTCGCATGAATCAGAATGTCGAAGCAGGTGTCCGATAGTTGGTTTTCAGACATCCCCAGTAGAGTTCATCTCGAAGTCGCTGTCACGTCAGTGCTGAGCAGTTTGTGGGAAAGGATCATTGAAGAATTAAGTCCTGACGTAGACAATTTATTCCTAGAATGACGGGATTTCTTCAGAAGTGGGCGTCCTAACGTGGACAGGTTTGTTTTACTGGATTGGTAAGGTGTGTTAATCCTGACGTGGATAGATTCGGCCTCTCGAAATTTGGAGAAAGGGAGGTCATGACGTTGACAAAAGATTGGTTACTCTTCGTGTTGGTATCCTGACGTGGATCATTGGTTTTCAACGGATATCTTTATTCGTAATGGTGAAATGTGCGTCCTGACGTGGACAAGTTTGTATTTCTTTGTGATGACAAGATACAAGAATCCTGACGTGGACGAAGTTATCCTTCTTCGTGTTGTTGGCAAGGTGTAAGTCCTAACGCGGATATTTCCCCAGCAAGTCGAAGACGTGTGAGTCCTTACGTGGACAAGTCTTATTTCCTCAGTGAATCGAAGACGCCTGAGTCCTAACGTGGATAAATCAAGACGAGATCAGTGTCCTGACGCGGGCAGATCAAAGAGATTGAGATGATTCATTACGTGGAAAAATGAGTCCTTACGCGGACGTATCAGAAGATAGTTTCCTTACGTGGAAATGACAGTATTCCTAACGTGGAAAGATCGGAGTCCTTACGTGGACATATCAAGAGCATTCCTTACGTGGAAGAAAAATGGTTTCCTTACGTGGAAAAACGAGTTTATTCCTTACGTGGAAAATCGATTGATTCCTGACGTGGAAAGAAATGGATTATTCCTGACGTGGAAAGAGAGTTTAGTCCTGACGCGGACAGATCATATCGAGATATTCCTAACGTGGAAGAAGAAGTTTATTCCTTACGCGGAGAAATTGGGGTCCTGACGTGGACAGATTCGAGAAGTTGAGTCCTGACGTGGACAGATTTGGAACCAAAGGTGAATTCATTACGTGGAAAGATCGGAGTCCTGACGCGGACATGTCAAATGGCATTGGAGTCCTTACGTGGACAGATTGATGTAGTTCTCTTTACGTGGAAAGAAGATTGCTTCCTAACGTGGAAAGATAAAAGCGTTACTCCTAACGTGGAAGAATGTTATTCCTAACCTGGACGATTCAGTTTATGGAAATGCAGACGAATTATCCCCAGCGGAGTTGCCGAGATTTTCCTGGGTTGACAGTAAGTGGAGTCCTAACGTGGACAAGTTTTAGTTGAGATTTCTTCGTGTTGATGACAGACAGAGTCCTCACGAGGACAAGCAAGCAATCTGTTATGACAGAATCCTCTTCAGGACGATGAAGACAATCCCCAGCACGGTCGCGCGAGATCAGTGTGTTATTCTAACAGTCAGATTTAGCTAACGAATGTCATTCCTCAAGCAGGAGCGCAGTTTATTCCTGCGGGTGGGCAAATTTCTGGTTTCACTAGTATTCAACCGTCTCGTACCGCGAATGTCTGAAGGCTCCGGGCTCTTCACCCAATCGGGTCCAAGTCGCTTGAATAGGGGCAGCTGTTGCACCCTAAAATTTGCTCAACCTTATTCCTTGGATTTATGTTTCATCATCTTTAGCATTTGCATGTAGAGTCATGTACATAGACTAACCATCTGCATAGCATAAGCATAGCAAGTCATTCAACAGGGGACCAATCATTATTTTCATCTCTAGAGGCCTATCAAGAGGTTATTATCCCAATTCAATCATATTCAAGTCATCAAGAAAGAATTTGAAAGCAAAGAGTTCAGCAGATCAAGCCTTGAGTCCATCTCCTAGCTGAGGGTATCTGAGGATCAACAAGAGGGTTATGAGCTGTGAGGTGAAAGCATGGAGAGCATCTAGACATCTGGAGAGACTTATAAAGTCATTTGGAGAAGAAAACAAGTCATTGATGAAGGCACAAGAGCTATAGTTGAAGGCAGTCAACTAGGGTTTCATCTGGGTCAACCCTAGGTCAGCCCTAGGTCAATTGACTGACTTAAGAGGGCATTCAAGTCTATTGGAGAGATGTGGGGATCAATATTGAACATATGAAGAAGGATATGGAGATATGACAAGGAGAATTCAAGAGAAATCAAGGAGAAGAGGAGTTACTAAATTAGGGTTTCTCTGTAAAATCCCCTAGTTTAGGTCAAATTTCCAAGCAAGATAAGTCAAAATGCTAGCTTCAAATGGCTTCTTGGCCAACATGAAACTTGTAGAGGATCTCAAGACCTTTAATTTGAGTGGTGGAAGACCTCAAGGAGATTTATAGAACTCAAGTTATGGTCCTTACAAGTTACAGGTCATCTGGGGTGTCTGAACTTTTGTCTGTGAAAGTGACTTGACTTCCAAGCTAGTTTTACCCCTCAAGGAGATTTCAAATGAATTCTTGGTCAACATAAGAATTGTTCCTCATTGTCTTAGCTTTCTAGAATGGTATGGCATGCCTTCATATGATGTGGAGAACTCAACTTATGGTCTTGACAAGCAAAGGGTATTTTGGGCATTTGTGAATTACAGGTCATTTTAACCTATACCCAAAACTCATACAAGGAGGCCTCAAATGGAAAAACTTCCAACATCAAACTTGCTCCAAATGGGATTTTAAGTCTAGAAAGAAGGTCACAAGTTATTGGAGAAGCCCATAGCATGGAGTTGCATGATAGGTCAAAATATGAACTAAAAAGGCTTATAAAGTGAATAATTTCAAGTTGGAAAATGGTTTGGGAGATTTACAAGTCCAAATGGAGACTTCCAATATATGATTTTGAATGGAAAAACAATTCTAAGAACAATGGTTCACCCACTTTTTTGAGTTTAGAAGGAAAAAATGAAGTTATCCATGGTTGCTTATCATTTAAGAAACATGATCAAAAATGAGCCAAAGTTTGAAAACAAGGGAATGTGCAAGATGGATCTAGAATGTTCATTTGGGGTCTATATATTCATGAAAGGAGAATTTGGCAAGGGTTGGCCTCATTTGCACCAAGAATTTCACAAGATTTCTCACACTTTTTCATAAAAGTTTCATTCCAAATATCTCAAATTCTTTATCAATCTTCATCATAATCAATTCAATTTCATTCCATCATCATCATAGATCATAATTGAAGCAAGTTTCTGGTAGTTATCATCCATTTTCGAGTGCTTTTCTCAAGATCATCAAAATCACAAGTTCAAGTGGATTGCATGATTCAAGCAAGGAACCTCCAAGTTTGTGCATACAGAATCAAGTTCCTCAAGGATTGATCAAGATTCAACACTTAAAAGCCTCAGATCTTCCATCTCCATAGCTGTTTGCAAGATTTTGCACAAGGTAAGTTTTCAATCACACAGCTCGATTCAGTTAGTTAGGCATGATTTTGTTAGTGTAGAATTGATCTAGGTGGTTAGGAGATTAGTTTAGATGAATTTGGAGTGATTTGGAGTCCATTGTTAGCAGGTATCATAAACTGTTTGGATCAATATCTCTTATGTTAATGCACTAGAATGTTAGTTGGATTGATCAGGTTAATCACCATGATGTATAGAGCAGTTTAGGATAGGTTTGAGAGAGAATTATCTTGGTGCATCTCAGAGTAATCTCATGATAACCAGAGTTTGATGCGCGCGGGTTTGGTGTTGTGGTGAGTTTCAAATTGATCTAAGGCCATAGGATTATAGAGGAGGAGATTCTGAGCAGATTTCATGTTTACATCATGAGGATTCATTGCGTGTGGAGTGAGAACGGTTTGGTGTAAGGTAGCTCGTGCATGAGCTCGCATGGCAGAAACCCTAGGTTTCAGGTTGAATGAGGAAGAAGACGAAATCGTGGCCCTTCGTTTGGTGTAAGACTCTTGACTTTTAGAGTGATCCAATGGCCTATATTCAATCTGAATTGGAGGGAGATTACCCTGGCCCTAAACGCACCGTTTCATTAATTGAAACGGGCGGGCCTCAGATGATTGTGTTATCCCCACCCCCGAGTTAGGCCCAAAACTATTTTCCAACGTGTTTTCGCTGCTTTTCTCACCCCCAGCTGATTCCCTTTTGTCTTTTAATTCTGATGGTTGATTGGGCCCAGTGTGAAACGCTACCAACACCCCCCTTTATGAGGCCCATCCAGAATTGAACTGCGCGTAGTTACTCTTCATACCCCCTCTTGCTCATTTTAATTCATTTTAATTTTTCTTATTTCATTCTAATTTTTGCCATTTTCATTAAATCATAATAAATTCATAAAAAATGTTTTTTAATCCATTCTTTTTACCATATTTTCATTAAAATGTCTAGAATATTATAGGAAAATAAAATTTCATTTTTAGTTTTATTTCATATTTTTTACATATTTTCTAAATAAATGTCACATTAAATAATTCATTTCATGCATCATTTTTATGATTTTTGTTCTCTCACATGCTTTGATATTTTTAGATCTTTCTTTTCATATTGTTTAGATGAGATATTAAGCTTGTAGAAATATTTTAGTTCCCATGTTTAGAGGTTAATTTTAGATGATTAATAAATGCTTGAATATCATGAACAAAACTAGGGTTTTAGGTGACAACTTAGGAAGTTCAATTTTCTCCCTTAGGACTTAGGGTTTGAATAGGTTAGTTATGGGACTATAGGGGCTATGGGTAGCTATTAGATCCCTTAGAGAAAAGTTAGGATTCCCCTACTGCTATTATTACTGTCTGTATATCTATTGTCTGGTGTGGTGTGCCCTCTGGGAATTGTTGCTTGTTTGATTGGGTATTGGGTTTGCCTGGGGCCCTGGGGAAGCTGAAGATTTGTGAAGATGAAGCTATTGGAGATTCAAAGATTGAAGATCAACTGTCAGAGTTGAGGAGGAGTTTCTTGCTGGCAGATGCTGAGGAGACCAGGGTTTAGGAGCTAGGCAGAGCTCTAGATTAGAATGATTGTTTCTCAAACATGGATGGCCTTGTCTGCATCCATTCTTCTCTGTGATTCAGAGTCTCTCTAAGACACTCACCCCCTTCCTTTGGAAGGCTCGGTGATAGTGTCTATGAGATAGAACTCTTGAGAGAAAATGCCTCTTGTGTTAGAAGCAGTCTGTTCACCACCTTTGGTAGTCAGCTGATTGCTTAACACCCAATTCACTCTTGTGACTGATCCCTCATCCTGGAGGTTTGAGCTTGAAGAAAAGGCATTGCAGATGGAAGACTGATGATCAAAGCCATTGTCTGAAGGCCATGAAGATGGATATTGATGCTTGTTGAAGCCTGTAGCTGATTGGAGATTGCTTGAAGCCAGTTGTTGATTCAGAGCTGCTGATGCTGTTTCTTTTGGCTGTATTTCATTTGTTGATGTATTGATTGGTTTTCTGGACTGTATTGTTTGCTGTTTACCCTGTTGGGTTGAAAGTGAAGCCTGTTCACTTTCGCCTATTGTTTTCTAGGTTCGAGGTTGAGTGGGACTCCCTTGCCTCGCTTGTACTGTTGCATCCATGCATTTTACCGTATATATCTGATATTGTTTCTGTTTCTGCCTATCCCGTAGGATCTCTGTTTCTCTCTGTGCAGGAGAGGAGCATGATAGACACCAGGTCTTAACCCATGCATGATAACACTAGGTTAGTTTGTTTCCCTTCGCAACCGTAGGTTAGAGTTCTGTCTCTTTCTTTCTCAAAACAAACAGAAAAACACATAAAGATTTCAAACACAATAAAAGACACTTCTTCCGTAAAAGAATGTGAACTCATCAAGACGTCATTTTTGTCCGCTTGGACTGTTAATCAGAAAAACCTTTTTCAGAAGGAATAAAATCAACCAAGGCAGACTTGTGTCGTACGTGGCCCGAACTACGTTTGCTCTGATCTTTCATGCTGTATGAAAGTACGTAGGCATAGGATGCGATATCCTAGCGAGCAACCTTCCCCTCCTTTCCCGTAGGTAGGCGAACTACGTTGACTCTGATTTCTCGTTCCAGACGAGAATACGTAGGCATAAAGTGCGATACTTTGCCGAGTCATTTTATTTTCATTCTCTTTTCTTTTTAAACCCCTGACCTTTAGAGTAGATAGAATAACAATCCATACCCGAAAACAAGCGTGGATCCCGTCGAGTACGACGGACGTGAGGGGTGCTAATACCTTCCCCTTGCGTAACCGACTCCCGAATCCAGGTTTTGGTTGCGACGACCATGCCTTTCCCGTGTTGTGCGAGGTTTACTCTGAGCGTTTCCTTTCCCTCCCGTGGGATAAATAACGCACGGTGGCGACTCTTCTGTTCAGCCGGCGCCGATTTTCGCAGTAGCGACACATACCATGCTCTAGGAGCATATTTTAGACCATACACAAATTTCTTAATTTTGAAAATGAAATATGGGTTTTAATTATTTTCAAAACTAGAAGGTCGGTGTACATACATTTCTTCAATTATGTAACCATTCCAAGACAAACTTGGCAACTGGTGCAAGGTTTCAGTATAGTCAATTCCCTCTTGATAACTATAGCCTTATGCAACCAGTTTAGCCTTGTTTCTTACCACCTCTCCTTATTCGTTCAACTTGTTTCTGAAAACCCACTTTTTCCAATGACACGAGTTTCTATGGGTCTAGGAACTAGAGTCTACACATCATTTATGGAGAATTGCTTCAACTCTTCTTACATTGGTATAATCCAGTTTGTGTTCAGAAGCATTTCATCAACAGATGTAGGTTCTATAAGGGACACCAAACCCAAAAGCGTCTCTTCAGAAGGTTTGAATGAGGATCTGGCTCTAACTAGTTTACTCTTATCTCCCAGAATCAATTCTTTAGAGTGTGAGGATCTTTGCATGTGCTTCCACATAGAGGTTGGAACTTCAACAGCTTCAGGTTGAGCAGCTTTAGAGTCGTTAGTCTCATATTCCTTGGCTTCTGATTCTTTACCTTCAGAGCCTAAATAAGTGATTTCCCGATCTACAAACTTTTCAAATAGCTTTGACTTTTCAGGGTCAAGCTTTTTGTGTTTTTGTGTTGTATACCCTATAGCCCTTAGAGTCTTCAGAGTATCCTAACATAATACACTTTTGTGCCTTAGAATCAAACTTGTTCAAATTGTGTTTAGTGTTCAGTATAAAACAATCTCAACCAAAAGGATGAAAATATGAAATTTTGGGTTTTATGTTCTTCGATAATTCATAAGGAGTCTTACCCAGAATATGTCTTATTGAGATCCTGTTCTGAATGTAACACGTTGTTTTAACCTCCTTTGCCCATAAGTGCTTAGCCATATTAGTCTCATTGATCATGGTCATTTCCATCTCTTATAGAGTCTTATTCTTCCTCTCTTCAACTAGATTCTTTTGTGGTGTTCTAGAGCAGGAGAAATTATGGGAAATTCCATTCTCATCAAAGAGTTTTCAAAATCTTTATTTTCAAATTCTCCATCATGATCACTTTTGACTTTAACAATTCTAAAGGCTTTCTCGTTTTGCAATTGAGAGCAGAAGGTAGTAACACACAGAATGTGACTCATCCTTGTGTCTTAGAAACTAAACCCATGTCCATCTGGTATAGCCATATACAATGACTAGACCAACTTCTTGCAACTAACTTAAGCAATTTTCATTGGTCCAAAAAGGTCAATGAGTAGAAGTTCCAAAGGCTTAGAGGTAGAAATATCATTCTTTGCTTTGAAACAAGTTTTTTGAAAACTTGCATTTTTGTCGTGCTTCACAAAGAGCATCTGAAGAGAACTTCAGATTTGGAAGGCCTATAACTAATCAAGCTTATTTAGTTGAGAAATCCTCCTCATGCTAACATGACCATATCATTTATATCATACCCATTTCTCTTTACTAATAGACATAAGACATTTTAAATTCTGTTTTTTAAGGTCAGAAAGTCTAATCTTATAAATGTTATTCTTCCTTTTTCCATTGAAAAGAATAAATCCATCTTTCTAACTAACAGCTTTACAAGACTTTTGATTAAAGATTATATCATAACCACTGTCATTTAATTGACTTATGGACAATAATTTGTGCATCAATCCTTCACCTAATAAAACATTAGTAATAAAGGAGGGATAACCAGTACCAACTATTCAGAAGCCAGTGATCTTCCCTTTATGATCACCTCTGAAACCAATGACACCTCCAAGCTTAAGTTCCAAGCTTTTGAACATATTCCTTCTTCCCATCATGTGTCACGAGAATCCAGAGTCCAGGTACCATGATTGGTGTCTTAACTGCACAACTAAGGATGTCTACAACATAAATTATCTTATCGTTAGGTACCCACAACTTTCTAGGTCCTTTTTGGTTAGTCTTCCTAGAGTTTTTAACAAACTTGGGTTTCTGTGCACGATGTTCATACATGTATGATAGTTGAAACGGTAACGAGCTTTTGGTTTAGCCTTAGGTCTTGAAAATATGTTACCTTTAGGCATGACACCATTTTGTTTACCATATGGGATAAAACGAGAATGAAGATTTTTCGGTTTATCAACTTTTTCAGAAGTAGATTCTTCATCATAATCATAACCAATTCCTCTTGTTCCATTTCTGCTACACCATAAATCATTGATTCCATTATGCTTTTATTTAGGTTTCTAGCAATAAATTTATGGAAGTATTTTTCATATTTCTTTATGACATCATCATATTCTGTAGAGGCTTCTGAAAAATTTTCCTTCTCAAGTTTGGAACTATGCTCTGAAGCACATAGTTATTATTTTTCAAAATAAAGTTTTCTTCATTTAAACTTGAGAAATATTTCTTAAGCTTACAACATGCTTCTAAATCAAATACATAAACCTTTTACAGATCCTTGTATTTGTTCAGAAGCTTCTAGTACTTATCCAGAACTTTTGTTAAACTAGATTCAAGTTTAGAGCGAGAGAGTTCAGCGAATACCTCTTGAGAGTCTGACTCAGATTCTGATTCTGATTGAATCTTCTTAGCATGAGCTTTTGAGCATACCATCAGTGCCACATTAGCTTTCTCTTCCTCAGAGTCATCTTCTGAGGACTTTGGATCATCCCAAGTAGCCATTAGACCTTTCTTCTTTCCTCTGAAATCCTTCTTCTTTGGTATGTCTTTCTTAAGCTTAGGACACTCATTCTTGTAGTGACCTGGAACCTTGCACTTGAAGCAAATGACGTCCTTGCTAGTACCTGACTTCTTCATTCCAGATGTAGACTCAGAGCGACCACCTGTCATTCTGAAGCCTCTGAAATTTCCTTGTATTTTCTTCCAGAGTTAATTAACACGTCTAGATAGAAGAGCCAATTCATCTTCTTATTCAGAGTCTTCTTCTTCTTTAGCTTTAAAGTCTTTGGTATTTACAAACTTTCCCATGGATTTCAGAGCCACTTATTTGACTTTCCTTTGATGTTCATCCTCTTCAAACTCTATCTCATGACTTCACAAGGAACTCACAAGTTCTTCAAGAGTGGTGTTGTTCAGATCATTTGATAACTTCAACGCAGTTACCATAGGTCTCCATCTTTTAGGTGGACTTTTGATGATCTTCTTTACATGATCAACAGTAGAATACCCTTTGTCCAAAACCTTAAGTTCTACAACAAGATTCTGAAACCTTGAGAACATGTTCTCAATAGTTTCATTGTCTTCCTCTTGAAGGCTTCATACTTCTAAATCAAGGCAAGTGCCTTGGTTTCTTTAACTTAAGTGTTTCCTTCATAATTCATTCTCAGAGAATCAAATATGGAATTTAATGTATCTTTATTTTTTATCTTTTTATACTCAGTGTATGAAATTGCGTTTAACAAGATGTCTCTTTCTTTATGATGATTCTTGTAGTCTTTCTTTTGTTGATCAATTAACATTTTTTCTTTCCACCTTGTTACCACTAGAATCTACAGGATGAACGTGGCCATCAACTACCATATCCCGTAGACCCACATCATGACCAAGGAAAAAAATTTCTATTCTATCATTCTATTAATCAAAATTTTCTCAATCAAAGGCTGGAGGGTTTGCACTGTAGTGATCTCTATCAGCGGGTGCAGTTGGTGGAGGGATAAGAGTCATTGTGTTTCATAAGCTGGATCTTTATCTAACATGGTAAAGTATTTGATACGCAATCAATACCAGAACTAGGCTCTGTTACCAATTAAAGGTGAAGGGAAACACAATAAATGAGGGTTTAAATTAGGTTTCTAAAAATGAAAACTTTTTATACCCAACACAATGAATAGAAAACAAGGAATAAAAATAATGACAATGCTTTTTATACTGGTTGGCTATAACATAAGCTACATCCATTCCACCTGCCGCAATAATTTTTCCTTATCAACAAGGACTTAATCCACTATAACCAAACTTGATTACAATACAAAGACCATTTGTCGATGTCTTATTGAGTCTACTGACTAAACCCTGGTCATTTAAGGAACAAAGAATACAATCAAAAGATTGATACAAAACTGTGTTTACATGTTGTTTCTAAGAAAGCAGATTACACAAGTGAAATAAAAATATCGCACAAAAGATTTAAAATGAATAATATGAACAAGAGTTCTTCTGTGAGTGTTTCTTTTCTCTCAAAATATTCACAATAGCATTGTTAGAGTTCTTTCAAGTGAGTTGTGTGAGATAGTTAGTTTTCCATTCGTCCAAGTCTTCTTTATATAAGCAATGAAAACATCTGTTAGAGGGTATAATTGGAATACAAAATTATAGTTGTATCCTCTCATAACGGCTTGTGAAAATGGGAGAAAAAATGGTACAATAGTACAGTCCTTAGCCCAAAAAATCAGTATAGTGGAAGGATTATTTGATCTTGTAATATATACTATTTTTCTCACGTAAAACCTTTTAATCTTATCTTCAATATCTAGAGGCTTCTAATAAGTTGGTGATGAAGCATGCATAAGAGAAGAATAAGAATCTAATTGAGAGAATATTCAGAAACTTTGGTCTTCAGAGTCTTGATCCAATTCCTTAGAACCTAGTCTTCAGAGTCTGTTGACAAAGTTCATATTTGATTGGAGCGCATGGCTTCAGAGCGTAATAGCTTCAGAAGCTTCAGAGTATCAAAACCTTGGATAAGTAGAAGTCATAAGTGTTGTGTACAGAATCCAGTGCTTGATCAACTTATAAACACATAACCCAGAGAAATAGTGCACTAGTTTCAGAGTCTGATGACGTCCCACGTCATTTAGTGAGAATCAGAACTTGAATATAAAATCTACACACTGAACAAAATTATTAGGGTACAAAATTTTTCTCTAAAATATTATGTATCTTTATCATTAAAACATAAGGCCAGATGTAGAATCAAATCTTGTTCTAACAGGCCTCAAATGGTTAGTGTCAGCTGACACTGGCAGGTCGTGTCAAACAACGCATAAAGGGAAGCAAAAATGTATAAATTCGAATATAAATGATGAAAACACACATGAAATCGAAAGCAAATCAAACTTAAAATACGAGAAATTTATGCCCTATCAAAATGCATGCAATAAATCAAAGAATCAAGAAAGTATGTATCAATTTGTTGTTAAATATTTGGTTGCATGCTAGTTTAAGCAAAATATGATGACAAACCAACGAAATGCAAAGATTTTGCAATAGGGTTTTTAAGGATGAAATGAGAAATTTTAGAAGCGATGAGGAAGATGAAATATATTGCAGATTATATAGGGTGTTCGAATTTTAGAATTAAAAGCCTAAAATAACACATTTTAGATTCAAGACTCCGAAGGATATTTTTGAGTTTTTGAATGGCCTTTGAGAAGCTAGAAATGAAATTAGTTAGAAAGTGTACTAAATCTTAGTCAAATAATAAATTAAAATTTTCTATTCTCAAGGATTGCTCAATTTTGACTAAACAATTATATTGTACTAAAGATATTCAAGTGGGGATTTTGCATAAGGATTTGTTTAACAAAAAATAAAGAAGAAAATAGGTTAAATTTATCAAAGATTAAAAATGAATCAACCTTTTTGAATCCTTTATTTCTCCATATTTGGTAATTGTGTCTATTCTCTGAAATTGATTCTCTAGTATTACAATGAGTTAACAAAATTGTTGTTACCAATTGCTTGGCTCATAACTCTCTCTTCCAATTACAATACCCTAATGTCTTTGGTGAATTCATAATCAAATGAGGTTTTATTGGACGTTAATTTTTATATCACAAATGAATAATTCAATATATATAAAGTAATTATTGATTGAACAGTTAAATTAAATTGAATTTCAAAAGTTATAGTTAATACTCAATCTCAACGTAAAATCAATTCATACATTTGTTAGCATATTAAAGATATTGAACACAAATCTAATTGAATAATACTAAATTTTTCATAAGGGTTTGTTTAACTAAAAAAGAAAAGTAAATAGGTTAAATTTATCAATGATTAAAAATGAATCAACCTTTTTGATTCCTTTATTTCTCCATATTTGGTAATTGCGTCTATTCTCTGAAATTGATTCTCTAGTATCACAATAAATTAACAAAATTGTTGTTACCAATTACTTGACTCATAACTCTCTCTTCCAATTACAATACCCTAATGTCTTTGGTGAATTCGTAGTCAAATGAGGTTTTATTGAATTTAATTTCTATATCACAAATGAATAATTCAATATATCTAAAGTAATTATTGATTGAACAGTTAAATTAAATCGAATTTCAAAAGTTATAGTTAATATTCAGTCTCAGCTTGAAATCAATTCATACATTTGTTAGCATATTAAAGGTATTGAACACAAATCTAACTGAATAATACTAAATTTGAAGTTAATTTAAAGAATAATACAAGATTTAGAGAATAAAGTTGATCTTCGATAGTGTAAATCCTTCAACCTTTGCTCTAAAAAACGTTATTTTTGTCAAAATTCAATAATAATTCTAAACCCACTACTACAGAAAAGCCATACCACAACGGGTGGAAAAGGAATACCACAACGTCTGACCAACCGTTGTGAGGTAAGGGTACCCTTCGCTTTCTTCTCTTTAAATAGGAGTTGATAGTGGACTTTTAGGATTGAGAGAAACTACAATTTCACAATTCAGCATCGTAACAATTTCAAAATATTTTTCTCTATTTTCCGTCCATTTATATTATGATTTAGACTTTTACTTCTTCATAAAAGTTGTAACTCTATATGTTACCTTTCATTTTTCATCGATCGCACTTCAGTCAGAGTTACGAATAATATATATATATATATATATATATATATATATATATATATATATATATATATATATATATATATATATATATATATATATATATATATATATATATATATATATATATATATAATACGACACCAATATTATGATGTAAAATGTGTTAAAATATAATTGTGAGTCTACTTAAAAATTCGATGCATCTAGTTTTTTTAGCAAGTTGGCATTTTCTTTGACTTCTTAAGACATAAAATTAAAAAAAAAAAAAAAACACTCCAAAATGGAATTTTAACATGAAAATCGTCACTTAATCAAATAAAACCCAAATAGTTGAACTTTACTAAAAAATTTAATTAATTAATGACAAAAGCAATAAATGTTAACTAAATTAATTAAAATACTTAGATAAAACTTCTAAAAACGATGACTAAGGCTCCTTTGATTTGGTTTTGCATTAATCTTGTTCTTGAGCTGAAAAATGAAGGTTACATCCGGATATACATCTCCAAATTCACCTCTACCTATTTTGGAAATGTATCTCCGAAGTTGCTTGTTATTGTGAATTTTTTTAACAGTTTTTCTGTTTTGGTTTGTATTAGATATGGTGCATCCAAATATGTTTCCCAAAGATGTTATAAGTAATGATGTAAAACCAGATGAAGTGAATGATGATGTTAAACTTTATGAGGTGAAGGATGATGTTAAATTGGGTGCTAGACCGGTTGATGTCAAGTTAGATGTTGGTCAACAAATTAGAAATGAACAACCATTTACTGCTCATGAACAAATGCTTGAATGGGTCTGCATGGAAGCCATGAAATTGGTGTTTTTCATTGTAATCGGAAGGTTCTAATAGAAGGCAAGCATTTGTAACCATGAGATACGAGAGAAGTTGCATTTTGGAATCCGAAAAAGAGGTCAACGTTACAATTCGATTTTGTAATGCATTTTATGAGTGCGTTTGTGTGTGTCAGATATCCATATTGAGTGGATTGTAAATGTTAAGGATTATTGGAGTGGACGACACATTTTATAAAAGAGACGAAAACTTGGCCAAATTACTTTTTGGAAATGATGGAAGAGTTCACCAAATTTAGCGAGCTTGAAAGAGAATCAAATAAGGAAAAGTTAAAGGAGGAACATGTAGTAAGATTGTAATCGATACACTTTTTATGAATGTATTGTTGTAAACGATGTAATCTTGATATAATTTAATGCATAAGTAATATATATTCAACAAAAATGGTGTTAATGTCGATTATTTTAGTTTACAAATTTTACGGTTTGCATTTTTTGTTTTTATATACACAAGTTCTGGTTTGATTTTGGTTCAGGGTAATTCTGAATATGCATATCTGAATAAACTTCATACTTACTAAAAAACCATTAGGGAACTTTTCGAATATGCATATCCATAAACACCATTTTTCGTTAAAAAAAAAGGCTTAACCGGAGATGAATCTCCGAAAAGTGACCTCATGACATGATAAGGTTTCAAAGGTTTAAAGTGACCCAATACTTGTATAAATATGTTGTCTCTCAACCCATATTTTCTACAAAACACCCTACAACCAGAGAATGAATGCATATCCCCACCTTGCATTTGTGTATTTCAATGGAAGAAAGTTGTTGTTTCTATTTAGGGTCACTGATGACATTTCTCTCGCCGTTTTGATATCCAAACTGAATACTCTACTACGATATTCAGAAAATTGGAGAGTTGTTAAGCTCGAGTACGGTTCACCATCGCTTGACAGCGAAAGGAAGATACAGTTCACCAACTTTGAACTGAAGACAAATGAAGATTTACAGGTCATTTGGATGCAAAGATTGAAAGATCAGCCGGCGATATTATCAATATGTTGCAACGTCCTGAACTACTCGTTTATAAGGATATATAATGTTAAATTTATGTTAACAACCATCTATATAGTGTTGAGTGTTTTAATTTAATGTCAATTTGATTTTGTTTATAGATCTTACTTATATTGTTTCTATTTCTAGTTTGAAGTATCTAAACTACTTTATCTATCTATGAAATATATCAATAAAACATTCGAAAATACAACTCCGAACAAAAATTAAATATATTTAAAGTGTCCCACTAGTTGGCGTTCAATTTGGTGAAAAATAAATCATCAGAAAATACATCTCTAAAAATAAAAAACATTTTTTACTTTTCATCAAAAGTTTAGAAAAGCCTATAAAAAAGAGAAAAGAAAATGCATTTCTTCCTCGTAGGCCTCTCCATTTGGGTCCTTCTCTGTATTCCCTTCATTGGCCTTATTGTCTGTTTCCAATGCATTGGTCCATTGCGCATATTCACTTGTGACTCATTTTTCACATTAACTTCATTGAGTCCACCGCATTATATGCAATCCCAAGAATATCTTTAACAATCTTTGGCTGTGACAATGGGTGCATAAGATATATATATATATATATATATATATATATATATATATATATATATATATATATATATATATATATATATATATATATATATATATATATATATATATATATATATATATATATATATATATATATATATATATATGCACTTTCCCATGAATTCTTGAAATGTTTTTCTTCTTAATACATAAATAATCTTGCAGGAAAACCATATTAATCTTGTACATCATTCATAAAACCACATGGACTCTTCTACTAGGTAACTCAATTCCTTCAAACCACCCCTAATTTCAAAATAGGACTAATAATAAGGATCACAAAACGAACTTATCTCAATTCCATTATAACTCAAATGATGAAATTTGCCAAAACCCTCTACCCCATGGTGTAAGATGCACTCAATTCACCCTCAATCACATACAATTCCAGAAGAAAAAACAAACTTAAATAAGAAAGTAATTCACAAACCTAAATTGAACTGAGCACAAATAAAATCTAAATTAACTTAGGCATAAAAAATAAAATTAAAAAAAAGTCAACTCTTCCCAAATAATGACGTCATATTTCATATTTCCCTTTTCATCACTTTTTATATTTGAAATTGGTGGGGTTGTTTTAGTTTTGTCTTGTTGTGTGTATCTAAGGCAAAAAAAAGTTTTAAATACTACTCAGCATTCCCCTTTCATCTTCACTCTCATTCTCTTCTCCTCCTAACAGAATAACAAATAACAATAACTAATTCTCAAATCACGCGCCATGTATAGAAACTCCAACCCCACATTTTCACGCGCCGCCGATTCCCTCAACAATTTCAATTTCCCCTCCCCTATAGCGTCCTCATTGCAGCATCAGCAACCACTCTGCAACTACGACTCGCTATCGCAACTCAACTCGGAGGTGAGTTACAATAATAATGCTGGTGGAAATTATAATAGCTGTAGCAGCGGGTGTACTAGCTACATGGGATCGCCGAGTTCGCTGGCGAGTTACGAGACTCAACGAGTTTCAGACCAGTTGATGCAGAGAAGCATTAGTAGCCACTCGCTGCAAAAGAATCATCCACCCCACCGTCACCATAATCCTTTTTCTTCTTTGTTTGCTGAATTGCTTGATACAGAGAATGGTCCGGTGCGACGAGCTTATAGTGCCGGTGACATTCAGGTTCCTTTTCCTCTAAAATCCACCATCAAATATTCACTTTGCAACCACCACAATTTATGTTGCACTAACCGCAATAACTGCAGTTGCAAATATTGCATCTGCAATATCTGCGACTGCAAATGCAATTTTAAATTATGATTATAATATTAATAATTATGAAAATAAATATAGAAAATAATATTCATTTAAAATCTATTATTATAATTTTTTTAATATATGGTGCATGTTTTTATATATGAACAGAGAGTTCATGGAATGCAACAATATTATCATCAATCAGACAGTCCTTTGTCAACAGAGAGCAGCATGATAATAGAACAAATGAGCAGACCAGCTAGTCCTTACAGCCCACAAGAAAAGAAGGTCAGGATTGAAAGATATAAATCCAAGAGAAACCAGAGGAACTACAACAAGAAAATTAAGGTTATTTTTGTCTTTTTATTTGTTATTTGAATTATTGTCTCATTTTACTAGATATCAATTTTTATTATTATATAATAAAAATTTCTTCCAATTTAATCAGCAGAAGCTCTATGTTTGAATCCAATCCGAGATCTTCATTCTTAAAAGATTAATCTCTGCAGTTAGATATAAAAAATACTAAATTTTTATTGAAAAAAAATTATTATTATATATAAAAGTAGATTATACAAAAAAAAAAAAAAATCTTTCTATATATATTACTCTATTTCAATATATTAAAAATTAAGTTATTTTATTGTATTGCAAAATGTCTTTAAATGTATGACATGTGACAAACACAAAATCATCTCATACTTTTGTGTTGTTGTTATATGAGGTTATTGGTATAACCATTACTCCTAATTTAAGCAATTACAAGTGTTGTGTTACTTTCCAACACATTGTAGTGTATCCACATGGATACTATTTAGTCATGAAAATAATCCAATTATGTACAGTAAAAGAATCTTAATTTTGTTTTCTTCTTGGAACTAGTATGTTTGCAGAAAGACATTGGCAGACAGTAGGCCACGAATTAGAGGAAGATTCGCTAAGAATGATGAAATTGTAATGAATCCTCCAATTCAATGGAGCCATAATAATGGAGAGGAATTAGAAGATGATGATGAAGAAGAAAATTGGGACAATTTCTTTCACTCATTGCTTCCTACTTCAAATCTATCTCATGACGAATTTCAACATAATTCTTCTTTTGGTGTGCAATATTGAAATATCGCGCATTTGATCTATAAATTAAGTGAATGTTTGAATTAACAGTATAATTAAACAAATTATAATGATTAAATATTTTTTTATAATTTTGTTAATTTAACTGTAAATTCAAACATACATTTAATTTTTTTTAAATATTGTGGTGCACTTTTGATTTTGATGAAAGTAGATAATGTAAATGTAACTATATAGAGTTATTTTAATCATGGATGTGACCATGTGCATAAGAGTTTCAATCTAGCCTAGGGTGGAATTTTTTAGTGCCCTTTTATATATTTCTATAGGGTAGATTAGGGTTCAATATTTTATTGTTGGACAAAAAGTTTAACAAGTTGTACTAGGTTTGATACCTATGTATTTTGTATTAATAAAATCATATTATATATGAACTTTTAGTTGATTAATGATTATGCATTTATATGAAAAAAAGAAGAGAGAAATATTAAAAAGTAAGAAGGAAATGAAATATTTTAGTGGTAATCACTTTCGGCAGCACCTATCACTTCTTTTACAGTGAAATTTAGGGAAAATAATAGTGGACTGCTTTGAATTTGTCTTCAAGCTCGGAAAGAAAGGCTTTTTCACTTAAAAATAAAGACAAAACTAACCCAAAAAAACAACCAAAATAGATAAATTTGTATGAATTTCTTTTACTAGTATTTTGTTTTGTATTATATTAAGAGAGTTTGTTGAAATATTTTATTATTAGTTGTATTATAATATTATCATGTCGACAAATATCTTTTTATTATTTATATTACTTATTATGTAATTGCTAGCTCTCAATAGCAACTCTCTTGTTTTCATGTGGCTTGCTATGAGAAAGAAATTTTGTTTTTTAACTATGAGTTTTTTTTAACTACTTCAACAGCATTAAACTATAATGCATGAGGATCTTGAGTTATTAAACTAAGAAATACATGAATAAAAATTAATGTAAGTTAAAGAGATCAAATGCATAAAAAGGTTTGATTGATTGAAAAGTTATATCAAATAATTTATTAGTTATCACATCTACATCTACAAAGGAAAGTATCCTATTAGCCATAGCCTACAAAAATATTGTCTTATTAGGATAGTTACGCGAGTAATGTGAGTGTTGTGTCTACTTGAAATATGTGGTGTTTCTTCTTCGACTTTGTGTCTTTCATGTCGCAACATATTCCATTGATCATATTCTCAATGCATAATTTTTCTCAAATCCTGATTACATAATCTTCTTCTTCAACCAGTGGCGTTATTAGCATAGGACATGGTTATAATGCATAATTGTCTAGTTTTGTTGTTTACCAAGTTTAAAGTCTTAGTGATCACGACAAATCTAGTAGGTTTAACAAAGATTTGGTAGACTCTAGTTAGGTTGCATTCATACTTAACTTGCTTGCTATCAGGTGAGGGGAATTATCTTATTCATTAAAAGTATGTCTTATTGATTTTGACTAACATGTAATTTATTTTTAGATGTAAACATATCTTGTGGATTGCATTATTGACTAACCTTGACCCATAAGATG
This sequence comes from Lathyrus sativus, assembly GCA_963859935.3. Lineage (NCBI taxonomy): Eukaryota > Viridiplantae > Streptophyta > Magnoliopsida > Fabales > Fabaceae > Lathyrus > Lathyrus sativus. The sequence continues at coordinate 373,065,800 of OZ012741.1, forward strand.
ATCAAGGGGTAACGTTGACTCCCTGACTACTTCAACGGTTGTCTTTCTTGATCATCAAGTCATTTTCTCTATAAATACTCATAAATAAATTTGATGGGTTATCCATTTATATTATCTATTTTATTTTATCCACTTTTTTTTTTATCTTAATCTCTATGGAACATCCTTCAACCTTCAAACAATATGTTAAGAATCAGGATACTTCTAGTATCAAGAATGGTGTTTACTTGTCATGGATTCAACACTCATGATGTCTTCTTATAAGTTCCTCTTCCCTTGTAGATACATAATCTTGCAATGAAAAGAAGGAAAATTTATGGTCTCCGATTCAAAGGAACGACTCATAGCTCTAAGCAGAGCTACATTGGTGTCTTGAGATAAAACTACATCTTAACCATATGTGAGTCAATAGGGAGTGAAATCAATTATATTCGTTTTGAAACTCTTTATGGCCTAAAAGACTTTCTACATGGTTTCATATCATTTCTCCATCTTATCTTTAATGTTTTTATTGATTAAATCAAGGATTAATATTCAAAACAATAAATTTCCTCTTGTCATTTCAAGCGAGTATAAAAAAAGTTTATAAAAAAAAAACACATATTTCTTCTTGTAACTTAAGGTTCTTTCGTTTTGGTCTCTCACCTAAATTAATCACCAATTTTAATGACGTGATACTAACATGTGAAATTGTTTTTTCTTTTTTATTTTATTTAAATTCAAGTGGACATTTATTGACGACTCACAATTTATGTAAAAGAATTTAATGAAATAAAAATCACGGATAGAAATAAAAATACTAAATAAAAAAAACTCATTTTCATCATTTAAAAAAAACACATCTTCATTGTTTTCATAATAAATCCAAAAAGAGTTAAAATTCATTCATCTCCTTATCAACTTGAACAAGAGGTTTTTTAACCCATATCACCATTATCATGGCTCTCATTCCCTACCAATATTTTAATTCATCTCTCTATCACCTTGAATAAGAAATAGGTTTTAAACCTGTGTGTGTGTGTATGTGTGTGTGTGTGTGTGTGTGTGTGTGTGTGTGTGTGCGCGCGCGCGTGTGTGTGTAGGTGTGTGTGTGTGGGTGTGTGTGCGCGCGCGCGTGTGCGTGTGTGTGTGTGTGTGTGTGCGCGCGCGTGTGTGTGTGTGTGTGCGCGCGTGTGTGCGTGCGTGCGTGTGTCTGTGTGTGTGTGTGTGTGTGTGTGTGTGTTGTGTGTGTTTGTTTGTAGTTATGAAGCTAATGATCCTTATTGTTGTTTCTTTGGTTGGCTGTTTTAGCCAAAACAACATGGACAAAACAAGATGAATTTGTGAAAAGGCAACATGTGGGACAAGATGTTCCAGCATGTGTCCAACACATGTTCTTAGTCTGAAAGACAAATTCAGTGAGTAAATTTAAGTGTATTTTTGGTTGATTCCAAGAAGATTTTCATTTAAGTATTGTATCTTTTAGCAATATGTTTTTAAAGAATTTGGCTAAAAAGATTGTCTAAGGCCAAACCAAAGTTGATTGAGATCAAATCTCTTGATGAACATTAATGTATAAGAAAATCAAACCTTCATTAAAACTAAATTTGCATTAAATCAAATTTGTTTGCTTTTAATTCAATTGCCCAGGCCCAACAGATAGTTTTCTATATAAGAAGTTCATTCCTAACCAAGAGAAGAGGCACAAGTATTGAAGATCTAGTATGTTACAGTTTGTTGTTTGAGTCTTTGTTCTTGTTGTTCATTGAAACCTCTAAAGAATCCTAAATTGAATATTCAAGGCATATAGGTTGATTGTTATTTGAGTTGTAATTCAACATCTTTAATCTATTGAAAGCATAAACCACTCGAGTAGTGATTGAAAGAAAGTGAGAGGGGCTCTCATATTTAGGGGGAGTCCTATATAAAAAGACACGAGTAGTATTAAGAAGTAGGCATTGAATAAGGTTTTTTCATTAAAGACTAATTGTACTAATACTATTGATAATGAATTTTCTTTATTGGGTTCGAAGCCCTCCAGCCGTAGGTGATGTTGCACTCAACTAGGTTAACAATTTGTCAAACCCCAATTTTGTCCAGGTATCTTAAAATTTTCATGCATCTGACTTTATTTTTACTTTGCATAGCATAGCATGCATTTCATCTCGCATAGTGTCTAAAATGTCACCCGGAATAATTTCTGGGATTTACAGACAGACCGGTCGAATTAAATCTCAATTGTGCGTAAAATCAGTGGACAAAAAATTTCAAAATCGAGCTTGCGGACGTCAATTATATTAATCTACGTTTCGCGTAGTTTTATCTGACGTGTTCGTATTAATTTTTTGACTATTTTTCGTCGCATTCTGATTAGTTTGAGCATTTTAACGGGTCAAAATTTATTTCTAAATTTGAACAAACGTTGTATTTTTCCGAGTCGTTTATTTCGCGCTGATCATTTTGGTGTACTAGAATTATTTATTTGAGCACTTGGGCGCCCGACTTTTATTTATTTGAGATCTATTTATTTTTACATTTTTTACATAAATATTTAGTATAAATAAATAAGATAATTAGCATTTTCATTTTAATTTAATTTTAAATGTTTATTTTTATATTGAATTTAACTAATTATTTAATTTGGACTTTAAAATAAATATTAAAGACGTTATTAACAATTTAGAGTTAATCCTAATTTATAATATATATATATATATATATATATATATATATATATATATATATATATATATATATATATATATATATATATATATATATATATATATATATATATATATATATATATAACACATATATATATATATATATATATATATATATATATATATATATATATATATATATATATATATATATATATATATATATATATATATATATATATATATATATATATATATATATATATATATATATATATATATATATATATATATATATATATATATATATATATATATATATATATATGTGTGTGTTATATATATATATATATATATATATATATATATATATATATATATATATATATATATATATATATATATATATAGTGATGAGGAGGGAAAAAAAAAGTTAGATAAACTGATCGGCGCATGATATTAAGGAACCTCTCAAATTGAAAAAGTCGAAGGTGAGATTTTTTACTATTTCTACCGGTACTGCTAGCTTCACACGCCGGTACTACTAGCTTCACACATTAATTATTGATAACATATACATGTGTTATATGAATTAGTTTTATATTTAACAAGTTTTGTTATAAACATTATAGATGTGTAACAAGTTTTTTATATAATTATAACAACATCTCGATGTCTTGTTTATATATATATATATATATATATATATATATATATATATATATATATATATATATATATATATATATATATATATATATATATATATATATATATATATATATATATATATATATATATATATATATATATATATATATAATTGTTTGGATCGAATAATGTCAATACGCTGTTTGTATATTGGTGTGGATGACGCGTGACATTTGTTTTGTTTCGATCCGGTTGCGATGGTCGCATTTCTACGTTAGCAACACTGTTGTTTTTAGCAAGTTTTAAAATTCACTTTTTCGTTGTATCTCTTTTGGGTAAAATTCAGATCTGCACAATTTTAATCTCTATTGCGATGATCACGTTGAGTGTAGCAAACTTTAGGTTGATTTTATTGGTTCATGTGCGGTTCCATGTTTGATTGTTATTGCGCTTCGATCTTATACCCGCTTCTGACGGTTTAGCGTATTGACAATTCTTTTTTTTTGCGCTTACGGATTCACATCTCGATTTGCAATTTGTGATTTTTTTATTACCATGTTGTTTCTTGATCCGATTTGCAATGACCGCTTACGCGGTAGCAATTTGCCTTTTTCAATCTGTGCTAATTTTTTATCCAACATTGGTATGTTTAGATCTGATTAAATTTCTTTTGCCAGGTTCGCACCCTTCGCGTCACTATTCGTATTCACCATATTAAACCCTTTTCAAAAATATCAAACAATTCTCGATTCAATAATCGAGCCCTTTTTAAACCCTGTAAGTAGATTGTTTTTACGATCGCCACCAACAAAACCCAAAACATTCTTGATTCATATATCAAGCCACACCCTAACTTGTAATTCGACTGCTTTTCAGCATCGTTGTCAACATCATGTATAAACTCTCTTTTCTCGTGGTTACGGTTTCGTTTACTAGGAGCACTCTTAGGGACTAGGAATTGACCTGACTTTTTCTCAAACCCTTGATCCAACGTCAAATGGTTACTTCCATTTTTCTTCTCAATGCCTAACATACGATGAATCTTCGTCATTAAAACATCTAATCAAACTTTAATACTTTTTATTAAAGATGAAAACGAAGGGGTGTGAAGTCTTCCATTACTCCCTTTTAATTGTTTGGGTATGAGATGTCTTTCTCGCATTCGAGCAATTGACATCTATAAAATACACCAACAAACCGTAGTCAAACTACGATTTCTTTGACTTTCCCATTGCACAAAGGAATACGTAGGCACAAGAGCCCCAATCCTTGGCGAGCACCCTAATAAAAAATTAACCATTTTCCTTAATTAAAACCTTTTGCAAACTTTTCACTTTTATTATTATTCAAAGAAGACAAATAAGCGTAATTGACACTCAAAAATCACAAATTAGACTAAGAGGTTCTCGTTGATTATAACAGATGTGAGGGGGTGCTAATACCTTCCCCTCACGTAACCGACTCCCGAACCCGGATATGGTTGCGATGACCATTTTCCTTTCCTTAAAAGGTTTTATCGATATTTTCCTATTCCTTCATTGGAATAAATTAAAATTCGATGGCGACTTTGTTCGAACAACTTTTTCCGCATCCATCACGAGGATCGTATTTTTCGAAGTCGACAGATGGCAACTCTATTGGGGACCCACAATTGCTCCATGCAATAGAGAGTCGAGCCTAACTTAGGTTAATTTGTGAGGAGTGTTAACTTAGCTTAATTGTCTTCTTTTTTGTTTGTTTATTTTATTCTTATTTATTTTATTACTTGTTTATTTTATTATTTGCTTATATTATATTCCTATATTATTATTATGATATTGGGTTCTCTGATCATGGGCTTTGTGAGATAGGCTCTATACCCGAGCCTGAGAAGAAACATAAGCTTAGGATGGTGGTTGTGTAGTAGAGACTTGCGAGGAATCTTCCTCGTGAGGCCGATACGAAAACCCCACTTAGAGTAGATTCCCTTGGAGATGTTATTGTCTTGATGAACCTTCGTCACGATGATAATATTTTCAGGCCTGAATCATTGACTCTAAGGACCTTTAACTCGTTTTATCCATGGTGGTTATGTAGTTCTAACCTACGAGACCTTTCGAATCGTTGGGTTAATACGAAATCCTCAATCAGATGAGATCCCTTGAACGTAATACTAGTTAACAGTAATGGGTTTGACCTTGATCTATGACTCTGAGAACCTTGTTTTAGAAACCTGGTGTCGGTGGTTGTGTAGTAAAAGCTCACGAGAAATCTTTTCCGTTGGGTCGATACGAAGACCTCACCTAGAAGAGATTGTTTCAAGGATATTATTGTCTAATGAACCTTTGTCATGGAAATAATGTCTTTGATAAGGATCCATGACTCTAGGCACCTACCTGTTTAGATCCTACCCATGGGTTTTCTTTAATCAGTGATAATGATCATTTACCCATTTTAGAGCCTAACTAAGGGGTCCCTTTGATAAGAGATATCCGTTATATACATATTGTTTTGAACAACATCAGAATTTGACTGATCTCGTGATCCTGGATCTTGTGTTTTAACATTGCATCCATGCATATCATTTCATCTTGCATGTGCATCAATTGTGCACCTGGAATCTCATTACTAAATACTCATTTCATTTCATCTTCATTCGTCTCCAGTAAATCAAGTTGATTCCCTGACACCAGTATGCAACTCGAGCCAATACCAAATGAATGATGGATCAGATTCAAGAAGAACAAGTCGCCTTCAGAGAGGAGTTGGACTCTATCAAGAGCAAGATTAACCAGATTCTCGAAGCCATAACTATGGCTAGAAAGGAAGAAGAACTGCGTGAGGCTGCTGCTACAAACAACAATGTTCTTGTGCAAGGATCTACCTCAAGGCTTTTAGTTCCCGTTCCCAATCTCATCATTTATGGAATGCCTATGAACTTCACTCCTGCAGTTGAAGGAGCCACTACTTAACCAATTCCAACATCTGGAGTTACTGTTGAAGCTACCCCACAGGCTCAACCTACTGTTATTCAAATTCCTATTCCCTGTGGTGAATAGAAGACACAAGATGAGTACGATATGGTATCTTCATGGGCACCTTGCAAGGCCCATAATATGAAAAGCTGATCAGCAGTGTGTCTTCAGGATTCTCTGACATGGTTGTAATACCCCAAATTTTACCCTTAGATTAGTCGATTCATGTCGCATGTCATCTCATTTTTGCATCAGCTAACTATTAACAGGTTACGTAGTTTGTTTCGTTTTGCAGGAACCACATCTGGTACACTTTAGTTGTTAAAGGGCAAAATGGTCATTTTCACATTGTTTACTGACAGTCCTCGAAGCTATGTTATCATTAGGGATTTATTTAATAATTAGAACCTCCATTTCCGAGTTCTTTATTTTTGTGTGAAGATAAACAGAAATTCGAGGTAATTTTGGCATCAGGATGTTTGAAATACGATAATTAATTCAGCGGGCCGAGATTCTGTCACCAGTGGATTCTGGAGATATTTATTTTGTCATCTGAGTTTGATTAAGTCGAGATATTAATTTGGTTTGGGTTAAATCGGTGCAAGCAATCACTCTGCGAAAGTTTACTCTACAGGCGCATATTTTCCTGTTTCTCCTGATCTGCCATTTAAAATCCAAAAAAAAAAGAAGCAGTGGAAATTTCGACTCGAGTCTGAAGTGACTATGTAGGTTTAATTATGATTTTGAGCCGAGTTGGTTTATGGTATGGGATTTAGCCATCAGAGCTACAAGGCGAAATTTTGGCGCGGGTTTATATTTCTGTCTTTGCCAATTAATTGGATTTTCTCTGTTTATTCCTCTGTTTTATTTAGCTCAAGGCTAGTATCGATTCTATCGTCAGGCACGATTTAATATGAGAAACATTGGATTGAAATTGAAGGTTATATCAGTTATATAAAACAGTACGTGTTGGAGACGTAAGTGGATTCAAATATTACGTTAGAATTTATTTGGTAGTCCATGTGTTTAAGTTTAATCAAGTTAGATTGATTAAGTTTATTTCAAAAGCGCTTAATTGTTGGAATGTATCGGAGTTTCTTCAGCAGAGTCAATTGGTATGATAAAATTACAATCAGACAAGTTGGATAAGAATATTATTGACTTTTGTTCATAATATTGTTATTATAATTTTACAAAGAAGAAAATGATTTTTAGCAGAAATATTATTGAATTTTATTCATAAATATTTTTATTACAAAGTACAAAGAATAATAAAATACATTTTCTAAAAGTCCTACTTTCTGGTTTCATGTTCGATTCCCCAACGGATCTTCATGCCGAGTAATTCTTCCGACTTTTTTCTCCGTACCTACACGACAAAGCAAACAAAGGGTTAGCGTTAGAAAAATTATTTCAATTGTGCGACACCCTCAGAAAAATGTCATCATCGGGCGTGTCGGGAGGGTAACGGATTTCTCCGTCTCCAACTCCCGACTTTAGTTTCGCGACCTCGGCACAAGACCGGTAATTCCTGTTCTGTAAGGCACCAGAGAGAGGGAGAAATAAGAAGATTTTCTGGAAAAAAGCGCTTATGCGGAAAATCTGGTTTGCCAAAAAGTGCTTATTAAAAAAAAGCACTTGTTGAAAAATGGTTTTTAGGAAAAGTGCTGCCAAACAAGTTTTTCCTAGACAATTTTCATGGTCCACGGATCAAAGTAAGAGCAAGCAACAAGTCCAACAAGCTACAAATAAGAAGTTGAAAACTTCCAACGATATCACAAGCAAGCATGACGAGTCACCGTCAAAACCGGAAACGCAAAGCCGACAATATGTCCAAAATCACATAGAACCAATCAAAGAATAAATAATGCAAACACCACAACAACGAAGCCGCAAAATCAGCCACAAATTAATCTCCAAATCTAACGGATCCGTCGCACAAACCAACAAGCTTCTGAAAACCGTAACAATAAGATCGCAACCCAACCAACAACACCAAAGGCCCACAAAACGAAATAAGAAACTATATAAAGAGTTCATTAGAAGAACCCTAGAAAAGAAAAAAAGAAGGCAGCTCAGAGATCCAGCAAAGAATCAACATCATCGCCGCCGCCGAGGTTCAGAACCATTGAAGGATTCGTCATCACCATCAAAGAAAGAGAAGAAGGAAGGTGTCTGAGGGTCTTTACCGAGACCGGCGACGGAGGCTCAGAGAAGCGGGTGGCTTCATCATCATCGCCGTTCCGGGAGTAACAACAATCACGCACGGACAACCACCGTGAACTCAGAATCACGGCGGTCTTCATCATCGTTTGATACGCATCCCGCCGGAACCGCTACAAACCCCTCACGAAAGGTGAGCAATCCGGGCCGCTAATTGATTTGTTTTTCTTCTCATTTTCGTTTTGCAGGAGCAGGAGTCGAAGGAGAAAGGAAGGATCCGACCATGCAAGGATGAAACAGCCGAAGGAAAGCTCGAAGGCTATAACAATGGTCGCCGGTTCTATGGGTAGAAGAAGAAGTCAAAGATAAGCATAAACCATAAACCGTGTGAAGAGGATAAAGTGCCCCTTTTATGTTGTTTACTGTTTAGTATTATCAGTGCTAATTCAAAGAAAAGTAACAAGTTAAAGTTTTTTTAGAAAAATAACAAGTTACAGCCTTAAAAAAAAATAACATGATCTGAATGAAAATTAAAGTGTTAAATTATTATGTTTTAATATTATTACGTTTCAGTGTACGTGTTGTTTATATAAATAAAACCATAGCTAAAAAAATAATAATTTAAAACTTAGTTATTATAAATTAAAGCTTAGTTTATAATTTAAAACTTATTTTTTTAGAACTTGTTTTTAACCAATTAAAAGTTAATAAATAAAAAAAAGAGAAGCTTAACGTAAAACTTTTTCTTAGAATTTAGACTAACTTTTTATAAATTGAAATTTAGTTTCATAATTTAAAACTTATTTTTAACAAAAAAAAAAACTTAAAGTAAAAAAAAATTTTCTTAGAATTTAAATTCATCTTTAAAAACTTAAAGTTTGAAAGTTTCTTTTACTTAATATTAAACTTTTAAAAAAAAATTTTTTTTTGAGACCCGTTTAGTTATTATTTGTTTGTTTTTTCGATTAACATTTCTAAGTTGCTGTACATATTTTGTTGATGTTAATTTCCAAGATTTTAACTAGGGAAACTAAGGTTTTCATGCCTTCATTTAATTTTCGCCTGTTTCCGGAGGTGTGACTAACACCCGATTTCGGTGTGCGAATTAATTTTTGTTTGTTGATTATCTCGTCTAAGATCTGCCTGACTTTCGTTGCGTCTTATTTGTCCGTATTACAATTTATTTATGTTTTATATTTTTTCGGTTGTAATTATGTTAGGCCATCATCGCTAGTATTCCATTTTATTCTTGCAGTTTTGGGTTGTAATTTATGCGAGGATATCGTCGCGGTGCATTCTTTTTACGTTTTCGCACTTTACTATATTTTCATATTGCCGCTTTATTTACTTTTGCATGAAGTGATTTACCGTTATTGTTTCCTTCCGAAGGATTAGGGTTAGCAGTTTGACCGCCGAGTCATTAACCCTAGTTTCAACCGTTTCCAAACCCTAATAGTCTAGGTGTTCCGCCGTGGACGAAAATACCCTTTACCCTAGCCTTTAGGTCAAAGAGCCGCCGTGCTTTGTTTAGGGTTTCCCGCCGTGGAATCCCTAATTTACCCTTTCATTTCAACCCTAATCTAATTAAACATTTCAACATAGAAATCGGAGTTTCAACACTCCACGTAAGCGTGTCCTTAAGATATGTTTACTCCCCTTGAAACCTTGACCATAGTCAAGAAGTTTCTAACCTCCCTTTCGAGGGGAACTACAATTACTCTGATTCCATTCCCGTCAGGATATGTAGGCACAAGATGCGACATCTTGCCGAGTAAACTTAGGACTAACCCTTAGGTCTTTTAGGTCACTCTATCCCTTAGCTCAGTATATACTTAAAATAGATAATAAAAATAAAAAAGCATACAATAAACAAAAGGTTCTTGTAGAGTACTACAGAAGTTTAGGGTGCTAGTACCTTCCCTAAATTTAACCAACCCCTTACCTAGGTCTCTCCCCGCATTGTGGTTACGATGCAAAAATAAGTTTTCCCTCTTTTGACCTTTTCCTTCGGATAAATCAAAGAGCAGTTGTGAATTAAGAACTGTGATTCAAATTAATTAATAATTTGATATCCTATTTCCACCGCAACAGAAAATGGCGACTTCACTGGGGAGCCCTCCTAATTTTTAAGGGTTGCCCTATTTTGTTTATTGCATGTTTTTATTATTAATTATCTGTATATATTATTGTATATTGTGGGGATATCCTTTTATTGTGAGATAAGTCCTACACCCGGACTTGAGTGACCTTATTATAGGATGGGGATATATTCGATGAGGCTTATAGGGAGTTGAATCCTGACCAAGCTGACTCGAGAATCACCGCTCAGTTGAGACCCTTTCGAAAATGGTTCGGTTGAACGAGTAATCGTGAAAACTTTTTCCATGGTCGATTGGAGCCTGTGATACTGGGAACCGTAGTACCTTAACACCACTTTGGCCTTATCTAGGGCGTAGTGCGGGAACTATGAGGGAGTAATTCCAAAATGGTTGCTACGCGATACTACACTCAAAATAGGTTCTCTTGAGAATATTATCAACCACCGAGTCAATTGGGAAATTGATAATATCCGAAAGATGGACTGATGACTTTGGGAACTTCTTTAGAACCTTGTTCTGCAGGTACAATTAATCCTATAGTACATACCTTTGTGGAATGGGTAGACCTTGACATTCGCTCACATACCTTTAACCTAGGACTTTGTGTGTTTATGTGCATTACATACATAAAATATTACATTGCATTACATCTCATGGAATTCAAACGTTATTTATGAACATCGCAGGATATCATGGATTATAACAAGAGAAAACTTTGAAATATTCTTTTAAGAATTTTAAGTTGGATGACCTAAGGAAGCTAGGAACGTTAGTTGAAGATCAAGGAGGGTTCAAGGACAAGTATGGAAGGCTGTTATCCTTATTGAGAATCGAAGTTAAGGATGGGCTTCTTTCTACATTACTACAGTTCTATGATCCGAATTACCATTCTTTCACGTTCCCAGATTATCAGCTATTACCTACTTTAGAAGAGTATTCTCAGTTGGTGAGGCTACCTATTTTGGATAAGTCTTCGTTCCCTTTCTTAGAAGAGGACCCTAAAGAGGAAGACATTGATAAAGCCACATTCTTAAAGGTGTCCGACATCAAAGGCAATATGATCGCCAAAGGCGGAACTGTGGGGTTACCTACGCATTTCTTAATCAAGAAAGCCCAATATTATGCCGATAATTCAAGCATGTCTACCTTTGAGACAATCCTTGCTTTGCTTATCTATGGAATGCTACTCTTCCCAAGTTTTGAAGGATTCGTTGACATTAACGCCATTAAAATATTCATGAAGAACAATCCCGTACCAACCTTATTGGGTAATACTTATCACTCCATACATCTCCGAAATTTTCATGGTGGAGGAATGATCACCTGTTGTGTGCCTTTATTATACAAGTGGTTTATTTCGCACTTGCCCGGGTCCTTTTTAAGTCTTGACAAGGGATTTTGGTCACCAAGGGTCATGGCGTTGACACACTCGGACATTGTTTGGTATAATCGGGTGTATGATGGAATACTAATTATTGACGGCTGTGGAGACTTTGCCAACGTACCTTTACTTGGTTTTAATGGAGGAATTATCTACAATCCAGTCCTAACTCGCTGACAACTAGGTTATCCATTGAAGGAACCGCCTAAAAGTGTCCAGGTGGAGAAAATCTTTTTCAAGGACAATAAGGAACTTCAAGACCAGATTGTTTCTTCCTAGCGTCTGTCGCTACTGCGAAAATCGGCGCCGGCTTGACAGGAGAGTCGCCACCGTGCGTTATTTATCCCTCAGAGCGGGAAAGGAAACGCTCGAAGTAAACCTCGCAAAGACGGGAAAAGGTATGGTCATCGCAACCATAGCCTGGGTTCGGGAGTCGGTTACGCAAGGGGAAGGTATTAGCACCCCTCACGTCCATCGTACTCGATGGGATCCACGCTTGGTGTTTATAGGTAAAAGGGTGTGTTATCTATCTACGCTACTGGCTGGTCTGAAAAGAAAATAAAAGGACAGGACTCGACAGAACATACGGTATTCTGGGCCTACGTATTCCCTCGTGCAATGGGAAAGTCAGAGTCAACGTAGTTCGACTGCCTACGTCTAAACGGGGAAAGGTTGCTCGCCAGGACATCGCGTCCTGTGCCTACGTACTTTCATCTGAAATGAAAGATCAGAGCAAACGTAGTTCGGCTAACTACGGGTAAACAGGGGCTCTCACACAGCAGTGAGAAAACAAACTGGTCCTAAAGGCTCGGGAACCTACAAATACGATCTGGTCTCAAATGCGCTCGGGCAAGAGAAAGGGATAACAATTAGTCGTTAGCGGGAAAGTCTCGATCGCACAGCCGCGAGAGAACAAAGGTTAGTCGTTAGTGTGCTCGCTAGGATATCGCATCCTATGCCTACATATCTTCGTCTGGAACGAAGAATCAGAGCAGCTGTAGTTCAGCTAACTACGGATCAAGCTACTCAAAAGCTCCTACAGAAAGGAAAAGGAAACCCTAGAACTATAGCTGAGAAACAGGGGAATCTACCTACTGCTACCACACCTGGTTGACCATCCTAATGTCTATCATAACAACTCCGCAGCGGGGAAGTCAGAGCTCCTAAGGGATCATGGCAACAGGACTAAACCACAAACAAGAAACTGCAACGTAAAGGAATACTGAAAATATGCATGAATGCAACAACTGAACAAACGAGGCACAGGGGCCGCAAACCACAAAGGCAAGGGAGCTCAGCTCTACCGAATACCAACAAGCAAAGCCACGCAATAACAAACAAGCAGAAGGAGGACCACCTCAACTTCTTATGCACACAAAGTCTACTTCTAAGATGCACCTATTCAGAACTATCTGGATGAACACCTAAGTCTAATGCAACACAATATCACACAAGTCAAGCAATACAAAGAGACTTAACCCTGAGCAGGGCTTCTAACACCTGAGACAACTCTCCTAATCTATTTCTAAACAGAACTCTATGCCACGCCTAAGCAAAGCTCTAAGCAACAACCTAATCAAAACCTAAGCAGGAGGAATCAATCCCAGTCTCCAAGCTTCAGAATAAGCTTACCAGAGAAAGGAAGCTAAGCAGACAAGCTCATGGTATCTTCCTCAGGAAAGTACCAGGAGGTTACTACTCAGGAATCATATCCTATGCGGCTCGACAACTGTGATCAGTTTACATCCCTCCTCAGGAGAGATTAAACTCACATGAAGGCTCCGGCGTCACTGGATATTTGGGAAAGAACCTATATGCACTAAGGGAACTAAGTGAACAGACTCATAGGACCTTCCTCAGGAAAGTACTAAGAGGCTGACACTTAGGAATCGTATCCTACGTGGCTCAACAACTGTGATCAGTTTACATCCCTCCTCAGGAGAGATTAAACTCACAAGTTGGCTCCAACATCACTGGATACTTAAGAAATCCTAGACAAACTACTGGAACTAAGTGAATAGACCCATAGGACCTTCCTCAGGAAAGTACTAGGAGGCTAACACTTAGGAATCGTATCCTACGTGGCTCAACAACATGTGATCAGTTTACATTCCTCCTCAGGAGAAATTAAACTCACAAGTCGGCTCCGACATCATTGGATACTTAAGAAAGAGGTGAGAAGGAAGACTGAAAGTCATTCATAGTGCCTTCCTCATGAAGGTACCATAAACTCCCTTCAAACTTCGGGATCTCGAACCTCACAAACAGACAACAAGCTCCTAGACTAAGCCTCAATCCACTGCATCTCTGCAAGCTCCAACAGGACCTCCAACAGCTCCCACCTTCAAGAAGAATCCACAGGCCAACAAACCACAGGAGACTATCTCTGAAGTTCAACCACAGTTGAACTTCAAAGTCAGAAGTCATCAGGACTTCTCCTATCTTCAGGCTCAGACAAATCACAGCAGAACATCCTATGAAAATCTATCAAAAATCTAATGGGAGACCTACATGGCTCTAGGATAACACACTGAAAAATCAGAATAAAATTCAACACCAGATGAAAGCACTAAAATCAGCAACACAGACATATCCACAGACCAATTATTCAACATCAATAATAGTGAAAAAATGCAATTAGAATGAAAATGCATGATTGAGCTAATATTTTTGCACTATAAAATTCTACACTGAATCACGAGTCTACAGAAAAAAGAACGGAATTATTTGACTAATTCTACCATTTTTTATGAATTTTCTAATGATATGCATGCATTGAAAATATTAAAAAATCAATTAAATGGAAAATATGCACTAAAATAGAAAATAAAATGTCCCTTTTTTATTTTTATTTAATTCTCTTAACATTTTCATGAGATGGATGGAAAAAGAATTATTAAAAAAACCACAATTATTTACATTTATGATTTATTTAATGGAAATATAAAAGAGAGATCAAAATAAAAGAAACAACATGGGATAGAGCTGGGGGTCTAAACAGCAAAGAATTTCAGCTTTCAATTCATTGGGCCCTCAATGGTGGGGTGCCATTAGCAGTAGGGCGCTGAGCCCAAGTCTTATTATCCAGAAAACAAAAGAATTGAATTGAAACCAGAGGGGGGGTGTCACATTAGCAATTCCTCCGTTGATATCCATAATGGGCTACGCCCAGGGGGTGTTGATATCAATTTGGGGCCTAAGGCCCAACTCCAGTTACTCTGTCTCTCACGCAGAAGGGAGGTGGGGAAGCAATTGAGGGGTTAGCGTAGCAACTACGCTTGGGCCTAAGCCCAATCCAAACCCTAAACCCAGACAAACCCTAATCAAAACTAAACTTTTCCTAATCTCTCTGGCACTGTTCATCGCCTCTAACCCTAATACACCGCCCTACTCATCTTTCTCCTCTCCCTCACCTCTCTCTGCAACTCTCAAACATCCAACAAAAATCTTCACAACAACCTGAAATCGACCCCTAACCTACCTCTAAACGAACCTCAAATCAAGACTGGATGAAATCATACATTCAACAATCCAAAACAAGATGCGAGTAATAATCAAAGGACAACATACCTGGAGGTGGAACGCGAGCAAACTTGCGGTGTTCTCTTGATGCTTGCTGAAGCCGATTCGCTGATTGCAACAACTCGCGCGAAGATCCTGATGAGAGCTCTTAAGAACTTCTTTGGAGGTTGTTGTGTCTTCTGAACAAGCACCGGAGAATCTCAACGAGTTCTTGGAGATCTGGAAAAACGCACGATCATATGAAGATTGCTGAAGGTCTTCTGGAGATGATACGAAGATCAACGAACAACGATCCGGCGATCGATGACGGTTTTGCTGGAAACAAGACGAGGAAGATCTTGGAAGCCCTTCCTGGGAATCTTGATGAACGCTCTGATGGTTTTCTGGGGTTTCTTTGAAGAGCGATGAAGGTGTGATGACTGATTCTGGTGAAGGTCATGAAGACTGATGAACATTTGGTTGAAGACGATGAATCTTCATCGTTCTGGTTTGTTTTCTGAGTTTGGTGATGAGTGTTGAACGGAGATCGCTGGGGATTGTGGTGGTTTCTGGCAGTTTAGTGGTGGCGATGAAGGTTCATGGAGGAAGGTGAAGGGATCTGGGTTTGGAGGGAGTTCTGGTGAGTTTTCCGGTGGGGAACGGTTGCCGGCGTACATGCACGGCGGCCGGAGTGGTTTCACGGTGAAGCGTGTGGAGCAGGACGCGTGGAAGGAGGGAGAGTCAGTGAGAGACGCGTGTGGGAGTTACGTGGCAGGAGGGAGAGTGGGTTCTGAGTGTGGCGTGGCGTGCTTCAAGGCAAAACGCGTGGGGGCTTCTTTTGCAGACACGTGTCTGCTTTTATTACTCTGACATGCGCTGGCACTTTCCAGAAGTTTCTGGAGTCTGCTGGATGAATGTGGACTTTTTGGACCATTGAATAATTCCTGGACAAAAACAAACTGGGCCTTGCCAAAAACGCCCCCTGGGCCCAATACGAAAAAGGAATAAAAAACTGAAAAAAACTGCATAAAAACAAAACAATTAAACCTAATCTAATTATATCTAATCTAAACAATTAACCTAATTAACTCTAAAAAACTCAATTAACCTAATTAAACTCTAAAATGATTAAAAGTCTAACTAATTCTATATTATACTAATTAAATCTAAAAAAACAATTAACCTCTAATTAACTCCAAAAATCCAATTAATCCTAATTAAACTCTAAAAAATGATTAAAGTCTAATTAATTCTATATCTCTACTAACTCTATTAAACTTCTAATATTATTTAATATCTACTAAAAATCTATTATTAAAGAAGAAAAACTATATTATTTAAAAAAAACAATTAATTCCTATTAACCCTAATTTGTCACTCTATTTAATATGCTAAGAGAAAATTCACTAATATCCTAAAAATGATAAAAGCTATTTAAATTCTATTAAAATTCTAAAAATGATTTAAAAAACAATTAAACCTATTATTAATAAAAGAAAACTATATTATTTTCTATAGAAAAATTCCTAAAAATGATTTAAAAGAAAAACCATATTATTCTAAAATGATAAAACTATTTAAAATCTTATTTAAAATTCTACAAGTGATTAAAATCTATAAAAAAAATCTTATAAAATCCTAAAAAGAGAATTAAGCTATTAAAATATTCAAAAACCCTATTTAAATTCCAGAAAAATCTATAAAGCCTGTAAAAAAATTCACAAAAGCCTATTAAACCCTAAAAATGCAGATGAATGCACAAATGACCCCCATAAAAGCGCACGAGACCAGATCGAATCGAACGGAGATCCCCGGGCATCAGAATATCCCCAAAATCACTGAAAAATCACCGAGGAGCGCACAATTTCCCGAAAATAAAACCCTGGTAATCTGGACTGGATCTGCCACATCTGATAGACAAAAATCAAGCTGTAAACTCTGATATCCCCTGCTTGTGCACAAAAATCATACATCTGAGCTGTGAATATGAATTTAAACCATGAGTTAGATAGGAGAATTGGTTGGTCAAATTTTAGGGTGCAACAGCTGCCCCTATTCAAGCGACTTGGACCTGAAGGGTTTGAAGAGCGCTCAGCCTTCAAACATTCAGAGGTACGAGACGGTTGAATACAAATAAAACCCGAAAATTTGCCAACCGCGAGCATATACTGTCAACTGCTTGGAGAATAAAGTCCAGAAAACCGAGTCCAGTCATTACGGCACCAAACTGATTGATCATCTGATAAAGAACTCCTGATTGAATACCCGTTGCTTGTGATACCCCATGTAACAAAACTCTGAGGGCTACAACAAAATACCTGATCCTTTCACATTGCCTACTGATGGGCAGGAAGAGAAATATACTCACATCGTCCAAAGATGGACGGGAAGACACCATTATTGAATACTCACCTCGTCTAATGATAGACGGAAAGACAACATTAATCTCCATATTCGCATCGTCTAAGGGTAGACGGCATCATCCTGATTGATGAACAACTCATTATACTCATCGTCTAAGGGTAGACGGTATCATCCTGATTGATGAACAAATCATTATTCTCATCGTCTAAGGGTAGACGGTATCATCCTGATTGATGAACAACTCATTATTCTCATCGTCTAAGGGTAGACGGAATCATCCTGATTGATGAACAAATCATTATCCACATCGTCTAAGGGTAGACGGAAAGAAATAATCTCTGAATTCACGCTGTCTACTGACAGACGGGAGAAAACTTTAATCTCCATATTCGCATCGTCTAAGGGTAGACGGCATCATCCTGATTGATGAACAACTCATTATACTCATCGTCTAAGGGTAGACGGTATCATCCTGATTGATGAACAAATCATTATTCTCATCGTCTAAGGGTAGACGGTATCATCCTGATTGATGAACAACTCATTATTCTCATCGTCTAAGGGTAGACGGAATCATCCTGATTGATGAACAAATCATTATCCACATCGTCTAAGGGTAGACGGAAAGAAATAATCTCTGAATTCACGCTGTCTACTGACAGACGGGAGAAAACTTTAATCTCCATACTCACATCATCTAAGGATAGACGAAAAGACACCAGAATCTCCATACACACATCGTCTAAAGATAGACGGGAAGTCACCATAACGCAATTCAACACCATCCTTTGAATTTCAGAATCCTTCTGTCTACGGGAATTGATGGAGAAGTCAATATCCTTGAAGGGGCCACATCGTCAGTATGGACTGACGGGAAGAAAACCACCTTTTAAAGAATCATGTCGTCAATAGGAATCAACGATCACGCAAACTGAACATTCTTCGAAGAGCCTCGTCATCAATAGGGATTGATGGTCAGAAAAGTCTCTCTTAAACGTCATCATATCCAATAACCAGAAAGAGAACCAATATTCAAAATCATTTTGAAACTCCTCAACAACTAAGGATAGCCGGAGAAGACTCGCTGGGGAAACACCTCATCATATGTATGATCTGGCAATAAGAAACCCGCTGAACAATAGCTCGAAACTTCACATCGTCTGCTGACAGACGGAAAGGAAAGCCATTTGTCGGAGAAACCCTATTTTGAACTCCATTGAAAATCAACCAAAGCTTCACATCGTCTACTGATAGACGGTAAGGAAAGCATATCCTGGGGAAAACCCCTTCTTGAAATCTTACTGCGATCACCCGCAACTTCACATCGTCTATGGATAGACGGAAAGAAAACCACATTCGTACTCAAGACGTCTAATGATAGACGGAGAAATCCACTCATTGGAGGAACACATCGTCAATATGAATTGACGGGAAGAAAAGCTTGTCAACATCAGATGACTGCTTGCTCAAAGCATAATTGTTGTATGATCTGAGATACAAATGATCTGCTGAACTGTCTGAATACTGCTGCTGAATAAATGTCCCTGAACTGATCACAGAGTAATTCATGCGCCATATGAGGTTGACAGAAACCTGACTTATGCTTTGTATGCTTATGCAAATGCTTTAGTCTTTCTATGGCGTAATGCTCCATTTGGGATGGAAATGCTACACATTCTGGAAATGTCATGCAGGTATGATGCAAATATGATGCATGCAATATGTTAGCAGGCTCGAGCTGTTGGAGAAGGCCGGGTACAGAAAACCACTTCAGCAAAATAAATGCTGAAGGCGAGGCCAACTTTGCTGGGGATAACCCGGATATCACTGAATCGTCCTAGCAAAATAAATGCTGGGAGAGTGAAATCAACCCTGCTGGGGATACCGGGAACTTAACCGAACACTTCGACGAAGTAATGCCCTGCTGGGGAATGTAACTCCATTGTAAAATAGCAGACGTGCTGAATATGATTGGACTTCTCTGGGAATAGCTTACCCGTACCAATGACCAATTGGACTTTGCTGGAGAAAATGGAGGGAGTCCTCCCGCGTACTGACGAAGCTCGGATCTGGAAATTGATGCACCAACACGGATGGTCTTCACAGTAATCGCAAACATGGATTTGAGCTCTTAAGCTTATCTTACTGGGTCAGATACAACTGCCGCTGGAAAATATTCTTCATGAATACACAACCTTTTAGTGAAGAGTCAAGGGATAGTGACACAACTTCCCGCATTCATCTCGCTCTCGAAAATCGACTGCATCTGCTCGAATAACTCTGAATGGCCTTGTAGGTACGGAGAACAACAATCCTCTTGCTTCTGATATGCCTCAGCCTACGGGACCTCTGTGGGGATAGTCCTTGAAGGGAAATCTGCAAATCTGTTCCTTGATGGTCTGGTATAACATGCCCCAGCGTTCTGAACTTCTGAGAGATACCTCAACTCGAATGCTTCTCGCATACCCTTTGCGCGCTTAAGATGATTTGCCTCTGACTGCAATGACCTTGCCTCGATTATCTGATTCAGAGTAGCGCTCTTGACCGTATTCGCCTGAATCTCAACCTGATTGCCCCAGAATAACTGTCTTCGAAAGGCTGACCTGACTGGGGGATCACAGTAAAAGCTTGCCCCTGCCCTCGGAACCTTCGGGCGTTCTGTGTTCTATCTTGACCATACTTTCCATTGTAGGAAGCTTTTCTGCTGTCAAGCGCTTACTCGCAAGTAAAACAAGTTGTTATGCATAAAAGATGTATTAATGCAACACATATGACAGCTTTGACATCCAATCCGTTCACGGGGAAAAAGGAAAAACAGTTTATGGCATATGATGCACAAAACATTTATCAACATCAGTATCAACATGGTAAGAGGAACCTTAGGAGTCAGAATCGACACGACCTTTACCGGAGTATGCTTTCGAAACAACCTGCTTCAATTAGGACTTTTGAAGGTTGTAACGTGGTCAGGTTCATGGTTTTGAAAGAAAGGATAAAGGCTCAAAGTTTACTTTAACCCACCCATTCTCCTTGATGTTCTCCCATCCTACGTTCAGCTAATTCGACCTTAGCTCTCACCTCTCAGAGGCTGAAAGAAAATAGGAATGATAGTTCGAGAAACTTTTGGATTTTGGAGTGACAGTCACTCACTTTTCGTCTTTGACATTTGTGGTCACACGACTTGTATTTTTATCGAGGATTTTTCTTTTGATCCTTTTCATCTTTTTTCTTTTCATATCCCTAACTTTTGCCTGGACTGACTCCTTTTGAGTTTCTTTTGATTTTTTAGTCCAGCGGGATGCCCTCATTTTTGCCTAAGTCATTTGTTTTGAAATTTTCTTGACTTAGCGGGCTTTTGATTCTTTTTCTTTCATTTTTTTTCCTTTCGAACAAGTCGTGTGACACTGGTTGCCTGAATCTTTGGGAATGATGTGGCTATCCCACTCTTGATTGAACCACTGTGGTCTTTTAGGTACGACCTCTAGGGGTGTGATTGATCCTCGAACGGACACTCCTTTTGCAATTTGGACGCTCGGTCAAATTAGCTAACACCTACCCTGCCCCAGGTTAAGATTGAGGGTTTTTTCGTTCACAGAAAGAAACTCCTACTACAAGGCTCAAAGGGGTTGACAAGGGATTATCTTCCTTATATCTCCGGTGTTTAAGGATTTGAAACAATGCCTGTACATCATCAGCAGGTTTTATTTCAAAAGCATACATTATCGATATTTGCATGTCGGTCATTTTCGTCATCCTCCCCAAATTCTACTTAACCAAGCAGTGGATATTTGCAAAACAGTTAGTGAACACGAATGGATTCAATCAAAACATGCACATTTATTTCATTATCATCAATTTGAATGAAAACAACCAAGTTTTACAAACAAGTTTACAAATTCAAACAGGAAAGCAACTACAAATGTAAAGCAATGACAAGCTAAAACAAAGAAAATATGCTAGCTCCCGAGAACTGGGCTTTTGCATCTGCCCGGCTGCTGAACCAGCTATCTTTATTAGAGGCAATCTGATGCTGTCTTGATCTGCTTTCAATGACTCAACCAAACTATAGAGCTCTTACTCCTTCATTCAGATGATGTGGGGACCTCTCGGCCCGAAGCTGATTGCTGCACTATCAAGCAGATCCTGCACTTTGTGCTTAAATGCTTTACAGTTCTCAACTGTATGGCCAGGTGCCCCGGTATGGAACTCGCAAGTAGCGTCAGCATCGTACCCCGGTGGTGGTGGTCCCGTTAAGGGAGCCAATGTCCTTTTACGAACCAATTGGAGCTGAAGCAATGTCTGCAGAAGCTGTGCGTATGGTATAGGAGGAGTTTCCAAATGACGGCTTGCCAAAGGACCTGGATTCTGACCTCTCTTATACCCCCGATTATTCTGTTGCTGAGGCTGCTGCTGCCGGTATCGGGTTGACCCTTGAGCACCCTTCGTATCAAATGCAACATCGGCTTCTTGATCTTCGATGTACTGATTAACGCTCTCCTTATGCTTAGCCATTTGCTTTCTCAGATCTGCCCCAGGAATAGGCAACAATTGTGGGCCTGGAGATTTTGACACCATGGAGTCCAGGATACGCTTCTGACCCACTGCAGCTTTAGAAACATCTGTCATTTTAACATCGATCGAGACAGGAGCAATGTGCACAGCTACGCCGCCCGGCGTGAATTCAATATCGTGCGAGTCAATCAGGTCTTGAACATTGTGCTTGAAAGCATGACATCCCTCGATGTCATGTCCGAATGCCCCGGAATGAAAATCACATTGCTTATTGGCATCGTATCCCTGAGGAAACGCTTTTGTTGGTGGTGACAACGTTCTTTTCTCAACCAGATTAAACCTCAGTAAGATCTGCAAGAGCTCAGCATATGCCATAGGTGGTGCCTCAAACATTCTCTTTGGCTTCCCTTCCTGGATCCTCTGTTGAGCCGGATGTATTCTCTGTTGCTGCTGCTCAGGTTCCACATGCACAGGTAGCGCGAGCTTCTTCATTGCGGCTTCAAATAGCTGATCGTCTTCTTTCCTAAGCACATTCTTGACTACCTCCATGATCAAGCTCACTTGGGTCTTCAGCTGACTGTTCTCCTCTTTGAGAATCTTCTGCTCTGAACGCATCTCTTGCATGTCTTTCATCATTTGCCCCAGCTGGCTTTGGACTTCGCTCAATTCAAATTGATTCTGTTCCATATCTCTGAAGGAATTCCTGCAACAAACTGGATGATGAGGAAATAAGGCCCACAGTTCTGATATACCTGCTAAATGATAATGCAGCGCAGCAAACAAACACATATTCATAACGAGATAAAGAGAAACTCAAACTATAAGCACACAGATGAACATCTCCAACACATGTACAACCAACAAAATCAGCAGGTAAGCACAAATGAGTCTGAATATAACGACCCCATCCAACAATCCTGGTGGTGATCGAGAAATACTGATGCACAAAAGCTAAACGGGTTAGGCAGAGAAACAGATGCGACACCCGGCATAGAAACCTCTAGAAACTTCCCCCACATTCAACTGAACTCTCTGATTGGCAATCTTCAGAGCACACACTTCCTGCGGAGTCTTCCATGACATTAACTGACGAACCCCCACAACTGGAAGATGGAAAATCATTAATCTGAACACAACCCTGAGGCGTGATGCAAATACGGCTAGAGTCTAACAGATCCTGAACCTGACTTCTAAGCACTTTACAATCATTGGTTGAATGCCCCTGTGCCCCAGCATGGTACTCGCAACGGGCGCTGGCATCAAAACCTGGAGGATAAGGTGGAATTACCGGCTTAGTCTCTTTCGGCACTATCAATCCGCTTCTGACCAGATCTGGCAACAACTGGCTGTATGACACCGGTAGCTGAGTAAACTGCCTTTCAGGCTTCCTTGGTCTTCGTGGGGCATGCTGACGCGATCGACGATAGGATGACCGTTGACTTGAAGTGTCTGAAAACTGATCCTGAGATGCTAGAGATTCTGAGGTGGCATCATCTCCTTCCCATTCTTCTTGAGAACTGACCACTGACTCAATCTTATTAACTGGGACATAAGGAACACTTCGAAACTTTCCACTCCTGAGTCCTCTCTCAACAATCTCTCCCAGCCTCATCAGGCCCACAAAGCTTGTGCAACTGAACAATTTGTCAAAATAATGGCCTTTCAGAGTACCCAAGAAGATGTCAACCAGTTCTCTTTCCGGAAGCGGTGGTCGAACACTAGCAGACAATTCTTTCCACCTTCGCAAATACGCTCTGAATGATTCATTCTCCGCTTGAGACAATTCTTGCAGATCTACGAGACTAGGAGTCAAATCCAAGTTGTAATCATATTGCTTTATGAAAGCTCTGGCTAAATCCACCCATGATCGAATCTGATTACTCTCTAATTGCACATACCATCTCAGGGATGCCCCAGTCAGGCTATACTGAAAGCAATGGATCATCAATTTGTCATTTCGCACAAACGAAGTCATCCTTCGACAAAACATCATCAAATGCAACTTCGGACAGCTATCTCCCGTGTATTTTTCAAATTCCGGCATTTTGAACTTGTGCGGTAACACGAGGTCAGGGACCAAACACATGGCTACAGCATCCAGGTTAACGGCATCTTTCGCTTCCAAGGCTTTCACTTGCTCTTCCAACACTCGGAGTCTTCTACCATCGTCAAGAGCTCTTGGATCTACTAACCCGGTCATTGGAATATCTCTCCGGTAATTCATCGCAGGGAAAGCAACACATTGATTGTTAACAGGAGGATAACGTTCATTTCGGGCAATAAACTGCTCATGCTGATCTCGGTTCTCAACAGTTGGCTGTACAACTTGGTCTGCAGTAAGATTGTTCGCTTGCGGGAAGCCTTCCATAGTATCATACTGATGGTTGGACGCCATAGTAAACCCTGCCTGGGTGTCAGGAAACTGGAAATTGCCTTCAGATATAGCCACCAATTACCGGTAACTGATTATACTGCTTGATTCTGCTCAAATCTGCTTCAGCCCCTTGGTTGTCTTCAACACTCCACTCTTGCCTCAAATAGTTCCCCGAGAATCACTTTCTGGTGAAAACAAAGGCTGGATAAGTGCTCTGACCTGCTAGAGAAATGCTATGCAATATGATTTATGCAAACAGAAATACAAAAATGCTAACGTGCATGCGTGCATTGGAGATACTTTCCCTCCAATTCCAGTGTCAGTGGTAGCAAGACGAGATGAGCCATAGAGACAATATTTGGAAAAACCCTCATATATTGATTAGAATAACAGTCTTGTCCAGAAATTACATAACTATGCTCCATACAGCTGATATGACAAAGAGGATCCCAGCCAACATGCCTGGTGGTGATCTCAACATACAGAATACAAGAGAAATCAAATACGGGTACGGTTGCGGAAGTCTTCGACCATCTTCTTTGTCTCTGCATGATCTGGTTGATAAATCAAACCTTCTATCAGTCGATCCCTCTTCCTGACTGTCCCCTGGATGTCTCTGACAAAGTCCTCCCAAGCCTTATCATTAGCACTATCCTCAGGTTTGGGTCTCTTGGCATCTGCTCTATGCTGGAAATCTTCCAAGTTCTTCATGGCATCTATCAGCTTACGCTCGGCCTCGTATCGGCGACAGGCTTCTTCTTCAAGCTCTTCGTTCTTCACTTTGACCTGTTCTTCTAACTGAGCAATCTGTGTCTTCAGCTCTCCTTCTCGCTCCTTGCGCTTGGTCATAGTGAGATCCCAGTGTTCTCTGAACTTGGCTAGCTTTGTGTAGGCCCTTTCCAGCTCTTGCTTCTTGGTGGCCAACACACTACTAACTGAGTCTACATCTAACTCCAGACGCTTCTTGGTTTCAGTCAATTCCAATAGCGTAGTCTTCAGATGTTTCAGAGTTTCAGCCTGTTGCTTAGAAATATACCCTGTTTCAATATTTTCATGCCGAAGCTTGGCATTCTCCTGCTCTAAAGCCTCTTTAGTCCTGGCTAGCTCTTCTTTCTCCGCCATCAGCTGCTTGTAGACCTGAATGTCCACAGTGGTAGGCTCCTCTACCGGAGGAGGATGCAATGGCTGAACTGCTGGATACGGCATAAGGAACTTCACAGCTCGCTCACGAATCCATTCTTCATATGAGCTAGGACCTCGAGTATCCCCTCTGCTACCTGAAAGCTTCCCTCTCTTGTGCAAGTTTTTCCAGGCTTTCTCAAGTTTGGTCAGCATCTCTTTCCCTATTGCCCCGGTGAGATACAGAGATTCCTGTATCTCCTCGGGCTTTGGCGCTCCTTGAGGTATGTACCCAAATTGCTTGATCAATAAAGAAGGGTTATAGTTGACACAACCTTTCCTTCCTATTAACGGAACATGCGGGAATCCTTCGCCTTTGAGTATGACTTCAGCTCCAAATACCTCTTTAATGACCCATACCACGTTCTCAGCAGTTAATCCCATTAAGCGCTCGGGCCATCCTAGAGAATTGATAGACGTGACAAACGGGCCTGACTTAGGCAAATGACTGGTGAACCACCTGCATAAGAGAGGTACGCAGCAAGACACATTCCTTCCTCGTCGCTTTTCATTCTGGTAGTGAGTTGAATGGTGGATGTCTCCCAGCAAAGTAGGAACTGGGTTTCCCGCAGCCAAAATATAGAAGGCATCTGAATCAACAAAATCAGGAATGTTCGGGAACAACACGATGCCATACACACATACAGCAAGGATAACGTCAAAAACATCCCATTTACCCTTCTGGGCATACTCTCGAGCCTTATCCACTAAGACATCCAACGGAAACCCCCATACGTCTCCTCTTCTGATCATCTTCCCAGACAACTCAGACTCTTTCAAGCACAGGATGGTAGAAAGCTCAGCCAGCTTAGGCTCAGCGTCCGGACGATAAAAAGGCATCTGCTCACGGATCGGTATATCCAGAAGTGCAGAGTATTCCTCCAGGGTAGGAGCCAAAACAAAGTCGGGAAATACAAAACACCTGAGCTCCGCGTCGTAGAACTGTAACAGAGTGTAGATGCCGCTGGTCTCGTAGACAGATGGCTGATAAACGTAGGTCAGAATCCTCCCATATCTCTTTCTGAAGTCACCCATTCCTCTCTTCTTGGCAATAGCAATCAATTCTAACAATAGACTGATATTCGGCGACGGAAATTTATAGGGCAATACTCTCTTCAGGTTTTCCATGTCTTGCTAGGAACAAACACCAGAACTGGAAGGGAAAATACGTACCTGCAATACACACACGTTAGTTGAATGCAGATGGTAATGCAATGATGCAATATGATAAATAATGCAATCTGCGGACATAGGGGCTATGCTGTAGCCTGAGGAGGAATATCTCTGTGATCAAGAACAGAAAACCAACACGGTCATCAGAACCTCATGCCATTAACTACCATCTGATACTCAAAATATCAATCCCCTGGTAAGAAAACCATCTGAACCTCTGTATCTGACGAGAATACCATCTGATAATAGCCTCAACCTCAGATAAGAAACCCATCTGACCCAGACAACACACCTGGAGATGAATCAAGAATACCATCTGATAAAGATAATGAATCATGGTTTCTGAAGGCCAGTTTTCCTGCAATAACCCAGTCCCTCTCACAGGTAGGATAGACCTAATCCACGGACAAAGGTACGGCATCCTATGCGGTTATCAGCGTCACAGACTTTCATGAGTGACGATACGATTCCCAGAAGGAGTGGCATCATCAAGTCATGAAGAGGCCTCACTTAGCTGACTTCCAAATGATCGGTCCCCAGAGTCGACAACCCTTACGTCTGGACTCCCCTCAGATCCTCAGGACCGGAAAGGAGCACCTCTGCAAGAATCTCGTCTGAGCGCAGATTTTCGTAGGGAACTGTGCCTGCTCAGCAGACAGGTTCGTCTACTACTTCTCCGCAACTATATCTAGATGTGTACTCAAGCCCAGGTCCGGCTTTTCACTCACAGTAACCTCCCTTCGCCCACAGCAATAATCATGATAATATAATGCTGGAAAATAAATGCGGAGAGGTAAAGGTACAGAAAAGTAAAGTGCAGAAAAGTAAAACACAATATGCACAACACCCAACAAATAAACACCCAAGCGCTAGGATTGACTCGCGTAGGGGATGGGAAACGGTCCCAGCATAAGGGATGGGAAAAGTCCCTAGATGCTATAAGTCCCCAGCAGAGTCGCCAGCTGTCGCTACTGCGAAAATCGGCGCCGGCTTGACAGGAGAGTCGCCACCGTGCGTTATTTATCCCTCAGAGCGGGAAAGGAAACGCTCGAAGTAAACCTCGCAAAGACGGGAAAAGGTATGGTCATCGCAACCATAGCCTGGGTTCGGGAGTCGGTTACGCAAGGGGAAGGTATTAGCACCCCTCACGTCCATCGTACTCGATGGGAGCCACGCTTGGTGTTTATAGGTAAAAGGGTGTGTTATCTATCTACGCTACTGGCTGGTCTGAAAAGAAAATAAAAGGACAGGACTCGACAGAACATACGGTATTCTGGGCCTACGTATT
This sequence comes from Lathyrus sativus, assembly GCA_963859935.3. Lineage (NCBI taxonomy): Eukaryota > Viridiplantae > Streptophyta > Magnoliopsida > Fabales > Fabaceae > Lathyrus > Lathyrus sativus. The sequence continues at coordinate 373,094,084 of OZ012741.1, forward strand.
CCCTCGTGCAATGGGAAAGTCAGAGTCAACGTAGTTCGACTGCCTACGTCTAAACGGGGAAAGGTTGCTCGCCAGGACATCGCGTCCTGTGCCTACGTACTTTCATCTGAAATGAAAGATCAGAGCAAACGTAGTTCGGCTAACTACGGGTAAACAGGGGCTCTCACACAGCAGTGAGAAAACAAACTGGTCCTAAAGGCTCGGGAACCTACAAATACGATCTGGTCTCAAATGCGCTCGGGCAAGAGAAAGGGATAACAATTAGTCGTTAGCGGGAAAGTCTCGATCGCACAGCCGCGAGAGAACAAAGGTTAGTCGTTAGTGTGCTCGCTAGGATATCGCATCCTATGCCTACATATCTTCGTCTGGAACGAAGAATCAGAGCAGCTGTAGTTCAGCTAACTACGGATCAAGCTACTCAAAAGCTCCTACAGAAAGGAAAAGGAAACCCTAGAACTATAGCTGAGAAACAGGGGAATCTACCTACTGCTACCACACCTGGTTGACCATCCTAATGTCTATCATAACAACTCCGCAGCGGGGAAGTCAGAGCTCCTAAGGGATCATGGCAACAGGACTAAACCACAAACAAGAAACTGCAACGTAAAGGAATACTGAAAATATGCATGAATGCAACAACTGAACAAACGAGGCACAGGGGCCGCAAACCACAAAGGCAAGGGAGCTCAGCTCTACCGAATACCAACAAGCAAAGCCACGCAATAACAAACAAGCAGAAGGAGGACCACCTCAACTTCTTATGCACACAAAGTCTACTTCTAAGATGCACCTATTCAGAACTATCTGGATGAACACCTAAGTCTAATGCAACACAATATCACACAAGTCAAGCAATACAAAGAGACTTAACCCTGAGCAGGGCTTCTAACACCTGAGACAACTCTCCTAATCTATTTCTAAACAGAACTCTATGCCACGCCTAAGCAAAGCTCTAAGCAACAACCTAATCAAAACCTAAGCAGGAGGAATCAATCCCAGTCTCCAAGCTTCAGAATAAGCTTACCAGAGAAAGGAAGCTAAGCAGACAAGCTCATGGTATCTTCCTCAGGAAAGTACCAGGAGGTTACTACTCAGGAATCATATCCTATGCGGCTCGACAACTGTGATCAGTTTACATCCCTCCTCAGGAGAGATTAAACTCACATGAAGGCTCCGGCGTCACTGGATATTTGGGAAAGAACCTATATGCACTAAGGGAACTAAGTGAACAGACTCATAGGACCTTCCTCAGGAAAGTACTAAGAGGCTGACACTTAGGAATCGTATCCTACGTGGCTCAACAACTGTGATCAGTTTACATCCCTCCTCAGGAGAGATTAAACTCACAAGTTGGCTCCAACATCACTGGATACTTAAGAAATCCTAGACAAACTACTGGAACTAAGTGAATAGACCCATAGGACCTTCCTCAGGAAAGTACTAGGAGGCTAACACTTAGGAATCGTATCCTACGTGGCTCAACAACATGTGATCAGTTTACATTCCTCCTCAGGAGAAATTAAACTCACAAGTCGGCTCCGACATCATTGGATACTTAAGAAAGAGGTGAGAAGGAAGACTGAAAGTCATTCATAGTGCCTTCCTCATGAAGGTACCATAAACTCCCTTCAAACTTCGGGATCTCGAACCTCACAAACAGACAACAAGCTCCTAGACTAAGCCTCAATCCACTGCATCTCTGCAAGCTCCAACAGGACCTCCAACAGCTCCCACCTTCAAGAAGAATCCACAGGCCAACAAACCACAGGAGACTATCTCTGAAGTTCAACCACAGTTGAACTTCAAAGTCAGAAGTCATCAGGACTTCTCCTATCTTCAGGCTCAGACAAATCACAGCAGAACATCCTATGAAAATCTATCAAAAATCTAATGGGAGACCTACATGGCTCTAGGATAACACACTGAAAAATCAGAATAAAATTCAACACCAGATGAAAGCACTAAAATCAGCAACACAGACATATCCACAGACCAATTATTCAACATCAATAATAGTGAAAAAATGCAATTAGAATGAAAATGCATGATTGAGCTAATATTTTTGCACTATAAAATTCTACACTGAATCACGAGTCTACAGAAAAAAGAACGGAATTATTTGACTAATTCTACCATTTTTTATGAATTTTCTAATGATATGCATGCATTGAAAATATTAAAAAATCAATTAAATGGAAAATATGCACTAAAATAGAAAATAAAATGTCCCTTTTTTATTTTTATTTAATTCTCTTAACATTTTCATGAGATGGATGGAAAAAGAATTATTAAAAAAACCACAATTATTTACATTTATGATTTATTTAATGGAAATATAAAAGAGAGATCAAAATAAAAGAAACAACATGGGATAGAGCTGGGGGTCTAAACAGCAAAGAATTTCAGCTTTCAATTCATTGGGCCCTCAATGGTGGGGTGCCATTAGCAGTAGGGCGCTGAGCCCAAGTCTTATTATCCAGAAAACAAAAGAATTGAATTGAAACCAGAGGGGGGGTGTCACATTAGCAATTCCTCCGTTGATATCCATAATGGGCTACGCCCAGGGGGTGTTGATATCAATTTGGGGCCTAAGGCCCAACTCCAGTTACTCTGTCTCTCACGCAGAAGGGAGGTGGGGAAGCAATTGAGGGGTTAGCGTAGCAACTACGCTTGGGCCTAAGCCCAATCCAAACCCTAAACCCAGACAAACCCTAATCAAAACTAAACTTTTCCTAATCTCTCTGGCACTGTTCATCGCCTCTAACCCTAATACACCGCCCTACTCATCTTTCTCCTCTCCCTCACCTCTCTCTGCAACTCTCAAACATCCAACAAAAATCTTCACAACAACCTGAAATCGACCCCTAACCTACCTCTAAACGAACCTCAAATCAAGACTGGATGAAATCATACATTCAACAATCCAAAACAAGATGCGAGTAATAATCAAAGGACAACATACCTGGAGGTGGAACGCGAGCAAACTTGCGGTGTTCTCTTGATGCTTGCTGAAGCCGATTCGCTGATTGCAACAACTCGCGCGAAGATCCTGATGAGAGCTCTTAAGAACTTCTTTGGAGGTTGTTGTGTCTTCTGAACAAGCACCGGAGAATCTCAACGAGTTCTTGGAGATCTGGAAAAACGCACGATCATATGAAGATTGCTGAAGGTCTTCTGGAGATGATACGAAGATCAACGAACAACGATCCGGCGATCGATGACGGTTTTGCTGGAAACAAGACGAGGAAGATCTTGGAAGCCCTTCCTGGGAATCTTGATGAACGCTCTGATGGTTTTCTGGGGTTTCTTTGAAGAGCGATGAAGGTGTGATGACTGATTCTGGTGAAGGTCATGAAGACTGATGAACATTTGGTTGAAGACGATGAATCTTCATCGTTCTGGTTTGTTTTCTGAGTTTGGTGATGAGTGTTGAACGGAGATCGCTGGGGATTGTGGTGGTTTCTGGCAGTTTAGTGGTGGCGATGAAGGTTCATGGAGGAAGGTGAAGGGATCTGGGTTTGGAGGGAGTTCTGGTGAGTTTTCCGGTGGGGAACGGTTGCCGGCGTACATGCACGGCGGCCGGAGTGGTTTCACGGTGAAGCGTGTGGAGCAGGACGCGTGGAAGGAGGGAGAGTCAGTGAGAGACGCGTGTGGGAGTTACGTGGCAGGAGGGAGAGTGGGTTCTGAGTGTGGCGTGGCGTGCTTCAAGGCAAAACGCGTGGGGGCTTCTTTTGCAGACACGTGTCTGCTTTTATTACTCTGACATGCGCTGGCACTTTCCAGAAGTTTCTGGAGTCTGCTGGATGAATGTGGACTTTTTGGACCATTGAATAATTCCTGGACAAAAACAAACTGGGCCTTGCCAAAAACGCCCCCTGGGCCCAATACGAAAAAGGAATAAAAAACTGAAAAAAACTGCATAAAAACAAAACAATTAAACCTAATCTAATTATATCTAATCTAAACAATTAACCTAATTAACTCTAAAAAACTCAATTAACCTAATTAAACTCTAAAATGATTAAAAGTCTAACTAATTCTATATTATACTAATTAAATCTAAAAAAACAATTAACCTCTAATTAACTCCAAAAATCCAATTAATCCTAATTAAACTCTAAAAAATGATTAAAGTCTAATTAATTCTATATCTCTACTAACTCTATTAAACTTCTAATATTATTTAATATCTACTAAAAATCTATTATTAAAGAAGAAAAACTATATTATTTAAAAAAAACAATTAATTCCTATTAACCCTAATTTGTCACTCTATTTAATATGCTAAGAGAAAATTCACTAATATCCTAAAAATGATAAAAGCTATTTAAATTCTATTAAAATTCTAAAAATGATTTAAAAAACAATTAAACCTATTATTAATAAAAGAAAACTATATTATTTTCTATAGAAAAATTCCTAAAAATGATTTAAAAGAAAAACCATATTATTCTAAAATGATAAAACTATTTAAAATCTTATTTAAAATTCTACAAGTGATTAAAATCTATAAAAAAAATCTTATAAAATCCTAAAAAGAGAATTAAGCTATTAAAATATTCAAAAACCCTATTTAAATTCCAGAAAAATCTATAAAGCCTGTAAAAAAATTCACAAAAGCCTATTAAACCCTAAAAATGCAGATGAATGCACAAATGACCCCCATAAAAGCGCACGAGACCAGATCGAATCGAACGGAGATCCCCGGGCATCAGAATATCCCCAAAATCACTGAAAAATCACCGAGGAGCGCACAATTTCCCGAAAATAAAACCCTGGTAATCTGGACTGGATCTGCCACATCTGATAGACAAAAATCAAGCTGTAAACTCTGATATCCCCTGCTTGTGCACAAAAATCATACATCTGAGCTGTGAATATGAATTTAAACCATGAGTTAGATAGGAGAATTGGTTGGTCAAATTTTAGGGTGCAACAGCGTCATCTGCATAAGAAAGGTAAAGCAAGTCTAGGAAAGCCAAATTGTGTGTCCATGGAACCTTATCTTCGTTGGGTCCGAGAAAGAGCCATCAAGCTAAAGATGCCTTATCCTCGCCAAGAGCCTCTACCTCCGAGAGAAGAACCTGTTCAGTACTTCATGTCCGAAGCGGAAACATTGAAGATTGAATTGAAGAAAGCTCAGCACGAAGCAGAAACATGAAAGGACAAATACCATGTGCTGGTCAGCGAGTACGACGAACTTCAGAAACGACTTCAGTTAAAGAATGAAGAGATACTCTCCTACAAGAAGAGAAGACTCTACGAGGATTTATTTTCCTCCGATTCTTCGCCTAACCATCAAAATCATGAATAGTGCTTCCTTAGGGACCTAGAACTTTAGTTGTTTATTTTCATCAAGATTTTTCTTGTAAGAATATTATTTGTAATCCATTTTTCAATCAATAAAATTTTTTGTTATCCCGCAATTCTCATAAATACTTGAATTCCATGAAGTCATGTCATTCGCATTTCACATCATATCTTTGCATTACATGTGTCTCTCGGTTTCTCATACTCGGTTCTCTCGCCTTCCAGTTTTGTCACCCTGAATCGATACAACACTAGAGCTCAAGCTCGAAGAAGGATGAAAGAACATGCTCAAGAGATGGACCGCGTTAACAACGAGCTAGCAGACCTTCGAGGGAGTGTTAGAACAATCATGGAATTACTCCATGTCATGAATGCAAAGATGGATACTCAGCCTACCGTGGTTTCTGAGATTAACGCTACTGCTGTTGTAGATCCTCCGGTTGTTTCTGCACCAAACCCGTTTCCTTATGGCCTCTCACAAGATTTTTTGCATCCTCCTGTTGTTACATCAGCTCACCAGGCTGTTCCTATTACTACATCAGTTCAACAAGTTGTTCCTGTTATACAGAACGTACAACAAACTGTGCCTTTGGTTTCCAAGCCTCACAAGGTGGTCCCTAATTTCACACAAGCTAATGTCCGCACTCATGTGCAACCTTATCTTAATGAGCCTGTTTATGAAATTCTGGATGATGATGATGGAGGATACCAACCACGTGATAAGCTTCGCGAGGAAGTTGTTACTATTGATAAAAGATTGAGAAAGATGGAAGGAGACCAGATCTTTGGTGCTGCTGCTAGAGATATCTGTTTGGTTTCCGGTCTGGTTATTCCGCCAAAGCTCAAGACTCCAAACTTTGATTGTTATGAAGGGACTACTTGCCCGAAAAGCCATTTGATAATGTATTACCGTAGGATGGATGCTCATGTGGAAAATGACAAGTTGATGATTCACTGTTTTTAAGACAGTCTGAAAGGTGCTTCGTCGAAGTGGTATTTAACATTAGACCAGTCTCGCATCAAGTCTTTTCAGGATTTGTCTGATGCTTTTATTAAGCACTATAAGTACAATATGGATCTAGCTCCCGACAGGAGACAACTGTTGAGTATGACGCAGAAATGTTCTGAGACCTTTAAGGAATATGCCCAACGATGGAGAGAGATTGCTTCTTAGGTTGAGCCTCCGTTGACTGACAAGGAACTAGCTGATTGGTTTGTAGACACCGTCCGCCCTGAATTTTACGAGAGGATGGTGGGTAGTGTAACCACAAATTTTGCTGATATTGTTGCCGTTGGAGTAAAAGTTGAACTAGCTATGAAAAATGGAAAGATGTCTGGTGGTTCTGGAAGCACGAGTTCAAAGGACCAAACTAAGAAGCCCTCTTTCAATTCTCAGAAAAAGAAGGAAGGAGAGACTCATGCTGTATCCTCCGATAGAAGGGGAAAACACCAATATCCATATCCGCCACCGTACGCTCAACCTCATGGTTACCCTGTTCAGTATGCTCCGCCTCCCTATGTGGCTGCTGTTGCACCATCTTTTAATCAGCAAGCCCCACAAGCTCCTGCTTATCAGCCTATGCAGCAGGCTCCTGTTTACCCGCCTCCCGCTTATCATCAGCCTCCACCTAGCTACCAGCAAGCGCCCAACGCTCCCGCTAATCAACAACAGAGGAATCTGACACCTCGCCCAAATGCTTCGAGGAGACAATACAAGCCGTGTCGTCCGATTCCAATGACGTTCACCGAGTTGTACCCTTACCTAGTACAACGGGGTTTGATCACCACCCGAGCTTTGGGACCATCTCCAAATCCTTTGCCAGCCAACTACAACGCTGCCGCTCATTGTTTATTTCATGAGGGTGCGCCGGGCCATAATTTGGAGAACTGTTATGCTTTGAAGAATATTGTGAGGGATCTGATGGAAAAGAAGATCTTGTTGTTTGATGATCCATCTCCCAATGTTAAAACCAATCCTCTGCCTACACATGCAAATGTTAATGCTGTTGATGATTCGTCTTACGAGAGTTTTATTCGTGATGTATCCCAGATTAAGACTCCTCTTAAGGCGTTCCATGCAAAGCTGTTTGAAGTAGGCCTGGTGTCTATTTCCCATGCTGACTGTATAAGTTGTGAAGGAAGTGATAAAGGGTGCACTATGGTTCAGAAAGTTGTCCAGAGATTGATGGATGATGGTTTCCTACAAGTAGTTAACAAGGCGAAGGAAGTTGCTGCAATTGAGCCTACTTTCAAATTGCCCGAACCAAGGGGCAGGATGCCAGTGTTTAATCTGTCAACGCCAAAGTCTGTCATGCCAATGTTCAGCATACCAATTCCTGTTCCTCCAGCAATGGACCAACCTAAGCCCTTGATTATCCAGAAACCGAGTCCGTTTCCATTCAGTGATCCCAAAGGTGTACCTTGGAAGTATGATGTAACCGCGATTGATAAGGAATCTGGGAAGGTCATTCCAAGAGAAGAAGTGAAAGTTGATAGTGAAAATGTGACCAACATAGCTGGGGCAAGCAGGATGACTCGTAGTGGTCGTGTCTACACACCCCGTTTTGATGAGGCTCCGTCCAAGGAAACAACTACCAATACTGCTGTGTCGGCTGGAGATAAAGGTAAATGGGTTGTTACTAATGAGGAAGACGCTGAATTCTTGAGGATAATCAGGAAGAGTGATTATAAAGTTATCGATCAGCTTCACCAGACTCCTTCGAAGATTTTCGTCCTATCCCTGTTATTGAATTCACCCGCGCACAGAGCCGCTTTGCAGAAGGTCTTGACTCAAGCTCATGTGGCTCAAGACATCACTACCGGACAGTTTAATAGTGTGATTGCTAATATTACCGCCTGTAATACTCTCAGCTTCAGTAATGAAGAGCTGCCAAAAGAGGGTCCGAATCATAACCGTGCTTTGCATATATCAGTAAAGTGTCAGGAAGATAATTTAGCAAGAGTTCTTGTGGATACTGGTTCTTCATTGAACGTTCTACCTATGAGGTTTCTCAGCAAGATGGCTTACAAGGATACTGTGGTGAAGCCTACTTCTTTAATTGTTAAGGCTTTTGATGGTTCGCGTAGATCGGTGGTTAGAGAAGTTGACCTTCCGATTTTGATCGGTCCACACGTGTTCCAAATCACTTTCCAAGTTATGGACATTAATCCTAATTACAGTTGTCTACTAGGAAGACCTTGGATCCATGCCGCTGGGGCAGTAACTTCTACCTTGCACCAAAAGATGAAGTTTGTGGTTGACGACAAATTGGTGATCATACATGGTGAAGAGGATTTAATGGTTAGTAATTTATCATCGTTCCGGTACATTGAGGCTGATGAAGACGCTTTGGAGACTTCTTTCCAAGCACTTGAAATTGCCAATGTTGTTCTAGTGGAAGTCGAAGAAACTGCGGGAGTCCAGAGTAGCCCATCTTTTGCATCGTTGAAGAGTACCAAATCGACAATCGACAGGGGCATTCCTGAAGGTTGGGGAGAAGTAATCAACGTCAAGGCAAAGACTAATCGCTACGGGTTGGGTTACAAGCCAACTCATGTTGAAGGACATCCGAAGGTTTTCCAAGAGGTGTTCGTCAGTGGAGGTTATCAGGTCAATGCCATCAGTGACTATGACGAAGATGAAGATTTGAACAACTTGGTGTTTTAGAGTAATGTAGCATTGAGCAACTGGGAGGCCATAGAGATTCCAGTTATTTTTCCATTGTCAAAGTAATTTTTCATTTTTCATTTTGTGTTTTCAAATCCATAGCTCTGCCCAAGGCTATTGGATCACTTTGTAGGGCCACCTTTTCATTTCAAACAATTATTAATAAATGCATTTTGTTTCCGCTCCATTTTGTTTCACTAAGCGTCTTTTCGTTTTCACCTTTTAAAATGAAACTGGCAATCTCTTCAAAAACAAACTAAAAACATTTTCATTTTCTTTTACATTTTCATCGAACATTTAATAAAATAAGCCTTTCAAACATGCAATGACGTTACAACCATTGTTGAATTCGATGAATCTATTGTCTCTCCTGATTGGGATTCACCCATTTATCAAGCTGAAGATGAGGGTGAAGAAGATTTTGAAGTACCCGCAGAACTGACTAGATTGGTTGAGTATGAGTACACAGAGCTTCAACCACAGAAGGAGCAGGTAGATTTGATTAATCTTGGCACAGATGAAGACAAGAAAGAGGTCAAGATTGGTGCAGTACTTGGGGCAGAGGTCAAGCAGAGATTGGTCGAGCTGTTGAAGGATTATGTTGATGTGTTTGCATGGTCGTATCAAGATATGCCCGGTTTAGACACAGATATTGTAGTTCACAAGCTACCGCTTAAGCCAGAATGTCCGCCTGTCAAGCAGAAACTTCGAAGAACGAGACCTGACATGGCTTTGAAGATTCGAGATGAGGTTAAGAAACAGTTGGATGCAGGTTTTCTTGCGGTTGCGAAGTATCCTGATTGGGTTGCCAACATTGTTCCCGTGCCCAAAAAGGATGGTAAGGTCAAAATGTGTGTGGATTACAGGGATCTGAACAAGGCTAGTCCAAAAGACGATTTCCCTTTGCCGCATATCGACACACTTGTCGATAATACAGCTAGTTTTGCAATTTTCTCATTCATGGATGGTTTCTCCGATTATAATCAGATCAAGATGGATCCCGCTGACAGAGAGAAGACTACATTCATCACTCCTTGGGGGACCTTCTGTTACAAAGTTATGCCTTTCGGTCTGAAGAACGCAGGGGAAACCTATCAGCGTGCTATGACAACTCTCTTTCATGACACGATGCACAAAGAAATTGAAGTGTATGTGGATGATATGATTGTCAAATCTCATGACGAGGAGGAGCATTTAATTCATCTGTTGAAACTCTTCGAACGACTCCGAAAATATCAGTTGAAATTAAATCCTGCTAAGTGTACTTTTGGTGTCAGATCTGGAAAGCTACTTGGTTTCATCGTCAGCCAACGAGGAGTCGAGGTAGACCCTGATAAAGTCCGAGCCATTCAAGACATGCCGGCTCCACAGACCGAAACCCAAGTCAGAGGCTTTCTGGGACGTTTGAACTACATCTCCAGATTTATATCTAACCTGACTGCTACTTGTGAGCCGGTATTCAAGTTGCTTTGCAAAGGTCAGACTGTTGATTGGAATCCAGATTGTCAGCCCGCGTTTGAAAAGATCAAGGATTACTTACAAAAGCCTCTTATCTTGATGCCTCCTGTTCACGGAAGACCATTATTTATGTACCTCACTGTTCTTGAGAAGTCTATGGGTTGTGTACTTGGGCAACACGATGAGACCGGACGAAAGGAACATGCTATATACTATCTGAGCAAGAAGTTTACTGATTGTGAGAACCGATATTCACTGTTGGAGAAGACTTGTTGTGCACTGGCATGGGCTGCTAGGCGTCTCCAACAATATATGATGGGTTATACTACCTTGTTGATTTCGAAGATGGACCAAATAAAGTACATTTTCGAAAAGCCTGCTCAGACAGGGAGGCTTGCTCGTTGGTATATGTTGTTATCGAAATATGACATCCAATACATGCTTTATAAAGCTATCAAAGGAAGTATATTGTCAGTTTATCTTGCAGACCAATCAGTCGGAGATTATGAGCCTCTTAAGTTTGACTTTCCAGACGAAGATATTATGTGGGTAAATGATTTCGACGAGCCAGAGCCCGAGGATGGTCCCGAACCGGGTCTCTGGTGGAAGATGATGTTTGATGGTTCCTCCAATTACAGTGGGCACAACATAGGCGCCGTTTTGATGAATCCAAAAGGCGGCTATACTCCATTTACAACAAGGTTAGAGTTTGAGTGCACAAACAATGTCGGAGAATATGAAACATGCATCCTCGGCCGTGAAGCAGCTATTGATCTCCGGATCAAACTTCTTGAAGTAAGAGGAGATTCAGCGTTGGTTATATATCAAGTGAAAGGTGAATGGGAAACCAAGAATGAGAAGCTGGTCCCTTACAAAGCCTACATTGTGGAGTTAATTAAGTACTTTGATGAGATCAAGTTCGAACATATTCCGAGGACTAAAAATCATATTACTAACGCCTTAGCCATGCTAGCATTCATGTGGAAGGTCAATGTTGTCAATGAAGCGCCACTCATTCGAATCGAGCGTAGAAGGGAACACGCCCACTGTCTGTTGATTGAAGAAGATGAAATTGATGAAAAGCCTTGGTTTCATGATATCAAGAATTACTTGCTCACGCAAGAGTATCCAGCAGATGCCTCTTATCTTGACAAAAGGACGTTGAGAAGACTAGCATCTAAGTTCTTCATCAGCAACGACGTACTATACAAACGAAACCACGACATAGTTCTGCTTAGGTGTGTGGATAGACGTGAAGCAGACATGTTACTCCAGGAGATTCATGAAGGGACGTTCGGAACTCATGCCAACGGTTATGCCATGTCCAAGAAACTCTTGAGGGCTGGATATTACTGGTTAGATATGGAATTCGACTGCATCCGATACGCTAGGAAGTGTCACAAATGCTAAATCTATGCGGACAAAATGCATGTTCCTCCTTCACCATTGAATGTTCTGACTTCACCGTGGCCTTTCTCTATGTGGGGCATTTATATGATTGGGGCAATTGAGCCGAAAGCTTCCAATGGTCATCGTTTCATTCTCGTCGCTATTGACTACTTCACCAAGTAGGTGGAAGCTGCTTCCTACGCTAATGTGACCAAACAAGTAGTTGCTCGATTCATCAGGAAAGAGATTATCTGCCGTTATGGGGTTTCGAGTCGGATCATCACTGATAATGGTACCAATATGAATAACAAGACTATGAAGGAGTTGTGTGATACTTTCAAGATTGCGCATCACAATTCTTCTCCGTACCGTCCTAAGATGAATGGAGTTGTGGAAGCTACGAATAAAAATATCAAGAAGATCCTGCAAAAAATGTTTAAGACTTACAAGGATTGGCATGAAATGTTACCGTTTGCTTTGCATGGATACATAACCACTGTTCGAACTTCAACAGGGGCAACCCCTTTCTCATTGGTATATGGAATGGACGCCGTTCTTCCCATTGAAGTTGAGTTTCCATCTTTAAGGGTGTTGATGGAAGCAAAGTTAGATGAAGCGGATTGGGTTCAAGACAGATATGACCAGCTGAATCTCATTGATGAGAAGCGCCTGATGGCTATGTGCCACGGTCAACTATATTAGAAACGGATGAAGAGAGCCTTCGACAAGAAAGTCTGAACTCGTGAGTTTCAACAAGGAGAACTTGTACTCAAGAAGATCTTGCCAGTTCACAAAGATATGTGGGGGAAATGGATGCCCAACTATGATGGCCCATTTGTTGTTAAGACAGTCTTCTCCGGAGGATCTCTAATTCTTACTACGATGGACAGTGAAGAGCTCACCCATCCTGTGAACTCCGATGCAGTCCGAAAATATTATGCCTAAAAAAACAAAAAGATAAAAAAAATGCAGCTCGCTAAGTTGAAAACCCGAAAGGGCGGCTTAGGCAAAAATGAGCGTCCCGATGGATTGAAAACCCAAAAGGGCGGTCCAGGAAAAAGTTAGGGACAAAGGCATTTCGCTGCGTTGGACGACACCGAGCATTGCAGACGCTTTTACAGAAATCCATTTCAAATCCAATCACTCTTTTTAGAAGCAAGGTTGTGGGCAGTCTCAGTCGTCAGGGTCAATAGGTCGTTGGATTCAATGTAACCTTTCCCATATTGCCAATTTCAAATTGGTAATTTCCCATGGAGCTATGCCTTTAGCAAGCTACCATTCTTCAATAAAATTTACCTTTTACTTTTCAACACCTTGGTGCATATTATCTCTATTTTATTTTTGTTATGCAATATGCTGTTGTTAATAATTTGTGAACATGAAAAGTGTTTTTCAAAACTAAAATATATTTTCTCGAAAATACAGTTAGAAATGAAAGTTACTTTGACTTATGGAAATTTGTGAAGGATCTATTCGTCCCCAGTAAATCTCATTGTTGCATAAACATTTGTCCATTACCAGCATTTTCCCAGTGTCAGCCCCCAGCGAGACTTTAAGCTGACAACACTTTTGGGATCCATCTGATAAATTCCCAGTGACTCTCAAGACTGCAGAGATATCCCCGGTATCCTCCAAGTGATATATGTTCTTGAACCCCATTCTCAGTGGAATTATCTGTTCCTCAGTGAAATTGCCTTACTTTCCTCAGGAAATACTTCCTAGGAGACTGCCATATTCTCCCCAAGAGGTCAAGATACCTTCCCCAGGAATGTCTGTTGATTTCTCCCTAGTAAGTCTGATGAACTCTCCGTAGGGAAGTTTGATATATCTTATCCCCAGTCGGATATACCTTTTCCCTAGGAAGCCGAGGTACTTTTCCCAAGAAGTTGCTACACTATCTCTATGAAGCTGTCTAGCTCCATACCTTCTCCATACAACGGATATTTATTTTATCCCCGGAAGTCTATGATCCAAGAGTTCTTGAGCTGATTATGGTTCATGATAGCAATCCCTCACGTGAAGTCATGACATCTTATCCCCATGCGGAGGTCATGAATCCCCAGTTGAAGTCAGGGCATCATACTCTCCGGTGAAGTTGTATCGCATCCCCATGTGAAAGTCATGAGATTTTCTCCCCAGGGAAATTTTAACTTTGAAGCCAGATTCGGTCTTACCATCAACTATTCCTATCCTCTAGTAGATGTACTGTTGCAGAGGTCACTGGGTATTCCTGTCGAGATGTTTATTTCATCTCATGCCACCTCTCTCATCTGTTTTGTCAGCATAAGCATAAGCATGAGCATTACATACTCATTTTCATTTCATTGTCATACACATGAACATACACATTCATATACACTTCGGCATACGCATTAGCATTTGCATGCTTGCTATTTGTCGTCATCCTTGTCGTTACCGCCGAGTAACTGGGTTTGTCCGCTCTCTCCCAGTAGATCGTCAGCCCTAAGCATAAAATACCTACTTGTTTCCAGTTTCCCCACAGAGTTCAACCCTCGTGGATGATTTCCGTTACCTTTCCACGTTAAGATAAGGTAGTCCCCATTCGAGTTCGTTTCCTCAATGGAGTTTTGTTTATCATTTCTTTCTAGCCCAATTCTAGATCGAATTTCGGTCCCGTCGGTCACCGAACATACCTGGATGTGCATTTATTTTGCACTATCTCTCAAGAAAAGCATTTACAATCCTTTGCAGATATGCGACAGTTCTCGCCTGAGAAGCTTATCACTATATTGCACAACAGACAAGCAACAGTTCCCAGCCGAGGAGCTTATCACCTACCTTACAATACACTCTACAATTGATCTTCTCATACAATAAGCTCATTATTACGTTACAGTGATCTAGATGTTTGCCATCATCACAACATTCTTGACAATTTACATTACAGTGATCTAGATGTTTGCCATCGTCACGACCTTCTTTACAATTTATGTTACTTGCTATCACTCAGTGATCTAGATGTTTGCCATCATCACGACCTTCTTTACAATTTATGTTACCTGCTATCACTTAGTGATCTAGATGTTTGCCATCATCACAACTTTCTTTAAAATTTACATTACCTGTTACCACCTCTATAAGCAGTTCTCACCCGAGAAGCTTATTATTGCCACTCTTGCAAATAAGCGGCATTTCTCACCCGAGAAGCTTATCCTATCTTCGTTATGACTTGCAGCAAATGGCTATCTCCAGCGAGCAGTTCTCGCCCGAGAAGCTTATACTAACTTTTTATAAATTGAAATTTAGTTTCATAATTTAAAACTTATTTTTAACAAAAAAAAAACTTAAAGTAAGAAAAAAATTTCTTAGAATTTAAATTCATCTTTAAAAACTTAAAGTTTGAAAGTTTCTTTTACTTAATATTAAACTTTAAAAAAAAAAATTTTTTTGAGACCCGTTTAGTTATTATTTGTTTGTTTTTTCGATTAACATTTCTAAGTTGCTGTACATATTTTGTTGATGTTAATTTCCAAGATTTTAACTAGGGAAACTAAGGTTTTCATGCCTTCATTTAATTTTCGCCTGTTTCCGGAGGTGTGACTAACACCCGATTTCGGTGTGCGAATTAATTTTTGTTTGTTGATTATCTCATCTAAGAGCTGCATGACTTTCGTTGCGTCTTATTTGTCCGTATTACAATTTATTTATGTTTTATATTTTTTCGGTTGTAATTATGTGAGGCCATCGTCGCTAGTATTCCATTTTATTCTTGTAGTTTTGGGTTGTAATTTATGCGAGGATATCGTCGCGGTGCATTCTTTTTACGTTTTCGCACTTTACTATATTTTCATACTGCCGCTTTATTTACTTTTGCATGAAGTGATTTACCGTTATTGTTTCCTTCCGAAGGATTAGGTTTAGCAGTTTGACCGCCGAGTCATTAACCCTAGTTTCAACCGTTTCCAAACCCTAATAGTCTAGGTGTTTCGCCATGGACGAAAATACCCTTTACCCTAGCCTTTAGGTCAAACAGCCGCCGTGCTTTGTTTAGGGTTTCCCGCCGTGGAATCCCTAATTTACCCTTTCATTTCAACCCTAATCTAATTAAACATTTCAACATAGAAATCGGAGTTTCAACACTCCACGTAAGCGTGTCCTTAAGATACGTTTACTCCCCTTGAAACCTTGACCATAGTCAAGAAGTTTCTAACCTCCCTTTCAAGGGGAACTACAATTACTCTGGTTCCATTCCCGTCAGGATATGTAGGCACAAGATGCGACATCTTGCCGAGTAAACTTAGGACTAACCCTTAGGTCTTTTAGGTCACTCTATCCCTTAGCTCAGTATATACTTAAAATAGATAATAAAAATAAAAAAGCATACAATAAACAAAAGGTTCTTGTAGAGTACTACATAAGTTTAAGGTGCTAGTACCTTCCCTAAATTTAACCAACCCCTTACCTAGGTCTTTCCCCGCATTGTGGTTACGATGCAAAAATAGGTTTTCCCTCTTTTGACCTTTTCCTTCGGATAAACCAAAGAGTGGTTGTGAATTAAGAATTGTGATTCAAATTAATTAATAATTTGATATCCTATTTCCACCGCAACAATGGTAATTGCCGGTGAGAGAATTGAAGAAGGCCCAAAAAGTAGAAAGATCTAAGGAGGTTCTAGTAGTCAAACTGGAGCTAAGAAGCCATTCAATGGATACAAAAATAAGGAGGGTGAAACAAATGCTATCTCTGATTAGGGGGATAAGCTCAACAGAGAGCTCCTGCTCCAATGGCTACTTAAATCCCTTACTTCCAGTATCTGTATGTTGCTGCTGCCCAATGTGCTCCAATGCCTTATCAACCAGTTTTTCAAGCTCAGAACCCTACTCAGATACCTCATCAACATGCTCCACAACAATGCCAGCCTAACCAACAAAGGGCGAGTAGGCCAGAGAGATACTTTGATCCTCTTCCTGTACCATATGGCCAAATCCTCCCATATCTGCTAAAGGATGAAGTAGTTTCCTTGAGGGATCTAGCACCTCCAACTGTTATCCCTCCAGGGTATGATGGTAACGCTCATTGTGAGTATCATAAGGGTACCCCGGGGCACGTGTTTGAAAATTGCAAAGCTTTCAAGCACAAGGTTCAAGACTTGATTGACGCGAAGGAGCTCACCTTCATAGGGAACAATCCAAATATTGCAACAAACCCCATGTCACTGCATGGTGGACGTCAGTGAATGTTATTGAAGGGATTGTTGAAGACGAGCAGAGTGGTTTCTGAAGAAGCTAGTCAACCAAGAGGAGTTCAAATGAAGGCAATCATTATGCCATATTTCCATTTTTTGCATTCTTATGTTTTCTTCTTGTTGTCTAAGTACTGTTTGCTTTAAGCATTGTTATTTTTATTTGGTTTTATTAATGAGACGATTATGCATGTTTTGAATTAATTTTTCGTATTCACTCATCTTTTTTCATATTATCCCAAAAATAAACAAAATATATACACCCCTACTTCTCTCACTTCACTTTCTTTATCAAACTGTCGCTTTAGCAAAACTGGAGGGAGGATGATGAAAACGAAATGCCCCTAGAAGTAGGAGTTTTTTTTCCGGATCTATAAAGCCTTATGCTTAACCTGGGATAGGGTAGTGTTCAGTTAATCTAATCGCACATTTGAATTACAAGATGAATACATCCCATCTAGGGATCAACCACCTAATTCTTGTTCTTGAATAACCAATGACTTGACAGTCACAATCCTTCAGCAAAATAAAATTGAAAATTAAAAAAGGAAAAAAAACCGCTAAGTCAAACACCCAAAAAGAATACTTAGGAAAAAATTAGGGTAATCCCGGTGGACTAAGCTTCAAGAAGCAGTCCAGGAAAAATTTATGGATCAAAAAATAAATCAAAAGAGCTCGTGTAAATCCTCAGTAAAAACAGAATAAGATTCAGTGACCACCATATCCAAAATTAAAATGGTTACTGACATAAAAAAAAGGTGACTACCATTTCAAGAGAATTATCACCTTCACTCTTACACCGTCAAATCCATTTTGGAAGACAAATGCATGTAAAATTAACTGAACGTAGAACTGAAGTTCAACATGAAGAAGGGGTGAGTACAAATTAGATTTTGAGCCTTATATCCTTTGTTTCAAATAACCGTGAACCAAGCCACATTAAACCCTCAAAAGACCTAATTGAGGAAAAGGTTATTCTGAAAGTATACTAAAGCAAGGTTGCGTAAATTGATTCCTAGAGATTTGCTAAATCCCCTGTTTTGTTGTCATATTCTTGCTGTATCTTTCATGCACTAGATAATCAGCACTGCGCTTGGACCAATGGTTCACTCCTCACGCACTTTCACATCATTCCAATAGATTATTCTTTTTTAAAACTTGCATGAACGTCGCATTAAAATTACCATTTGTGAATGAAATTTTTTTACTGCAAATTAGTGCTTGACATCAAGGAATATCCAACAAGGGGCAATCAGAGGAGAACTTGAATTTTCGTTGATGCGGACACGAATCAAAACTATCTCAAGAGTGCAATCAGGGGAAGTTCATCTCAGGAACTCATCAAAGCTCGACTTCCAAAGATTAGACCATCTCAGGAATCGGTCAATCAAGGTAAAATCATCTCAAAGGCTTAATTAGGAGCAGACTCCTACCATATTCAGATATAGGGGCAAATCATGTCACAGTAGCTCTCAAAGTTCCCCAGCAAAATTATTTCAAGAACCCAATAGACTGGGGCGGAACAAGTGACGAGGGGTAGGTTCTCGCGGTACTCTCACGTGGGACAAGCAACCTTACCAAACACTAGCAACCATTCATGGCAGAGCAAAAGCACGATATTCACGCGTTGATTATGTCATTACGCCCATTCTCAAGACTTCCTTACCTTTAAGCATAAGTGTTGTGTTTATCTCAAGAACGAACATGCAGCCTATCAGAAAGTAATCAAACTTGGGGCATCAAAAGCAATCAGATCCATCTTGTGGTTATAGCATCATCAGATCGGGTGTCGGGGAGTCAGCCTCAACCTATCCATTCACCTATCTGCACTCAAGCATCATATGCATCATAAGCATCATTGCATACATGACCAAAATTTATATACATCCCAAACATTTGAATCCCTTTATGCATCTCAGTGCATCAGCATTTGCATCGTATTTCCATCTGATATGGAATACTTTTCACAACATTAAACATGCATACATGTATAAGTTAGGATCCAGGATCAATCATGAGATTACATATAGATCATCAACTAAGTCAATGGGCGTTCCCCATGGAATTGCTCTCTTCAACCTTTTGTTGATGAAATTATTCTCTTCAGACCGGATCATTCATTGGTGTTCCTCCAAGTAGAGTTCTTACCAGGCGTTTTTCAGCAGGCGTTCCCCGTTGAGTTGTTTTCTTCAACCTTTTGTTGACATTCCCAAGCCAGTCTTACTGCCACCCTTTTAGTGATAGTTGGGTATGTGGTTCTGATTTCACCTTCATCCTTTTGGTGATAGTGATCATTAAAGTATGTATTTGCTTTCACCATTTTGGTGATACCAAGTTTTGTTCGACCTTACTTTCATCCTTTTGGTGAGAGAAGACATGGAAATTATGTGTTCACTATCATCCTTTTGATGATAACAAGCTTCATTGTTTGTGCTTTATCTTCATCCTTTTGGTGATGATGATCATTGAAATTGGGAAGTTACTATCATCTTTTTGGTGATAGCGACTTGTGTTGTTATCTTCATCCTTTCGGTGTTGGTAATTTTTGAAAATTGGGAACTTGCTTTCATCCTTTTGGTGATAGTGAGTGGTGTGTGTTTACTATTATTCTTTTGGTGATAAAACCATCATCCTTTTGATGTCATTGATATTTAAGGTTGGGAATTTATTATCATCCTTTTGGTGATAGCGAATTGCATCGTTACTGTCATCCTTTTGGTGATATCAACTTGTTTTGATACCTTCATCCTTTTGGTGTCGGTAATTTTTGAAGATTGGGGACTTACTATCATCATTTGGTGATAGCGAATGGTGTGTTTACTATTATCCTTTTGGTGATAGAACCGTCATCCTTTTGATGTTGGTGATCTTTAAGGTTGGGAATTTACTATCATCCTTTTGATGATAGAAAATTGTGTTATTACCTTCATTCTTTTGATGTTGGTGATTTAATGTTAAGAATTTACTATCATTCTTTTGGTGATAGCAAATTATTTTATTACTTTCATCATGTCGGTGTCAGTAATCTTTAAAGCTGTGTATAGAAAATTGTGTTATTAACTTCATCCTTTCAGTGTCGGTGACCTTTAAGGTTGTGTATTTACTATCATCCTATTGGTGATAGGGCGTTGTGTGTGTTTACTGCTTTTGGTGATAGAACCATCATCCTTTTGGTGTTGACAATCTTTGCAGCTATGATTTCACCATTGTCCTTTTGTCAATGGCGATCCTTGCAAATTTGTGGCTTTACTGTCATCCTTTTGGTGGTAGAGGTCTTTGTCATTTGAATTATTCATCATCCTTTTGGTGATGACTATTATCCTTTTGATAATAGAAATATGTGAGTCGTGGGTCCTACTATCATCCTTTTGGTGATGACAGTCTTTAAAGTTTAATAACCGATATCCTTTTGGTGAAATTTTTTGAAATCCTTGTGAACCTATCATCCTTTTGGTGATAGCCAGCTTGGTTGATCTTACTAATATCCTTTTGGTGTCAGCGGCTTTTGTAGTCTTGAGTTTACCATCACCCTTTTGGTGTCATTAACTTTTGTCATCGCGAGTTTGTTCAATGTCTACTCGAAGGTCGACATTAATCTGATTTCTTTTAAAACTCATCATACTATCCTTCTTATACAAAATTTGAGGTCTTTTTGTATTTTATTATCTTCCACCAGGAATGTATGAAGACCATTATCATTCACACCTTCTGGTTCAAGTTAATTAAATAGGGGCATCTGTCATATCCCAATTTTGTCCGGGTATCTTATAATTTTCATGCATCTGACTTTATTTTTACTTTGCATAGCATAGCATGCATTTCATCTCGCATAGTGCCTAAAATGTCACCCGAAATAATTTCTCAGATTTACAGATAGACCGGTCGAATTAAATCTCAACTGTGCGTAAAATCAGTGGACGAAAAATTTTAAAATCGAGCTTGCAGACGTCAATTATATTAATCTACATTTCGCGTAGTTTTATCTGACGTGTTCGTATTAATTTTTTGACTATTTTATGTCGCATTCTGATCAGTTTGAGCATTTTAACGGGTCAAAATTTATTTCTAAATCTGACCAAACACTGTATTTTTCCGATTCGTTTATTTCGCGCTGATCATTTTGGTGTACTAGAATTATTTATTTGAGCACTTGGGCGCCCGACTTTTATTTATTTGGGATCTGTTTATTTTTACATTTTTTACATAAATGTTTACTATAAATAAATAGGATAATTAGTGTTTTCATTTTAATTTAATTTTAAATGTTTATTTTTATATTGGATTTAACTAATTATTTAATTTGGACTTTAAAATAAATATTAGGGACGTTATTGACAATTTAGAGTTAACCATAATTTATAATATATATATATATATATATATATATATATATATATATATATATATATATATATATATATATATATATATATATATATATATATATATATATATAATATATATATATATATATATATATATATATATATATATATATATATATATATATATATATATATATATATATATATATATATATATATATATATATATATATATATATATATATATATATATATATATATATATATATATATATATATATATATATATATATATATATATATATATATATATATATATATATATATATATATATATATATATATATATATATATATATGAGTGTTGGTGATGAGGAGGAAAACAAAGTTAGATAAACTGGTCGGCGCATGATATTGCAGAACCTCTCAAATTCAAAAAGCCGAATGTGAGATTGTTTACTATTTCTATCGGTACTGCTAGCTCCACACGCCGCTGATATTTGTTTTGGTTCGATCCGGTTGCGATGGTCGCGTTCCTGCGTTAGCAACACTATTGTTTGTTAGCGAGTTTTAAAATTCACTTTTTCGTTGTGTCTCTTTTGGGTAAAATTCAGATCCGCATAATTTTGATCCCTATTGTGATGATCACATTGAGTGTAGAAAACTCTAGGTTGATTTTATTTGTTCATGTGCGGTTCCATGTTAGATTATGATTGCGCTTCAATCTTGTACCCGCATCCGACGGTTTAGCGTATTGACAATTCTTTTTTTTTGCGCTTACCAATTCGCATCTCGATTTGCAATTTGTGATTTTTTTATTACCATGTTGTTTGTTGTTCCGATTTGCGATGACCGCTTACGCGGTAGCCATTTTCCTTTTTCAATATGTGCTAATTTTTTTATCCAACATTGGTATGTTTAGATCTGATTAAATTTCTTTTGGCAGCTTCGCATTCTTCGTGTCAGTATTCGTGTTTACCATATTAAACCCTTTTCAAATATATCAAACAATTCTCGATTCAATAATTGAGCCCTTTTTAAACCCTGTAAGTCGATTATTTTTATGATCGCTATCAACAAAACCCAAAACATTCTTGATTCATATATCAAGCCACACCCCAACTTGTAAGTCGATTGCTTTTTAGCATCGCCATCAACCTCATGCATACACTCTCTTTTCTCGTTGTTATGGTTTCATTTACTAGAAGCACCCTTAGGGACTACGAATCGACCTAACTTTTTTTTAAACCTTTGATCCAACGTCAAGTAGTTACTTCCCTCATAAGTCGGTTGTCTTTTAAACCTCGACCTTTTATCGAGTATTTTCCTTAAATCAAAATAAAAACACTTTTTATTAAAATAAAAGAAGAGGTTTTGAACCTTCAAAATTTCTCTTCGTTTGTTTGGATGCAAGATATATTTCTCATGGTCAAATAGCTGTTACTTAAAAAAAAACTTTTTATTCGATCAAATTCAAATTATTTTCATAATCACTTAAACAAAACAGAAGGGGAATGGAATCTTCCATTTTTCTTCTAAAATGCCTAGGATACGATGAATCTTCATCGTTGTTCAACATATTCGTCGTCCTTAAAACACCTAATCATACTTTAATACTCTTTATAAAAGATGAAAACGAAGGGGTATGGAGTCTTCCATTACTCCCTTTCAATTGTTTGGGTACAAGATGTCTTTCTCACATTCGAGCAATTGACATCTATAAAATACACCAACAAATCGTAGTTGAACTACAAATTTCTCTGACTTTCCCATTGCATGATAAAATACGTAGGCACAAGGGCATCAATCCTTGGCGAGCACCCTAATAAAAAATCAACCATTTTCCCTAAATGAAACCTTTTGCAAACTTTTCACTTTTATTATTATTCAAAGAAGATAAATAAGCGTAATTGACACTCAAAAATCACAAATTAGACTTAGAGGTTCCTGTTGAGTACAACGAATGTGAAGGGGTGCTAATACCTTCCCCTCACATAACCGACTCCCGAACCCGAATATGGTTGCGATGACCATTTTCCTTTTCTTAAAAGGTTTTATCGATATTTTCCTATTCCTTTATTGGTATAAATTAAAATTCAGTGGCAACTCTGTTCGAACAACTTTTTCCGCGTCCATCGCGAGAATCATATTTTTCAAAGTCGACATAATTCTCTTATGTTCTTTATTGTTCTCTTCTTTAAATTATTTAGTCTCTGATAATCTATTATAAATTGTGTTTTATGGTAGACATTGTCTAAGGCATTGTGTACCACATATGTCTTGTATAGAACAAAATTTCAATTGGCATTAGAGCGGGAATCCTATTCTGTTTGGGTGAGCTCTAGGAAAAGTCATTATGTTCAAATGGATACTACTAAGTGATGTGCTTCTTGTGGTAGCTTATTCGCAAGAGTGCATGCTTTATCAAAGTAATTCAAAATATGTCAAATCCACAGAGACTAATAGTCAACCTACCTCTATCAATTATCGCTATGTAAGTCTAAGGCTAATCAACTAAAAGTGAGAATAAAAACTAGTTTAAGAAATATGAATGAAACAAGACTGAAATGTAATTTCCAGTCGCACCTTTGGGACACAATGTTTGTTTTGGTTTTAAATAATTTTTCAAAAGAAAATATCAACTTAAAAATACTGCTCACTTTCACGCAGCCCGTGTAATGTTTCGAAACCGTAAGTGCTTTGTTGTCGCTCCATAGGTTACAATTTCAAAACAATCTTTGAAAACTAATACTTCCTAATTAATTACTAAAGCGCAATCGTTGTTTTTAGAAATTAAATCCAATTTTTACAATTGAGTACGAGTTTCACACTATCTCACTGTTGACTGTTACCTGAGTGTTTTCACTTTCGTGCAAAGAAAAATTGATTTAAAAACTAAAAATCAGAACCAGAAAAATAGATTAATATAAAAATTATACGCCAATTTAATTTACTGAGTCCCGTCTGAACAACGGTTCTCACATTCAGACTCTAGGAATTTAGTCTGACATAATTGACACAAACCTCATATTATTATTATTATTATGCATACAAAATAGAAACATAAACATGATATTGATAATGAATACAAGTAGTAATAACAACTAACAGTGCAATATATATATATATATATATATATATATATATATATATATATATATATATATATATATATATATATATATATATATATATATATATATATATATATATATATATATATATATATATATATATATATATATATATATATATATATATATATATATATATATATATATATATATATATATATATATATATATATATATATATATATATATATATATATATATATATATGCACTACTTATAAGTGATGATTAAATAATTGATAAAATAAATGAAAATAATAATTTTGATATTAAGAATTAAAATAAATCAGTGCAGAAAATTAAAGAAAGTAAATTGCTTTCAAAAAATAACGCAGTGCAGGAGAATAAACCGGAAAACTTGAACGGAAAAACTTTGGAATGAAAATGGCAGTAAAATTACATTACTAATGATCCAAGTACAGGTAGAGAACTCTGAATTTGCAAAATAATAGTGTACCAACTGCCTGATGTGAATAATTTGGTACTTTTACAATGTGAACTTTCTGCCTGCTTTAACTCTAAGAACTTGGACATTCAAATTCTAAAAACTAAATCTATATATAATGTTGTAACTGCTGAAGGGTTGCAGAACTTGTGTGGAAGTTCGTTGAGAAAAAAGTGTGAGAGTGGTGTAAAACTCAGTCATGCATATGCTAAAAATTTGGGCACAAAGTCTATGGCGTTCTCCATGTGTCATCGTGGGTGACATGTTAAGTGAAGAGGCCATGGCGAGCGCCATGTGCCTGTGGCAAACACTATAACTGAAAAATGCCCTCTTTTGAATGTTTCATGCTTTTGTGTCTTTTTCTCCACTTTTGGCTAATTATTCTTCATTTTATCTCATGCCAACTCCTACATGGGAAATATCCACAACACAAACAAAACACCATCACAACATTTTATATAAACATAAAATGGATAAAAATGAATATGTGTCGAGTCAGAAAATGCTATGAATTTCAGTGTCATCAAACTCCCCCATACTTAAACATTTGCTTGTCCTCAAGAAAGCTGCTACACATATGAAAAGCTTTGGAAATTTT
This sequence comes from Lathyrus sativus, assembly GCA_963859935.3. Classification (NCBI taxonomy): domain Eukaryota; kingdom Viridiplantae; phylum Streptophyta; class Magnoliopsida; order Fabales; family Fabaceae; genus Lathyrus; species Lathyrus sativus. The sequence goes on from OZ012741.1 coordinate 373,119,612, forward strand.
GCAGCATATGGTTTCAAGACTCATGAAAAACTATATCATTCAAATACTCATTCTAGGCTACAAACTCCATTTTGGTTATGATTGTGTCAATAGGTACTAGTTCGCACACTAAGGATATCGTAAGAACACAACTCCGCAATGGTGCGGTCATAAGCCTCCCTCCTATACTAACTAATCTAAATCAAGTTATTATGCATAAGCCTAACTTACTCATCCTCTTTCTGTCCTCTTTCATTCTAGCGTAATCACATTAAGCCCGTTATCCTTACATACTCATAGTAAGATAGTCTGTTAGTGACTAAGAACTCATCATCATTATTATTTTTTTCTTTTTCTTGCATATTTGGTTAGATATCAACAAATAAAGGAATTTGCACCGTTTGACTAAGTGATCGAGTGAGGATCACCTAATTTAGAAGGAACAATCCCTTATTTATTCATTTTCTTTCTTTCTTTTAAACCTAAGATCATTCACTTATTTGCATCAGATTCCTACATAGTGTGTGCTTAGGATGGTGTTGACTACTAAATAAAATACTTAAGGACTACTAAAAGGAGAGAATTCAAGGCTACAATGTAACACCCCAAATTTTTAGAATATTTATTTAATTTATTTAAATATGAATATTTGCATTTTTGGTGATTTTCGGTGGTTGGTGTGAATATTGGGAATTATGGATTTTGAGTTATTTATTTAAATAATAGTATATAATATGGATATACTAGTATTATTATTAATTTAAATAAATATAAGTGAATTAAGGGCAAAGTGGACATTTGAGGAGGAGTTAGTGAGGGTGAAGTTGGAAAGCCCAATTTTAAGGCCCAAAGTTAGGTTTAACAAAAAGGAATTTTGAGGGAATTAGGATTCATTCTTGTTAGACCGTGAAAAGGGAAGAAATAGAGGCCAAAGCTCTGAGGAAGATGATTGAGGCAAAATCTTCGAAATGTTTCCAAGAATCAAGGAGAAGGGCTTAAAGTCGGCAATTAAGGTATGAGGAGTATTGCCTTCATTGTTTTCAATATGAGATTCAATGTGTTTAAAGCTGATTTAAGGGTTTAGGGATTTTTTAATATTGAATTATTGTTGCCATTATGATGGTGGGTTCAATGAGTTTGAGGGATTTGAATTGATGATCTGATAGGTTTGAGGTTGATTTGGGTTTGAGGGAAAGTAGGCCTTCATGGCCAAAATCTGTTGTTGAGGTTTAAATCGTATAGAGATTTGAACTGATGGTCTGATAGGTTTGAGACTGATTTGAGAGTAAAGGAAATTAGGCCTTCATGGCCAAAATCTATTGTTGAGATTGTTTAACCCTGTAGGGTAAGTGATTTGTGAGACCTTTAATGACTGTGGTGTAGTTGTAAGGATTTATGGGAATTGATGGCATAAATATGATACGGGATTGGCCTAATAAGTCGTAGATTTTTGTGCCTTTATCACCGTAATACCTTAGGAATGATTTAGGGATATTTTTAGGGAATTGGGGAAGGAAAACATATAGGTTTTTGGTCTGGATTTGGTGCTGGTGCATAACAGTGATTTGTTGTAATCGCGAGTTCGCACAACGAAGAATGCTTCACATGACGAAAATTCGCCCTAGACTCGCACTACAAACTTGCTAGCGAATGTAGTAGAGTTTCACAAATTATGTTTTGATTCAGTGATGTCTTGATGTTTTGATGTTGTGATTTCTTTGTTGAATTACCACGAGTATGACTATGATTCCTATGAGATTAATACATGATTGTATGATGAATTCCCATGAGTAGTTGTGATGATTTATGATGTTGATTCCATGAGCTTTTGATGATTAAATAATGACATGATTATTATGACGATTTTGATGAATGATGATGCACCTAATGAGTTTATTATGAGGGTTGATGTTGACGTGTGCATCGTGCATTCATATGCATCCAAACTTCGGTTTAGGACCTTGATTCTCGTGGCTTCAGTCCCATTGTGCGGAGGTGAGGTATTTTATTGTGTTCCGGTTCTCGTGTAGAATCGATCCTACTGTTGTGGATCTATGGAGGGTTGATGGCCCAGTGTCTATCAAATTTTGTTGATTGGTACCACATGCATGAGTCTTGTTGCATTTGCATTTATGTGACATTTTGGTGTAATTTATAATGTTGTGGCCTTTGATGTTCCTTGGTGGTTCTAATGATGTTAGACATGAAAATGATGCCATTTTATATATTGATTATTATGAATCGTTTTACTCACCCTGCCTGTTTGAATGTTTCCTCCACGTGGGTAATGTGCAGATGACCAGGTTTAGCCGTGAATGCCATCGAGGACTTTTGAAGTTTTTGGGTCGTTGGCCATTGTGGTTGACTTAGAGGGTCTTGCACTGATAGTGTAACACCGGGTTTGGGTTTTTGAGTCAAACTATATTTTATTGAGTTTTTGTTATGTTGATTTCCTTGTGGTACAAGGAAAACTTTGGATTTTCCTTTTTGAGTTCCACTGCCATTTGAGCATTTTTGAGTAATTTTGAGAAAACCCGTTGCTTATGGAGCATTAACCTTGATTTGAATTTATTGAGAAATGTACGTCCTTTTATGATGATTTTATTGCGTTCAATATTTTACTCTGATAAATTCGATTATTTTGCCATAATATTCATGGGGTAGAAAAAGGTTTTACATTAGTGGTATCAAAGCAGGTCGGTCCGTCCGGCCAATTTATTTTATGTTGTTAATCCCTTGTCACTCAATAGTGTGGTTCACTATTGGATGAATTTTTTTCTTTTGACCCTGTTGATGGTTAGAAATGGCTGGACGGAATTATCGTGTTATTGCTGATGCACTGGAATCGCTTGCCCAAGTGATGGCCCAGAATGATGGACCTCCAGATGAGTTTCGTGCTTTGGGGAAGTTCCAGAGGCATAATCCACCAACTTTTGTGGACACTCATGATACTGATGGTGCGCAGAAGTGGCTGAAAGTGATTGAGAAGATTTTTCGGGTTATGGCATGCACTGATGCTCAGCAGGTGCAGTTTGGTACGCATATGCTAGCAGAGGAAGCTGAGGACTAGTGGGATAACACTTGTCAGAGATTGGGAGGTGTTGGCATTGCAATAACTTGGATTGTGTTTAAGGAAGAATTTTTGAGGAAGTATTTTCCTGAAGATGTTCGGGGCAAGAAAGAGGTGGAATTCCTTGAGCTGAAGCAAGGGAATATGACTGTGGCTGAGTATGCAGCAAAGTTTGAGGCTTTAGTAAAGTTTTGTCTGCATTACAATCATGATGATGCAGAAATGTCGAAGTGTCTCAAGTACGAGAATGGATTGAGACCAGAGATTAAACAGGGAATTGGGTACCAGTAGATTCGTCGGTTTACGGAACTGGTTGACAAGAGTAGAATTTATGATGAGGATAGCTGAGCTCGATCTACTCACTATAAGCAGCTGAGTGAGAGGAAAGAGAAAGAACAATATAGAGGGAAACCGTATGTTACTTCTGATGGTAAAGGGAAGAAGAAGGCTTCAGATGGGAAAAAGTCAAGTGGGTGAGCAGCTACTGCTCCAAGCAAGTGTTATAAGTATGGCGAGCAATGTCACCGTGCTGAGGTTTGTAAAATGCTGAGATGTCATCGTTGTGGCAAGAGAGGTCATAGAGTTACTGACTAAAAAGATGAAGCTCCAACTTGCTTCAACTATGGAGAGAAAGGTCATATCAGTACCCAGTGCCAGCAGCCAAAGAAGACCGCTACTACTGCTCAGACGAACGACAGAGTGTTTGCTTTGAGCGGTGCAGAAGAACCCAAGATGAATAACTTGATCAGAGGTATTTGTTTTATTAATGATGTTAAATTGATTGCTATGATTGATACTGGTGCTACCCATTTGTTTATTTTGGTTGAATGTGCTGCGAGATTGAATTTGAAATTATCTTTTATGGTTGGGAGTATGGTTATCGATACCCCGACTAATGGTTATGTGACTACTGCATTAGTCTGTTTGAGCTGCCCTTTGACTATTTATGATAAGAATTTTGTGATGGACTTGGTCTTTCTACCCTTGCATCGAATTGATGTTATTCTTGGAATGAACTGGTTGGAGTTCAACTATGTTCATGTCGATTGCTACAGCAAGACTGTGAGGTTCCCAGAGTTTGGTGATTGTGGAGAGCTGATGTTTGTATCTGCTAATTAAGTAGAAGAACTCTTAATAGATGAGATTCAGATGTTTGCATTGTTTGCATCACTTTAAGTTGATTATGAAGCAGTGATCGTGGAGCTACCAGTTGTTCGGGAATTTCCAGAAGTGTTTCCAGACGACGTGAGTGACTTACCTCCTGAGCGTAAGGTAGAGTTTACTGTTGATGTGATATCGGGCACTAGTCCTATGTCGATGGCTCCTTATCGGATGTCTGCATCTGAGTTGGGGGAATTGAAGAAACAATTGGAAGATTTTCTTGAGAAGAAGTTTATTCGACCGAGTGTTTCTTCGTGGAGTGCTCCTATGTTGTTGGTGAGGAAGAAAGATGGTAGCATGAGATTGTGTGTGGATTATCGACAATTGAATAAAGTAATGATAAAGAATAAGTATCCACTTCCGAGGATTGATGATCTGATGGATCAATTGGTGGGCACTTGTGTGTTTAGTAAGAATGATTTGAGGTCTGGTTATCATCAGATTCACGTTAAGCCTGATGATATTCCAAAGACAACATTCAAGATAAGGTATGGTCATTACGAATATACAGTGATGTCGTTTGGTGTATCTAATACACCTGGTGTATTCATGGAGTATATAAATAGGATTTTTCATCCTTATTTGATCAATTTGTGGTAGTATTCATCGACAATATCTTGATATATTCGAAGTCCGAGGAAGAATATGCACAACATCTAAGAGTTGTATTGCAGGTTTTGAGGGACAAGAAGTTTTATGCCAAGTTGTCCAAGTGTGAGTTTTGGTTGAAGGAAGTGAGTTTCCTTGGCCATGTGATTTGTAGTGGAGGGATTGCTTTTGATCCGTCCAAAGTTGATGATGTGTTGCAGTGGGACACTCCAAAGTCTGCTACTGAGATTCGAAGTTTCCTTGGGTTGGCTGGTTATTATCGTAGGTTTATAGAAGGCTTTGAAAAGTTGGCACTGCCATTGACTCAGTTGACTCGAAAGGGTCAAGCTTATGTGTGGGATGTTTCATGTGAGAAGAGTTTTGTATAACTCAAGAAAAGGTTGACAAGTGCTTCAGTGTTGATCTTGCCAAATTCGAGTGAGTCTTTTGTAGTGTATTGTGATGCATCAAAGATGGGTCTTGGTGGTGTACTGATGCAGAATGGTTAGGTCGTTGCTTATGCTTACAGACAACTGAAGGTTCATGAAAGGAATTATCCTACACATGACTTAGAGTTGGCCGCAGTGGTGTTTGTGTTGAAAGTTTGAAGACATTATCTTTTTGGGTCCAGGTTCAAAGTGTTCAGTGATCACAAGAGCTTGAAGTATTTGTTTGATCATAAAGAGTTGAATATGAGGCAGAGGATATGGATTGAACTTCTGAAGGATTCTGATTTTGAATTGAGTTACCACCCTAGTAAGGCTAATGTTGTAGCTGATGCATTAACTAGGAAGTCCTTGCATATGTCGATGCTTATGGTTCAAGAGTTAGGACTGATTGAACAATTCAGTGATATGAGTCTAGTGTTTGAAGAGACTCCTAATAGTGTGAAGTTGGGTATGCTAAAGTTGACTAGTGGTATTCTCCAAGAAATCATAGCAGGTAAAAAATCTGATTTGAGTTTAGTGGATCGTCTCACGTTAATCAACCAAGGTAACGGGGGTGATTTTCGAGTCGATGAGAATGATGTGCTGAGGTTCAGAGATAGAGTGTGTATTCCAGATGTGCCAGAAATTAAGAAGAGTATTCTTGAGGAAGGTCACAGAAGTGGGTTAAGTATTCATCCGGGTGCCACAAAGATGTACCAAGACTTGAAGAAATTGTTTTGGTGGCCAGGGATGAAGAAAGAAATTTCAGAGTTTGTGTATACTTGTTTGACTTGTCAGAAGTCGAAGATTGAACATCAAAGACCGTTGGATCTGATGCAACCATTGAATATTCTTGAGTGGAAATGGGATAGCATTTCTATGTATTTTGTGACAGGTCTACCGAAGACTTTGAAGGGATAAGATTCAATTTGGGTGATTGTCGATAGATTGACCAAATCAGCTCATTTTATACCGATAAGGATCAATTATTTGTTATAAAAGCTGGCCAAAGTGTATATTGATGAGATTGTGAAACTACATGGTATTCCTTCAAGTATTGTGTCTGATAGATATTTGAGATTTACATCGAGGTTCTGGGAGAGCTTGCAAACAACGTTGGATACTAAGCTGAGGTTGAGTTCTGCCTATCATCTGCAGACGCATGGACAAACAGAGAGAACTATCCAGTCTTTAGAGGATTTGCTAAAAGCTTGTGTGTTGGATCAAGGTGGATCATGGGATAGTCATTTGCCGTTGATTGAGTTTACATACAACAACAATTACCATTCTAGTATCGGAATGGCACCATATGAGGCATTGTATGGTAGGAGATGTAGGACTACTTTGTGTTGGTATAAATAAGGCAAGAGTGTTGTACTTGGACCTGAGATTGTTCACCAGACGACTGAAAAGATCAAGAGGATCCAAGAAAAGATGAAAGTTTCGCATAGTCGTCAGAAGAGTTACCATGATAAGAGAAGGAAAGCACTTGAGTTCCATGTAGGAGATCACGTGTTTTTGAGAGTTACGCCGGTAATTGGTGTTGGCTGAGCTTTTAAGTCTCTAAAGCTCACACCATGTTTTGTTGGTCCGTATCAAATTTCACAGAGGGTGGGAGAAGTGGCATATAATATTGCTTTACCGTCGTCGCTTGTGAATTTGCATGATGTGTTTCATGTGTCTCAGTTAAGGAAGTACATTCCAGATCCGTCACATGTGATTCAGATGGATGATGTACAAGTGAGAGATGATTTGACTATTGAGGCATTGCCAGTTCTGATTGATGAACAAGAAGTGAAGCATCTGCGAGGTAAATAGATTTCCTTGGTAAAGGTAGTTTGGGAAGGACCAGCTGGAGGGAGTATGACGTGGGAGAGTGAGGATCAGATGAGGGAGTCGTATCCGACTCTGTTTCCTTGAGGTAATTTTCGAGGAAAAAAATTCTTTTAAGGGGGGAAGAGTTGTAACACCCCAAATTCTTGGAATAATTATTTAATTTATTTAAATATGAATATTCACATTTTTGGTGATTTTCGGTGCTTGGTGTGAATATTGGGAATTATGGATTTTGAGTTATTTATTTAAATAATAGTATATAATATGGATATATTGGTATTATTATTAATTTAAATAAATATAAGTGAATTAAGGGCAAAGTGGACATTTGAGGAGGAGTTAGTGAGGAGTTAGTTAGGTTTAACAAAAAGGAATTTTGAGGGAATTAGGATTCATTCTTGTTAGACCATGAAAAGGGAAGAAATAGAGGCTAGAGCTCTGAGGAAGAGGATTGAGGCAAAAGCTTCGAAAGTTTTCCAAGAATCAAGGAGAAAGCCTTAGAGTCGGCAATTAAGGTATGGGGAGTATTGCCTTCATTATTTTCAATATGTGATTCAATGTGTTTAAAGCTGATTTAAGGGTTTAGGGATTTTTTAATATTGAATTGTTGTTTCCTTTCTGATGGTGGGTTCAATGAGTTTGAGGGATTTGAACTAATGGTCTGATAGGTTTGAGGTTGATTTGGGTTAGAGGGAAATTAGGCCTTCGTGGCCAAAATCTGTTGTTGAGGTTTTAACCGTATAGAGATTTGAACTGATGGTCTGATAGGGTTGAGACTGATTTGAGAGTAAACGGAATTAGGTCTTCGTGGCCAAAATCTGTTGTTGAGATTGTTTAACCCTGTAGGATAAGTGATTTGTGAGACCTTTAATGACTGTGGCGTAGTTGTAAGGATTTATGGGAATTGGAGGCGTAAATATGATACGGGATTGGCCTAATAAGTCGTAGATTTTGTGTCTTTATTGTCGTAATACCTTAGGAATTATTTAGGGATGTTTTTAGGGCATTGGGGAAGGAAATCTTAGAGGTTTTTAGTCTGGATTTGGTGCTGGTGCATAACAGCGATTTGCTATAATCGCGAGTTCGCACAGCGAAGAATGCTTCTCACAGCGAACATTCGCCCCAGACTCGCACTACGAACTTGCTAGCGAACGTAGCAGAGTTTCACAAATTATGTTCTGGTTCAGTGATGTCTTGATGTTTTTATGTTGTGATTTCTTTGATGAATTACCTCGCGTACGACTGTGATTCCTATAAGATTAATACATGATTGTATGATGAATTCCCATGAGTAATTGTGATAATTTATGATGTTGGTTCCATGAGCTTTTGATGATTAAATAATGACATGATTATTATGATGATTTTGATGAATGATGATGCACCTAATGAGTTTATTATGAGGATTGATGTTGACGTGTGCATTATGCATTCACAGGCATCCGAACTTCGGTTCAGGACCTTGATTCTTTTGGCTTCAGTCCCATTGTGCGGAGGTGAGGTATTTTGTTGTGCTCTGGTTCTCGTGTAGAATTGATCCTACTGTTGTGGATCTATGGAGGGTTGATGGCCCAGTGTCCATCGAATTTTGTTGATTGGTACCACATGCATGAGTCTTGTTGCATTTGCATTTATGTGACGTTTTGGTGTAATTTATAATGTTGTGGCCTTTGATGTTCCTTGATGATTCTAATGATGTTAGATATAAAAATGACGCCATTTTATATATTGATTATTATGAATCGTTTTACTCACCCTTCCTGTTTGAATGTTACCTCCACGTGGGTAACGTGCAGATGACCAGGTTTAGCCGTGGATGCCGTCGAGGACTTTTGAAGTTTTTGGGTCATTGGTGATTGTGGTTGACTTAGAGGGTCTTGCTCTAATAGTGTAACATCGGGTTGGGATCTTTGAGTCAAACTATATTTTATTGAGTTTTTGTTATGTTTATTTTCCTTGCGGTACAAGGAAAACTTTGGATTTTCCTTTTTGAGTTCCGCTGCCATTTAAGCACTTTTGAGTAATTTTGAGAAAACCCGTTGCTTACGGAGCATTGACCTTGATTTGAATTTATTGAGAAATGTGCGCCCTTTTATGATGATTTTATTGTGTTCAATATTTTACTCTGATAAATTATATTATTTTGCCATAATATTCGTGGGTAGAAAAGGGTGTTACATACGACATAATAAGTACTCAAATGGATCTCCATATTTAGGAGACTCAAGGTGTTAAAACAATACCAATTTTGCAAAGTTTTCCTTAGTCTCCACAATTCAACCTCAATTTCATTTATAGCTTCATACTTTCTAATCATGCAATGAATTTCAAAGACAAATTTTTTGGTATGGCTCAAAAAGTGGGAGAGTAAATGAACAACAGAAACCACACATAAAGACTCGACAACACATGTATTAAATTGACAAACAACTATTAAAATAGAAACAGAAAAAATCCTAATAATATGAAATAAACTAAAAAATGATAAATCTAACTAGAAAGCGATAAAAGAAAAACAATGAAGTTCCTCCCCCACACTTAAACCAAACACTGTCCTTAATATTTTGATGAAAGTGAGAAAGGAATAAAGAACTTGTATAGAGAGCTCAATGATGGCCACGACCTCAGCCTCATCCATATCAACCACGACCATAGTAAGAAGGAGGTGTCACTTCCATACCATGCATATACTATAACAGGTCATCCATCCCCATCCGCAATCATGTCATCTATTCTATCATATCTGTAATGTTATGCTTGGCCCATCCTATGTAATCATGATGGTATGCATGTATCTACAGGATGTATGCCATCATGTTGACCTTCTATTTCTGCATATCTCTGATCATTTGGTCGCGTTCGACATCTATATCATTACGGTGTCATAGCTTGCAAAGGACATCATATAGTATGGTTCGTATACCAACATAGTCATACTCATTATGGGACAAATGTCCGGAAGAGGTACCTGCAAAATGGTCAATAGAAGATGGTGCAGTATGTGCAGGTGAAACAGGAATATGGGGGGAATGATATGGTCGTGGAACATGTGCAAGAGAGCCTCTCTCTCTGATCAAACTCATCATCAGTAGCACCCTCAGCAATGACATTCTCATGAATGTCCATGGGCTCCAATTCAACCTCAGGCTCGGCACGTAATTCATAGGCCCAATTGGCCTCAATACGCACATCAGTGCAGTTTGAGCAAGGTAAAAAAACGCCATCAATGGCGAGGTTGTGGACCATCAAAAAATATTCCCCATCTGGCCTGGCCCTAACAAATCGCATGTTTCTACAGGCGCAGAGATCAAGGAAACAAGGTGGTAAAGGGTCAAGGGTAGCAAGCTTTGTATCGAGTCCCAAAGCACGAGCAATGAAGGTAATCACTCCTCCAAAGGAAATGGACCCCTTTTTAGTGGTGTAAACCGCATGCATATGAGCTATCATGAATGGGGCCGAATTAATCGGTGTCTGTGCCAAAACATCATGCAAGTAAAACATCTCTTTAGCATTAGTCTTATTTGTATTATCCCGACCAAAAATGGTGTCTACCAATATTTGGCGAAAATAGCATATGGCTGGGTTATGAATCTGAGATGCTACATTACCCTCAAAACTATTAGTTGCAAACCCCGTCAACTGTTTCCAAAAATCTCCAACAATGTGAACCCAATCGGTTCTAATGGTGTTTCATAGACAACACCTTCTCCATAAGGGAAGTTTATCATTTCAGCAAGGTTGTTAGTGCTATACTCATACTCCCTATTAAACATTCTAAACTTAACAGTCTCGGAAGTGCGAACAGTTGTTAGAACACAAATTGGTTCTTAATAATTACTCTTTGTTTTGATGATAACTGTTAGGAAATTTATATTTAAGAATTATATACTCTAAAATTTGTTTGAGAGTTTTACTGCAGATTGAAATTATATTAACTCTCTAGAAGCAAATCTGCCTTGAATACAAGAAGCTATTCTGACTCTGAAGCGCCAGATGCATCGTACAGAAGAATCTGTTTGCTCCTTACAGAAGATCCTGAGCGTAGTCTCCAGAAGGATCTGAAGCAAGAAGCTCCAGAACATTCTGAGTCAGAAGCATCTGAAGATAGTCAGAAGCATCTGAAGATAATCAGAAGCATCTGAAGCTGAAGCATCAGAAGTATAGAAAAATATTGATTGAAGAGTTTCTCAAAGCATTAGTCTACAGAAGTTTCTGAAAGTACCTACGCTGTCAAGTACTGAAGTTCTGTGTCAAAATGCTCTGATGATCAACACGCTAGAAGCACACTCGCTGCAGAAGACTCTGATACAGCATAGTTCTGAATCTCATTAGAAGACTCTGATCCATTCAGACTCTGAAGAACTTGCTGAAACTGAAAAAGTATTTTCAAGAATATATTCGTTGGAACTATTCAACGTCTCTTTCCTTATTTGTGCTAGACACACTTACACAGACAAAAAGGATTTTTCTGTGCCATCTATTTCAAGGAAAGGTCAGTTGATGTGAAGACAAAAAGGCTCAGACCTTTTGGACTCTCTTTTCAACGTTCAGCTTGCATGATTCAGCTGCCTATAAAAGGAGATCTTCACTTCATTCTTCAGTGCTACACACTTGCTGAAAAGAAATCATAATATTCTATAAGCTCTCATTCTTATTCTTCATAGAATCTCATTGTACTTAAACTTAAGAGAAAAATCACTGTTGTGATTAAAGCTTTATAGAAGCATTAAAAACTCTTGTATTTAATTTACATTGATTGTAAAGGATATTCCTTAAGAGGATTCTGTTAGAATCAGTAGCTCTTGAGAAGACTAAGAACTGTTGTTCTTAGGTGATACTATTGTAATCAGTTTGATTTAATAGTGGATTAAGTCCTTGTTGAGAAAGGCAAATCACTCTGGAAGGGTGGACTGGAGTAGTTGTTAAACGAACCAGGATAAAAATAATTGTGTGATTATTTTTAAGTCTTAATTTTCCATACTTATTCAATCCCCCCCTTTCTAAGTATTATCTCACCTTCAGTTGGCATCAGAGCTCCGGTTCTGAGTGTGCTATCACTTAACAGTGTCAGTAAAGATCCAGAGAGATATACTTTGATAAATATATTTATTTGTTATCATGGCTGATAATTCAATGTCAAATATTAACAATAAATATGAAGAGAGGGATAGGATCAGCACCAAACCTCCAATGTTTGATGGAGAAAAATTTGATTACTGGAAAGACAGAATTGAGAGTTTTTTCCTAGGATATGATGCTGATCTATGGGATCTTGTCATAGATGGATATGTACATCCCACAGATGGAGATGGCAAAAAGATTGACAAAAAATCTATGACAGATTCTCAGAAGAAAGACTTCAGAAATCACCATAAAGCCAGAACCATATTACTGAATGCTATTTCACATACAGAGTATGAGAAAATCACAAACAGGGAGACAGCTTTTGATATGTTTGAATCCCTTAAAATGACCCATGAGGGAAATTCTCAAGTTAAGGAGACAAAAGCTCTGGCTCTGATCCAGAAGTATGAGGCTTTCAAAATAGAAGACTCTGAATCTGTTGAAGCCATGTTCTCCAGATTCCAGATACTCACTGCTGGGCTGAAAGTTCTGGACAAGGGATATTCCACGTCAGATCATGTAAAGAAAATCATCAGAAGTCTGCCCATCAGATGGAGACCAATGGTGACTGCCCTGAAGATGGCCAAAGATCTGAACAAGATCTCTCTAGAAGAACTCATCAGCTCACTGAGGAGCCATGAGATTGAGCTTGAGGAAGATGAACCTCAGAAGAAAGATAAAGGTAAATCTGTAGCATTAAAATCTAACAAAACTGCTAAAGCTTTGCAGGTCATTCAAGAAAGCTCTGAAGAGTCTTCTTCTGAAGAAGAAGATGAGTTATCCATGCTGTCGAGAAGGATTAACAAACTCTGGAAGCACAAGGGAAAGAAGTTTAACAACTTCAGAAGATCTGACAACAGAAAGGAATCTTCTAGTCACAGAAGATCTGCCAAGAAAGAAGTGGTGTGCTATGAGTGCAAAGAACCTGGGCACTACAAAAATGACTGCCCCAAACTTCTGAAAGAAAAACCTAAGAAGAAGTTCAACAAAAAGAAGAAGGTTCTGATGGCAACATGGGATGACTCAGATGAGTGTGAATCATCTTCTAAATCAGAAGAAGAATGTGCAAACGTTGCACTGATGGCCAGGACAGAAGATCAAGAGGAAGGTACCTCAGGATATGAATCAGAATCTGAATCTGATGATGATGCAGAAGAGGTAATGGCTAAACTTACCAAAGAAGAACTCATTAAAGTTGTAACAGAAGTTCTTAAAAGTTATAACAACATCAAACTCAAATACAAGAAGCTGAAAAGCAATCTTGAATCTGAGATTGATCTTCTGAAAACAGAACTTGTTGAGCAGAAAGAACTAAATTTAAAAATAAAAAATGACTTTGATAGAACTCAACAAGAATCTGAATCTGAGACTAAGTCTTGTGAAAATATTTTAGAAAAATATGACTCTAGTTTTCAGAGATTTCTCACTAAGAGCATAGACAGAAGCAAGATGGCTTCCATGATCTATGGTGTTAATGGAAACAACAGAAGAGGCATTGGATATGAGTCTTCATCTGGAAGCAATCCAAAACCTGTTGACAAACTTTTCATCAGGAAGACACCTCTATATTCTCAATTCAAATTTGGTCACTTGAATGACATTAAACACACAAGCTCTGAGAAGAGTACTTATGTGTTTAAACCTAAGGCAAGTCAGAATAAACATTATGTTACAAAACAGAAGTTTAGACAAACCTACAAACCAACTAACCCCAAAGGACCCAAGAAGATCTGGGTACCTAAAAACAAAATAATTCCTGTTGCAGATGTTCTTAGCAGCAAGGTCAGGACACCAATCATGGTACCTGGACTCTGGATGCTCACGACACATGACAGGAGAAAAGTCTATGTTCCAAAGCCTGGAACTTAGATCTGGAGGGGACGTGAAGTTTGGAGGGAACCAGAAGGGCAAGATCATTGGATCTGGCACAATTGGAAATGGTAAACTTCCCTCCATTACTAATGTTTTACTTGTTGAAGGGTTAAAACATAACTTATTGTCCATAAGTCAATTAAGTGACAATGGTTATGATATAACTTTTAATAAAAAATGTTGTAAAGCTATTAGTCAGAAGGATGGCTCTATCCTATTTAGTGGTAAGAGGAAAAACAACATTTATAAAATAAATATTTCAGAACTTAAAGTTCAAAATGTTAAATGCCTCTTGTCTGTGAATGAAGAGCAATGGGTCTGGCACAGAAGATTGGGCCATATTAATATGAGACGTATATCTCAGATTAATAAACTTAATCTTTTCAGAGAACTCCCTAATCTGAAGTTCACTTCAGATGCTCTTTGTGAAGCATGTCAGAAAGGGAAGTTTTCAAAAACATCTTTCAAGTCAAAAAATGTTGTTTCTACCTCTAAACCATTAGAACTACTTCATATTGATCTGTTTGGACCAGTGAAAACTGCATCCATCAGAGGCAAGAAGTATGGATTGGTCATTGTTGATGACTTTAGCAGATGGACATAGTAAAGTTCTTAAAACACAAGGATGAGTCACATTCTGTGTTCTTTGACTTCTGCAAGCAAGTCCAGAATGAAAAGAATTTCAAAATTATAAAAGTCAGAAGTGATCATGGTGGTGAATTTGAAAATAAATACTTTGAAAAATATTTTTCTGAAAATGGCATTGCTCATGATTTTTCCTGTCCTAGAACTCCACAACAGAATGGGGTTGTAGAGAGGAAAAACAGAACTTTGCAAGAAATGGCCAGAACCATGATCAATGAGACAAATTTGGCAAAACATTTTTGGGCAGAAGCAATCAATACAGCATGCTACATTCAGAACAGAGTTTCTGTTAGACCTCTTCTGAAGAAGACTCCTTATGAATTGTGGAAGAACAAAAAGCTCAACATTTCTTATTTTCATCCTTTTGGATGTATCTGTTATATGTTAAACACTAAAGAAAATCTGGGCAAGTTTGATTCCAAAGCACAGAAGTGTTTCATGCTTGGATATTCTGAACGCTCTAAAGGCTACAGAGTATACAACACTGAGACACAGATTGTGGAAGAATCCATTCATGTCAAATTTGATGACAAGCTTGGCTCTGAAAAGCCAAAGCAGGTTGATAACTCTGCAGATAGGGAAGTAGTCTTTATTGACTCTGAAGTTCCAGAAGCAGACAAACTTCAAGTGAAGGAACCAGAAACAACTCCAGATGCTACTCCCTTAACTTCTCAGATGAATAATCTAAAAATTTCTGAAGAGTCAACTATCAGAGGATCATCATCCAGAATTAAAGCTTCTCATCCAGAGGATGTCATTATTGGAAAGAAGGATGATCCCATCAGAACAAGATCTTTTCTTAGATCATCTGAAGCGTCACTATTTGGACTAGTGTCAGAAATTGAACCATCTTCTGTAGAAGAAGCTCTGCAAGACAATGATTGGATTATTGCCATGCAAGAAGAGCTTAACCAATTCAGCAGAAATGATGTATGGGATCTAGTTCAAAGACCTCAAGGATTTAATATTATTGGTACAAAATGGGTCTTCATAAATAAACTGAATGAAAAAGGAGAAGTTGAGAGGAATAAGGCAAGGTTGGTTGCTCAAGGATACAGTCAGCAAGAAGGTATTGATTACACTGAGACATATGCTCCAGTGGCAAGGTTAGAATCTATACGCCTTCTTATTTCCTTTGCTGCACAGAATAACATCACTCTGTATCAGATGGATGTTAAAAGTGCCTTTCTTAATGGTATTATAGAAGAAGAAGTTTATGTCCACCAACCTCCTGGTTTTGAAAATGAAAATTTTCCAGATCATGTTTTCAAATTAAAGAAATCTCTATATGGATTAAAACAAGCTCCCAGAGCTTGGTATGAGAGATTGAGTAATTTTCTTCTGGAGAAGAATTTTATCAGAGGCAAAGTGGATACAACTCTATTCTGTAAAACTATAAAGAAAGATCTTCTAATCTGTCAAATTTATGTAGATGATATTATTTTTGGATCAACAAATATTATGCTTGGAAAGGAATTTGCTACATGTATGCAGGCAAAATTTGAAATGAGCATGATGGGAGAACTCAGATTCTTTTTAGGAATCCAAGTTAATCAAACTCCAGAATGCACCTACATACATCAGACAAAGTATGTTAAAGAACTTCTGAAGAAATTCAACATGTCTGACAGCAAGGTGGCAAAGACTCCAATGCATCCTACTAGCTCACTTGGGAAAGAAGAGGTAAGTAAGAAAGTAGACCAGAAGCTCTACAGAGGTATGATTGGCTCTTTTCTTTATCTTACTGCTTCTAGACCTGGCATATTGTTTAGTGTTTGTCTGTGTGCTAGATTCTAATCAGATCCTAGAGAATCACACTTGACAGCTGTCAAGAGGATTCTAAGGTATCTGAAAGGTACTTCTAATGTGGGTTTGTGTTACAGAAAATCTGATGATTTCAAATTAGTTGGATTCTGTGATGCTGACTATGCTGGAGACAGAGTGGAAAGAAAAAGTACTTCTGGAAGTTGTCAATTTCTAGGAAGAAATCTAATCTCCTGGTACAGCAAGAAGCAACCCACAATTGCACTTTCAACCACAGAGGCTGAATACATTGCTGCTGCTGGATGTAGCACGCAAATGCTCTGGATGAAAAGTCAACTAGAAGATTATCAAATTTTTGAGAGTAACATTTCTATCTTTTGTGATAATACTTCTGCTATATGTTTCTCCAAGAATCCCATTTTACATTCTAAGGCAAAACATATAGAAATTAAGCATCATTTCATCAGAGACTATGTTCAGAAGGGAATCATAAATTTAGCCTTTGTTGATACAGATCATCAATGGGCAGATATTTTTACAAAACCCCTTGTTGAAGATAGATTCAATTTTATTCTGAAAAATATTGGTATGGATTTTTGTCCAGAATGATATTTATCAGAAGCAAATTGTTCCAGATGCAAAAATGCTTAATTCATCAGAAGTATTTCTTCTGCTTATTTACTCTATTCTGATTAATATTTCTGATGTGATAATCTGAACTAATCATCTTTAGAAGATCTGAACGTTGGCTAACGTTTCATTTCTTGAGAGAATTCAGAACAACATGCAAGCTAACACGTGTCCCACAAAATCTGAAGAGGTGGCGTGTGCACAACTGAAAAGACGTTTGAGGTGAAATTTGAATAGTAAATATCTTGGTTTTCCCCCCAAAACTTGTCAGAAGCATTTATTATTTGAAATAATTTTATTCTCTTCATTTAATGCTGCTCAAACGTGCGTTCCTTCTGTCTTTTGGTGTGCCTATGTAATTAGTATAAATACTTGTTATGTATTCACTTTCACACTTTTCACTCTCAGAATTTACATGCGTTTTCATCTATTGTTCTCTCTGCATAAAAACTCAAAACCTAAGTGTGTTAAAAAGCAATCTTCAATGGCGTCTTCTTCATCAACAACTGCACAGTTTCAATCCACAATGGCTGCTGTGACTTCAGATAACCTAGGTGCTGTTCCATATACTCCTCCAAAGAGAACTCTTCTCACACCTGTTGATAAATTAGAAGTGTTGTGTGAATCCATGGTTGAATTTGATTCTCTGGCTGACAATGGGTTTGATTTTCGCTCCATTGTTAGAGCTCAAGGTTGGGTGAAATACTTTGATAGATTGTTTGGACCAGTTTACCCTCTACTTGTTAAGGAATTCTGGATTCATGCATCTGTGTATCCAAAGTTTATTTTATCATCTGTGTTGGGAAAGGAGATCATCATCACAGAGGATCTAATTAGAAGACTGATTGGTTATGAAGAAACAGATGGTGTTTCACACTTGCCAGCTGGGCGTGTGGATATGGATGAAGTTTATGAGGAAGTTATGACTGCTGGACAAGCCTCCAACAGATTCAAAGATCTGAAGCCTGATTACAAGATCTGGGCCAAGATCTTCATGGGATGCATACATCACAGAAAGTCAACAAATTCCCCAGATTATGTCAACAATGAACAGATCTATTTTATGTACTGCCTTAGTCAGAGCAATAAGGTAGATCTTTCTTATATTTTGTTCATGCATCTGTGGAATCACATCAATGCATCTAGAGAATCTGTAAAAGAAAAAGGCCAGAAGATCAGGACTTGGATACCTTTTGGAAGGTTGCTCTCAGATCTTCTCACTGAAAATGGTTTAGTGGCTGCTCTGTATGATGCTGGTGTTACAGAGGAACTAGAGTTCATTATGGGAAAGCCTCTGAACGCTAAAAGCCTTCTGAGACTCAAGATTGTAGATGAACTTACTACTGCTCCAAAGAGGTTAAATATGTCTGATCTGAATAAGAGGATTCCAGTATCTGACTTTCCTCTATTCTTTGCTGAAGAACCTAGACACATTGTTCTGATGTATATAGAGGAATGCAAAAAGGAAGGAGTGCCTGTTCCAGCAAATGTGTTTCAACTTGTCAAGCAACCACTGCCAGATGCAGGAGAAGAAGAAGAAGAAGTTCCACTTCAGAGAATAAGATCTCAGCCTGCAGCAAAATCTGAACCTGTCCAGAAGAAGGCTAAGATTGCTGAGAAACCCAAGGATCTGTTAAAGAGAAAGGATTCAGGAGAAGCTGCCTCTGCATCTGCTAAGAGGATTAAACTCAAAGGTACAAAGACTTCTGCTATTTCTAAAAATGTTGTTATTAATGATTCATCTATTAAGTCTGTTCCCAAACCCCCTGTCACTCAAACAACATCTGTTGCTGCCCCTTGTTCTGTCTCACCTCAGAAACAAACCACTGCCTCTGTATCAAAACCACCTCAACCCAAAATACACATCAAACACTTCACTCCATGTCCATCACCAGCTGTTCCACAACCATCAGTTCCACAACCAACAGAACCACAACAAACAGAACCACAACCATCAGAACTACAACAGACTTCTGATAAACAAAACTCTGCTCCACCACACACAGAAAATCAACCAAAAACTTCTGATCATCCAGAAAAACAAACCACAGAAGATCAACCAGAAAAAGACTCTGTCATACCACCATCAAATACTCCATCTTTTGAACCTGTTGCACCTGTTACTTCTGAACCCACAAAAGTAACTTCTGCTCCGGTTTCATCTGAACCACCTTCTCAACAATCTGATATTCCTTCAGAACCATCTCATATCCCTGAGACAGAAGTTCTTGACATCACTCCATTAAAAACAGTGTTTCAAGTTTCTTCTACCTCTTGTACACCTGAAACATCCTCCAATTCATCTGAATCAGAAATTCATCCTGATTTTCTCATTAATCCATCTGACAAATACCCTGTACATGAACCTGAACCTGAATCAACTTTACCTGCTAAAACTACCATTCCAGACCCCATGCCTCCACCTGCACCTTCATCTGAGATGATTGTTCCCACTTCCAATCCATCATCATCTGGAATATCTTGTGCCCAAGTGTCTTCTCTTTATCATAATTTATCTTATGGTTTCAAACTAAAAGATTTTTATGATAGAGTTGAGCCTTCTGAACCTTTGGAACCTCTGAAACCAAAACTCAGACAGGCCCTTCCATCTGTAATCCTTTCATATATTCAATCTATGAACAATGAAGGATCATTAGCCACCATATCTGCTACATCTGGTAAAGCTGCTGTTTCAGCTCTGCATCCTGCATCTGATAACACAGTTGCATCTGATAAACCATCAAACTCTGCTTTCGTACCATACTCCAATGCATCCTTTGATGTTGTTTACCCACGCACAAGATCTCAACCAACTCTGCTTAATGCATTAAACAGATCTTTACCTCAAAAACCAGAAATTCCATTCATTCCATATGTTCCCCCTCCTCTGATTTCTATCTCAAAATCACTGATACCACCAACTCCCAAACCTAAACAGATGACTCTGGAAACCTTGCTTAAACCACCACCCAGACTTAATATTGATCATTTATTTCAAACGTTTTTGCAAGAAATACAGCTGTCTTTAGGTACTGTTCAGAAACGATGTTCTGAAACTATGGATGCAAATGAGACTGACATCATCTGGAATAGGTTTATCAAGAGATTCAACACTGTAGCTTCTAATCTGAAGAACATCTGTTCTGATGATGCAAAGCTCAGAGCTGAAAGAACTCAATTCTGGATTGTAAACAAGACTGAACCTCTGCTTTGTTTGGATGCTCCTCCTCCTCCCCCTCCACCAGAACCAACTGCCAATGCATTGACTATGACTCTGGTAGAACCCTCTTCAGGATCTCTAGAACCTATGGCAATTGACTCTGTTCAGGATGCAGAACCTCCATTTCCTTCATCAGAGATAAAGAAAGAAAATCCAGATTTTGGAGACAAGATTGCTGCTCTGGAAGCTGGTCAATCTGAAATAAGATCTTGGATGGTGAAGCAAGACAAGAAATCTGAGGACATGTCAGAGTGGATGTCTAAACAAGATGAGAAGACTGAGACAATGACTAAGTGGATGTCAAAGCAAGAGCAATCACAATCTGAGATCACAGACCTATTGAAGATGCTTTTGTCAAAACACTCTTAGATTTTTTTTCTCATATTTGTGCATCTGTTGTTTTGCATCTGAATGTTCTTGTTATATCTTCTGATATTTTCTAATGTACTTTTGCTCTGTTATGATTAAATGAATCAGCTTGTTATTCTCCATTGAATTATCTGCTCTTGTTCCTTTTATTTGTCTTTATTAAAAGTTTTTACTTTTTGCTTATGACAAAAAAGGGGGAGAAAATAAAGATCTGAACTATTTAATATAATTTCACTAGAATGAATCTTCAGACATATCTACTCTTTCTAATATCTAAATTGACTATTTCAGAACATTTGATAAGAACACTCTATAAAAGAATCTCTGAGTTTCTCAGATCATTTATTTTTTATCAAACTCTGAATCTCATATCTGCAAGATAGTCTGATCCTTAATTATTACAAAACAAACAAGATATGACTCTGAAGATTACTCAAGATAAAAAGGGAAGTTTCTATTCCTTTTTCATATTCAACTCAGGGGGAGATTCATCATCTCAGAGGGAGTTATAATTCCTTTTGTTCAATTAAATAAAATTTCTGATACTTTTTGTCATCATCAAAAAGGGGGAGATTGTTAGAACACAGATTGGTTCTTAATAATTACTCTTTGTTTTGATGATAACTGTTAGGAAATTTATATTTAAGAATTCTATACTCTAAAATTTGTTTGAGAGTTTTACTGCAGATTGAAATTATATTAACTCTCTAGAAGCAAATCTGCCTTGAATACAAGAAGCTATTCTGACTCTGAAGTGCCAGATGCATCGTACAGAAGAATCTGTTTGCTCCTTACAGAAGATCCTGAGCGTAGTCTCCAGAAGGATCTGAAGCAAGAAGCTCCAGAACATTCTGAGTCAGAAGCATCTGAAGATAGTTAGAAGCATCTGAAGATAATCAGAAGCATCTGAAGCTGAAGCATCAGAAGTATAGAAAAATATTGATTGAAGAGTTTCTCAAAGCATTAGTCTACAGAAGTTTCTGAAAGTACCTACGCTGCCAAGTACTGAAGTTCTGTGTCAAAATGCTCTGATGATCAACACGCTAGAAGCACACTCGCTGCAGAAGACTCTGATACAGCATAGTTCTGAGTCTCATTATTAGACTCTGATCCAT
This sequence comes from Lathyrus sativus, assembly GCA_963859935.3. Taxonomy (NCBI): domain Eukaryota; kingdom Viridiplantae; phylum Streptophyta; class Magnoliopsida; order Fabales; family Fabaceae; genus Lathyrus; species Lathyrus sativus. The sequence continues at coordinate 373,141,413 of OZ012741.1, forward strand.
TCAGACTCTGAAGAACTTGCTGAAACTGAAGAAGTATTTTCAAGAATATATCCGTTGGAACTATTCAACGTCTCTTTCCTTATTTGTGCTAGACACACTTACACAGACAAAAAGGATTTTTCTGTGCCATCTATTTCAAGGAAAGGTCAGTTGATGTGAAGACAAAAAGGCTCAGACCTTTTGGACTCTCTTTTCAACGTTCAGCTTGCATGATTCAGCTGCCTATAAAAGGAGATCTTCACTTCATTCTTCAGTGCTACACACTTGCTGAAAAGAAATCATAATATTCTATAAGCTCTCATTCTTATTCTTCATAGAATCTCATTGTACTTAAACTTAAGAGAAAAATTACTGTTGTGATTAAAGCTTTATAGAAGCATTAAAAACTCTTGTATTTAATTTACATTGATTGTAAAGGATATTCCTTAAGAGGATTCTGTTAGAATTAGTAGCTCTTGAGAAGACTAAGAATTGTTGTTCTTAGGTGATACTATTGTAATCAGTTTGATTTAATAGTGGATTAAGTCCTTGTTGAGAAAGGCAAATCACTCTGGAAGGGTGGACTGGAGTAGTTGTTAAACGAACCAGGATAAAAATAATTGTGTGATTATTTTTAAGTCTTAATTTTCCATACTTATTCAATCCCCCCCTTTCTAAGTATTATCTCACCTTCAACAGTATCAGGCTGTACCGAGTAAATTCGGGAACTAAGAAATTCTATAATCAACCTAGCATAAGTAGCATCCATACGTGCATAAAAATGTGACAAGCCTAATCTATCAAGGATCCAACTTACACTATCAAACAACCCTAAACTACATAAGAAAGTATCGTCAATGTACCTTGTCGGGATAATTTCTCGGTTCAGTAGAGATTCAAACTTCTTACATTGCTTCTCGCCATCTTTTCCATTCCTAAAGATTACACATTTGAAACCAACATTTCCCTCTTGTGCCATTGTTGAAAACTTGAGGATTTTCAGAGATGAAGTATGGTGTGGAAGAAAGTATATAAGAATGAGAATGGTGAAAGTGGGGATGGTAAAGTTGGTTTAAATAGGAATGGGAGGGGAAGTTAAAAAAGTGAAAGAATATGACAAGTTTTTGGAAAATGGAGAGAATAAATGTAGGTTGGTGAAATAGAGTAATGGTGGAGTAAATGGGGTGGTTAGAAGTTGAGGGGATGAAGTTGGAAAGGCAAAAAGCAGGTCAAAACTAAATTTTTCGTGTCTGGAGCGTGTGGCGACCGACATGGGGTATGTGGCGAATGCCATTATTTGGAAATTTAAATTTATAGGGATTTAATTTTATGGTAAATGCCATGGAATACATGGTGACCGCCATGCTTTCTAGAACATTTTGGCTTGCTTCTTTGGCTCCTGGCTTGCTCATTTGCGCCTCTAAACTCTTTTTGGTCTTACATCATGGTTAGTGATGCATAATTATTGAAAAATATGAAAAATTAATGTTAGAAAATGAGAAAAATTCAAATAAAATGCGTGAAAATGAAAATTCAGTGGCTTGCCTCCCACGCAGCTCTTTTGTTTTACGCCGTTAGCTAGACAAACTTTTAAAACTCATTCCTTGGGTGGCCTAGCAGGTGGATCACTTAGTTTCTAGCTTAGATAGTTCTCTATCATTTCATCATTATGATAGTGTTTGAGCCTCTACCCATTTACTAAAAAATTCCTGGTTGACTTACTCCAAATTTCGACTGCTCAAATTGCATAACTTTTACTACTTCAAATGGTCCCGACTATCGGGAACGAAGTTTTTCTTTGAACAATCTTAGTCTGAAGTTAAAAAGAATTACTAGTTGATCTCGAAGACTGGCCAGAACCTGAAGTGAGCCAGAGACTTTGTTCGTGATGCTGAGTTGCAAGGATGAGGAGGGGGTGTACCTGCAAGGCACTCCGACGCTAAAGTAAGAATCGGGCGAAGAGAAGGCAAGTACAAAAAGTGTATGTCTTTGGGTGATCTGGAATGAATTAGAATACTTGACCCTCTCAAGTGAGAGGGGTTTTATAGTGCCTCAAGAACTTAGCCATTGGTCCCCTATATTCGGGGTGAGATAACCTCTCCCCAAAGAATAGGTAACTCCCAGAAACTATTTGTTGGGACGGGTAGATGTGCTCAAAACTAGTCGTTGCCACAGGCAAGGCTGTGGTTGCAGGCATGGGCGTCGTGACTATTTTTGGATGGTGAAACCGTGCGTGACGGGAAAGGAATATGATGAGGGGCAGTTGATCTTAGGGGTCATCTGGCCAGCTTTCCTCGGCAGAGGGGAAGAGGAGAGGAAGCTTCACTTTGCCCTTAGCTGGCAGGGCAAAGGCTATTGGGTCGTCCTATGAGCAGAAGTGGAAAGGGCCATGCCTAGCCATTGGGCCAGTCTGGAACATAAGCCTCCCAAGTCATTGCTTATGAGCATAGGAGTGATGACTTAAGGGCAGCCAGCGGTCCAAGGAGGAGTGGGCGTGGTTGATGCCCGTTACAGAGATAGGATCATTTCGTAGTGCTCGAAGGCGTCCACGTCTGAGGGACCTGTAACGTCGCCCCGAGTGCCCGACAGACAGGGAGACCAACGCTTGATAGGACTTGAAGAGATGGAGTGCCACGTGTGCATCAAGTCACGCGCTGCATTTAATGCATAATGATGGATATGTTAGGGTCATGATGATACCCTATGTTGCGTGTGCTCGTGCACATGTCCCGGCTCTGCCTATAAATAGGGGAAATAAGTGCTCATTTTCACTTTTCGCTTCTCTTTCTTCTCTCGCTACCTGCTCTTGTCTCTGCCGCTCACTGTCGTACCTCCGGTGTACGCGCAACGTCCAAGGCTCATCGACCACCTATTTTTCTTCCTCGATCACGTAAATTTTCCTAACTCTTTCTGTTTTAAGAGATTAGCTTCTGTTTTGATTAGTTTGCATGCGGTTAGGACGAAACTGGGTAGAGTAGGGGTGGTTTCCAGCGACCGTTGGTGGATGGCGGTGGTTAGATCATTTTCTGCCGCCGGCGCCATCGTCAGAGCCTCAGGAACTTAGGATTTCAATTGACTTTGGCACCATTGCGATGGCTTGTGGATTTATCACTGGTGGGATTCGCGCATTTTTCGGTGTAATTATGCATTTTCTGGTGTACTTATGAGTTTTCTGGTGGATCTCCATCGGAGTTCTGGGTAACTCCCCATGAAGGACCTCCTCGCGTGGGTTTTGAAAGGTTTCCAGGGGAATTTCCTCGTGTTGTTGTTGCATTTTTTGAGTAAGGGCTTAGGTCGGGGACATTGTCCTTGGGCCTATACACGCCTTTTCACTTGACTAGCGGTGGAAGGGTGGATTTGACATTGTCATCGAATTCACTTTTGTCCCCTACTTTTCAGGTAAAAGAGATGTCTCACAAAGCTGAGGAAGAATTCATGAGGGGCCTGTCTGAGGAGAGCTCCTCAGAAGATAGCAGCAGGAATGACACTCTCGCTCCACGGAATGATGTCGAGACCTTCACTACCCGAAATGACGGCAAAACTTCCACACCAAGTAGTACCCTGGACAAGTGGGCCATAGCTAAGCCTCTGGAGCATGCCTCCCTTTTTGCTTCTTATACTTGAGATGCCTTCACGACGGTGGAGAATGGGGGAGATTGGAGGGTCCACTTTTCCTGAGAAGACGATCGAATCTGCTCGGCATACGGGGAGAGGTTCCCTATGTACGAGTACATCTTCAAGGAGTTAAGGCTGAAGCTGCCTTTTACTGACTTTCAGGTGGCAGTATTTGCACACCTATATTTGGCGCCCTCGCAACTACATTTAAACTTGATTTCTTTCATACGGGCATTCGAGCTGACATGGAAATTTTTGGATATAGAAGCCACTCTTCTTCTTTTCTTTATTGTCTTCCATCTTTAGCGCCGGGTTGCTAGCCGACAATTCGGATGGGTCTCCCTAAAGCAGGGGAGAAAATTATTCAAACCCTTCTTTGAGTCCATTAGGACATTCAAGGATAAGTTCTACATCATCGAGCCCATGTCAGAGGGGCCACAGACTCCTCGTTCGTCTAAGAGGTTTCAACAGACGAGAACGGGGAATCCCTTGTTGACGAGGAGGGCAAAGTCCAGCAGTAGAGATTGTTGAAGTTCCCCTTCTGCTGGAGCAGAGACCACTTTACCCGGACAATAAACAATTATCTCATCACTCCTCACATGCAGAGGGACAATGATCGAGTCAGCTATGCCAAGCTAGTGGCCTTTGTGGATGGTTTTCTCCCTGCTCAGTGTGTGACTCGGGGAGGAAATATTATTTATGAAAAAGATGAGGAACCAAGGTGGAAGCCCGATATATTAACACAAAGGAGCTCCTTGAGTGTAGCACTCGTGAGAAGGCTTTAGAACTTATGGGTAGCTATGTATTTCTTCTTAGCTTGATCGTATTGTTATTTTCTCTATTTACTAACGCGTGGCCATTATTTTGCAGGTAAGATGTCTTCGTCCCAGGAGCGCATGGTGAAGAATGTCCAGGAAAAGATGAAAGCGGGCAAGAAGGTCGGAAAGAGCCGCCTGAGTGAGCAAGTGGTTCCACCCTTGACGAGGTCGGGGACTTCAACCTCCGGAGTCACAACTGCCCAGACTTCCTCGATGCGGGTAACTTCCCGGGTTAAGCACCCTCGAACGGACAAGATCCTTAACCTGACTCATGAGGGGGAGAAGAGCCAGTTCGACCTGCCTCTATGCTTTCTCAATCAGAATTTCTTCGAAGGCTTCTCCCTCTCAGTTCTTTGGGTAAAGTCTTTGCACCTCGAGGAGCTGGACCGTTCGAGCAAGAGGACGATGCTAGCCCAAGATGTCGCTGCCTTGATGAGGGTCTTGGTTATGGCTGTGGTCTACACTGAGGAGAGGGATCTCCAAGAAGCGGAGCTAAAAAAGTCACAGGCCATAATCACGGCTCTGGAAGAAAAGCTGAAGGCTGCGGAGGAGGCGACGAAGAAATACAAGGATGAGCTGGTCAAGGTTACCAAGGAGAAGGACACCCTGGCCACGCTAAAGAAATATGGGGAGGAGATCGTTGCATCATTGAGGGTTGCCACTACTTCTACTGAGGACGAAAGCGATGAGGTGAAGAGTTTGAAAACTCGAGCCTAGCTTGTTACCCATATTAATCAGGCTGAGGAGGACTGTGTAGGGATCACTGAAGACGCTTTCAACAACACCGTAGGGAAGCTGAAGATAGCGAACCTCGGGATCGAGTTGTCTATTGAGGGGACCGGGTTTCTCTATAGCATGGTAGACAGCCAGATCATAATCCCAAACTTCCTTAAATTTGGCGAAGGGCAGAGCAGCTTTTCCATGACGAGGCTCAACACGCGGATGACTAGTCTCCTTTTCATTGTATTTCTGGCATGCGTGCCGTAATCCTGTAATTTATCATTTTGTATGGGGCGTGGTCCCCCTTTTATTGTAACAAGTACAATTGCGGCCCTCATGGTCGTCTTATGTTAATATTTATTTTTGGTTGCGTATGATTTGTTTTCGGTTCATGTTTTTACTTTGCTTTAAATTTGCTAAGTGTCGCGCGCTGCTCGTTACTTGTGCCCGTTGTATGGGCCATTCAAGTGAACAATTTCATCAAGTCTCGGGGTTCTCTCGATAAAATGATGTTCGGCAGTGGGGCGAACCGGTTGAAAGGCCGGAATTGTTTCAGGGCATGAGAGTGGAGCTTAGGTCACATTTGTGGCCTAAGTTTGTGGCGGGAACTTCCTATCGTGAGCTGGGTGTTCTGCCTTTCATGGTAAATTGGTGACGGCGGGCTTGGTCAAGGGACCGTTGTTGGGCAAAGAGTTTTCATGTAACACCCCCTTTCTATACTCCCAAATAAACAATTAAATCATTTAACACGTAATAAAATTTCATCAGAGTATAAATAAAACATGGTATAAAAGAGGCATGTCACATCATCACGAAATTAACATACAACACCTACTCTATAAAAGACATGTAACAGTGGGGTAGCTTCAACAGAGGAACTTAGTCCTTACACCCACATCTCAATATTTATAATTAAAGCAGAAAATCTAAACATTGAATCACTTAAAACATGTAATCATATAAATACATATACTTCAATTTGTTTCATCACGTCATTCGTGTTTACATAAACATTTACCATCAGATACATATACAAAATGTATCCCAAAAGAATACTATACAATCCTAACCACCCGGTGCTACATATCAGAGCATAACTGACCAAAAGAATGAAGTTAAACTTCACAAAAGACCTCCATCAAAGCTAATCTGCAATGCCTCATAGAGTATTATAAAACAGCAGAAGGGTGAGAAATATTATCATAATAATCAATGCATATATATATATATATATATATATATATATATATATATATATATATATATATATATATATATATATATATATATATATATATATATATATATATATATATATATATATATATATATATATATATATATATATATATATATATATATATATATATATATATATATATATATATATATATATATATATATATATATATATATATATATATATATATATATATATATATATATATATATATATATATATATATATATATATATATATATATATATATATATATATATATATATATATATATATATATATATATATATATATATATATATATATATATATATATATATATATATATATATATATATATATATATATATATATATATATATATATATATATATATATATATATATATATATATATATACACACAAGCATAGAATACACATATTCCGCATTTCCCACCATATTCCATTAATAACTCATCATACATTTCACAACATGTATAAACACACATGGATAATCACAAAACATGTTTCATCATGCACATATCCATAGTTCTCAATTCAACAATCCACACACAAGCATATTTCATATAACAATGATATCTATGCTATGTGACCCAACACAACTCAATGCAACTCATGCCATATGGTACCAACACTTGTTATCATTTTTCGGTTTTTACACTTAAACCGGGTCCACTCTTCTAGACCGATAATAACAAAAGCCCGTCCTCTAAGTTTTCAAACCCACTCTTCTAGGCTTGGGACAAGTCACTAGTCTCCACGAAACTAGCAAACATTGCCTCTTGATTAAATGATGCATATGCAATCAACAACCAAATGCACTTAAGACCGTTCTCGCGTCATAATCTCATGCATTCTCAATAATTCATCACATAAGAATTATAACATGATTGCACACACAATATATTTCACATAATCAAAGTCTTCATACTTTAAATCATCATCACCATATTATTAAGCAATGCCCACATATTCACTAATACGTTCTCATGCATTCTTCACATACAATTACAAGCAATGCACACATATTCACAATATGTTCTCATACATTATTAATAACATTGTGCCAACGGCAACGAACTCAATCACAATCATCATGCACTTTTAATCAATTTAAACAATGCATATATTTTCCAAAAGGCCAGATTTCACAATCGATTCCACAATCTAGGATTCACACCATACGGCTACCCACAACATATCACACCATAGTACACAACTATCCATTCCGATAAGGATCGAACACAATTGAACCAAACAATCAACATCAGATGGGATCACAAGGAAAATGAAATGCTGTCACGCTTGCTGGCTTGCTCGCCTATCGAGTCCCTAGCGAATACTCGATATCTGTTCGCCTAGCGAACAAGCTCGCAAAGGCAAACAGAAGCTACTGACTTCGTTCGCTACCTACTCGCTGCAGCAAGGTCCTAGCGAATCCTTCGTTACCTCACTCGCTACCAGCGAACCAGATCAAATACATTCTGCCCAAGTCTGGGACCACTCGCTAGCTTGCTCGCTTAGCGAGTTGCTAGCGAACACTCGCGACCTGTTCGCCTAGCGAAGGTGCTAGCGAACGTCTGCGAACTCAAAAACCCTCATTGTCCAAAACTCTCCAAAACTCCGAACATCACCCGATTCGATTCCAACGAGTTCCAGTACTCTTAGTCTAACAATCCTCGACTAATCTACACCATTTATTCCGGATTCCAACCGTTAAAACCTTGATTCTACCGATTAAACTCATTTATGCCCTAGAATGAAAAATGGAGAAAACATCCAACAATCCAAACCAATCATACATAATCATATACATTGACAATATAATGATATTTCACACCCTTACCTTGATTAAATTGGAAGCTAGGAGTTGTTCTTGATGATTCCAAGCTTTTCCCTTTCTTCCTTCTCTTTTCTTCTCTTCTCCTTTCTTTCTCTTTTTTTTCTCTTACGTTTTCTATCTTTTCCTTTTCTTTCCACTTTTCCTTATATTCTTTCCATTATATCTCCTTCTCTACATTCTCCTCTCAAATATCTACCAATAATTCCAATAATTAAAACCATCCAAATAAATCAATTAATTAATATAAATAATTAATTATTGAAAAATTGGACTGTTACAACCCTCCCCCCTTTAGGAATTTTCGTCCTCGAAAATGTTACCTGATTCAAACAGCTCTGGATAAGACTCCCTCATCTGACTCTCAAGTTCCCAAGTCACATTTCCACCAGCCGGTCCTCCCCAAGCGACCTTCACCAAAGCAATCTCTTTACCTCGAAGTTGCTTCAACTCCCGATCCTCTATCCGCATAGGTGATGTCTCCACAGTCAGGTTATCTCTCACCTGCACATCATATACTTGGACTACATGAGACGGATCCGCAATGTATTTCCTCAACTGAGATACATGGAACACGTCATGAAGATTAGCAAGCGACGGTGGTAAAGCAACACGATAGGCTACCTCCCCTATCTTCTGCAAAATCTGATAAGGACCAATAAAACGTGGCGTCAATTTACGTGACTTCAATTCCCTACCAACACCAGTCATAGGAGTAACCCGAAGAAACATGTGATCTCCCTCCTGAAATTCAAGTGTTTTCCTCCTCTTGTCATGATAACTCTTCTGACGACTCTGAGAAATCCTCATCTTCTCTTGAATCATCTTAATCTTATCGGTAGTCTGCTGGACTATCTCGGGTCCAACCATAGAACTCTCTCCAAATTCATACCAACACAATGACGTCCTACATCGTCTACCATACAATGCTTCAAACGGTGCCATACCAATACTCGAATGAAAACTGTTGTTGTAAGTAAATTCAATCAAAGGTAAGTAGCTATCCCAAGCTTCTCCCTTCTCCAACACACAAGCTCTCAAAAGATCCTCAAGTGATTGAGTCGTTCTCTCAGTCTGACCATTGGTCTGCGAATGATAAGCTGAACTCAAACGCAACTTCGTACCCAAAGCACTTTGCAAACTCTCCCAAAATCTCGAAGTAAACCTCAGATCTCTATCTGAGTCAATACTAGACAGAATACCATGCAAACTGACAATCTTATCAATGTACAGCTTTGCCAATCTCTCCAACGAGTAATCCATTCACATAGGAATAAAGTGAGCAGATTTGGTTAATCTATCCATAATAACCCAAATAGCTTCAAAGTTACTCGGCGTCCTCGGTAAACCAGATACAAAATCTATAGAAATGCTATCCCATTTTCACTCAGGAATAAACAACGGTTTCATCAAACCCGACGGTTTCTGATGCTTAATTTTTGACTTCTGACAAGTCAAACAAGAATACACAAACTCGGAAATATCCTTCTTCATACGAGGCCACCAAAATACTTTCCTCAAATCTTGATACATCTTAGTAGCACCCGGATGAATACTCAATCCACTACGATGCCCTTCTTCAAGAATACTCTTCTTCAGCTCAACAACATCAGGAACACAAACTCTATCATGACGCCTCATGATACCATTTTCATCAATCCGAAAATCACCACCTTGACCTTGATTGATCAGAGTCAACCAATCAACTAAACTCAAGTCAGATTTCTGTCCTTCTCGAATCTCGTCCAGGATACCACTAGTAAGCTTTAACATACCCAACTTAACTCCGTAAGAAGTCTTCTCACACACCAAACTCAAATCACGAAATTTCTCAATCAATTCCAACTCTTTCACCATCATCATCGACATATGCAATGATTTCCTACTCAATGCATCAGCTACCACATTCGCTTTACCTGGATGGTAATTCAAACCAAAATCATAATCTTTCAGAAGTTCCAACCATCTCCTCTGCCTCGCATTCAATTCTTTTTGATCGAAGAGATACTTCAAACTCTTATGATAACTAAATACCTCAAATCTCAAACCAAACAAATAATGCCTCCAAAGTTTTAACACAAATACAACGGCGGCCAACTCTAAGTCATGCGCCGGATAATTCTTCTCATGCACTTTGAGTTGCCTCGAAGCATAAGCTACAACTTGTTTATCTTGCATCAACACACCTCCCAAACCCATCAAAGAAGCATCACAATACACAACAAACGATTCTGCCGGATTCGGCAAAATCAAAACAGGAGCTATCGTCAATCTTGTCTTAAGCTCTTGAAAACTTCCCTCACACTTCGCATCCCAAACCAAAGCTTGACGTTTCCTAGTCAAATGCGTCAACGGCAATGATAACTTAGCAAATCCTTCAATGAATTTCTGATAATATCCCGCCAAACCAAGAAAACTTCTAATCTCAAAAACTGATTTCGGAGTCTCTCATTGTGATACCGCTTCAACCTTCGACGAATCAACTGCAATACCTCTACTCGAAATCACAGACCAAGGAAAATCACTTCCTTCAACCAAAATTCACACTTAGAGAGTTTAGCATATAACTGTTTCTCTTTCAATACAGATAACACAATCCTCAGATGCTCGACATGTTCTTCTTCACTCTTCGAATAAATCAAAATATCATCAATGAACACAACCACAAATTTGTCCAAATAAGGATGTAAAATCCTATTCATGTACTCCATAAATACACCTAGTGCATTAGTCACACCAAATGGCATCACAGAATACTCGTAGTGTCCATACCTCATTCTAAAAGCAGTCTTCTGAATATCCTCAGCCTTCACACGAATCTGATGATACCCAGATCTCAAATCTATCTTACTGAACACACTCGCACCAACCAATTGATCCATCAAATCATCAATCCTCGGAAGTGGATACTTATTCTTGATAGTCACCTTGTTCAATTGTCTGTAATCCACATAGTCTCATAGAACCTTCTTTCTTCTTAACCAACAACACCGGTGCACCCCATGGTGACACACTCAGACGAATAAACCTTTTCTCAAGTAGATCTTCAAGTTGACTCTTCAACTCTTTCAATTCTGATGCAGACATACGATATGGAACCATCAATGTCGGACTAGTTCCAGGAATTAAGTCGATCACAAACTCCATTTCTCGTTCCGGCGGTAAATCTATAATCTCCTCAGGAAAAACTTCCGGAAAATCACGGACAATTGGTAAAGCATCAATTGTTCCATTCTTACCAATGCTCACCGTTGCCATTAACAAAAATACCTTAGCACCATCTTGCAGTGATTCCCTTACTTGCTTAGCAGTCATAAACAAGTCTTCTTCATCCTCAGGTTCAAGAAAAATAACCGTTTTGTCAAAACCGTTAATATAGACACGATTGAATTCCAACCAATTCATCCCAAGAATAACATCGAGTTGATCTAAGTGAAGACACACTAAATCAACTCCAAAGTATTTACCAAAAGTACTCAACGGACAATTCAAACACACATACGGGGTAGTTACCGAACCCATAACAGGAGTATCAATAACCATGCCTCCACTCATAACAGACAACTCAAGACTTAATCTCTTAACACAATCAAAGGAAATAAAAGAATGTGTAGCTCCAATATCAATTATAGCGATCAAAGGTATACCATTAATGAAGCACGTACCTTGGATCAATCGATCATCACTAGCAGTCTCCGATCCTGATAGAGCAAACACCTTCCCATTCCCTTGAGTCTTCTTCGGCTTGTCACACTTGGTACTAATGTGCCCTTGCTCACCACAGTTGTAGCAAGTCACGTTCGCACCGCTTCTGCACTCAAGATCTTTATGGCCTGGCTTCCCACACTTGAAACACTTCATCCCAACACTCTTGCACTCAGGAGCACGATGTCCCGCTTCACCGCAATTATAACATCTTACCAGGGTGGAAGCTCCTCCCCCACTCGGCTTCTTGCCGTAACCAGCTTTCTGTTTCCCCTTATCCGCAGGAGTCACATACGGCTTTCCTCTAAATTGACCTTTTCCTTTCTTGTCACTTAAACTCTTGTAGTGACTAGACCGAGCCCTACTGTCTTCATCATAAATTCTACTCCTGTTCACCAACTCAGAGAATCGCCTAATCTCTTGATAACCAACAACTTGGTTAATTTCAGGCCTCAAACCATTCACAAACTTAAGACACTTGGATCTCTCAGCATTAGCAGTGTTATAATGAGGATAAAACTTAATCAATTCCTCAAATATTGCGGCATACTCGACCACAGTTGAGTTACCTTGCTTCAGCTCAAGGAATTCAATTTCCTTCTTACCACGCACATCTTCTGGAAAATACTTCTCCAAAAATGCCTCTCTAAAAACATCCCAAGTAACCACAATCTCATCCTCTTCAAACCTTTGGCGAGTATTACCCCACCAGTCCTCAGCTTCTTCTTCCAGCATATGAGTGCCAAATTGCACCCTCTGTGCATCAGAACCATTCGTGACTCGAAAGATCTTCTCAATCGCTTTCAGCCATACCTGTGCTTTGTCAGGTTCATGGGTTCCCTTGAAAATTGGCGGATTGTTCCTTTGGAACCTTCCCAAAGCACGAAACTCATCATCAGCGTTATTTCCAACATTCACATTGGCTTGAGGATTCTTCCTAATCGCTCCAACCAACCTCGTCAACACCTCAGCAATCGCTTCATCATTCCTGCCTGCAACCATTGTTCTTGATTCCAACAACAAATCCTCGTTAGAACAACCATATGGACAATGCTACACACATATACCAAATGCATAAGGGAATGAACACATTAAAATTGGTCAACAGACCGACCTGCTCTGATACCACTAATGTAACACCCCCTTTCTATACCCCCAAATAAACAATTAAATCATTTAACACGTACTAAAATTTCATCAGAGTATAAATAAAACATGGTATAAAAGAGGCATGTCACATCATCACGAAATTAACATACAATGCCTGCTCTATAAAAGACATGTAACAGTGGGGTAGCTTCAACAGAGGAACTTAGTCCTTACACCCACATCTCAATATTTAGAATTAAAGAGGAAAATCTAAACATTGAATCACTTAAAACATGTAATCATATAAATACATATCATTCAGTTTGTTTCATCACATCATTCATGTTTACATAAACATTTACCATCAGATACATATAAAAAATGTATCCCAAAAGAATACTATACAATCCTAACTACCAGGTGCTACATATCAGAGCATAACCGACCAAAAGAATGAAGCTATACTTCACAAAAGACCTCCATCAAAGCTAATCTGCAATGCCTCATAGAGCATTATAAAACAGCAGAAGGGTGAGAAATATTATCATAGTAATCAATGCATATAATTATATATATATATATATATATATATATATATATATATATATATATATATATATATATATATATATATATATATATATATATACATATATATATATATATACACAAGCATAGAATACACATATTCTGCATTTCCCACCACATTCCATTCATAACTCATCATACATTTCACAACATGTATAAACACACATGGATAATCACAAAACATGTTTCATCATGCACATATCCATAGTTATCAACTCAACAATCCACACACAAGCATATTTCATATAACAATGATATCTATGCTATGTGACCCAACACAACTCAATGCAACTCATGCCATGTGGTACCAACACTTTTTATCATTTTTCGGTTTTTACAGTTAAACCGGGTCCACTCTTCTAGACCGATAACAACAAAAGCCTGTCCTCTAAGCTTTCAAACCCACTCTTCTAGGCTTGGGACAAGTCACTAGTCTCCACGAAACTAGCAAACATTGCCTCTTGACTAAGTGATGCATATGCAATCAACAACCAAATGCACTTAAGACCGTTCTCACGTCTTAATCTCATGCATTCTCAATAATTCATCACATAAGAATTATAACATGATTGCACACACAACATATTTCACATAATCAAAGTATTTATACTTTAAATCATCATCACCACATTATTAAGCAATGCACATATATTCACTAATACGTTCTCATGCATTCTTCACATACAATTACAAGCAATGCACACATATTCACAATATGTTCTCATACATTATTAATAACATCGTGCCAACGGCAACGAACTCAATCACAATCATCATGCACTTTTAATCAATTTAAACAATGCATATATTTGCCAAAAGACCAGATTTCACAATCGATTCCACAATCTAGGATTCACGCCATACGGCTAGCCACAACATATCACACCATAGTACACAACTATCCATTCCGATAAGGATCGAACACAATCGAATCAAACAATCAACATCGGATGGGATCACAAGGAAAATTAAATGTTGTCACGCTCGCTGGCTTGCTCGCCTAGCGAGTCCCTAGCGAATACTCGTTATCTGTTTGCCTAGCGAACAAGCTCGCAAAGGCAAACAGAAGCTACTGACTTCGTTCGCTACCTACCCGCTGCAGCGAGGTCCTAGCGAATCCTTCGCTACCTCACTCGCTACCAGCGAACCAGATCAAATACATTCTGCCCAAGTCTGGGACCACTCGCTAGCTTGCTCGCTTAGCGAGTTGCTAGCGAACACTCGCGACCTGTTCGCCTAGCGAAGGTGCTAGCGAACATCTGCGAACTCAAAAATCCTCACTGTCCAAAACTCTCCAAAACTCCGAACATCACCCGATTCGATTCCAACGAGTTCCAGTACTCTTAGTCTAACAATCCTCGACTAATCTTCACCATTTATTCCAGATTCCAACCGTTAAAACCTTGATTCTACCGATTAAACTCATTTATGCCCTAGAATGAAAAATGGAGAAAACATCCAACAATCCAAACCAATCATACATAATCTTATACATTGACAATATAATGATATTTCACACCCTTACCTTGATTAAATCGGAAGCTAGGAGTTGTTCTTGATGATTCCAAGCTTTTCCCTTTCTTCCTTCTCTTTTCTCCTCTTCTCCTTTCTTTCTCTTCTTTTTCTCGTATGTTTTCTATCTTTTCCTTTTCTTTCCACTTTTCCTTATATTCTTTCCATTCTATTTCCTTCTCTACATTCTCCTCTCAAATATCTACCAATAATTCCAATAATTAAAATCATCCAAATAACTCAATTAATTAATATAAATAATTAATTATTGAAAAATTGGACTGTTACATTTCCCATTCTATAGCCAAAGCTTGTCGTGAGTCATTTTAGTGTGCAACGCTTGTACCTGGGCTTGCACTTCTGGCCAGTACATTACGTTTGTCGTGTCGATGTAGCGCGCTGACAGTTGTAACCTTAGCTATAATATTGTTTTATCTTTTTGGTGTTTCATGGTCAAGCGAGTTCATCCCTACTAAGATGTTCTAGGTAGTAGGCCCCGTTTTCTGTTTTTGCTCGAACGCAATAGGGTCCTTCCCAATTTGCGGCGATTTTTCCTTCACGAGAATCTTTGTGATTTCTCCTTAGGACGAGACTGCCCACTTGGAAGTCTCACCGTATGACTTTGGCATTGTGCCTAATTGTGATTTTTTTCTTTTAGTGAGGCCTCGCGGAGGCAGCTCTTGATCGGACCTCTTTGACGAGATCGAGCTCCTCTCTTAGTGTCTCTCTATTGTTCTCCTCGTCCAGGGGAGCTTCAGGATGCCTGAAGGGTACATGTATTTCGATAGGGATTACCGCCTTAGTCCCGTATGCTAGACGAAAAGGGGTTTCCCTGGTTGAAGAATGGGGTGTAGTCCAGTAGGCCCAGAGCATGCTGTGTAGCTCCTCGACCCATTGCTTCTTGGTCTCGTCTAGCCTCCATTTGAGACCTCACAGGATCACCCTGTTGGCTGCCTCGACTTGCCCATTTGTCTGCAGGTGCTCGACGGACACGAAGTGCTGTTTGGTTCCCAGATGGGTAAAGAACTCTTGGAACTTTTTGTCCATGAAATATATCCCGTTGTCTGTGACTATTTCCTGGGGGACGTCAAAGCGAGCAAGGATGTTTCATATGTAGAAGTGAAGTATATTGTGGGTTGTTATTTTAGCCAGGGCTTCTGCTTCTATCCACTTTGTAAAGTAGTCCACGCCTACTATCAGGTATTTTCTCTGATTTGAGCCTATGATGAATGGTCATAAGATGTCCAGGCCCCACCATGCGAAGGGCCACGGGGAGGATATTGCTTTGAGATCATGGGGCGGTGTTAAGTGCATGTCCCCGTGCCGTTGCCATTTGTCACATTTTTTACGTGCTCTTTTGCATTGTGTTGCATGGTCGGCCAATAATAACCTGCTCGCAGGGCCTTTCTTGCGAGGGATCTCCCTCAGAGGTGCTAGGAGTTGACCCCTTCGTGGATCTCACGCAGGACGTGGGAGACCATTTCTTCCTCAACACACTTAAGGAGAGGAATGGAGAACCCTCGCCTATAGAGCTTATTTTCGACCAGGACGTAAGAGCAGGTCTTCGTCTGACCACGTTGGCCTCCTTTAGGTCTGATGGTAGTTCATCTTTGGCGAGGTAGTTGTAAACTTGGGTCATCCAACAGTTGTTGTTGCCAATGATGAGCACGTCGAGGATCGTAGGGGGTTTTCTCGATGCTAGGCCGAGGAAGTACTTCTTGGATGACATATTTGTTTCCCCCTTCTTCTTTGTGCTCGCCAACTTTGACAGGACGTCTGCCCGAACATGGTGTTCCTGGAGAACATAATTCACCTCCACCGATGCGAACTTTGTCATTTTTTCCTTGATCAAGGTCAAGTATTCAGATAGGTTCTCGTTCTTGGCTTGATGCTCTCCCTGTACATGGAGGGCCAGGAGCTGAGAATCTATGTAGATTACAACTTCTTTGGCCCCCAAGTCTTCGACGAGACGTAGACCTGCGAAGAAGGCCTCGTATTCTGCCTGATTGTTGGAGGTGGGGAAAGATAGGGTCAGTGAGACTTCGAAGAGGATCCCTTCCTTGTTTTCTAGGATGATACCTGCTCCGCTCCCTGCTGAGTTAGACGCTCCATTGACGAAGATCGTCCATCTGCGAGCTCCGCACTCCATTTCTATCACAAAGTCGGCCAACGCCTAAGATTTAAGTACTTTTCTGATTTCGTACTGGATGTCAAACTCAGACAACTCTAGTGACTATTTGAGAATTCTTCCGGCCATATATGGGCGGCCTAATAGCTGCCTAACGGACTGATCCGTGCGTACGATGATTGTGTGGGCTAGAAAGTAGTGCCTTAGTCTCCTCGCAATATTGATGAAGGCCAGGGCTACTTTTTCGATCTACTGGTATTTAAGCTCCGGTACTTGTAGTGCCTTGCTCGTGAAGTAGATGGGCTTCTGCCTCTCGGGGGTTTCACAAATAAGGGCAGTGCCGACGGCCTCGATTGCAACAATAAGGTATAGATAGAAGGTATCTCCACTATTTGGCTGGGAGAGGGCTGGTGGTTTTGATAGCGCTTATTTTAGGTGGAGAAGGGATTTGTCGCACTCCTCCGTCCACTTAAAAGCTTCCTCTTCTTTACGGAGGAGTTTGAAAAATGAGAGAGTGTGTTGAGCAGACTTGGCTACAAGTCGGGACAGCGACCTGAGCATCCCATTTAGTGATTGGATTGATTTCTTCGAATTCGGTGTAGAGAATTCAGAAAAGGCTCTGCATTTGTCGGGGTTGGCTTCGATTCCTCGTTCCGTCAGGTAGAAACCAAGGAACTTTCATGCCCGTACCCCAAACATGCACTTTTTAAGGTTGAAGTGTATCTTGTACTTCCTGGCCTGCTCGAAGACTTTCTTCAAGTGGAGCGTGTGATTGGATTCCTCGTGGGATTTCACAATCATGTTGTCCATATATACTTCGAGCATATCCCTGATTTATCCCCGAAAAACTTTGTTCGTCATTCTTTGGTAAGTAGCGCCAGCGTTTTTTAAGCCGAACGACATTAAGCTGTAGTAATAGTTTCCTGATTTGGTCATGAAAGTTGTGTACCTTTTATCGCTTTTAGTCATGGGTATTTGGTTGTAGCCTAAATAGGCGTCCATGAACGATAACAATTTAAAACCTACATAATTATCAACTAGCTTTATTTACAAGTACAACATTGGACAGCCAAGTAGTGTACTTGGCCTCGAGATAAAGTTTGCCTCTAGGCGGTCTTTTACAGCTTGTTCGACAGCCTCTATTTTCTTTGGAGACTGCTTTCGCCTATGCTGAGCTACTCCCCTAACGGAGGTGTCTATGGTCAGCTGGTGGCAGGCCACCTCAGGGTCTAGTACGAGCATCTCTGAGCCGCTCCACACAAATAGATCCTCATTCTCTTGAAGACAAGCTTTGAGCTGCTTTCTCGCAAGGTCGGGGAGGCCGGTCCCAATCTTCAAACCTCTCCGGGGGTCGTCGCCGAGCAAGACCAAATGAAACTCGCCATCTAGGATTGGTCGCATCGGATGAGAGGTCTGGCCGTTGCTAGATGAAGTGGAGGGGTTGCTCGAACATGTCTGGATCTCTTTCCCTTTTCTCTTGTAGTCTTTTAAATCTCCCTCGGAGAAACGACGGTCAAGGTCGATGGAGTCGACGTAGGGCAGAGGCTTCACCTCATCAGAGCTGTAGGGCAGGGTAAGCTTACTCAGAGTCTTTGGCCGGACATCGATTGTGTTCAGTCCTTTTGAGGCTGCCTCCGAACATCTCCTTCCTACTTCGATGTCTCCGTGCAGGGTGGCCACAAAACCCTTGGAAGTGTAGTACTTCATTTTTAGATGCACGGTTGATGGCACAACTACCAATTCAGCCTGAGTTGGCCGTCCGAAGGTGCATTGGTATAGGGATGGGCAGTCAAGGACCATGAATTGGACTTTGATGAACCTGGCTGTTTCTGCCACCCCAAAAGTGACGATTAGTTCCATGTACCCCCAAGGCTTTGTGACTGATCTGTTGAAGCCTTATAGGTCGAAGCCTACATAGGGCGTCACGTGTGTCTCATCCAGCTGAAGTGTGGAGAATAGGTAGGAATACATGATGTCGACCAAACAGCCTTGATCGACCAGGATCCGCCGAACGTTGAAGTTGACCATCTGGGCTCTCATGAGCAGAGAAATGCTGGAGTTGGGAGCCCCGCCGAGGAGTTCCTTGCGGTAGAAGGTGATGGGGATCGACTCTCCCCGGACTTTATCAAGTGTGGAATTCTGGCTCGAGCTTGCTCTATGGAGATGCTCAAACTTCCTCTTGACGAATCCCACAGTGACCTTGTTGAAACCCTTTCTTGAGATGACCACGACGGAGGGGAAGGTTTCCCACAGGCTGTGTGCAGTGAGATAAGGGGGAACTTTGAGCTCCTCGGGGACGTAAAAGTCTTTGGGCCGTGAGATGCTCATTGCGACCTGAAGACTGGTTTCTTCTGAGGAAGGTGTTGCACCCCAAAATTTGCCCACCCATTTTCTGACTTTGACTGGCTTTTGCTTCGCATTTCATCTGCATATTATCTAGGTCGATCATTTCTCGCATACTATTCATGTTATCAGCCGGAATGGATTTATCAGGATTATAGCTGTTGCGTTCGCATTTTAGACAATTTAAACCAGTTCAAATGTTGAGTTCCATGTCAAAATCGAGCGAAGTTGTTCTCTTCCTGGTGGTTCAGTCAGTGCTATTAATTTTGGTGCATTTCGGTGTTCTTCCCTTTTTTCGTTCTTTTTCCGTGGCATTTTGTGATTTTATTTCTATTTTTGCTTTAATTTCTTTTTAATAGATCTTTAGAATTAGATTTTTTAGTTTTGTAGAAATTAGAAATTAGATTTATTATTTTGAATATAGAATTTAGCTTTTTTAATAGAATAATAGAATTTTAATTTAGAATTTTTAATTAATTAGTTAGAAATAAGTTTAGTTAGTTAGTTTAGAATTATTCATTAGTTAGTACAGTTTTTATTTCGTTTTCATTATTAAATCAATTAAACAGAAAATGACAAAAAAACACAACAGCAACATGCCACGTGCCCTCCATATAAAGGCCCGGGTCCTGTTCATCTTCTCAGATTTTTGACACAAACCCTACCGCCGCAAAACCCTAGTCACTCTCTTCCTCTTCAACTTAACGCGGCCGCCTCCACTGTTCGCCTTCGCCGCTGTGAAATCCACAGCCACCCATCTCCATTTTGGAACCACCCTTCCACACTCCAAACTTCTCCTTCTGAATCTGAACCAAATCACAGTACCCATTCACCTTCAGTCCATCCGCAACCCACTAAACGAACCACCATCTTCAAAAACCCACACCCATTCCTCTTCATACTCAACCCAAACAGAAAACCCAGCCGTGAAAATCCATTCTATTTCATCGCCTTCAAACCCAAAGTTTCACCTGTTCACCATTTTTGAACCTCCAAAACTTCAAATCAACAGCCAAACCAACATAAACCCTCAACCCATTATTCCTCAACCCCTCTCAAAATAGACATCCGCAGAATCTCTCTCTTTTCCATTCAACCCAGGAACCTATTTCATTTCATCCGAAAACACCCTCACCTTCAAGTCTGCTAAAACAAGAAATTCCGATTCGAACAGAGTTGAGGGAGAGAGATGACAAGAGAGGATGCAAGTTTTAAGGTTGGATTGTTTGGTTTCGTTTCTGCTAAACGTTTGGTTTAGACGAGTTCCATTTTTGCAGTGTGTGATTATGTTGGGATGAGATTGGATTGTGTGACTGTTGACCATGGATCGTGACCCTCTTGGGCTTAAAAGCCCACCATGGCTTTTTATTTATTGTTACCCTGCTTTGTTTTAATTCACACTCTCTTGTTTTTCTTCTTTACCACGTCTTTTCTTTTTTTTTTTAAATGTAATATATATATATATATATATATATATATATATATATATATATATATATATATATATATATATATATATATATATATATATATATATATATATATATATATATATATATATATATATATATATATATATATATATATATATATATATATATATATATATATATATATATATATATATATATATATATATATATATATATATATATATATATATATATATATATATATATATATATATATATATATATATATATATATATATATATATATATATATATATATATATATATATATATATATATATATATATATATATATATATATATATATATATATATATATATATATATATATATATATATATATATATATATATATATATATATATATATATATATATATATATATATATATATATATATATATATATATATATATATATATATATATATATATATATATATATATATATATATATATATATATATATATATATATATATATATATATATATATAGTTTTCAGAATTATGTATATATTTTCTAATTAATTTTTTTTTAGAATTTCATGATGCTTTTATTATTTTATTTTCATTTAGAAGTTCTTTAATATCTTTCTTAGAAGTTAGAAATTAGTGTTTATTTACCTTTAAGGACTTAGAGACCTTTATGTTTTTCTTTCAAATTATTGATGAAAAACGATAGATCCGAGACCGACTTTTCTCTTCACTTTTCATTTTCAACTTTTATTCATCTTTATCCCTGTTTTTAGTCGATGACGAGACTTCCGTAAACCGTTATTAGTCAAATTATTGATAAGTAATGTTGGATCCGAGACCACCTTCCTTCTCTCCTCATTTCTTCTTCTTTTCGACTTTATTTTAATTTTCTCGATCGATGAAGTCTTGTATTCGTAAGCGTCAGATTATCGAAGTTGATAACCTTCCCGATTTCAAATATATGGAAAATGACCATTTGGGTCATTTTCTTTACTTTGGGATCGCGATAGGCTACCTTCGATTAATCGACATATTGTTTGCGATTAAGATGAGATCCCACTTTCTTTGGTCTGTGCGACACGATTCAATTGGAGAATGATCCTGAAATATCATTTCTCTATCTTGTCCTTATCATGGATATCAATTACGCGACCTCCTAGAGTTTGACTTCCGTCATAAGTCGAGCTACGATGATTTAGTGTCACATTGTGTCCCGATTCGATTCACTAACACCTTTTAGACCGTTTTCAAACCCGTAACCGCGACGAGTGTTGTGAGTTACAAGCGTTAGATATGTAGGAAATGATGAGTGGGAGCCTCTTTTCACATTGTATAGAGTGTTTAGCGTATGCCTTTTGGGAGATATGCAACGCATTCGCTCCTACGTCTTAGGATTTAGTGTAGTGCGCGTCCCAAACAAATCCAGTTCCTTTCCATTTAGGCGTTCCAGGCCTAGGACCTTCTTCTCTCGCACTCGTGCGATTGAGACTCCTTTTCCATAGTTAGCCGAACTACAACTGCTCTAATTTCTCATGTCTGTTGAGAATACGTAGGCATAGGATTGCAATAATCCTAGCGAGCACTCTTCTCACTCTTCTTCCTTTTCCACACCTTTACCCAAAGAGTACGTTACTTTTCTGTTCTACCGCAAACAGACATCGTCCCTAACTGCTGGAATCGAGACTTAGCGTTCACTCGTAAAAACCCTTAACCAACCTTTGTCTCGTAGTTTCCCGAACTATGTTTGCTCCGATTTCTCATACCAGATGAGGATACGTAGGCACAAAACGATGATGTCTTGGCGAGCAACCTCCCCCGTAGTTTCCTGAACTACGTTGACTCTGACTTTCCCATTGCACGAGGGAATACGTAGGCATAGGGCGACGATGTCCTATCAAGTCTGTTCCTTCTCTTCCCCCCGTTTAGCAGTAGCTTTTAGATAGTTTTTCACCCATAGCTTAGACAACAAGCATGGACCCCGTTGAGTACAACGGATGTGAGGGGTGCTCATACCTTCCCCTTGCGTAACCGACTCCCGAACCCAAGATTTGGTTGCGATGACCTTGTCTTTTCCCTTTCTCTTAGGTTTTCTTCGATCGTTTTCTTTCCCTCTCTTTCAGGATAAATAACGTTCAGTGGCGACTCTTCTGTCTAGTTTTCCGGCCCTTTTTCACAGTTGCGACAACTGGCGACTCTGCTAGGGACTCTGGTTCCTTATTCGAGTCAGTCCTAGCGCTTGTGCGTTTGTTTTTAGGTGTGTATATTTGTGTGTTGTATTTTTTTTATATTTGTACATTTTATTTTCCGCACTTTATTATTATATTTTTGCTGTTGTGTTGTTGGGTAGGGTGTTCCATCGAGAGATAAGCCCAATACCCAGACTTGAGTACACATCTAGCATTAGTGTGGAGAGTAGTGAGAGCTTGCATGTTTGGCATGCAATAGTCCTCATGAAATTCGCGTTCAGATGAGATTTTCTTTGAAGACATCCAGTCCAGTCCGTTTCAGACAGTTGATAGGATGTTGGATCTGAAAATTAACGACTTTGGAGACCGATCATTGGGAAGTCAGTTGAGTGAGGCCTCCTCGTTTGACCATGATGCCAAACCAAATATGGTGAATGTATCATCATTTCTCGAGAGTCTGTGATATTGATGACCTGCATAGGATGTCGAAGGGTTGTGCAGGAAACTTTGACCTTTAACCAACCCGGTATTCTGGTATTTTCTTCAGAGCAGACCTTTGAACTTATCCGCCAGCAGTGCAACAGCTTATTCAGATTTTTTTTTTTGCATTTTGCATTGCATTTGCATAAGCATCTCTGCATTATTTTGCATATCATTCTTCAGCCAGCCATAGCTCTCATTCCGCCTTTGTCTTTGATCATCCAGGTGATTCCTCGGTGCCTGTTTTGAACAAGTGGTGATTGTTGGAAGATGACCAAGTGGTTGAAGTAGGATCAAGCAGTGTTAAGAAGTGAAGTCAAGTTGGAAGCTGTTGGTAGCTATGTCAGGAAAAAACCTCCGGAATGTTGATACCTCACTTAGTTTTACTGTGATGACTGACCCTCTATAAGGTTCTCTGCCTGATGAAGATCCTCCGCAAGTGACCAACCACATTCAACCGAAGATTGCTAAGCTTTTCAAGCCAGAGTGCAACACTTGATTGACAAAGGGTACATATCTTTTCCAGAAGGAAGTTTGGTTGTTCATGTCAACCTCTCAGCTGTCTAAGCTCGAAGATTCGAAGGGTTATTTCCAGAAGCCAGTGGTCCAGACAGGCAGACGTCCTCAACATTGGCAGTCCTTGGGCACTTTTTATCATTTTCATTTGTAGTTCCTTTTCCGTCAATTGCTACTTGCTTTTAAACATTGTTGCTCTGAATGGTAATATTAATGAAGTGATTATGCATTTTCTAAATTAATCATGTCGTCGTTCACTCATTTTTATCACAAAGCACATACACATACACCTCTACTTTCACTCCACTTTATCACTGTTGTTTAGCAAAGATTGAGGGAGGATACTGATGACCATAATTTGACGTATGCTTCGAATCTGACTGATGACGTTCATGAATTTTCAAATCCTAGACCCTGACGATAATGAGTTTGTCTAATAACCATCTACCTAGAAGTAAAAGATTGTCTTTAACTTCAAACCCTCGGATGATTAGGGGTTAGTCCTAATTAACCACTTCGAGCCTAGAAGTAAAGTTTCTTTTTAGACTTTCAAACCCTAGGTCAGGATTAGGAAGTTGTCAGTTAATTTGGACCGAGCGTTCAAATTTTATGGAGTAGTGTCCCTATTCAAGGACAATCAACTCATATATGCATCTCAGGAAGGGGTCTCGTCAATGGTTAACCTCACTAATTAGGAGTGAGACAGTCACAACCCTTTCAGAAGAAATCAAGATAGCCAGTGTCACATGACTGTTTAAAAAAAAGAGAAAGAAAACCCGCTAAGTCGAAAAACTTGAAAGCAAATGACTTAGGCAAAAATTGGGGGCATCCCCGCTGGACTTCAAAATAAAGAAGAAAAAGAATCAGTCCTGGCAAAAATTAGGGAACAAAAGAAAAGAAAGGATCTCAGAAGAAAAATCCTCAAACAAGAGAACGAATTCGTGTGACTATAGACACAGAAGACAAAAGGGGTGACTGTTACTCCAAAAAACCTTGTGGGTTCTTAACATCACTCTTCCATTCAACAACCTTTCGAAGGTAAACACTTGTGCCAAGTTAACTGAGACGTGAAGATTGGAGATCACCACGGAGACGGGATGGGTACAAATCATACTTGAGCCTTTCATCCTTTGTTTCAATAATTGCAGACCACAATCCAACCATTAAAAGACCTAATTGAGGCAGGATTTATTCTGAAAGCATACTATCATCACAAGGTTGCGTAAACTGACTCCTCACATATTTGCTACTCATCATCATTAGTGTCATTATCCTTGCTATATCTTTCACATCAATCAAGTTCGCACAAAGTTTGGACTAAATGGTCCATTCGTCTCACTATCACAAAACTTAATAAATGGCATTTCTTTCAAAATCTGCATGAGCATCACATTAAAATTACCATTCGTGAACAAACAGTTTTAATTGCAGGTCAATATTTGACATCGAGGAAATTCTAACAGGGAGCAATCAAACAGGACTGGATCATTCAGCCGTCTGGATCAGAATCGAGTACTTGTAGCCTATGGAGCTTGATGGGCATTGACATCTAGTGAGTTTGAAATCAGTCAGTGTCAGTCTGAGGCAATCCCGGTTGATTATGGGGCAAATCATTCAAGAAGCAGTTAATTAGAAGTGAATCATTTAAGACTTATTAGAAGTGATTCATTTTAGAGCTGGACCAACTAGAGCAAGATTCTGTTGATTGAGGGAAGACCTTCCAGTGTTCAATCAGGTCAAGTTAAGTCGCTTCAACGCTCATTCAGAGGCAAGTCACTTCAGAGTACATTAAAGCCAACCATTCTGAGAGTTGATTAGTCAAGATCCTTTAATGGTACAGATTCTGGGGCAAGTCATCTCGAGGTCGTCTCATGGCAAGCTTTTCTTTTCAAGATGAACTTTCCCGAGGATCAGACTGGGGCAAGTTGAACTACACTAGGGCAAGTTATTTAAGCGAGTTCATTTTCTTCAGCAAGAAGAGTTGAGTGTCGGGGAATCGTGCCATCACCTCATAATAACCTTAACCTTCTGAAAAGGCCTTTCTGTCATTGGATTTTTCATCCCATAGCCTGGACCGGTTACCTGTCAGAACCTTGTAACCTAGAGATCATTTCCAAAGTCCAGTTTTCGCCTAGTCAAACCTCCAAACCAGTTCTCGCCTGGTCAAACCTTCAAACCAGTTCTTGTCTAGTTAACCCTTCAGTAAACACCAGTTCACGCCTGGTACACATCAGCATTTTAAAACGAGTTCCCGTCCGGTCACCTTTTCTGCACTTATTCCTTAACCAGTCCTCGTCTGGCAAACACAGTTTCAAAGTCCAATTCTCGCTTGGCAAACCAGAAATCAGTTCCCGTTTGATACCAAATCACAAAAATCAGTTCCCGTCTGATACCAAAACTATAAGTCAGTTCTCGTCTGACGACTTGACCTTTTGCCACCAATTCTCGTCTGGTAGTCCACCCTCGAATACCAGTTCTCATCTGGTAGTTCCCCTTTCAAAGTCCATGATCGTTAGCAACCAAAAAATAAATCCCAATCACCATAAACCTGGTCTCATCCTTAAACTTGGTCCTATCCTTAAACCAGAAGCCCAACTGTAGTTGGCACAATCATTCCCATTGGCTCATATGCTATCACATTCGCCGACACGAGGCTTGTTTGATCTCACTTTTCCACAGTAGTGATTCTGTATCCCCACGGGGTGATAATGTCATCGAATCAGAAATATCTTGCCAACAGTGAATTGCACCTATCCCCACCAGGTAAAATTGGGATTATTCCCCAGCAGTGGGACAAGTTTAGTGCAATTTCCCACAGAGTCTATGTCATTGACTCATTTCCCTAAGCAGAGATTGATGTTGATTCCCTCGATGAGTATTCCCCAGTGAAGTCGCCATCTGCAGTAGAATCCAGTGGCTATTGGTATTCTCCAGAGCGAGATTTTGGGATAACTTCCCAATATCTTATTTCTTAATCCTTAGTAGAGTGGATTTTATTCCCAGCAGAGTGGAATTTCTCCCCGGTAGAGCAGAAGTAGTTCCCAGCAGAGTGGAATTATCCCCAGGAGAGTTTTACTCCAGGAGACTGTTCAGGGCGTTTTCCCCATAAGATTTTTACGCCAGGAGGCCGTTCAGGGCATTTTCCACATCACGAGTTTGCTTGTTGTTTATTTTGGCACCTTTTTGCGGTGGTGTTCCTTTGCATTTTCATTTTGCATAGCATCCTCCCAAACACGTAGCATTTCCATTTCGTATGGAGCATTACGTCATATTCAAACACATGCATTCGAAGCATAAGCCAGGTTGTTACCTTGTGTTACCAATTTCTCTCCAGCAGATAACAATGTATTTCATGAGCCTGTGTGGTACCTGACCCCAGCAAGAATCATTGATAGATGTGTTCATCTTATCTTTTTCTCCCCAACAGAGTGTGTTTGTTTAAGTTCCTCTTTCCTCAGCGGAGTTCTCTTTCAGATCGTGAATTGGTTGATTCTACCTCAAACTTTGTATTGAAGATGCCTGCTTGGATAGCAGATGTTTGTACCGACATGGGTGTCGAGCCTGCTTGGATAGTAGAGGTTTCTTATCGACATGAATGTCGAGCCTGCTTGGATAACAAATGTTCCTTACCGGCATGAGTGTCGAGCCTGCTTGTTAGCAGATGTTTTTACCAACATGAGTGTCGAGCCTGCTTGTTAGCAGATGTTCTTACCGACCAAGTGTTGAGCCTGCTATTTAGCAGATGTCTTCTTCCAACTTCAAGATACGTTTCTCCGATGAGCCGGATCGTTTGACAAATTCTACAGTTTACTCTCTCGTGGTTGGTAAATTTTCGGGTTCTTTTGTATTCAATCAGCTTTTACCTTGAATGTTCGAAAGCGGTTGCTTTTCATCCCTTCAGGTCCAAGTCATTTGAATAGGGGCAGCTGTTCCACCCTAAAATTTTCCCAGCCATTTTCTGACTTTGACTGGATTTTGCTTCGCATTTTATTTGCATATCATCTAGGTCGATCATGTCTTGCACATTGTTCATGTTATCAGCCGGAATAGATTTATCAGGATTACAGCTGCTTCGTTCGCATTTTAGATAATTTAAACCAGTTCAAATGTTTAGTTCCATGTCGAAATCGGGCGAAGTTGTTCTCTTCCTGGCGGTTCAGTTAGTGCTGTTAATTTTGGTGCGTTTCGGTGTTCGTCCCTTTTTTCCATTCTTTTTCCGTGACATTTTGTGATTTTATTTCTATTTTTTATTTAATTTCTTTTTAATAGATCTTTAGAATTAGATTGTTTAGTTTTGTAGAAATTAGAAATTAGATTTATTATTTAGAATATAGAATTTAACTTTTTTAATAGAATATAGAATTTTAATTTAGAACTATTAATTAATTAGTTAGAATTAAGTTTAGTTAGTTATTTTATAATTATTCATTAGTTAGTACAATTTTTATATCGTTTTAATTATTAAATCAATTAAACATAAAATGACAAAAAAACACAACAACAACATGCCATGTGTCCTCCATATAAAGGCCAGGGTCCTGTTCATCTTCTCCCACAATCCGGGAAAACCCTAGCGGCTGTCTTCTATTCATCTTCTCAGATTTTTGACATAAACCCTACCGTCGCAAAACCCTAGTCACTCTCTTCCTCTTCAACTCAATGCGGCCGCCTCTACTGTTCGCCTTCGCCGCCGTGAAATCCATAACCACCCATCTCCATTTTCGAACCACCCTTCCACACTCCAAACTCCTCCTTCTGAATCTGAACCAAATCTCAGTACCCATTCACCTTCAGTCCATCCGCAACCCACTAAACGAACCACCATCTTCAAAAACCCACACCCATTCCTCTTCATACTCAACCCAAACAAAAAACCCAGCCGTGAAACCCCATTCTATTTCATCGCCTTCAAACCCAAAGTTTCACCTGTTCACCATTTTCGAGTTTCCAAAACTTCAAATCAACAGCCAAACCAACATAAACCCTCAACCCATTATTCCTCAACCCCTCTCAAAATAGACATCCGCAGAATCTCTCTCTTTTCCTGATTAAAGGTCCAAGCGGACAAAGATGACATTTTGATGTTTGTTTTCAGTCTTTTATGCAAGAACTGTTTTATATGATGTTTGCAATCTCTGACACACTAGAGACTATGACTTGAGAGTGACTACGTCGTATGTTACCCTAAGGGTAACACACTAAGCAATCAGATTACTGAAGAGTGACCCTCCAGTAACCTTTTCTCAAATAGCTTAAGGCTCGTAGCGTACAACATCGATTATCCTTATTACTGTGTTTTGGATTGTTCTGAGATAGAAGAGAAGAAGTCTAAAAAATCCTAGGGTTTGAAAGGGGAATCAAAACTACCCTAATGTTGTCATGCATGGATTACAACCTAATGTCTGTCATAATTCCCTCCTGCACAGAGGAAATCAGAGATCCTAGGGGATAAACGGAAAAGAAACAGCAGATATACAGTAAACAGTAAAATGCATGAGATACAACAGAACGAGCGGGGCAAGGGAGTCACACTCAACCTCGAACCTGGGAAGACAATAGGCAAAGTGAAACAGCTTCACCTTAAACCTAAGGGAAAATCAACAAACAATACAGCAAAGAAAATCACACCCAACACCAGCTCAGACAGCAACACCAGCTCCTACAGTGAGCAGTTCAAGCAGCACCAGCTCTGGCAGCTACAGTTGATTAACATCAAAAGGTAGACAGCAACAACCTCAGGCAAGACTCCATCTTCACTTTCCAATGATATTCAAGCTTCAGATAAGCTCTTATTTCCAATAATCTTTAGCTTTAGCAAGCACTGAATCCCAACAAATATACAGCTTCAATCAGCAGCAAAACCCTAATCTTCAACAGTTAACCAGCTTTGCCAGGTACAAGCTTCATCTTCACTAGTCTTCTATGAATCTTCATCTTCAATAGGCTTCCAATCTTCAATGCAGACTCTCACAGGAGAGGATCAACTAATAGAGGAAGTTGGAATGTTAAGAGGCTTAGTGAAAACCCAGGGAAATCACTAAGATCTTATCATAGCAAGGGAGAGATATCCTCAAGGTTCTACCCAATCAAAGCATGCTCTACATCCCTCCTAAGGAGAGATGGAACTCTTTTAGGGGACCTTGTGTCATAGGATGGAATAGAGGCACAAGAAGCTCTCTATGTTTGATGGAAGAAAGCAGTCTAATCTAAAGCTCTCTCTATATCTCATATCTCCTAAATCTTCAAAAGCAACCTTCAGGCACAAGCAACTTCAAGCTCCAAGCATCATCATTTGTCTTGAATCATCCTCCAAGTCTGCGTTAGCTCCCTCAAGCAAAACTCAAGCCCAACCACCCAAAGAAAAGGCCCAAAACCCACAAACAAAGCAACTTCCCAAGAGGGAAACACACCAATATCACCCAATTTGCAAAAATCAAATAAAATGGAAATACTCAACCTAAAATCTTAGATTAATTTCTAAGGGATCCTAACTAGGTACCCTATACCCCATATAAACCCCAAGGCACAAATCTAACTACACACTCCAAAACTATGTGTGAATGCACCTATGTCAAGTTGAAACCCTAATCCTAGCACACTAAAGTTTAATGGTTCAAAACTAACCTAAAATAAATCACAAAAATGTGATAAAATTCCAGGGGGAACTTAATACTCTATTCTAACTATAGAAAAAAGAATTACATCAAAAGTCAAAGTTAAATGATCATACTAAATTCAGAAAGTTGGATATAGCAAATGAAAATGAAATAAAAGCACTTAAACTTGTAAAAATGCCATAAAAAAGAAAAATACATGAATTAATCTTTTTATTCTTTTATTATTTTCTTGAGGTCTTTATGAAAATGAGGGAAAACATCCCATGCAAAAATGTTAATTTTCCAATTAGTTATGAATTTTCAAAGAACTTAAAATAAATGTGTGAAAATAGAAGAAAATATGGAAAAAAGGAAAATGAGTGTGTCTAATAGCAATTAAAAACAGTTCATTCACCAACTGGGCCCAGAGAGGGGGTGCTAAGAGAAAGCGCGCTAGGCCCAATTCTTCTTCAGAAAATTAAAATGAAAATGCTCAGGAAAATAACAAAATCTCGGTGTGAATAGCAAGCCAATTCAGTGTTTTTCCTAGTGGACCTCTAAAGTGGGGTGTGGTTATCAACAAATTCACTGAAGCCCAATGCTTCAGATAAGTGATACGGTGCGTTTAGGTCTTCAGATTCTCCTTCACAAACTTCATTCAATCCTGGCCGTGGAATCCTTATGTGAGTCAAAGTCTTCATCAGATCTAATGGCTCTCCCATTGTCTTCCTCATTTGAACCTTGGAAGGAAATGAAGCCATGGAAACTCAGAGCTATGAACTTCATCTTCTCCAAGTCGTGCTCCCTCAATTCTTCATCAAAAATCAAAACTAAAAGTCCTAATCCACTCCAAATCTCACCAGCAACTCAACCATGGCATCTAAACACATTGAGTCACCTTCTTCCTCAAAACACGATACACTCCTCAGAAATTGGTCAATCACCAAAACTCACCAAACTTGAAATTGATTAGCTCAATCTCTTCACCACTTCACCCTGATCATTTCTAACTATCAAACTAAAGTTCTAGCATCAAGAACACCAATATATGATCAAGAACAGAATTTAGGTCATTCCACTAATTGTCTTTAAATCAACCCTAATGCTACCAGAAAGCTCCCTTTGATCATTTACATTGGATCTAACCATTCAAAGCCTATTGAAACTGCCTAAATCAAGCCATGGAGTGAAGTTTACATACCTGCAATTTTGAGATGAACAGAGTGATCAAAGCTTCAAGATAAGCTTCAATAAGTTCCAGACACCTTTACCAACACCAAAGGATGCTTCTGTATGCAAAGAAAGAGATTGAAATGGCTTGGATTCTTGAATTCGATCTTGAGTTGCAGGCTGAGAATTCCAAATGCAAACCCACGATTCTTCAGGGTTCTTGCTCAATAATCCATCTGGAATCACTCACATATGCTTGATCAAGGTTCTGAGATCAAAAGAATGGGCTGAAAGTGGTTGAAACTTGTAACTGAATTCTGTTTTGCAAATGGAAGGTTGAAAATGCAAACTCTCCAATCTCCCTCAATTCTCTCCAACTTGTTATCTGAATCACTTCATATGTATATATAGAATGTGGATGAAGGCTCTAGAAAGTTCTGGATTGACCCTATGAGAAAATCAACTTCGCATGTCATGAAAATCTCTTCTTATGCTACACATATATCAGCTCATGATAACAGCTTGTATTCACCTTGTTCTGAGTCCAAATTCTCTCCAAATGAGATTTTGGAAGTGTTAGGATGCACTAAAGCCTTGCATTTGCCTTGAATTGTGGTTTTGCAATTGTGTCTTGTGATGCAAGTAACCAATTTACAAAGCAAGTCATTGAAATAACCCTCAATTCAAAATTGTGGCAATGTCAATGTTCTCAAAATGTATTCTACAATCAAATTGGTATGTCATATGGCTTGGTTTGGACTTGTAGATCAAAAACCCCAATTTTCAACTTTGGTTTATTTAAAATTTATCCTTATTTTAGACCATTTTTATGATTTTGTGAAGCAAGCCATTCCAAACTCTCATGACATCTTATCTAGCCTAAAAACATCATTTTGAACACATCTCATGTTGAACATTTTTCCATTTGAGGAGTGGAAGATGGAGATTTGGACCTATGTTGAAAAATGACCTATAATTCAACTTTCCCAAAATACCCCTGGATTGCCAAGACCATAACTTGAGTTCTACAAATCCTCTTGAGGACTTCTAATACTCAAATTAATAGCACTTGGAAGTCAAGTGACTTTCACAGAAAATTTCAATGTCCTCTGGGGACCCATAACTTGTAAGAACCATAACTTGAGTTCTACAAATCTTCTCGAAGACTTCTAATACTCAAATTAAAGCTATTGAGAAGCTCTACAAGTTTCATGTTGACCAAGAATTCATTTGAAGCTTTCATTTTGACTTATCTGGCTTGGAAGTGAGGACTAAATTAGGGGATTTTACACTAAAACCCTAATTTAGTAACTCCTCCCCCTCTTGATTCTCTTTGATTTATCATTGGCAAAACACCACACTTGCATCAACATATCAATTCATGAATCCCACATACTTCAACTAAGCCATGATGCTCTTCAATCACTCAGTTGACCTAGGGTTGACCCAGATGAAACCCTAGTTGACTGTACTTCAACTCTGGCTCTTGTACTTGTATCAATGACTTGTCTCATCTTCAAAATGACCCTCTAGGTCTTCCATGATCTTGGTGCATATTCCATATCCTAAATTGGTAGTTCATTCTCCCTTGATGATACTCAATATACCTCAAATTAAGAGAGAAATCCACTAGTTGACCCTCAAACTTTTCAAAGCTTCAACTCATTTCTTGATTACTTGGATGGTCTTGAACTTGAAGAAAACACCTTTGATGGGCTTCTTTAGATAAGAATGGCACTTGATCCCTTGTTAGATGACTTGTTATGCTATGATATGCAAATGATTGGGCTATGTACATGACTTATTATGCAAATGACAATGCAATTGAAACATAAACCAGGTGAACTAGGTTGAGCAAATTTTAGGGTGCAACAGCTACCTTCGATTAATCGACATGATGTTTGCGATTAAGACGAGATCCCACTTTTTTTAGTCTGTGCGACACAATTGAATTGGAGAATGATCCTCAAATATCATTTCTCTATCTTGTCCTTAGCACGGATATCAATTACGCGACCTCCTATAGTTTGACTTCTCTCATAAGTCGAGCTACGACGGTTTAGCGTCACATTGTGTCCCAATTCAATTCACTAACACCTTTCAGACCGTTTTCAAACCCGTAACTGTGATGAGTGTTGTGAGTTCTAAGCGTTAGATACGTAGGAAATGATGAGCGGGGGGTCTCTTCTCACATTATCTAGAGTGTTTAGCGTATGCCCTTTGGGCGATATGCGACGCATTCGCTCCTACATCTTAGGATTTAGCATAGTGTGCGTCCCAAACCAATCCAGTTCCTTTCCATTTAGGCGTTCCAGGCCTAGGACCTTCTTCTCTCGCACTTGAGCGATCGAGACCCCTTTTCCATAGTTAGCCGAACTACGGCTGCTTTGAGTTCTCAT
This sequence comes from Lathyrus sativus, assembly GCA_963859935.3. NCBI lineage: Eukaryota > Viridiplantae > Streptophyta > Magnoliopsida > Fabales > Fabaceae > Lathyrus > Lathyrus sativus. Next base: position 373,175,785 of record OZ012741.1, read on the forward strand.
GTCTGTTGAGAATACGTAGGCATAGGATTGTGATAATCCTAGCGAGCACTCTTCTCACTCTTCTTCCTTTTCCTCCCCTTTACCCAAAGAGTACGTTAATTTTCAGTTCTACCGCAAACAGACATCGTCCCTAACTGCTGGAATGGAGACTTAGCGTCACTCGCAAAAACCCTTAACCGACCTTTGTCCCGTAGTTTGCCGAACTACGTTTGCTCTGATTTCTCATACCAGATGAGGATACGTAGGCACAAGACGATGATGTCTTGGTGAGCAACCTCCCCCGTAGTTTCCTAAACTACGTTGACTCTGACTTTCCCATTGCACGAGGGAATACGTAGGCGTAGGGCGACGATGTCCTATCGATTTTGTTCCTTCTCTTCCCCCCGTTTAACAGTAGCTTTTAGATAGTTTTTCACCCATAGATTAGACAACAAACATGGATCCTGTTGAGTACAACGGACGTGAGGGGTGCTCATACCTTCCCCTTGCATAACCGACTCCCGAACCCAAGATTTGGTTGCGATGACCTTGTCTTTTCCCTTTCTCTTAGGTTTCCTTCGATTGTTTCCTTTCCCTCTCTTTCGGGATAAATAAAGTTTAGTGGCGACTCTTCTGTCTAGTTTGCCGGCCCTTTTTTCGCAGTTGCGACAAAAGGTACCTCTTCCTAACTTTATTTGATTCCTGGGCGTCCTGCCTCGAAGCGTCCTTCTTCTTGGCAAATGGTTTCACGTGCCCGTCCCTGATTAAGATTTTGATTGCATCCTTGAAATGGATGCAATCGTTGGTCATATGGTCGTGGCTCTTGTGGAATCGACAATACTTTAACTTATCTGTATTTGGTTTGGCCAGTATTTGTTTAGAGAAACATACCCCTGCTTGCCGGAACTACGACTTGGCGTACTCGAAGAGAATCTTCTTTCGAGAGAATGTCAGTGGAGTATATTCGTGAAAACGGCCAGAAGGCCCTTTGTTGTCTTGGGACTCCCGTGGGCGGTCATCCCGTCTTGTCTCTCCCCGACGAGATGTTGAGTGGTCGTCTTGCCTGAAGGACCTCACACTCTCTTGGTGTTTCAAATTCCGGGCGGAGCTCGCCGCTTCCTTCTTTTCATATTGGATGTACGCCTGCGCCTTGAGGACGAAGGCATCCATCGTCGCTGGAGTCTCAATGCCAACCGCCTTGTCAAATTCGGTGCAGGGATGGAGTCCTCGCTCGAGCAAGAACTTCTTTATATCATCGATCGTGGTAACCTGGATAACTTCTTTGTTGAACCTTTCGATATAGGCTCGAAGAGGTTCTTCTTTCCTTTGAATGAAGGCCTCAAGGGAGGCTTTTGTCTTCCGGTGATGATGAGAGGCCGTGAAATGCCTAGAGAACATCCTCCCCAACTGCCTCCAAGATGTGATGGATTCATCGAGGATCCTCTTATACCAAGTCATTACTCCCTTTTTCATCGTGGTTGGGAATAATCTACATTTGATGACGCCTCTGACGCCATGTTAATCGAGCAAAGCATCGATATTTTTGATATGGTCGTCTGGATCTGTAGTGCCATCGTACGTGCCTAAGGGTGGGGGTTTCTCCATCCCTCTGGGTAGGCGCATGTCCATAATATTTTAGGATAATAAGCCGCGAAGCTCGTCGTTGATGCTATAGCTAGACCTCAAACGGGAGCAGGCACTTCGTTTGGGGAGAAGACTGCGATCTCAGTGGGGAGATGGACTTCAGGCTCGGCCCTTGGATCTGGGTAGAGGCAAACGATGACGCTCTATTCAGAGATCCCTTCTGGCTCTCTTATCCCCTGGGGAGTGTTGGCTTCGAGGAGATGCTTGGTCGTGTTTTCTTACTGGCCAAAGAGTCTAGCTCTGCTAGTGCTCGACAATCTCTTCCTCGTCTAGGAGAAAGACTCTGAGATCTTTGGCATTCTTTCCTAAAGGGAGGAGATCTTGGTTAGTGTGATTCTTCTAAGGCTCCAATCCTCACGCTCTATTGGAGGATCAGGAGATTTGTTTTGTTGAGGACTTTGAGTAGAGCCGCCATGGTCGGATCGGTGTTGGGCGGAACCGGAACGGTCTGATGATCTTCGGAGGGTTGGCCCCTAACGTTGTCAGCGTGATCGGGGGAAGGAGACGCAATGACTTCATCTCTATGCTGATGGACCTCGGTCCTAAGAAAGGAGGTTGCTCCGTCAATGTCCGTGTTGCTAATGGGGAGGATGGCATTGCGGGAATCGTGGACGTTGTCATGGCTGACCATGATTGGAATCTTGAAAGAACTGCTTTGGTATTGAATTCATAAGAAAAAGAAGATGGGGAGAACATAGTTTTCCACAGACGGCGTCATTGATCTCGAAGGCTAATCAGAACCTGAAGTGGGCCAGAGGATTTGTCGGTGATGCTGAGTTGCAAGGATGAGGAGAGGGTGTACCTGTAAGGCACTCCGATGCTAAAGTAAGAATCGGGCGAAGAGAATACATGGCCCTATCAAGTGAGAGGGTTTTTATAGTGCCCCTAGCACTTGGCCATTGGTCCCTATTTTCGGGGTGAGATAACCGTTCCCTAAAGAATAGGCAACTGCCAGAAACTAGCCGTTGGGCCAGGTAGAGGTGCTCGAAACTAGTCGTTGCCACGAGCAAGGGTGTGGTTGTAGGCACGGGCGTCGTGACTGTTTCTGGATGGTGAAGCCGTGTGTGACGGGAAGGAATATGACGAAGGGTAGCTGATCATAGGGGTCAGCTGGCCAACTTTCCTCGGCAGAGGGGCAGAGGAGAGGAAGTTTCACTTTGCCCTTAGCTAGAAGGGAGAAGGCTATTGGGTCGTCCTAGGAGCAGAAGTGAATTGGGTCATGCCTAGTGTCACACCCTAATTTTTGACCTTAAGATTCCACCCCCTGTCTTTTTAGTATTCTTATCCTTGTTTTCTTTTGTGTGCGAATTTATTGTGGCTAACAAGCATGTGCAGGCTTCTCAGGCCCAATCCATCAAGCAAAGGAAATCATATTAAGACAAAGATTTCATAGAATAAAGTACTGGAAGTCGTTTGGTGACCAAGTCTGGTTCTTAAAGCTTTGAGTTTATTTGGTGCTTTTCATTTTGGATCAAGTTGTTAAGTATGTTAAGGGTGGGATGTCCATTTTTGAGGAGGCTTGTAGAGGACGTGTTCATATAGAACACAATTTAATGGTAACAAATGTGAAAACTAGAACTCAAAGAGACAAATCATCATATCGCTCCAAGAACTCCAAAATTTGGAATTGTACAATTTAAAGTCAACTAAAATATCACACCAAGGACGTTAAGCTCGCAAGACAACTCATTATTAAATACCATGGGCGTTATATCCTTTTGATGATAAAAGATCTTTTGAAAGGAAAGGATTCCAAATAAATACAAGGATGGGTCTTATGTATGTCATCCTAAATTCAAGAATAAGTTTAGGCTTCCATGACGGGATTCATGAGGATTTTCACATAGAATATTCAAATTAATTCAAATACATTACAGTAAATAATATTCAAATGCATTACGGTAGCATGAATTGAAGTTTTTATAAACATTCAAACCCACTCCAAATTACAAAGTAATCGAAGATGACCCTACAACAGTAAGAACTATATCTAAGCAACATCACAGCAACGTTATCAAGATATTCACGCACCTGCAGGCAGAAACCATTGAGAAAGAACTAAGCTATCATGAAGACGTAAATTTAAAACCGTTAGAAGTGTAGAAGGTGCACAATTCATTTGGTAACTTTACCACTGCCAGAAGAAGCTCACAACGCAAATACGCAGCCTCGTAGACTATAAGGCGGCAACATGTTTGAATCTCTGACACTAGTGGAATCAGATCCCTCAGTGTGTAGTCGTGACACACTTTGCCTGCTGCTTCAGTCATTTAATCCCACTATAGCTCCTGCATAAATTTAATCAAACTTGGTTTTGTGAGTATATCAATAACGGAAGAGCATCGGGAACGTCTGCAAGTTCGAAGTTCAGATTTTCCGGTAGGAAAGAATTAAGTGCTCACCAACAAACAGGGATTGTCTCATTGTCAAGTTGAAGTGGTGTTGCCGGCGAACATAAGAGTTTCGAGAACCTTGACCTTCAAAAAAACGTGAATGACCATCACATGGCAGAACTGCAGTAATGTAAGCGTGAGATTCTCTTACTAATGATAATTCGTTGTTGTTTGTTGCTTGCTTGTGTAGGAAATAAAAAAAAAAGGGAAATGGAGGAGAAGATCGAACAGCAGAAGGAAACAACGAGAAATTGAAGGATGGAGATTGTCGCTTTCGCGAAAATAAGGTGCCGACAAAACAGAAGAGTCGCCACCTTTCGTTATTTATCCCTCGGAGCGGGAAAGGAAACGATCGGAAAAACCTGACGAAAAAGGGTAAGACAAGGTCGTCACAACCATTGTCTGGGTTCGGGAGTCGGTTACGCAAGGGGAAGGTATTAGCACCCCTCACGTCCGTCGTACTCGACGGGATCCACGCTAGTTGTGTTTACTGGACGAGTTGGTTTTATCTATCTACCTATCAGGGCTGGTCTGAAAAAGAAAAGAAAATGACTCGGCAAAGCGTCGCGCTTTATGCCTACGTATTCTCATCAGAGAATGAGAAATCAGAGTCAACGTAGTTTGGCCTACTACGGGTTACGGGGAAGATGGCTCGCCAATACGTCAGTATTGTGCCTACGTACTCTCAACAGGTATGAGAGATCAGAGCTTACGTAGTTCGGGACACTACGGATTATGGGGATTCAGATTCATCTGTTTTACCGAGTAGGGTTAAACAACAGTTCCAGCAGTTAGGGACAAAGCCTGTTTGCGTTGGCGCTGAAGTTTAACGACACTCTTTTCTTCAGAAAAGCTTTCCTTTGACTTATGGGCCCACGGGGCAAAAATGTTTGAAGTTTGTTTTCTGTCTTTTACGAAAGAAGTGTTTTTTTTATTGTGTTTGCAATTTCAATCGCACTAAAGACTATGACCTGAGAGTGAATGCGTCGCATGTCACCCAAAGGATACCATACTAAACATCCAGACTGTTGAAAAGAAACTCTCCAACAATCCTTTCTCAGATAGCTTAAGGCTCGTAACGTACGAAAGAAATCATTCATGATTACTGTATCTTAAGCTGTTTTGAGATGAGAAGAGAACAGGCTCAACTACGAGGAGACTATCAAGTCCTACTGTTGTCTTGCCAAAGATTCATCCTATGGTTGAAGTTTGAAATAGGGAACTCCTAGAAGTTATCGTGCATAGGTTTCAACATAAAGTTCTATCATCACTTCCTTATCAAATGAAATGAGAGTCCTAAGGGATCATGTCAATGATACACAGAAATAGATAAAGCATCAACTTAAACAGTAAATAGTAAACGAATGTAAAATGCATGCAATGCAAGTGAGGGAGGAAATGTGTGTACGGCAGCAGCCTCCACAAGCTCATCTCAACCTCAAGCCAGAATGAATAACAGTAATCATACTGAGGAAATAACATGCTATCAAGCAAAATACAGCAAATTGCAATCATACAGAAGAAGTAAAACACGCTATCAAGCAAAACAAACCACATGGGCAAGGGAGCAGGGCTCTACCGAATACCCGCAAGAAAAGCCATACAGTAACAATACAAGAAGAGGGAGCAACTCAACCTCTAGTGCAATCATGCTCCTAGATTAAAGCTAGTCTAGATATGGACTTATTCTAATGCATCAAGCAAGTCATACAAGGCACATCAACAATACAGAGAAGAAACAGAAAAGAAAGCATATCAACTCCTCCCTCTTCCAACTCCAAGCCTCAGCTCTTCTGACAACAACTCAGTCTTTAGACCTCTCTCACTCTTGACAAATATCAATTTGCTTCTCCAGGTTTCAACCCTTCAACATAAGTTTCAACTTATGTTTCTTCTTCAAGCTTCAGCTTTCCTTAATCAGTTCCACCTTCAGGCTTCACTCTTACCCACAAGTATCAACTTGATTCCTTTGTTCTTGAAGCTTCAACTCTTCAGTCAATCTCAATTGAATCCTCTTCATCTACAAGCTTCAGCTCTCTTTGCTTTACCAGTCTCAACTTGGTCTTCTCTTCCTACAAGCTTCAGCTTCTCAGAGTAGTCTTCAATCATCTAGAAGTGTCAACTTTATCCATCAATCTTTAAGCCTCAGCTCTTCATTCAGTCTTTACTGGATCTTCATTGGGTCTTCAAGTATCAACTTGCTCTCCTTGCTCTTCAAGCTTCAGCTGAAATGGCAATGCTCATGGAATCATCCTCTTCCATACTCTTCAATGAAGCCTTCATCTTCACACTTAAGCCCAACCTCTCTCAAGATACTCAAACCAGAAGAAATCACTTAACTGGATAAGCTAGGATATTAAACTGCTTATTGACCACCAAAGGTGACCTATAAGGGTTCAACATCAGAAGAATGGTTCCCTCAAAGGTTCTACTTCCTAGGTACCATCACTTATCCCTCCAAAGGAGGTAGGTGAATACCATGGAAGGACCTTGAATCATGGGGAAGAATGGAGGTGACAGATACCATCCATGTTTAAGAAAGAACTTAACTAAGTCTAAGATCTACTTAATTCCTAACCCTAAAACAACAACAAAACAAACAAGTCTTCAAGCTCTCAAGCTCCTTCTTCAATCCTCAAGTCTTCCACTATGCTCCTCCATGCTCCACAAAGCAAAACCAAGCCCACCAAGCCAAGCAAAAACCCACCAAGCAAGGCAAAACAAAATACAAGCCCACAAGGGCAACACAAACAACAATCAACTACAAAAATCAATTAAAAATAGTATGCTATTATATTAAAATCTAATATAATTTCTAGGGGATCCTATATGACTACCCTTAATACCCTATATGTCCCAATATCTAACTTGACCTGAAAACCCAAAATTCTAGTGTTATTGTGGACCTATGTTAAGGATTGACCTAAATCTACACCATCTAAAGTCATCTAATCAAAACTAATCAAAAATTAATCACAAAATTATGGAATAAATCCAGAGGGGAGCTAAAGTCCTAATCTAACTATCCTAAAAAGAATGGCCTAAAAATATGAAGGGAACTAGATAAACAAAATTCTACAAATCTATGCATCAACATAAAAGGAATTAAAAAGCTATTAAAAGAGAAAATACACAAACAAATATTAAAAATGCATGAAATGCAAATATTTTGATTTTATAATTTTCTAGACATTAATATGAAATAGGAGAAAAAATCCCCATGCAAAAATCATCATTTTTCTATTTAATATGATTTTTCAAAGATTAAAGAAAAATGGAGAAAAAAATTAAAATATGAAAACATTGGTGCAGATAGCAACCCAGTGCAGTTTAATATGAGAATGGGCCCTAAATGGGGGTGCAAACGATAAATGCGCTGGGCCTAATTTTTAATCAGAAAATAAACTCATAAAATATAAAGAAAAAGAAAAATACTCAGTGCATTTAGCAAAGAAAATCAGTTCAAAATGCAATGGGCCATGGAAGGGGGTGTGTATATCAGTCAGTCCACTAAAGCCCTAAGACCACCATTTTAATGAAACGCCGCGTTTGGGGTATCTTCAGACTTCCCTCTTCACACGCAAAATTAAATCTGGGCCACACGATCTGACCCTGGTCAATGAGTCTTTCTCCATCCAACGGCCAGCACATCATCTTCTTCCTTCAGCCAGGGTTTGAATGAAGAAGCCATGGAAACAGAGCGTCAAAGCTCAAGCTTCTCCTAACTCGGATCACCTCAATTCTCAACCAAAATCCATGGTTCAAAACCCTAGTCTGTTCTAAATTTCATGCTGATCACAACCATGGCCTTAGAATTCAAAGAATCATCCTCAATCTCTAAACCCGATAGTGAATCAAAATTATGCTCAAATCTCAATTCTAACCATTCTTGAAATTGATTGGCTCAGAATGATCACCACCTCACACTGGTCGATTCTTGCTATCATACCACGATTATCTCTCAAGATTCAACAAGTTATGGTGGTAAACAGAAATGGTGTCACTAACTCAAACTTCACCAAATGATCTCAAACTTTCCAGAATCCATCTCCTACTTGTCTCTAACCATTCTAACCTAACAATTCTAACTAATTATGCTTAAATTAAGGTGTAGAAGAAAAGTTGCAAACCTGTCAAATCTTGAATATCAGATAGGTCAAATCTTCAGTTCAACCTCTCAAACTCTTCAGAATCACTCCTTGATTGATGTTAAAGCTTCTGTTTGCAAAAGATTTGATCCAAGAAGCTTGAATCTCCAAAACCGATTGTGACTTGCAGCTCCCAAAATCCAAATGCTATCTCCTCAATCTCACACGATCTTGCCTTCAATTTGGTATGCACACATTCAGTATGATCAATGGAAGGTGTTAGGATTGAAAGAATCAATGGAAATGGTGTGGAAAGTAGAAATTGATTTCAACTTGCAATGGAAGAAATTGAAATGGCTATCTCACTCTCCTCTCAAATATCTCACCAACCTTGCATCTGAGCAAGTTCTAATCCATATATAGGATGATTCTAAACCATCCAGAACTTTCTGGAATCATCCAATGAGAATTTGAGATTCTCATGCCATGAGTTTTTGATTTCAATCCATCTCATGTACCATCTCATGCTATGCCCCTTGCAGCAGCTTGTTTTGACTTCAAAATCTCCTTAGATGAGATACATGACATGTTAGGATACTTTACTAGCTTGTGTATTGAGTTTCCTTGTGTTTTGCATATGTACCTTAATAAGCAAGCAATCATTTTCCAAAGCAAGTCCATGATCTAAACCTCAAATCAAAAATGTGGATGAACCATTTTTTTTAAAATGCTTTTTAGAGTCAAAATGACCTATTACATGCCATGGTTTGGATGTGTAGCTTGGAAATTTCAATTTCCAACTTTGACTTATTTAACTTATGCCTACATTTTAGGTCATTTTTACCATTTTGAGCTACAAGCATTTTCAACATCTCATGACCTCCTTACTAGCCTTAAAACATCATTTTAAGCAAGTTTTATGTTGAAGATTTTTCCATTTGAAGCTTGGAAATAGGAGTTATGGCCTTATGCTTGAAATGACCTATAATCTCCAAATGACCAAAATGCCCTTGACTTGTCAAAGCCATAAGTTGAGTTCTACAAATCCTAATAAGGACTTCTAGTACTCTCTAGAAAGCTAAGAAGATAAGGAACAACATTCATGTTGACCAAAAGTTCATAGGAATCATCCTTCTTGGGCAAAAGTTGGATGCAAGTTGGGTGACTTTCAAGGCCCCAGATTCACATACCTCAGATGACCTGTAACTTATCAAAGTCATAACTTGAGCTCTACAAATCCTATCAAGGACTTATAGTACTCAAATTAAATCTAAGAACAAGCTCTACAACATTCATGTTGGGGGTAAGATGAGATGACAATCACATCTTGAGATAAACTGCCTTGAAGATAGGGGTCAAACTAGGGGATTTTACACCGTCAAGCCTTAGAAACCCTAGCTTGAAACTTCTCAAACTCCTCAATCATGATGAGTTGACCTTGGAATCATCCTTATAGCATATCAATTCATCAATCCATGATCACATGGCTCTTGGATTAGGTCTCAACCCTCTCCAAATCATCAGTTGACCTAGGGTTGACTCAGTCAAACCCTAATTACACCACCCATGGTTGGGTCTCTTTAATCTTGTACAATGACCTCTCTAGGCTTCATGATGGCTTTCAATACATCTCATAAGCTCTATCAAGGCTTCAATTCCATCCTCATAGCTTCAGAATCATCTGAGGAGCACCCACAACTCTCAAGTTAGGAGGCACACAACCTTGGTTTCAACCAATCTCTCTGAGGATCTCTTAACTTCTCTGACAAAGATATCAACCCTTGAACACTTGAATAACCTTCTTGGCTAGCTTCAAAGTCTTTTGGTGCTCTTGATTGGTAATCATACCTCTTGATCTCCTGCATACATATCAATGAGATGCAAGTGATAATGCTAATGTGAATGACATGAAACACAAGCTAGGTAAAGAAATGTTGGTCAAATTTTGGGGTACAACAGCTGCCCCTATTCAAACGGCTTGAACCTGACTGGGTGAGGAGCGAACGACTCTCAGCCAATCAAGGTGCGAGACGGTTGAATACCAACAAACCCCGAAAATTTGCCAACTGCACAAGTACACGGTACTCTGATGGGAACAAATCTTCGAAAACAGAAATATTAGCTGCACGGCAACTAGCTGGAGAATTGGTCACACGGTAACCAGTAATACATGGTCGATCATGCCGTTAGGCATCAAGATTCCTCGGGACTCATCAGGTCAACAATCAAGTTAATCATGCCATCGGGCATTCAAAGAAAACTTTCGGGCATCAGTCGGACTTCATCAGTAAGTCGGGAATAGAATTCTCGGTCAATCATGAACCAATTGGGGATATCCAAACTCTGCCATCAGGCACTCTGCATCAGCTGAGAGAACTGCTTCGTTAACACGGTCGGACTTTAATCATCAAGTCTTCAGGGGAAGTTTCAACTTCGTTGTTCAAAAACCTGCTGGGGATGACACATCTCCGCTGGGGATTCTGGAGAACTATCAAGTAACTCTGCTTCGGGGATCCATGAATCATTCTGGATGAATCAACTCTGCTGAGGACTTCAAGAATCATCTTAGACAAATAACTCCGCCGGGGACTTCAAGAATCATCCTGAACCGATAACTATGTGTCGCTACTGCGAAAATCGGCGCCGGCTGAACAGAAGAGTCGCCACCGTGCGTTATTTATCCCAACAGAGGGAAAGGAAACGCTCAGAGTAAACCTCGCACAACACGGGAAAGGTATGGTCGTCGCAACCAAAACCTGGATTCGGGAGTCGGTTACGCAAGGGGAAGGTATTAGCACCCCTCACGTCCGTCGTACTCGACGGGATCTACGCTTGTTTTCGGGTACGGATTGTTATTCTATCTAAACTAAAGGTTAAGGGTTAAGAGAAAATAAAATGACTCGGCAAAGTATCGCACTTTATGCCTACGTATTCCCGTCTGGAACAAGAAATCAAATTCAACGTAGTTCGCCTACCTACGGGAAAGGAGGGGAAGGTTGCTCGCTAGGATATCACATCCTATGCCTACGTACTTCCACACTGCATGGAAGATCAGAGCAAACGTAGTTCGGGCCATGTACGACACAAGCTTGTCTTGGTTGATTTTTATTCCTTCTGAAAAAGGTTTTTCTGATTAGCAGTCCAAGCGGACAAAAATGACGTCTTGATGAGTTCACACTCTTTTACGGAAGAAGTGTCTTTTATCGTGTTTGAAATCTTATTGTGTTTTTCTGTTTGTTTTGAGAAAGAAGAGACAGAACTCTAACCTATGGTTGCAAAGGGAATCAAACTAGCCTAGTATTATCATGCATGGGTTAAGACCTAGAGTCTATCATGCTCCTCTCTCGCGCAGAGAGAAACAGAGATCCTAAGGGAATAGACGAAAACAGAAATAATAACAGATATATACAATAAAGCAGTAAAATGCATGGATGCAACAATACAAGCGAGGCAAGGGAGTCCCACTCAACCTCGAACCTAGAAAACAATAGGCAAAAGTGAACAGACTTCACTTTCAACCCAACAGGTTAAACAGCAAACAATACAGTCCAGAAAACCAATCAATACATCAGAAATGAAATACAGCAAAAGATAAACAGCATCAGCAGCTCTGCATCAACACCTATCTTCAAGTCATCTCCAGACAGCTATAAGCTTCAGCCAGCATCAATCCCCATCTCCACAGCCTTCAAGCAGGGTCTTTGTCATCAATCTTCAGTATACAATGGCTTTTCTTCAAGTCCTAACCTCCAAGCTGAGGGATCAATCACAAGAGTGAATTGGGTGTTAAGCACTTAGTTGACCACCAAGGGTGGCAAACCAACTGCTACTAACACATAAGACATTTTCTCTCAAGAGTTCTATCCCTTAGACCGTAGCACCAAGCCTTCCAAAGGAAGGGGGTGAGTGTCCTAGAGAGACTCTGCATCACAGAGAAGAATGGAGGCAGTCAAGGCCTTCCATGTTTGAGAATCAAGTTTACTACTCTAGAGCTCTGCCTAGATTCTAAACCCTATACTCCTCAACAGCTGCCAGCAAAGGACTCTCCTCATCAACTCTAGAAGTTGGTCTTCAAGCTCTGGATCTCCAATGGCTTCATCATCACAAGTCTCCAGCTCTCCCAATCCCCAAGCAATCCCAATACCCATACAGACAACAATAATCCCCAGAGGGCACGCCACACCAATCAATCAAATATAGACAGTAATATACTAATAGCAGTAGGGGAATCCTAGTGATTTCTAAGGGATCTAATAACTACCCATAGTCCCTATAGTCCCATATCTAAAATACTCAATCTCTAAGTCCTAAGGGAAATGATTCAATTCTCCTGAGTCATCACCTAAACCCTAATTTTGTTCATGTTGTTCACACCTAAACTAAACACCTAAAATTAAGTCCTAAAAATGGGAACTAAATTGTATATTCAAGCTAATCTTATCTACTAATCAACCTAAAAAGAATGGGTGAAAAATATTAAAGCAACTATTAGAACAAAAATTAACAAATTCATGTATCAAACTAAATGATATTTACATCTATTTAAAAGAAAAATATGCCAAAAATATTAAAATAAAATGAAATATGAATTTTTTTGTATGATATTTTTCTTGACAAATTTTTGAGTAATATGCAAAAAGAACCAATGAAAAATAAGCATTTTATGATTTGTTATGATTTTTTGAAGATGAGAAAAATATAAAAGAAAAGAAAATCAGAAAATAGAAATAAATGGGGCAGGGGGTCTGAATAGCAAGGGCGCCCAGTTCAAATCTTGATGGGCTTGAAAAGTGGGGGGCGCGCATAGCAATGGGCACTAGGCCCAGTTGCACTCAGAATTTAAACAAAAATTAAAAAACGTAAACGGTGCAGGTAGTAATGAATTCAGACATAATTGGGATTGGGCCTTCATCTGGGGGTGTTAGTAGCAAGGGAATTCAAAGCCCATCAGATTCTTTTAAGTGAAATGGTGCGTTGCACCATTTGAAATCTCCCTCCGTTTTCTTCTTCAACCACGGCCGTTGGATTGAAATAATTGGTCAAATAACCAGGCTTGATCCAACGATGGATAGTCATCGTTCCCAAATTGAAAACCCTAACCTGCAACTCCTCATGCCATGCATAAATCTTCCATCCCCTAGTTCTTCCTCGTTTCTCCATGAAAACCAAAAATGTAAACACCAAAATTACTCCCCTCCTCACATAGAACACAACTGTATCCATAGTTTTCAGTATAACAGCCTAGAACTTCAAACCCGATAGGCATAACAATTCTGATCCACCATTTCCACCTGTGATCAATCCTCCCAATTCTCTTTAAGTCTTGCCCTAAATTAATCCATAACTTGCACTGATCATTACAAGCTATTCACTCAAGATTATCATGCAATATCCTAATAGTTACAAGCTTCAACAGTTCTTGCACTCCATTAACAACTTTCATGAAAACTCTCCAAACCTTGTGGAATTCATCATCTAACCTAACTTAACCATTCTATGCTAACAAACCCTAATAATTCTCACCTAAACATACAATTCGAATGAAGTCACCAACCTGGTGTGATGATGAAAACAACTATGGAATCCTCTTGATCCAATGCTTGAAATGATGGGAAACTGATCAGTGAGCTTGTTCTTGAATTCTGTATGCAAAAGATCTTGCTCCAATGCTTTGAATATCCTAATTCCAAGATTCTTGCACTTTGAATGATGATGATGAATGGCACGATTCCTCCTTCAATTTGCCAAATGAATGTGTGAATTCTGATCCTTGGATGATGATGATGAAGAACAGATCAAGAATAGTGGAAATTGATGATAGTTTGAGAAGCTTTTGCAAATGAGAGAAAGTGTGTGAAACTTGTGGCTTTGAGTAAATGTGATCACCAACCATGGCATGAACCCTCTCCATTCAATATATACATGTCATTAGAACCTCCTAGAAACTTGGAGAAACTTCCCATGTGTGATTTCCCTTGGATTTGGCTTATGTTTCTTCCATGATAAGTAGCCTTGAATAAATCCCAAAATGTGAACCAAGCTCAAAATTCTACTTTAGCCAATGTTCTCAAAATGATCTTTCCATTCAAAATGACCTATAATTTCACCTCATTTGGCCAAAATATGAAAAATCTCATTTTTTAAGTCATTTTTTTTCATTAAATCCAACAATTTTGAAACATTGTGCTATGAATCTTTCCAATATCTCACGGTCCCTTTTATAGACTCAAAATGTCATTTGGAACAAGTTTGATGTTGTAAAGTTTTCCATTTGAAACTTCCTTGTATGAGTTTTAGGCATAGGCTAAGAATGACCTGTAATCCTCAGATGACCAAAATACCCTTTGCTTTCCAAGACCATAAGTAGAGTTCCACAAATCATATGAAGGCATACTATACCATTCTAGAAAGCTAAGACAATGAGGAACAACTCTTATGTTTACCAGAAATTCATTTGAAATCTCCTTGAGGGGTAAAAATTGCTTGGAAGTCAAGTCACTTTCACAGACAAAATTTCAGATACCTCAGATGACCTGTAACTTGCAAGGACCATAACTTGAGTTCTATAAATCTCCTTGATGTCTTCCACCACTCAAATTAAAGGTCTTGAGATCCTCTACAAGTTTCATTATAGCCAAGGATCCATTTGAAGCTTGCATTTTGACTTATCTTGCTTGGAAATTTGACCTAAATTAGGGGATTTTACACAGAAACCCTAATTTAGAAACTCCTCTTCTCCTTGATTTCTCTTGATTTCTTCTTATCACAACACCATATCCTTATTATTCATGTCAAATGAGGAACCCCACATCTCTCCAATAGCCCTTAATGCCTTTCAATCATTCAATTGACCTAGAGTTGACCCAGGGTTGACCCAGATGGAACCCTAGTTGACTGTCTTCATCCACAACTCTTGTGACTACACCAATGATTTGTCTCCTTCTCCAAATGACTTCCTAAGTCTCCCATGATGCCCACATACTCTCCATGCTCAATTCACAGCCCACAACTTACTTTGTTGATCCTCAGATACCCTCAGTCAGGAGATAGACTCAATGCTTGATCCACTGACTTCTCCAACTTTCAAATTCTTTTCTGATGACTTGAATGAGATTGAATTAGAATAATAACTTCTTGATAGGCTCATAGAGATGAGAATAATGCTTGGTCCCCTGTTGGATGACTTTCTATGTTATGCTATGCAGATGATCAGACTATGTACATGACTCTATATGCAAAGGCTAATGATATTGAAACATAAACCAAGTGAATAAAGTTGAGCAAATTTTAGGGTGCAACAACTGCCCCTATTCAAGCGACTTGGACCCGATTGGGTGAAGAGCCCGGAGCCTTCAGACATTCACGGTACGAGACGGTTGAATAATAAGAACCCGGAAATTTGCCAACCGCAGAAATAAACTGCGCCCCTGCTTGGGGAACGACATTCATCGGCTGAATCTGACTGTTACGGCAACCCACTGATCTCGTGCTGGGGATTATTTTCATCCGCCTGAAAAAGATTTTATCATCGCAGAGATAGAATTTTGTCCACGTTAGGACGCCTGTGTCGTCAACACAAAGAAATCTCAACCAAACTTGTCCACGTTAGGAATAACATTGTCCATGTTAGGAATCAATCTTTCCACGTTAGGAATAACCACCTTTCCACGTAAGGAATAACCGTTCCACGTTAGGAATAACACCGTCCACGTTAGGACTCACTTTTCCACGTAATGAAACAATCCTTCTTTCCACGTAAGGAAACCATTTTTCTTCCACGTAAGGAATCATCTTCTTTCCACGCAAGGAATGCCATCTTTTTCCACGTCAGGAATGCAATCTTTCCACGTAAGGAATCCGTCTTCTTTCCACATTAGGGAACCGACTTTTTTGATCTGTCCGCGTCAGGACTAAACTTTTCCACGTAAGGAAACAACTTCTCTTTCCACGTAAGGAATAAACCTGTCCACGTCAGGACTCACGTTTCGTCTTGATTTTTCCACGTCAGGACTCGCCTCTTGACTCGCTGAGGAAATAAAACTTGTCCACGTTAGGACCCATATCTCGACCTGCTGAAGAAATAGGACTTGTCCACGTCAGGACTTGCGCGTCTTCGACTTGCTGGGGAAATAAGACTGTGTCCATGTCAGGACTCATACTTTGCCAACAACACGAAGAAGGATAAATTTGTCCACGTCAGGACTCTCGCATCTTGTCATCACAAAGAACTACAAACTTGTCCTCGTCAGGACGCACATTTCACCATCACGAATAAAGCTATCTGCTGGAAATAAATGGTCCACGTTAGGACACCAACACGAAGAGTAACCAACTTTGTCCACGTCAGGACTCCATCTTCGATCAATACCAAGAAATCAAATCCGTCCACGTTAGGACTAACACATATCGTCAAACTGAGGAAATGTCCACGTCAGGACCCCCACTTCTCTTAGCATACAAAAAAAACCTGTCAATAAACCCGTCCACGTTAGGACTCATCCTTCCATTGGTCCGCCAACTTCTTATCACTGACGTTACAGCAACTTTGAGGCTGACTCTACTGGGGATATTTGGAAATCAAACTACTGGATGCCTGCTCTAATAACCGGCGGTAGCCTCTGAAATTCTGGTTCATGAAACCTTTTAATGCTGACGTAACAACAACTTTGAAGGAAACAATCCGCTGGTCGGACTAGAGAAACTTCAACAAGAAACCCTGGCGGGGAAATAAGTAACTCTGCTTGGGGACAAAGAGAAACTCATCCTGCTGACTCGGTGGGGAGTAGTGCCAAAGCTGACACTTCGTTGAATGTCTCACGCCGAGACTTCGAATGTTATTGATGCACCTGAGCGAGGGCTCTCTATACCTGCAAGAGAAACAATACTTGAAACAAAAGGTTAGCCATCCTGGTTTATGCTTCTAAAATGCGTATGTTTGATACTGACGCAATGCTTCAATCGTCATGGAAATGCTACGCGTGTTTATTTGGTGAATGCAACTGTGACACTATATGCCAATGCAATTGCAGACTCGAACTGCTGGGTACAGAAACTACTTTAGCAAAATAAATGCTGAAGATAATGCCAACTTCGCTGGGGATAGCCAGATGCTATAGAATTATTCCGGCAAAATAAATGCCAGAAGAGGGAAGTCGAATCAGCTGGGAAATTGGGAACTCGAACCAAACACCTCACTGAAGTAAAACCCTGCTGGGAATGTAACTCTGCGGGGAAATAGCAGATGCGCTCGGTATGATCGGACTTATGCTGGAGAGTGACCGGATATCACACGGTATTCTGACACAATAAATGCCAATGCGCCATACCAACTCTGCCAGGGAGAGTCTTAATCTTCGAATTCCACTGGGAGGAATGAAAACACTTGCTAAAAAGAGATCTCCCTTGGGGATGATTCTCTTGGGGACACTCAACTGCCTCCGCCGGGAGAAAATAAGCTGACCCTGCGGGAAAAGGTGAGCTTGTCTGGATACAGCGCACAAATATTAATATTCTGAGACTAAACCCACTCTGCTCGAGATACACTGTCTGAATACAGCCTTATAATCTCGGAATCGCCAAACTCTGCTGAGAATAAATGACTTTGCTGGAGCACGTCCCTTGGATAAGCTACGACCAGCTGGGGAATTCGATCCTTCTTCAGGAAGCACATGCATGACCTGCGTGGGGATCAAGTCTTTTGTTACTGCAATCTTTTGATCGTCTTCCTCGTACGGCTATGAAACCTGCAACAACACAAACAAGACAGGACAAGCCTATGCAACCAAATCGATTCAGGTTAGTGACGTTATTTTCAGTTAATTCAAAGCTTTAGCAATTGTTGGCAAGGGCCAGTGAGGTTATACACATGCTAGTTTCAATAAACTTAGGCACTTTATCATGCACAAAACAGTAAAGAACCAGCATCAAGTACTGAATAACATATTTTATTGATTGGGCCCATGAATGGGCGGAGTTTTGTACACGGGATGTAACTCCTGAAAAGAGGAAGCTACGCAAAGCAGATACACAAGTATGCACAAGAAGCATAAATATTTTGACAAATTAAATTTTGTACACATGTCGGCAACGAGATGCAGACGAACACCACGAACTGATCCTCCTATGACTCGTCCGACTCTAATGCTTTCCCGGTATCCACACTTCCGAGGAGATTGTATCTGATAATCGACCCTTCAGGTATATTCTCCCGCACCGATGCTCACTGTAATATCACATTCGGACCGCAGTCATTTGCTTTTCAAATCCCTAACTTTTGCGTGAACTGCCCTTTACGGGTTTTCAGTTCACCGGGATACCCCTTTTTGCCGAAGCCGCCCAGTGTAGGTTTTCAACTTCGCGGGTGTACATTTTTTTCACTTTTATCCCTAACTTTTGCCCGAACCTTTCATTCTGTTTTTGGTTCGCCAGGATGCCCCATTTTTGCCTGGACTCTCTTTTTTCTGTCCAGCGGGTCAATTTTAAGCAAAGTATTTTTTAACTGCGTCCGAATTCACAGGCGACGTAAAGTCTTCACCGTCCATGGTGGACAACAATAAAGCCCCTCCTGAAAAGACTTTCCTGACAACGTATGGCCCTTCGTAGTTGGGGGTCCACTTGCCCCTGTGATCTGCTTGCGGCGGGAGAATCCTTTTCAGCACAAGGTCGCCCGTCTGAAAGCTTCGCGGATGTATCTTCTTATCATATGCTTTCTTCATTCGGCTCTGGTACAAACGACCATATGCTAGAGAAGCTAGCCTCTTCTCGTCCATCAAACTCAGTTGGTTCAACCTGTCTTTCACCCATTCTGCCTCGTCTAGCTGAACATCTCGCAATACTCTCAGGGAAGGGATCTCAACTTCCAATGGTAATACCGCTTCCATTCCGTATACTAACGAGAACGGGGTTGCCCCGGTTGATGTGCGTACTGTCGTACGATAACCGTGCAAAGCGAAAGGTAGCATCTCATGCCAATCCTTATAGGTCACCACCATTTTCTGAACGATCTTCTTGATATTCTTATTGGCCGCCTCGACAGCGCCATTCATCTTGGGTCGGTAAGGGGAGGAGTTGTGATGTTCGATCTTGAAATTCTGACAGAGCTCCTTCATCATTTTGTTGTTTAGGTTTGAACCGTTGTCCGTGATTATCCGCTCGGGGATCCCATATCGGCAAATGATATCTCTCTTGATGAATCTGGCCACCACTTGCTTAGTTACATTTGCGTAAGACGCCGCTTCTACCCACTTGGTGAAATAATCGATTGCTACTAGGATGAACCGATGCCCGTTAGAAGCTGTCGGCTCGATCTTTCCAATCATATCGATTCCCCACATCGAGAATGGCCAAGGCGATGACATCACATTTAGAGGACTCGGAGGCACATGGATCTTATCAGCATAGATTTGGCACTTGTGGCACTTCCTCGCAAACTTGAAACAATCAGTTTCCATAGTCAGCCAAAAATATCCTGCCCGCAGCAGCTTCCTCGTCATAGCATGCCCACCAGCATGCGTGCCAAAGGTACCCTCATGTATTTCCTCCATGAGCAGCTTTGCCTCTCTTTCGTCTACACAACGCAACAGCACCAAATCGTGGTTTCTTCTGTATAAGACGCCATCCGGATTCAAATAGAAATTACTTGCTAATCTCCTGAGAGTCTTCTGATCTTGACTGGATGCCCCAATCGGATACTCTTTGTTCTTCAGGAAATTAAGGATATCAAAATACCACAGTTTATCGTCAGATGCCTCATCAATAGCAAATACGAAAGCTGGTCTGTCCAGCCGAGAGATAATGATTCTGGGAGCCTCGTTCCAGAAGTTGACTTTGTACATGGAAGACAAAGTGGCGAGAGCGTCAGCCATTTGATTCTCTGCCCGCGGTACGTGATGCAACTCAACCTTGTCAAAGAAAGGCAACAATCTCCTTGCATAATTCATGTAAGGTATCAAATTGGGCTGACGTGTCTCCCATTCCCCTTTTATTTGATTCACCACCAGAGCTGAGTCTCCGTATACGTCCAGATTCTTGATTCGCAAATCAATGGCTTCTTCAAGCCCCATTATACAAGCTTCGTATTCGGCCTCATTATTGGTAACGACAAAGGTCAATCGGGCAGTAAACGGGATGTGCGACCCGTGTGGCATAGTGATGATTGCCCCTATTCCGCTACCGTAAGCGTTTACAGCTCCATCAAATATCATCTTCCATTTGGAACCCAATTTTGGTCCTTCTTCTGGCAACGGCTCTTCGCAATCTTTCATCTTTAGGTACATGATATCCTCGTCAGGAAAATCAAACCTCATCGATTGGTAATCTTCAATAGGCTGCTCCGCCAGATACTCAGACAACACGCTCCCCTTTATAGCCTTTTGCGAGACGTATTGGATGTCATATTCAGTCAAGACCATCTGCCAACGGGCAATTCTCCCTGACAACGCCTGCTTTTCGAATACTTATTTGATAGGATCCATCTTCGAGATGAGCATGGTTGTATGATTCAGCATGTATTGCCTCAAACGCTTGGCGGCCCAGGCTAGCGCGCAACAAGTTTTCTCAAGCATTGAGTATCGAGATTCACAATCTGTAAATTTCTTACTCAAGTAGTAGATCGCATGCTCTTTTCTTCCTGTCTCGTCGTGTTGACCGAGAACACAACCCATGCTTCCCTCAAGAACTGTCAAATACATAATCAAGGGTCTCCCTGCCACTAGGGGTATCAAAATAGGAGGCTCCTGCAAATACTGCTTTATTTTATCGAACGCCTTTTGACAGTTTTCGTTCCACGTTACATCTTGATCTTTCTTTAACAGCTTGAATAATGGTTCACACGTGGCCGTTAGATGAGATATGAACCGAGCGATGTAGTTCAACCTCCCTAAAAACCCGCGCACCTCTTTCTCTGTGTTAGGCGTCGGCATTTCTTGTATCGCTTTTATTTTAGCAGGATCGACCTCTATTCCTCTTTCGCTTACGATAAACCCCAGCAGCTTACCCGATCTCACCCCGAAGGTGCACTTATTAGGGTTCAGTCTCAGCCTGAACTTCCTAAGCCTTTTAAATAACTTCAGCAGATTCACCAGATGCTCTTCCTCCGTCTGGGATTTGGCAATCATATCGTCAACATAAACTTCGATCTCTTTATGCATCATATCATGGAAAAGAGTCGTCATCGCACGCTGATATGTTGCCCCAGCATTTTTCAAACCAAAGGGCATCACTTTGTAGCAAAATGTTCCCCAAGGTGTTATGAAAGTGGTCTTCTCCATGTCCTCTGGCGCCATTTTAATCTGATTATAGCCTGAAAAGCCATCCATGAAGGAGAATACGGAATATTGAGCAGTATTATCAACTAGCACGTCGATATGAGGAAGCGGAAAATCGTCTTTTGGGCTTGCTTTATTCAAATCCCTATAATCAACGCACATCCGAACCTTGCCATCTTTCTTTGGCACTGGTACGATGTTAGCAACCCATGAGGGATATTTTGTCATAGCCAGGAAACCAGCATCCCACTGTTTTTGAACTTCCTCTTTGATCTTCACTGCCATGTCTGGTCTAGTTCTGCGAAGCTTTTGTTTGACTGGCGGGCATTCTTCTTTCAGTGGCAGACGGTGCACAACCATATCTGTATCGAGCCCTGGCATATCTTCATACGACCAAGCGAATACATCACTATACTCTCGAGGTATTTCAACCAGTCTTCGCTTGATATCGCTCTGCAGTGCGGCTTCGATACGAATATTCTTCTCAACCCCTTCCGACCCCAAGTTGATAATTTCGATGACCTCGTCATGAGGCAGAATGACTCTTTCCTCTTGCTTCACCAACCAAGACAGTTCTTCAGGAACGTCACTATCTTCGACAACCTCTTCTTCGGCCTGAAATACCGGGTGCTCAAAGTCGGGACGAGTCATAGGTGGTTCAAGGATGTCATCTGAAAATGTTATCCTGCAAAAGGAATGGTTAAGTGCTTCAAAATGCGTATAAAGCGAATAACCACGTTGCCATTTTATTGAAAAATACAAAACAAGAAAGACAGAGATTACAGTATTTGCACATGAAAAAAAATGCCATTTATTTAATGATTAACACGCAACGTTCATAACAACACAGCCCTAAGCAAATCCTGATGCCCCGGGCAGGACATCAGATTATTCAACAATTAATAAAGCAAAGCATTACTGTTTAAGAGTCACAGGAACAAGCTCCTGAATAGACCAGTTGCACAGTCCCTGTCCTGGCGTGCTTGGCTGAATCCAGGCATCCATATCACAGTCACTGTCTCCTTCGTCAGACTCCGAAGCAGCATTGATGGTTTCATGACATACTCCACTGGCAGAGATGGTTATTGGCCCTCTGAAACGGGGTGGCCCCACAGCAGGTGTTGACGACGACGGTTGGTACCCCAGCCCGAACCGGTCCATCTTCACAGGGATATCCAACACTTTGCCCCAACCCTTTGCTTCTCCTGCCTCCACTAGAGCTTGAGCTTCTTTATACGACGAGACGGATATCTCTGACACTTTGCTCGGCCCGGGACCTTTGTCCTTGATTCGCAAACCTTCAAATGCCTGGCAGGGTGTTTCGTGGATCTCTCCGTCGACCTCCACATATTTAAATGACGACAGATGGATGACCAGGATGTCTTCTTCTCCGCATACGGTGACTACGCTGTCTCCGACCATATATTTCAACTTCTGATGCAGGGTAGACGTAACTGCCCCAGCCCCATGAATCCAGGGTCTTCCGAGCAGGCAGCTATATGCGGGCTGTATATCCATGATATAAAATTCGGTCGCAAATACCTCCGGCCCCACCTGTAGAGGCAATGTTATCGATCCAAAGACTGTTCTTCGCGTGCCATCAAATGCTCTGACTACCAAGTCACTGGGCGTGCACAGGATTCCTCTGACATCTAGCTTCATCATCGCTTTCTTGGGCATCACATTCAGAGACGATCCGGTGTCGACCAATACATGCGACATTACTGATCTTCTACATTCGACAGATATGTGTGTAACCCGGTGAACTGACTTTAAACAATGTTGCGGATAGCAAGAGTCGCCACCGACTTTTATTTTATCCATAAGGAAAGGTTATAAAAGAACAGGAAAGACCTTAGAGAATATTTTGGGTCCGGGGGGTAGGTTATGAAAAGGGAAGGTATTAGCATCCTTTTCATCCATGGTTATCCATGGGCTCTTAGGTACTTAAGCTCACTTTTGAATTGTTTTGAAATTGTAGTGTGTGAATAGAAAATTTTCAGAATAATTAATAAATAATCCATGTAAGGATGTGTTAAGAACTTGTTTGAAAACTTGTTGAAAATTTGTTTAAGTGCGAAACAATTTTGAAGTGAGCAAGCACCTAAGAGTAACCTACCCTAATGTTTAAAGGTCTTTCTTATTCTTCATTCTTTCCTTTAGTAAGACTATCCCTACTATAATGGAGTAGGTAGTCCTTACTTTGGATGTTAAGGGGTATGTGAGGGACAATTTGACTTTGAAGGCCATTGTGGGATGTAATAAGCACATATAAGGGACCATCATCATTTTTCGAAAGGGACTTGATTCGTAAAGGCAACCATAAGGGACTTTGATGATTTTTTTATTTGAGGGACTTGCTTTATACACCCCACTTAACCATTATTCGTAGGCAACTTGAGGGATATCCTTAGGAAGTGAGACGGCGATTAAAATCGACTTACGTGTGTGACGTGTTTATTTTAATTATCTTTATTTAAAAGTGATCTAAATTTATTTTAATATTACATACATGTTGTTACACTCCCTAATTACTAACCATAATAATAATTAAATAATTAAACAACTTTACATCCAAGAAACAATTACAAAATAATAAGCAAAATAATTAAATAAAATATAAATAAGCAATAATAAATAATAAAGGGGGTTAATTCTAAGTTTACTCGGCAAGACATCGCATCTTGTGCCTACGTATCCTTACGGGAGCGGAATCAGAGTAATCGTAGTTCCCCTCAATAGGGAGGTTAGAAACTTCTTGACTGTGGTCAAGGTCTCAAGGGGAATAAACGCATCTTAAGGACACGCTTACGTGGAGTGTAGAAACTCCAAATCTCTACGTTGAAATGTTAAGTTGTAATTAGGGTTAAATTAGGGATTCCACGGCGGGAAACCCTAAAATGAGCGCGGCGGCTCTTTGACCTAATGCTAAGGGTAAAATTGTAATTTTGCCTGCGGCGAGGCATTTGTGAAAATTAGGGTTTGTAGTTTGTAGTTTTGAGGATTTGAAATTGAATGTGTGAAGTTTTACGGACTATTGGCGCGGCGGCCAAACAGTTAGACCTAACCTTCGGATGTGTGCAATGTGACAGAAATAATAGTAAACGCGTGAGATAATTGAATCATGCAAACAGAGAGATAATGTCATAATTTAAACCATGCAAGCAGAAATTTAAAGGCAGAATTTAAAGAGCGATTGTTAAGTTCGCGAGGTTACATGAGAGGAGCAGATACAATATGATAATGAAATTTGAATTGAACAATAATAAAATAAAATAAATAACGGTTCTAGTTATTATTTTAAAAAAAAGATTTTAGTTATTATTTTAAATTTATCTAAAAAAAAGTTTTTCTTAAAAATAATAGGTTTTCATATTAATTTGGAAAAGATGTCAATGTTATTTATTTTAAAAAACAGATTTTTTATATTATAACAAATTTTAATAAGTTAATGATAACAATAATAATAATAATGGTAATAATAATGATAATAATGATAATAATAATAAATAATGATAATAATAATAATAATAATAATAATAATAATAATAATAATAATAATAATAATAAAGCAATAATGAATTTTAAATGTGCCAAATAACCCAACAATGTTGCTAACGCAGAAATGCGCTCATCGCAACCAGATCTAAATCGGACGAAACAAAATTTATCGCAAAGAAAAAGAAATTAAGCAAAAAATAGTATTATTGCTCACACAAAAATGCGATCATCGCAACCAGATCGAACTAACACAAATGTCACGCGTCATGCACACAAATGTGCAAGCATCGTATCGACATAATTCGATCAAAAATCTTATATATATAAACTCTAACAATTTAAAAATTATATATATATAAACGTAACAGTAATAGATAAAGAAAAAGAAATAACGGTAATAGATGAAGAAAAAGAAATAATAGTAATGGATGAAGAAGAAAACTAAATAACGGCAAACGGCACTCACTCCTCTTAGGTTTTTTTCATTCTCTCCTGTTTTCCAACAAGGCAACACATGTATATATAGGGAACAAATTAGGGTTAACACCAAATTGTCAATAATGTCCCTAAAGCCCATTTTAAAGCCCAAACTAAATAATTAGTTAAGAAAAAATAAAATTTAAATAATTTAAAATAATTAAAATAAACTTAAAATAAAAACTAATAATCCTATTGATTCCTAAAATAAAAAATATTATAAAAAGAAAAAAAAAATTTTCAATATTTTTTTATTTTATGATTTTTTGGATATTTTTATGAATAATTTAGAAAAAAGTGAAAAAAATAATATTTTAAAAAATGATTTAATTAAAATACGAAAATAATAATTAAATAATAATAAAAAACTATTTTTGTTATTTTTTTAATGAAAGATAGAAAAATTTAGAGTAAAAATAATAAAAAACAAAAAAAGTGACAAAGGTGAGATTCGAACTCTCAACCTCTCACACTCATAACTCCTTACACATGTCCTCCTGCCAATTGTGCCATTTTTACTTTTTAGAAAAAAAATGCATGCCATATGATATTTACCTGCAAAAAGTCAAACGACTACACAAATTTGTTAGTAATTGATTAAATGCAATGAAATGCGACGACAAATCTTAGGGCAAAATTTGGGGTATTACAGTTATTATGATAATATTTCCCACCCAACCTCTCTTTGATGTTGGCAAAAAAAATCATGAAGTTTGACTTTGGTTTGACCACAGTTGACCTCAGTTTGACCTTTTAACTGCATTGACTGCTTTTGACTTATCTGATCATTTGACTGAGCAAACTTTTGAGAAAAGTCTTGAAACTTGACATGGGGGTTCTTATACACATATAAGATGTTATGAAGCTCACTTGAAGTCTTGGAAGTCCATTTAGCCTGATTAAAGTCAAAACCCTAGTTTTGGATGCACTGCTTAGGAGGTGCATTGTCTGAGGGAATTGTCAACTCTTCTGACCAATTGTGAATTTTGTGAACCTTGTGAACCTTCTTGGAACACAAAGTCTTGTATTGTGAGGGCAAATTTTGGGGTGCAACAGCTGCCCCTGTTCAATTTTCTGAAACCTGAGGGGTTAGATTGGTATATTTGCCAGTCGTAACCTGGAAGGTTGAAGGGGATTGAACACAAAAGCCCAAAAATTTGCACTCACCAGTGCATGGAGTGATATTGATGGTTGGTTGAACATGATTGAGTGGGCTTAAAGATGCCACTAGGGGAAAGTTCTTCAGTAGTATAATGAGAACTGTCAGGAGTCTGGAGTAATACTGATGTAACAGCATGCCTTCATGAGGATAGAGCAATCAATAATGATAACCCTAAAGCAGTCTTGAAGTGATAAATCTGACCTCAGGAGGATAGAGCAATCAATAGCTCTAAAGCAGTCTTGAAGTAATAATGGCTTCAGGAGGATAGAGCAATCAATAGCTCTAAAGCAGTCTTGAAGTAATAATGTGATATGTCTTCAGGAGGATAGAGCAATCAATAGCTCTAAAGCAGTCTTGAAGTAATGATTTCAGGAGGATAGAGCAATGGATAGCTCTAAAGCAGTCTTGAAATAATAATGTGATATGTCTTCAGGAGGATAGAGCAATGGATAACTCTAAAGCAGTCTTGAAATAATTAGATGGCTTCAGGAGGATAGAGCAATGAATAGCTCTAAAGCAGTCTTTAAGTAGTAATATGACCTCATGAGGATAGAGCAATGAATAGCTCTACAGCAGTCTTGAAGTAATAGGATGATTTCAGGAGGATAGAGCAATCAGTAGCTCTAAAGCAGTCTTGAAGTCATGAGAGGCTATCAGGAGGATAAAATAACCCTGAGGTTACAATAAAGCAGTCCCAAAGTAATAAGAAGCTCATCAGGAGGATAAAGTAACCCTGAGGTTACAATAAAGCAGTCCCAAAGATCATAAGATTGTTTGTTGGATAATTAACCTGAAAACAAGGTAGCATTCTGTATAACAACATTAGTTTATGCTTTATGTATGCATGTATGACATGATGCACTTAGGTAATGTACTATAGACATATATGTTATGGTATGATGTAAATGATGTATGTATGCTATGACACTGCTGGAAGTGTCTGGATATCCTTGTATAACAACTGCTGGCCAAGGAAAATAAATCCCGATTCGTTGTTGAAGAATATATAACCCTCCGTCTGCTGGGGATAACAAGGTATAGATAACCTCCCGTTGTTGGGGATAACAAGGTATAGATAACCTCCCATTGTTGGGGATAGTAGGGTATAGATAACCTTCGTTTTCGTTTGATAGTAGGATAAGTATAACATCCCGTCTTCGTTCATCGTGCCCTTATTGGAAAGTAATTTCCCGTATATCCGTATGAGGATAAAAGAGATGGATATAAATTCCAGGGGAGATTAGACTTTTTGAAAATGGATTAGTCCTACTGATGGTTTGTAACTGTCTTGTAAAGATGAACCGGCGAAGCTTCGTTGAAATCCTTCCCTCGTTCGTCCTTAGTAAATACTATTACTGCATTTTCATGCATTTCTGGTAAACATCAATCATATTAAAAGTATGCATGCGTTTCTGGTAAACATCAATCATATTCAAAGGCATACATACATTCAAACACAACCAATGGACGTTTCGCTTATGTAAATAGGGTAAAAGTGAATCTGGATTCAAAAGATGGAATTTATTTATATCAAAAGTGACCCATACACGGGTAAGTTTGTACAAGGAGACATAAACCCTAGTAAGAGAATTTTGTCATGAAGTTTTACAAAAAGAATCAGCTATGTGGGAAATAATCCTATTGAGTTTCAATTCTACTATTGCCACTCAAGTATCTCATCTTCTTGTTGTTGAGACGGAAACGATTGGATTGAGCTTTATCTGTTTGAGCTTGAGTAAGTAGTACAACTGGTTGCAGTTTCATGAGTGATCCAAACGAGACATAGTCATACGCTTTAATCCCTAACTTTTGCCTGGATTGCCCTTTCAGGTTTTCAATCCACCGGGATACCCTTTTTTGCCCAAGCCTCCTTTTCAGGTTTTCGACTTGCCGGGTGTACATCTTTTTATATATATATCCCTAATTTTTGCCCAAACCCTTTTGGTTTGCCGGGATGCCCTTATTTTTGCCTAGGCCTGTCAACCTAGCGGGTCTCTTTTTATGCGTAGTATTTTTTAACTATGTCTGCGTTTACAGGTTGTGGGAAGTCTTCACCATCCATTGTAGTCAGTATCATGGCACCTCCTGAGAACACTGTCTTCACCATCCATTGTAATCTCTTTGAAATGTGGGATCAAAGACAACACATGTTCTCTGTAAGGAATGAGATTATCATGCTTTGTATCCCAATCTCCTTTAATCTGACTTACTACCAGAGCTGAATCTCCATACACCTCAAGGAACTGAATCTTCATATCAATAGCAACTTGCATACCCATGATACATGCCTCATACTCAGCCATGTTATTGGTACAATAGAAACAAAGTCTGGCAGTAATCGGGGTATGACAACCTTCAGGGGAACTAATCACAACACCAACACCATTACCATGTGCATTGGAGGCACCATCAAAAACCATAGTCCATCGGGATCCTTGTTCAGGTCCGTCATATTGTCCAGGTTCTTTGGTAACAGACATAATGTCTTCATCAGGGAACTCAAAATTCATTGACTGGTAATCATCTACTGCTTGATGAGCCAAATGATCAGCAACAACACTCCCCTTAATGGCCTTCTGAGTAGTATACTGTATATCATATTCCGTCAAGATCATTTGCCATCTTGCAATTCTTCCGGAGAGAGAAGGTTTCTCAAATATGTACTTGATTGGATCCATCTTCGAAATCAACAAGGTAGTATGGGTCAACATATACTGTCTTAGTCGGCGAGCAGCCCATGCCAAAGCGCAGCAAGTTTTCTCGAGCAGTGAGTATCTTGTTTCACAGTCGGTAAACTTTTTGCTAAGGTAGTATATTGCCTGCTCTTTTCGACCAGACTCGTCATGTTGCCCCAATACACACCCCATTGAGTTGTCTAATACTGTTAAATACATAATCAAGGGTCTTCCATCAACTGGTGGCATTAAAATTGGAGGTTCTAGCAAATATATCTTGATTTCATCAAAGGCAGTCTGGCACTCATCATTCCATTCCATCACCTGATCTTTCTTCAACAACTTGAAGATTGGCTCACAGATGGTAGTTAATTGGGAAATAAATCTTGCAATGTAGTTCAATCGTCCCAAGAAACCTCTAACCTCCTTCTCAGTACGGGGAGCTGGCATCTCTCGTATAGCTTTCACTTTTGCAGGATCCACTTCAATACCCTTTCCACTGACAATGTAACCCAAGAGTTTTCCAGATCTAACTCCAAAAGTACACTTGTTTGGGTTCAATCTCAACTTGTATTTCTTCAACCTCTCAAACAACTTGTGCAGATGATCAAGATGTTGCTCTTCATTCTGAGATCTGGCTATCATATCATCCACATATACCTCTATCTCATGATGAATCATATCATGAAACAAAGCCACCATAGCACGCTGATATTTTGCCCCTGCATTCTTCAAACCAAATGGCATTACCTTATAGCAAAAGGTTCCCCACTGTGTCACAAATGTTGTCTTCTCCATATCTTCAGGTGCCATCTTGATTTGATTGTAACCAGAGAAACCATCCATAAAAGAGAATACCTTATGCTGAGCAGTGTTGTCTACCAGAATATCAATATGAGGAAGTGGAAAGTCATCTTTAGGGCTAGCCTTGTTCAGATCTCTGTAGTCTATACACATACGTACCTTACCATCTTTCTTAGGAACTGGTACCACATTTGCAACCCACTGAGGATAAGAAGTTACGGCCAAGAACCCTGCATTGCACTGTTTCATTACCTCTGCTTTGATCTTTTCTGACATTTCAGGACGCATACGACGAACCTTCTGCTTCTTTGGACGACAATCTTCTTTCACTGGAAAACGGTGAACCACAATGTCTGTATCCAACCCTGGCATATCTTCATAAGACCAAGCAAAGATCTCCACATAGTCACGTAGCATCTGAATCAACCTGCTCTTGACACTGTCCTCTAAATCAGCCCCTATCTTGACCTCTTTTCTGTTTTCTTCAGTTCCCAGATTCACAACTTCGACTGGCTCTTCATGTGGCTGTATAGCTTTCTCTTCTTGTTGTAACAACCTAGCAAGCTCTACAGGTATTTCACAATCGTCCTCGTTTCCGTCTTCAGTTTGATAGATCGGATTCTCGAAATTGTAATTGGCAATAGTAGAACTGTTATCAACTGGATCCAGAGTGGATGAGGATCTGCATTTTAGTGATGTGGGTGTGTGTAAGAACACATAGCTGATAAAGCAAAAATAAAAGAAAAAGAAAGACAAGGAACACAATATTTACGAAAACGAAACGTCCACTGATTTTATTGAATGAAGTATGCAAATGAAATGACAACCCGTAACAAGCACACCATTGTGCCCCGGGTAAGGCACATGGCTTGAAAGTTTTAATTGTTCCAGAAATTACAAATTTAAAAACATAACACAGTAATAGTATTTACTCCTGACTAAAGGAGATAGGGATAACATCTTCAGCTTTCCAATTATTGAGTCCAGCACCCACAGTAGGAAAAATCCATGCCTCCAAGTTGTAGTCTTCATCTTGATCTCCCACAGCATTGATAACCCCTTGATTGGTGATACGAACAACACGAGCACGGCGAACAGCCTTCTGGGACTCTGCAGTGAAACCCAAACCAAACTTGTCAGACTTGTATGGCATATCAGGAAGCTGACCCCAAATAGTACAACCACCTTCTTCCACCACAGCTTTTGCATCATTGAGGGAGGCCATTGCCATTGTTGGAGGGTTTCTGATGACCACAGGAACCTTCTTCACAGCAGGAGGAGTCACACAATCCTTAACAGCCCAGGGAACCACTTCAAATGACTGACATGGAGTTTCAATGTATTCACCTTCTACTTCCAGATACTTGAAAGTGTTTACATGGCTGACAAAGTATTCTTCCTCTCCAAAGACAGTAACAACTTTTCCATTCACCGGATATCTCAACTTTTGATGTAATGTGGAGGTCACAGCACCTGCCCCATGGATCCAGGGACGACCAAGCAGACATGAGTACGAAGGACGAATATCCATCACATAGAATGTAGCAGTGAACACCTGAGAGCCAACCTTGATTGGAAGATCAATTTCCCCATGCACTACTCTTCTAGAACCATCAAAAGCCTTTACCACAATGTTACTGGGCTTCAATACCGTATCTTCAGGACTCAGCTTGTTCAGGACTTCCTTAGGCAACACATTCAGAGAGGAACCATTGTCTATCAGCACATGAGACAGGGTAGTGCCCCGGCATTCAATTGAAATATGCAAGGCCCTGTTATGATCCCTCTTGGCAGGGGTCAAGTCAGCATCAGAAAATCCTAACCCGTTGTCATAGGTCAGGTGAGCAACACAATTCTCAAACTGGTCCACAGAAATTGCACTGGGTACATGAGCCATCTTTAGAAACTTGATCAATAACTTGGCATGAGCCTCAGAACATAATAACAGGGAGAGCATAGAAATCTTTGAGGGAGTATGCCCCAGCTGATCAACAATATCATAATCGCTCTTGCGAATGATTTTCAATACTTCTTCCATCTGCTTAGAGAGGTCATCAGCAGCTGGCACATCAGTAGATACAGGCTCAATAACAGGACCCTTGCCCCGAGCATCAGTGGTGGAAGTAACAGCAGGAGTAACTGCACTCTTAGAAGCAACTGGAGGAGAGAAGACTCTTCCACTACGAGTGATCTTGCTAGATCCAGCAATATTATCAATGTCAACAGGCATATCAGGTAAAGGCTCCTGCTTGACGCCATGGATGTAAACATCAGACCCATAGTGCCAAGGCACAGCTTTGTCAGATGTATAAGGAATAGGACCAGGAGTGGTAATGATCAGAGGAGCTACTCTGGCTTCAGCAACAACTTTCACAGGACCTTCAGCAGTAATCTTGATCGGGCCCTGATGAGTGATTTTAATGGGACCCTTTGAAGTGATTCTTAGTGGTACTTTGTCAACCATGTCAACCTCTTCAATCTTCTTACCCTGAGTCAGATGATCCACCATACTTTCTACAGATGCTGGTCTTCTTTCAAACACTATAGTATATTTATCCATGAGACGTTGAATCCCATCTCTCAAAATGAAGCAACTATCCGGCTTATAGGTACAATATAGACAATCTTCATGACAACCTGGAAAGATCCCAGCTTGTACTAACCTCTTTTTGATAACAGACAATGGTGTGCTCAACTCCATAACTGAATAGACATGCAGATCTTTATCAATATCTTCATCAATGGCGTTGACAGTCTTCTCGTGATTTGGCATTGGAGCTGTAATCACATTTGGAGTACCTGGTGGATCAAACTCAATTTCTCCAGCATCAATCATATCCTGAATTTTGTTCTTCAAGACCCAGCAGTTATTAGTATCATGTCCTGGACAGTTTGAATGATATGCACATCGTGCATTGGGATTGTACTTGGGAGAGGTAACATTGGGATTCTGAGGGGCCTCCCTCAGGGTAATAAGTTCAGCTTTCAACAAGTGTTGCAATGCCTGAGCCATTGACATGTTGATCTTCGTGAACTGTCTTCTAGCCCTCTGTTGGTTGCCTTGAGGCTGTTCTGTTGTTGCAGGAGTTGGATTTGAAACATGAACTGCACTAACAGACTGATGCCTTCTGTTACGATCAGGATGACCATACACAACATTAGATTCTCTCTTCCCAGTGGGAGGCTTCTTGGCAGCACCTGATGAAGAAGTGCCCACTTGGATCTTACCACTCTTGATACCATTCTCTACTCGCTCTCCTGTCATGATCAACTCAGTAAAGCCAGATGATGAGCTTCCAACGAGATGACTGTAAAACGGACCATTCAGCGTACACATGAACATATCAACCAACTCCCTATCAGTCAAAGGGGGTTGAACTCTTCCAGCTAAGTCTCTCCACTTCTGAGCATACTCCTTAAAGCTTTCTTTGGCACCCATAGACATGCTTTGAAGCTGCATGCGAGTGGGGGCTAAGTCAGCATTGTATTGATACTGCTTGTAGAAAGCTTCAGCAAGGTCATTCCAATCTCTGATGTTGACACTCTCCAACTGATAATACCACTCTAGCTGAGCTCCAGATAAACTCTCTTGAAAGAAATGGATCCACAACTTTTTATCAGCAGTGTGGGGTTGCATCCTTCTGACATAAGACCTCAGATGCAATTTGGGACAAGAGACCCCATCATAGACAACAAATGTAGGAACTTTGAACCCAATGGGTATGACCACCCCAGATATCAAGCTCGAATCTTCAAAATCCAGCCCAGATGATTTCTGTAATTCCATAGCATCCATTCTATCCACCAGCATCTTGAATTTGTCTTCGTTAGGCTCATGGTAGTAGTTAGCCTCAGAATCAGAGTCCCCCATAGTGTTGTGGAGACTGCCTCTCTCCTGCTCAGATTCTTCAGATTCATAGTCTTCAACATGTTCCTTGGTCTTGACAGGACCTTTGAACCTTCTTCCCATGTTGAGCAACCCAGCAGACCTTCTAGCCTTCTTAGTCTTCTTGGCCAGCAGTGTCTTCAATTCATCCTGCCCCTTAGATAGGTTCAGGATCAGCTCTTGGAACTGTGCATTCTGTGCCTGGAGATCCTTAACTGATTGTTCAAGAGCCATTGCTGAAATAAACAGCGAGAAGATGAGAAACCTGTGCACAATTATAAACCTGTGATGCAATGATATGGGAATGCATATGCAATGTTTTCAAGGACCGCAGGATTTAAATTTGCTTAAACAAACAAGAAAGTAACTTTTTATTAGTATTAACTTGTTTTGCCTTTTAGGCTTACAAAAAAATGAAAACGAAATAAGTACAAAAGATGGGGTTTTAAGTCTCCCATGGACGTTTCCTCTTTGTGTTGAGGTATGAGTTGAGGTTTCGTTCCTCATGAAGTAGCTTTGTTAGCTCTAGGATCCTTGCTTGGCTTGCTTTGTAATGAGCCTCGAAAGTATCCCTTTGCTCTTTCAGTTGGATCCATGATCTCTGCAAGTCTTCCATATCAGTAGGCATGTCTGGGTGAAGGATGGTATAAGCTGTGTCTCCTTCAGCAACAGGTTCCATGGTAACTGGTAGGACGGCAGGATATGGCATCATGAGTGTCTGAGCACGAGATCGTACCCATCTGAGATAAGCCTCCATAGGAATAGTGTCCTTAGGCTCCAGTGTCTTGCTGTCAATCCTGTTTACCTTTCCCCAAGCTCGGATGAATCTCTGACGGTAACCCTGAAGATCGTTGTCGTAATCAAACACAATGCCCTGAATCAACATGTCATGTGGACCATCGCTCCGGGCGTAACCAAACTGTCGTAAAGCTAGAGATGGGTTGTAGGTGATGCCTCCTCTTATGCCTAGAAGTGGCACATTAGGAAACTCCCCACAATGGTCAATGATGGTGACATTCTCCATAGATCTGGAGCACCAATGGATGTCTGAGTGAGAAAGTGACATGATCCTCTTGGACCATCTGAACCCTTGCTCATTCTTCATTACTGAGCGAGGAAGGTGAGAAATAAACCACCTAGAAAGTAAAGGTATGCAGCACATCAAAGTTCCTCTCGCCCTTGTAGTACGGGTGTGAAGAGAATGTAGGATGTCTCCAAGTAAGGTAGGCACTGGATTGTGACTCAGGAATATGTTGATGGCATGAACGTCTATGAACTGATCAGGATTGGGGAACAACACTAAGCCATAAATCAATAAGGCTAAGATCTCCTCAACAGCACCGTAGCTCATAGCCTTCAAGAACATTTGAGCTTTATCCACTAATACCTTGGCAAGAATACCTTTAACTCCACTTCTCGTCTCTAGAACAATGTCAGACTTCTTCAGATGTAGAGTTGCAGCAACAACTTCTGGTTTAAGCTCCTT
Source organism: Lathyrus sativus (assembly GCA_963859935.3). Lineage (NCBI taxonomy): Eukaryota > Viridiplantae > Streptophyta > Magnoliopsida > Fabales > Fabaceae > Lathyrus > Lathyrus sativus. The sequence goes on from OZ012741.1 coordinate 373,211,145, forward strand.
CTCTAAGCCTGTGAATGGCTTCTGATCAAGAACAGGTATACCCAGAAGTTTAGAGAACTCCTCCATGGTTGGAACCAGCTGATAATCAGGAAATGTAAAGCAATGGTGCTTAGGGTCAAAGAACTGAAACAGCACACTCATCATGTCTTCACTGAACCCTGAAGTAACTAGATCCAATAAGTGACCATGTCTCTTGTTGAACTGGGAATGATCAGGCACTAGGGAAACCAACTCCTTGAGCTTAGCAGGTATCCCTACAAAGTTGATCCTGATGGTGTTTCTACGAGCAGAAGCCATGACCTGCAACAAAGAACAAAGACAAATCCTTTGGTCCTTGAAATGGTTAGGGAAAATGATATGCTTATGATGCATGATGATGTCATGATGTCATGCTCAATCACAAACATGTGGCACACACAAACAAGTCACACCATAGCCCTAGGTTTAAAGGCTTGCATGAGGTTCAAAGGCAAGTACCCTCCCCTGAAGTTAGATGGTTCATCCTGTCCTACAAAAGTAACCAGGTTCTAAGGGATCTCAATATCATTGATCCTTCACAAGGGTGGTTGTTCAGAAGGCAACTTACTTGCCAACCAAAACCCTCCAAGTTTAAAATCTCAATGAGCGTAGTATCGAGTGTCAACCAACTTCAGTCTGCACCAAAGCCGGTTACCTCACTACTTTTTAAAGGCCAAGATGAGTTAACTAGGGTTCTAAAAGTCAGTTAGTGCATTGACAACATATGGCAGCCTCAATATTATCCTCAACTTGACTTAAGGAATATAAGCACCAACCAAGAAGTCGCACTAACTATGGCCACCAGATCAACCGTATCGATATACGTCGTACAGTTTCCTTGGTCTATTGCCATTTACCTAAGGTACACTAGATCCGGGTTAGGACCTTTCACACATAAGAGCACCCCAACAATATAATAATAAAGCAAACAAGGCAAACAATTTAAAGTGATCTTAATTCCTAAGGGTACCCCTCTTAAATAAATCCCCAGCAGAGTCTCCAGTTCTGTAACCCGGTGAACTGACTTTAAACAATGTTGCGGATAGCAAGAGTCGCCACCGACTTTTATTTTATCCATAAGGAAAGGTTATAAAAGAACAGGAAAGACCTTAGAGAATATTTTGGGTCCGGGGGGTAGGTTATGAAAAGGGAAGGTATTAGCATCCTTTTCATCCATGGTTATCCATGGGCTCTTAGGTACTTAAGCTCACTTTTGAATTGTTTTGAAATTGTAGTGTGTGAATAGAAAATTTTCAGAATAATTAATAAATAATCCATGTAAGGATGTGTTAAGAACTTGTTTGAAAACTTGTTGAAAATTTGTTTAAGTGCGAAACAATTTTGAAGTGAGCAAGCACCTAGGAGTAACCTACCCTAATGTTTAAAGGTCTTTCTTATTCTTCATTCTTTCCTTTAGTAAGACTATCCCTACTATAATGGAGTAGGTAGTCCTTACTTTGGATGTTAAGGGGTATGTGAGGGACAATTTGACTTTGAAGGCCATTGTGGGATGTAATAAGCACATATAAGGGACCATCATCATTTTTCGAAAGGGACTTGATTCGTAAAGGCAACCATAAGGGACTTTGATGATTTTTTTATTTGAGGGACTTGCTTTATACGCCCCACTTAACCATTATTCGTAGGCAACTTGAGGGATATCCTTAGGAAGTGAGACGGCGATTAAAATCGACTTACGTGTGTGACGTGTTTATTTTAATTATCTTTATTTAAAAGTGATCTAAATTTATTTTAATATTACATACATGTTGTTACACTCCCTAATTACTAACCATAATAATAATTAAATAATTAAACAACTTTACATCCAAGAAACAATTACAAAATAATAAGCAAAATAATTAAATAAAATATAAATAAGCAATAATAAATAATAAAGGGGGTTAATTCTAAGTTTACTCGGCAAGACATCGCATCTTGTGCCTACGTATCCTTACGGGAGCGGAATCAGAGTAATCGTAGTTCCCCTCAATAGGGAGGTTAGAAACTTCTTGACTGTGGTCAAGGTCTCAAGGGGAATAAACGCATCTTAAGGACACGCTTACGTGGAGTGTAGAAACTCCAAATCTCTACGTTGAAATGTTAAGTTGTAATTAGGGTTAAATTAGGGATTCCACGGCGGGAAACCCTAAAATGAGCGCGGCGGCTCTTTGACCTAATGCTAAGGGTAAAATTGTAATTTTGCCTGCGGCGAGGCATTTGTGAAAATTAGGGTTTGTAGTTTGTAGTTTTGAGGATTTGAAATTGAATGTGTGAAGTTTTACGGACTATTGGCGCGGCGGCCAAACAGTTAGACCTAACCTTCGGATGTGTGCAATGTGACAGAAATAATAGTAAACGCGTGAGATAATTGAATCATGCAAACAGAGAGATAATGTCATAATTTAAACCATGCAAGCAGAAATTTAAAGGCAGAATTTAAAGAGCGATTGTTAAGTTCGCGAGGTTACATGAGAGGAGCAGATACAATATGATAATGAAATTTGAATTGAACAATAATAAAATAAAATAAATAACGGTTCTAGTTATTATTTTAAAAAAAAAGATTTTAGTTATTATTTTAAATTTATCTAAAAAAAAGTTTTTCTTAAAAATAATAGGTTTTCATATTAATTTGGAAAAGATGTCAATGTTATTTATTTTAAAAAACAGATTTTTTATATTATAACAAATTTTAATAAGTTAATGATAACAATAATAATAATAATGGTAATAATAATGATAATAATGATAATAATAATAAATAATGATAATAATAATAATAATAATAATAATAATAATAATAATAATAATAATAATAATAATAATAAAGCAATAATGAATTTTAAATGTGCCAAATAACCTAACAATGTTGCTAACGCAGAAATGCGCTCATCGCAACCAGATCTAAATCGGACGAAACAAAATTTATCGCAAAGAAAAAGAAATTAAGCAAAAAATAGTATTATTGCTCACACAAAAATGCGATCATCGCAACCAGATCGAACTAACACAAATGTCACGCGTCATGCACACAAATGTGCAAGCATCGTATCGACATAATTCGATCAAAAATCTTATATATATAAACTCTAACAATTTAAAAATTATATATATATAAACGTAACAGTAATAGATAAAGAAAAAGAAATAACGGTAATAGATGAAGAAAAAGAAATAATAGTAATGGATGAAGAAGAAAACTAAATAACGGCAAACGGCACTCACTCCTCTTAGGTTTTTTTCATTCTCTCCTGTTTTCCAACAAGGCAACACATGTATATATAGGGAACAAATTAGGGTTAACACCAAATTGTCAATAATGTCCCTAAAGCCCATTTTAAAGCCCAAACTAAATAATTAGTTAAGAAAAAATAAAATTTAAATAATTTAAAATAATTAAAATAAACTTAAAATAAAAACTAATAATCCTATTGATTCCTAAAATAAAAAATATTATAAAAAGAAAAAAAAAATTTTCAATATTTTTTTATTTTATGATTTTTTGGATATTTTTATGAATAATTTAGAAAAAAGTGAAAAAAATAATATTTTAAAAAATGATTTAATTAAAATACGAAAATAATAATTAAATAATAATAAAAAACTATTTTTGTTATTTTTTTAATGAAAGATAGAAAAATTTAGAGTAAAAATAATAAAAAACAAAAAAAGTGACAAAGGTGAGATTCGAACTCTCAACCTCTCACACTCATAACTCCTTACACATGTCCTCCTGCCAATTGTGCCATTTTTACTTTTTAGAAAAAAAATGCATGCCATATGATATTTACCTGCAAAAAGTCAAACGACTACACAAATTTGTTAGTAATTGATTAAATGCAATGAAATGCGACGACAAATCTTAGGGCAAAATTTGGGGTATTACAGTTATTATGATAATATTTCTCACCCAACCTCTCTTTGATGTTGGCAAAAAAAATCATGAAGTTTGACTTTGGTTTGACCACAGTTGACCTCAGTTTGACCTTTTAACTGCATTGACTGCTTTTGACTTATCTGATCATTTGACTGAGCAAACTTTTGAGAAAAGTCTTGAAACTTGACATGGGGGTTCTTATACACATATAAGATGTTATGAAGCTCACTTGAAGTCTTGGAAGTCCATTTAGCCTGATTAAAGTCAAAACCCTAGTTTTGGATGCACTGCTTAGGAGGTGCATTGTCTGAGGGAATTGTCAACTCTTCTGACCAATTGTGAATTTTGTGAACCTTGTGAACCTTCTTGGAACACAAAGTCTTGTATTGTGAGGGCAAATTTTGGGGTGCAACAATGTGCAGCGCCGTATTATGATCTCTCCCTTTCGGGGTCAAATCGAAGTCGGTAAAGCCTAAGCTGTGGCCGGCATTCACATGTGCCAGCACTCCTTCCAGCTGATTCACGGAGATGTCTTGGGGTACAAAAGAAGTATCCAGGACTTTCAACAAAGCATTTCTGTGAGCTTCCGAACACAAGAGCAATGACAAGATGGATATTTTGGACGGCGTCTGTTGCAGATGCTCCACAATCTTATAATCACTTTTTCGAATCAAGCGCATGAACTCTTCTACGTCTTTCGATGCCGATGCTTTGTCGCTTGCTTGCACTGGGACATTCTCAACCATCTTCCCCTTTCCTTTCGCTAGTCTTTCGGCCTCCACTTCAGGTGATATAAAGATCCTACCACTCCTTGTCATACCTCCTGAACCAACAACGTTGTCCACAGTCTCGGCTGGCTGCTTATTAACATCAATCCTTATTCCGTCACAATACACGTCCAACCCATATGACTATGGGACTACTTTTGTGTTCTCGTACGGGATTGGTTCGGCCTTAGTTATGGTGATCGGTGGTCGCTGAGCCGGTGCTGTTATAGTGATTGTCTTCCAAGGAATCGTTACGGTGGCCACATCCCTCTGATTATCTGCTACTGCCCCTGCAGGCTCTTCGATTGCTGCTCGGTCAAACTGCAATGTGCCTCCATCAATTAAAGCCTGAATGCCTTTCTTCAAATCATCACACCCCCCAGCTAGGGTCCAGCATTCTAAGCAATACTCGTCACATCCTGGATAAACACCCCCTTGCAACAATCTGCTTTTTATCTCGTTCCGCGGCGTCTTTAAATCGTCGACATTCATAATCAGATTCAACCCTTCCTCAGTCAGAATGGCGTTCGCCCCATGATTAAGCATGGGTTTCTGCACTATATTCGGACCTGCCGTTCCGAAGTTGATAGTCTTATTGTCCAAAAGATCCTGCACAACATGCTTAAAAGCATGGCAACCCTCTATATCGTGGCCCGGAGCCCCAGAATGAAACTCACAGTGCCTGCTTGCATCATAACCATACGGAGGAGTTCCCGTTATCGGTGCCAGAGTTCTCTTCTCTACCAAATTTAGACCCAACAACGTCTGCAACAAATCTGCATAGGTTGAGGGAGGCTTCTCAAACACTCTTCTTGGTTTACCACCCTGGAATCTTCGTTGAGCCTGCTGTGCCCCCTGCTGTGGCTGCTGCTGCTGTTGTTGTTGCAATGGCTGCTGCTGCTGCTGCATTGGCTGCTGCTGAAATGGTTGTTGTTGTTGAAGTGGTTGTTGCTGATATGGGATAGTAACACTCGCCACCTGCTGCGGCTGATGATATTGGTTCCGACCTCTGCCTCGGCCTCGGCCTCGGCCTCCAAACACTGCGCTTGCCTCGCCCTGACGGCGCCCACCAAAAGCCTTCCTATTACTGCCAGATGCAGTTGATTCCTCGACTTGGAACTTTCCCTGCTTAATGTTACGTTCAATCTTTTCTCCCATCAGAATCAAATCTGAGAAACTGGCCAGAGATGTATGAAACAACTTGTCATGGAACATGCCTGTGAATGTGCCGACGAACATGTCATTCATTTCTTTGTCTTCTAAAGGAGGACGGACCCTAGCAGCCATGTCGCGCCATCTTTGCGCGTACTCTTTAAAGCTCTCATCCTTTTTCTGAGACAGCCCTGCCAATTGGACCCGGTTGGGTGCCAAGTCGCTGTTATACTTGTAGTGAGCTACAAATGCCTCTGCCAATTGCTTCCATGTCTTGATATTAGTTGGCTCCAACCCCATGTACCACTCTAGGGAAGGGCCTGACAAACTATCTTGAAAGAAATGCATTAGCATTCTCTCATCAGTTGAATATGCAGACATCTTTCTGTAATAAGCCCGTACGTGCACTTTCGGACATGTGTCCCCTTTATACTTATCAAACGTAGGAGCTTTGAATTTGATTGGCACCCTCAAGCCAGGTACCAGGCCCATTGCTGACATGTCTAAGCCCACAACACTTTGGTTCAGGACTCCCCTCATCTGCTCTTCTAGCATTCTGATCTTCTGGGAGTTATCCATCGGCCCTTCGAAACCTCCGCCGGAGAAAGCGTCCTCCTGCTGATCTTCTTGCCACATACCATCCCCAGCTCCATACCCATCATATCCATTATTGCGGCCAGCTCTAATCTGATTCATCACTGGGCCTCGGCCTCTGTTGCCGCACCCTTGAACACCCCCAGCAGGCCCAAAAGCCATTAACCCAGCGCCGTTTCCATTTCCGAAACTTCCGTAACCCTGATTGGCCACACCATAACCATCTTGCCCAAAGCCTTGAGCATTGAAACCATATTTCCCAGCGTTGTCGAATCCCTGATCATTGAACCCGAATCCAGCATTACCGAAGTCGTTGCCTCCCATATTATCACCCAAGTTGACATCACCAAGCCCAACGTTATGGACAGCAGTCTCGTTCCCCACTCCGACGTTACCGTTCCCAGCAGCGGTAGCGTTGTTGACATTAGCAGCAGGTATATTGACTACAGGTGGAGCCACTAGCGTGGGAGTGCCATCTCCATGAACAGTATCGACTCGTACAGACTGATGATCCTCGTTACCATGACCGGCGTTTCTGACCAACAGAGGCTGCACCATGGCTTGCAAATTCTCCTGACCTTTTGCAATAGCTTCCATGGTCTGCATAAAGAGAGCTAGCTTCTCGCGCACATCCTGCATCTCGTTCTGCATCTGATCCATGATTCTTCGACAGTTGGTGCGAGTGGAATAGCGGTGCGGGTGCTGATCTGCAATCCTGGAAAGTACCTGGTACAGAGCAGGAAATAAGACACCATCCAAAGATTACCTGTAATGCAATATGAATATGAATGCAATGCAACGTGTGTCTGTGCATTAGGGAAATTCATTCCCCGATTCTAGTGTGAAGGTGTCGGTGCAATGACAGTGCTAGCAATACAAAGATCGGAGTTGAATCACAGAAAGCCTCATATATTGCAGAGAAACCAATAAGCCCGGAATACAATATCGCTGAGAGTATAATAAGAAGGCATGACCTCAACCAACAATCCTGGTGATGGTCAGCACTATGCAAATAAAGCATACAAGTTACTACATGAAATGATCAAACACTCCCATAAGTCTGGTATTCTTCTAGCAACTTCTTGGTCTCCGGATGACTTGGTCGAGCAAGCAGCCCTTCAACAAGTTGGTTCCTTCTCTTGAGAACATGTCGCACGTCTTCAGCAGTTTCCTCCCATGCCCCCTCTCCGAAGCGATCCTCTAGTTTACGCTTCTGAGACACAGCTTCATCTCTGCCCTTGATGGCCTTGTTTAATGCATTCTGGAGACTATACCGGGTCATCACTTCTTCTTCACACTTCTTGATGCTGGACTTCAACTGCTCTTCGAGGTCGGAAATATGCTGCTTCAACTTATCTTCCCTCTTCTTATTGTTGGTGAGCGTGGCATTCCAGGTCTTATTGCAAGAAGAGATCTCTCGGTGTGCTGCGTCGAGCGCCTTCTTTTTGGATTCCAGCATGTCATGGGAGCTTCTGAACTCTTGCCCCAAACGTTCGCGCTTCTTCCTCTCTTCAGTCAACTCAGCCCCTAGTCTGCTTACTAGCTCGATCTGCTGTTGGAGAGCATGCACGACCTTGTTTTTCTCACTACGTACCTGGGCTAGCTCCTGCTCTAACCCTTCGTTGATCTTCATCAAGGCTTCTTTTTCTTTCACAACTTGCTCGTAGGCCTCCCTAGAAACAGTAGTGGGCTCTGCTACCGGAATGGGAACAAGGATTGGTGCATCTGGAAATGGCATCCGCAACTGACTTGCTCTCTCCTGGATCTAAACTCTGTAAGGTGCATAGGCCTGACAGTCATTCTTCCCTAACAACGGCTTCCCTCTTCGGTTAATACGCGTCCAGGCATGCTGCAGCTTGGCTAATAACTCCCCCTTCAAATCACCGGTGAAGTACAGAGATTCCTGTACTTCCTCCTCCTTGGGCGGGTTCTTCAGCGCATATCCGAATTGGCGAATGAACAGAGAAGGGTTGTAATTGATACACCCTTTCCTCCCTATCAACGGAACATTAGGGTACCCAGAACAACTGAAGATAAGCTCAGATCCCAGCAGATCTCTATCAAACCATTCGACGTCTTCGGAAGATAACCTCATCAGGCGCTCCGACTAGCCAACTGGGACTGTAGTCTTTATGACAGATCTTCTCTTAGGAAGGTGGCTCTCAAACCACATACCCAGCAATGGTGCACATAAATGAACATTCTTTCCTCTTCCCTTCTCATTCTTGTAATGCAGTGAGTGGTAGAAATCTCCGAGCAAGGTCGGTACAGGATTACCAGCGGCAAACAAGTAGAAGGCATCGAAGTCCACAAAATCCGGTACATTGGGAAACAATATTATGCCGTAAATGCACAGAGCCAGCACAGCATTGAAGGCAATCCAGCACCCGTTCTTAGCGTACTCCTGGGCTTTACCAATCAAGAACTGGAGCGAGAAGCCTGGCACTCCACGGGAAACAGTAGTCAACAGTTCAGAAGCATCCACATGCAAAGCTTTTGCCAAGTCTTCCGGCTTGGGCTTAACGCCAGAATGAATGAATGGAACCTGGTTCTGCACGGGTAACTCAGTAAACTCCACATACTCCTCAATGGTAGGCCCCAGAATGAAATCAGCAAACGTAAAACATCTCAATGCGGGATCATAGAATTGCATCAAAGCGTGCAGCCCATCTAGCTCTATCTCCGTGGGTTTGCGCACCAATCTCAATAGTCTTCCATAGCTCATTCTGAAGCTCCTACGAACATCCTCATCAGCCAGAGAGATCAACCCAAGCAGGGGAACAACATCAGGAGTAGGCAATTTGTAAGCAACTGTCCTTCTTAAGCTGGCCATGACCAATCACTCAGAAATCCGGACACTAGAACTAGGGAAATGCAAATGCGCCTGCAGCACAGACACACGTTAGTGGGATGCAATGATGATGGGTATGAAAACAAATGCAATGCAAGTGACATGCAACAGGGACCAAATGCCGTAGCTGAATAGCCTGAACCATATCAAGAAGTCTCAGATAGACTCTCTAGAAGTCCTCAAACCCTGGTCTCAGATAGACCTATCACAAAGCTCCCACACTGGTCTCTGACAGACCTCAAACAAAAACTCCCACTGGTCTCTGGTAGACCTCAAATCATATCTCGAACTGGTCTCTGACAGACCTCAGAACTCTCCACATGGTCTCTGACAGACCTCAGAACTCTCCATAAATACTCAAGATCTCTGATTAAGAAATAACCGGTGTCTGAAGGTCTAGTTACCTGCATAACCCCAAACCCTCTCACAGGTGGATATCCTAGTAACTGACAAAGGTATGGCATCTCATGCGGTCGTCGGCGTCACAGACTTTCAGGGTTGATGATACGATTCCCAGAAGGAGTGGCATCATCAAATCCTGAAGAGGCCTAACTTAGCCAACTTCCAAATGATCGGTCCCCAGAGTCGACAATTCAACTAACCAGCAACCCACGCCAACCAAAGGAAGGGGCAGGAGGCCAACCAGAGGAACCTCGTCTGAGTGTAGATTTCGCGGGACACCAAGGCAAGCAAAGCAAGCGGGCGCCCACTAATCTCTACTCTAAGTCTAAGGTGCACTCAAGCCCAGGTCCGGCTTCTCACTCAATATCAGAACACCCATCACAACCCCAAAATACAGCAATAATGACAATAATAATATGCTGAAAGTAAAGGTCAGAAATATAAATCCATACAAAATCCTCGACGGGAAAACAAGCGTTAGGATTGACTCTCTTAAGGGACGTTGGATCCCAAATGCATAAGAACTATCGCAGTCCTTAGCAGCCAGGGGACGTTACGTCCCCAGCAGAGTCGCCAGCTGTCGCTACTGCGAAAATCGGCACCGGCTGAACAGAAGAGTCGCCACCGTGCGTTATTTATCCCAACGGAGGGAAAGGAAACGCTCAGAGTAAACCTCGCACAACACGGGAAAGGTATGGTCGTCGCAACCAAAACCTGGATTCGGGAGTCGGTTACGCAAGGGGAAGGTATTAGCACCCCTCACGTCCGTCGTACTCGACGGGATCCACGCTTGTTTTCGGGTACGGATTGTTATTCTATCTAAACTAAAAGTTAAGGGTTAAGAGAAAATAAAATGACTCGGCAAAGTATCGCACTTTATGCCTACGTATTCCCGTCTGGAACGAGAAATCAGAGTCAACGTAGTTCGCCTACCTACGGGAAAGGAGGGGAAGGTTGCTCGCTAGGATATCGCATCCTATGCCTACGTACTTCCACACTGCATGGAAGATCAGAGCAAACGTAGTTTGGGCCATGTACGACACAAGCTTGTCTTGGTTGATTTTTATTCCTTCTGAAAAAGGTTTTTCTGATTAGCAGTCCAAGCGGACAAAAATGACGTCTTGATGAGTTCACACTCTTTTACGGAAGAAGTGTCTTTTATCGTGTTTGAAATCTTATTGTGTTTTTCTGTTTGTTTTGAGAAAGAAGAGACAGAACTCTAACCTATGGTTGCGAAGGGAATCAAACTAACCTAGTATTATCATGCATGGGTTAAGACCTAGAGTCTATCATGCTCCTCTCTCACGCAGAGAGAAACAGAGATCCTAAGGGAATAGACAGAAACAGAAACAATAGCAGATATATACAGTAAAGCAGTAAAATGCATGGATGCAGCAATACAAGCGAGGCAAGGGAGTCCCACTCAACCTCGAACCTAGAAAACAATAGGCAAAAGTGAACAAACTTCACTTTCAACCCAATAGGTTAAACAGCAAACAATACAGTCCAGAAAACCAATCAATACATCAGAAATGAAATACAGCAAAAGATAAACAGCATCAGCAGCTCTGCATCAACACCTATCTTCAAGTCATCTCCAGACAGCTATAAGCTTCAGCCAGCATCAATCCCCATCTCCACAGCCTTCAAGCAGGGTCTTTGTCATCAATCTTCAGTATACAATGGCTTTTCTTCAAGTCCTAACCTCCAAGCTGAGGGATCAATCACAAGAGTGAATTGGGTGTTAAGCACTTAGTTGACCACCAAGGGTGGCAAACCAACTGCTACTAACACATAAGACATTTTCTCTCAAGAGTTCTATCCCTTAGACCGTAGCACCAAGCCTTCCAAAGGAAGAGGGTGAGTGTCCTAGAGAGACTCTGCATCACAGAGAAGAATGGAGGCAGTCAAGGCCTTCCATGTTTGAGAATCAAGTTTACTACTCTAGAGCTCTGCCTAGCTCCTAAACCCTATACTCCTCAACAGCTGCCAGCAAAGGACTCTCCTCATCAACTCTGGAAGTTGGTCTTCAAGCTCTGGATCTCCAATGGCTTCATCATCACAAGTCTCCAGCTCTCCCAATCCCCAAGCAATCCCAATACCCATACAGACAACAATAATCCCCAGAGGGCACACCACACCAATCAATCAAATATAGACAGTAATATACTAATAGCAGTAGGGGAATCCTAGTGATTTCTAAGGGATCTAATAACTACCCATAGTCCCTATAGTCCCATATCTAAAATACTCAATCTCTAAGTCCTAAGGGAAATGATTCAATTCTCCTGAGTCATCACCTAAACCCTAATTCTGTTCATGTTGTTCACACCTAAACTAAACACCTAAAATTAAGTCCTAAAAATGGGAACTAAATTGTATATTCAAGCTAATCTTATCTACTAATCAACCTAAAAAGAATGGGTGAAAAATATTAAAGCAACTATTAGAACAAAAATTAACAAATTCATGTATCAAACTAAATGATATTTACATCTATTTAAAAGAAAAATATGCCAAAAATATTAAAATAAAATGAAATATGAATTTTTTTTGTATGATATTTTCTTGACAAAATTATGAGTAATATGCAAAAAGAACCAATGAAAAATAAGCATTTTATGATTTGTTATGATTTTTTGAAGATGAGAAAAATATAAAAGAAAAGAAAATCACAAAATAGAAATAAATGGGGCAGGGGGTCTGAATAGCAAGGGCGCCCAGTTCAAATCTTGATGGGCTTGAAAAGTGGGGGGCGCGCATAGCAATGGGCACTAGGCCCAGTTGCACTCAGAATTTAAACAAAAATTAAAAAACGTAAACGGTGCAGGTAGTAATGAATTCAGGAATAATTGGGATTGGGCCTTCATCTGGGGGTGTTAGTAGCAAGGGAATTCAAAGCCCATCAGATTCTTTTAAGTGAAACGGTGCGTTGCACCATTTGAAATCTCCCTCCGTTTTCTTCTTCAACCACGGCCGTTGGGTTGAAATAATTGGTCAAATAACCAGGCTTGATCCAACGATGGATAGTCATCGTTCCCAAATTGAAAACCCTAACCTGCAACTCCTCATGCCATGCATAAATCTTCCATCCCCTGGTTCTTCCTCGTTTCTCCATGAAAACCAAAAATGTAAACACCAAAATTACTCCCCTCCACACATAGAACACAATTGTATCCATAGTTTTCAGTATAACAGCCTAGAACTTCAAACCCGATAGGCATAACAATTCTGATCCACCATTTCCACCTGTGATCAATCCTCCCAATTCTCTTTAAGTCTTGCCCTAAATTAATCCATAACTTGCACTGATCATTACAAGCTATTCACTCAAGATTATCATGCAATATCCTAATAGTTACAAGCTTCAACAGTTCTTGCACTCCATTAACAACTTTCATGAAAACTCTCCAAACCTTGTGGAATTCATCATCTAACCTAACTTAACCATTCTATGCTAACAAACCCTAATAATTCTCACCTAAACATACAATTCGAATGAAGTCACCAACCTGGTGTGATGATGAAAACAGCTATGGAATCCTCTTGATCCAATGCTTGAAATGATGGGAAACTGATCAGTGAGCTTGTTCTTGAATTCTGTATGCAAAAGATCTTGCTCCAATGCTTTGAATATCCTAATTCCAATATTCTTGCACTTTGAATGATGATGATGAATGGAACGATTCCTCCTTCAATTTTCCAAATGAATGTGTGAATTCTGATCCTTGGATGATGATGATGAAGAACAGATCAAGAATAGTGGAAATTGATGATAGTTTGAGAGAGTTTGAGAAGCTTTTGCAAATGAGAGAAAGTGTGTGAAACTTGTGGCTTTGAGTAAATGTGATCACCAACCATGGCATGAACCCTCTCCATTCAATATATACATGTCATTAGAACCTCCTAGAAACTTGGAGAAACTTCCCATGTGTGATTTCCCTTGGATTTGGCTTATGTTTCTTCCATGATAAGTAGCCTTGAATAACTCCCAAAATGTGAACCAAGCTCAAAATTCTACTTTAGCCAATGTTCTCAAAATGATCTTTCCATTCAAAATGACCTATAATTTCACCTCATTTGGCCAAAATATGAAAAATCTCATTTTTTAAGTCATTTTTATTCATTAAATCCAACAATTTTGAAACATTGTGCTATGAATCTTTCCAATCTCTCATGGTCCCTTTTCTAGACTCAAAATGTCATTTGGAACAAGTTTTATGTTGTAAAGTTTTCCATTTGAAACTTCCTTGTATGAGTTTTAGGCATAGGCTAAGAATGACCTATAATCCTCAGATGACCAAAATACCCTTTGCTTGCCAAGACCATAAGTAGAGTTCCACAAATCATATGAAGGCATACTATACCATTATAGAAATATAAGACAATGAGGAACAACTCTTATGTTGACCAGAAATTCATTTGAAATCTCCTTGAGGGGTAAAAATTGCTTGGAAGTAAAGTCACTTTCACAGACAAAATTTCAGATACCTCAGATGACCTGTAACTTGCAAGGACCATAACTTGAGTTCTATAAATCTCCTTGATGTCTTCCACCACTCAAATTAAAGGTCTTGAGATCCTCTACAAGTTTCATGTTGGCCAAGGATCCATTTGAGGCTTGCATTTTGACTTATCTTGCTTGGAAATTTGACCTAAATTAGGGGATTTTACACAGAAACCCTAATTTAGAAACTCCTCTTCTCCTTGATTTCTCTTGATTTCTTCTTAGAAAAACACCATATCCTTATTCTTCATGTCAAATGAGGAACCCCACATCTCTCCAATAGCCCTTAATGCCTTTCAATCATTCAATTGACCTAGAGTTGACCCAGGGTTGACCCAGATGGAACCCTAGTTGGCTGTCTTCATCCACAACTCTTGTGACTACACCAATGATTTGTCTCCTTCTCCAAATGACTTCCTAAGTCTCCCATGATGCCCACATACTCTCCATGCTCAATTCACAGCCCACAACTTACTTTGTTGATCCTCAGATACCCTCAGTCAGGAGATAGACTCAATGCTTGATCCACTGACTTCTCCAACTTTCAAATTCTTTTCTGATGACTTGAATGAGATTGAATTAGAATAATAAATTCTTGATAGGCTCATAGAGATGAGAATAATGCTTGGTCCCCTGTTGGATGACTTGCTATGCTATGCTATGCAGATGATCAGACTATGTACATGACTCTATATGCAAAGGCTAATGATATTGAAACATAAACCAAGTGAATAAAGTTGAGCAAATTTTAGGGTGCAACACTATGCTGGAGATTTCAGGAATCATCCTGAGCGAACACTCTGCCGGGGACTTCAAGAATCATCCTGAACCGATAACTATGCTGGAGATTTCAGGAATCATCCTGAGCGAACACTCTGCCGGGGACTCTAAGCATCAACTTGAGCAACCAACTCTGGCGACTACACTGGGGATTTTAAGAATCATCTTAAGCAAACGACCTTGCTGGGGAATTCAAGAATCATCTTGAGTCGAAGACTTCGTTGGGGACTTCAAGAATCATCTTGAGCAAGCGACTCCGTTGGGGAGAATTCAAGAATCGTCTTGAGCAAGCGACTCCGTTGGGGAGAATTCAAGATTAGTCTTGAGCAAGCGACTCTGTTGCGGAGAATTCAAGAATCATCTTGAGCAATCAATTCTGCGGCGGAACACCTGCAAAACAAGAACGGTAACAACCTAGGTCATGCTTATTATGCATATGCTTCGGCAATGGCGCCATGCTCCACACGGTGGAAATGCTACGCGCTTATGATAAATGCTATGCAGTCATGCAAAATGATGCGATCCTGTCAGCAAAATAAATGCTGAAGGGAGAATCCTCCTGTCAAGGAGAAAGAACCACTCAGATAGGGGGAGGAATCATCCTGCTGAGGAGAACAAGGTCACGCCAATCTCAATCGGGCGTTGTGGGGGACGTGAACTTCAGTTGACTGCTGCAGGGGAACGAAGATCTACGAGAACCTGGACCTGCTGAGGGAAAGCGATGTCAATCGCAGAGATGAACTGCACGGCCTTCACGACTAACCTTCCTGGAGACAACGACTCCAGCGGGAAAACACAGCATCAGCTATTCAACACTCCACTGGGGAAAACCAATCATGGCCTGAGCAGCTTCCAAGGACTCGACTCTCTTGGGGATCTGCAAACTCGGCTGAGGAAGAAGAAATCATTCTGCTTGCTGGGGAGAGTACGACTCTGCGGGGAAACTCAATTCCACTGGAGACTTCAGTCTTGAACCATCAACTGCTGCACACTTCGGTGAATGACTCAGCTGAGGAGATGACGTTCCTTCAGGATACATCTGATTGGGGAGAGAATCTTCTCTACCTGGGGGAACATATCAATGCTTTACGATCTCCGGTTCAGACTCTGCGGGGAGAGGCTGCTGAACTTTGCTGGAGAAGAAGGAATCATCCTGCTTGAGGACGCATACGGCGTGCTTTCTAGAGTATGCTACACCTGCAGCAACACAAACAAACAGACAAGATACCATTCTCAAAGGGACCTATCAAGGTTATCATTTTGTGACAATGTTCAAGTAATTCATTGTTTCAAAAATCAGTGGCCTGAGCCAGTAAGTTTATGTATGCGCATTTTATCAAAAACATTGGCGTTCTTTTTCGCAAACAAAACAGATAAATGCTAAACAGACAAACAGAATCGCTGAATAGTATACATTTTATTGATAACGAACCCCTGAATGGGTAAAAATGTTTTACAACAGATGCAAGCCCCTGGAAGGAGGAAGCTGCGCAAAAATAAAACATAAATATACATCAGTATATACAAATGTCGGCAACGAGGCGTAGACGAACACCATGAGTTGATCCCTCTATGACCCACTCGACTTCGATACTTCTCCGACGCTTCAGCTTCAGAAGAGATTGATTCAGATAAACGGCCCTCAGGTCTTCCAAACCACTAAACAAAGAAAGTCCACACGCGGAACGCAGTCATTTGCTTTTTCAAATCCCTAACTTTTGCGTGAACCGCCCTTTGCGGGTTTTCAGTTCACCGGGATACCATTTTTTGCCAAAGTCGCCCATCCGGGTTTTCGACTTTGCAGGTGTACATTTTTTTCAATTTATATCCCTAATTTTTGCCCGAACCTTTTTCCTTTTTTATGGTTCTCCGGGATGCCCCATTTTTGCCTGGACTCTCTTTTTACTGTCCAGCGGGTCGCTTTCAAGCAAAGTATTTTTTAACTGCGTCCGCGTTCACCGGGGATGCAAAATCTTCACCATCCATCGTGGATAACAACAAAGCTCCTCCCGAGAAGACCTTGCTGATGACGTACGGATCTTCGTAATTGGGAGTCCACTTGCCCCGGTGATCGGAGTATGGAGGAAGAATCTTCTTCAGGACGAGATCACCCGTCTGAAAGTTCTAGGACGCACCTTCTTATCATAAGCTTTCTTCATTCGGCTTTGGTACAGACGACCAAACGCAATCGATGCTATCCTCTTCTCGTCCATCAGGCTGAGTTGGTTCAGTCGGTTCGTAATCCATTCTGCCTCGTCGAGTTTCACATCAACCAGAACTCGCAAAGAAGGGATCTCCACTTCTAACGGTAGGACAACTTCCATACCGTACACCAAGGAGAAAGGAGTTGCCCCGGTCGACGTACGTACCATCGTATGATAACCGTGCAGTGCAAATGGCAGCATCTCGTGCCAGTCTTTGTAGGTCACAACCATCTTCTGAACAATCTTCTTTATGTTCTTATTGGCCGCTTCAACGACGCCATTCATCTTCGGCCGGTAAGGAGATGAGTTGTGGTGTTCAATCTTGAAACTCTGGCACAGCTCCTTCATCATCTTGTTATTCAGATTCGAACCATTATCAGTAATGATCCGCTCGGGAATTCCGTAACGACAGATGATGTCCCTCTTTATGAATTTAGCCACCACCTGCTTGGTCACATTAGCATACGAGGCTGCCTCCACCGACTTGGTGAAGTAGTCGATAGCTACTAGAATGAAGCGATGACCGTTAGATGCAGTGGGCTCGATCTTGCCTATCATGTCGATGCCCCACATGGAGAACGGCCACGGGGAGGACATGACATTTAACGGGCACGGCGGCACATGAACTTTATCAGCATAAATCTGGCATTTATGACACCTCTTCGTGAATTTAAAGCAATCCGATTCCATCGTCAGCCAGTAGTATCCTGCTCTCAGGATCTTTCTTGTCATAGCATGCCCGCCGGTGTGCGTACCAAATGTGCCTTCATGGACTTCTTCCATGAGCATACTCGCCTCTTTCTCATCTACACATCTGAGTAGCACGAGATCATGGTTTCTTTTGTACAACACTCCATCAGGATTGAGATAGAAATTTCCAGACAGCCTCCTCAGAGTCTTCTTATCCTGGGTTGACGCACCCGCAGGATACTCCTTAGTCATAAGGAAGGTCTGGATGTCATGGAACCAAGGCTTGCCGTCTGCGGCTTCCTCGATTGCAAAGACAAATGCAGGTCTATCAAAACGAGAAAGGACAATTCTTAGAGCCTCATTCCAAAAATTGACTTTATACATCGAAGCCAACATGGCTAAGGCAT
The DNA here is from genome assembly GCA_963859935.3 of Lathyrus sativus. Lineage (NCBI taxonomy): Eukaryota > Viridiplantae > Streptophyta > Magnoliopsida > Fabales > Fabaceae > Lathyrus > Lathyrus sativus. The sequence goes on from OZ012741.1 coordinate 373,229,397, forward strand.
CAGCCATCTGATTTTCTGCTGTTCGGCAAGGTAATCAGACAATACGCTTCCCTTGATGGCCTTCTGGGAAACGTACTGAATGTCATATTCTGTCAACACCATTTGCCATCTGGAAATCCTGCCCGAAAGCGCTTGCTTCTCAAAGACGTACTTGATCGGATCCATCTTCGAAATTAGCATGGTTGTGTGATTGAGCATGTACTGTCGTAAACGTTTGGCAGCCCAGGCTAGTGCACAACACGTTTTCTCCAGCATCGAGTAACGAGATTCACAGTCTGTGAACTTTTTACTCAAGTAGTAAATGGCATGCTCCTTTCTGCCCGTCTTGTCGTGCTGACCGAGAACACACCCCATACTATTCTCAAGAACTGTCAAGTACATGATTAATGGTCGTCCAGCCACTGGGGGTATCAAGATTGGAGGTTCCTGAAGATACTGCTTTATCTTGTCGAATGCCTTCTGGCAATCCTCATTCTAGATAATCGCCTGATCTTTCTTTAGTAGCTTGAACATCGGTTCACACGTGGCCGTGAGCTGAGAAATAAACCTTGTGATGTAGTTTATTCTGCCCAAGAAACCACGAACTTATTTTTCTGTTTTTGGCACTGGCATTTCTTGTATCGCTTTTATCTTCGCAGGATCAACCTCGATGCCTCTTTCACTCACGATAAGCCCCAGTAACTTTCCGGACCGTACTCCGAAAGTACACTTGTTAGGATTCAGCCTCAACCTGAACTTCCTAAGCCTCTCAAAAAGCTTCAGCAAATTGACCAGATGTCCTTCCTCTGTTTGGGACTTCGCAATCATGTCATCAACATAGACTTCAATCTCATGATGAATCATGTCATGAAACAAAGTTATCATTGCTCGTTGGTAAGTGGCCCCTGCGTTCTTCAGACCGAAAGGCATTACCTTATAGAAAAATGTTCCCCAAGGTGTGATAAACGTAGTTTTCTCCATGTCCTCCGGCGCCATCTTGATCTGATTGTAACCGAAGAAGCCATCCATGAACGAAAACACGGAGAACTGAGCTGTGTTGTCGACCAACACATCGATATGAGGCAGCGAGAAATCATCTTTAGGGCTCGCCCTATTCAAATCCCGATAATCGACGCACATGCGTACCTTACCGTCCTTCTTCGGTACAGGCACTATGTTGGCGACCCACGGAGGGTAAGTAGTGACCGCTAAGAAGCCAGCATCAAGTTGTTTTTGCACTTCTTCTTTGATCTTAACGGCCATATCTGGTCTTGTCCTTCTAAGCTTCTGCTTAACGGGAGGACAATCTTCTCGCAATGGCAAGTGGTGGACCACGATGTCCGTGTCAAGTCCGGGCATATCTTCGTATGACCAAGCAAAGACGTCACTATACTCTCTCAGCATCTCGACCAATCTCTGCTTGACATCAACCTGCAGCGCAGCCCCTATCCTGACGTTTCTGACGAGCTCTTCAGAACCCAGATTCACAATCTCGATCTCCTCTTCATGAGGCAGAATAACTTTCTCCTCTTGTTTCAACAAGCGGGCCAACTCTTCGGGAAGGTCTTCGTCTTCATCAATCTCTTCTTCGGCTTGATAGATCGGGCAATCGAAGTCGAAGTGAGCCGTAGAAGGTCCAGAGTCGATGTCATCTGCTATGTGGATCCTGCAATAACAAGGGTTAAGTTTAAAACAAGGATGTGCGGGCTAGCACAAACCCCATTGCCATTTTATTGTTTTTCAAAACAAATATAAAACAGGAATAACAGAGATCACAATATTTGAATACGAAGAAAAACGCCTTTGATTTATTAACAAAATGCATGTACATAATCCAACAAGGCCCTGACAATAAAACCACTATGCCCCGGGTAAGACATAGGGTTGTACAATGATTGGAAAACGTAAATCATTACTCTTCGCTTGTCATCTGGATGATATCCTTGACGGACCAGTTGGTAAGGCCCTCGCCTGGCTTGCTTGGCTGGATCCAAGAGTCGAGGTCAGAGTCGATATCTCCGCTGTCTTCAGACACCGCGTTGATGCTTTCGAAAATTACTCCGCCACTGGTAAATTGGATCGGCCCTTTACCTCGAGACGCACTGCTAGAAGAAGAAGAAGCTTCAGCTCCAGGAGAATATCCCAACCCAAACTTGTCTTGCTTGTTAGGTATCTCCAAAATTCGCCCCCAGCCTGGGGTAGATCCGGCTTGGACAACGGCCCGAGCTTCCTTGAATAGGGGGAGAGTCATCTCTGGCTTTTCAGTGACTACAGGAGCTACGTCCTTTACCTTGACAGCTTCGAACGCTTGGCATAGAGTCTCATGGATTTCGCCATCCATCTCCACATACTGGAAGGACGACAAATGGCTCACCATTATATCTTCCTCGCCACACACGGTCACGATGCTTCCTCCGACAGCATATTTGAGTTTCTGGTGCAACGTGGAGGTCACGGCACCAGCAGCATGGATCCACGGTCGGCCCAAGAGACAACTGTAGGCAGGCATGATGTCCATAATATAAAAGACCGCGTCGAACGTTTCCGGCCCGACTTGGATTGGCAGGGTCACCTCCCCGAAAACGTGTCGTTTAGTTCCGTCGAACGCCTTCACAACCAGATCACTGGGTGTGCAAATCACTCCACGAGTATCCAACTTCATTAATGCCTTCTTCGGAAGAACATTAAGTGACGAGCCCGTGTCTGTCGCTTGCGCGAAAATAAGGTGCCGGCACAATAGAAGAGTCGCCACCTTTCGTTATTTATCCCTCGGAGCGGGAAAGGAAACGATCAGAAAAACCTAACGAAAAAAGGGTAAGACAAGGTCGTCGCAACCATTGTCTGGGTTCGGGAGTCGGTTACGCAAGGGGAAGGTATTAACACCCCTCACGTCCGTCGTACTCGACGGGATCCATGCTTGTTGTGATTACTTGGACGGGTTGGTTTTATCTATCTACCTATCAAGGCTGGCTTAAACAGAAAAGAAAAATGACTCGGCAAAGCGTCGCACTTTATGCCTACATATTCTCATCAGAGAACGAGAAATCAGAGTCAACGTAGTTCGGCCTACGACGGGTTATGGGGGAAGGTAGCTCGCCAATACATCGGTATTGTGCCTACGTACACTCAACAGGTATGAGAGATCAGAGCTTACGTAGTTCGGGAAACTACGGTTTATTTTGTAACACCCCCTTCTATACCCCAAATAAATGCATATAAAACATTTAAGCATATACAAATTCATCAGAGTAAAATTTTTAGAATAAGGTATAAAAGAAGAATGTCACAACTTCACCAATAAAACACTTAAACATTTTTGCTCCATAGAATATGTAACATTTTCGTAGTTTTAGAAATCACATTACGACATTTAATTTAAGCGGAAGATAACATCATTTAATCAGTTCCCAAATATTAATTCAAATGCACATAAGTCATCCAGATTAATACATCATATCAGTTAGATTACAAAACCACATCAGCTGATACATCGCAATGTATCACAAAAGAATGACTATACTAGTCTAACTACCCGGTGTTACATATCAGAGCAGCCGACTCAAAAGAATGAAGACTAACTTCACAAAAGGACTCCAGCATCCTAATCTGCAATGCCTCATAGAGCATTATAAAACAGCAGAAGGGTGAGAAATATAACCATAATAATCAAGGCATAAGATTACGTATATATAGGTATCATATAACACATATTCACATTTCTCACCACACTTCATTCTCATAATCATAATCATATCACGTTCACATATATCAACATTATGAACATTCACAAGCACATCCCTTCATGCTTAATTTCACAATCATTCACAAGCACATTTATACAACAACAATATTATGCAATGTGACTCAACATATCCAATGCAACTCAATGCTATGCGGTACCGACATTAGTTATCTTTTTTTGGTTTTCACTCTAAACCGGGTCCACCCTTCTAGACCGATAACTTGTTATCATTTTTCGGTTTTTACTTTAAACCGGGTCCACCCTTCTAGACCGATAACTACCAAGCCCGTCCCCTAGGCTTCAAACCCACCTTTCTAGGTTTGGGACAAGCCACTAGTTTCCACGAAACTAACAGACATTGCCTCTTGACTGAATGATGCATGTACAATCAACCAATCACAATAAATGCACTTAAGACCGTTCCCGCGTCTTAATCCCATGCAGTCGAATAATTCACCCCTTCGAGAATTTCATCATGATTGCACATACAACATATATCAAACATTTATCAATGTATTCATTTCACACATCATCATATTCAACAACAATGCACACATATCACATATGTTCCCATGCATTCACACAACAGTCGCATACATATATGCATTCACAATTCATTAGACGATACACATACATTCCTCATTGTATTCCCATGTATCTCTAATTATCACAACAATCAAGGTATTTACATCGCAATACCAATCATACAATTATAAGTTATGCACACATATTCAAAATGTTCTCATGCATACTCATTACATAATTGTATACACATCGAGCATTCGCAAATTCATTAAATAATACACACATAATCACTTATTATGTTCACATGTATTTATACTTGATGCAATTAACCTTTGAATCATAATTCTAGGATTCACGCCCGTAGGCTACCCACAACACACATTATCACAATAGATCATATCTATATTCATATCATAAGGTATCCACCTATGTGAAACAACCAAACCATCTCCACATGATTAACACAGCGAAAGAAAAATGTTGTCAAACTCGCCCACATTCGCCTGGCGAGACCCCTCAGCGAACCTTCGCTAGGCTTCGCCTGGCGAGACTTCCCAGCGAGCCCAAGTCAGTAGCTACTGACTTCATTCGCCACCATTCGCCAGCACCTTCGCTGGGCGAACCTTCGCTACCCAACTTCGCCTGGCGAACTCGCCAGCGAAGTCCACTGGGACTTAAATATAATTTCTCGCCAGCATTCGCTAGGCTTCGCCTGGCGAAGCTTCGCCTTCGCTCGCCTGGCGAGAGCCAGCGAACCTGCGCAGAACAGAACCCTATTCTGCCTCTCCTTCATCAATCCATCATCAACCCTCTCTTACACATCCAAATCAGTATAAACAGCATCAATACATGTTACCCGACTATTCTACGACATTATTACTCAGTTCCAACCGATTAAATCATCAATCTACCGATTAATCCAACATTTGCCCTAATTGGAAAGTGATGAAAACTCTACCAAAACCCCAACCCAACATACATAACATCATGCAATGATCAAATAGAAACATTTCTCACCCTTACCTCGATTAATCGGAGCTTTGATGTTGGTTCTTGATGATTTCCACTTTTCCTCTTCTTCTCTTCTCTTTCTCTCCTTTCTTCTTCTTTCCTCTTTCTTTCCAAATGTTTTTTCTATCTTTCTTTTCTTTTCTTTCTCACTTATATATTTCTTTTATTTTCCCTCCTCTCCAATTCCTTCTTAATTTTCTATCCATACCAATTAATAAAATTAATTCCAACATTAATAAAAATCTCACTAAATCAATTAATTACTACAATTAATTATTTAATGAAATTTGGGCTGTTACAACTCTCCCCCACTTTAGGAATTTTCGTCCTCGAAAATGTTACCTGATTCAAACAGTTCTGGGTACGACTCTTTCATCTGATTCTCAAGCTCCCAAGTAACATTTCCACCAGCCGGTCCTCCCCAAGCGACCTTCACTAAAGTAATCTCTTTACCTCGAAGCTGCTTCAATTTCCGATCCTCAATCCGCATAGGTGATGTCTCAATAGTCAGGTTATCTCTCACTTGCACATCATCTATTTGGACTACATGAGACGGATCCGCAATGTATTTCCTCAACTGAGATACATGGAATACGTCGTGAAGATTAGCAAGCGACGGTGGTAAAGCCACACGATAGGCCACTTCTCCTATCCTTTGCAAAATCTGATAAGGACCAATGAAACGCGGCGACAACTTGCGCGACTTCAGTGCCATACCAACACCTGTCATCGGAGTGACTCGAAGAAACACATGATCTCCCTCTTGAAATTCAAGTGCCTTCCTCCTCTTGTCATAATAACTCTTCTGACGACTCTGAGTAATTCTCATCTTCTCTTGAATCATCTTGATCTTATCAGTAGTCTGTTGAACTAACTCGGGTCCAACAACAGAACTCTCTCCGGACTCGAACCAACACAATGGTGTCCTACACCGCCTACCATACAACGCCTCAAATGGTGCCATACCAATACTCGAATGGAAACTGTTGTTGTAGGTAAACTCAATCAAAGGCAAGTAGCTATCCCAAGCTCCTCTTTTTTCCAATACACAAGCTCTCAAAAGATCTTCAAGCGACTGAATCGTCCTCTCCGTCTGACCATCAGTCTGAGGATGATACGCTGAACTCAAACGCAACTTAGTACCCAAAACACTCTGCAGGCTCTCCCAAAATCTCGAAGTAAACCGCGGATCTCTATCCGAAACAATACTCGACGGAATACCATGCAGACACACAATCCTCTCAATATACAATTTAGCCAACCTCTCCAAAGGGTAATCCATACGCATAGGGATAAAGTGAGCAGATTTAGTCAATCTATCCACGATAACCCAAATAGCCTCAAAATTACTCGGCGTCCTCGGCAAACCCGATACAAAATCCATGGAGATACTATCCCATTTCCACTCAGGAATAAACAATGGCTTCATCAAACCCGATGGCTTCTGATGCTCAATCTTTGACTTCTGGCAAGTCAAACAAGAATATACAAATTCCGCGATATCCTTCTTCATACTAGGCCACCAAAATACTTTCCTCAAATCCTGATACATCTTAGTAGCACCCGGATGAATACTCAATCCGCTACGATGTCCTTCCTCAAGGATGCTCTTCTTAAGCTCAACCATGTTCGGAACACAAATTCGATCCCGACATCTCATAATACCATTCTCATCAATCCGAAAATCACCACCTTGGCCTTGGTTGATTAAAGTCAACCGATCAACTAAGCTCAAATCTGATTTCTGTCCTTCTCGAATTTCGTCCAAAATACCACTCGTAAGCTTTAACATACCCAACTTAAATCCGAAAGAAGTCCTCTCACATACCAAACTCAAATTCCGAAATTGCTCAATCAATTCCAACTCTTTCACCATCAATGCCGACATATGCAATGATTTCCGACTCAATGCATCCGCTACTACATTTGCTTTACCCGGATGGTAATTCAAGCCAAAATCATAATCCTTCAATAGCTCTAACCACCTCCTTTGCCTTGCATTCAATTCCTTTTGATCAAAGAGATACTTCAAACTCTTGTGGTCACTAAACACTTCAAATCTTGCACCAAACAAATAATGCCTCCAAAGTTTCAACACGAAGACAACGGCGGCCAACTCAAAGTCATGCGTCGGATAATTCTTCTCATGCACTTTGAGTTGCCTCGAAGCATAAGCTACAACTTGGTTATTCTGCATCAACACACCTCCTAAACCCATCAAAGAAGCATCACAATACACAACGAATGGTTCTTCTAGATTTGGCAGAATCAAAACAGGAGCTGTCGTCAACCTTCGCTTAAGTTCTTGAAAACTCGCTTCACACTTGGCGTCCCAAACAAAGGCTTGACCTTTCCTAGTCAACTGTGTCAACGGCAACGATAACTTAGCAAATCCTTCAATAAACTTCCGATAATAACCGGCTAAACCAAGAAAACTTCTGATCTCAAAAACTGACTTCGGAGTCTCCCATTGCGACACCGCTTCAACCTTCGACGGATCGACCGCAATACCATCACTCAAAATTACATGACCAAGAAAACTAACTTCCTTCAACCAAAATTCACACTTAGAAATCTTCACGAACAACTGCTTCTCTCTCAGCATAGATAACACAATCTTCAGATGCTCGGCATGCTCTCCTTCGCTCTTCGAATAAACCAAGATGTCGTCGATAAACACCACCACAAACTTATCCAAATAAGGATGGAAAATCCTATTCATGTACTCCATAAATACACCTGGTGCATTAGTCACACCAAATGGCATCACGGAATACTCATAGTGTCCATACCTCGTCCGAAAGGCCGTCTTCTGAATATCCTCAGCTTTCACACGGATCTGATGATACCCAGATCTCAAATCAATCTTGCTGAACACGCTTGCACCAACCAACTGATCCATCAGATCATCAATCCTTGGAAGTGGATACTTATTCTTAATAGTCACCTTGTTCAACTGTCTGTAATCCACACAGAGCCTCATAGAACCCTCTTTCTTTTTAACCAACAACACCGGTGCACCCCACAGTGACACGCTCGGACGAATAAACCTCTTTTCAAGCAAATCCTCAAGTTGACTCTTCAACTCTTTTAACTCCGAGGCCGACATACGATATGGAGCCATCGATATCAGACTAGTTCCAGGAATCAAATCTATCGAAAACTCCACTTCTCGCTCCGGCGGTAAATCCTTTATCTCTTCAGGGAATACTTCCGAAAAATCTCTAACAATGGGCAAAGCATCAATCTCTTCACTTCCACTAGTCCTCAAAGTTGCCATAAGCATAAATACCTTAGCCCCATCTTGTACCGATTCCTTCACTTGTTTCCTCGTCATAAACAATTCCCTTTCAACATCCGAGTCGGGAAAAATAACCGTTTTGTCAAAACAGTTAATATACACACGATTGAATTTTAACCAATTCATTCCAAGAATGACATCAAGTTGATCTAGATGAAGACACACTAATTCAATCCCGAAATCTCTACCGAAAATACTCAACGGGCAATTCAAGCAAACATACGGTGTAGTTACCGAACCCATAGCAGGAGTATCAATAACCATACCGCCACCAATCACAGACAACTCAAGATTCAACCTTCTAACACAGTCCAAAGAAATAAAAGAATGCGTAGCTCCGGTATCAATTATAGCGATCAAAGGTATACCATTAATAAAACACGTACCTCGGATCAATCGATCGTCACTAGCAGTCCCAGATCCAGATAGAGCGAACACTTTCCCGCTCCCTTGATTCTTCTTTAGCTTATCGCACTTGGTACTGATGTGCCCTCGCTCACCACAGTTATAGCAAGTAACACCCGCACCACTTCTGCACTCAAGAGCCTTGTGGCCTGGCTTGCCACACTTAAAACACGTCTTCTCAACACTTTTGCATTCCGGAGCACGATGTCCCTCTTCACCGCACCTATAACATCTCACCGGAGTAGAAACTCCCCCACTTGGTTTCTTACCGAAACCAACCCTTTGTTTCCCCTTATCAGCAGGAGTTACGTAAGGTTTTCCTCTGAATTGTCCCTTTCCTTTCTTGTCACTTAGACTCTTGTAGTGGCTGGACCTAGCCCTACTGTCTTCGTCATAAATTCTGCTCTTGTTAACCAACTCAGAAAACCGCCTGATTTCTTGATATCCAATAGCTTGTCTAATCTCGGGTCTCAAACCGTTCACAAACTTGAGGCACTTAGACCTCTCAGCATTACCAGTATTGTAGTGAGGACAAGATTTGATCAACTCCTCAAATTTCGCCGCATACTCAGCAACCGTCGAATTTCCTTGCTTCAACTCAAGAAATTCGATCTCTTTCTTCCCCCGCACATCCTCTGGAAAATACTTCTCCAGAAAGGTTTCTCTAAACAAATCCCACGTAATCACAATATCATCTTCCTCAAATCTTTGGCGAGTATTACCCCACCAATCTTCAGCTTTTTCTTCGAGCATATGAGTCCCAAACTGCACCTTCTGTGCATCCGAGCAATTCATAACTCGAAAAATCTTTTCCACAGCTTTCAACCAAATCTGTGCTTTGTCCGATTCATGAGTTCCCTTGAAGACCGGAGGGTTATTCTTTTGGAATTTCCCCAAAGCACGGAATCCATCATCAGCATGATTCCTCACATTCACATTGGCCGGAGGATTCTGCCCAATTGCCCCCGCCAATCTCGTCAATGCCTCCGCAATCGCTTCGTCGTTCCTTCCTGCAACCATCTTACTAATTCCAGCAACAGAACCACGTAAGAACAACCAATATTAATAATGCATCACACGCATATCAATAACACACAGGGAAGGACACACTAACAACTTGGCCGGACGGACCGACCTGCTCTGATACCACTATTGTAACACCCCCTTCTATACCCCAAATAAATGCATATAAAACATTTAAGCATATACAAATTCATCAGAGTAAAAGTTTTAGAATAAGGTATAAAAGAAGAATGTCACAACTTCACCAATAAAACACTTTAACATTTTTGCTCCATAGAATATGTAACATTTTCGTAGTTTTAGAAATCACATTACGACATTTAATTTAAGCGGAAGATAACATCATTTAATCAGTTCCCAAATATTAATTCAAATGCACATAAGTCATCCAGATTAATACATCATATCAGTTAGATTACAAAACCACATCAGCTGATACATCGCAATGTATCACAAAAGAATGACTATACTAGTCTAACTACCTGGTGTTACATATCAGAGCATCCGACTCAAAAGAATGAAGACTAACTTCACAAAAGGACTCCAGCATCCTAATCTGCAATGCCTCATAGAGCATTATAAAACAGCAGAAGGGTGAGAAATATAACCATAATAATCAAGGCATAAGATTACGTATATATAGGTATCATATAACACATATTCACATTTCTCACCACACTTCATTCTCATAATCATAATCATATCACGTTCACATATATCAACATTATGAACATTCACAAGCACATCCCTTCATGCTTAATTTCACAATCATTCACAAGCACATTTATACAACAACAATATTATGCAATGTGACTCAACATATCCAATGCAACTCAATGCTATGCGGTACCGACATTAGTTATCTTTTTTCGGTTTTCACTCTAAACCGGGTCCACCCTTCTAGACCGATAACTTGTTATCATTTTTTGGTTTTTACTTTAAACCGGGTCCACCCTTCTAGACCGATAACTACCAAGCCCGTCCCCTAGGCTTCAAACCCACCCTTCTAGGTTTGGGACAAGCCACTAGTTTCCACGAAACTAACAGACATTGCCTCTTGACTGAATGATGCATGTACAATCAACCAATCACAATAAATGCACTTAAGACCGTTCCCGCGTCTTAATCCCATGCATTCGAATAATTCACCCCTTCGAGAATTTCATCACGATTGCACATACAACATATATCAAACATTTATCAATGTATTCATTTCACACATCATCATATTCAACAACAATGCACACATATCACATATGTTCCCATGCATTCACACAACAATTGCATACATATATGCACTCACAATTCATTAGACGATACACATACATTCCTCATTGTATTCCCATGTATCTCTAATTATCACAACAATCAAGGTATTCACATCGCAATACCAATCATACAATTATAAGTTATGCACACATATTCAAAATGTTCTCATGCATACTCATTACATAATTGTATACACATCGAGCATTCGCAAATTCATTAAATAATACACACATAATCACTTATTATGTTCACATGTATTTATACTTGATGCAATTAACCTTTGAATCATAATTCTAGGATTCACGCCCGTAGGCTACCCACAGCACACATTATCACAATAGATCATATCTATATTCATATCATAAGGTATCCACCTATGTGAAACAACCAAACCATCTCCACATGATCAACACAGCAAAAGAAAAATGCTGTCAAACTCGCCCACATTCGCCTGGCGAGACCCCTCAGCGAACCTTTGCTAGGCTTCGCCTGGCGAGACTTCCCAGCGAGCCCAAGTTAGTAGCTACTGACTTCATTCGCCACCATTCGCCAGCACCTTCGCTGGGCGAACCTTCGCTACCCAACTTCGCCTGGCGAACTCGCCAGCGAAGTCCACTGGGACTTAAATATAATTACTCGCCAGCATTCGCTAGGCTTCGCCTGGCGAAGCTTCGCCTTCGCTCGCCTGGCGAGAGCCAGCGAACCTGCGCAGAACAGAACCCTATTCTTCCTCTCCTTCATCAATCCATCATCAACCCTCTCTTACACATCCAAATCAGTATAAACAGCATCAATACATGTTACCCGACTATTCTACGGCATTATTACTCAGTTCCAACCAATTAAATCATCAATCTATCGATTAATCCAACATTTGCCCTAATTGGAAAGTGATGAAAACTCTACCAAAACCCCAACCCAACATACATAACATCATGCAATGATCAAATAGAAACATTTCTCACCCTTACCTCGATTAATCGGAGCTTTGATGTTGGTTCTTGATGATTTCCACTTTTCCTCTTCTTCTCTTCTCTTTCTCTCCTTTCTTCTTCTTTCCTCTTTCTTTCCAAATGTTTTTTCTATCTTTCTTTTCTTTTCTTTCTCACTTATATATTTCTTTTATTTTCCCTCCTCTCCAATTCCTTATTAATTTTCTATCCATACCAATTAATAAAATTAATTCCAACATTAATAAAAATCCCACTAAATCAATTAATTACTACAATTAATTATTTAATGAAATTTGGGCTGTTACATATTTCCTGTCTTTTACGAAAGAAGTATTTTTTATTGTGTTTGCAATTTCAAACACACTAGAGACTATGACCTGAGAGTGAATGCGTCGCATGTCACCTAAAGGGTACCATACTAAACATCCAGACTGTGGAAAAGAAACTCTCCCACAATCCTTTCTCAGATAGCTTTAGGCTCGTAACGTACGAAAGAAATCATTCATGATTACTGTATCTTAAACTGTTTTGAGATGAGAAGAGAACAGGCCCAACTAGGAGGGAGACTATCAAGTCCTACTGTTGTCATGCCAAGGATTCATCCAATGGTTGAGGTTTGAACAGGGAACTCCTAGAAGTTGTCATGCATAGGTTTCAACCTAAAGTTCTATCATCAATTCCTTATCAAAGGAAATGAGAGTCCTAAGGGATCATGTCAATGATACACCGAAACAGACAAAGCATCAGCTTAACAGTAAAATGCATGCAGTGCAAGTGAGGGAGGAAATGTGTGTGGGGCTTCAGCCTCCACAAGCTCATCTCGACCTCAAGCCAGAATGAATAACAGTAATCATACTGAAATATAAACAACATGCTATCAAGCAAAATATAGTAAACTGCAGTCATACAGAAGAAATGAAATAAAATGCCATCAGGCAAACAAACCACATGGGCAAGGGAGCTGGGCTCTACCGAATACCCGCAAGCAAAGCCACACAGTAACAATACAACAGAGGGAGCAACTAAACCTCTAGTGCAATCATGCTCCTAGCTTAACTCTAGTCTAGATATGGACTTATCCTAATGCATCAAGCAAGTCAAACAAAACATGTCAATACAGAAAAGAAAACAGAGAAGAAAGCAACTCCTCTCTCAACTTCAAGCTTCAGCTCTTCCAACAGCAACTCAGTCTTCAGACTTCCATCACTCTTGACCAATATCAATTTGCTTTCCCAGGTTCAACCCTTCAACATAAGTTTCAACTTATCTTCTCAGAGCTTCATCTCCTTGATCAGTTCCACCTTCAGGCTTCACCTAATCTTCAGGGGTCTTCAAGTATCAACTTGCTCTTGTTGCTCTTCAAGCTTCAGCTGGAATGGCAATACTCAAGGATTCATCCTCTTCCACACTCTTCATTGAAGTCTTCATCTTCACATTCAAGCTCAGCATCTCTCAAGATAATCAAACCAGAGGAAATCACTTACTGGATAAGCTGGGGTGTTAAACTGCTTACTGACCACCAAAGGTGACCTATAAGGGTTCAACATCAAAGGAATGGTTCCCTCAAAAGTTCTACTTCCTAGGTACAATCACTTATCCCTCCAAAGGAGAGAGGTGTATACCATGGAAGGACTTTGGATCATAGGGAGGAATGGAGGTGAAAGATACCATCCATGCTTAAGAAAGAAGTTAACTAGGTCTAAACTCTTCCTAACCCCTAACCCTAAAACAATCAACAAAACAAACAAGATCAAGCTCTCAAGCTTCTCAATGCTCCTCAATGCTCCTACTATGCTCCTCAAAGCAATACCAAGCTCTCCAAGCCCACAAAGCAAAGCAAACAAAAATTCAAGCCCACAAGGGCAACACAAACAATCATCAACTACAAAAATCACCTAAAAATAGTATATTACTATATTAAAACCTAATATAATTTCTAAGGGATCCTATATACCTACCCTTAATACCCTTATATGTCCCAATGTCTAACTTGACCTAGAAACCCAAAATTCTAATGTTATTGTGGACCTATGTTAAGGATTAACCTAGTTCTACACAACCTAATGTCATCTAAGAAAAACTACTCTAAAATTCATCACAAAATTATGGAATAAATCCAAGGGGAAGCTAAAGTCCTAATCTGACTATCCTAAAAAGAATGGCCTAAAAATACTAAGGGAACTAGCTAAAAAAAATTCTACAAATTCATGTATCAACATAAAAGAATTAAAAAACTATTAAAATGAAAAATACACAAAAAAATATTAAAAATGCATGAAATGCAAATATTTTTATTTGATAATTTTCTAGACATTACCATAAAGTGGGAGAAAAAATCCCCATGCAAAAATCATTAATTTCCTATTTATTATGATTTTTCAAAGTTTAACATAAAATGGAGAAAATGAAATTAAAATATGAAATGATGTGGTGCAGATAGCAAGCATGGACAGTTCAAATCATCAATGGGCTAAAAATGGGGGTGCAGACAATAATACGTGCTAGGCCCAATTATCATCAGAAAAACAATTAATAAAATGTAAATAAAATAGAAAATGAAACGGTGTGGAAAGTAATGATTTCCAGTTAATTTCCACCATGGGCCGTGATTGGGGGTGTGGATAGTGAACAAAGCATTCAGGCCCAAGAACTTCTTTTAATGAAACGCTACGTTTCATCATGTCTTCAGAATTCCCTTTCAAAACGTGAGGTTATGTCGTGGCCCTTGGATCTGGGTGAGGGCAATGAGTCAAGCACGATCTGACGGATGAGGGGTCGTCTTCAACCTTCAGCTAGGGTTTGGAGGGAAAACCACCATGAACAGAGTTTCAAACTTCAGATTTCCCTCCTATCGTATGCCCTCAAATCATCATCAAATTTAACAATTCAAAACACTAACATGCTCCATTTTTCATGCTGAATACAACCATAACCCTAGATTACACTGAAACCTCCTCCAACATGAAACACGATTCAAGATTGAAATTATGGTCAATCCTCAACTTCAACAATTCTTGGATTTCTTGGTACTAAAATGATCACCACACTTCACTGGTTAAAATAAGCTATCACACATGTATTATATCTCACTATACCACGAGTTCTTGATCATCAAAGAAATGGTGTCCATAACTCAATGTTCATCAATTGATCCCTAACTCTCCAGAAACGATCACCTACTGGTCTCTAACCTTTCTACCCTAACCAATCTACCTAATTATGCATAAATCATGGTATAGAGTGAATTTTGAAAACCTGGTATTTCTTGATTAACAGATGGTTAAAACCTTCACTTCAGGCCTTGTAATTCTTCAGAAAGCTTCCTTGGATGATGATCTTGCTACTGTTTGCAAAAGAATGGGTGGAGAATGCTTGAATCTCAGAATTCGATTCTGACTTACAACCTTGAAAATCCAAATGCTATCTCCTCAATTCACCATGGATTTGCTCTCAAATTGATCTGCACAGCTTCACTATGATCAGTGGAGTGTGTTTAGATGGAAAGAATGAATGGAAATGGTTCAGAATATGGAATTCACTTTCAACTTGCAATGGAGGCAATTGAGATGACCAACTCTCTCTTCTCTCAAATATTACACCAACCTTGCATCTGAGCAAGTTCTATAGGTTATATAGAGTGGTTTAGAATCATCTAGAACCATCTAGAACCTTCCCATGAGAAATTGGAAATCTCATGTCATGACATTATGAATTCACTTCTCCTTATGTGCTATCTCATGCCATAGCCCTTGTAACCACCAATTCTGCCTTGAAATTCCCCCCATATGAGATGTATGATGTGTTGAAATGCATAACTAACTTGTTCATTGAGTTTTCTTAAGTTTTGCTTTGGTGCCTTAAGATGCAAGCAAGCAATTTCCAAAGCAGCCCCATGATCTAGGCCTCAATTCAAAATAGTGGCTGAACCATTGTTTTTAGAATGTATTTTAGAGTCAAAATGACCTATTATATGACATGGTTTGGATGTGTAACTTGGGATTTCCAATTTCCAATTTCAACTTATTTAACTTATGCCTCCATTTTAGGTCATTTTTATCACTTTTTGATACAAGCCTTTTCAAAATCTCATGACCTCCCTACTAGCCTTAAAACATCATTCTAAGCAAGTTTGGTTTTGAAGATTTTTCCATTTGAAGCTTGGAAATAGGAGATATGGCCTTATGCTTGAAATGACCTATAATATCCAAATGACCAAAATGCCCTTGACTTGTCAAAGCCATAACTTGAGTTCTACAAATCCTATCAAGGACTTCTAGTACTATCTAGAAATATAAGAAGATGCTATACAACATTCATGTTGACCAAGAGTTCATAGGAATCATCCTACTAGGGCAAAAGTTGGATGCAAGTTGGGTGACTTTCAAGGACCCAGATTCACATACCTCAGATGACCTGTAATTTGTCAAAGTCATAACTTGAGCTCTACAAATCCTATCAAGGACTTCTAGTACTCAAATTAAAGCTAAGAACAAGCTCTACAACATTCATTTTGAGGGTAAGATGAGATGACAATCACATCTTGAGCTAAACTGCCTTGAAGATAGGGATCAAACTAGGGGATTTTACACTGTCAAGCCTTAGAAACCCTAGCTTGAAACTTCTCAAACTCCTCAATCATGATGAGTTGGTCTAGGAATCATCCTTATAGCATCTCAATGCATCATTGCATGATCACATGGCTCTTGGATTAGGTCTCAACCCTCTCCAAATCATCAGTTGACCTAGGGTTGACCCAGTCAAACCCTAATTCCACCACTCATGGTTGTATCTTCTGAATTCTTGCACAATGACCTCTCTAGGCCTCATGATGGCTTTCAAGACATATCATAAGCTCTCTCAAAGCTTCAAGTCCATCCTCATAGTCTCAGAATCATCTGAGGGGCTCCCACAACTCTCCAGTTATGAGACACACAACCTTGGTTTCAACCAATCTCTCTGAGGATCTCTTGAGTTCTCTGACAAAGATATCAACCTTTGAACACTTGAACAACCTTCTTGGCTAGCTTAAAAGTCTCATATAACTCTTGTTGGGTAATCATACCTCCTTGATCTACTGCCCACATATCAATGAAATGCAGATGATGAATGAGATGAATCACAAGCTAGGTAAATAAATGCTGGTCAAATTTTGGGGTGCAACAGCTGCCCCTATTCAAACGGCTTGAACCTGACTGGGTGAGGAGTGAACGACTCTCAGCCAATCAAGGTGCGAGACGGTTGAATACCGATAAACCCGGAAATTTACCAACTGCACAAATACGCGGTACTCTGATGGGAACAAATCTTCGAAGACTGAAATAATGGCCGCACGACAACTAGCTGGAGAATTGGTCACACGGTAACTGGTAATACATAGTCGATCATGCCATCAGGCATCACGATTCCTCGGGACTCTTCGGGTCAACCATCAGGTTGATCATGCCATCAGGCATTCAAAGAAGACTGTCGGGCATCAGCCGGACTTCAACCATCAGGTTGATCATGCCATCAGGCATTCAAAGAAGACTGTCGGGCATCAGCCGGACTTCAACCATCAGGTTGATCATGCCATCAGGCATTCAAAGAACTTGTCGGGCATCAGCCGGACTTCAACCATCAGGTTGATCATGCCATCAGGCATTCAAAGAAATTGTCGGGCATCAGCCGAACTTCAACCATCAGGTTGATCATGCCATCAGGCATTCAAAGAAATTGTCGGGCATCAGCCGGACTTCAACCATCAGGCATTCAAAGAAATTGTCGGGCATCAGTCGGACTTCAACCATCAGGTTGATCATGCCATCAGGCATTCAAAGAAATTGTCGGGCATCAGCCGGACTTCAACCATCAGGTTGATCATGCCATCAGGCATTCAAAGAAATTGTCGGGCATCAGCCGGACTTCAACCATCAGGTTGATCATGCCATCAGGCATTCAAAGAAATATCGGGCATCAGCCGGACTTCATCAGCAAGTCGGGAATAGAATTCTTGGTCAATCATCAGCCAATTGGGAACATCTAAACCTCTGTCATCAGGCACTCCGCATCAGCTGAGAGAACTGCTTCATTAACACGGTCAGACTTCAATCATGGAGTCTTCAAGGGAGGTTTCAACTTCGCCGTTCAAAAACCTGCTGGGGATAACGCCCCTCCGCTAGGGATTCAGGAGAACTATCAAGTAACTCCGCTTCGGGGATCCAGAAATCATTCTGGATAAATCAACTCTACTGAGGACTTCAAGAATCATCTTGGACAAATAACTCCGTTGGGGATTTCAAGAATCATCTTGAACCGATAACCATTCTGGAGATTTCAGGAATCATCCTGAGCGAACACTCTGTTGGGGATTTCAGGAATCATCCTGGGCAAATTTTACTGGGGACTCTAAGCATCAGCTTGAGCAACCAACTATGGTGACTGCACTGGGGTCTTAAGAACCATCTTAAGCAAACGACCCTGCTGGGGAATTCAAGAATCATCTTGAACCGAAGACTTCGCTGGGGACCTCAAGAATCATCTTGCGCAAGCGACTTCGTTGGTGAGGATGTCAGGAATCATCCTGAGCAATCAATTCTGCGGCGGAACACCTGCAAAACAAGAACGGTAACAACCTAGATCATGTTTATTATGCATATGCTTCGGCAATGGCGCAATGCTCCACACGGTGGAAATGCTATGCGTTTATGATAAATGCTATGCAATCATGCAATATGATGCGATCCCGTCAGCCAAATAAATTCCGAAGGGAGAATCCTCCTATCAAGGAGAAAGAGCTACTCAGATAGAGGAATCATCCTGCTGAGGAGAACAAGGTCACACCAATCTCAATTGGACTCCGCAGGGGACATAACTTCAGTTGACTGCTGCGGGGGAATGAAGCTCTACGAGAACTTGGACCTGCTGAGGGAAAGCGATATCAATCGCGGGAATAAACTGCATGGCCTTCTCGGCTACTTCCCTGGAGATACGACTCTGTGGGGAAACAACTTCGGTTGTTCAACCTTCCACTGGGGAGAACCAATCATGGCTTGAGCAACTTCCAAGGATTCGGCTCTCTCGGGGTATCTGCAAACTCGGCTGAGGAAGGAGAAATCATTATGCTTCGCTGGGGAGAGTACGACTCTGCGGGGAATCTCAATTCCGCTGGGGAAGAAGGAATCATCCGACTTCGGGGGAGAGTACGACTCTGGTAGGGAATTTCAATTCCGCTGGAGACTTCAGTCTGGACTATCAGTTGCTGCACACTTCAGTGAACGAATAGTTTCCTACGAAACCCGCACTTGTGACCCGGTGCTAGGGGATGAACACGCGCTTTGGCGCCTGACTCAGCTGAGAAGATGACATTCCTTCAAAATGCATCTGATTGGGGAGAGAATTATCTCTGCCTGGGGAGACATATCAATGCTCACGATCTCGCGTTTAGACTCTGCGGGGAGAGGCTACTGAACTCTGCTGGAGAAGGAGGAATCATCCTGCTTCGGGATGCGCACGGCGCACTGTCTGGAATATGCTACACCTGTAACAACACAAACAAACAGACAAGATACCCTCCTCAAAGAGACCTATCAAGGTTATTATCTCGTGACACTATTCAAGTAATTCATTGTTTCAACAATCAGTGGCCTGAGCCAGTAAGTTTATGTATGCGCATTTTATCAAAAACATCGGCGTTCTTTTTCGCAAACAAAACAGATAAATGCTAAACAAACAAACAGAACTGCTGAATAGTATGCATTTTATTGATAACGAACCCCTGAATGGGTAACAATGTTTTACAATAGATGCAAGCTCCTGGAATGAGGAAGCCGCACAAAAATAAAACATAAATATACATCAGTATATACAAATGTCGGCAACGAGGCGTAGACGAACACCATGAGTTGATCCCTCTATGACCCACTCGACTTCGATACTTCTCCGACGCTTCAGCCTCGGAAGAGATTGATTCAGATGAACGGCCCTCAAGTCTTCCAAACCACTAAACAAAGAAAGTCCACACGCGGAACGCAGTCATTTGCTTTTTCAAATCCCTAACTTTTGCGTGAACCGCCCTTTGCGGGTTTTCAGTTCACCGGGATACCCTTTTTTGCCGAAGCCGCCCAATGTAGGTTTTCGACTTCGCGAGTGTATATTTTTTCAATTTATATCCCTAATTTTTGCCCGAACCTTTTATTCTGTTTTTGGTTCGCCGGGATGCCCCATTTTTGCCTGGACTCTCCTTTTTTGTCCAGCGGGTCGCTTTCAAGCAAAGTATTTTTTAACTGCGTCCGCGTTCACCGGGGATGCAAAATCTTCACCATCCATCGTGGATAACAACAAAGCTCCTCCCAAGAAGACCTTGCTGACGACGTACGGACCTTCGTAATTCGGAGTCCACTTGCCCTGGTGATCGGAGTGTGGAGGAAGAATCTTCTTCAGGACGAGATCACCCTTCTGAAAGCTTCTAGGACGCACCTTCTTATCATAAGCTTTCTTCATTCGGCTTTGGTACAGACGACCAAACGCAATCGATGCTAACCTCTTCTCGTCCATCAGGCTGAGTTGGTTCAGTCGGTTCGTAATCCATTCTGCCTCGTCGAGTTTCACATCAACCAGAACTCGCAAAGAAGGGATCTCCACTTCTAACGGTAGGACAACTTCCATACCGTACACCAAGGAGAAAAGAGTTGCCCCGATCGACGTACGTACCGTCGTATGATAACCGTGCAGTGCAAATGGCAGCATCTCGTGCCAGTCTTTGTAGGTCACAACCATCTTCTGAACAATCTTCTTTATGTTCTTATTGGCCGCTTCAATGGCGCCATTCATCTTCGGCCAATAAGGAGATGAGTTGTGGTGCTCAATCTTGAAACTCTGGCACAGCTCCTTCATCATCTTGTTATTCAGATTCGAACCATTATCAGTAATGATCCGCTCGGGAATTCCGTAACGACAGATGATGTCCCTCTTTATGAATTTAGCCACCACCTGCTTGGTCACATTTGCATACGAGGCTGCCTCCACCCACTTGGTGAAGCAGTCGATAGCTACTAGAATGAAACGATGACCGTTGGATGCAGTGGGCTCGATCTTGCCTATCATGTCGATGCCCCACATGGAGAACGGCCACGGGGAGGACATGACATTTAACGGGCACGGCAGCACATGAACTTTATCAGCATAGATCTGGCATTTATGACATCTCTTCGCAAATTTAAAGCAATCTGATTCCATTGTCAGCCGGTAGTATCCTGCTCTCAGGATCATTCTCGTCATAGCGTGCCCGCCGGCGTGCGTACCAAATGTGCCCTCATGGACTTCTTCCATGAGCATACTCGCCTCTTTCTCATCTACACATCTGAGTAGCACGAGATCGTGGTTTCTCTTATACAACACTCCATTAGGATTGAGATAAAAATTTCCAGACAGCCTCCTCAGAGTCTTCTTATCCTGGGTTGACGCACCCGCAGGATACTCCTTAGTCATAAGGAAAGTCTGGATGTCATGGAACCATGGCTTGCCGTCGGCGGCTTCCTCGATTGCAAAGACGAACGCAGGTCTATCAAGACGCGAAAGCACAATTCTTGGAGCCTCATTCCAAAAATTGACTTTATACATTGAAGCCAACGTAGCTAAGGCATCAGCCATCTGATTTTCTGCTCTGGGCACATGATGGAGTTCCACTCGATCAAAGAACAGAAGCAGCCTTCTGGCATAATTCATGTACGACACCAAATTCGATTGACGAGTCTCCCACTCCCCTTTAATTTGGTTGATCACAAGCGTCGAATCACCATATACGTCTAGGTTCTTGATTCTCAAATCAATTGCCTCCTCTAGACCCATGATGCATGTAACACCCATTTTAATTATTTAGTCATTTTATTATTATTTTAAATATTATATGTTGATGTGCCCTTTGGTAGGGTGTATTTGATGATGTTTGGTGGGTGTCCCTGAGATGGGAGGATCATTGGTGGTAATTTGGTGAGTTTATAATAATATAACAAATAATAGTAATATTGGTGGTGGTATTATTATTATTATATTATTATTATTATTATTATTATTATGATTATTATTAATATTTGTAGTTATATTATTAATATGGAGAATATAATATTATTATTAATATAGTTATTATATTATTATGATTTTTGGTGTGAATATGATAATATAATGAATAATAGTAATAGTGGTGGGGGTATTATTATTATTATTATATATTATTATATTTATTAGTATTATTAATATTATTATTATTTTGGTGAGATAATAATATTATTACTATTATTATTATTATTATTATTATTTTGGTGAGATAATAGTAATAATATTATTATTATTATTATTATTAATAGTATTGTTATGATTAGTATTATTAATATTAAGATTATTATTATTAATATTATTTTATTATTAGTATTAATATAATTGTTATTATTATTATTATAATTATAATTATTGTTGGGTGTATTACTATTATTATTATTATGTTGAATATTACTATAATACTGCAATAGTATTATATTATTATTATTATTATTATTATTATTATTATTATTATTATTATTATTATTATTATTATTATTATTATTATTAGAATTATTATTGGGAATATTAGTGGTTGGAATAAGTAAAATAAGAAGTGGAAGGGTTATGGGGAAGTTAGAATGGAAATATGAAAAGGCACATAGAAACCGTGAGAAGGGAAATTGGGAGAATAGAGAAGAGCGAAGAACAAAGAGAAAGGGAAAAGGCTAGGGATGAAGAATCTTGGAGGAATTTATCACCGATCAGAATAATTATCCAGGTAAGGGGGAGAAACTTGATTGGGATGGTATATATACATGTATAGGGTAGAGGGGATTCCTTAACCCCGTAGGAAAATGTCGATCTATGAAGTTTTATATTGGCATGCTTGTTATTGTTGTTGCTAATGATAAATTGATGCTTGATATTGATGAATTGTTGATTGGTATTGGTGAATTTAGTATCTATATATTATGGTGATATTAGTGAGATTATATGTTGTTACTGCAGTGTTGATAGTAACTATGAATAGAGTTTTGGTGAGATTTTGTGTTGTTATTGTAGCGTTGGTAATGACCATGATTATAAATTTGGGAAAATTATGTGTTGTTCCATGTGATGTTGTTAGTGACTCTGGTTAGGACCTTGGTGAGATTCAGAGTAACTCTGAAGTGTAAGTAATGTACCATAATGTTGGTTCTAGAGTAGGAAGTATATGATAATTGGTAAGTATAATGGTGTGTTTGTGTTTGATGATAACTAGTAATTGATAGCGATGGAGTATAGGTCAATGTTGATGAATTGTTGTTTTTGGTTAATTTGGCGTATAGGCTGGGTTTAAGGTTTTTAGGGAGATTCTGTGTGACCTTTTAAGGCATCGGTAGAATGTTTAAGCGATGACTTTGGGAATAAGATTTAGGAACCGATTTAGTTACGGTAATGTACAAGGTTGGTACTAGAGTAGGCTGAGAATTTGAGTTGAGATGATAAGTTTGATTTAGCCTAGAATAGTACTGCAGAACTGTGAGGAAGTTGGTGAATCGCAGCATTCGTTGGGCTTCGCCTGGCGAGTGTTGGTGAAGCTTCGCCTAGCGAATGCCAGCGAGCGTAGCAGAACCAGAATGTGACTTTGGTGATGTTTGTCCTTGAGCATTGGTCTGGGGTGATCTTTCTGGCCTTGATGCATTGTAAGGATGATGAGTGTGGGATCTAACCTGTGTACTGGGTGATAGTACTCATTTCCCTTAATATTGTTGGTGGACAATTAGTTAACGTATATGTATGTAGTGATCAGTAGGATCGTGTGTTCCCGGGTGTTGGGATGTGGTTATATATGGTGTTATAGTATGAATTTGTTTACTATCTGATTGATTTATATGGTGTTGGTGTAATATATCTACACATATATGCATTGATGTATGATGATATGATCAGGAGGATCGTGTGCACTTAGTGTGCCTAAATATGATAGTTATGCATTGGTGTGTGCATATCATGGTGTTTTGGTGGGATGAATCATGTCTCAGGAGGAGCGTAAGTGATTCATCCGTACTCTTTTGTGGAGAATGGTGGGGGATAGATCATGTCTCAGGAGGAGCGTAAGTGATCTATTCAGGTTCGATTGAATGAACCAATGAGTCGGTACCGCATGTATGGTGTTGAGTTGCATATTTGCATTATAATATGTTATATTGTAATTTGAACAGTAGGTTCGTTATATGGAGTTGTTGGGGTGAATATTGGTGTGTTGGTGTGTTTTACTACCTTGTTTACATGTATTACATTACCAATATATTTTTGATCATGTTTTCTCACCCCTTGGTTGTTGTTGTGTTTGTGCTTCTCCGGAAGTACAGATAATCCAGGTACTTAGATAGCTTGGATGGTGGTGTGTCAGTCGAGTCTAGGATGCTCTGATACGTAACACGGGATATGGGTGTTTTAATTGTTTTATGTCAAACTTGTTGTAATCCTGTGACGTATCACTTTTTTTTGTGAATTATAATAATAAAGATTTTATGAAATTTGGCGGATGGCCGAGAATGTTGGAATAATGTTTTTCGTTGTATTATTTTTGAGAATAATTAATAAAGTATTTTTATAAAAATTTGGTGATGTGATATCCCACTATTTTGGTGAAAACTCTGATGTTTATTTATAATATTTATATTTTATTTAATTTGGGAAGTGGGGTGTTACAATTGGTATCAGAGCCTGGTTGTTCCGTCCGGCCAATGTTGTCTAGTGTTGTTGTTTCCTGGTATGCGACATGTGCGTAAAAACACTGTCGATACATGTTGTTGGTTAAGTTTGTCGGTAGAAGTGGAATGATTCCAGTGGGGGAGAAGTTGTATTTCTCCGGAAAGCTACAATTTGGTGGCTTATGGTGTTGAGGAATGATATAATAGTTGGTAAAGATGGTTTGTACCCCATCATGATTTCGGCTGTCTATTAACAAATTGAGGAACTGATCACCCTTAATCTCTTGTTAATACTGGACGAGATTGTGTTAGATGGGATAGACGCGTCTTGCAAGCTTGGGTGGCGTGAGCAGTGAATAGTCTTGAGTTAAGATAAGTGCTTAAGGGATTATTTTGAGGAATTTGGCGTAAGACGGTGTTGAAGTGTCTATTTTGACTGAAACTTGGAATGAGAAGGAAAGTGAGAAAAATTGGGATTTGTCAATTATTTGCGATTACCGGAGGTTTCCGGATGAGGTAGGTGATTTACTATCGGAGTGTGAAGTAAAGCTCACACGTTGACTTTGTTGTTGGAACGAGTCCGATATTAGTGACTCCATATGGTGTGTTTTCGTTGGGATTGGAGAAGTTGAAGAGTCAACTTGAAGACCTTCTAGGAGAGAGGTTCTTTTGTTTGAGTGTGCTACCGTAATGTGCACCAATTTTGTTGGTTAGACAGATAGAAGGTTTTGTGAAGCTTTGGGTGAACTATAGATAAGTGAACAGGGTGACTATCAAGGATAGGTGTTCGCTTCCAAGAGTTAATGATTTTATGGAACAATTGATCGAGGGATGTGAGTCCCTTGGTCATGTGATCTCGAGTAGATTTCTTGTGGTGGATGGGACGAAGGTCAAAAGTTCTATCGTATTAGGAGGCTCAAAGATCTGTTGTTGAGATTGGAAGTAATTGAGTTTTAAATTATTCATAGATTTAAAATGTGTTGGATGGCTTCCTAAGTATAAAATTGTTGTTGTACATTAAATTCCGAGATCGCAGCTTTTTACGGAATCGAAATCGGACACTCGGAAGTCGGGTAACGGTAGAAAAGAGGATTTTGGGACTGTCATGTTCGCCTGGCGAAGGGGTCCTGGGCAGAAAATGTTATTCTGGTGTTTTTGCCGTAACGGGAGAACCGTAACTCGGAATGACGCGCGGTTCGAAGCGTTGGAAAGCTATTCAAATTATATATGAGATGGTGAAGTATTGACATAGATTTAAGCTATTTATTGATGAAGTGTGTTTAAATGTTGTGGTAAGGACGGGCGGTACGGTATGTGTTCCCGCTATAACTCACAACTTGTTTGTCCACTTGGCATGGGATCTTCTTTAATTATTTATGTAAGGCAATGGTTGTGTTAATAAATGATATTTTAAGGTATTCGAAGAGTATAGAGGATTATGTTGAGCATAAGGAACTGGAGTTATCAGTGTTGGAAAAAGAGCGGTGATATACTTCCGTAAGGAAAGTTCTGTCGAATCCGATATAACTAATTGTGGTGTTTGTGATGCTTGTTGATATAATTAGGGGATTTGCTAAAGACAACTTCATCGAGTTTCAATTATGCAAAAGGCAACTTGAAGTGTATAAGAGAAATCATCCGACCAGTGATTTAGAGTTGGTTACTATTGTGATTGTACCGGAGTCGGAGTCTTCAAAAGTTCAGACTGAGATCGGAGATGTTTGGTGATCTTAAGAGTTTAAGGTGTTTGTTTAATTTGAATAAGACGAATATGAGGCATAGGAAATAATTGGGACTTCGAAAAGAGTACGACTTCGAGTTGAATTACCATTCGGGTAAAGCGGACATGGTAGATGATGCAGTGAGTTAGAAATATTTGCATATACCAAAGATGATGGTGAAAAGAGTTAGAACTAATTGAGCAATTTCATAATATGAGTTTTGTGATTAAGGAGACTTCTTATGGAGTTAAGCTTTTATTATTAAGATCTGACTAGTGATATCCTTGAGCAGAATCGAGAAAGTCAGAAACCTGGGTTGAGTAGTGAATTAGTTGAAATTGATAAATTAGAGTCGAAGAGTGGATTGTCGGGTTTGTGGAAATAGTACCATGATGTGTTATGATAGGGTATGTGTACCAGATGTTGTTGAGGGGAGTAGGAGTACTCGTGAAGAAATACATTGAGGTAGATGGAGTATCCATCCTGGTGCTATGAAGAAGTAACCGAATTTGAGTAGATTGTTTTGGAGACCATGGATAAGGGGAGGAGTAGTTGAGGTGGAATATGCTGGTTAGAATTGTAGGAATTCGAAGAGTGAACATCAGAGACTGTTGAGTCTGATGCAGTCGTTAAATATTCCAGAGTGGAAATCAGGTAGTATTTTCACGAAATTGGTGTTGAGATTTCCAACGAATTTGTAAAGACATAATTTTAATTTGAATTGTTAGGAGTGGATTAATTATTCCGTGTTGAGGATATACGAGATGCATATTGAGAAAGTGGTGAAGTTAGATGAGATACTGACGAATATTGTGTCAGATGGAAATTTGAGGTTTATATTGAGATTTTGGAGGGGCTTACCAGAAGTTTCGGGTACTAAGTTGAAGCTGAGTTCGACCTACCATCCGCAAACTGATGGTCAGTCAGAGAGGACTATTGAGTCTGTAGAGAATTGGTGAGAGCTTGGGTGTCGGATCAAGGTGGAGCATGGGATGATTAATTATCGTTGATTGAGTTACCTATAATAACGGTTACCATCCTAGTGTCAGAATGGCACTATATGTGGCTTGGTGAGATAGGGAGTGTAGGACTCTCCTGTGTTGAAATAAATCGAGTGAGAATGTTGTACTCAGACTTGAAAATTATGCTTGAGATGGCTGAGAAGATCGAGAGTATCCGAGGCAATATGTGTTTTGAGAGTCACGCCGGTGACTGGTGTTGGTCGAGCTTCGAAATCTCAGAAGTTCGCACCGTGTTCTGTAGTTGTATCAGAGGGCGCAACGGAGGCATGGGAGGAGTAACATGTTAGACTGTTTTTCCGTTGTCGCTGTGAATTGGCATGATATGTTTCATGTGTCTTAGTCGAGAAAGTACATTGAACCAGGTGGATGATGTACAAGTGAAAAATATTCCGATTGTTGAGGCATTGCTAGTTCGTTTTGGCGAGCAAGGAACGACTCCAAAGGGAGGAGATATCTTTGGTGAAAGTAGTATGGGGAGGTGCTGCAGAAGACAGTGTGACCTGAGAATTGGAATAAAGGATGCGGGGAGCGTATTCGGAATTATTTCCATCAGGTAATTTTCGAGGACGAAAATAATTAAAGTGGGGGAGAGTTGTAACACCCATTTTAATTATTTAGTCATTTTATTATTATTTTAAATATTATATGTTGATGTGCCCTTTGGTAGGGTGTATTTGATGATGTTTGGTGGGTGTCCCTGAGATGGGAGGATCATTGGTGGTAATTTGGTGAGTTTATAATAATATAAGAAATAATAGTAATATTGGTGGTGGTATTATTATTATTATATTATTATTATTATTATTATTATTATTATTATGATTATTATTAATATTTGTAGTTATATTATTAATATGGAGAATATAATATTATTATTAATATAGTTATTATATTATTATGATTTTTGGTGTGAATATGATAATATAATGAATAATAGTAATAGTGGTGGGGGTATTATTATTATTATTATATATTATTATATTTATTAGTATTATTAATATTATTATTATTTTGGTGAGATAATAATATTATTACTATTATTATTATTATTATTATTATTTTGGTGAGATAATAGTAATAATATTATTATTATTATTATTATTAATAGTATTGTTATGATTAGTATTATTAATATTAAGATTATTATTATTAATATTATTTTATTATTAGTATTAATATAATTGTTATTATTATTATTATAATTATAATTATTGTTGGGTGTATTACTATTATTATTATTATGTTGAATATTACTATAATACTGCAATAGTATTATATTATTATTATTATTATTATTATTATTATTATTATTATTATTATTATTATTATTATTATTATTATTATTATTATTATTATTATTATTATTATTATTATTATAATTATTATTATTAGAATTATTATTGGGAATATTAGTGGTTGGAATAAGTAAAATAAGAAGTGGAAGGGTTATGGGGAAGTTAGAATGGAAATATGAAAAGGCACATAGAAACCGTGAGAAGGGAAATTGGGAGAATAGAGAAGAGCGAAGAACAAAGAGAAAGGGAAAAGGCTAGGGATGAAGAATCTTGGAGGAATTTATCACCGATCAGAATAATTATCCAGGTAAGGGGGAGAAACTTGATTGGGATGGTATATATACATGTATAGGGTAGAGGGGATTCCTTAACCCCGTAGGAAAATGTCGATCTATGAAGTTTTATATTGGCATGCTTGTTATTGTTGTTGCTAATGATAAATTGATGCTTGATATTGATGAATTGTTGATTGGTATTGGTGAATTTAGTATCTATATATTATGGTGATATTAGTGAGATTATATGTTGTTACTGCAGTGTTGATAGTAACTATGAATAGAGTTTTGGTGAGATTTTGTGTTGTTATTGTAGCGTTGGTAATGACCATGATTATAAATTTGGGAAAATTATGTGTTGTTCCATGTGATGTTGTTAGTGACTCTGGTTAGGACCTTGGTGAGATTCAGAGTAACTCTGAAGTGTAAGTAATGTACCATAATGTTGGTTCTAGAGTAGGAAGTATATGATAATTGGTAAGTATAATGGTGTGTTTGTGTTTGATGATAACTAGTAATTGATAGCGATGGAGTATAGGTCAATGTTGATGAATTGTTGTTTTTGGTTAATTTGGCGTATAGGCTGGGTTTAAGGTTTTTAGGGAGATTCTGTGTGACCTTTTAAGGCATCGGTAGAATGTTTAAGCGATGACTTTGGGAATAAGATTTAGGAACCGATTTAGTTACGGTAATGTACAAGGTTGGTACTAGAGTAGGCTGAGAATTTGAGTTGAGATGATAAGTTTGATTTGGCCTAGAATAGTACTGCAGAACTGTGAGGAAGTTGGTGAATCGCAGCATTCGTTGGGCTTCGCCTGGCGAGTGTTGGTGAAGCTTCGCCTAGCGAATGCCAGCGAGCGTAGCAGAACCAGAATGTGACTTTGGTGATGTTTGTCCTTGAGCATTGGTCTGGGGTGATCTTTCTGGCCTTGATGCATTGTAAGGATGATGAGTGTGGGATCTAACCTGTGTACTGGGTGATAGTACTCATTTCCCTTAATATTGTTGGTGGACAATTAGTTAACGTATATGTATGTAGTGATCAGTAGGATCGTGTGTTCCCGGGTGTTGGGATGTGGTTATATATGGTGTTATAGTATGAATTTGTTTACTATCTGATTGATTTATATGGTGTTGGTGTAATATATCTACACATATATGCATTGATGTATGATGATATGATCAGGAGGATCGTGTGCACTTAGTGTGCCTAAATATGATAGTTATGCATTGGTGTGTGCATATCATGGTGTTTTGGTGGGATGAATCATGTCTCAGGAGGAGCGTAAGTGATTCATCCGTACTCTTTTGTGGAGAATGGTGGGGGATAGATCATGTCTCAGGAGGAGCGTAAGTGATCTATTCAGGTTCGATTGAATGAACCAATGAGTCGGTACCGCATGTATGGTGTTGAGTTGCATATTTGCATTATAATATGTTATATTGTAATTTGAACAGTAGGTTCGTTATATGGAGTTGTTGGGGTGAATATTGGTGTGTTGGTGTGTTTTACTACCTTGTTTACATGTATTACATTACCAATATATTTTTGATCATGTTTTCTCACCCCTTGGTTGTTGTTGTGTTTGTGCTTCTCCGGAAGTACAGATAATCCAGGTACTTAGATAGCTTGGATGGTGGTGTGTCAGTCGAGTCTAGGATGCTCTGATACGTAACACGGGATATGGGTGTTTTAATTGTTTTATGTCAAACTTGTTGTAATCCTGTGACGTATCACTTTTTTTTGTGAATTATAATAATAAAGATTTTATGAAATTTGGCGGATGGCCGAGAATGTTGGAATAATGTTTTTCGTTGTATTATTTTTGAGAATAATTAATAAAGTATTTTTATAAAAATTTGGTGATGTGATATCCCACTATTTTGGTGAAAACTCTGATGTTTATTTATAATATTTATATTTTATTTAATTTGGGAAGTGGGGTGTTACAATGCATGCTTCGTACTCCGCCTCATTGTTGGTGACTGGAAACGTCAGTCTCGCAGTGAACGGGATGTGGGTTCCGTAGGGAGTCGTGATGATCGCCCCAATGCCACTTCCGTAGGAATTAACCGCTCCGTCGAATATCAATTTCCACTGGGATTTCCTATCTGGCCCTTCGTCGGGCAACGGCTCATCGCAATCATTCGCTTTGAGAAACAAGATATCCTCATCAGGGAATTCAAATTTCATCGGCTGGTAATCCTCGATCGGCTGTTCGGCAAGGTAATCAGACAATACGCTTCCCTTGATGGCCTTTTGGGATACGTACTGAATATCATATTCCGTTAACACCATTTGCCATCTGGCAATCCTGCCCGAAAGAGCCTGCTTCTCGAAGACGTACTTGATCGGATCCATCTTCGAAATTAGCATGGTGGTGTTATTGAGCATGTACTGTTGTAAACGTTTGGCAGCCCAGGCTAGTGCACAACACGTCTTCTCCAGCGTCGAGTAACGAGATTCACAGTCAGTGAACTTTTTACTCAAATAGTAAATGGCATGCTCCTTTCTGCCCGTCTCGTCGTGCTGACCGAGAACACACCCCATACTATTCTCAAGAACTGTCAAGTACATGATTAACGATCGTCCAACCACTGGGGGTTTCAAGATTGGAGGTTCTTGGAGATACTGCTTTATCTTGTCAAATGCCTTCTGGAAATCCTCATTCCAGATAATCGCTTGATCTTTCTTTAAAAGCCTGAACATCGGTTCACACGTGGCCGTGAGCTGAGAGATAAACCTCGCAATGTAGTTTATTCTGCCCAAGAAACCACGAACTTCTTTTTCTGTTCTCGGCACTGGCATTTCTTGAATGGCTTTTATTTTCGCAGGATCGACCTCGATGCCTCGTTCACTCACGATAAACCCCAGTAACTTTCCGGACCGTACTCCGAAAGTACACTTGTTAGGATTCAGCCTCAACCTGAACTTCCTAAGCCTCTCAAAAAGCTTCAATAAGTTGACCAGATCTCCCTCCTCCGTTTGGGACTTCGCAATCATGTCATCAACATAGACTTCGATCTCATGATGAATCATGTCATGAAACAAAGTTACCATTGCTCGCTGGTAAGTGGCCCCTGCGTTCTACAGACCGAAAGGCATTACCTTATAGCAAAGTGTTCCCCAGGGAGTGATAAACGTCGTTTTCTCCATGTCCTCTAGCGCCATCTTGATCTGGTTGTACCCGGAGAAGCCATCCATGAACGAAAACACGAAGCACTAGGCTGTGTTGTCGACCAACACATCGATATGAGGCAACGGGAAATCATCATTAGGGCTTGCCCTATTCAAATCCCGATAATCCACGCACATTCGTACCTTACCGTCCTTCTTCGGTACAGGCACTATGTTGGCGACCCACAGAGGGTAGGTGGTGACCGCTAAGAAGCCAGCATCAAGCTGTTTTTGCACTTCTTCCTTGATCTTAACGGCCATATCTGGTCTCGTCCTCCTAAGCTTCTACTTAACGGGAGGGCAATCTTCTCGTAGCGGCAAGTGGTGGACCACGATATCCGTGTCAAGTCCGGGCATATCTTCGTATGACCAAGCAAAGACGTCACTATACTCTCTTAGCATCTCGACCAATCTCTGCTTGACATCACTCTGCAATGCAGCCCCTATCCTGACATTTCTGACGAGCTCTTCAGAACCCAGGTTCACGATTTCGATCTCCTCCTCATGAGGCAGAATAACTTTCTCCTCTTGTTTCAACAAGCGGGCCAACTCTTCAGGAAGGTCTTCGTCTTCATCAATCTCTTCTTCGGCTTGATAGATCGGGCAATCGAAGTCGAAGTGAGCCGTAGAAGGTCCAGAGTCGATGTCATCTGTTATGTGGATCCTGCAATAACAAGGGTTAAGTTTAAAACAAGGATGCGCAGGTTAGCACAATCTCCATTTCCATTTTACTGTTTTTCAAAACAAATATAAAACAGGAATAACAGAGATCACAAAATTTGAATACGAAGAAAACGCCTTTGATTTATTAACAAAATGCATGTACATAATCCAACAAGGCCCTGACAATAAGACCGCTATGCCCCGGGTAGGACATAGGGTTGTACAATGATTGGAAAAAGGAAATCATTACTCTTCACTTGTCATCTGGATGATATCCTTGATGGTCCAATTGTTGAGGCCCTCGCCTGGCTTGCTTGGCTGAATCCAAGAGTCGAGGTCACAATCGCTATCCCCGCTGTCTTCAGAAACCGCGTTGATGCTTTCGAAAATTACTCCGCCACTGGTAAATTGGATCGGCCCTTTACCTCGAGACGCACTGCTAGACGAAGAAGAAGAAGCTTCAGTTCCAGGAGAATATCCCAACCCAAACTTATCCTGCTTGTTGGGTATCTCCAAAATTCGCCCCCAGCCTGGGGTAGATCCAGCTTGGACGACGGCCCGAGCTTCCTTGAAGGAGGAGAGATTCATCTCTGGCTTTTCGGTGACCACATGAGCTACGTCCTTCACCTTGACAGCTTCGAACGCTTGGCAAAGAGTCTCATGGATTTCGCCATCCATTTCCACATACTTGAAGGAGGACAAATGGCTCACCATTATGTCTTCCTCGCCACACACGGTTACGATGCTTCCTCCGACAACATATTTGAGCTTTTGGTGCAACGTGGAGGTCACAGCACCAGCAGCATGGATCCACGGCCGACCCAAGAGACAACTGTAGGCAGGCATGATGTCCATGATATAAAAGACCGCGTTGAACGTTTCCGGACCGACTTGGATCGGCAGGGTCACCTCCCCGAAAACGTGGCGTTTAGTTCCGTCGAACGCCTTCACAACCAGATCACTGGATGTGCAGATCACTCCACGAGTATCCAATTTCATTAACGCCTTCTTTGGAAGGACATTAAGCAACGAACCCGTGTCCACCAGCACGTGCGCCATGATTGTGCCCCTACACTCTATCGAGATGTGCAGGGCGCTATTGTGATTCCTCCCTTTTGGCGTCAGCTCTAAGTCTGTGAAACCTAGCCCATTCCCAGCATTTACGTGGGCTACAACCTCCTCTAGCTGATTCACCGATATTTCTTGCGGTACGTATGCAGCGTTCAACACCTTCAGCAGCGCATTGCGGTGTGCTTCAGAACACAGCAACAAGTTTAGAATGGAAATCTTCGAGGGCGTCTGATGGAGATGATCTACAATCTTGTAGTCACTCTTTTTAATCAACCGCATAAACTCCTCGGCGTCTTTGACGAGCAAGTCTTTCTCTACCCCACACGGGACCTCTTCAACGACTTTACTTTTCCCTTTATCAGCCGCATCAGCTCTGACCGCTTTATCTGCCACGACCTCTGGCGGTGCAAATACTCTTCCCCTGCGAGTAATACCACTGATTCCCGCAAGATTCTCCATAATTGACCCATACGGCTCTAGCTCCAACCTTTGTCCGTTGCAATAGACTTCAACCCCATAATGCCACGAAACGGCGTTAGTGCTCTCGAAGGGTATCGACCCAGCTTTGGTAATAGTAATTGTAGGCGGTCTGGGCGCAGAAATGGTTATTGGCCGGCGAGGGATGGTGATGGTGGCGACTTCATCGGCCTGCTTCAACACTACCTCTCCTGATCGACTTTAAGCCTTCCGACTAAACTGCAGAATCCCCTCAGTCATCAGACTTTGAATTCCTTCTACCAGCTGCTCACATCCATCAGAATGTGTGGCACAGTCCATGCATAGTTCTCCGCACCCTGGAAAGAACCCTCTTTTCAGCAACTTAGCTTTAACGAAGCTAAGCGGCATCTTCAGATCTCTGACATCAATCAACAGATCTGCACTCTCTTCTTCGATAATGGCGTTCACTCCGCCTCCCCTATGATTCAGCATGGGATTCTTCGTGACATTGGGCATATTATCGGAGAAGTTAATGATCTTGGCATCCACCAAGTCTTGCACCTTGTGCTTGAAGGCTTTGCAGTTCTCGATTGTGTGGCCTGGTGCCCCTGAGTGGAAATCGTAAGTGGCATTTGCATCGTACCCTGGTGGAGGTGCCCCTGTCAAGGGAGCCATCGTCCTCTTCTGGACCAACTGTAGCTGAAGCAAAGTCTGCAAGAGTTACGCGTACGACATGGGCGGTGCCTCGAAGTGACGGTTTGCCAAAGATGCCTGATTCTGGTACTTTCTATATCCCTGTTGATTCGGTTGCTGCTGCTGCTGCGGAGCTGCCGGGATATTTATATTGGCTATCTGCTGCTGAGGGCCTTTGTCCTTTCTTCGAGCGTTGGACACAGCGCTCGTTTCTCCTTCTCGCCTTTTTCCATCATAAGGTTTCTTTCCACCTCCTCCAGCTGAGGATGACTCACCTTGAATTTTCCCGATCTTGATCCCATTCTCGACGTGTTCACCCATGATAATGAGATCCGAGAACTTCCCAGACATAACGCTGACTAACTTTTCATAGTAAACCCCTGGGAGGGTAGCTACAAACATCTGCACGAGCTCGCGTTCAACCATCGGCGGCTGAACCCGGGCTGCCAACTCACGCCACCGCTGGGCGTACTCCTTAAACCCTTCATTGTTCCTCTGCGACAGATTCTGCAGCTGAATTCGGTTTGGGGCCAAGTCGCTATTGTATTGGTAGTGGTGCACAAATGCTTCAGCAAGATCCTTCCATGTGCGCACACTAGTGGGCTCCAGACCCATGTACCACTCGAGGGATGGCCCGGAAAGACTATCTTGGAAGAAGTGCATCAGCAACTTCTCGTCTTCGGAATGAGCATACATCTTCCTGTAATACGATCTCAGGTGGAAACGAGGGCAAGTGGTGCCCTTATACTTCTCAAAGTCAGGTACCCTGAACTTAGGAGGCACCTTGAAATCAGCAATTAATCCCAGCTTGGACATGTCAACGCCCAAAGTATTCTGATTCTCGATGTCTCTCATCTTATCTTCCAGTGCCTTGAATCTAAGCCGCGCTTCAGCATTCAGCTCTCCTTCAGCACCTTTCTGAGAGAACACATCGTCTTGGTGATCCTCAAGCCATGGCTGAGGCACAAACAGATTCCCGACGCCTGCATTGCCGTTGCCCGGCCCGATATTGACATTAGCTCCCAGACTCCCATTACCGACACCTGCCGTATTGAGTCCGATGTTGGCCATCACATTGCCATGAGCACTGCCATTGCCCCCGGCCACGGGGACACCATTCTGCGGAGTTTCAACTGGTGGAGGAGTAGGCACGGTCCCACCGTGAAGCACACCGTTGCTATCAACCCTGGAGATCAAAGGTTGAACCAAAGTTCTGAGCTGATCCTAGCCATTGGCGACCACTTGCATGAGCTCCATGAAGCGATCCATCCTCTCGCGGAGCTCCTGAACATCAGTTTGCACTTGATCCATGATCCTGGTTTGATTAGCTCTAGTAGGATAGCGGTGAATTAGTCTATGATCAATCCTGGAACCACCGGAAACAACCTGGGACAACCTATAAACCTGAAAAACCTAGAAGGGTTAGGAAAAACAACAAAATGCTCATCATGCAAATGCTTCATGCAACTGCATGCGTGTGTCTGTGCGTTAGGGAGATCTCCCCCGATCCTAGTGCCTGAGTGCCAGTGCTGATAATAATAAGAAGAAGCAGTCCGGGCCCAATCATGGAAACAACAATCTCATATATAAAGAAAGCCTATCAAGGCGGTACATAGCATCAACGAGTACAAGATGAATCAACAGCGTGACCTCAGCCAATAAGCCTGGTGATGGTCAACATACAACAATGATCAAAACAAAGGGAATACAAATAGTCAACTACGGCCACGGACGCGATACTCTTCTAACAACTCCTTCGTTTCTGGATGATCAGGAAGAGTGAGCAACCCTTCGACGAGTAGTTCCCTCTGCACAATGGTATACTGAAGTCCTTCGATCGAACCTCCCCATACTCCTTCGTCGAAGCAATCTTCTAATTTCCGCTTCTTGGAATCAAACATCAGCTTGCGCTCCTTCAGGTTAGCGAGAGCTTTGTTGAGCTGGCCTTCGGCGGCGTATCTGCGGGCGGTTTCTTCATCAAACTTCTTCTCACTGTCCTTCACCTGGGCTTCCATCTTGGAGATCTGTAACATTAGCTTATCCTCCCGCTCTTTCCTGGTGGCCAGGGAAGACTTCCAGTGCTGGTTGAACTTAGATATCCTCCGATATGCCTTGTCCAACTGCTGCTTCTTCATAGCCAGTACGTCGTTGACAGCTTTGAAGTCTCGACCCATGCGTTCCCGCTCGGCTATCTGCTTAGTCAGGTCTGTACCTAGCTGGTTCACCAACTCTGTCTGCCTTTTGAAAGAATGAACGGCTTCGTTCCTCTCGCTTCAGAGCTGAGCTAATTCCTTCTCCAGTTCTTCATTCGCCCGCTTCAATTCATCCCGCTCAGCTAACACCTGGTTATGCTGATGAATGGGCACAGTAGTAGGCTCCTCAATCATTGGAGGGCTTTCTGGCTTGGCATGAGGAAACGACATCCCTATAGCATCGGCCCTGGCTCTGATCCATGCCACATACGGAGGGTAGGCTTGATTGTTGCTTTTTCCCAGCAATGGCTTTCCTCGCTTACTGATACCATTCCACACGCGTTGAAGCTTGGACAATAGATCCCCCTCTAGAAGACCAGTGAGGTACAGAGATTCTTGTACCTCTTCATCCTTCGGCGGAGTTCTCAAAGCATATGCGAACTGTCGAACCAACAACGACGGATTGTAGTTTATACAGCCCTTCCTGCCTATCAAAGGCACATTTGGAAACCCGCTGCAACTGAAGATCACCTCAGTACCCAACCTATCTCTGTCGAACCAGTCAATATCCTCTGTAGATAAACTCATCAGACGCTCAAGCCACTCAGTTGTGGCCGCAGACGAGACAAAAGGACCCCTCTTGGGCAGATGGCTATCAAGCCATTTGTAAAGCAAGGGTACGCAGCACGAGACATTCTTCCCCCTCCTGTTCTCGTTTTTGTAGTGGACTGAATGATAGACATCTCCTATCAGGGTAGGGACTGGATTCCCTAAAGCAAAGATGTGAAACGCATCAAAGTCTACAAAATCGGGCATATTGGGGAACAGAACGATGTCGTATATGCATAGAGCGAGGATGGCATTGAACGCGACCCAACATCCATCCTTGGCACACTGCTGAGCCTTACCCACTAGAAACTGCAAGGAGAACCCAGGAACCTTGTTCCAACTAGTCAATACTAACTCGGAGGCGTCCAGATGAAGTGAAGGAGCTAAACCAGCCAGATCAGGCTCAACATCCATATGAACAAAAGGCATTTGCCTCTTGATAGGCACCCCTAGCAAATCAGCATATTCTTCCAGCGTAGGTGCAAGAACGAAGTCCTGAAAAGTGAAACATCTCAGCGGAGGGTCGTAGAACTGTAGCAGAGCGTGCAACCCATTCAACTCGAACACAGAAGGTTTATGAACCAAGTTGAGCAACCTGTCGTAAGCTTTCCTGAACTCATCCCTCACAGAATCATCTGCTAGAGCTATCAAACCAGTCAACTTAACCACATCGGGGGCAGGGAACTTGTAAGCCACGGTCTTCCTCAAAGAACCCATAACAATACAATAGGAGGCGAGAAATCCTGGATCAGGGAAAACGATACCTACAACACAGACACACGTTAACGAAATGCAAATGAATATGCAAACTAATGCAAAATGCAATCGTGCAATAAGAGATCAGGGCAACTGCTGTGGAGATTCTGTATCAACAGAACCATAATCTTGCTCTATCAAGAACAACCACTGCATCTGACAAGAAGAAAACCCCGATATCGGACCACAAATCTACTCTGTCAAGAACAACCATCTGATAGGGTCATATACACAGGATCATAAGTATGCTCTGTCAAAAACAAATGTCTGGTAATAAGGACCTCTGATGTAGGATCAAGAAATATCTGTTGATGAGGTCTTCAGACCCCAATCAAAAATCTGCTCTATCAAGAACAAACAACATCTGCTGATGAGATCTTCAGACCCCGATCAAAAATCTGCTCTATCAAGAACAAACAACTGATGACGAAAACTCTGCTCTATCTAGAACAAATACTCATCTGATGATAAGATCCTCTGATCAAAACCTGCTCTATCAAGAACAAATGCACATCTGATGATAAGATCCTCTGATCAAAACCTGCTCTATCAAGAACAAATACACATCTGATGATAAGATCCTCTGATCCAACAAAACTGATTTGCTGTCAAGAAAACCAGGTGGTCTGAAGGTCAAAGTTTCCTGCAATAAACCCAACCCTGCTCATAGGTATGGACCTAAACTGACTCAAGTTCGGCATCCTATGCGTTCATCAGCGTCACATACATTCAAGATGGGTGATACAATACCCAGAAGGTGTGGCATCACCAGCTCATGAAGCGGCCTCACTCGACTGAATCACAAATGATCGGTCCCCAGAGTCGACAATCCACCAAACCAGCAACCGTCTTAACCCAAAGGGTTGAAAGAGAAGCCAACCGGGAGAACCTCGTCTGAGCGTGGATTTCATGAGACACTAGTGCCTGCAAAGCAAGCACGTGCCCACTAATTTCCACAACTAATGCTATGGTGCACTCAAGCCTGGGTCTGGATTCTCACTCATCAGAATGGCCCTTCCCACAACAGCACAGATAATCATATCATACTGAAAATAAAGTGCGGGAAATAAAGTGCGAGAAGTAAAATGCGATAAATAAACGCAAACCAACAAGTAATCATACAAGCGCTAGGATTGACTCGCGCAGGGAACCGTTGGAGTCCCCAACAGAGTCGCCAGCTGTCGCTTGCGCGAAAATAAGGTGCCGGCACAATAGAAGAGTCGCCACCTTTCGTTATTTATCCCTCGGAGCGGGAAAGGAAACGATCGGAAAAACCTAACGAAAAAAGGGTAAGACAAGGTCGTCGCAACCATTGTCTGGGTTCAGGAGTCGGTTACGCAAGGGGAAGGTATTAGCACCCCTCACGTACGTCGTACTCGACGGGATCCACACTTGTTGTGATTACTTGGACGGGTTGGTTTTATCTATCTACCTATCAAGGCTGGCTTAAACAGAAAATAAAAATGACTCGGCAAAGCGTCGCACTTTATGCCTACGTATTCTCATCAGAGAACGAGAAATCAGAGTCAACGTAGTTCGGCCTACGACGGGTTATGGGGGAAGGTAGCTCACCAATACATCGGTATTGTGCCTACGTACTCTCAACAGGTATGAGAGATCAGAGCTTACGTAGTTCGGGAAACTACGGTTTATTTCCTGTCTTTTACGAAAGAAGTGTTTTTTATTATGTTTGCAATTTCAATCGCACTAGAGACTATGACCTGAGAGTGAATGCGTCGCATGTCACCCAAAGGGTACCATACTAAACATCCAGACTGTGGAAAAGAAACTCTCCCACAATCCTTTCTCAGATAGCTTAAGGCTCGTAACGTACGAAAGAAATAATTCATGATTACTGTATCTTAAACTGTTTTGAGATGAGAAGAGAACAGGCCCAACTAGGAGGGAGACTATCAAGTCCTACTGTTGTCATGCCAAGGATTCATCCTATGGTTGAGGTTTGAACAGGGAACTCCTAGAAGTTGTCATGCATAGGTTTCAACCTAAAGTTCTATCATCAATTCCTTATCAAAGGAAATGAGAGTCCTAAGGGATCATGTCAATGATACACCGAAACAGACAAAGCATCAGCTTAACAGTAAAATGCATGCAATGCAAGTAAGGGAGGAAATGTGTGTGGGGCTTTAGCCTCCACAAGCTCATCTCGACCTCAAGCCAGAATGAATAACAGTAATCATACTGAAATATAAACAACATGCTATCAAGCAAAATACAGTAAACTGCAGTCATACAGAAGAAATGAAATAAAATGCCATCAGGCAAACAAACCACATGGGCAAGGGAGCTGGGCTCTACCGAATACCCGCAAGCAAAGCCACACAGTAACAATACAAGCAGAGGGAGTAACTCAACCTCTAGTGCAATCATGCTCCTAGCTTAACTCTAGTCTAGATATGGACTTATCCTAATGCATCAAGCAAGTCAAACAAAACATGTCAATACAGAAAAGAAAACAGAGAAGAAAGCAACTCCTCTCTCAACTTCAAGCTTCAGCTCTTCCACAGCAACTCAG
Source organism: Lathyrus sativus (assembly GCA_963859935.3). Taxonomy (NCBI): domain Eukaryota; kingdom Viridiplantae; phylum Streptophyta; class Magnoliopsida; order Fabales; family Fabaceae; genus Lathyrus; species Lathyrus sativus. The sequence goes on from OZ012741.1 coordinate 373,270,764, forward strand.
TCTTCAGACTTCCATCACTCTTGACCAATATCAATTTGCTTTCCCAGGTTCAACCCTTCAACATAAGTTTCAACTTATCTTCTCGGAGCTTCAGCTCCTTGATCAGTTCCACCTTCAGGCTTCACCTAATCTTCAGGGGTCTTCAAGTATCAACTTGCTCTTGTTGCTCTTCAAGCTTCAGCTGGAATGGCAATACTCAAGGATTCATCCTCTTCCACACTCTTCATTTAAGTCTTCATTTTCACATTCAAGCTCAGCATCTCTCAAGATAATCAAACCAGAGGAAATCACTTACTGGATAAGCTGGGGTGTTAAACTGCTTACTGACCACCAAAGGTGACCTATAAGGGTTCAACATCAAAGGAATGGTTCCCTCAAAAGTTCTACTTCCAAGGTACAATCACTTATCCCTCCAAAGGATAGAGGTGTATACCATGGAAGGACTTTGGATCATAGGGAGGAATGGAGGTGAAAGATATCATCCATGCTTAAGAAAGAAGTTAACTAGGTCTAAACTCTTCCTAACCCCTAACCCTAAAACAATCAACAAAACAAACAAGATCAAGCTCTCAAGCTCCTAAATGCTCCTCAATGCTCCTACTATGCTCCTCAATGATCCTCAAAGCAATACCAAGCTCTCCAAGCCCACAAAGCAAAGCAAACAAAAATTCAAGCCCACAAGGGCAACACAAACAATCATCAACTACAAAAATCACCTAAAAATAGTATATTACTATATTAAAACCTAATATAATTTCTAAGGGATCCTATATACCTACCCTTAATACCCTTATATGTCCCAATGTCTAACTTGACCTAGAAACCCAAAATTCTAATGTTATTGTGGACCTATGTTAAGGATTAACCTAGTTCTACACAACCTAATGTCATCTAAGCAAAAATACTCTAAAATTCATCACAAAATTATGGAATAAATCCAAGGGGAAGCTAAAGTCCTAATCTGACTATCCTAAAAAGAATGGCCTAAAAATTCTAAGGGAACTAGCTAAAAAAAATTCTACAAATTCATGTATCAACATAAAAGAATTAAAAAACTATTAAAATGAAAAATACACAAAAAAATATTAAAAATGCATGAAATGCAAATATTTTTATTTGATAATTTTCTAGACATTACCATAAAGTGGGAGAAAAAATCCCCATGCAAAAATCATTAATTTCCTATTTATTATGATTTTTCAAAGTTTAACATAAAATGGAGAAAATGAAATTAAAATATGAAATGATGTGGTGCAGATAGCAAGCATGGACAGTTCAAATCATCAATGGGCTAAAAATGGGGGTGCAGACAATAATACGTGCTAGGCCCAATTATCATCAGAAAAAAAATTAATAAAATGTAAAGAAAATAGAAAATGAAACGGTGTGGAAAGTAATGATTTCCAGTTAATTTCCACCATGGGCCGTGATTGGGGGTGTGGATAGTGAACAAAGCATTCAGGCCCAAGAACTTCTTTTAATGAAACGCTACGTTTCATCATGTCTTCAGAATTCCCTTTCAAAACGTGAGGTTATGTCGTGGCCCTTGGATCTGGGTGAGGTCAATGAGTCAAGCACGATCTGACGGATGAGGGGTCGTCTTCAACCTTCAGCTAGGGTTTGGAGGGAAAACCACCATGAACAAAGTTTCAAACATCAGATTTCCCTCCTATCGTATGCCCTCAAATCATCATCAAATTTAACAATTCAAAACACTAACATGCTCCATTTTTCATGCTGAATACAACCATAACCCTAGATTACACTGAAACCTCCTCCAACATGAAACACGATTCAAGATTGAAATTATGGTCAATCCTCAACTTCAACAATTCTTGGATTTCTTGGTACTAAAAAGATCACCACACTTCACTGGTTAAAATAAGCTATCACACATGTATTATATCTCACTATACCACGAGTTCTTAATCATCAAAGAAATGGTGTCCATAACTCAATTTTCATCAATTGATCCCTAACTCTCCATAAACGATCACCTACTGGTCTCTATCCTTTCTACCCTAACCAATCTACCTAATTATGCATAAATCATGGTATAGAGTGAATTTTGCAAACCTGGTATTTCTTGATCAACAGATGGTGAAAACCTTCACTTCAGGCCTTGTAATTCTTCAGAAAGCTTCCTTGGATGATGATCTTGCTACTGTTTGCAAAAGATTGGGTGGAGAATGCTTGAATCTCAGAATTTGATTCTGACTTGCAACCTTGAAAATCCAAATGCTATCTCCTCAATTCACCATGGATTTGCTCTCAAATTGATCTGCACAGCTTCACTATGATCAGTGGAGTGTGTTTAGATGGAAAGAATGAATGGAAATGGTTCAGAATATGGAATTCACTTTCAACTTGCAATGGAGGCAATTGAGATGACCAACTCTCTCTTCTCTAAAGTCTTACACCAACCTTGCATCTGAGCAAGTTCTATAGGTTATATAGAGTGGTTTAGAATCATCTAAAACCATCTAGAACCTTCCCATGAGAAATTGGAAATCTCATGTCATGACATTATGAATTCACTTCTCCTTATGTGCTATCTCATGCCATAGCCCTTGTAACCACCAATTCTTCCTTGAAATTCCCCCCATATGAGATGTATGATGTGTTGAAATGCATAACTAACTTGTTCATTGAGTTTTCTTAAGTTTTGCTTTGGTGCCTTAAGATGCAAGCAAGCAATTTCCAAAGCAGCCCAATGATCTAGGCCTCAATTCAAAAAAGTGGCTGAACCATTGTTTTTAGAATGTCTTTTAGAGTCAAAATTACCTATTATATGACATGGTTTGGATGTGTAACTTGGGATTTCCAATTTCCAATTTCAACTTATATAAATTATGCCTCCATTTTAGGTCATTTTTATCACTTTTTGATACAAGCCTTTTCAACATCTCATGACCTCCCTAATAGCCTCAAAACATCATTCTAAGCAAGTTTGATGTTGAATATTTTTCCATTTGAAGCTTGGAAATAGGAGATATGGCCTTATGCTTGAAATGACCTATAATATCCAAATGACCAAAATGCCCTTGACTTGTCAAAGCCATATTTGAGTTCTACAAATCCTATCAAGGACTTCTAGTACTATCTAGAAATCTAAGAAGATTCTATACAACATTCATGTTGACCAAGAGTTCATAGGAATCATTCTACTAGGGAAAACGTTGGATGCAAGTTGGGTGACTTTCAAGGACCCAGATTCACATACCTCAGATGACCTGTAATTTGTCAAAGTCATAACTTGAGCTCTACAAATCCTATCAAGGACTTCTAGTACTCAAATTAAAGCTAAGAACAATATCTACAACATTCATGTTGGGGGTAAGATGAGATGACAATCACATCTTGAGCTAAACTGCCTTGAAGATAGGGATCAAACTAGGGGATTTTACACTGTCAAGCCTTAGTAACCCTAGCTTGAAACTTCTCAAACTCCTCAATCATGATGAGTTGGTCTAGGAATCATCCTTATAGCATCTCAATGCATCATTCCATGATCACATGGCGCTTGGATTAGGTCTCAACCCTCTCCAAATCATCAGTTGACCTAGGGTTGACCCAGTCAAACCCTAATTCCATCACTCATGGCTGTATCTTCTGAATTCTTGCACAATGACCTCTCTAGGCCTCATGATGGCTTTCAAGACATCTCATAAGCTCTCTCAAAGCTTTAAGTCCATCCTCATAGTCTCAGAATCATCTGAGGGGCTCCCACAACTCTCCAGTTATGAGACACACAACCTTGGTTTCAACCAATCTCTTTGAGGATCTCTTGAGTTCTCTGACAAAGATATCAACCTTTGAACACTTGAACAACCTTCTTGGCTAGTTTCAAAGTCTCATATAACTCTTGTTGGGTAATCATACCCCTTGATCTACTGCCCACATATCAATGAAATGCAGATGATGAATGAGATGAATCACAAGCTAGGTAAATAAATGTTGGTGAAATTTTAGGGTGCAACAGTGTCCACCAACACGTGCGACATAATCGTGCCCCTACACTCTATCGAGATGTGAAGGGCGGTATTGTGATTCCTCCCCTTCGGCGTCAGCTCCAGGTCAGTGAAACCTAGCCCATTTCCAGCATTCACATGGGCTACGACCTCTTCTAGCTGATTTACCGATATTTCCTGCGGTACATATGCGGCGTTCAACACCTTCAGCAGCGCGTTGCGGTGTGCTTCAGAACACAGCAACAAGTTCAGAATAGAAATCTTTGAGGGCGTCTGAAGGAGATGATCCACAATCTTGTAGTCACTCTTTTTAATCAACCGCATAAACTCCTCGACATCTTTAACAAGCAAGTCTTTTTCCGCCCCACGTGGGATCTCTTCAACGACTTTACTTTTACCTTTATCAGCCGCATCAGCTCTGACTGCTCTATCCTCCACGACCTCCGGTGGTGCAAACACTCTTCCGCTGCGAGTAATACCACTGATTCCTGCAAGGTTCTCCACAGTCGACCCAAACGGTTCCAGCTCCAACTTCTGTCCGTTGCAGTAGACTTCAGCCCCATAATGTCATGGGACAGCATTAGTGTTCTCGAAGGGTATCGGCCCAACTTTGGTGATGGTAATTGTGGGCGGTATGGGTGCAGAAATAGTTATCGTCCGGCGAGGGATGGTGATGGTGGCGACCTCATCAGCTTGCTTCAGCACTATCTCTCCCGATCCACTTTCAGCCCTCCGGCTAAACTGTAAAATCCCTTCAGTCATCAGACTTTGAATTCCTTCTACCAACTGCTCACATCCATCATAACGTGTGGCACAGTCCATGCATAGCTCTCCGCAACCTGGAAAGAACCCTCTTTTCAGCAACTTAGCTTTAACGAAGCTAAGCGGTGTCTTCAGATCTCTGACGTCAGTCAACAAATCCGAACTCTCATCTTCGATAATGGCGTTCACTCCACCTCCCCTATGATTCGGCATAGGATTCTTCGTGACATTTGGCACACTATCGGAGAAGTTGATGATCTTGGCATCCACCATGTCCTGCACCTTATGCTTGAAGGCTTTGCAGTTCTCTATTGTGTGGCCTGGTGCCCCTGAGTGGAACTCACAAGTGGCATTCGCGTCGTACCCTGGCGGAGGTGCCCCTGTCAAGGGAGCCAGCGTTCTCTTCTGGATCAACTGTAGCTGAAGCAAAGTCTGCAAGAGTTGTGCGTACGACATGGGCGGTGTCTCGAGGTGACGATTCGACAAAGGTGCCCGATTCTGGTACTTTCTGTATCCCTGTTGTCTCGGTTGCTGCTGCTGCTGCTGCGGCTGTTGAACTACCGGGATAGTTATACTGGCCACCTGCTGGTGAGGACCTTTACCCTTCCTTCGAGCGTTGGTCACAGCGCTCGCTTCTCCTTCTCGTCTTTTTCCAGCATAAGGTTTCTTTCCGCCTCCTCCAGCTGAGGACGAATCACCTTGAATTTTCCCGATCTTGATCCCATTTTCGACGTGCTCACCCGTGATAATGAGATCTGAGAAGGTTTCGGACATACCGCTGACTAACTTCTCATAGTAAACCCCTGGGAGGGTGGCGACAAACATCTGCACGAGCTCACGTTCAACCACTGGCGGCTGAACCCTAGCTGCCAACTCACGCCACCGCTGGGCGTATTCCTTAAACCCTTCATTGTTCCTCTGCGACAGATTCTGCAGCTGGACTCGGTTCGGGGCCAAGTCGCTATTGTATTGGTAGTGGTGCACAAATGCTTCAGCAAGATCCTTCCACGTGTGCACACTAGCAGGCTCCAGACTCATGTACCACTCAAGGGACGGCCCGGAAAGACTGTCTTGAAAGAAGTGCATCAGCAACTTCTCGTCCTCAGAATGAGCAGACATTTTTCTGTAGTACGATCTCAGGTGGACGCGAGGGCAAGTAGTGCCCTTATATTTTTCAAAGTCGGGTACCTTGAACTTGGGAGGCACCTTGAAATCAGCAATTAGTCCCAACTTGGACATATCAACGCCGAAAGTATTCTGATTCTCGATATCTCTCATCTTATCTTCAAGTGCCTTGAATCTAAGCCGTGCTTCAGCATTCAGCTCCCCTTCAGCACCTCTCTGAGAGAACACATCATCCTGACGATCCTCTAGCCATGGCTGAGGCCCAAACAGATTCCCGACGCCTGCATTGCCGTTGCCCAGCCCGACATTGACATTAACTCCCAGACTCCCATTACCGACGCCCGTCGTATTGAGTCCCATGTTGGCCATCACATTGCTGTTGGCACTGCCGTTTCCCCCGGTCACGGGAACACCATTCTGCGGAGTTTCAACTGGTGGAGGAGTAGGCACAGTCCCGCCATGGAGTACGCCATTGCTATCAACCCTCGAAATCAAAGGCTGAACCAAAGTTCTGAGCTGATCCTGGCCATTGGCAACCGCTTGCATGAGCTCCATGAAGCGATCCATTCTTTCGCGGAGTTCCTGAACATCAGTTTGCACTTGCTCCATGATCCTGGTTTAATTAGCTCTGGCCGGATAGCGGTGAATAGGTCTTTGATCAATCCTGGAACCACCTGAAACAACCTGAAACAACCCTGTCAAACACAAAAGGTTAGGAAAAAAAGACAAAGTGCTCGTTATGCAAATGCTTCATGCTTCATGCAAACGTGTGTCTGTGCGTTAGGGAGATCTCCCCCGATCCTAGTGCCTGAGTGCCAGTGCTGATAATAATAAGAAGTCTGAGTCCAATCATGGAAATAACAATCTCATATATAAAGAAAGCCCATCAAGGCAGTACACAACATCAACGAGTACAAGATGAATCAACAGCGTGACCTCAGCCAACAAGCCTGGTGATGGTCAGCATACAACAATGATCAAAACAAAAGGAATACAAATAGTCAGGTACGACCACAGGCGCGATACTCTTCTAACAACTCCTTCGTTTCTGGATGATTAGGCAGAGTGAGTAACCCTTCGACGAGTAATTCCCTTTGCACAATGGTGTACTGAAGTCCTTCGACCGAACCTTCCCATGCTCCTTTGCCGAAACAATCTTCTAACTTACGTTTCTTGGACTCAAACGTCAGTTTGCGCTCCTTCAGGTTAGCGAGAGCCCTGTTGAGCTGGCCTTCAGCGGCGTATCTGCGAGCGGTTTCTTCATCAAACCTCTTCTCACTAGCTTTTACCTGGGCTTCCAGCTTGGAGATCTGTAGCATCAGCTTATCCTCCCACTCTTTCCTGGTGGCCAGGGAGGCCTTCCAGTGCTGGTTGAACTTGGATATCCTCCGATACGCTTCGTCCAAGTGCTGCTTCTTCGTAGCCAGTACGTCATTGACAACTTTGAAGTCTTGACCCATGTGCTCACGCTCGGCTATCTGCTTAGTCAGGTTTGTACCCAGCTGGTTCACCAGCTCTGTCTGCCTCTTGAAGGAATGAACGACTTCGTTCCTCTCGCTTCGGAGTTGAGCCAACTCTTTCTCCAGTTCCTCATTTGCCCGCTTCAATTCATCTCGCTCAGCTAACACCTGATTATGCTGCTGAATGGGCACAGTAGTAGGCTCTTCAATCATTGGAGGGCTTTCTGGCTTGGCAGGAAGAAACGACATCCCTATGGCATCTGCTCTGGCTCTAATCCAAGTCACATACGGAGGGTAGGCTTGATTGTTGCTTCTCCACAGCAGTGGCTTTCCCCTCTTACTGATGGCATTCCAGGCGCGCTGAAGCTTGGATAACAGATCCCCCTCTAGAAGACCAGTGAGGTACAGAGATTCCTGCACCTCTTCATCCTTCGGCGGAGCTCTCAAAGCATACGCGAACTGTCGGACCAGCAAAGACGGATTGTAGTTTATACAGCCCTTCCTGCCTATCAAAGGCACGTTCGAAAACCCGCTGCAGTTGAAGATAACCTCGGTACCCAACCTATCCCTGTCAAACCAGTCAATATCCTCTGCAGATAAACTCATCAGATGCTCGGACCACTCAGCTGTGGCCCCAGACGAAATAAAAGGACCCCTCTTGGGCAAATGACTATCAAGCCATTTATAAAACAATGGTACACATCATGAGACATTCTTGCCCCTTCTGTTCTCGTTTTTGTAGTGGATAGAATGGTAGACATCTCCTATCAAGGTAGGGACTGGATTCCCCGAAGCAAAGATATGAAATGCATCGAAGTCTATAAAATCGGGCATATTGGGGAACAAAATGATGTCATATATGCACAAAGCGAGAATGGCGTTGAACGCGACCCAACACCCGTCCTTGGCGCACTGCTGAGCCTTTCCCACTAAGAACTGCAAGGAGAACCCAGGAACCTTGTTCCAACTAGACAATACCAACTCGGAGGCGTCCAGATGAAGTGAAGGAGCTAAACCAGCCAGATCAGGCTCAACATCCATATGAACAAAAGGCATCTGCCTCTTGATAAGCACACCTAACAAATGAGCATATTCCTCTAGCGTGGGTGCGAGAACAAAATCCTGAAAAGTGAAACATCTCATCGGAGGGTCGTAAAACTGCAGCAGAGCGTGCAACCCATTCAACTCGAACGCAGAAGGTTTACGAACCAAACTGAGCAATTTGCCGTAAGAGTTTCTGAACTCATCCCTCACAGAATCATCTGCTAAAGCAATCAAACCGGTCAGCCGAACCACATCAGGGGCAGGGAACTTGTAAGCCACGGTCTTCCTCAAAGAACTCATAACAATACAATAGGAGGCAAGAAATCCTGGATCAGGGAAAACGGTACCTGCAACACAGACACACGTTAATGAAATGCAAATGAGTATGCAAAATAATGTAAAATGCAATCATGCAGCAGGAGATCAAGGCAACTGTGCTGTGGAGATTCTGTATCAACAAGACCATAATCCTGCTCTATCAAGAACAACCACTATATCTGATAATAAGAAAACCCTGGTATCGGGCCACAAATCTGCTCTGTCAAGAACAACCATCTGATAGGGCCATATACACAAGACCATAATTCTGCTCTGTCAAGAACAAACGTATGATAATAAGGACCTCTGATACAGGACCAAGAAACTCTGCTCTATCAAGAACAAACATACATCTGCTGATGAGATCTTCAGAGCCCAATCATAAATTTGCTCTGTCAAGAACAAATACACATCTGATGATGAGATCCTCTAATCAAAACCTGCTCTATCAAGAACAAATACACATCTGATGATAAGATCCTCTGATCCCAATCAAAAACCTGTTCTGTCAAGAACAATCATATATCTGATGATGAGAACCTCAGATCCCAACAAAACTAATCCACTATCAAGAAAACCAGGTAGTCTGAAGGTCAAAGTTTCCTGCAATAAACCAAACCCTGCTCACAGGTATGGACCTAAAATGACTCAAGTTCGGTATCCTATGTGTTCATCAGCGTCACAGACATTCAAGAGGGGTGATACGATACCCAGAAGGTGTGGCATCACCAGCTCATGAAGCGGCCTCACTCGGCTGAATCACAAATGATCGGTCCCCAGAGTCGACAATCCTCCAAACCAGCAACTGTCTCAACCCAAAGGGTTGAAAGAGAAGCCAACCGGGAGAACCTCGTCTGAGCGTAGATTTCATGAGACACTAGTGCCTGCAAAGCAAGCACGCGCCCACTAATTTCCACAACTAATGCTATGTTCACTCAAGCCTGGGTCTGGCTTCTCACTCATCAGAATGCCCCTCCCACAACAGCACAGATAATCATATCATACTGAAAATAAAGTGCGGGAAATAAAATGCGATAAATAAACACAACCCAACAAGTAATCATACAAGCGCTAGGATTGACTCGCATGGGGAACCGGAGAACCAGAGATTCTGGGTTCGGTCCCTAGCAGAGTCGCCAGTTGTCGCTTTCGCGAAAATAAGGTGCCGGCAAAACAGAAGAGTCGCCACCTTTCGTTATTTATCCCTCGGAGCGGGAAAGGAAACGATCGGAAAAACCTGACGAAAAAGCGTAAGACAAGGTCGTCGCAACCATTGTCTGGGTTCGGGAGTCGGTTACGCAAGGGGAAGGTATTAGCACCCCTCACGTCCGTCGTACTCGACGGGATCCACGCTAGTTGTGTTTACTGGACGAGTTGGTTTTATCTATCTACCTATCAGGGCTGGTCTGAAAAAGAAAAGAAAATGACTCGGCAAAGCGTCGCGCTTTATGCCTACGTATTCTCATCAGAGAATTAGAAATCAGAGTCAACGTAGTTCGGCCTACTACGGGTTACGGGGAAGGTGGCTCGCCAATACGTCAGTATTGTGCCTACGCACTCTCAACAGGTATGAGAGATTAGAGCTTATGTAGTTCGGGACACTACGGATTACGGGGATTCAGATTCATCTGTTTTACCGAGTAGGGTTAAACAACAGTTCCAGCAGTTAGGGACAAAGCCTGTTTGCGTTGGCGCTGAAGTTTAACGACACTCTTTTCTTCGGAAAAGCTTTCCTTTGACTTATGGGCCCACGGGGCAAAAAGGTTTGAAGTTTGTTTTCTGTCTTTTACGAAAGAAGTGTTTTTTTATTGTGTTTGCAATTTCAATCGCACTAAAGACTATGACCTGAGAGTGAATGTGTCGCATGTCACCCAAAGGGTACCATACTAAACATCCAGACTGTTGAAAAGAAACTCTCCAACAATCCTTTCTCAGATAGCTTAAGGCTCGTAACGTACGAAAGAAATCATTCATGATTACTGTATCTTAAGTTGTTTTGAGATGAGAAGAGAACAGGCTCAACTACGGGGAGACTATCAAGTCCTACTGTTGTCTTGCCAAGGATTCATCCTATGGTTGAAGTTTGAAACAGGGAACTCCAAGAAGTTATCGTGCATAGGTTTCAACCTAAAGTTCTATCATCACTTCCTTATCAAAGGAAATGAGAGTCCTAAGGGATCATGTCAATGATACACAGAAACAGATAAAGCATCAGCTTAAACAGTAAACAGTAAACGACTACAAAATGCATGCAATGCAAGTGAGGAAGGAAATGTGTGTGGGGCAGCAGCCTCTACAAGCTCATCTCAACCTCAAGCCAGAATGAATAACAGTAATCATACTGAGGAAATAACATGCTATCAAGTAAAATACAGCAAACTGCAATCATACAGAAGAAGTAAAACACGCTATCAAGCAAAACAAACCACATGGGCAAGGGAGCAGGGCTCTACCAAATACCCGCAAGCAAAGCCATACAGTAACAATACAAGCAGAGGGAGCAACTCAACCTCTAGTGCAATCATGCTCCTAGATTAAAGCTAGTCTAGATATGGACTTATTCTAATGCATCAAGCAAGTCATACAAGGCACATCAACAATACAGAGAAGAAACAGACAAGAAAGCAGATCAACTCCTCCCTCTTCCAACTCCAAGCCTCAGCTCTTCTGACAGCAACTCAGTCTTCAGACCTCCCTCACTCTTGACAAATATCAATTTGCTTCTCCAGGTTTCAACCCTTCAACATAAGTTTCAACTTATGTTTCTCCTTCAAGCTTCAGCTTTCCTTAATCAGTTCCACCTTCAGGCTTCACTCTTATCCACAAGTATCAACTTGATTCCTTTGTTCTTCAAGCTTCAGCTCTTCAGTCAATCTCAATTGAATCCTCTTCATCTACAAGCTTCAGCTCTCTTTGCTTTACCAGTCTCAACTTTGTCTTCTCTTCCTACAAGCTTCAGCTTCTCAGAGTAGTCTTCAATCATCTAGAAGTGTCAACTTTATCCATCAATCTTTAAGCCTCAGCTCTTCATTCAGTCTTTACTGGATCTTCATTGGGTCTTCAAGTATCAACTTGCTCTCCTTGCTCTTCAAGCTTCAGCTGAAATGGCAATGCTCATGGAATCATCCTCTTCCATACTCTTCAATGAAGCCTTCATCTTCACACTCAAGCCCAACCTCTCTCAAAATACTCAAACCAGAAGGAATCACTTAACTGGATAAGCTAGGATATTAAACTGCTTATTGACTACCAAAGGTGACCTATAAGGGTTCAACATCAGAAGAATGGTTCCCTCAAAGGTTCTACTTCCTAGGTACCATCACTTATCCCTCCAAAGGAGGGAGGTGAATACCATGGAAGGACCTTGAATCATGGGGAAGAATGGAGGTGACAGATACCATCCATGTTTAAGAAAGAACTTAACTAAGTCTAAGCTCTACTTAATTCCTAACCCTAAAACAACAACAAAACAAACAAGTCTTCAAGCTCTCAAGCTCCTTCTTCAATCCTCAAGTCTTCCACTATGCTCCTCCATGCTCCACAAAGCAAAACCAAGCCAACCAAGCCAAGCAAAAACCCACCAAGCAAGGCAAAACAAAATACAAGCCCACAAGGGCAACACAAACAACAATCAACTACAAAAATCAATTAAAAATAGTATGCTATTATATTAAAATCTAATATAATTTCTAGGGGATCCTATATGGCTACCCTTAATACCCTATATGTCCCAATATCTAACTTGACCTAAAAACCCAAAATTCTAGTGTTATTGTGGACCTATGTTAAGGATTGACCTAAATCTACACCACCTAAAGTCATCTAATCAAAACTAATCAAAAATTAATCACAAAATTATGGAATAAATCCAGAGGGGAGATTAAGTCCTAATCTAACTATCCTAAAAAGAATGGCCTAAAAATATGAAGGGAACTAGCTAAACAAAATTCTACAAATCTATGCATCAACATAAAAGGAATTAAAAAGCTATTAAAAGAGAAAATACACAAAAAATATTAAAAATGCGTGAAATGAAAATATTTTGATTTTATAATTTTCTAGACATTAATATGAAATAGGAGAAAAAAATCCCCATGCAAAAATCATCATTTTTCTATTTAATATGATTTTTCAAAGATTAAAGAAAAATGGAGAAAAAGAAATTAAAATATGAAAACATTGGTGCAGATAGCAACCCAGTGCAGTTTAATATGATAATGGGCCCTAAATGGGGGTGAAAACGATAAATGCGCTGGGCCCAATTTTTAATCAGAAAATCAACTCACAAAATATAAAGAAAAAGAAAAATACTCGGTGCATTTAGCAAAGAAAATCAGTTCAAAATGCAATGGGCCATGGAAGGGGGTGTGTATATCAGTCAGTCCACTAAAGCCCTAAGACCACCATTTTAATGAAACGCCGTGTTTGGGGTATCTTCAGACTTCCCTCTTCACACGCAAAATTAAATCTGGGCCACACGATCTGATCCTGGTCAATGAGTCTTTCTCCATCCAACGGCCAGCACATCATCTTCTTCCTTCAGCCAGTGTTTGAATGAAGAAGCCATGGAAACAGAGCGTCAAAGCTCAAGCTTCTCCTAACTCGTATCACCTCAATTCTCAACCAAAATCCATGGTTCAAAACCCTAGTCTGTTCTAAATTTCATGCTGATCACAACCATGGACTTAGAATTCAAAGAATCATCCTCAATCTCTAAACCCGATAGTGAATCCAAATTATGCTCAAATCTCAACTCTAACCATTCTTGAAATTGATTGGCTCAGAATGATCACCACCTCACACTGGTCGATTCTTGCTATCATACCACGATTATCTCTCAAGATTCAGCAAGTTATGGTGGTAAACAGAAATGGTGTCACTAACTCAAACATCACTAAATGATCTCAAACTTTCCAGAATCCATCTCCTACTTGTCTCTAACCATTCTAACCTAACAATTCTAACTAACTATGCTTAAATTAAGGTGTAGAAGAAAAGTTGCAAACCTGTCAAATCTTGAATATCAGATAGGTCAAATCTTCAGTTCAACCTCTCAAACTCTTCAGAATCACTCCTTGATTGATGTTAAAGCTTCTGTTTGCAAAAGATTTGATCCAAGAAGCTTGAATCTCCAAAACCGATTGTGACTTGCAGCTCCCAAAATCCAAATTCTATCTCCTCAATCTCACACGATCTTGCCTTCAATTTGGTATGCACACATTCAGTATGATCAATGGAAGGTGTTAGGATTGAAAGAATCATTGGAAATGGTGTGGAAAGTAGAAATTGATTTCAACTTGCAATGGAAGAAATTGAAATGGCTATCTCACTCTCCTCTCAAATCTCTCACCAACCTTGCATCTGAGAAAGTTCTAATCCATATATAGGATGATTCTAAACCATCCAGAACTTTCTGGAATCATCCAATGAGAATTTGAGATTCTCATGCCATGAGTTTTTGATTTCAATCCATCTCATGTACCATCTCATGCTATGCCCCTTGCAGCAGCTTGTTTTTGACTTGAAAACATCCTTAGATGAGATACATGACATGTTAGGATACTTTGCTAGCTTGTGTATTGAGTTTCCTTGTGTTTTGCATATGTACCTTAATATGCAAGCAATCATTTTCCAAAGCAAGTCCATGATCTAAACCTCAAATCAAAAATGTGGCTGAACCATTGTTTTTAAAATGCTTTTTAGAGTCAAAATGACCTATTACATGCCATGTTTTGGATGTGTAGCTTGGAAATTTCAATTTCCAACTTTGACTTATTTAACTTATGCCTCCATTTTAGGTCATTTTTACCATTTTGAGCTACAAGCCTTTTAAACATCTCATGACCTCCTTACTAGCCTTAAAACATCATTTTAAGCAAGTTTTATGTTGAAGATTTTTCCATTTGAAGCTTGGAAATAGGAGTTATGGCCTTATGCTTGAAATGACCTATAATCTCCAAATGACCAAAATGCCCTTGACTTGTCAAAGCCATAAGTTGAGTTCTACAAATACTATAAAGGACTTCTAGTACTCTCTAGAAATCTAAGAAGATAAGGAACAACATTCATGTTCACCAAAAGTTCATAGGAATCATTCTTCTTGGGAAAAGGTGGGATGCAAGTTGGGTAACTTTCAAGGCCCCAAATTCACATACCTCAGATGACCTGTAACTTGTCAAAGTCATAACTTGAGCTCTAAAAATCCTATCAAGGACTTATAGTACTCAAATTAAAGCTAAGAACAAGCTCTACAACATTCATGTTATGGGTAATATGAGATGACAATCACATCTTGAGCTAAACTGCCTTGAAGATAGGGGTCAAACTAGGGGATTTTACACTGTCAAGCCTTAGAAACCCTAGCTTGAAACTTCTCAAACTCCTCAATCATGATGATTTGAACTTGGAATCATCCGTATAGCATCTTAATGCATCAATCCATGATCACATGGCTCTTGGATTAGGTCTCAACCCTCTCCAAATCATCAGTTGACCTAGGGTTGACTCAATCAAACCCTAATTACACCACTCATGGCTGGGTCTCTTTAATCTTGCACAATGACCTCTCTAGAATTCATGATGGCTTTCAAGACATCTAATAAGCTCTCTCAAGGCTTCAAGTCCATCCTCATAGCTTCAGAATCATCTGAGGAGCTCCCACAACTCTCAAGTTAGGAGGCACACAACCTTGGTTTCAACCAATCTCTCTAAGGATCTCTTAACTTCTCTGACAAAGATATCAACCCTTGAACACTTGAATAACATTCTTGGCTAGCTTCAAAGTCTTGTGGTGCTCTTGATTGGTAATCATACCTCTTGATCTCCTGCATACATATCAATGAGATGCAAGTGATAATGCTAATGTGAATGACATGAAACACAAGCTAGGTAAAGAAATGTTGGTCAAATTTTGGGGTACAACAGAGATGAGTGAGGAAGAATCGACGGAAAACAATGGAGAGAACAATGGTGGAATCGCAAAGAGAGGGTGGAGATGAGGGGTGCGCGGCGAGAAGAATAGAGGAAGGGGAGTAGATCTGGGGCTTAGGGTTCGTTTTGTGATTTTGTTGTTGTAATAATCCTGTACGCACACACTCACCATAGCTCACATACACCACAGACACACACAAATCTCAGATCTCCAACAGATCTCATCTTATGACCCACACCCCGCACGCCCACCATAAACCTGCGCCTGCGTCACACGCAATCTTTTTTACGCCACTAACCGTTCCATTAGCAGTTAATCCACAATTAACTCACCCTAATCTCTTCATAATTAACCTAATAATTAATCTTCAAATCTAATTAATTAATTAACCACATAATCACTTACTTGTTTTATTCGATTAATTAACCTTTTTTAAAATAAAAATTAATGAACATATGAATCTGTCATTTTGTTTTAATACATCATTAACCTTTTTTTGGATTATCTAATTAATCAAATCTTTTATAAATGGACTTCTTAATAATAAAACAACTAATAAATTTTTTAATCTTTTCCTAAGTAACCGTTTTATTCAATTAATTCCTTTTTATTTTAAATCAACTTTTTTTCTCTAATAATTTAATTCATGGTATCTTCACTAATTTTGTCAACCTAACTTTTTTTAATCAACAATATCATTATTCACACAAAAAAAAACTTTGATAACTTGCATGTTATTTATTAATGACTTTTTTTTTTATTTTTAATAATAAAACCTTTTTAATTGAATTAACATTTTATCCAATAAAAACAACTTATAAAATGATCCTTTTCTTTTATAAGATAAAATATAAACGAAACCCTTTTATTTAAGAATCCTCTTATTTTAATTTTCTATCTAAAATATAATTCATCTAATCCAATTTACTTATAATTTAATATAAACTTTTCGCTAAAATAAAATCAATTCAACCCTCTTTTAAAATCAATCTCTCGAGAATAAATCGTCTCTCCTTTAGAATTAATCAACATCGCATTCGATCAATCGTGCACGCTTCCGTCTACGATCCGTTCACGTGTTCACTTACACTTTCACACACTTGTGCACCTTAGCGCTTTCATGTGTCTGTGTATGGATTTATTTATCTGCCTTTATTTCCCGCAATTTATCTTTACCGCAATTTATTCTTATCGCATTGCATAAATGTCCAAAGGAAGAACCTGCGCATAACCTAAACAATTGTGCGTATGTATCTCATTTGCATCATACTCCCCATTGATCTTTGATCCCATTCAAGTCGATCTTCTAAGTTTAGATCCTACCCCATAAGGAGGACCTTTTATCTTTTCAACTTAGACAAGCACATTCAACAACTCAATCAAAACTATTCAAACACATTAGAGAATAAGATGTTAATCATCTTAAGCAAGACAAAACTTCTACCCCATAACAATTCAATCAATATGTAGGGACTTTACCTTAGGAGAGATAGAGGCGTACTTGTTGACAATCAGACTATTTGAGCCCTTTTCTTAAGACGATGCAAAAACTATTTTCCTACAAAGTTGTGGTGGTTAAATCAAGTAATCTCCCTTAAAATGACAACTCATCTTTTCTCCTAAAATCAATCAATCAACTACCTTTATCCCGTAGGAACTTTGACCACAGTCAAAGAACTCCTCAAACCCTTTAGGGGAACTACAGATACTCTGATTCCACTCTAGTCAGGATATGTAGGCACAAGATGCGATATCTTGTCGAGTATACTTAGAAATAAACCCTTAGGTCTTCTATCCTTAAGCATATAACTCTTAGCAATAAACAACATTAAAACAAGAGGTTCCGGTAGAGTACTATAGAAACTTAGGATGCTAGCACCTTCCCTAAGTTTAACCAACCCCCGAACCTATAACTCTCTAACCTTTGCATTTTCATTGCATTGTGGGTAATTCGATCTTTTTCCCTTCCTTTGGACAAATTAATGTTCGGTTGCAAATGAATTAAGATTCAAGCTCATCAATAGCTTGGTATCCAAATTTCACCGCGACACCTAGCCATTGGGCCAGTCTGTAACACTAGTTTTCCTACAAAAAAATTTCTTCTAGCAATACGCTTATCATGCCATCTTTTTATTCACTCTTTATATATTTGGGCATTTTCACAAGCTTCCAACCTTAATTCTTCTAACTCATGAATATGTAATAACCTTTTTCTGCCGGCAACTTCATAATCCATGTTTAGGGTCTTAATTCCCTAATAAGCTTTATGTTCTAGCTCGACCAGCATGCGACATGATTTTTCATACACGAGTTTTAATGGCGTTGTCCCTATGGGCGTCTTATATGTTGTCTTATATGCCTGCAATGCTTTGCTTAACTTATACGACCAATCCTTTCTAAAGGTTGCAATAGTCTTCTCTAAAATCTGTTTAATCTTTCTATTGGAATCCTCTACTTTCCCACTTGTCTAGGGGTGATACAGTGTAGCGATTCGATATCACACCCCATACTTGTGTAAGAGCTTCTCGAATATCATAGATTTAAAATATGATCTTCCATCACTTATGACTAGCCTTCGTACTCCAAACCTAGAGAATATATAATATTTAAACATTTTAATTACAACTCATGGATCGTTCGTAGGAGAAGCAATGGCTTTTATCCATTTGGATACATAGCCAACAACTAAGAGTATGTATTTATTTCCCATTGAGGATGGAAAAGGACTTATGAAATTAATTCCCCACACATCAAATACCTCTACTTCTTGTATGTTGCTTAAAGGTATTTCATCTCGTCGGGAAATGTTTCCAGTATGTTGGCATCAGTCACAGTTCACGATCATAGCATGGATATCGTGCCACATGTTAGACCAATAAAGGCCAGCTTGAAGAATCTTGGTGCATGTCTTGGAAGTGATTACGTGCCTCTAATAAGGAGAGGAATAACAGTGGTGCATAATGCTCTCGGTTTCCTCCTCAAGAACACAACGGAGGAATAAGACATTGAATCCTCTCTTGAAGAGAAGGGGACCATCTCAATAAAAATGTTTTAAGTTATAAAAGAACTTCTTCTTTTGTTGATGGGTCATATCAGGAGGTAAAACTTTAGTTGCTAAGTAGTTTACGTAGTCAGCATACCACAATATGCTCTTGTGTACTAAGGAAACTTCCTCTTCTTGTTCGCTTTTCAATGTTTGAGTATTGTTCCTTAAGATATTCGTGATAATGATAATAACTCATTCCTTCAGGGTTGACTGACGCGACTAGTCTATTGTAAGTGAAGTTATCGTTTTTATAGGTACATATTCTGGCTTTAGATTCTCTAGTCTTGAGAGTTGGTCAGCTACCATGTTCTTGATCCCTTTCTTGTCTCGGATTTCCAAATAGAATTCTTGCAACAATAGGATCCATCGAAGTAATCTAGGTTTTGAATCCTTCTTGGTTAACAAAAATCTTATAGCAGCGTGATTTGTGTATATAATAATTTTAGCTCCTACTAAGTAAGAACAAAACTTGTCTATTGCGAACACTATAACTAAAATTTCTTTTTCGGTAGTGGCATAACTCATTTGGGTAGTGTCTAAGGTTCTGCTCGCATAGTATATGACATAAAGTTTCTTGTCTTTCTGCTATCCTAGAACAGTGCTTACAACATAGTCACTAGCATCGCACATAATCTCAAATTGTTTGCTCTAATCATGAGGTTGCATAATAGATGTAGAGATTAGTTCTTGCTTAAAGAGAATAAATGATTCCATACATTTTTCGTCTAAAATGAATTCGGCATATTTCATCAGAAGACCGATTAATAGTTTAATAATTTTAGAGAAGCATTTAATAAAACATTGTTAAAAACCGGCGTGTCCAAGAAAGCTTCTAACTTCTCTAACTATTTTAGGTGGTTGGAGGTTTACGATGACCTATATCTTTGCTTTATTAACTTCATTTCCTCTTTCGGTTATTATGTGCCCTAGGACTATGCCTTCCCTTACCATGAATTGGAATTTCTCCCAATTTAGCACAAGGTTGACTTTAACGCATCTTTCCAACACTCTTTTTAAGTTAGTTAGGCATCCTTTGAATGTAGATCCACAAACTAAAAAATCATCCATGAATACTTCCATGATATCATCAAGAAAGTCTGTGAATATTGCCATCATGCATCTCTTGAAGGTTATGGGAGCATTGCATAACCTGAATGGCATTCGTCGGTAGGCGAACATTCCATAAGGACAGGTAAAAGTAGTTTGCTTTTGGTCATCTGGATGAATTGGAATTTGGAAAAATTCTGAATAACTGTCTAAATAGAAAAAATATGAATATCTAGCTAAACGTTCAAGCATTTGATCAATGAACGAAAGTGGAAAATGGTCCTTTCGGGTTGCTTTGTTTAGCTTTCTATAGTTTATGTACATAAGCCATTTAGTCTCTACCCGTTTAGCTACAGATTCTCCTCTATCATTCTTAACAACTGTGACACCTCCCTTTTTAGGTACGACATGCATTGGGCTGACCCATTGAATGTTAGAAATTGGATAGATTATTCCAACATCGAGCAATTTAAGTACTTTCTTTCTGACTACATCGCTGATAATAGAGTTAATCCTCCTCTGGTGTTCTCTAGAGGCTTTAGAATCATCCTCTACTATAATTATGTGTATGCACACAGAGGGGCTTATTCTTTTTAAGTCATAAATTTTGTAGCCTAGGGTCGTGAGATACTTTTTCAATAACATCAAGAGTTTCTCTGTCTTTTCTTTATTAAGATCGAAACTAACTATGATCGAGCGATCAAGTCATTTGTCAAGAAACGCGTACCTTAGGTTTTTAAGTAGTACTTTAAGTTCCACCAACGGTTTCTTAGGGACCGACATAAGATTTGGTATAAGCTCTAAACACTCCCTAAGGCTATCATCGTCATATTTTATATGGTATTCATCTTCGTCTTCTTCTAACATTTCTTCAAGTGGAAGTTCTACTAATTCAGTTATTGGTTAAGGTAGTTCCGAGCTTAATTCTTTAATACACTCGTCAATGATGTTTATAAAACGATAAGTATCATTTATAGTTGGGTTTTTATAAACTTGAAAAGGATAAATTCAATTTTCTCTTCCCTTACCTCGAATGTCAACTTCCCTATTTTTACATCTATTATTGCACCAGCTGTGTCTAAGAAAGGTATGCCTAAGATGATAGGTATATTCAAGTCTTCCTTTATATCCATTATTATGAAGTCGATATGGATATAAAATTGACCAATGCAAACTGGAACATTTTCTAACATCCCCACAGGGTATTTAACAGAATGGTATGCAAATTGAAGTGAAATCCTAGTAAGTCTCAAGTCTCCTAACTTAAGTTTTTCAAAAATAGAAAGAGGCATCAAACAGAAATTAGCTCTGAGATCGCATAACACCTTGTCAATGACAAAATTTCCAATTGAATAGGGAATATAAAAACTATTAGGGTCTTTCAATTTGGGTGGCATGTTGTGTTTGGATGATGGCACTAAACTCATCGGTAAGTGTCACGCTCTCGTCATCTTCAAGTTTCTTTTTATTCAACAAGATAGCTTTTAGGAACTTCCCATATGATGGCATCTAATTAATAGTCTCATTGAAAGGTATAATGACATGGAGTTGCTTTAGGAGCTCGATAAATTTCTTAAACTGACCCTCATTCTTAGATTTTGCGAGTCTTTAGAGGTACGGTATCTTTGGTTTATAAGGTAGCAGAGGCACATATGGATTTTCTTTCTCAACAACCTCTTCAGTGGTAGGTGTGGCCCCCTCATCTTTTTTTGTTTTTCTTACTTGATCTCTTCAATGACCTTTTGAGGTGCATCCTCTACTATTCTATACATTGCAAGGTTTTCGACTCTTGGATCTACTGGCCCATCTAACTCTGTCCCACTTTGTAGTGTGATAGCGTTTGCATGGCCTTTAGGATTTGGTTGAGGTTGTCCAGTAAATGTGCCAGCAGGAGCACCAGTGTCCGCTTTTTACTGAGCTATTTGAGTTATTTAGGTTTCAAGCATCTTGTTATGAGTAGCCATGGCATCAACCTTGGTTGCAAACTATTCCACCACCTCGTTAGTACAAACATTTTGATTCATGAACTCTTTGTTTTGTTGGGTCTGGGATGTGATGAAGTTTTCCATCATGAGCTATAGATTCTATTTTCTAGGAGCAGGAGGAGCAGCATGGGCTCTTTTTTTTGGAAATTTTGAGAATTAGAAGGCAGTGGACTTGGATCAAACAATGCATTATTTTTCTTGTAAGAAAAATTAAGATGGTTCTTCCATCCCGGATTATAGGTGTTCGAATAGGGGATACCTTGGGCATAGTTGAATTGATCAGGGATAACCCCTGTCAATAGTTGGCAACCAATAGCTATGTGCCCTTGGGCTCCATAAATCTCACTATTCAGAGCTACATCAACCATAATTGATGAAGTGGTAATATTTAGATTGTTGATCTTTTGAGTAAGTGCCTCGACCTTGGAATTCACATGATCAATTCCATTAACTTCAAACATACCCCCTTTTGGTTGGGTTTTCTCAACTTGAACTCGTTCAGTTCCCCACTGGTAATGATTTTGAGCCATGTTTTCGATAAGCAGGTAAGCTTCATTAAAGGGTTTATCCATTAAGGCTCCGCCAGCAACAACGTCTATGGTCATTCTCGTGTTGTAGAGTAAACCATTGTAGAAGATATGGATGATAAGCCATTTTTATAATCCATGATGAGGACATAGTCTCATCATATCCTTATATCTTTTCCACGATTCAAAGAATGACTCTCCCACGACTTATTTGAACGTAGTTATATGATTTCTCAAAATTGTTGTTTTGCTTTGTGGAAAATACCTGGCTAACAATACCTTTTTAAGTTCATTCCACGTAATAATTGAGTTCGTATGTAGAGACTGTATCTATGCTCTAGCTCTATCTCTAAGGGGAAATGGGAATAAACATAGTCAAATGGCTTATGGATCTACGCCATTACTTTTTAGTGTGTCTGTGTATTGTACAAATATTAACAAATAAAGATTTGGGTCCTCAGTGGGATTTCCTGAGAACTGGTTCTGTTGCACTATTTGAAGCAGAGACGGTTTCAATATGAAAGTGTTTTCCTAGATTGTAGGTGGAATAATGCTTGAATGTGGTCCATCATGAGATGGAACAATATATTTCCTTAAGAGGTTTTGTATCAGGTGCAACCATAGGTGCAACTATGGCTCGATATTATTTGATCTTGCGTCTTATACGAGTGAAGGGGTCATGGCGAGCACTATGCCCCTGTGGCAAACACCACAACTGAAAAATGCTCACTTTTGAATGCTGCATGCTTTTGTGTTTTTTCCCACTTTTTGTCTAATTTTCTTCATTTTATCTCATGTCAACTCCTACATGAGAAGTATATGCAACACAAACAAAATACCATTACAACACTACATATAAACATAAAATTGATGTAAAATGGGTAAAAATGCATCTGTATCGAGTTGAAAAATGCTATGAATTTTAGTGTTATCACCAAGGAAGGAGGATCAGTTAATAAACCACCAATCTTGGATGGAACCAACTATGATTATCTGAAAGCTTGAATGTTTTCTATATTGAAATCCATGGATAGAAGAACATGGAAAGCTATTATTAAAGGTTGGAAACACCATGTGTCCTTAGCTCAAGATGGAACTTCAAGCCTAAACCTAGAATCTGACCGGTCTAAAGACGAAGATGATTAAGCTCTTGGAAATTCCAAAGCTTTAAATTTTATTTTCAATGGTGTAGACAAGAGCGTGTTTAGATTAATCAACAAATATAGTGAATCCAAAGAGGCATGAGATATTCTCAAAACTGCACATGAAGGCACATGAAAAGTTTGTATGTCAAGGTTGTAGTTCCTCACAACATAGTTCGAAAATCTAAGAATGAAGGAAGGAGAATTCATCATGACTTCAACATTAGGTTGCATGACATTGTCAGCACTTCTTTTGCATTAGAAGAGAAGATGTCTGGAGAAAAACTGGACAGAAAGATATTAAGATCTTTACCTAAAATGTTTGTTATGTGTTAGAACATGATTTGTTCATAACATATATTCCTTGGACTTTGATGATAACAAACTATTAAAAGAACATTGGTGTTATATAATGCGTGTTCAAGTATGCAAGTTCTTATACTTAAAGATATATTAAAAATCTGATATAAAGACACACTTGAGAGAAGTTGAGTTACGTACTTCTGATGATACAAAATCTAAAAAACACTCGCTAAGTCATGTATGGCATAGACTCTGAAGCTAAAAGTCTTAGCATCAGAAGAAGCAACGTAATTGCTCTACACTTGGTAATTGTATTGGCTTCTTCTGATCGTTCAGAAGTAGTAGGGAAGCTGAAGTTATCTATACTGCAGAAAGCAAGTTGTAACATCAAATCAGTTACTCATCTAGAGTCTAAGTTCACAAGGCTCAAGAAAAGTTGACATGCTTTATGGATAACCATTCTCAACGACTCTATAGTACAAATCTCTTTAAAGACGCAATGGTTAAACATGTTACACAATGAATCAAGATCCTTGGTGTATCTATCTTCAACGACTCTTGTACTATTGAGAAAACAAAGACATTTGATTAAGTTATCTCTTCCAACGACTAGCCTTCTAAAAACTGTTATATAAGCAGCTAAGGTTTATTCTAAATCTTTAACAAAGAAAAAGAAGAAGAAGGAATGCCAAAGAAGATAGAGGTGTTCAGATCCTCTATTTGAATGAAGAAATAACACGATCAACAACGAGCAACACTGCTGAATATTCATAATATCCTGTTATTTGTTGTAAATTGTAAACAACCTTAAGGTTTCCTATAACATTGAATATCCTGGAAACCTTAAGTGCTTAAGGTCTTTGTTAAGGTGATTATCATGTACCTCTGATTCTGTATCAAGTACACCTTGTTTTATATTCTACTGTACATGTTGTTTAGTAGTTTAGATCAAGGTCTTTTGCTATGTGCTTGAGAATCAAAGTATCTAGTTGAAAATATTGAGCCAAGTAAGTCTCTTGCTACGTGCTTGAGCATTGAAAGTCTTGATCTATGTTGATTAACCAGAGAAGCCTTGGACAGTGCGTTTGAGCATGAGGTCTTGAACCAGGTGGGTTTGAGCAGTAAAGTCTTGGACAAAGGTTTGAGTAGAGAAGTCTTAGGCAGAATGTTAGAACAAGGAAGTCTTGAACCAGGTGGGTTTAAGCAAGGGAAGTCTTAGGATTTAAGGATCTAAGCAGAGAAGTCTTGATTAGGTGTTGATTGAGTAATAAGTCTTAGACCGTAGGTTTGAGCAGTAAAAGTATTATGCTTAAGTGCATAAGCACTTGTAATCATGAGTTGATTATAGTGGAAAATATCTTGCGAGGCAAGGGGACTAGAGCACTCTCGGTTGGAGAGGAAGCAGGATAAATTTGTTATGTTTATGGTTCTATTTACTCTACTTTTGATATATTATTCTGCTGCATTTATGATCAGATTCTGAACAAAAGTGTTTAGAATCTGAACTCTGTTTAGAAGCAGAAATGTTTTTTAGAAAACACAATTCAACCACCTTCTTGTGTATTCCCACCTTCAATTGGCATCAAAGCTTGGTCTGTGCATAACACCTTACAGTGGTGCAGACAAAGATCTTGTGGGAAAGTATACTTTTTTTTATCTTAGTATGGAAAGAATGATGGAAAAAAGATGAAGGAATCTATTGAAAGCAACTAGTCTCTCTCTCAATGATGTTATCCCTGTGAAGAAGATAGTTCAATATGTTGGCTCCTGAACAAGTCAGAAATACATCATAAACAGACTGAAGATCCAGAATCAAAAATTCTATCCAGGTAAGTCTTGCTAACTTCTTTTATTCAAGTGTAACTTTTTTGTACAAGATATTTCAGCATGAATATTCTTCATGCTCAGATATCCTGGAAGAAATTTACTTAAGAACTTTTAGACTGGTGAATTGGGTATTCTCACCGTTTGGGATAATATCTATGTCCTGTTAAAATAAAGAATTCTTTTAAACTCCTTTGAAGAAAGCTCTCGTACTATTGTTCAAAATAACCTAATATATTGTATGTTCTTCACTAAACTGATACAACTAGTAATTCTCCTAAGAATTATTCAGTTCAAAAAGAATTATGAACATAGTAATTTATGCTTGTTTTCAAATGGAGAATCTGAATCTGATATATGTTAGAAATTGTCTTAATCAAATTATTTGGCAGCAAAATTTTTGATATAAGATAATCTCTAAAAATATCTCTGGATCAAATGCTTGCATAAAGGTTTCCTTGTTTCTCACATGCACTAAGTGTAAAAATTTCTTGTGACACCTGTATCACTTTTAACATCTGTCTGAAATGTCTTCAGCACGCTTGAAATTATTGGTGACTTGATTTTGAAGGGAATTAAATTTGTTTTAAATATTTGTATGTTCAAATTCTCTTTTCGTGTCATTTAATTCTCCTAACACATTTTCAACACAGACACCCTTTATCACCGATTATTTTGTGCTCTAGCTATAAACCCTAGAAAACCCCTTAAACTCCCTACATGGCATCCTCTTCAACCAATCCTCTAAAAATGAATTCTATGAAATCTCTTAAGATCAAACCGAAGACTGTTCCACTCAACCAAGATGATTTAAAGCTTTTCATTGAGAAAGTGGTGGATTTTAACAGCTTTGAAGCAAATGGCTGTCCATTAAAAGATTACTTTAAATTCCAAGGATGGAAAAATTCTTTGATATGATAAATGGACCGACTTACCCAATTCTAGTAAAAGATATCTAAGTAAGGGCGGAAGTATATGATGAGTACTCAGCAAAGAATGAAGAGAGGAATGCTGTAGAAAAGGGCAGAAGTCTGAAAGGGAAATCAAGAACAAAAATGGGTATGAAGGAGTTCAAAGGTGTGAAAATTAGATTTGTTGTGATGGGTCTAGAAATTTCCATCATTCAATAAAACATTAGTCACCTAATAAGAGTTGAGAATAGAGGAATGGTGATACTCAACAAGAAGGATGGAGGTGACTTCACCAAGGAAATTAAGATGACTTTGTTTGAAAAGTAAGATGACTTTGGGAAAGTGAAGAACATGCGTCTCATGCAAAAGCTTCTATTTAAGATTCTAATTGGCTGTCTAATTCCTCGAGAAGGAAGTTCTGATCAAATTTCTTGGGATCACATGATTTTTCTTTGGTATCTGTCAACTGATAAGACATTAAATCTTTCAAGTTACATCTTCCATCATCTGTGTGAATCCATCAAGGATTCAACTAAGAAGCTCAAAAGAACAGTACCTTATACAAGGCTACTTTCTAAAATCTTATACCAATATAAATTAATCAATACATTGATTGATTATGGAGCTACTCAAGAATTGGATGATACCTATGGAAGTGCGTTATCTGCATCAGTTATGGCTCATATGAAAGAAAGAAGGAAAAAGGATGTTGCTATGATTTCTAATCCTATCAAAATCAGGAAAGAAAAGAAAAGAAAGTTTCTAGATCACTTTCCAATGCTGACCAAGAAAGAATCTTCTGAAGTAATCAGAATTCTTATTGAAAGGGCTAAGATGGAGTGTGGTGTGACTGTAACCCATGATTAACTCCCTGACAA
Organism: Lathyrus sativus; assembly: GCA_963859935.3. NCBI lineage: Eukaryota > Viridiplantae > Streptophyta > Magnoliopsida > Fabales > Fabaceae > Lathyrus > Lathyrus sativus. The sequence goes on from OZ012741.1 coordinate 373,298,038, forward strand.
GGTTCAAAATGAGCATGGCTCTAAGAGAAAAAGAAAGAAGATGGTAATCAATTATGATGAATCTGATGAAGAATCTGATACTTCTACGCTTATTAGAAAGAAACTGTTAGGAGATGCTCAAAAGGCTATTTAGGAGGAGGAAGAAAGAATCATTCACAAGTCTGGAAAGAAATGGGATTCTCATAGCTCCAAGGCGAGTCTAAAACATGAAGTCAAAGAACTCAGAGAATCTGCTGAGATTTTTCCCACTAAAACTAGAGGAGGATATGAGAGTAATATGGATAAAGAAGTTATGTTTCCAAGAAAAGAAAATTGTTAAAACTAAGTCAAGTAGAAGAGAAAGTAAGGGAGGCAAAAAGGGCTCAGGTTTTGAAATAAGTTGAAAATATTTTATCTTATGTTGTTTTAACTTGTATGGAAGTAATTTCTAAAGAATTGATTAAAGAAGATCGTATTGAGGGCTCAATATATGTTATAAAGAAAGGCATGGAAGTCTTAAAAGAACAACTTATAAGTTAGAATCTGTTCTAAACTCTCCTGAGTTTGTTGAGATGACTCAAAAGTTTATTGACACATGCAAAAAGGATGTTTCTGGTACGAAAGATAAGAAACTAGGTAAGGTTACTCCAGAGATAGAAGTGGAATCAGTATCTAGTGAGAAAGGTTATGAATCTAGAAGTTGGTTAAATGAAGATCCAACTGAAAATGAAAATGAAGCAGAAGCTGTAGAAGAGCTTGTCTCATTAGCGGCAGGTTCAGGAACTAAGGTTGAACCCATTCATGACTTAAATCTTAATACTTCACTGAGAAATTCTCCCTCACTATCACCTGACAAAACTAATCAAAACTCTTTCCTATCAATCATTCCCTTAAACACTGATTTTTCCTTACTATCTAAAACCTCCCCACTTGTAACATCTGATAACGTCGCTTCATCTTTTGACCAAACCATTCAAAACATTAATGCTTACATCCAGACTAATCCATCTTCACCAATTCTTTATGAAACTGGAAGTGGTTTGGATGCCAAGCTAATTAATGTTGCTTCACCATCAAATAGTTCCACCAAAACTATTTCAGATCAACCTATTGAGAACTATCTCAATGATGGACCTGCGTATGTTGATTCTGAGCAACTATCAGAAAATAATGGCCACAACCAACACTTACCATCATTCCATTAGGAAACTACTTAACACATATTGTAGCTGGAAGATTTGAGATTAAGCTATTGATTAACTTAACTCATAAAGCAAGAGTCACCACCACACTTTTATTTTTCCAAAAGAATAGGGAAAAGAATTAACAAAACCCAAAGAAGTTTTGAAACAAAACTAATAAAAATAGAGACAAGAGTAAGGGGCTTGGTTACGCAAAGGGAAGATGTTATCACCCAAAACGTCTATAGTACTCTATAGGAACCTCTTGAAAATATAGCGTTTGGCTTAAAAAGATGCTGTTTTCAAAATATTGGTAAGGTGAGAAGAGAAGTATTTTTAATAATTTTGTGTTTGACAAGACTTCTTGATCCTCGTGCCTATGTACCCATAAAGTGCAATGGAGGATCAAAACATCGTAATTCGTGATACGAATAACAAAATGGTTTGTTGTGATTGATTTTAAATAAAAAGACAACTTGTCATTTTAAGGAGAAAACTTCAACTAATCACCCACAAGTATGTGAAAATGGACCTTTGCATCACCATAAGAAGGGGTCCAACTTGGATAAAATCAACAAGTATGCCAATAACTCTCTAAGGGGGAAAAGAATCAACTCATTTCAAACAATACTATGGGCATAGGAGGATCACATCTCAAGTATGGAAATGACTCATGTATAAACTTTATGAAAAGTTTTAAAAGCAAAAAGTGCACCAAAGGTACAAAATGGTTTGAATGAGTTAAGTATTTTTTAAGTATTTTGAAAATGGTCTTGATATGCTTAAGATTGATTAGCATTTATTAAGAAAATGAGTTTGAAAATTCACTTGACAAAGTCAAGGTTTATTATGGAAGTGGTTCTAGTTTAAAAAAAAAGAGGGTTTTAAAAAAGGGAGAAGATTTTTGAAAATTTAAGAAGGGGGGAGATGAAAAGGCTATCCTAAAGCATAAAATAAAATCTAGGGAAGGAAAGATCTAACCAAGATAGAAATCCTTTGACATAAACAAGCCAAAGCTCCCATCATTTAGACCCAAGCAACAAGATACCAGATTAGCAATAATAACCAAGCATCAGATGAAAATCAAGTATCTAATCTAAATTTTCATAAGAGGTCAAATCAAGGTCAAAGCACCAGATAAGATCCAAGGTCTCAAGTCATAACTCCCAAAGCATAGGGGAAAAAACCTATTTCTAAGTCTAAAACTCCAAATCCATGTAAGGGATAGTCACCAAATAGTACAAGGAACATTAAAAGTCTGTTAATAGTTTAAGCCTTCATTAATGTCTTAAAAAGAAAAAGAAAGTCCAAATAGAGAAAGAGAAAAATGAATAAACATAAACAAAATAGGAATATGATATGAAATGATAAGCATAAAATAAAAAGTAAGAAATAAAGAGCATAAAGATAAAAGTGCATACAAATAAATGGCATAAAGTAAAAGTTAGCACAATTAAAGTTAGTGTTAGTGTTAAAGTTAATAAGGAAGACATTATGTCATTTAAAGTAGATTATTCAACTAATCAACACAACAAGTGTGAGAACTTTACATCATCCTTTGAGAAGTTCTCCAACTTGAATAAAATCTGTGAGGGCAAAGTGCCTCATACTTGGTTATACTTGTTTTAATGATGTCAAAACATATATAGTTTGAAAAATGTACTTTGGACGGTATCATCAAGTCGCTAATGCATATGCCATCTTTCTTGTGTCAAACATTTGTCAAAACATGTATAGGTACATATAGAAAGAGCATTATGTATGTTCTATATGAGTTTGATCATGTTGGTCAAGTTAGAGATACATTAGGATCTCTTAGAAGTAGCTAAATATATGAAAATCTGCACTTTTGCAAGTTCTGAGTCTTTGAGTCGACTCATAGCATGCTTAGGTTGACTCATACAGAAGTGAATTTTCATGTCTTGCTCTCAGGAGAGCTCCCGTCAACCCTTTGGTCGACTCATACTGTGTGCATTTGTGCTTTTCAAAATTGGGGTACTTTGTGTCGACGCGTGGACCTGTTCCGGTCAATGCAAAGAGTTGTCTTCTGCATAATCCTGAATTCGGGAGAGCTCAGGTCGACCCTTCCCTTGTTTTAGGTCGACCGCTCGCGCGTTTCTCACAGAATTTCTGTTATGCTTAACATTCAAAGGGACTATTATGTTGGTTATTTGGTTTCAACTTTGCATATATATATATATATATATATATATATATATATATATATATATATATATATATATATATATATATATATATATATATATATATATATATATATATATATATATATATATATATATATATATATATATATATATATATATATATATATATATATATATATATATATATATATATATATATATATATATATATATATATATATATATATATATATATATATATATATATATATATATATATATATATATATATATATATATATATATATATATATATATATATATATATATATATATATATATATATATATATATATATATATATATATATATATATATATATATATATATATATATATATATATATATATATATATATATATATATATATATATATATATATATATATATATATATATATATATAGTTAGTTAGTTCATTCTAGACAAAAACAACAAGAAAAGTGAAAATATACACTAATTTGGTTCTCATCATCTTCATCCTCTTTCTTGCATTTTCTCAACAACTACACATAATCATTTTTGTTGTGTATTCTGCATCATCGAGGTGATAATGTCCAAACTTAGGATTGGTGTATCGGGTTTGGGTTGAGAAATCAGTGGGTTTTTCTTGAATAAACCCTTGAGGGTTTTGTCCTCCAAGAATCTTGGATTTTGGGGGTTTTGCACAAATCGTTCCTTCACAGATTCATCCAAGCAAATGTAATTGAAGAACAAGAGGTTTTGTCAATTTAGTAGCATTAACTAGAGGATTATGGTAGGAAGGTTTGAGTTCGAATCGTTGGTGTTTGAAATAAGTCGGGCAAGATTTGAAGACCCGAGGGTTGTTCAAAGGTGGTGTTGTAAACAGAGGTTTACTCATCACGTTCAGAGGACTTGATTCATCTTGAATCAAGGGAAGAGAAGGCATAGGCTCAGTATCAATATTTGGGTTTGATTGTTTGAATTCTATTGCTTCTCTTGTAAAAACAATTTGCAATAGGTTATATATATACATGTCTCAATTCTATTTTTAGAATTGAGGGTTGATGTACCCCAAGCGAGGATGACAGAGGAACTGCTTCAACAAATTGGTTTTCTCTCTTTTTACTATTTTCATTGCTGAATTTTGAGTTTGTGTGCAAACATATTAGTTGATTAAAATTCTGGTGTGTGTTAGTGCTGAAACAGTTTTAGAAACCTCATTACAATCTTTTAATTGTAATTGAAAAGCATAGCACTTCATTCACCTATTGAAATTTACTTGAGGTGCTTCGCACACCAAGTGTTCGACTAATTGCGTGAACACAAACACTTAAGTTGTTTTTCAATTGGTTTATATTTCACATGCATTGGAAACTGTCCAACTTTAAGTGAACAGAATCTGATTGATTTGTGTTCAAACTATTGATTCTGATTCTCGTCATTATTAGTATTCTATATAGGCTATACGTATATCCGATCTTTTTGGTAATGGTTCGTTTAGATGAGTATAGTTCCTCGGCCTCTTCCGCTTAAAACTTTTTAAAATCCAAATCTTAATAAGTGTCGACTCTGTTTTTAATAAGTGATCTATTTAACCCCCCTTCTAGATCATTGCCTTCATCTAACAAGTGGTATCAAGAGCACTGGTTCATTTCGTGCTTCGCATATAACTTCTTAGAATATGGCAAACGAACCAAAAGGGGATTATAATAGAGCACCTGTTTTCAACGGTGAGAACTATAGTTACTGGAAAGATTGTATGCCCGTGCATATAAATTCCATTAACAGAAAGGTATGGAACGTTATATTAAACGGTCCTATGCAAGTTACCATGACCTATGAAAATAACGTTGTTGTGCCTAAGCCTAAAGCACAATGGAATGATAAAGATGAGAAAAAGTACAATTACGATTGGAAGGCTTGAAATATTCTGATCTCCTTCTTGGGAGTTGATGAATATTATAGAGTTTCACATTTTATGACTGCTACAGCTATGTGGGACTCATTGCAAGTTTCCCATGAAGGAACTAATGATGTCAAACTAGCTAGAACCCACACTTTGACTCAAGAGTTTGATCTTTTTCACATGGAACAACGGAAAACCATTGCCGACATGCAAAAGAGATTTTCTCATTTAATCAATAGACTAAATTCACTTGGTAGACCAATTTCCAATGATGTTGCAACTAACAAAGTTTTAAGATGTCTTACCAGGGAGTGGCAACCAAAAGTCATGCCCATAAAGGAAGCAAATTATCTTATGACTTTGGACCTTAAAACTCTTTTTGGAAAGCTCCAAGAACATGAGCAAGTGCTTCTTACTCTCGAGCAATTTGAGAAAAAGGAAAATAAGGAAAATACAAAAACCACGAAAAAGAAATCTATAGCTCTAAAACCTTCTTGTTCAAAGTCCTCCGTAAAAGAGCTAAGTGATTACGACTCGAGTGATGACGATGATGAAGAAATGAATGAGGATATGGGGCTTTTTGTGAAGTGATACAATCGCTATGTAAAGAAGAATGGTATCCAACATTCCGAAAAGAATCTCGTCAATTTTAGAAGACAGTCAAGGTCTTCCAAGAATGAAGGAAATTAGGGGAGTAAAGCAAGAGGGTCGTTCTTTAATTGTGGAAAAGCTGAACACTATAAGCTGGATTGTCCATTGATGAAGAAGGACAAAGGAAAGGAAAGTAATCGCTCACAAAAGAAACAAGGTAAGCCTAGAAGAGCTTACATCGCTTGGGAAAGCAATAGTGAGTCATCCGCCGATGATAGTTCAAGTGACAAAGAAGAGTCCGTCAACCTTTGTCTCTCCGCTCATTAAAAGAAGAAAAACAAAAAGGTACGACATGCTAAATATGAAAACTCTACTAGATTGTCTCATTCTGAATTACAACTTGCCTTTGATACCTTACACCATGAAGCCAAGGAAGCCATTAAACGGTTGGCCTCAAACAAACAAATTTTTACTCATTTGGAGCAAAAGATCTCCGATTCTGAAAGGGAATTGGAGGCTCTAAATGCATCCATGGTAAAAGTAACAAAGGTAGATGTTGAGGAAGAAAGAAGTAGATGGGTAAACTTTGGATGTGATACTTGTCATATTTGGAAAAAAGAGGTTAGAACTCTTAAAGCCAAACTTGACAAGGCTCTTAAACCAAAGATCACGTTTTCTATTGATAAATCACATTTTAGAAAAAGCATGATTAATCCTTATCAAAAATAAACATATGTGATCAAAAATCAAGATAACAAAAGTGATACAAAGGTTAACCTCACTTGCTTGTATTGTTGATGATATCATTTTTGGATCAACTAACATGAATATGGTCAATGAGTTATCTAGACTAATGCAGGGCGAGTTCGAGATGAGTATGATGGGGGAGCTCAACTTTTTCCTCAGGTTGCAAATCAAACAATTCAAAGAGGGTACATTTGTGAGCCACACAAAATATTGCCTTGAGCTTCTAAAGCATTTTGACATGGCTAACTCCAAGGCGATTGACACTTTGATGCCAACATGTGCAAATCTCAACCGAGACGAGAATGGCAAGGATATGGTGGTGAAGAAGTATAGAGGTATGATTGGCTCTCTCCTCTATCTTACCGCATCTCAACCTGACACAATGTTTAGTGTTTGCATGTGTGCAAGGTATCAATCATGTCCCAAGGAATCTCACTTGAAATCCATAAAGCGCATACTTAGATACCTCTCTGGTACTCCAAAGTGTGGGCTCTAGTATTCCAAGGGTAACGATTATTCCTTGGTTGGCTTTTCCGATTCCAACTTTGCCGGTTGCAAATTGGATAGGAAAAGCACAAGTGGCACTTGTCACCTATTTTCAAATTCTTTAGTGAAATGACATAGCAAAAAGCAAGTTTTCGTTGCTTTGTCAATAGCCGAAGTGGAATACATTGCGGCCGGTAGTTGTTTCGCTCAAGTCTTATGGCTTAAGCAACAATTACTCGACTTTAATTTAAAGTTTGAGCATGTTCCGATGTTTTATGATAACACTAGTGCCATTAATCTAATCAAGAACCCCGTATTACATTCACGCACCAAGCTTATAGTGATGTGGTATTTGAGCACGTTGATACCAAAAATTAACTTGCGGATATTTTCACAAAACCACTCACTATAGAGCCTTTCTTTCACATCCGTAGGGAACTCGGTGTTCTCGACATCTCGGATCGTGTTTAGGAGTTCATTATTGTATGCTTTCTATCTATATATGTGCTTTAGTTATATCTTTATCTAACAAATGAAGTAACAAAGCCATATGTGAGGGCATCTATCATCGATCGCGGTTGAGGTGTTATCTTTCCTTATTATCAAACTCTCGTATTCACCTCATTTGTGTAAGTTGATGTATCAAGTTATGTGTTACTATTGATGTTTATTGCATGATTAAGCATGTTTCATCCCTTTGAATGTTTAAAATTTGAGTATGCTATCTATTTATCTCATTTTGATGCTTGTATGTTTCAAATTGATGATTTGTGTTGTTTTTAACTGGATGAGTTTACCTATACAGGACTCTGGTCGACTCACAAAATAACAAATTTTCTTGTTTTAAAAGCAGGTCCGCTCAAGTCAACCCTTTGGTCGACTCAAACTTTGAAAATTTCTCACTATGTTTGCTTTCACAGTATGCTCGATGCAAAACCTGTATGGGTCAACGCGTTGCACGATTTTGCTGAAATACCTCTGTTTGTGATGAATCATTCAAATTACATGACCCATTTAATGCATTCACTTTTTTATTATGTATTCAAACAACATCATCATTAGCATTTACATTGATACTTTGCACCTACTCAAGGCTACTATCTACATCTCCTCTTCCCAAAGTATCTTTCAAAACCTAATTTCATTATCTAGTCAAGAAGTATAGTGAGTCTCTCCAATCAATATCAAAAACTCAGTTTTCATTATTCATCCTCTTCAAAGAATTGCTCTAATGGATACAAGAAGAATAATAGGTAAAAGAATAACCAGAGCTTCATCCGCTCAAGCTGGTACTTCTAGAGTTGTTCTACCGGTAACTGCTATTTCTCTTTTACCTTGTTAATACACTGATCTTTATGAGAAAAATCTAAGTAAAAGATCCATAGTTATTGCGGTGAGAATCAAATGTCAAGCTATTGATTAAATTGAATCTTTATTCATTAAATTCAAAATCGGACTTTGATTTATCCAAAGGAAAGGTTAAAGAAAGAAAGATCTTTTGCGCGATGTAACAACAACGCTAAGAGATTCGGGGATCGTGGGTTGGTTATGCTTAGGGTAGGTATTTCACATCCTAAACATCTGTAGTAGTCTACAGGAACCTTTTGTATGTTTGTATGCTAAGTTACTTGCTATGGTTTGGGATTAAGGATAGGGTAAAGCTCTAAGTAAACACCTAAGGATAGTTTCTAAGTTTGTTCGCAAAGATATCACATCTTCTGCCTACGTATCCTAACTAGGATAGAGTTAGAGCAATCATAGTTCACCTTACCGAGGATGGATAAACACTTAATTATGATCAAGGTTCAAAGGGGAACAAACATAACAATTCTTGTATAGAGTTTAACAAAACTCTCTATTCTATGTTGTACACTCAAGGGGATTGACTTTGATAAAAAGCCAAAAGGGGAGTAGATAATCATGACAATGATCCTTACATAGAGTTGAAAAACTCTAACCTAGGGTTCTAGTTGAAGAACACTCCTAGTAAAGGTGGGCCTTTTATACTTAATCAAAGTATAATGGCTAGTAGGTTCTAACTTAAATAAGCTAGGGTTCAAGATGACTTAACAAAGTCAAAGGGAGGGTAAAGAGCTAACTATGACCCTGGGGGTCAATGGAGAAAATTTCCTTTAGAATGTCAGAAAGATGAGGAAACTGGATGAGAACTTATAAGTTCCATCACTTGGGGGAGACTTAACAAAGTTAAAGAAATAAGCAAGAACATGTAACAACATATGAACAATAGTCAACATTAACATAAAGACATAGAGGTAACAACCAACAATGCAAGTAAGGAACATGTGTAATAACAACAAGTTCATCTATAACATTCAAACAAGATTGATGCAAACAAGCTACAACTTAAAGCAAGCATGTTGTAGAGATCAAATGAGATAAAATGTAACAACATAAGACTATCTAAACATGTATTGATAACAATCAAACAAGCAAAAATACAAGAAATGTTACAACAATTCAAGTATTTGTTCATGATTTCATAGGGAAAAATAAGCAAGTTTCATGGTAAAAACCAAGTCAACAATCAAACCCTAACATGCTATGGTTCTAACAAGACACATAAACAAGTAGCATGAGGCATGAAAAACATATTCAAGAGGTTACAACATCAAGAATCATGATATGAATCACAAAGAAGTTCAAGGTATACCATTCATGTTCAAACATTCACAAAGGCAAGAAACAAACCCTAAACATGTTATGGTTCTAACAAGATACATAAAAAAGTATAATGAGACATGATAAACATATTCAAGAGGTTACAACATCAAGAATCATGGTATAGGTCACAGATGAAGTTCAACAGGCCATTTTCACATGTATTCATTCATAAAAGCAAGCATGAACATAGCAAGGCAATGAATAAAACAACTTTGAACATTTAAACATATTAATAAACATATATAAATCATACAAGACAAATCTCACAAGAAAAATCAAGTTACAAGTTGAAAAAGTTCAAGAACACCAAAGTAAGAACCCTAAAAAGCACATGCTATTCAAGTGGACCAAAGTATTTCTAGGATAAAAATCCTTGAATATTTTCTTTACTCAATGAAAATAGACATTTTAAGGAGTAGTTTGCAAAAATAATGGTATCAATAGCATAAAATATGAGCAAGTTATAATCATGGAAAGTTGGTGCACCAAGAGAGCAAAACTAAGTCAAGGCAAGGTAAGGCAACCTAAGGCCATTTGCATGAAGAAGTGGAACCCAGTCAAAACTTAATCAAATGAGGTGAAACAAAAGTGAAAATTATTAGTTTTTGAACAAGGAATAAAATGGTACAATTTGTTTTTCCATACCATGAACCCACAAGAAAACCCGATAGCATCAATGGTAGAGCACGTTTGGTGACAACCAAATGCAAGAACATGTGAACAACATTGTGTAGTGGTGTGCTTTGTGAAACAAGTGTACAAACATCACATATGCATCATATATAGAGGTTGACATAAGAGAAATCAAGAAATGCACAAGTGGTTTGGAGGATTGGAATCAAAATGCAAAATGTGACTAGGTTGGGCCTAGTTTATGACCTTAAAATTGACAATCCAAAAACAACATATTTTGCTGCAAGAAATGGTTCATACATGACACATAACATACATAAGACATGTTTAAGCAATTTTCAATACAAAATCATGGCTAGAACTCAAGGTGGCATGAGAAATTCAAGTTATAGGCTTACCTCTTGTAGCCTTGTGATGCAAACTTGGTAAGCAACAAAACCAGAGATCCTACAAGCTTCTTGATAGTATGAAAATGCTCCTAGGATGATGATAAGATGCTCAAAGTAACCTCCAAGCAAGCTAGTGGAAGGAATGCCTTGATAGTGAAGAAAAACACCAAAAATCCAAGGATTTCCAAAGCTAACTTACTCAAACCTTGTTACAGAAGTGTGAATCACTTATGGATAGTTTGTATATGTCAAATGTGAAGTGCGAGTGGTCTTGGAACTCAAGGAAATGCAATGGTTTGAAGGCTGCCCTTTAAAATGCAAAAAAGACAACAAATGAACTTTTAAAGGTTGACTTTTGGCTTGGATGTTTTTCTGGCTAGAGTAATGTTTTGGACAGTTCTAACACATCATTTGTGAAGTGTTTGGAGTGTTCTTTGAGTTGGAAAGTGTTTGAAAAAGGTTTTGGAAGTGAAACTGCAAAACAGATTTTGGAGGGTTTTGGAAATTTGGTGGCAACTTGCACAAACTTGGTGATTGAGTGAGGGAGAGAGTTATATCTGGTTTCTAGCAATGAACCGGTGTCCTTTTTGTGTGAGAATGATGTTCTATTTATAGCAAGAGGTCTTGAAGAAGAGGCATGGGCAGATTGGAACCAAATGCTAATTTTGGCCTTGTAACTTTGAAATCTTTGTGCCAACCAATGCAATCTTGCATTTCTGACCTCAAGCCACTTTACTAAGAGCTTCTCCATGCCCTATAGGTCATTTTCATCATGTTTTAGGGGATATGAGGTGACTGGTTGCATCATAGTTGGTATTTTGAAGAAGGGCAGCCACCATTTTTCTCTTTCTTGACTATTCACTTTTGCAACTTGCATTAAACAATGATTTCCTTCAAATCTTGTGCCAAGCTCGTGGGATATGATGATAAACACTTCCATTAGAAATGTGAAGATAAGAAATGAGGCTTAATATTTTATTAGAGTTGATTTGGGAAGCTTTGGAATCATGACATCCATGTTGAACTGGTTTTGTAGTAGTGAGTTTTTGCCAAATTGTGAGCTTTGGTTCTCCCTAACCATGAGGAGTTATAGAACCCACTTGTACTTTTTATAAAGCCCTCATTAGGTACTAAAACATTTATGTTTGATTTAGGAACTCATTACACTTGAAAATGGGTCAAAACCCCTTATGAAGATGTTGAATTCTTGACTTACAAGTCAAGAAACCTTGAAATTTCTAAGTGTTTAAAATCCTTCACAAATTGATGGATTCATAACTCCAAATCCATTTATTTTTTGCTCATGAGTCTGTAGTACACTTTTGTAGGGCTCCTTAAGACCTTTCCAACATGCTTTGAACCACTCCATTTGGATGTGTGGTTAGGAAGTTATGACCACTTGAAGTTTGATCAAAATTAGGGTTTTTTCACTTACCCTTGTTTCTTGATTTGCAAGTTATCTATCAATTATTGATTAAATCTCCACCAAACTTCATAATTAGATTTGAAATAATGTTGAACAAGTTTGGATTCAATTTGGGGTAAAAAACCTATTGGTCAATGAGTTGACTTTTCTGATAGACGAACCGAACAGTTGAAAATCTTCGAATTGACTGTTGATGTTATGGGTTCCCTGAGGCCTTGAAACTTATTGGGTAGACTTCATTGGGTAATATGAGTTTTATGGACCATAAATACCTCATTGGAAAACCTTCTAGATTAAAATTCAAACTACAATTGACTTTTTCAATAAGAAAAACCTTGATTAGGGTTCTTGCACTGCACTGCTTCCATTCTCTTGGTGACAACCTCAAATTAGACTCATTCTTGGTCACATGTGATATCCTTGATGATATAGAGACTTGTTATATGGAGGATCAATCCAAAACCTTGACTGATCAATCCCAAGAAACCTTGATTTCTTGACTGTGTAAAACCCTAATTTATATGCATCTCGACAAAGACAAACTTGAAATAGGTTAAGGTTAAATATCCAATGCTTGATGCTTCTAGAATGATGATGGAATCTAGGGTTCAAAATTTGGGGTATGATAATAGTCAAACAATATGTTTATTATCGAAAAGCTACTTAGAGAATGCACATTCAAGAAGTGCTTGATATTCTAGATGTGCAAAATTTCAACAACTTATTGGAATGCGATAATAAATACAATGAAGACTTGGTACGGATTTTCTACACTAGTCTTCAAGGAAAATTTGAGGGTTTTGATTTCAGTACTAATATTGGTAAGAACAAGGTATATGTCAATGACTCTGTCTGGAAAAATATTTTCAATATGTCTCCTCTGTCTGTTGAGCCGCTAATTAAGGTAACAGATACTCATACTGTGCATGGATATGAGTTCAAGGAAGACTTGAAATTTATGCTGAAGAAACCTTATGCTAACGACATCGTCGCTAGTGACCTTTTCCGAAATCAGTCACAATGGGCAAGTTGAAGCCTGTTGACAGAATTCTACAGTGGATTGTTTCGCACATTCTTCAACCCAAGAAAGGTGGTTATTCTCGGGTTGATCAAGTCGAGGTTCACTTGGATATTCTGAAAAAGAAGATCAAGATTAGTTGGCCTCACTATATTACGAGTAGAATCTACTCTTTGAAATATTCTGGTAGAGGAACCGCATTGTCTTATGGCTCTTTTATCCAATTTGTCCTTAATAATGCAAATGCAGCAGTTCCTGGTATTCCTTGCACAACCTTGACAACCGACCAGGATTTTTCCAAAATACTCTAACTATGATGGGGTATATTTGGGATCCTAGCGAAACTCGCAATAGATTTATTGTTAAGGCCACAAGCTCTCTTCTGCAGAACTCTAATGAGAGTGATGAAAATGAAGAAGAAGAAGAAGAAGAAAGCGAAGAGGGTGGAAATCACATGGAAACTAATGAACAAGATAACAGTGGTTGGCTAGATCAATCACCCCGTTTGGAACATGATGACAACCAAGGATGAGGTTCCTGGCAACACACAAGCTGGACTACATTAGGTGAAAACTACATGCCTCATGTAACGAATTGGGAATATTAAGATACCTCGGATTAGAATCACGTGCCTCCATCACCTCCGCGTCCCCAACAGAACAACGACGAACTCCTCGAAATAATGAGTATGTAGCTCGAACAACAAAACTTCATCACTGCCCAAGATGAGCGGTTCACACATTTGCAAAACCAACTTCAAGCTCACACGAATAATATCAACTCATTTGCAACATAAGTGATGGGTAGGTTTAATGGCATGGTTGAAACTCCCACAGGACAAAACCGTGCTCAGTTTCAACACCCTTAATCGAGCTTTCCTAGAGTATACGAAACATATTGATGAGAAACTTCCTCCATCTCAAGAACATCCATTTCGCGGAAGAGGCCATTACTTTAGGGGGAGAAGGCCTTGAGGAGTCCTTGTATATCATTGTGCATGTCATTTCATCTATTGTTCATCGCATTCTAGTGTTAATCTCTTCTTATATTTGTTTGTTTTATTAAGACATGAATTATTGTTAATTTGTAATAGCACATATGTCTTTTGATAATTTGCATGGTTATCTAATTATCAGTTTATATCCTTTCATTAATTTCATTATATGTGGATGTTTGTTAATGACTATCCGGTTGCAAATTTGGTGAATTTGCTTATCTCATTATAATATGTCTTTCATTGATCTCTATCTTCTTTCTTTTTGATGTTGTCAAAGGGGGAGAAACAAATCAAGCAGAAACAAATCACTTTTACAAGACTGATCAAATGTGCAGATCATTTCTAGATAAACGCATGGAGTAAGGGGGAGGATGATACAACACATTATGCTCAACTATGTTTCTACTGTTTTGCTATCATCAAAAAGGGGGAGTATGTGATGGCAAAGTGCCCCATACTTGGTTATACTTGTTTTAATGATGTCAAAATATATATAGTTTGAAAAATGTACTTTGGACGGTATCATTGAGTCGCATATGCATACGTTATCTTTCTTGTGTCAAACATTTGTCAAAACATGTCTAGGTACATATAGGAAGAGCACTATGTGTGTTCTATACGAGTTTGATCATGTTGGTCAAGTTAGAGATGCATTAGGATCTCTTAGAAGTATCTAAATATATGAAAATCTGCATTTTTGCAAGTTCTATGTCTTTGAGTCGACTCATAGCATGCTTAGGTCAACTCATACAGAAGTCAATTTTCACGTCTTGCTCTCAGGAGAGACCGCGTCGACCCTCAGGTCGACTCATAATGTGTGCATTTGTGCTTGTCAAAATTGAGGTGCTTTGTATTGACGCATGGACCTAATTCGGTCGACGCAAAGAGCTGTTTCCTGGATAATCCTAAATTTGGGAGAGCTCAGGTCGACCCTCCTCTTGTTTTAGATCGACCGCTCACGCGTTTCTCACAAAATTTCTGTTATGCTTAACATTCAAAGTGACTGTTATGTTGGTTATTTGGTTTCAACTTTGCATATATATTGAGCTAGTTCATTCTACACAAAAACAACAAGAAAAGTGAAAATATACACTAATTTGGTTCTCATCATCTTAATCTTCTTTCTTGCATTTTCTCAACAACTACACATAATCATTTTTGTTGTGTATTCTGCATTATCAAGGTGATAACATCCAAACATAGGATTGGTGTATCGGGTTTGGGTTGAGAAATCAGTGGGTTTTTCTTGAATAAACCCTTGAGGGTTTTATCCTCCAAGAATCTTGGATTTTGGGGGTTTTACACAAATCGTACTTTCACAGATTCAGCGGAGCGAAGGTAATTGAAGAACTGAAGGTTCTGTCAATTTAGTAGCGTTAACCGAAGGATTGTGGTAGGAAGGTTTTAGTTCAAATGGCTGGTGTTTAAAATCATCCGGGCAAGATTTGAAGACTAGAGGGTTTTTCAAAGGTGGTGCCTTAATAGGAGGTTTACTCATCACGTTCGAAGGACTTGATTCATCTTGAATCAAGGGAAGAGAAGGCATAGGCTCGACATCAACATTTGGGTTTGATTGTTTGAATTCTATTGCTTCTCTTGTAAAAATAATTTGCAATAGGTTATATATATATATATACAGTCCTCAATTCTATTTTTAGAATTGAGGGCAGACGTACCCCGAGCGAGGACGACGGGGGAACTGCCTCAACAAATTGGCGTTCTCTCTTTTTACTATTTTCATTGCTGAATTTTGAGTTTGTATGCAAACATATTAATAAGTGACCTATTCAACCCCCCTTCTAGATCATTGTCGTCGTCTAAAAAAATCAACAAGTATGCCACTAGCTCTCTCAGGTGGAAAAAATCTACACACTATGGAGATAGGGGAATTACATCTAAACTAAAAATGACTTATATCTAAAATTGGACCAAATGATCACTTTTCGATTAGGGACAAATTTTGCACTATGTTAAGCAATTGTAGCATAATCTATAAGGAAAGTCATACTACGGGAGGCCGATCAATAACAATTTATAGACCATACATGTTAGAGATATGATATAAAGATCATACTCCTAAAACATATAACACGAGTCAAAACAAAGTGGATCAAGACCTAAGTCAAGGAAAGATGGATCCACTACATCAATCAACCCCTCATTATACTTTGGACAAACTCATGCATCAATCCAAAGTACCTCAATTGATCAAATGATCAATCAAATGATAGATTTAAAATGATGAAAGTTTATCAAGCACCACTCAAGATCTCATGAACAAGATCGCCTACACATCCTCCAATTGATCAAAACAAAGATGAAAAGGAAAAAAGAAATAGATGAAGAAGAGAGGACCAAACAAGAAAGCGAAACCAAATTGGATCCAAGTGATGATCAAGTTATCATCAAAATCAATCATCCATTTTGGTGGATTAGGGTTTTCACCCCATCAACACCCAAGATCCATTGAATTTGATGAAACTTATGATCAAATCAACTAAGTTCCACGACAAACATAAGTTAACACAAGTCAAACAAATATAAAGTGAAATAATATGAATTAAAATGCATCAAAAGGATTTTTAAAATTAATTTTAAAATGAAAATAAGGATGAAAATGTAAATGATGCATCAAATAAAATCACAAATGACCAAGAAAAATCATGCAAGTCAAAAACAAGTCAGAAATGATATAAAGTTTTTTTGAGAACTTTAAAATACATAAAACTATTTTTAAACTATTTAAAATGCTTCAAAAATAAGAAAAATCATGAAAAATAGAAAATGTTGAAAATAAAATATGAAAAATATAAAACCAGAAAGAGAAAAATAAAACAGAATTTTAGAAATTTTTTTGGGATTTTTTTGGATAAAAGATGAAATTAATATGAATTTTAGAAAGAAAATGCAATTTAAAACAAAAATCAGAAGAAAAAAAATAAATGAGAAAAAACCACACGTGTTGGATCAAATTCATTAATCCTACATGGCAGATCTCAGGTGGAAATTAGTGAAAAACCAACACATGATCACACTTGAAATAAGTCAATCAAAACATTTCAAACAACCAGCGTGTCTCCACCTCAGATCATCTTCCTCACCTCTCTGGTCATCTTCTCCGGTGAGATCCTCACTAGAGATTGCTAAGTGGTAAAGTTAGCGCACAAGACCACCATCATTGCAATCGTCTCATCAAGGTGATCTCAACCTCATACTCCATTTTCATTTATTGAAAGGGAGTAGAGAGAATTTCATGAAAATGCAGAAGAAAGCACAAACACGAAAAAAAACTAAATGATGAAAACAAGCTATCAACACCAGCTAGGTTAGGGGAAATAATCAAAAGGCAAAGGACTACATTGTGGTAACTTGTTTGATTGAAAATGGAACCTCAAACTACCTTGTCCAAAAACGATCGGAGGAGCTGTGAAACTGGATTTCGTTGGAGTGACTCAAGAACTCTTGGAGCTTGATTCTTGTTGCAGAAGTTTCAGAGAAGTACGGTGGAGCTAATAGAATCAAGAAAAAGGTTTAAAACAGGCTAGAATTCAAAACACGATAGCTCAATTTCTAAAGAAAATTTGAGAGTGGAGCATAGGCTTTCTGGCTATTAAAAGATTGGGTTTTTGTATGGAATGACCCTCTATTTATAGCTAAAGATGGTGGGATGCTGAGAGGGTTGAAATGATCAATAATTCAGTGAATTTGTGTCCATCCTCCAAGTGAGAAAAGTGTGACTTGCCACTGCTTAAAACTCAGCCAAATGATGTGTTTTAGGAGTCAATTAACTTTAGGGAACTTCACTAATCATGTTTAGCTCCAAAATGCATGATAATTTAGCATGTAATTGAGTTTTGGTTGAGGTAAAAATCTTATCATGGTGCAAATCTTCAGTTCCAAGTAACCATCTTCAACTCAATGGGGCATCTTGTACACGAGGCTTTATGATTCCATTCTTTTTGAAGTTGGTTAACATCATAACAAAGACCAGAATATGCCAAGAAAGGTTTAATTTGGATTCTTGACCAAAAAGTTATGTCATGTTGAAGTTGGCAAAAAAATATGGCAAACCAAACTTGAAATATTCTAAGTCCAAATGGTTGAAAATGACCTATAATGTATCAATGAATTCCATGGCCTTCCAAGCACAATTTGACTTTGACCATTGAAGAAATCTCATAGATGGTGTTATAAATGATATTGTTAAAAACTAATAAGCTCCAAATGTTGAAGATTGAAGAAGTTGTAGTCCTTGAAAGTTGAGAAAAAATCACTTGAAAATAGGCAAAATTTCACTAAGTCCCCAAATGACCTATAATATCTTCAAACTTTTGATGATCCTCCAAGCATAATTGGCTCTTATCATGTAAATACAAGTTGGAGAGGGTGTTGAGAAGATTCATATGGAAAAAGAAGCATTCAAAAATATTGAGAATTGAAGGAGTTGTGATGTTTTGAACTTTGACTTGAAATGTTGACCTTTTAGGTCAAACTTCCTTGAATCAATTTGTAAACTTGGACTTTTCTTGCATTTCAAAGCACATGGATAATCATATAAACTCAAAATAATGTTTCATTAAATTCCCTTTGATTAAATTAACCAAATCTTGAGGTAACTTGTTGATGAAGGCATGGAAATAAACACATGAACCTTTGATTTTTCTTGAGAGACAAGCTACTAAACCTTAAGATATCTTTGATCAAAATGAGTTTAAATGATGCTTGAAACCTTGTACTTTGATATTAGAAGCCATGGTTTGATGAGATATCCCTTGGAGAATCAATGGTTGAGCACATTTTAACCTTGAGGGAGCAAAACCCTAGCTAATGAATCATGATTGATGGTCTTGATATATCACCCTACCTTGCAAAGAAACAAAAGGATACAAGACAACTTTTTGGTATTTTGATTAGTAGTTAGTGAAACATAAAGCATATAATCATAAAGGAAAAAGATACACAAAGAGGTGCTTGATGATCTCTGCAAAAGCAAACACAAAGATGAGAAGGTAAGAAAGCAAGCAAGTTTGTGATCTTGTTTGTATGCAAAAATTAAAAAAAGAGGATGGGATCTTATGGTTAAAAATTAGGGTATAACACATATCTCCATCAAATAATGCACTAGAAAAAAATTCAACTGAATCTATTCATGAAACTCAGAAAAATTATTCAAACACACCATTTTAGCACATAACCAACTGTTGGCTCTCATTTTCGACACCAGTAAAATCAGAGTCGTCTCAAGTTAAAAAATCATTTTTAAGCATAAGAAGGCTTCGACCCAGTTTTGGTGAAGCCTGATTCAAAGAGAGGTTGCGCAAACTTCTAGAAAAATTGCTAGATGTTGGAAAAGGCCTACGACCATGAGAATGCTGAAAGAAGTGCGCTGCAGTAACCACCAAGGCTGGACGGAAATTCCAAATATTTAAATTTCAAAAGAGCAGTTGGCGAACGTAGGAACGGTTGAAGTCAAGAAAAAGCGCCAAAAGACACGTTTTAAAGCAACAACCGTCACTTAGGGGTTATTTCTATAGAATAAGGGTGTTCATTTGTCTTGTACAAGTTACTCCAAATTACTCAAAGTACCCGCGTGTAGAGAAACGAGTTCGAGAGAATGTACGTGACATGACACTATCTCTTTTCATCAATGCAATTTATTTATCTTTATCATTTATATGTTGTTGTGTATTCTGCATTTTATCTTGCATGTTTTCCTTTAAACTTTATCTTTCATGTTTAAATGCCTTTTCCTGAGCTTTATCTTTCGTATTTACATGTTTTTCCTTGAAACTTTATTTTTAATCTTTACTTCCAGTTTATTTTGTTAGACGATGGCGCGGATCTAGAAGGGGGGCTGAATAGATCCCTTATAAAAAATCAGTCAGTGCTACCAATAAAATTGGTTTTAAAAAATTGTTTAATTTGCGGAAGCGGCCGTGGAAAAATTACCATCTATAACGAACCGTTACTACAAAACCGGATATGCGTCTAGCCTATGGATATTGATAATGAGAAAAGAGAATCACCACGCTAGTCACACTATCAATTGATTTATATCACTACTTGGTATGACTAGTTCCAATGCCTTAATATGCCAACAAAATAATTGGACAACACACGAGAATTTTGGTTCAGACAATTTATCAAACACTTGGCGTGCGGAGCACTCCAAGTGATTTCGACTTTGAGTAAGTAGCTCGAGTTTCCCTGTACAATAAACTATTGTACTAGAGTCAAAATTACTTCAACACTTACTCAAAATAGTCCTTGATTCGATATTATTGTTTGAACGAAAATCACGCAAATATTAAGCAAAAATGAAAATGCGAAAAGTAAAAGGCACAAAGATTTGTTGAGGCAGTTCCCCGCCGTCCTCGCTTCGGGGTACGTCTGCCCTCATTTCTAACAATAGAATAGAGCTCGTATAATAAAAATGTAACCTGTTGTTGAATCGTTTATACAAAAATGGAATAGAAAATGAACAAACAAACTCCCTTGTTGTTGAATATGCTTTTTCTTCTTTTCCCTTGATTCGAGTCAAATCAAGTCATTTGATTGCTTGTGGATGAACCTCCGATTTCAGCTCCTTGGTTGAACAACCTTGCATTTTAAAACCCCATCTCGACTGATAGCAAACACTTGCTAATCGAACCCAAACCTCTTCTTCACAATTCACTGATTACCGCTACTAGATCGACGGAACCCACCGCTCCTCGATCACCTTCGCTCAGTTGAATATATGTTGAGAAGATTCGTACCAAAAAACCCCCAAATTCAGCGAATCTTGGAGGACAAAACCCTTAAGGTTTTATTCAAGAAAAAGATGCCAAAAACTCAACCCGAACCGGATTCCCAATCAACGGCTTCGGACCTTATCACTTCAAACAGTCCATAATGCACATCAAAGATTATTGTGTGTGATTGTTGTGGTATGAAATGTAGAAGATGAAGATGATGAGAACTAATGGCACCTCTTTCACTTTTCTTGTTGTACAATAGATTCAATTATTGTTGATTAAAATGAGCAAATTTCTATTTATATCATGCCAAAAATAACAGACAAAACCACTTTTCAAAATAAGTGGAAAGACCAAAATTATGCAGTAAAACAGCGAACAGTCGACCTGAGCTACCCCAAGCAAGATAGATTATGTAAAATAATAAGTTATGCGTCGACCAAAACAGGACCATGCATCGACGCAAAGTCTTTATTTTTAGACAAATAGAAATAACAACAGTATGTATTGACCAGAGTTCGACGTGCGCCAACCCGTGGAAAATGCATTGTGTAGACACCTTCTATGAGTCGACCGGAGCATATGAGTGGTCGACTCAAAGACCTAATTTTTACAAAAATACCAATTTTTCTATTTTTGACTCTTCTAGATGCGACTTTTAACATACCCAAGATGTTTAACTCATATGACGACACTCAGTGCACTACTCAAGATGTTTGATGCAAGCAAATGAAATGTGTAGGATTAGGTAATTACTTCTTTCATGCGGTTGCGTTTTGACATCATCGAAACACACATGTATAGTATATGAGGCTTTGCCCTCACATACTCCCCCTTTTTTATGATGGCAAAACATGTGAAACCAGCTTGTGCGATGTGTGGTATTAACCTCCCCCTTGCTTAATGCCTCTATTTGCGACGACTTCCATTTGTGACTCTTCATAGTTTTTACTATTATCTTGGCACACTCTTCTCCCCCTTTGACAACATCAAAAAGAAAGAGAGAGATCGGTTAAGAAAAAATACTCAAATAAAAAAAATACAACAGGTACACACAACATGAACAATTATCCACACAAGATAACGTCAATGATTAAAAACCAAATAGATAAACAAACCATGCGATAATAAAACACATAACAATTTATTGCAAGTCATTTTTACAATTAGAAATTGCAATACAAAATAAAAGACAACATAAAAAGATGAAATGCAAGTATGCTAAATGCAGATGCTTCAATGTCCCCTCCCCCTGAAAGGTTGCCCCCTTCCACGATATGGATCTGCCAAGTCGGTGAATTCAAAGATGACACTGTTCAAGGTATTAAGATTGTTTGAAACGACCCGATGCTGACTTTCAGATGAAGCAACTAGAGCATCTAACCGGTCATTGATATTCGAGGAGAAGGTGTTGAATCTTTCAGTTTGTGTTTCGAATTGATTTTGAAGTTGGGCGAGCCGCTCATCCTGAGCAGTCATGAAGGCACGTTGCTCGATTTGCATATCCCTCATCATGTCTAGAAGTTCTGAGGAGTGGTCTTGCGGAGGGTTTGTGAAGTGTGGTTGTGCTCCATAACCCCACTGGGGAGATTCCTCAAAACCCCGGTTTCGAGATTGCTCATGACCCCATTGCAAAGTTTCTTGATACTCTGAGTATTGTGGGGGCTGATAATAGTCACGCAATGTTGTCCACCCGGTATGTTGCCATTGGCCCCAACCTTGATCATTACCAGAATCTGTGGGAGGTGTGTGTGCAACCCAATTCTCATTGATTTTATCGGTAGTTTCCATTGGTTGTCGATCATCTGGCTCTTCTGGTTCATCTTCTTCTTCTTCTTCATCTTCTTCACTTTCCTCATCACTCTCATCGGAATCCTCTAACCGAGAAGTAGTGGCTTTAACAACAAATTTGTACCGCTATTCATCATGAACCCAGATGTAACCCATCATGGAAAGAGTTTTCTGACCAAACTCTTGATCATGCGTGAGAGATGTATATGACAGTCCCGGAAGCATAACTTTTGCAGTATTTAAGATTTCTTGAATAAAAGACCCATATGACAGAGTTGTACCACAACCTGAATCCCTAAGAGCATAAACTCTTCTTGCAATGTAATAAGGCCAATCAATCTTAATCTTATTTCTTAAAATGTACATTAAGTGAACTTCTGCCTGATCAACTCTAGAGAACCCACCTCTCTTGGGCCGCAGAATGCGCCGCCACAATCCACTGCAAAATCCTATCTTGTGGCTTCAATTTTCCTGTGGTTACGGTCTTTGGAAATAAGTCACTTGCCACAATATGAGCGGCATATGGCTTTTTCAACATAGAGTTCAAAGTTGTCTTGAACTCATAGCCTTCCACCGTGTGGGTGTCGGTGACCTCTAAGAGAGGCTTATCCGAATCAAGAGACATATCAAAATACTTTTTCCAGACAACAGGAGTAACACTAAACTTTGTGTTGCCAACCTTAGTGTGACAGTGAGAACCCGGAAATTTTCCATGAAGACATGTATAGAAAATTCGGACCAGGTCTTCATTATACTTTTCATTACACTCCAGAAAGTTGTTTACCCCTTGAAAATCAAGAAGACCTACTATGTGAGGAATGTGCATGCGTTCCGCAGAGAGACGATAATAAGCATGTTGCTTGACCATAGATCTTTTGCTAAAATTCTTGGTGAAGCTTTCGGTAAATTCCGGAGGAACTAAAGAGACAGCAAAAACCGGAATAGATGAGGAGGCCCTTATAGACCTTTTACCGGTAACTCTTCTTGCAGCCATGGTTGTTGAGTTTGAAGAGATGAAGAGAGAAATATAGATTGATGATGATTTGCAAGGTAAGAGGAGATTTTTGAATGTGTTAAGAGTTTGACTCTTTTTGTAGGAGCCAGTTAGGTTTTGGGAAAAGGAGAGTGATAGGGTATAGGTAAGAAATACTGTCAAGTTACAATGCACATGCAATGATGCACAATTAATGAGTCAACAAAATTTGAAATGGAAAGGATTCTAAACGTTTTTTCAAAAAAAATTGACAGTTTTCGCGCGATGCGTCGACCGCTCCTTATATGGGTCGACGCATACTGTGTTAAAACACCTCAATTTCAAAAATCAACAGGCATGCGCCGACCGGTAGGTCGACCTGAGCACACCCGAACCAATTTCAATTTTTGGGGGACACTTTTTTGAGTCGACCGCACCCTTTTTGGGTCGACTCATGCAGATAAAACATGCATATTTTTGCATTTATGAACAGATAAGCAACAAAGATACATAAATAGCCAGACACAACAATTATCAAGCATTCAAATAGACAAGATACATATAATATGACATATATGACACAAGTAACACATAATTTGATGAAATTTGTGAACATGAGAATATATATATATATATATATATATATATATATATATATATATATATATATATATATATAGAGAGAGAGAGAGAGAGAGAGAGAGAGAGAGAGAGAGAGAGAGAGAGTTGAAGAAATATATCACCTTCATTCCAAGTGTAGCTAGATGAACACACACATGTAATTTCAACATTTTCAATTTGTTAGATATCCGATAATCAAAGTAGATGTAAACATAGATAAAAAAATGTGCAACAATTGTTACTAAACACGATCCGAAATATCGAGAATACCTAATTCCCGTCGGATATGAAAGAAAGGCTCCGTAGCGAGAGGTTTTGTGAAAATATCAGCAAGTTGATTTTTAGTATCAACGTGTTCAAAAACCACATCGCCTTTCTCCACATGATCTTGAAGGAAATGGTGTCGTATTTCGATATGCTTAGTGTGTGAATGTAGCACGAGATTCTTGGTAAGATTAATTGCACTAGTATTGTCACAAAAGATCGTAATATGCTCAAGTTTGACGTTAAAATCTAACAGTTGTTGCTTAAGCCATAAGACTTGAGTACAACAACTGCCGGTGGTTGAAAAAGCAACAGAAACGTGTTTCTTACTATACCAACTGACCAAAGAGTTTGAAAAAAAGTGATAAGTACCACCAGTACTTTTCCTATCCGATTTGCACCCGGCAAAATCGGAATTGGAGAATCCAACCAAGGAACAATCATTTCCTTTGGAATACGATAGCCCATACTTCGGAGTACCCGAGAGGTATCAAAGTATGCGCTTAACTGCTTTAAGGTGGGATTCCTTAGGATAATATTGATATCTAGCGCACATGCAAACACTAAACATGATATCAGGTCTAGAGGCGGTAAGATAAAGAAGAGAGTCGATCATACCTCGATATCTTTTTACCTCTACATCCTTACCATTCTCATCTTTACTGAGATTTGCATAACTCGACATTGGTGTGTCAATGGCTTTGGAATTTGTCATGTCAAACCTCTTGAGAAGCTCGAGACAATATTTTGTTTGGCTTGCAAAAGTTCCTTCCTCAAGCTGCTTGATTTGTAACCCGAGAAAGTATGTGAGCTCCCCCGTCATACTCATCTCGAATTCACCCTGCATTAGGTTAGAAAACTCTCTTATGAGATTCATGCTAGTCGATCAGAATATAATGTTATCAACATAAATTTGCACCAAAATTAAGTGTTTTCCTTGACGCTTAATGAAGAGGGTTGTGTCGACCTTGCCTCTTTAATACCCTTGATCAAGTAGAAACTTGCATAGGCGCTCATACCAAGCCCTAGGAGCTTTTTTGAGTCCATACAAGGCACATTTTAACTTGTATACGTGATCGGGATATTCATGAGACTCAAAACCCGGAGGTTGGGCAACATAAACTTCTTCATTAATATATCCGTTAAGGAATGCACTTTTTATATCCATTTGAAATAGCTAAAAAAAATTCACACAAACGAAGGCAAGTAAAAGGCGTATAGCCTCGAGTCAGGAAACCGACGCATAAGTTTCCTCATAGTCGATGTCTTCCTCTTGGTTATACCCTTGCGCGACTAAACGCGCCTTATTGCGGGTTATTACCCCGTTTTCGTCCAACTTGTACCCATCGGGTGCCGATTACTCGATGACCTCGCGGAGGAGGAACAAGTTCCCAAACCTCATTTCTCTTGAACTGATTAAGTTCCTCTTTCATAGATAAAAATCAGTGCTCATCGAGTAAGGCTTCTTTAGGGTTTTTAGGTTCCATTTGTGAAACGAAAGCGAAGTCATAAAAAAAATTACTTATCTTAGACCGAGTCGTAACTCCCTTTGATATATCATCGAGGATGTTGTCAATTGGATGGTCTTTGGAAGACTTACAAGCTGGAGGGAGACCATCTTTTGTAGGCGGATGAGCTTCCTCGGTTTCCTCATGGCGGTCATCTTTCTCCTCCTCAAATTTGGCTTGGTCGGGTTGATCAATTCCCGGCTCGTCACCTTTGAGTATGTCTTCTGTAGATGTACCTGCACCATGAACAACACTACCTTTTCCGACATCTCTCGGATAAGATTCATCAAATGTTACGTGTACAGACTCTTCAATGGTAAGTAATCTCTTATTATATATTCTATAAGCTTTACTTGACTAAGAGTATCCGAGGAAGATACCTTCGTCGGCCTTGGATTCAAATTTACCTAAGTTTTCCTTTATATTATTCAACACAAAAAATTTACAACCGAAGACATGTAAGTGAGATACATTCGGCTTGCGCCCTTTTAAAAGTTCATACAGTGTTTTGTTTAGAATGGGGCGGATGAGCACCCTATTCAAAACGTAACATGCCGTACTTATGGCGTCGGCCCAAAAAGTTTTAGGTAATGCACTTTCATTGATCATTGTTCTTTCCAACTCTTCCAAAATAGGATTTTTGGCTCCACAACCCCATTTTGTTGAGGTGTGCATGGAGCGGAGAAGTTTTGATCAATTATGTGTTTACCGTAATATTCCTCAAACAAAAAGTTTTCAAACTCACCTTCATGGTCACTCCTAATTGATACAATGTTTGTGTTTAATTTATTTTGGGAAAGCTTAGCAAATCTTTCAAAGGCGGCGAATGTATCGATCTTGCTAGCCAAGAAGATAGTCCAACAAAATCTAGAAAAGTCATCAACTATTACAAAACCGTAATAGTTACCACCTAGGTTTTTAATTCTAGATGACCCGAATAAATCCATATGGAGAAGCTCGAGAGATCTCGTAGTTGAAACGATATTTTTGGATTTAAAAGAGATCCTCATTTGCTTTCCCATTTGGCAAGCATCACAAAGGTGATCCTTGGTAAACTTTATTTTGGGGAGACCTAGAACTAGATCTTTGGAAATTACCTTGTTGAGCAAGTTAAAGTTGACATGTGCTAAACGTCTATGCCATAACCATGAGTCCTCACTCATTGTCAAGAGACATTTGTCACTTGTCAAGGATACTTCATTCAAGTCTAGCATATAGACATTGTTTACTCTTAGGCCATTAAACACACTCTTCATTTCATCATTATGCATAATTTTGCAACATTCTTTTGAAAATGATACATTGTATCCTTTGTCGCATAATTGGCTAATGCTAATGAGATTATGTTTAATACCCTCGACAAGCAATACATCAGATATAGTAGTGGAAGAAGGGTTACCTACACTACCTTTACCAAGTATTGCACCGCGATTGTTATCTCCATAGGTTACATGCCCCTTCTTCTTTGCCATGAAGTTGATGAAGATAGATATGTCTCCTGTCATATGTCTTGAGCAGCCACTATCGAGAACCCATCTTCTCTCGGTGGTCTCAAGACGTTGTACCTATGAAAAAACAATTAACAAGAGTAGGTACCCAATGGCTTATTGGGTCCTAAGTTATGAGTGACAAAATGGTCGCATTTGGGCAACCATTGATAAATGCCTTTAGGAACCAAAAATCTTCTAAACCGGCATTTAGCAATGGAATGGCCTTTCTTGCAATAATATAAACAAGAAAAGTTAACTTTTGAATTACCTTTGTAATCGTTATCTCTTACAACATATTTGTATTTTTGATATGGATTAACCATACTCTTTCTAAAATCAGATTTATCGATGGCAAAGGTTATTTTGGGCTCTATAGCCTGTTTAAGTTTGGCATTTAGGTTTCTAACTTCATTTTGCCAAATGTAACAAGTGTCACACCCAAAGTTAACTACTCTACTTCTTAGATCCTCACAACCTGCTTTAGTACTTTCCACTATGGAAGCTTTAAGTTCCTCAAGTTTCTTTTGGACTCTCGAATCTTTTGCTCTAAGTGAGCAAAAATTTGATTATTTGAGGCAAGCCTTTTAAAGGCTTCTTTTGCTTCACAACACAAAGTATTAAACACAGTTTGTAATTCAAAATGAGACATGTTAGAGGAATTTTCATATTTAGCATGTCGTACCTATTTTTTCTTGTTCTTTTGGTGAGCGGAAAGACAAAGATTTTCATATTCATCTTCATCACTTGAGCTTTCATCCTTGGAGGAATCGCTATCGCTTTCCCAAGCTATATACGCTCTTCTTGGCTTTGATTGCTTCTTATGTGATCTATTTGTTTCTTTTTCTTTCCCCTTTTTGTTCAAGGGATAATCCGGCTTGTAGTGTTCGGTCTTTCCGCAAGTATAACATGATCCTCTCGTTTTGTTTCCCTTAGTGACATCATTTCTAGAGTACCTAGATTATTTCCGGAAGTTGACAAGATTCTTCTTGGAGTGTTAGATGTCGTTCTTTTTAACATAGCAGTTGTAACGCTTTACAAACAGCCTCATGTCCTCACTCTTGTCGTCTTCTTCGTCGTCACTCGACGTGTAATCACTATGCTCCTGAGATTGAGACTTTGAGGAAGAAGTCTTGAGAGCAATAGACTTATTTTTAGTTATCTTTGTTTTGTCCTTCTTTTCTTTCTTTTCATGTTGCTCTAGGCTTAGAAGCACTTGTTCATGCTCTTGCAGCTTTCCAGACAATGTTGTGAGATCCAAAATTGTGAGGCCGTTTGCTTCTTTGATGGCGGTTACCTTCGGTTGCCATTCCCTGTTAAGACATCTCAAAATTTTGTTAGTAGCAACATCATTGGCAATTGGCCTACCTAGTGAATGCAATCTATTGATAAGATGAGTGGATCTCTTTTGCATGTCCGCAATGGTTTCCCCTTGCTCCATGTAAAAGAGATCAAACTCTTGTGTTAGCGTATTGATTCTCGTTAGCTTAACATCATTGGTTCCCTCATGGGCAACTTGCAATGAGTCCCACATAGCTTTTACCGTTAAATAATGAGAAACCCTATAATATTCATCAACTCCTAATGAGGAGATCAAAATATTTTTGGCTTTCCAATCGTAATTATATTTCTTATCATCATCATCAGTCCATTGTGCTTCGGGCTTAGGCACAACCATATTATTCGCATCGGTCATAGTTATTTCTATTGGACCGTTGATAATAACATTCCACACTTTTCTAACGATGGAATTAATGTGCACCCGCATACAGTCTTTCCAGTAACTGTAATTTTCTCCATTAAAAACGGGAGCTCTATTATAGGCCCCTTTATATTCGTTAGCCATTGTCTACAAAATTATACTTGAAGCACGGAGTGAACCGGTGCTCCTGATACCACTTGTTAGAAGATGGTGCAGATCTAGAAGGGGGGTTGAATAGATCCCTTATTAAAAAATCAGTCGGCGCTACCAATAAAATTGGTTTTAAAAAATTGTTTAATTTGCGGAAGCGGCCATGGAAAATTACCGTCTATAACGAACCGTTACTAGAAAACCGGATATGCGTCTAGCCTATGGATATTGATAATGAGCAAAGAGAATCACCATGCTAGTCACACTATCAATTGATTTATATCACTACTTGGTATGACTAGTTCCAATGCCTTAATATGCCAACAAACTAATTGGATAGCACACGAGAATTTTGGTTCAGACAATTTATCAAACATTTGGCGTGCGAAGCACTCCAAGTGATTTCAGCTTTGAGTAAGTAGCTCGAGTTTCCTTGTACAATAAACTATTGTACTAGAGTCAAAATTACTTCAGCACTTACTCAAAACAGTCCTTGATTCGATATTATTGTTTGAACAAAAATCACGCAAATATTAAGCAAAAATGAAAATGCAAAAAGTAAAAGGCACAAAGATTTGTTGAGGCAGTTCCCCCGCCGTCCTCGCTTCAGGGTACGTATGCCCTCAATTCTAACAATATAATTGAGCTCGTATAATATAAATGCAACCTGTTGTTGAATCGTTTATACAAGAATGGAATAGAAAATGAACAAACAAACTCCCTTGTTGTTGAATATGATTTTTCTTCTTGTCCCTTGATTCGAGTTGAATCAAGTCCTTCGATTGCTTGTGGATGAACCTCCGATTAGAGCTCCTTGGTTGAACAACCTTACGTTTTCAAACCCCAACCCGGCTGGTATCAAACACTTTCCAGTCGACCCCAAACCTCTCCTTCACAATTCACTTATTACCGCTACTAGATCGGCGGAACCCACCGCTCCTCGATCACCTTCGCTCAACTAAATATATGTTGAGAAGATTCGTACCAAAAACTCCCTAAATTCAAAAAATCATGGAGGAAAAAACCCTCAAGGTTTTATTCAAGAAAAACCTGCCAAAAACTCAACCCGAACCGGATTCCCAATCAACGGCTTCGGACCTTATCACTTCAAACAGTCCATAATGCACATCAAAGATTATTGTGTGTGATTGTTATGGTATGAAATGTAGAAGATGAAGATGATGAGAACTAATGGCACCTCTTTCACTTTTCTTGTTGTACAATAGATTCAATTGTTGTTGATTAAAATGAGCAACTTTCTATTTATATCATGCCAAAAATAACAGACAAAACCACTTTTTGAAATAGGTGGAAAGACCAAAATTATGCAGTAAAACAGTAAACGGTCGACCATACAAAAGGAACGGTCGACCTGAGCTACCCCAATCAAGACAGATTATGCAAAATAATAAGCTATGCGTCGACCAAAACAGAACCATGCATCGACGTAAAGTCTTTATTTTTAGACAAATAGAAATAACAACAGTATGCGTCGACCGGAGGTCGACGTGCGCCAACCCGTGGAAAATGCATTGTGTAGACACCTTCTATGAGTCGACCGAAGCATATGAGTGGTTGACTCAAAGACTTGATTTTTACAAAAATACCAATTTTGCTATTTTTGACTCTTCTAAATGCGACTTTTAACATACCCAAGATGTTTAACTCATATGACGACACTCAGTGCACTACTCAAGATGTTTGATGCAAGCAAATGAAATGTGTAGGATTAGTTAATTACTTCTTCCATGCAGTTGCGTTTTGACATCATCGAAACACACGTGTATAGTATATGAGGCTTTTCCCACACAAATTTACTTTCCTGCATTCTTTTTAATTGCTTTTGACTGTTACTTTCCTGTATTTTTCCAAATATTTATCTTCACACTTACTTTCTTGCACTTTTATCAAATTCAAACCTTTACATCATTGCCTTTATTTTCAAAGTTTTTTACATCTTGCCTTTTACTTTCAAACCTTTTACATTATTGCTTTTACTTTCGACGTCTTACACACTTACTTTCTTGCACTTTTATCAAATTCAAGCCTTTACATCATTGCCTTTATTTTCAATATTTTTTACATCTTGCCTTTTACTTTTGACGCTTTAAGAATTGCACCCTTTATTTTACATCCTTGTCAATTTCCAAGTTTTTTTTTACTTTACAAAGTTTTTATAGTCGAATGTGGAGTTCAATTTAGATTTTCTTTTAAACTTAGCACATGTCTTAGGATTTGTATGGTTGATCCTGCGAGTTACTCAATTTCACCCAAAGTTGATAGACCAGAGGTTGTTTACCAAATTTCACAGTAAACAAATTGGCACACCTGGTGGGACCCAGTGCTAAGTGTAACGCCCATTTTAATTATTTTTAGATCCGGTGTTATTTTATTCATCAGCGTGGTTGGTGTGAGAATTGAGGAAGAAATAGAGGCATAATATTAATATTAGATAATTGATAATGATAATAATTAATAATTAATATTAATGTTGATATTATTATTATTATTATTATTATTATTAATATTATGAGATTATTAATATTATTTTGGAATAAAAGAAAATAAGGGATTATTTGGAACTAAGGGCATTGTTGGCATTGGGTGGAAAATAGAATTGGAAGAGAGAAAGAAACACGCGTGGAAGAAGAACAAGAGAGGAAGAACGATCAAGGAAGGGAAGAGCACGGTTCATCAAGCTTGAGGAAATCATCAAGGCGGTGAAATCGTGAAGCTTCATCATCATCAATCTGCATTTTGAGGTAGGGGGTTAATCGATCGAATTGGTTATGCATGAAATTGGTAGGAAAGGGGAAAATCCCTAATCCCCATAGTTTGATGTTAATGTGATGTTGATTTTGTGTTTATGATTCTGCAATGGTTGCGTTTATGATGCTTGATTTCATTGCATGTGATGATTGAGGGAATTTGGGGGTTTCCGGGTGAATTCGAAGTTATACCAAAAGTTGGTAATTGCGTAGATGTAAGCGTTACTGAGCAGAACTGAGTTGGATGTTATAGTCGGGTAGTGGAACGATTTTCTGGTATGTTGGGGTTTGCCTTAGAATAGAATCGGCTGGGCTCAGAGTGCGTTGCCGACTCTGAGCTGAGAGCTGTTTTCTACAGAATTCCCGTGCATTCGCTGGGCGAATGGGGGTGAGCCTTCGCCAGGCTTCGCCAAAAGTGGCTATGTATCCTTCGACTAGGAATGAATATGTGTGGATGCGTACGTGAGATGTATGCACAGTGTGCGAAATATGCGGATCAGTAGGATCGTTACGCACTGAGTATGTTGTAGTGATGTGTTGTGGTAAGTGGGTCCGTAGGACCGATACGCTTTATAGGCGTTGTGGTTAAATACTGTTGTGTGATGGATTGGGTCAGTAGGACTGATATGCCTTAGGTGCACGATGTGTGATATGTTGTGTGGTGAGTTGATCGGTAGGATCGATGAACTTTGTGTGCTTGTGTATGTATGCATATTATGATGAATGGATCCGTAGGATCGTGTGCATTATGTGTGTCGTGTGGTTATGCATAGCGTCTTGCGTGGTATATGGACGTGGTGAATCGTTGCTCGGTGGAGCGTATGCGATTCACTCACGTGCTCCAAATGGGGAGCGTGTGGACGTGAGGCCTGTGTGGCTCACATGCTCCAAATTGGAAGCGTGTGGACGTGAGGCTTGTGTGGTTCACGTGCTCCAAATGGGGAGCGTGTGGACGTAAGGCCTGTGTGGCTCACGTGCTCCAGTGGGGGAGCGTGGACGGGAATTTGGATCATTACTCGGATGGAGTGTATGCGACCACCCGTGTCCCAAGTGGGGGACGTTGATATTTGATTATATGAGCTCAGGAGGAGCGTGGTAGGGATAGATCGTTGCTCAGAGGGAGTGTATGCGATCTATCCTAAGTTGAGTCGGTACCGAATTTTGTGGAGTCCAGTACATGTGTTGCATAGTGAGTTGTGTACGTGTTGTGATTGTTGATGATGGGACAGTAGGTCCGGATATGTGGTATATGAAATAAATGATTTATTGCTTTCTGCCTTTTATTCCATGTATGTTTATATCATTAATATTTGATCGTGAATCTCACCCCTTTGTTGTTGTTGTGGTCTGTGCTTCTTCGGAAGTACAGATAATCCAGGTGTTTAGCTAGTTTGGATTGTGGCATCATTGTAGGACATGCTCTGATACGTAACACCGGGGCTTTTGGGAGTTTGTTGTCATTTGTTGTTTATGTGTGCCCCCTGTGGCATGTCTGTTCTTTTGTGGGATGTGTGATGATGCTTGATGGATATATATATATATATATATATATATATATATATATATATATATATATATATATATATATATATATATATATATATATATATATATATATATATATATATATATATATATATATATATATATATATATATATATATATATATATATATATATATATATATATATATATATATATATATATATATATATATATATATATATATATATATATATATATATATATATATATATATATATATATATATATATATATATATATATATATATATATATATATATATATATATATATATATATATATATATATATATATATATATATATATATATATATATATATATATATATATTTGGGCAGATGACCGATTTTTGTATATATGATGATGTATATATACATGTTATGTGGTTTATGGCAGACTAATTTTATTTTTCCGCTGCAATATTACTGAAAATGATTTTGAGAAATGTTATGTGAAATCTTGTGGAAAAATTGTGATATCCCATAAGTGGGAGAAACTCGGATATGTGCTTATTTTAATCGTTTTATTTTATTTTGGGAAACGGGGTGTTACAAGTTGGTATCAGAGTAGGTCGTCTGTCTGACCTGTATGGTGTTTTGAGTCTGTCTGTAGGATATAGTTGGTTGTTTTCTGTTAACCTGTTGTTGTTGTTGAGCAGTATGGCTGGGAGGAATGATGCAGCGTTGGCTGCGGCTATGCAGGCTATGGCACAGGCGGTGGTCAATCAGAATCTGGCTGCGGGTGCTCAGTTCAGAGACTTGATGCAGTTCCAGAGCAACAAGCCACCGAAGGTTGAAGGTGGGATTTTAGATCCGGTAGCTGCACAGAAATGGCTGAAGGCGATAGAGAAGACCTTCAGGACCATGGGGTGCAGTGATGAGCAGAAGGTGAGATTCGGTACTCACATGCTTGAGGGGGAGGCCGAGGCTTGGTGGGACAATTGTCGTCAGAGGATGGAGGCTTCGGGGACTCCGATTACTTGGGAGGTGGTTCGATCTGGATTTCTGGAAAAGTATTTTCCAGAAGATATGAGAAGTGCTAAAGAGGTGGAATTTCTGGAGTTGAAACAGGGCAGCATGTCGGTACCCGAGTATGCGGCTAAGTTTGAGGAGCTGGCTCAGTATTGTCCTCATTACAATACTGAGGAAGCTATGACTTCTAAGTGCCTGAAATTTGAGAATGGGCTGAGGCCGGAGATCAAGATGGGAATTGCGTGTCAGAAAATCTGGAGTTATCCTGAGTTGGTGAGTAGAAGTCGCATTTATGATAATGACAACCGTGCGAGGATTGTACATTACAAGGCGGCGAGTGACCGCAAGGGTAAGCAAAGGTTCGGTGGTACACCTTACAGTGTGCCGACCGGTAAGGGAAAGCAGAAGGTTGTGTCTGATAAGAGATTCTGAGATAGGAAGGCATCGGCAGATTTGAAATGTTATCGGTGCGGTGTCGTGGGGCATCGTGCTAGTGATTGTCCTCAAGAGACTAAGAAGTGCTTCAAATGTGGGAAGCCAGACCATGTGATGACGAATTGTAGGACTAATATGCCTACTTGCTATAACTGTGGTGAAAAAGGCCATATTAGCACTCATTGTGAGAAGCCAAGGAGGGCGCAAGCGCCTCAGGTTAGCGGTAAAGTGTTTATTGTGGTGGGTACTCAATCGGCGGACGAGGAGCGTTCGATCAAAGGTATATGTTTTATCAATAACATTCCTTTGACTGCTATGATTGACACGGGTGAAACCCACTCGTTTATCTTTATTGATTGTGTGAAGAGGTTAGGTTTGGTGCTGACTACTCTTGAGCGGCAGATGACTATAGAAACTCCCTCAATTGGTTCAGTGACTACTTCGCTTGTGTGTTTGAAGTGTCCACTGACTATCTTTGGCCGAGATTTTGGCATGGATTTGATTTGTTTTCCACTTGGTAGTTTGGATGTTATACTTGGTATGAACTGGTTGGAGTTCAACCGAGTGTACATTGATTGTTTCCGGAAGGTGTTATTGTTTTTGACTCCAAAAGAGGAAGCTTTGGCTGATTCCTTGTCTAGTAAGGAACCGAGAACCTTGTTGGAAGATGAAGCTCAGGTGTTTGCTTTATTTGCATCACTGTCTGTTGACAACAAGGCATTTTTAGATGAGTTAGCTGTGGTGAATGAGTTTCCGGAGGTATTCCCGGATGATATTACAGAGTTGCCTCCGAAGAGAGAAGTTGAGTTTAGCATTGATCTGGTACCTGGTACGAGGCCTATTTCTATGGTGCCATACAGGATGTCGGCAGTGGAGTTGGCCGAGTTGAAGACTCAGATTGAAGAGTTGCTGGATAGAAAGTTTATCAGACCGAGTGTGTCGCCATGGGGAGCTCCAGTATTGTTAGTGAAGAAGGAAGATGGTAGCATGCGGTTGTGCATTGATTACCGTCAGTTGAACAAAGTGACCATCAAGAACAAGTATCCTCTTCCAAGGATTGATGATTTGATGGATCAATTGGTGGGGGCTCGTGTGTTCAGTAAGATTGACTTGAGGTCGGGCTATCATCACATAAGAGTTAAGGAAGGTGATATTCAGAAGACGGTGTTTAGAATCCGAAATGGACATTACGAGTATGCGGTAATGCCTTTTGGAGTGTCTAATGCGCCGGGTGTGTTTATGGAATATATGAACCGTATCTTCCATTCTTATTTGGATCAATTCATTGTCGTATTCATTAATGACATACTGATTTATTCTAAGTCTGAGGAAGAGCATGCGGAACATTTGAGGATCGCTTTGCAAGTGTTGAAGGATAACAAGTTGTTTGCTAAGTTATCGAAGTGTGAGTTTTGGTTGAGGACGGTGAGTTTCTTGGGGCATGTTATTTCGGGTGATGGTGTTTCAGTAGACCCTTCGAAAGTTAGTGCGGTGTTACAATGGGAACCACCGAAGACGGTAACTGAAGTTAGAAGCTTCTTGGGTTTAGCTGGTTATTACCGAAGATTTATTGAGGGCTTTTCCAGATTGTCTTTGTCGTTGACTCAGTTGACGAGGAAAGATCAAGTGTTTGTGTGGGATGCTGCTTGTGAAGAGAGTTTTGAGGAGCTGAAAAAAGAGATTGACTTCAGTGCCGGTGTTGGTGTTACCGAATCCGTGTGAGCCTTTTGTGGTATATTGTGATGCGTCCAAGATGGGATTGGGCGGAGTTCTTATGCAGAATGGAAAAGTGATAGCTTATGCGTCACGGCAATTGAGGGTGCATGAGCGAAATTATCCTACTCATGACCTTCAATTGGCTGCGGTTGTTTTTGTTTTGTAAATCTGGAGACATTATTTGTATGGTTCAAGATTCGAGGTGTTCAGTGATCACAAGAGTTTAAAGTATCTGTTTGATCATAAAGAGTTGAATATGAGGCAGAGAAGATGGTTAGAATTCTTGAAAGACTATAATTTCAGTTCGAGTTATCACCCAAGGAAAGCGAATGTTGTTGCAAATGCCTTGAGCAGGAAGACGATTCATATGTCGGCTTTGATGGTAAAAGAGATGGAGCTTATTGAGCAGTTTCGAGATTTGAGCATGGTTTGTGAGTTTACTGCAGGTAGTGTAATGTTGGGTAAATTGCAGGTGAAGAATGATTTCTTGGATATGATAAGGGAACATCAGAAGTTAGATGTGAAACTTGTAGATTTGACGCGTGAGGTCGGAAGTGACTCCGGTAGTGATTTCAAGTTGGATGATGCGGGTGTGTTGAGGTTTCAGGGAAGAATTTGTGTACCAGATAATGATGAGTTGAAGAGGTCAATTTTGGACGAAGGGCATCGTGGTAGCCTGAGTGTTCATCCAGGAGCTATGAAGATGTATCAGGATTTGAAAAAGTTGTTTTGGTGGTCGGGCATGAAAAAGGACATTGCTCGTTATATGTATGCTTGTTTGGTATGTCAGAAATCGAAGGTGGAGCATCAGAGACCTTCTGGGATGATGCAACCGTTAGAGATCCCGGTTTGGAAGTGGGATTGTATCGCCATGGATTTTGTTACCGATTTGCCGAATACGGCGAGAGGATTTGATGCGATTTGGGTGATTGTGGATCGGCTTACTAAGTCTGCACACTTTATGCCGATTAGTATCAGTTTTCCATTGGAGAAGCTAGCAGAGATCTACATTCAGGTAATTGTGAAGCTGCATGGTGTACCGTTGAGTATTGTGTCGGATAGAGATCCGAGGTTCACTTCTGTATTTTGGAAGAGTTTGCAAGAGGCTTTGGGTACCGAGTTGAAGGTGAGTTCAGCTTATCATCTGCAGACGGATGGGCAGTCAGAGAGGACTATTCAGACTTTAGAGGACTTGTTGCGGGCTTGTGTGTTAGAGAAAGGTGGTACGTGGGATGCTCATTTTCCATTGGTAGAGTTCACGTACAACAACATCTACCATTCCAGTATCGGGATGGCACCGTTTGAAGCTCTTTATGGTAAGAGGTGCATAAATCCTTTATGTTGGTATGAGTCAGGGGAAAATGTAGTGCTGGGACCAGAGTTGGTACAACAAACTAATGAGACAGTGCAGATGATTCGTGAGAAGATGAAGGCATCTCAGGATCTGCAGAAGAGTTATTATGATAACCGCAGGAAAGAGTTGGAGTTCA
Organism: Lathyrus sativus; assembly: GCA_963859935.3. Lineage (NCBI taxonomy): Eukaryota > Viridiplantae > Streptophyta > Magnoliopsida > Fabales > Fabaceae > Lathyrus > Lathyrus sativus. The sequence continues at coordinate 373,336,402 of OZ012741.1, forward strand.
GTGAGGGTGACCATGTGTTTTTGAGGGTTAACCCAGTGACGGGTGTTGGACGTGCATTGAAGTCCAAGAAGCTGGATCCGAAGTTTATCGGGCCGTATCAGATTTTGCAGAGGATTGGTGTTTTGTCTTATAGGGCGGCGTTGCCGCCGGAGCTTTCGAACTTGCATGACGTGTTCCATGTGTCGCAACTTCGGAAGTATGTACCCGATCTGTCTCATGTGATTCATAGGGATGAAGTCCAATTTAGAGAGAATCTATCTGTGGAGACGTTGCCGTTGAGGATCGAGGATCGCAAGATGAAGCGACTCAGAGGGAAAAAGATACCGTTGGTGCAAGTGGCGTGGGAGGTGTTGCAGAAGGCAGTGTGACCTGGGAATTGGAAAGCAGGACGCGGGAAGCGTATCCAGAGCTGTTTCCATCAGGTATTTTCGAGGACGAAAATAATTAAAGTGGGGGAGAGTTGTAACGCCCATTTTAATTATTTTTAGATCCGGTGTTATTTTATTCATCAGCGTGGTTGGTGTGAGAATTGAGGAAGAAATAGAGGCATAATATTAATATTAGATAATTGATAATCATAATAATTAATAATTAATATTAATGTTGATATTAGTATTATTATTATTATTATTATTATTATTATTATTATTATTATTATTATTATTATTAATATTATGAGATTATTAATATTATTTTGGAATAAAAGAAAATAAGGGATTATTTGGAACTAAGGGCATTGTTGGCATTGGGTGGAAAATAGAATTGGAAGAGAGAAAGAAACACGTGTGGAAGAAGAACAAGAGAGGAAGAAAGGGAAGAGCACGGTTCAGCAAGCTTGAGGAAATCATCAAGGCGGTCAAATCGTGAAGCTTCATCATCATCAATCTGCATTTCGAGGTAAGGGGGGATTAATCGATCGAATTGGTTATGCATGAAATTGGTAGGAAAGGGGAAAATCCCTAATCCCCATAGTTTGATGTTAATGTGATGTTGATTTTGTGTTTATGATTCTGCAATGGTTGCGTTTATGATGCTTGATTTTGTTGCATGTGTTGATTGAGGGAATTTGGGGGTTTCTGGGTGAATTCAAAGTTATATCGGAAGTTGGTAATTGTATAGATGTAAGCGTTACCGAGCAGAACTGAGTTGGATGTTATAGTCGGGTAGTGGAACGATTTTCTAGTATGTTGGGGTTTGGCTTGGAATAGAATCGGCTGGGCTCGGAGTGCGTTGCCGACTCTGAGCTGAGAGCTGTTTTTTGCAGAATTCGCGTGCATTCGCTGGGCGAATGGGGGCGAGCCTTCGCCAGGCAAACTGGGCAGCGAATGATGCCTTTTGCTTCTGTTTGGCTTCGCTAGGGGTTTCGCCGGGCGATTCCCAGCGAGTGTTTGCTGCGAGGCTTCGCCAGGCGAATGGCAGCGAACATGGCAACATTTTGTGATTTTTCTATTGTGTTATTTCGTTCTCGCGTGGTTGGACTTTTGTTGGTCGTGAGCGAGTACATGGTTATTATGAAACGGTTTAGAGCATGAAGTTGATGTAGAAGGCGTGTGCTTGAATACTCGTTGATACGAACGATTGAACTGAAGTACGTTGTGATGCCTAAAGTGGCTATGTATCCTTCGACTAGGAATGAATATGTGTGGATGCGTACGTGAGATGTATGCACAGTGTGCAAAATATGCGGATCAGTAGGATCGTTACGCATTGAGTATGTTGTAGTGATGTGTTGTGGTAAGTGTGTCCGTAAGACCGATACACTTTATAGGCGTTGTGGTTAAATACTGTTGTGTGATGGATTGGGTCAGTAGGACCGATATGCCTTAGGTGCACGATGTGTGATATGTTGTGTGGTGAGTTGATCGGTAGGATCGATGCACTTTGTGTGCTTGTGTATATATGCATATTATGATGAATGGATTCGTAGGATCGTGTGCACTATGTGTGCCGTGTGGTTATGCATAGCGTCTTGCGTGGTATGTGGACGTGGTGAATCGTTGCTCGGTGGAGCGTATGCGATTCACTCACGTGCTCCAAATGGGGAGCGTGTGGACGTGAGGCCTATGTGGCTCACGTGCTCCAAATGGGGAGCGTGTGGACGTGAGGCCTGTGTGGCTCACATGCTCCAGTGGGGGAGCGTGGACGGGAATTTGGATCGTTGCTCGGATGGAGTGTATGCGACCACCCGTGTCCCAAGTGGGGGACGTTGATATTTGATTATATGAGCTCAGGAGGAGCGTGGTAGGGATAGATCGTTGCTCAGAGGGAGTGTATGCGATCTATCCTGAGTTGAGTCGGTACCGCATTTTGTGGAGTCCAGTGCATGTGTTGCATAGTGAGTTGTGTATGTGTTGTGATTGTTGATGATGGGACAGTAGGTCCGGATATGTGGTATATGAAATAAATGATTTATTGCTTTCTTCCTTTTATTTCATGTATGTTTATACCATTAATATTTGATTGTGAATCTCACCCCTTTGTTGTTGTTGTGGTCTGTGCTTCTTCGGAAGTACAGACAATCCAGGTGTTTAGCTAGTTTGGATTGTGGCGTCGTTGTAGGACATGCTCTGATACGTAACACCGGGGCTTTTGGGAGTTTGTTGTCATTTGTTGTTTATGTGTGCCCCCTGTGGCGTATCTGTTCTTTTGTGGGATGTGTGATGATGCTTGATATATATATATATATATATATATATATATATATATATATATATATATATATATATATATATATATATATATATATATATATATATATATATATATATATATATATATATATATATATATATATATATATATATATATATATATATATATATATATATATATATATATATATATATATATATATATATATATATATATATATATATATATATATATATATATATATATATATATATATATATATATATATATATATATATATATATATATATATATATATATATATATATATATATATATATATATATATATATATATATATATATATATATATATATATATATATATATATATATATACATACATACATATATATATATATATATATATATATATATATATATATATATATATATACATACATACATATATATATATATATATATATATATATATATATATATATATATATATATATATATATATATATATATATATATATATATATATATATATATATATATATATATATATATATATATATATATTGTGCAGATGGCCGATTTTTGTATATATGATGATGTATATATACATGTTATGTGGTTTATGGCAGACTAATTTTATTTTTCCGCTGCAATATTATTGAAAATGATTTTGAGAAATGTTATGTGGAATCTTGTGGAAAAATTGTGACATCCCGTAAGTGGGAGAAACTCGGATATGTGCTTATTTTAATCGTTTTATTTTATTTTGGGAAACGGGGTGTTACACTAAGTATTCCAAATTTTATGTTAATCATATCCATCTTTTTGAGAAACACTTCGTTGTATGTTATTGAGAAGTGGGAAGTTAGCTTTAACAAATGAAGGAGTACCAAATGGAAGATATACTAAGAGAATGGCAACCAATGCTAGGCAACAAGTTGATCCTCAAGGAAGTATTTCAAACACTCAGTCATGTAGCATGGAGTCTCAAAGTACACCATCTCTAGTTTCTTCGACGGGAGGACAGATGTCACCATCAGCAGTTGTGTCTGAACCTATATCGTTGATGGCAAGTCCAGGATCAACATGTGTAAGAACGTACACTCAACCTGTGTTGGAATATATAGGACCACAAAGTTTTAACCCACCAACACCCCCGGGAGGAAGTTCAATGTATAGGCATTTTCCTCCTCCAGGATTATCACAGCCATTGTCGAGAAATCCACCTTATGGTATGCCTACGTCAATGATGCAAAATCTGCAAAGTGTTCCACCTGTATTTTTAGAAAATGTAGTATCTTCGCCATATAACGTTTCTCACGAGGGAACTTTGGAGAAAAAAGTTCAAAAGCTACCTCATAACGTTTCTCACGAGGAACGTTTGAATGGATTTTCAGTTAATCCAATTTTTGCAGAAATTTTCTCTTTAAAGTGACAGCAGCCTCATGAATGGTTCGACCAATATCATCTAGTCGATAGATAGTTTCAAAGTATTTTTGGAAAGCATGGATTTCTTGGATATGAGTGAACTTACTCTTCTTTATCTTGTCCTGCACATCAAGAAAAGCTTGGTCAAGCAATGAAGAAAAGGTAGCCACATCAAGAAAATGTTCATTATAGTGCTTCGACCACCAGTGGTGGAATGAGGGAGTGCATAAGAAAGAAGGCTCAAAAAACACAGGAGAAAGCACTCCTTTCCTATCACTCCAGTCATCGAATATGGTGGCAGCCCCTTCCTCGTCGAAGATGACAGTGTGTAGGATGACTTGGCCCTTCTTTTCATATAAGCATTGGGGAAAGCTCTGGGCCAACCCAAACTGTCGAGAGACGAGGTTTGGTTGGTATGCAGTCAGTGCTGCCAGACCTCTCTCTAGGTTTAACCTGTTGACAATGAATCGGGGAATTAAAAAGGCTTCCCAAATAGCAACGGACTCATTGTCAAGCTTTTTGTGGGGATTGGGAAATGTCCTTTTGAACCACACAGGGCCATATCTTTGTTCAGCAAAGGGTTCCATGCTTGGAGTGAACTCATAGCATTTGACAAATATCTCGGCAGCCATACAGTGAGAAATGAAATGTGTTCTTCATCAGATGCGTCTTCATGGTCTTGGTCGAAGTGGTGTTTGATGAAAAGGGTGTAGGTGAGTTTGGAGCTTGAGATGTTTATGGTGTCTTCAGCATCCACATCAGGATTATAAGGTATGCCATTTGGGTGAAGCCCTGTGATGGCAGCCAGGTCGAAGAGTGTTGGTGTAACCATTCCACATGGCAAAAGGAAGGTATAGTGAGTACTGTCCCAGAAGTACAGAGGCGCTGCCAGCAGGTTCAAGCTGTATGGGATATTAGTCTTCGATAGCATAAGGAGATCATAGATACCTATAGACTTCCAGTGTTCAGCCTTAACATTTTCCAATTTCTTCATCCAAAGGTCAAACTCCTTTAGGGGATTGATAGCTCTTACCAGCCTAGTATCATCAGTGATATAACTAATGTTGATCTTAGGCAATGGGAGGTCTTCAGAAGCAGTTTTAGTGGGTCTAGGGAAACGTTTTTGCCCTAACGGCCTTGATTTCCGGTAGGAAGAAAGAAACTCACTCAGTTTTTCATCAGAAATTCCAACATTAGCCAGAGGACCAGATAATGCATATGGTTTATCAGAAATGATCAAAGGAATCGTTACCTGAGATTTGTAGATGCTTCGTGCTTCTTCAATGATGGGTTCTGACATGCAGTGGCGATTATCCACTATTTGGGGGCCAGGAATGTTTGCGAATGGTGGAATAGAGTGATTGAATTGAATGACTTTACCCTTTTGGGTTTTCTTCTCGTGAAGATTTGCTTGAGAGGATGCCATTGTTAAAAGAAATGAAAGGAAATGGTGTTTTCTAGGTTTCGTGAAGAAAACTGAAGGAAGAGAGACAAGGTGCTTAAGATTCTGAGAGTGTGGAAAGTTCACAAAATGGTGAAAAATAGTATTTATAGGCGTTTGGGAATCCTAAAAGCCTTGAATCCACCGTTGAAATTGATCAGGTAGTGGGACGTGTGTCTTTCACGTGAGAAAGGATGAGTGTTAGCAGTTATGGCCAGACTGCAAAACATAGGTCTTCAAGAAAAAGTGATGATGAATACGGCTGAAAAGACGTTTAAGGATTTGTCATGATGGTGTGACGTCATAAGCATGGGTTAAAGAAACTGAACATTTTAGCCACTAAATGAGTAGTGGGTTGTTCAGTTAAGGCCATGCAATTTCATAGTCATATGCGTCAAAATGGTTATAAAAAATGACCTTCCTACCAATTTTGGCGAAAGGGCATTTCTTGGGGGCAATTTGTTGGCTCTCATTTTCGACACCAGCAAAATCAGAGTCGTCTCAAGTCAAAAAATCATTTTTAAGCATAAGAAGGCTTCGACCCAGTTTTTGTGAAGCATGAGTCAAAGAGAGGTTGTGCAAACTTTTGGAAAAGTTGCTAAGTGTTGGAAAAGGCCTTCGACCATGAGAATGATGAAAGAAGTGCGTTGCAGTTACCACCAAGGCTGGAGGGAAATTCCTAATATTTGAATTTCAAAAGAGCAGTTGGAGAACTTAGGAATGGTTGAAGTCAAGAAAAAGCGCCAAAAGACACATTTTGAAGCAACAACCGTCACTTAGTGGTTATTTTCTAGCATTATAAATAGGGGTTATTTCCATAGAATAAGGGTGTTCATTTGTCTTGTACAAGTTACTCCAAAATACTCAAAGTACCCGCGTGTAGAGAAACGAGTTCGAGAGAACGTACGTGACGTGACACCATCTCTTTTCATCAATGCAGTTTATTTATCATTATCATTTGTATGCTATTGTGTATTCTTCACTTTATCTTGCATGCTTTCCTTTAAACTTTATCTTTCATGTTTAAATGCCTTTTCCTGAGCTTTATCTTTCGTATTTACAGGTTTTTCCTTGAAACTTTATTTTTAATATTTACTTCCAGTTGATTTACTTTCCTGCATTCTTTTTAATTGCTTTCGACTGTTACTTTCCTGCATTTTTCCAAATATTTGTCTTCACACTTACTTTCTTGCACTTTTATCAAATTCAAGCCTTTACATCATTGCCTTTATTTTCAAAGTTTTTTACATCTTGCCTTTTACTTTCAAACCTTTTACATTATTGCTTTTACTTTCGATGTCTTACACACTTACTTTCTTGCACTTTTATCAAATTCAAGCCTTTACATCATTGCCTTTATTTTCAAATTTTTTTACATCTTGCCTTTTACTTTTGACGCTTTAAGAATTGCACCCTTTATTTTACAGTCTTGTCAATTTCCAAGTTGTTTTTTACTTTACAAAGTTTTTATAGTCGAACGTGGAGTTCAATTTAGATTTTCTTTTAAACTTAGCACATGTCCTAGAATTTGTATGGTAGATCCTACGAGTTACTCAATTTCACCCAAAGTTGATAGACCAGAGGTTGTTTACCAAATTTCACAGTAAACACCATCCACATGCCTCTACCCAATCGTGTACTTTCTCGGTTAGAAGTTTTTAAGACTGGGTTGTTTAATGAGAAAAAAGATCTTGTGGAAGAAGGATTCACATCCACTAACTCTGCAGCTTATAATGCAAAATGGGAAACCTTCAGAATATATGTAAACTCGTTTATTAAAGATCTGAAGTTTGTCTCAACAAAGGAAGTTGGTGCAACTAGCCAAAAGCAATTTCACAATCTCAAAGCTAAAGTAACTGCAATTGTTGAATGTTAAGAGGCTATGAAAATTCAAATGGCTAACAACCAACTCTCAGTGGACACTCAACTCAAGCCTGTGGTTGAGAGGCAAGAATAAATTGGTTTTGATCTTAAGGCAATCATGGAATTGTTGAATAAACCTTAGGTCTAGGATGTAGAACCCTCCTTTTATGTTTCTTTTGCTTGTGAATCTTTATGTTTGTGGATCTTATAACCTTACATTGTTATATGTTGTCATGTCTGTGGATCTACATTTTCTTGTAAATTTATCATAATTCTGGTTGTTTATTTGTTCATTGTTTCAGTTGTGTGTTATACTCATATTTTTGACAACTTAAAGTAAAATGAAACTTGCTTTTGCTGGGTTATCTGGGTGAATAAAATAAATTAAGAGAAACTTCATTCGAATATTGAAAATTACATTAGAGATGATAAGATTGTACAATAAATTATTCTATTTCTAGTCCTCTTTACTGCTTGAGTCATCTTTCTTTGTGTTACAAGCATATTCCTTCCAGTATTGTGTTGCTTCCACATCTTCAGAAGAAGGATCTTCAGAAGCAGTTTTGTACTCTTTTGATCATGAAGTTTGTGCTATGTAGGTAGCCAATCTGGTCAGAACGCCTTTCTCTTCCTTCAATTTCTGATTCTCACTTGTTGTATTTGCTTGAAGTTATGCAGAATGTTCCTTGATTATCAAACCTCTTTCTCTTGCTACTTCAACTTTCTTTAATAATTCATACTCTCTTGCAATATCGTGTCTCTCACTCTTTTAAAGCATACAGTTATGAGTTTTTCTCTTCATAACTATCTTGTGATTGAATAATTTCAACAACAAAAAAACAGGATGCACTTTTGAAGACTATTTGTTAATCTTCTTTTATAGAGTGTTTTAAGTATTCTTTCAAGTACATTCGTGAACCCACTGGTCATATTCTTTGACCATCTTGGGATACTGCATTTATTTGACTCTGACTGCTATAAACCCTATAAAGTATCATTGACCATCTTGGAATTCTGCACTTTTGAATTTTAGTTACTTTAAGTGTTTTTTGTCCCATCTTTTATTTTATCTATTTCACCTTTTTGATGTGACAAAAATGGGAGAAATATAGAAGTATTTAAATATGAATTTATACCCTTCAGACTCAATGATACCAATGATAATTGTATGATGATTAATATTTCTCATTTTGTTTGCCTGTTATTATGGTTATCTTGCCCGGGTAAATAACTTTAACTCTTCTTGTATATAGAACTAAGAGGGAGCTTACAAACCTCAACCTTAGCTTATTAGACTCAGAAAGAGCTTACAAACCTCAAATTCGGATGTTGCTAAAGAAAGTTAAAATTATAGTTTTCTTGAAAATGGTACCTAGGGTGAGTTCTCAGAACTCAACTTTGGACTATTAGACTCAGGGGGAGCTTACAAACCTCGTACCCTGATGTTGCTGGGGAAGCTAAATATATTTTAAGATTTCTAAGAAGTAGAACTTAGGGGAAGCTTACAAAACTCAACCTTTTATCTATCTGACTCGGATAGAGCTTACAAACCTCACGCTCTGTTGTTGTCTAAGAAAACTTAAAATAGCCCAAACATTGTTCTTTAAATACTTATGTTTGTCATCATAAAAAAGGGAGAGATTGTTAGAACAAGATTTTTTCATGACATATATTCCTTGGGTTTTGATGATAACAAAGTATTATAAGAACAATGGTGTTATCTAATGTGTGTTCAAGTATGCAGGTTCTTATGCTTAAAGATATATTTAGAATCTAATATGAAGACACACTCGAGAGAAGCTGAGTTACGTGCTTCTGATGATACAAAATTTGAAGAACACTTGCTAAGTGATGTCTGGGGTAGACCCTAAAGCTGAAGGTTTCAGATCAAAAGAAGCAACATAATTGTCTCTACACTTGGTGATTGTATTAGCTTCTTGTGATCGTTTAGAAGTAGTAGTAAAGCTGAAGTTATCCATACTGCAGAAAGCAAGCTGTAACGTCAAATTAGTTAGTCAAGTAGAGTCTAAGTTCACAAGGCTCAAGAAGAATTGACATGTTTTACGGATAACCACTTTCAACGGCTCTATAATATAGGATCTCTTTAAAGATGCAATGGTTAAACATGTTATACAATGGATCTAGATCCTTGGTGTATCTATCTTCAACGACTCTTGTACTATGGAGAAAACAAAGACATGTGATAAAGTTATCTCTTCCAACGTCTAGTCTTCTACAAACTGCTATATAAGTAGCTGGAGGTTTATTCTGAATCATTAACAAGGAAAAATAAGAAGAAGAAATGCCAAAGAAGTTAGAGGTGTTCAGAGCCTCTATCTAAATGAAGAAATAACAAGATCAACACTATGAAATATGCATAATATCTTATTATTTATTGTATATTGTAAATAGCCTTAAGGTTTCCTATAACATTGAATATCCTGGAAATCTTAAGTGCTTAAGGTCTTTGTTAAGGTGATTACTCTGTACCTATGATTATGTATCAAGTGCACCTTGTTCCATATTCTAATCTACATATTGTTTAGTAGTTTATATCAAAGTCTCTTGCTATATGCTTGAGAATCAAAGTCTCCAGTTGAAAAGCTTGAGCCAAGTAAGTATCTTGCTATGTGCTTGAGCATTGAAAGTCTTCATATTTATTGATTAAGCAAAGAAGCCTTAGACAGTACGTCTGAGCAGAAGTCTTGAACGAGGTGGGTTTGAGAAGTGAAATCTTGGACAGTACGTCTGAGTAGAAGTCTTGAACCAGGTGGGTTTAAGCAGTGAAGTCTTGGAAGAGGTTTGAGCAAAGAAGTCTTAGGTAGAGTGTCTAAGCAAGGAATGCTTGAACCAGGTGGATTTAAGCAAGGGAAGTCTTAGGATCTGAGGATCTAAGTAGAGAAGTCTTGATCAGGTGTTGATTGAGCAAGAAGTGTTAGACCATAGGTTTGAGCAGTAAAAGTGTTATGCTTATGTGCATAAGCAATTGTAATCATGAGTTGATTATAGTGGAAAATATCTTGCAAGGCAAAGGGACTAAAGTACTCTCGATTGGAGAGGAACCAAGATAAATATGTTGTACTCATGGTTCTGTTTACTCTACTTCTGATATATTATTCTGCTGCATTTATGATCAGATTCTGAACTAAAGTGTTTAGAATCTGAACTATGTTCAGAAGCAGAAATGTTTTTAGAAAATAGAAAACCCCCTTCTTTTGTATTTTCCCACCTTTAATATGAAGGTAACAACTATTGAATAAGCCCAAGACATAAGCACCATCAAAGTGGATGAACTCATTGGATCTTTGAAAACTTTTGAGATGGTAATAAATGATAGAATTTAAAAGAAAAAAAAGTGTATTTCCTTTTTATCCAACAATGAATAAAATGAAGATCAATATGATAAAGATATTGGATAAAGTCTTTCAGATGCTATAGCTCTTCTTGGTAGAAAGTTTAACAAAGCCTTGATGAGACTAAGGACAAATGTCGAAAACAAAGTGCCAGACAACTTCAAGAACATTGGTCCCCAATGCAAAAGCAAAGATGAAGACAAACCAAAAAAAGGCAAAGGAATACAATTTTATGAATGTGAAGATTTTGGTCAAGTTAAAGTTGAATGTCCAACGTTTTTAAAGAAGAAGAAAAAAGGAGTGTCAGCCATTTGGTATGATTCTAGTGATGAGAGTGAAGAAGAAAGGTCTAACAAGGCGATAGCTTTCACTTGAAAATATGAATCTGGTAGTGAGTATAGTGATGAAGAAATCATTGATGAAGAGTTCGCTAAAATATACAAACTTTTTTACAGTCAATAGAAGGAGGCATGCATGGTATGAGAGAAATAGAAGAAAACTGTAAGTGCTCTCTTTTAGAAAAAACAAAAACTTGTTTGAACCATCACTGGTCTAGATGAGTAGGTCACCCTGTTAAACTCCAAACTTGAAAATATGACCAAATATGTTCGTATGTTGAACAATGTCCAAGTTTGCTTGATAAAATCTTGGAAGTTGGGAAGATGTCTAGGAATGTGAAGGGAATAGGATTTGACTACAACTCTATGAGCAAAGAAACAAAAGTTCCCACTATGAAGTTTGTCCCTCTGAGAAGAAAATTGAGTTTCTGATGGAGGACCACATGTCTCAATAACCTGCTCGACATATGTACCCTTAGTATAGAGGAAACAATAAGTCTTATTGGAAATGTCATCATTGTGGAAGATATGGCCATATAAGGCCCTATTGCTATAGACTGTATGGATATCCTCAGTTCCATAATCAACCAAGGTTCAACAGAAAAAAAAGGCAAGAACATTTAAGCAAGGAAAGTGTGGAAGCCTAAAGAAACAACCACAAGTCTCATAACTCATACATCTATTAGAGTTTCCTAAAAAAAATATTGGTACTTTGATAGTGGATTCTCTAGGAACATGACTGGAGAAAAGAGCTATCTGTAAGAGTTAAAACCCTACTCTAATAGTTATGTTACTTTAGTTAGAGAGCTAGAGGAAAAATCAAAGGTATAAGCAAACTAGTATGTCCAGGTCTCCCTAGCCTTAATGACATGTTGTTGGTAGAAGAGTTAACTACAAACTTGATCAATATAAGTCAAATATGTGATCAAGGTATGAATGTGAACTTCAACAAAATAGAATGCATTGTTTCCACAAAGATAAAAAAGTGTTAGTAAAAGGATTAAGATCCAAAGACAACTGTTATATATGGGTATCTAAAAAAAGTCAGCCCTCAACATGTTTGATATCCAAGGTAGATGAGACCAAGCTATGACACCAAAAACTTATTCATCTCAACCTTAAAGTATTAAGAAGATCATATATAAAGATTCTTTCAAGGGATATCCAAAGCTCAAGATTGAAAAAGGAAAAATCTGTGGAGAGTTCCAAATAGGTAAGCACACCAAGATCTCCCACAAGAAGTTACAACATCTTACCACCTAAAACATTCTAGAGTTACTTCATATGGATTTGATAATACCTATGCAAGTGGAAATTCTAGCTAAAAAGATATATCTTCGTGTGTGTAGATGATTTTTCAAAATACAATTGGATCAACCTTATTAAAGAAAAACCTGACACTTTTGATCTTTACAAGATGGTGGAACATTTTGTCCAACAAATGGAGTCTAAATTTGAGATGAGTTTTGTTGGATAACTCACATACTTTCTTGGTCTACAAGTAAAGCAAATGGAAGACAACATCTTTATTTATCAAAGCAAGTATGCAAAGAGTATAGTGAAGAATTTCGGGTTTGAAAAGGCAACTCATAAGAGAAATCATGTTTCCAAATGTATGAAATTATCCAGAGATGATAATGGTGTTGATGTTGATCAAAGTCTATACAGAAGCATGATTGGTAGACTGCTATATCTCACAACAAGAAAACCCGATATCACATTTTTTATGGGTTTTTGTGTTAGATATCAAGATAGTGTCAATTCTAGTCATCTCACTCAAATGAAGAGAATCGTGAAGTAAATAAATGGGAATTGTGACTATAATATTCTCTATTATCATGATACTAACTAAAAACTTGTAGGGTATTGTTATGTTGATTGGGCTGGGAGTGTTAATGATAGAAAATAACATATGGTGGATGCTTCTTTCTTGGAAACAAATTAATCTATGGTTCAGGAAGAAGCATAATTGTGTCTCTTTATCTACTATAGAAGTTGATTAGGTTGCTGCAGGGAGCAGCTACACCCAACTGTTTTGGATGAAACAGATGCTAAAGGAGTATAATGTCGAACAAGATGTCATGACATTATAATGTGACAATTTAAGTGTTGTTGATATTTCAAAGAATCATGTGCAACACAGTAGGACAAAACACATTGACATTTGTCATCACTTCTTCAAGGAACTTGTAGAAGAGAAAGTTGTAAATCTCGAACATGTAACAACTAAAACTCAAATTGTTGATATATTCACAAAGGCCCTAAATACAACTCAGTTTGAAAAGCTAATGGGCACTCTTGGTAATTGCATAAGTGATAACTTATTGAAATTAATGCAAGGGAGGTGTGCAAATTGTATAGGGTATTTTCTAATTCTAATTGGAACACATGACTTTAAACTAATCATACATAGTTCAGACTTTCCTTTCAAATTATTCACTCTTGCATACCAGAAGAACCTTCTCTCTTTCTCATTCTTTATTATTCGAAAAATCCTGTTTATCTCCCTCACTGTCAATTTCTTCAAAGACATTAAAAAATGAGCCAAAATTCTGCTGATGTTAAGTCATCTGAACCAAAGCCAATTAAAAATGCTTATGGGGTTAAGATGCTTGGAGTCAAGATATAAGATGAATCTACAAAGAGACATCTAGGGCTCAGGGATTACGCAAAAATGTTAATGAACCTGATTCTTAACCCTGTACCACTGCAAATGGTTGTTCCAGTTGACATTTCAAAAACAAAAAAGATCAAAGAGTGTTGCCCCCAAGAAGAAGAAAACATCTGAAAAAGTTAGTGTCTCTGAAAAGAAACCATATGTGCCTGTTCATAATCCCATTGAAGCTATGAATATTTATAAGGAATATGATTCCAACCCTATTGGTAAAATCATTGATCATGTTGAAACCACTCTTGAGGAACCACGTGTGAAACCACATGTTGAATCACATGTTGATCCAAATGTTGAACCAAATATTGAAACATCTAGAGACTCATAAGATGAATCATCTTCTGAACCAGTTGTGGATATTCCTGTGTTTGGCACTTATGTAGATGATACTTCCATTAAAGATTGGAGTGATATGGATCCTCATCATGTAAAAGTTGAGGCTCAAAGAAAGAAGGGCCAAGATAATGATAAATACAATGAGGATGATGATATTCCCATTACTAATATCATGAAAAGAATTAATGAAAATGTTACCAAGTTTCAAGAGAAAGGTGCAGAAAAAGAAGTGGTGAATATTGATGAAGAAACTGAGACTGATTAAGAACCAGCGGTGACAATAATGAGAAGTATTACTAAGTCTGTAGCTGATAGAGTTAAAGACAAGAAGAAGAAATTTTTTAATCCTAAGTCTACTAAGAAGAATACTAAGAAGGTGAAGCAAAAGTATCATAAAGAAAAGCTCAGGAAAAAGAAGAAAGTAGAGGAAAACGCTACTGAGAAGAAGTCTCTAAAAAGAAAACTTGTGCAAATAAGTGACTCTAAGAAAGATGATGAGCCAGATGTCCTAGACATTGTAATCTCCAGTAGAATAAACTTTGAAGGAAAAATAATTCATCGAAACATACCAGCCGCCCCCTTGGATAATGTGTTTCAGAAGCGGAAGTATGTAGTTCAGAGAAGAATTACTCTTGAAAGAGAGCTTAGTAAAGAAGCTCTTGATTGTTAAGATATTATAGATTTGCTTAAGGATGTTAATGAAAATTGTATCATACATTGGTCCTTGTTATGAGAAATCGGTCAAGGAGTTCATTGTCAACATATCCAATGAATGCAATGTTGAAGGAAACATAAAATTTAGGAAGGTGCGTGAAAGAGGTTGATGTGTGAAATTCTCTCCTGAAATCATTAATGAATATTTAGGGAGAAGAAAAACTGAAGAATCTAATAAAGTACCCTTCATTGACAAAGTAGCAAAAGAAGTTACAGTTGGGTAAATCAGGCAATGGCCAAAGAAATGCCTACTCTCTTTTGAAAGTTTGGGTGTAAAATATTAAGTGCTGAACACTATTGGTGAAGTCAATTGGACACCTATTAACCACAGTGCAGGAATAACTTCTGTTATTGCCAAGCTGATATATCAACTACGAAATAAGTCCAAGATAAAATTTGGAGAGTGTGTGTTTGAGCAGACCATGAAGCATGTTGGTTCCTATGTTGTTAAGCTTCCCATAGTTTTTCCTTGTTTGATAACTAGAATTATCTTGAAGGAATACCCAAATGTTGTGCACACTAAAGAAATACAGAGAAAAAAGGCAGTGCCACAGACCTTTGACTATATTTTTTTTGTTGGAACACATGTTCTAGATATTATGGTGTCAATATATTAAGATAAAGTTGTCGGTGGAAATTCTTCCCCTTTATCCAAATCTACCAAGAAGGATCTGCTGCTTGAACTCAAGGTAGTCTCAAAATCCCTTCAAAAATATATAAGACAAGCACCTTAAGAAAGAAAAATATGGAAAGGATGATTAGGATGATGTCCAAAGAAGATGTTGTAGAAGAAGAAGAAGAAGAAGAAGAAGAAGAAGAAGTTGGAAGTGCAGAATCCTCAAGTGAAGAAGAAGAATCAAGCTCTAAAGACTGAAATCATATGGTTGGAGTTGTTTGTGTTGTTTCATAAGAAAATTATTTTGAATGATGTGATGATATTTTATGTAATATTTTAGCCCTTGTATTTAGGCATGTATTATGCATATTACTGCACTAATGACAAAGAATCATGCAAATCAAAATTAGTTTTTAAGTTCAAAAACTAGATGTATTTATTTTGTTACCCCTTTTAGGTATGTATGTCAAATTTACTTCCATATCTTTTCCAAATTGTGGCAAAAATAGGGATTAGTAGTTGTGAGCAATAATCATGAGCTCATATGATGGAACATCTAGAACATCTAGCCTGGCATCTGACCTTCAACTACGTGAGCATGTGTTCCTGTCACTTGGCCTTCAACTATGTGAGCATGTCTTTAAGTCTGTTGATGTATCACTACTACAAATAACACGTCTCATGTCAGTCGCGAAACACATTTAATCTCGACATCACAGCCGAGGTAATGAATGGTGACATGAAAAGCAATAACTTATCACCTCGGCTTTAAAAAAACTGAGATTAAATATTAAAAGGTCATGAGTTCGATCCTCAAGAACTGCATATTTTTTATTTTCTAAATTTTTGTTATGTTCGCCATTTACCTCTCGGATTTATTTAAAAATGAGGTAATAAGTTATTTATTGACCTCGGTTTTAAGTAATAACCCAGGGATAAAATCTCATATTTTTGCCTGTATCTTTTTCATTGTCTATATCATTTTCACTTGTCTGTATCATTTTTACTGACCTGTATCATATCATTATAAATCTATTAACCTGCCTGTATCATTTTTTATACATAAACTACAAAATATGCGACATAATTGGAATTATCATATCATTTACATTGTTTTGATCATCAAGACAGAATACACACATTTACATATTTACACAAAACAAATTAATGAAATTTACACATTTACAACCAAGAAAAACTATTTTTTTAGAGAATCATAACAAGATAAAAAGACTTTGACCAAACATGATCGAATGTCATCCATATCTTCTTTTGAGTAGGGTTTTTGGTTGTTAAACTCCTATAATTAGAACAAAAATTAAATTATGACAAGCTAACAACAACATGAACATAAGAAGATATGGATCAAGTTAATACCTTATGCTTCATCCATCCATATGTAATGCATGTGGAGACAATGTAGAGCATATATCTCACAACATAGTATTCACATGAATGGTCGTCGGGTTGTTTTCGCCACTATAAATAATTTTCATATATTTATATCACACTAATACACATAGATAATATAATGTCAATAAACGCACAAATAACATAATTACTTTTGGGGAAACATAGATTGGATTTTTACCAAGTACACTATGTTTGAGTGCATTATACTCCTCCATCACTCTAGACATATAGGTTAAAATTAAACATGAATAAAAACTATTCCACTATAAAGTTAAAAATAATACCCCTTAACCATTCAAAGCATTAACCACTTCTTTGGGCAGTTCAGAGTGCAATGAGCAAAACACAACTATAGTGTTTCTCTTGGGACATATAACAATTAGTTGCCAATGTTCACTGCATAAGCATTCATAATAATTAATATGTATAAAATTGATTTATATATGAAAACACAAATTAATATATACTTAGTTGTGGTAAAACGGGGCCAAATAACAATATTTGATGTTCCATTTCAATTTATCTTTCAAGTAATTACAGATATTGTGTTCTGTCGAACCACGTGTGAGAGCAATGAGCGTCGAATCTAAGATATAATACTTGTTTTGAAGTTTCCTTTCAACACATAAGTTATAGACGTACCTGCAAGAGCAAATCTTTAAGTTAAAGTAGAAGAACGTATGAATATAAATAGAGATCAACATAAAAAATATACTTACAAGGACCAAATTCATAATACGAAGTTGTATATGTACATATTTCCCAACAAAAATTCATGTACAAAAGTCCTACAAGGCGTGAATAATTGTTCAGGATCACGACTTAATGTAATACCCAATAGTGTGTCTAGAAGAGTGTCAACGACCCCATTCTTAGTATCTCAATGTCATCTACTCTTTACGGTGTGGGTTTAATACTTCCCTGGTTGGCAGAAAAACTTTCTTTTACGCTTGTACCACCTGTAACTTTCCGAACTTCATTGTCTTGAATTTCCATGTGATTTGAATTTGTGTAGCTTAATAGCCCCATCGAATTCAATTTCTGCATCATAAAAACAACATAAGTATAATCAAAAGTTAAAATATGCAAACAATAATAACAACAACATACAGATTATACCTCAAGCACATCACAGGTACACTTCTCAGACACCTTAACCTCAGTCACCCTCTCTAGCTCCTGCTACTGCTTCTGAACACTCTCCATCACCGTCTACAATAACCTTTCCCTCTCCTCCTCCAACTTCCTATCCTGCTCCTCCCTCCACCTCTTCTTCTCCTCGTCAAAATTCTTCCTTTCCTCCTCCAACTTCATATCCTTCTCCTCCCTCCACCTCATCCTCTCCTCCTCAAACTTCTTCCTATCCTCCTTGTCATACCCCAAATTTGTCATACTTGTATATTATCTTCATTTGTACATCCGTCCACTAACCATTATTCAGAAAATCCAAAAAATATGTTGCTTCTATCATAAGGTTCTTTAGAGTATGTGTGTAGTAATGGTTCTATTTGAGTGAAGTTTGAAAATTATGGTTGAAAATTATTGTGTAGTAATGGTTCATTAACAAGTCACTTGGTCAAGGACCATTGTGAGGGCAATGGGATGTCAGATTCAAGTGACTTATGGTTGAAAATTATCAAGGATCAAATCACTTTCCAAATAGAGCTTGGTGTTGATTCTAGAATACTGCATTGAGATCCATTCTTCAAGTCATTTGCAAATTTTGATTATGTGGTCCTTATGATTGTCATTAATCTAAGGAAAGTCAAGTTCGCTGTTCAATTCAGATTCATGTGGTGGAATCAAGTTACAGAATATCTAGGTTTGGTGCATTTGGCCTCGTGGTTCAAAGTCAATGCAAGATGTCCATTCTTCAAGGTCTTATTGATGTTCATTGTTGCTTGATGTTCAAAGAAGAATACAGGATGGTGCGATTCAGTCAAAGTTCAATTTCATTTTTAGTTTCATTTCACAATATTGATTATAAAGCATGTTGGATGCAATTGAATTTCAATAGGAGTTATTTTTTCATCGTTATCATGCCAGACAAATTGCAAAATCAAGATCAAAGTTAGAAGCACTATTTTCTTAAGGTGCAAGTGTCGCGGTGGGAATTGGATAATAAGTTATTTATTAACTTGAATCATAAATCATTTTTTACCATCGATCTTTAATTTATCCGAGGGAGGGGAAAAAGAACGAATAACCCATAAACATGCAATTCAAAAACAAAGCAAAAGAGAATCTAAGGTTCAGGGGTTGGTTATACCCAGGGAAGGTGCTAGCATCCTAAGTATCTGTAGTACTCTACAGGAACCTCTTGTTTTATTGTGTCATTTGTTATTTGTATGCTAAAGGTGAAAAGGTAAAAGGAGACCTAAGGTGTTATTTCTAAGTATGCTCACCAAGTCATCGCATCTCGTGCCTACGTATCTTGACGGAAATAGAATCAGAGCATTCGTAGTTTCCCTCAAAGGGTGAAAACAATGTTTATTGATTAGTTTTAGGAGAAGAGATAAGTTGTCATCTTAAGGAGAATACTCAACTAAACCACCACAAACACATAGAAGATGGATCTTTGCTTCACATTGAGAGAAGGGCTTCAACTCGGATATAGAATCGAAGAGTGTGTCACATACCTCTCTCAAGTGGAAAAGAATCAACATCTTTCTCAACTATGTCATGGGGTAGGAGAATTACATCTCAACTAAGCATGACTAGTGTCTAATTCTCTCATGAGAAAAAAGGAACTAACTGTAAGTTACCTATAGTTGAAATGATAATCATAAGGGAGACTTCCTAAGGGATAACAAGTTATAGGATTACAAGAAGTATATACAAGAGGATACAAAATGCAAATAAAAATGTAAATGACAAGAGTGTCAACAACAAGGGATCCTCCTTTGGAATCGGGTAGCAAGAAATTATTAATTAATTTAAATATAAATATTTATATCAAATAATAATTATGACACAAATTTATTTACATTTTAATATAATTAAAATTAACTAATGAAAAACTAGAAATAAAAATACTAAAATAAATAATTAAAATATTTTTGGTATTTACATCCTTATAAAAGTAATTAAAGTTTTTTTTTACATCTTTCTATGCTAAAAAAAGTAATTAAAGTATATATTTTTTTAATCTTTTTAATATTACAAAATTAACTAATAAACTAAAAATAAGGAATATTTTTGGTCTTTTCTAACATTATATAAATAATAAAAAATAAACTTGATTAATAGAAGTGACTAAGAATAATGATAACCGATATCCAAAAATCAATTAGATTTGCTTCTTTCTATTTTTCTTTTTAAAAGAAAAAGCCATATAGTATTGACTAGAAAATAACTAATGAAAGAGAATCTACTAATTATAATTAAGAGGTAATAGTGATCAAGACAAAAAAAATTATTCATTAATATTTGATACGTGACAGTATATGATATATAGTATTAAAATGTGATATATGTACTATATACATAAACATATGATACATGGTGGCACCTAACATAAATTATAGACAACCAAAAACAACTCATGTACTTAAATTATAAAACTAAAGAAGCTACATCAACCAATATGTGTAAAACAAACACCACGTGACACTATAAGTGGTACTACCAAGACAAACATGAAATTGACATAGATACAAAATAGCATCAGCTTTTCAAAATAAAGGGTGAGTTTTTAATTTTACCTCCCTCAAATGACATTTTCCCTCGTGTCGCCGTCCTCTCTATCTCTTTCTCTCGATGCCACATCGTGGTTTATGAAAAACTTTGCGGTTTGAATGTGAGGAAGATGAGGTATGTGTGTTTTTTTTTCCTTTTTTGTGTGATTGCTTATTTTATCTAATGCATATATATTGGACTAGATAATAGACAAGAATGATAATAACAACTAACACAATATTTTTTTTATTTTTTTATAATAAGACAAGAATAAAAAGAATTAAAAATCATATTTTTGTGTTTTTTATGACAAAATAAGAATAAAAGGAATTAAAAATCATGTTTTTGTATTTTTTATGATAAGACAAGAATAAAAAGAATCAAAATTCATGTTTTTGTGTTTTTTTTATGATAAGACAAGAATAAAAAGAATTAAAAATTATGTTTTTATATTTTTTAAAAAGAAAATATTAATAAAAAAATAAAAATAAAATTAATTAATAAAAATAAAAATTTACATTAAATAAATAATTAAATCTAAATAAATTTAATGATTATTTAAATAATATTGATTAAACAACGAAATAAAAAGTCGGGCAGAAAAGTGCTCGAAAAAATAAAATGAATACACCAAAATAATCAGCGCGAAATAAACATATTGCAAAAATACAACGTTTGGTCAGATTTTGAAATAAATTTAGACCGGTTTGTCTGTAAATCCAACAAATTTATTCTGACTGACATTTCGAATACTATGCGAGATGAAGTGCATGATATGTTATGCAGATGATGCAAAACATAATCTTAGGGTCAAAAATTAGAGTATGACAGATGCCCTTATTTAAGTTTCTTCTATCCGGAGATATGGAGATTGA
The DNA here is from genome assembly GCA_963859935.3 of Lathyrus sativus. Classification (NCBI taxonomy): domain Eukaryota; kingdom Viridiplantae; phylum Streptophyta; class Magnoliopsida; order Fabales; family Fabaceae; genus Lathyrus; species Lathyrus sativus. The sequence continues at coordinate 373,357,782 of OZ012741.1, forward strand.
AATCTTCGTCGATGTGATAGGAGAGACTTAAATACAAACATTTTCAACTTTTGGTCCTAAGATGCCACAAGATGCACATGATATGACATAAAATGATACGAATGCAAGACAAAGATCTGTGACGGAAAAGATGCCACATGAGATAGATGTATACGAACAACACTAAAACACAATTAAAGAATGGAAGACCCGATGAGGAACAACTTAGAAAAGCAAGACTCCACGGGGAAAAGATCCAACTCCACTGGGGATGAGACTCAACTCCACCGAGGAAAAGTAACTTAACCACCACTGAGGATAGCTTAAACACATGGTATCTCCAAAATAGAACAAAGGTGTGTATCGCCTACTGTCGCTACTGCGAAAATTGGCGCCGGCTATGACAGAAGAGTCGCCACCGGGCGTTATTTATCCCACAAGAGGGAAAGGAAACGCTCAGAGTAAGCCTAACGCAAAGAGGGAAAGGAATGGTCATCGCAACCAAATCCTGGATTTGGGAGTCGATTACGCAAGGGGAAGGTATTAGCACCCCTCACGTCCGTCGTACTCGACGGGATCCACGCTTGTTTTCTATCTAGGGGTGTGTTATTCTATCTATACTAAAGGGTCAAGGGACAAAAGGAAAGAAAAGAGAAAAGAGACTCGATAGAGCTTCGCCGCTCTATGCCTACGTATTCCCTCGTGCAATGGGAAAGTCAGAGTCTACGTAGTTCGGCTAACTACGGATGAAGGTGGGAAGGTTGCTCGCTAGGATACGGCATCCTATGCCTACGTACTTTCATACAGCATCAAAGATCAGAGCAAACGTAGTTCGGGCTACGGAAGACACAAGTTTGTCTGACTGTTTTTTATTACCTTCAAAAAGGGTTTTTCTTGATTAAGAGTCCAAGCGGACGAAAATGACACTTTGATGTTTGTTTTGAATCTTTTACAAAAAAAAGTGTTTTTTTTTAGTTTGTTTGCAATCTCTGACGCACTAGAGACTATGATTTGAGAGTGACTACGTCGCGTGTCACCCAAAGGGTGCCACACTAAGTAGCCAGACTATTGGAAAGAATCTCTCCAGCAACCCTTTCTCAAATAGCTTAAGGCTCGTAACGTACGACATCGATTAACCTTATTACCGTATTTTTGAATTGTTTTGAGATAAGAAGAGAAAGAAGCTCTAAAAAGTCTAGGGTTGAAAAGGGAATAAAAACTAACCTAATGTTGTCATGCATGAATAAGAATCCTAATGTCTGTCATAATTCCCTCCTGCACAGAGGAAATCAGAGATCCTAGGGGATAAACAGAAAAGAAAGCAAGCAAATACAGTAAAATGCATGCAATGCAGCAATACAAGCGAGGCAAGGGAGTCCCACTCAACCTCGAACCTGGGAAAACAACAGGCAAAGCGAATCAACATTCACTTCAAACCTAGGGGGCAAGCTACACAAGCCAACAAACAATACAGATAAACAAACCCAAAGCAGAGGAGGCAGCCCAAGCAGCAGCACCAAACTCCTACAGTTGACAACACAAGCAGCAGCTCTGACAGCAACAGTTGATTAAACAGCAAAAAGTTGACAGCAACAACCTTCATCTTCAGGAATAACCCCTATCTTCAAGCTCCACTAAACTTTCAATCTTCAACAAGCACCTAGCTTCAACAAGCAACCAGCTTCAACAAGCCCAAACTTCAACCAGTAAACAGCTTCAACAAGCAGCAAAACCCTAGCTTCAACAAACAACCCACCCCTAGCTTCAACAAACAACCAACTTCAACAAGCACAAACCCTAGCTTCATCTGCAACAAGCTTCAACAAGCAACCTTATCTTTACCAGGCTTCCCCAAGCACCTCCAAGGGAGAATCATTCAACAAGATCAAGTTGAAGTGTTAAGAAACTCAGTGGCAACCAAGGGAAATCATTAAGATCTTAACACTGTAAAGGAATTGTATCCTCAAAGTTCTACTCTTAAAGTATGCCATTCATCCCTCCAAGGGAGAGATGTGACTTCTTTAAGAGGACTTTATGTCATTGGATTGAATGGAGATGAACAATATACTCCATGTTTGAAGAAAGAAACAAAACTAGTCTAATGTTCTTCCTGAAACCCTAGTTTCCCTAAGCTCCTGACAAGCATTCCACAAGATGAGAAATTCTTCACATCCAAACTCCTTCAAGCTTTCCAAAGCATCTTCAATTGGTCTTAATCTCCATCCAAGCACAAAAGCAACACCAACCTAATCTAAGGGGAACTATTGAATTAAACTAGTCAAATTAGTTCATTGGAAACACCTAAAAGTTAGTCCTAAAACTAAATCTAATTAAAATACCAAAAGTGATTTTAAAATTCTACAAAAATTACTAAGGGCTCCTAAACCTCTTAAGAATCACTCCATATAAAACCTAGGGGGTTAACCATTCATTTGGACCTAAAATTATGCCCTAAACCTAAGGGTACCATCCTAAAACCCTAAATCTACAACCCCTAAAGTTCAATGCTCAAACTAACCTAAACTTCTCTCACAAAATTGTGAGAAAATTACTAGGCGTACATGCATATCTAAGCTAGATAACCCAAAAATAATCAACTCAAGATCGTACACCAAACACCCATAATAAAATCAGCAATGAACACATATCAAACATATTGAAAATAAAAGCAATTAAAATGCAAAATATGCAATAAAAAATAAAATGCATGAATTAATGAAATATTAATCCTATTGAATTCTACACTCTCTAAGGAATCAGGGGGAAAAAATCTAGGTTAAAAATGTTAATTTTTCTATTTGTTATGAATTATTTCCTAAACTATATGAAAATGATAAAAATAAAAGAAAATAATGAAAAATGAGAAACCTGCGTGCTGAATAGCAATTAAAACATGTTGTAAACCAAACCTGGGCCCAAGAAGGGGTGCGCATAGGAATCTGACTAAGCCCAAACCAACATTAAAACAAAATCAGAAAATAAAATGGAAATTGGGAAAGTCTTGTGGCAAATAGCAATGAAAATACGTTGTTTCTCAAATTGGGCCCAAAGGTGGGGTGTGGGTAGTGTGAGTCACTTAAGCCCATCCAAATCAGATTAATTGAAACGGAGTGTTTCATCTAAACTCATTCTCTTCAGGTTTTGAAACGCGATCATGGCCGTTGGTTCATGAGTTCAGTCAAGGTCAACTATGGATCCAACGAGTCCTGGGTCATCGTCCCCAAATGTTTGAAAAATGGAGGGAGAAACTCAGACGGTGGCCTGAGCTTTGCGCCACCGTCTTCTCCGGCGTGGCACATCCAAAAGTGTATTAATCAAGCCAATTAAATGCCCTATCTCACTCGAAATTCTCTCCTGATCACGAATATGCCCTCCAAATCCATTGATTTTCACTCAAACCTCAAAACCGATCCAAGATTCAGAAAATTCACCAAGTCTTGATCAACTCAATTCTTGCAATTAAAGATCCTAAACTCATCTACGTGTTTCAGTCATCAATTCTAACCATCTGAACGCCATTGAAACCTCAAGGATCTCCAGATATATGCTTCAACATAAAATGCATCATACTTAATTTTGTCTCTAATTGCTCCCAAACCAATCCAGAAACGATCCTTATGTATCCTAGGTCCTAACCACATGCAAGATTCTACTCAATTCTCCCTAGATCAATATAGAATTTGGAAGTTACTAACCTGATGAAAACTCACTAACAGAAGCACTTGGAGCACGATTCCACCTTCAAAGCCTTCCAGAAATGTTCAATGATGCAAGATGAAGCTTCCTCAATCTTCAATTTGGCTTGATTGTGCTTGCAAATCCAAAACCGATTCTGAGTTGGAGCTCTTGAAACTCACCCTTCTCTAACAGCTTCTAGCACGAATTGATCACCAAACCGAGTCTGAACTCACTCCAATCAATATATAGAAAGATTCCATGGGCTTCTTGATCCACTTTGAGGCCCAAATCATCGTATCCAAAATTCTGAATTTTGTTCTTGAAGCTCAATGTGACAGTTGCGAATTCTGGCTTATTCCTTGTTCCAGAAGGTTCCATTCAGTTGCAAATTGATTTTGGAATGTGCTTGGGTCCATGGCACAGCCTGAATTGCATTGGTTGTTGATTTGGATTAGTGACTTGCATTTGAAGAAACCATTTTAAAAGGCAAGCCATGAAACCAAGCCTCACTTTAAAAATGTAATATTGCCAATGTCTTTGAAATGAATTTCCTGATCAATTTGGTATATAACATGGACTTGTTTGGACTCCAATCAAGAAATTCCATTATTTTTTTTGCCTTTTAATCACTTTAATTTCTTCCTTTTCAAAATTTCTCAAACCAACTTCTCCTATGAGCCAATTCAAAGTCTCCTTGATGCATGGTCAAGGTTAAAACCCTATTTTGAGCAACTTTCTAGTTGAACAATTTTCCATTTGAAGCTTGCAAGTTGGAGGTTTTGGCCCATGCTTGAAAATGACCTATAATTATCAATACCCAAAATACCCCTGGCTTGCAAAGATCATAACTTGAGTCCTATAAATATCCTTGAGGACTTCTAGTACTCTATGGAAATCTAAGATCAAGATCTACAACTCTCATGTTGGCCAAGAATCCATTTGAAAACTCATTGAAGGGCAAAAGTTGCTTGGAAGTCAAGTGACTTTCACAGATAAACTTCATAGTCCTCTGGTGACCTGTAATTTGCAAGAACCATAACTTGAATTCTACAAATCTTCTTGAAGACTTCTAGTACTCAAATTAAAGGTATTGATATGCTCTACAAGTTTCAAGTTGGCAAAAGATCCATTTGAAACTTGTATTTTGACTTGTGTGGCTTTGAAGTTAGGCACTAAACAGGGGATTTTACACTGAAACCCTAATTTAGCAACTTCCCACATCCTTGATCCTTCTTTGCTTAATCTTGGCACAAAACCACACATGTATCAACATACCAATCCATGAATCCCATGACCTCAAAGTGGGCTTTGATGCTCTCCCATTACTCAAATGAACTAGGATTGGCCCAGATGAAACCCTAGTTGACTGCACCTCAACTGTGGCTCTTGTACTTGAATCAATGACTTGTCTCAGCTTCAATATGGCCCTCTAGGCACTCCATGAGATCCATACACACCTCACATTCACATTCCATGTTTCTCATCCCACTGATGATTCTCAACATTCCTCAAGATAGGAGCAACACCCACATATAGACACTCAAACTTCTCAAGACTCCAAATCATTCTTTATGGCCTGGATGACTTCTCAACTTGGATAACACCTCTTGCTAGGCTTCTTCTGATAAGAATCACACTTGGACCCCTGTTGGATAAGCTATGCTATGTTATGCCAATAAGTGAACTATGTACATGATGTAACTATGCAAATGAAATGCAATGAAACATAAATCAGGCAAGAAAAGGTTGAGCAAATTTTGGGGTGCAACAGCTGCCCCTATTCAAACGGCTTGGACCCTAATGGGTGAAGAGCGAACGACCTTCAAACAATCGAGGTACGAGACGGTTGAATACCAAGAAACCCGGAAATTTGCCAACCGCAGAAATAAACTGCACTGCTTGGGGAGCGACATCCCCTATCTGAATCCAGTTGTTACGGCAACAACCGATCCAACGTCTAATAATAATTCTGATTTCAACTCCAACCACCTATGTAACGCCACAGGTACTGAACAAATTTTTGCAAAAACACCTCCGTCCACAACTGGACCAACCTCGTCAACACAAGAAGAGAAACAAATTCGTCAACACAAATAGAGATTCTGTCGTCACTGGAGTAACCTTGTCCATGTCTGGACCCCAAATTTCGTCAAATCACGGGTAAACGTAAATCTGTCCACGTCAGGACTCACATATCGTCAACCCGAAGAAATTTCAACAGCACAAGAATAGAACTTTGTCCACGTTAGGACGCTTGCTTCGTCAACACGAAAAAATCCCCTCAACCAGAGCAAAACTTTGTCCACGTCAGGACGCACACTTCGTCAACAAGAAGAAACCCCCTCAACCTTGTCCACGTCAAGACCCCATATTCCGGCAACACGGAGGAATCCTATCATCATAGGAATAAAACTTTGTCCACGTTAAGACGCCACACAGAGAAATCCCGGCGACTTCGCTGGGGATGAGTTGTCCGCATCTCGTCAACACGAGGAGATCCTATCAACATAGGAATGAATTGTCCACGATAGGAATAAATTGTCCATGTTAGGAATAACTTGTCCACGTTAGGAATCACATCTCGTCAATACGAGGAAATAAACCCGCCACCATGAAGAGAAATAAATTTGTCCACGCCAGGACTCCATCTCGTCAACACGAAGAACAGTAAACTTGTCCACGTCAGGACTCGCATCTCGTCTTAATTTGTCCATGTCAGGACTCACATATCGTCGGCACGAAGAAATCCTATCAACATAGGAGTAAATTGTCCACGTCAGGACACCATTTCATCAACACGAAGAACGGTAAATTTGTCCACGTCAGGACTCGCATTTCGCCAATACAAAGAAAGATATATGTTGGGGATAAATGGTCCACGTCAGGACAGCATTTCGTCAACACGAAGAGTAATCAAATTATCCACGTCAGGACTTCACATTCCGCCAGCACGGAGAAATCAAATTTGTCCATGTTAGGACTAGCACATCTCGAGGAAATAAATTTGTCCACGTCAGGACTCCCACCTCTTCGATCCGCTGAGGAAATAAAATCTGTCCATGTTAGGACTACATTTCACCAACACGAAGAAATCAAATTTGTCCACGTTAGGACTCATATTTCGTCAACACGAGGAACTCCTATCAGCATAGGCAATGGAATTTTGGCGATTTCCGGGGAAACACTGTTGTCAATCAGTAGGAAAATACATCTGTTTATCCATACGGGAAGATACTCTGAATACAGTTTCTCTGCTTATTTCTGCAGTAGCTAACTCCATTGGTCCCGACCAACAAACCTTTTAGTGCTAACGTGACAGCGACTTTGAGGAGGACTCCACTGGGGATATTTGGAACCCAAACTGTCGGACGCCTGTTCCGATAACCGGCGGCAGCTTCTGAAATTCTGATTCGTGAAACCCTTTGATGCTAATGTAACAGCAAATTTGAAGAAGATAATCCGCTAGCCGGATAAGAGAAACTTCAACAAGCAACTCTGGCGGGGAAACAAGATAAATTTAAACAAATAACTCTGCTTGGGGACGGAGAGAAACTTAACCAAGTAACTCTGTGGGGAAAATAGTAAGATGAACTGTATCATCACACGTCTCACAGCGAGACCTCGAATACCTGGTAATAGATCTGAGCTAGAACTCCATACTCCTGCTGAGAAACACACCTGAAAGTAAAAAGGTTAGCCAACCTGATTTATGTTTCAAAATGCGTATGTTTGAAAATGGAGAAATGCTCCGTACGACACAGAAATGCTACGCGTTTGAGTAAATGCAAATATGACGATATATGCAAATGCAAATGCAGGCTCAAGCTGTCGGGGCCACTCTGATAGTGATGTCTCGACAACATGAATGCTGAGGATAAAACCAACTCCGTTGGGGAGAACAAGTATCACAAAATATTCTGGCGAAATAAACGTCAGACATACAACCCATTCTGCCGGGGAGAGATTAAACATCAATTTCCACTGGGAGGAAAGAACAAACACCCTGCTGGTGAAAAAACTTAGTTGGGGAAGAAGCGACACTTCTGGACAAAGCACACTGTCTAGGCACAGTTTACACCTTTAGAGTTACCACACCGCTGAGGATCAACATCCTGTCAATGGCAAGACGACCTGTGGGGAGCAAGAAAACCATCCTTCGCGGATATAAACCTTTCGAACCAACAACTTGGTTAACTATTGCAGGAATCTCCCATGCTGGAGAGTGAACGTGCACATCTTTGATTCGCTGAGGAGCGCAACCTCTGCAGGGGATATTGATTTTGACTTGCTGGGGTTAATCCTATGGACGACTTTCCATGAGGACACTCTCCTGGGGAAAATAATTCCATCCTTCGGACAGGGATAAATGTCATTTTAACTCTCTAGGGATAAGCTGCGACTAGCTGAGGAATGACATCAACTGGAGTCAGGTCTTACGTCAAGCGACCTAAGCTGGGGAATATAATCCCTGACTGTTTGCTCCGAAGGTAAGAACCCTGCAAAACACAAATGATACAAAACAGGCCTATACAACAGAATCTATCCGGGTTAGCATTTGTGACCTCACTTCAGTCAAATCGAAGTTTTAGCAATTATTGGCAAGGGCCAGCAAGATTATGTAAGCGCAAGTTCATCAAAAAACACCGGCGTCTTTCACAAACAAAACAGTAAAGAACAAGCATCAAGTACTTAATAACATGTTTTATTGATAATGGGCCTCTGAATAGGCAAAGTTTTGTACATTGGATGCAACTCCTGAAAAGAGGAAGTTACGCAAAACCACATATAAATATATGCACAAGAAGCATAAAGAAAATACAAAACAATATTTGTATACATGTCGGCAACGTGGCACAGACAAACACCACGAGCTGATCCTCCTATGACTCGCCTGACTCTGCGCTTTCCCGGTACTCGATCTTTGGAAGAGATTGTTTTTGGATAGACGGCCCTCCAGGTACTCCCAAACCACTAAGCAATGTCGTATCAAATCCGGACCGCAGTCATTTGCTTTTTCAATCCCTAACTTTTGCGTGAACCGCCCTTTGCGGGTTTTCAATTCACCGGGATACCCTTTTTTGCCGAAGTCGCCCTTTTCAGGTTTTCGACCTCGCGGGTGTACATTTTTTCAATTTTATCCCTAACTTTTGCCCGAACCTTTTATTCATTTTTTATGGTTCGCCGGGATGCCCCATTTTTGCTTGGACTCTCTTTTTACTGTCCAGCGGGTCACTTTTAAGCAAAGTATTTTTTAACTGCGTCCGAATTCACAGGAGACGTAAAGTCTTCACCATCCATGGTGGATAGTAACAAGGCTCCTCCGGAGAAGACTTTTCTGACAACGTAGGGACCTTCGTAATTGGGAGTCCACTTGCCCCTGTGATCTGATTGTGGTGGGAGAATCTTTTTCAAAACAAGATCGCCCGTCTGAAAGCTTCGAGGGCACACCTTCTTGTCGTAAGCTTTCTTCATCCGGCTCTGATATAACCGACCGTATGCTAGAGAAGTCAGTCTCTTCTCATCCATTAAGCTGAGCTGATTCAATCTATCTTTAACCCATTCTGCCTCGTCGAGTTGGACATCACGTAAAACCCTCAGGGGAGGAATCTCGACCTCCAACGGTAACACTGCCTCCATCCCATATACCAATGAGAAAGGGGTTGCCCCGGTTGATGTGCGTACCATCGTACGATAACCGTGCAAAGCGAAAGGTAACATCTCGTTCCATTCCTTATACGTCACAACCATCTTCTGAACGATCTTCTTTATGTTCTTATTGGCCGCTTCGACAGCGCCATTCATCTTGAGCCGGTAAGGAGAAGAGTTGTGATGCTCAATCTTAAAATTCTGACACACCTCTTTCATCATTTTATTATTCAAATTTGAACCGTTGTCGGTGATAATCCGCTCAGGGATTCCATATCTGCAGATAATATCTCGTTTGATAAATCTGGCTACCACTTGTTTGGTGACATTAGCATATGATGCTTCTTCCACCCATTTGGTGAAGTAATCAATTGCCACCAAAATAAACTGGTGTCCGTTTGACGTTGTAGGCTCGATCTTGCCAATCATATCAATCCCCCACATCGAGAAAGGCCACGGTGATGACATCACATTCAGAGGGCTCGGAGGCACATGGATTTTGTCTGCATAAATATGGCATTTATGACACCTCTTTGCAAACTTGAAACAGTCTGTTTCCATAGTCAGCCAATAATAACCTGCCTGCAACAGTTTTCTCGTCATAGCATGCCCACCAGCATGTGTACCAAATGTACCCTCATGTATCTCTTCCATGAGCAACTTCGCCTCTTTCTCGTCTACACAGCGTAGCAACACCAAGTCGTGGTTTCTTTTGTACAGGACACCATCCGGGTTCAGATAGAAATTTCCAGTCAATCTCCTAAGAGTCTTCTGATCTCGACTGGATGCCCCAGCCGGGTACTATTTGTTCTTCAGGAAATTCTAGATGTCAAAGTACCAGGGTTTACCATCGGGAGCCTCGTCAATGGCGAACATGAATGCAGGCCTATCGAGTCGAGAGATAACAATCCGGGGAGCCTCGTTCCAGAAGTTAACTTTATACATTGAAGACAATGTCGCCAGGGCGTCAGCCATTTGATTTTCTGCTCGTGGCACATGATGCAATTCCACCTTGTCAAAGAAAGGAAACAATCTCCTTGCATAATTCATATAGGGTATCAAATTGGCCTGACGTGTCTCCCATTCCCCTTTAATCTGATTCACCACTAGAGCTGAGTCTCTGTATACATCCAGGTTCTTGATTCGCAAATCAATGGCTTCTTCCAGACCCATGATGCAAGCCTCATATTCAGCCTCATTATTGGTAACGGGAAAAGTCAATTGGGCGGTAAATGGGATGTGCGACCCATGAGGAGTAGTGATAATTGCACCTATTTCGCTACCATAGGAATTAACTGCTCCGTCAAATATCAACTACCATTTGGAACCCAACTCTGGTCCTTCGTCCAGCAACGGTTCTTCACAATCCTTCATTTTCAGGTACATGATATCCTCGTCAGGAAAATCAAACCTCATTGATTGGTAGTCCTCAACCGGCTGCTCAGCAAGGTACTCTGACAGAACGCTACCTTTAATAGCCTTTTGCGAGACATATTGGATATCGTATTCTGTTAACACCATCTGCCACCGGGCAATTCTTCCGGAGAGTGCTTGCTTCTCAAACACATATTTGATTGGATCCATCTTTGAAATTATCATGGTTGTATGATTCAGCATGTATTGCCTCAAACGTTTGGCGGCCCAGGCTAGCGCGCAACGCGTCTTCTCGAGCATTGAGTATCTGGACTCACAGTTGGTAAACTTCTTACTCAAATAGTAGATCGCATGCTCTTTACGTCCGGTCTCGTCGTGTTGACCGAGAACACAACCCATACTTTCCTCAAGAACCGTCAAATACATAATCAAAGGTCTCCCGGCCACTGGGGGTATCAAAACAGGAGGTTCCTGCAAGTATTCTTTTATCTTGTCGAACGCCTTTTGACAATTTTTATTCCAGGTCAACACCTGATCCTTTTTCAACAACTTGAATAGCGGCTCGCATGTCGCAGTCAGGTGAGATATGAACCGAGCAATGTAGTTCAACCTCCCTAAAAACCCACGCACCTCTTTTTCTGTTTTAGGCGTCGGCATTTCTTGTATAGATTTTATCTTTGCAGGATCAACCTCTATTCCCTTTTCGCTCACGATAAACCCCAGTAGTTTACTCGATCTCACCCCAAAGGTGCACTTGTTAGGGTTCAGTCTCAGCCTAAACTTCCTAAGTTTTTTGAACAGTTTCAGCAGATTAACCAAATGCTCCTCCTCCATCTGGGATTTGGCAATCATATCATCAACATAAACCTCAATCTCTTTGTGCATCATGTCATGAAAGAGAGTTGTCATAGCACGTTGATATTTTGCTCCAGCGTTCTTCAGTCCGAAGGGCATCACTTTGTAGCAAAATGTTCCCCAGGGAGTAATGAAGGTAGTCTTCTCCATGTCTTCTGGGGCCGTTTTGATCTAATTATAGCCTGAGAAGCCGTCCATGAAGGAGAACACGGAGAACTGAGTAGTGTTATCAACCAGCACATCAATGTGAGGAAGTGGAAAGTCGTCTTTCGGGCTCGCCCTATTCAAATCACGGTAGTCTACGCACATTCGCACTTTACCGTCCTTCTTCGGCACTGGTACTATATTAGCGACCCATGACGGATAAGTTGTAATGGCTAGGAAACCAGCATCCCACTGTTTTTGAACTTCCTCCTTGATTTTCACAGCCATGTCTGGTCTGGTTCTTCGGAGTTTCTGCTTAACAGGAGGGCATTCCTCTCGCAACGGCAGACGGTGCACAACCATGTCCGTATCCAACCCAGGCATATCTTCGTACGACCAAGCAAATATATCACTATACTCTCGCAGTATCTCAATCAGCCTTTGCTTGACGTCGCTCTGCAGTGCAGCCCCTATACGTATATTTCTCACAACTTCTTCCGACCCCAAGTTGATAATCTCAATTTCCTCCTGATGAGGCAGAATGATTCTCTCTTCCTGTTTCAACAAACGAGTCAGCTCTGTTGCACCCCAAAATTTGCCCAACTCTTCTTCACCTAGCTTATGTTTCATTTCATTCACATTAGCATTATCATTTGCATCTCATTGACATGTATGCAGGAGATCAAGAGGTATGATTCCCAATCAAGGATTATGCAAGGCTATGAAGCTAGCTAAGAAGGTTATTCAAGTGTTCAAGGGTTGATATCCTTGTCAGAGAGGTTAAGAGATTCTCAGAGAGAGTGGTTGAAACCAAGAGTGTGTGCCTCCTAACTTGAGAGTTGTGGGAGCTCCTCAGATGATTCTGAAGCCAGGAATGTGGACTTGAAGCCTTGAGAGAGCTTATGAGATGTCTTGAAAGCCATCATGAGGTCTATATAGGTCATTGTACAAGATTAAGAAGACTCAGCCATGAGTGGTGCAATTAGGGTTTGACTGGGTCAACCCTAAGTCAACTGATGACTTGGAGGAGGTTGAGACCTAATCAAAGAGCCATGTGATCATGGATTAATGAATTGAGATGCTATAAGGATGATTCCAAGGTCAACTCATCATGATTGAAGAGTTTGAGAGGTTTCAAGCTAGGGTTTCTAAGGCTTGACAGTGTAAAATCCCCTAGTTTGACCCCTATCTTCAAGGCAGTTTAGCTCAAGATGTGATTGTTATCTCATCCCACCCCTAACATGAATGTTGTAGAGCATGAGCTTAGCTTTGATTTGAGTGCTATAAGTCCTTGATAGGATTTGTAGAACTCAAGTTATGACTTTGACAAGTTACAGGTCATCTAAGGTATGTGGATCTGGGGGCTTGAAAGTTACCCAACTTGCATCAAACGTTTTCCCAAGAAGGATGATTCCTATGAACTTTTGGTCAACATGAATGTTGTTCCTTATCCTATTAGATTTTTAGAGAGTACTAGAAGTCCTTGATAGGATTTGTAGAACTCAAGTTATGGCTTTGACAAGTCAAGGGCATTTTGGTCATTTGGAGATTACAGGTCATTTCAAGCATAAGGCCATAACTCCTATTTCCAAGCTTCAAATGGAAGAATGTTCAACATCAAACTTATTCAAAAGTATGTTTTAAGGCTAGTAAATAGGTCATGAGATGATGGGAATGCTTGTAGCTCAAAGTTGCAAAAATGACCTAAAATAAGGGTATAAGTTAAATAAACCAAAGTTGGAAATTGATATTTTCAATCTACACATCCAAACCATGGCATGTAATATATCATTTTGAATCTAGAAAACATTTTAAGAACATTGGTTTAGCCACATTTTTGAGTTGAGGTCTAATTTGTGGACTTGCTTTGAAAAGTACTTGCTTGCATATTAAGTAACATGTGTAAAACCTAGAATCAAGGCATAACCAAGGCCTTTTGCAAGCTGAACACTTTCAAAATGTCACTAGGGGAGAAATTGGAAGTGAATGAAGTTGGTTTCAAGCTGTTTGCAGAACTATGCATGGCATGGCATATGGTTGAAAATCTCATGACATGAGAGATTGAAACTCTCATTAGAAGGATCTAGAGGGTTCTAGATCACTCACAGAGCATCTATATATTGAGTAGAGGTGATCCAATGCAAAGGTTGGTGATGATTGAAGGAGAGAGCATAGATTAAGATTGAAATTGCATAGCTTACAACTGAATTCGGTTTCACCAATTTCTTCACTTTCCATCCATTTTCTTGATTGCAACTTCTTCCATGGACGCTAGGGATTGAATCCAGATCATAATCCAAGAGAATTCATGGCTGAATCGTGTATGAGCAATTGAATTTTTCCACCTGCAACTCACCATCGGGTTTCAAGATTCAGGAGCTTTCAACCAGTTCTATTGCATACAGAAGCAAGGAAAGGATCCATTGATCGTGTCTGGAAGATTGTAGAGCTTGATTTGAGGGTTTAGTGCATCTGTTCATCCAAGATTTTCAGGTTAGTAACTTTCTTCCTCTAGCATGAATTAGGTAGAATCAAGATGAATTAGGGTGTTAGATGCATTGTAGAACGGTGTAGGATTGATTTCAGACCATTAATTTGAGAATTAGTGACCAATCTAGGGTGTTACCATTTTTGGTTGAGATTTGGTTATGGTGAATCTTGAGGCTTCAGAGAGAATTAAAGGCATGAATGAATTCGTGAGGGAATTTGGGACATGTTTCATTAAGGGATCGTGGCCTACAGTGGACTCTAGGTTGAACTAGGGTTGTGGGATGGTGACCGGAGCACCACCGGTGGTGGCCGGAGCTGCGCGCGAAGCTCAGACATTCAAAAGGTTATGTTTGATACCTAATTTTGTGGAATTTTGTGTGATCATGTGGTGATGATTTTGGTCCTGATTTTTTGTGTGTGATTAGGTTAGACATGTATGCTCCCATAGCATTTTTCTCACATTTTTATGATGAACCTAGGTGGTAATTTAGGTTGAAACCTTTAGAAGCTCCATTTTTAGGGTTATGGTTGATACCTTATGGTTTAGACTTTGATTTTAGGACTTAATAGATGATTTAGTCCCTGGTTTTTGTATGAGGTGTTCTTAATTGAATTAGGATCCCTTAGGATTTTTTGTAGAAATTTATAGGATAGTTTCCTATTTTTGGTTGATTTTAGTTTAGGTGTTAGTTTTAGATGATTCTAAGGCACTAACTCAACTAGACTAACTTCTTTAGTTCCCTTAGATTAGGGTTTTGCTTTGTTTGCCTTTGGTTGAGATTGAAGACAAGTTGAAGACAAGGTGAGGATGCTTGAAGTTGCTTGAAGTTGCTTGGAGCTTGGATTTGCTTGTGCCTGAAGGTGTCTGATGAAGTTTTAGAAGGTAGGAGACCTAGGGAGAGCCTTAGAACTAGAATGACTTCTTTCACAAATATGGAAAGCATCTTGTGCTTCCACTCCTCCCAATGACTAAAAGTCCTTCTAAGATAATCACATCTCTCCTTTGGAGGGATGAGTGGCTTTATCTGGGAAGTAGAACTTTGAGGGAACCAGTCTCTTATAATGATAAACCCTTACAGGCTTCCTTTGGTTGTCAATAAGTTGTTTATCATTTCCACTCATTCTGTTAAATCAATTGTCTTCTGGTTTGAGTGTCTTGAAGATGTTGGGCTTGAGTTTGAATATGAGGACTTCATTGAAGAGGGTGGAAGAGGATGATTCCTTGAGCATTGCCATTGCAGCTGAAGCTTGAAGAGCAAGAAGAACAAGTTGATACTTGAAGATCCAATGGAGAGTGAGTGAAGAGCTGAGGCTTAAAGAATTGAATGATGAAGTTGACACTTCCATGTGATTGAAGATTACTCTGAGAAGCTGAAGCTTGTAGAGGGAGAAGACCAAGTTGACACTGGCAAAGCAAAGAGAGCTGAAGCTTGAAGACTAAGTTGATACTTATGAAGAGGATTCAATTGAGATTGAGTGTAGAGCTGAGGCTTGAGGAATAAAGGATGAGTTGACACTTACATTGATGCTTGGAGAGCCTGAAGGAATCAAGTTAATACTTGCAGTTAGGAGTGAAGCCTGAAAGAGGAATTGACTGAAGGGCTGAGGCTTGAAGAAAAGAGAATAAGTGGATACTTATGTTTGAGGGGTTGAAACCTGGAGAAGCAAGTTGACACTTGTCATGGAGGATGATAGCCTTGAAGGGTGTTTGAAGTCTGAAGACTGGATTGCTGTCAGAAGAGCTGAAGCTTGAAATTGAGAGAGGGAGTTGTTGATCAGCTTTCTTGTCTGTTTTCTTTTTTGTGCTGATGTGCCTTGTTTGACTTGCTTGATGCATTAGAATAAGTTCATATCTAGACTGACTTTAAGCTAGGAGCATGATTGCACTAGAGGTTGAGTCGCTCCCTCTGCTTGTATTTTTACTGTATGGCTTTGCTTGCGGGTATTCGGTAGAGCCCAGCTCCCTTGCCCATGTGGTTTATTTTGCTTGATAGCATTTTATTTCTTCTGTATGATTGCAGTTGTTGTTCTATTTTGCTTGATCGCATGTTACTTCCCCTGTATGATTGCAGTTATTCATATCTGGCTTGAGGTTGAGATGAGCTTGTGGAGGCTGATGCCCCACACACATTTCCTCCCTCACTTGTATTGCATGCATTTTACAGTCGTTTACTATTTACTGTTTAGGCTGATGCTTTATCTGTTTCTGTTTATCATTGATATGATCCCTTAGGACTCTCAGTCCCTTTGATAAGGAAGTGATGGATAGAACTTTAGGTTGAAACCATTGCATGATAACTTCTAAGAGTTCCCTGTTTCAAACTTCAACCATAGGATGAATCCTTGGCATGACAACAGTAGGACTTGATAGTCTCCCTTTAGTTGTCCCCCTCTCTCTTCTCATCTCAAAACAGCTTAAAATACAGTAATCATGAATGATTTCTTTCGTATGTTACGAGCCTTAAGCTATCTGAGAAAGGATTGTTGGAGAGCTTCTTTTCAACAATCTGGATGTTTAGTATGGCACCCTTTGGGTGACATGCGACGCATTCACTCTCAGGTCATAGTCTCTAGTGCGATTGAAATTGCAAACACAATAAAAAAGCACTTCTTCCGTAAAAGACAGAAAACAAACTTCAAACCTTTTTGCCCCGTGGGCCCGTAATTCAAAGGAAGCTTTTCTGAAGAAAAGAGTGTCGTTAAACTTCAGTTCTACCGCAAACAGGCTTTGTCCCTAACTGCTGGAACTGTTGTTTAACCCTACTCGATAAAACAGATGAATCTGAATTCCCGTAATCCATAGTATCACGAACTACATAAGCTCTGATCTCTCATACATGTTGAGAGTATGTAGTCACAATACTGATGTATTGGCGAGCCACCTTCCCTGTACCCGTAGTAGGTCGAACTACGTTGACTCTGATTTCTCATTCTCTGATGAGAATACGTAGGCATAAAGTGCGACGCTTTGCCGAGTCATTTTCTTTTCCTTTTTTAGCCAGCCTTGATAGGTAGATAGATAAACCAACTCGTCCAGTAAACACAACAAGAGTGGATCCCGTCGAGTACGACGGACATGAGGGGTGCTAATACCTTCCCCTTGCGTAACCGACTCCCGAACCCAAACAACGGTTGCGACGACCTTGTCTTATTCCTTTTCGTCAGGTTTTTCCAATTGTTTCCTTTCCCGTTCTGAGGGATAAATAACGAAAGGTGGCGAATCTTCTGTTCTGCCGGCACCTTATTTTCGCGGAAGCGACAGCTGGCGACTCTGCTGGGGAATTGATAGTTTCCTGGGGATCCAACGTCCCTTATGCGAGTCAGTTGGGGGATCTGACGTCCCCTGCGAAAGTCAATCCTAGCGCTTGTATGATTACTTGTTGGGTTGTGTTTATTTGTCGCATTTTTATTTCCCGCACTTTATTTCCAGTATGATATGATTATCTATGCTGTTGTGGGGGGGGGCATTCTGATGAGTGAGAAGCCAGACCCAGGCTTGAGTGAACATAGCATTAGTTGTGGAAATTAGTGGGCGCGTGCTTGCTTGGCAGGCACTAGTGTCTCATGAAATCCATGCTCAGACGAGGTTCTTCCGGTTGACTTCTTTTTCAACCCTTTGGGTTGAGGGGGTTGTTGGTTTGGAGGATTGTCGACTCTGGGGACCGATCATTTGGGATTCAGCCGAGTGAGGCCGCTTCATGAGCTGGTGATGCCACACCTTCTGGGTATCGTATCACCCCTCTTGAATGTCTGTGACGCTGATGACCGCATAGGATGCCGAACTTGAGTCAGTTTAGGTCCATACCTGTGAGCATGGTTGGGTTTGTTGCAGGAAACTTTGACCTTCAGACTACCTGGTTTTCTTGATAGTGAATCAGCTTTGTTGGTACCGGAGGTTCTCATCATCAGATATATGATTGTTCTTGACAGAGCAGAGTTTTGCTCCTATATCAGAGGTCCTTATTATCAGATGATTGTTCTTGACAGAGCAGAGTTTTGGTCCTATATCAGAGGTCCTTATTATCAGATGTTTGTTCTTGACATAGCAGAGTTTTGGTCCTATATCAGAGGTCCTTATTATCAGATGTTTGTTCTTGATAGAGCAGAGTTTTGATCCTGTATCAGAGGTCCTTATCATCAGATGTGTGTTCTTGACAGAGCAGAGTTTTGGTCCTGTATCAGAGGTCCTGTATCAGATGTTTGTTCTTGACAGAGCAGATTTATGGTCCTATGTGTGTGTGTTCTTGACAGAGCAGATTTATGGTCCTATGTGTGTGTGTTCTTGACAGAGCAGATTTGTGGTCCGATGCCAGGGTTTTCTTCTTATCAGAGATAGTGGTTGTTCTTGACAGAGCAACATCATGGTTTTGTTGATACAGAATCTTCGCAGCACAGTTGCCTTGATCTCCTGCTGCATGATTGCATTTTGCATCGCTTTGCATATTCATTTGCATTTCATTAACGTGTGTCTGTGTTGCAGGTACCGTTTCCCCTCGATTCAGGATTTCTTGCCTCCTGCTGTATTATTATGGGTTCTCTGAGGAAGACCGTGGCTTACAAGCTCCCTGCCCCTGATGTGGTTCAGCTGACTGGTTTGATTGCTTTAGCAGATGATTCTGTGAGAGATGAGTTCATAAAGTCTTACGGAAAATTGCTCAGTTTGGTTCGTAAACCGTCTGCGTTCGAGTTGAATGGGTTGCACGCTCTGCTGCAGTTCTACGATCCTCTGTTGAGATGCTTTACTTTCCAGGATTTTGTTCTTGCACCCACGCTAGAGGAATATGCTGATTTGTTAGGTGTGCCTATCAAGAGGCAGATGCCTTTTGTTCATATGGATGCTGAGCCTAATCTGGCTAGTCTAGCTCCGTCACTTCATCTGGATGCCTCCGAGTTGGTATTGTCTAGTTGGAACAAGGTTCCCGGTTTCTCCTTGCAGTCCTTAGTGGGAAAGGCTCAGCAGTGCGCCAAAGACGGATGTTGGGTCGTGTTCAACGCCATTCTCGCTCTGTGCATATATGGCATCATTCTGTTCCCCAATATGCCCGACTTTATGGACTTCGATGCCTTTCACATCTTTGCTTCAAGGAATCCAGTCCCTACCTTGATAGGAGATGTCTACCATTCCATCCACTACAAAAACGAGAACAGAAGGGGCAAGAATGTCTCGTGTTGTGTGCCCCTACTCTATAAATGGCTTGATAGTCATCTACCCAAGAGGGGTCCCTTTGTTTCGTTTGCAGCCATGGTTGAGTGGTCCGAGCGTTTGATGAGTCTATCAGCGGAGGATATTGATTGGTTTGACAGAGATATGTTGGGCACTGAGATTATCTTCAGCTACAGCGGGTTTCCGAACGTGCCTTTGATAGGCAAGAAAGGCTGTATAAACTATAATCCGTCTCTGCTGGTCCGACAGTTTGCTTATGCTTTGAGAGCTCCGCCGAAGGATGAAGAGGTGCAGGAATCTCTGTACCTCACTGGTCTTCTAGAGGGGGATACGTTATCTAAGCTTCAGCGCGCTTGGAATGGTATCAGTAAGAGGGGAAAACCATTGCTGGGGAGAAGTAATAGTCAGGCCTACACTCCGTATGTGACTTGGATCAGAGCCAGAGCATATGCTATAGGGATGCCGTTTCCTCCTGCCAAGCCAGAAAGCCCTCCAATGATTGAAGAGCCTACCACCGTGCCCATTCAGCAGCACAATCAGGTGTTAGCAGAGAGAGATGAGCTGAAGAAGGCCAGTGAAGAACTGGAGAAAGAATTGGCTCAACTCAAGAGCGAGAGAAATGAAGTTGTTCATTCCTTCAAGAGGCAGACCGAGCTGGTGAACCAGCTAGGAACTGATTTGACTAAGTAGATAGCTGAGCGTGAGCGCATGGGTCGAGACTTCAAAGCTGTCAACGATGTACTGGCCACGAAGAAGCAGCACTTGGACGAAGCATATCGGAGGATATCCAAGTTCAATCAGCATTGGAAGGCCACTCTAGCCAATAGGAAAGAGCGGGAGGATAAGCTGATGCAACAGATCTCCAAGCTGAAAGCCCAGGTGAAGGCTAGTGAGAAGAGGTTTGATGAAGAAACCGCTCGCAGATATGCCGCTGAAGGCCAACTCAACAAAGCTCTTGCTAACCTGAAGGAGCGCAAATTGATGTTTGAATCCAAGAAGCGGAAGCTAGAAGATTGTTTCGGCGAAGGAGCATGGGAAGATTCGGTCGAAGGTCTTCAATACACCATTATGCAGAGGGAGTTACTCGTCGAAGGGTTGCTCACCCGGCCTGATCATCTAGAAACGAAGGGGTTGTTAGAAGAGTTTCGCGCCCGTGGCCGTGCTTGACTATTTGTATTCCTTTTGTTTGATCATTGTTGTATGCTGACCATCACCAGGCTTGTTGGCTGAGGTCATGCTGTTGATTCATCTTGTACTCACTGACATTGTGTACTGCCTTGATGGGCTTTCTATATATATGAGATGTTATTTCCATGACTGGACTCGGACTTCTTATTATCAGCACTGGCACTCAGGCACTAGGATCGGGGGAAATCTCCCTAACACACAGACACACGTTTGCATTTGCATGAAGCATTTGCATAACGAGCACTTTGTCATTTTTCCTAACCCTTTTGTGTTTTTAGGTTGTTTCAGGTTGTTCCAGGATTGATCAGAGACCTATCCACCGCTATCCGACCAGAGCAAATCAAACCAGAATCATGGAGCAAGTGCAAACCGATGTTCAGGAACTCCGCGAAAGAATGGACCGCTTCATGGAGCTCATGCAAGCGGTCGCCAATGGCCAAGATCAGCTCAGAACCTTGGTTCAGCCTCTGATTTCAAGGGTCGATAGCAATGGCGTACTCCATGGTGGGACCATGCCTACCCCTCCACCAGTTGAAACTCCTCAGAATGGCGTCCCCATGACCGGGGGGAATGGCAGTGCCAACGGCAATGTGATAGCTAACATGGGACTCAACGGTAATGCGACGGGCGTCGGTAATGGGAGTCTTGAAGCTAATGTCAATGTTGGGCTGGGCAACGGCAATGCAGGTGTTGGGAATTTGTTCGGGCCTCAGCCGTGGTTAGAAGACCGTCAAGACGATGTGTTCTCGCAGAGAGGTGCTGAAGGGGAGCTGACTGCTGAAGCACGTCTAAGGTTCAAGGCACTCGAGGATAAGATGAGGAATATCGAAAATCAGAACACCTTGGGCGTTGATATGTCCAAGTTGGGACTGATTGATGATTTCAAGGTGCCTCCCAAGTTCAAGGTACCTGACTTTGAAAAGTACAAGGGCACTACTTGCCCTCGCGTCCATCTGAGATCATATTACAGGAAAATGTCAGCTCATTCTGAGGACGAGAAGTTGCTGATGCACTTCTTTCAAGACAGTTTGTCCGGGCCCTCCCTCGAATGGTACATGAGTCTGGAACCTACCAGTGTGCGCACGTGGAAGGACCTTGCTAAAGCATTTGTGCACCACTACCAATACAACAGTGACTTGGCCCCGAATCGAGTCCAACTGCAGAATCTGTCGTAAAGGAACAACGAAGGGTTCAAGGAATACGCCCAGCGGTGGCGTGAGTTGGCAGCCAGGGTTCAGCCGCCGATGGTTGAACGCGAGCTTGTGCAGATGTTCGTAGCCACCCTCCCAGGGGTTTATTATGAGAAATTGGTCAGCGGTATGTCCGGAACCTTCTCAGATCTCATTATCACGGGTGAGCACATCGAAAATGGGATCAAACTGGGGAAAATTCAAGGTGATTCATCCTCAGCTGGAGGAGGAAAGAAACCTTATGGTGGCAAAAGACGGGAAGGAGAAACGAGCGCTGTGTCCAACGCTTGAAGGAAGGGTAAAGGCCCTCACCAGCAGGTGGCCAGCATAACTATCCCGGCAGTTCAACAGCCACAGCAGCAGCAGCAGCAACCGAATCAACAAGGGTACAAAAAGTATCAGAATCGGGCACCTCTGTCGAGTCGTCACCTCGAGACACCGCCCATGTCGTATGCGCAACTGTTGCAGACTTTGCTCCAGCTACAGTTGATCCAGAAGAGAACCTTGGCTCCCTTGACAGGGGCACCTCCGCCAGGTTATGACGCGAATGCGACTTGTGAGTTTCACTCAGGGGCACCAGGCCACACAATAGAAAACTGCAAATCCTTCAAGCATAAGGTGCAGGACATGGTGGATGCTAAGATCATCAACTTCTCAGATAATGTGCCAAACGTCACGAAGAACCCTATGCCGAATCATAGGGGAGGTGGAGTAAATGCCATTATTGAAGACGAGAGCTTAGATTTGTTGACTGACGTCAGAGATCTGAAGACACCGCTTAGCTTCGTTAAGGCTAAGCTGATGAAAAGAGGTTTCTTTCCAGGTTGTGGAGAACTGTGCATGGGCTGTGCGACAAGTCCTGATGGATGTGAACAGTTGATAGAGGGGATTCAAAGTCTGATGACTGAAGGAATCCTGCAGTTTAGCCGGAGGGCCGAATGCGGATCAGGAGAGGTAATGCTGAAGC
Source organism: Lathyrus sativus (assembly GCA_963859935.3). NCBI lineage: Eukaryota > Viridiplantae > Streptophyta > Magnoliopsida > Fabales > Fabaceae > Lathyrus > Lathyrus sativus. The sequence continues at coordinate 373,380,457 of OZ012741.1, forward strand.
AAGATGATGAGGTTGCCACAATCACCATCCCTCGCCAGACGATAACTATTTCTGCACCCAGGCCGCCCACAATTACCATCACCAAAGCTGGGCCAATACCGTTCGAAAGCACTAATGTTGTCCCATGGCATTACGGGGCAGAGGTCTACTGCAACGGACAGAAGTTGGAACTAGAACAGTTTGGGTCGTCTGTGGAGAACCTAGCGGGCGTTAGCGGAATTACTCGCAGCGGAAGAGTGTTTGCACCACCTGAGGTCGTGGCGGATAAAGCGGACAAAGCTGATGCAACTGATAAAGGTAAAAGTAAAGTCGTTGAAGAGATCCCTTGCGGAGTAGAAAATGACTTACTTGTTAAAGACGCCGAGGAATTTATGAGGTTGATTAGAAAGAGTGACTACAAGATCGTGGATCACCTCCATCAAACACCCTCGAAGATTTCCATCCTGAACCTGTTGTTGTGTTCTAAAGCACACCGCAACGCACTGCTGAAGGTGTTGAATGCCGCATATGTACCGCAGGAAATATCGGTAAACCAGCTGGAAGAGGTCGTAGCCCACGTAAATGCTGGAAATGGGTTAGGGTTCACTGACCTAGAGCTGACGCCGAAGGGGAGGAACCACAATAGCGCCCTGCACATCTCGATAGAGTGTAAGGGAACGATTATGTCCCACGTGTTGGTAGACACTGGGTCGTCGCTCAATGTTCTTCCGAAGAAAGCATTGATGAAGTTAGATACTCGCAGAGTGATTTGCACACCCAGTGATCTGGTTGTGAAAGCGTTCGATGGAACCAAACGCCATGTTTTCGGGGAGGTGACCCTACCGATCCAAGTCGGGCCAGAAATATTCGATGCGTTTTTCTACATTATGGACATCATGCCTGCCTACAGCTGTCTCTTGGGCCGGCCATGGATCCATTCGGCAGGTGCCGTGACCTCCACGTTGCACCAAAAGCTCAAGTACGCTGTCGGAGGTAGCATCGTGACTGTATGTGGCGAGGAAGACATAATGGTGAGCCATTTGTCGTCCTTCAAGTATGTCAAGATGGATGCGGAAATCCACGAAACCCTATGCCAAGCGTTCGAATCTGTTAAAGTCAAGGACGTAGCTCCTGCAATCACTGAAAAGGCAGAGATGACTCTCTCCTCCTTCAAGGAAGCCCGGGCTGTTGTCCAGGCCGGATCTACCCCAGGCTGGGGGCGAATTTTGGAGATACCTAACTGTTGCACCCTAAAATTTGACCAACCGGGTCCCGTATCTGGCTCTATGTTTCGATGCATGACCGCATTCGCATCTGCATATCGCATACAGTGCATTTTTTCCAGTTATATTGATTTTATCGGGATCACAACCCTCGTCTCGCGTCTCAGGTGTTTTTAATCAGTTTAGATAGGTAGAATCGTATTTTTGGGAAGTCGTGCTCGTCCCGGTGTTTTCAGCTCGTGTTGTTGTTTTTAGGGATATTTCGGTGTCCGTTTATTCTTACCGGTTATTCTGTTGCACTCTCGCAGTGTTATTTGTGGTTCTGTGCTATTTTTGTTCCTTTGGGAATTATTAGGAATTTTCTAGATTTTATTAGCTATTATTAGCATTTTTTAGAATATATTAGATATTAAATAGCTTTTAAATATTTTTAGAATAATATAGAAAGAATATAAATTTTTTTAGATTTTCTTTTATAGAATTTAATATAGGTTTTATTAGAGATTTAATAGAAGTTTAATAAAATTTTAATAGAGAATTATTAGAGTATTTTAGATTAGTGGAATTATTAGGGTTTTATTAGTTTAGAAATTAATTAGAGTTAATAGAGTTTTTTTAGGATAATTCTCTTTTTAGGTTTAATTGAGATTTAGTTAGATTAATTAGGTCTTAATCGGTTGTTTAGGTGTTAATTAGGATTTATCGAATTAATTAGGATCTAGATTAGTTTAATTTTCAGTTTGCATTTTAATCAAGATTTTAATTAGTTAATTAGGTTTAAGGTTTTAATTAGTTTAATTGGGTTTAATCCATTTTTCAGGGTTTTAATCTCATTTTCGTTTGGGCCTAGTTTGGGTTTTGGAGGCCCATTTTTACTTCAGTCCGTTTTTTGTCCAAAAATCATGCCAGCAATCTATAAAAACCCTGCACCACGTGTAAATCAAAGGAGGAGGCCACGTTCTTCGCCCACAAGACCCCACCTCACATTTTCCACTTCACCCATAACCCGCCACCTCACACTTTCCCTCTCTCCCCATCTCACACGTAACCCACACGCGGCATGCATGCACTATCCATCAGCTTCTCACCGTGACACTTGTCCCTCACCAGAACTCCACCAGTTGCATGGTCGGCGGCCATGCAACCACCGCCGTTAACCAATTCCGGCGACCGTAACTTCCTCCGACCACCATCCAACCTCGCCGGAAACTGGAAAATCTCTAGAGATTCGTTTTCTTCGCCAACCATCTTCTTCTCCGATCAACTCTCATCAACAACCTTCATAGTCTCCAACTCGTTTTCCAGAATCACGGCGGCACCTCACCGGAATCTTCATCACCTTCAATCGCGTTCATCATCATCCCAGAAATCACCAGGAAACTCATCAACACCGTTCATCAACTTCATCCAAATCGCCAGAAACTCCATGATCTTCAAGCAATCTCCATGAAACCTTCAACGATCTTCAACCTGCTTCAATGTTCATCAGTTCCAACTCATCAGTATCGTCACCGCTCATCATCAGATTTCCAAATCTTCAGCAATATCTTCAAACATCATCAAAGATTCATCGCATCAATATCAAACACGTTCATTCAAACTCTCCAGAAATTCATAGATTGGCCAGATCTTCATCAGCATGCAACGCTCTTTCCAGATTCATCAGAAGATTCTTTATCCAACTCACGAGACGTCATCAGATCTTCATCTGTTTATCATTTGAGAGACTCTCCACAGTCTTCATGCCGTCACCGATCTTCACGGTACTTTCCAGATCCAGTATCAAGATCCTCATCTTCAAAGCGCTCAAACATCAAGATCCATCCGGTAACATCAAAATCCTTCACCTTCTCCAGTTTTTTTCAAGTATTATCATAGCTGGGTCTTCGTCAAGAACACGGACCACGAGTTCTTCAAGAAATTCCTCTGAGATTGTCAAACCGTGGATCAGTTTACGTCAATTGCGTGGGTGTTGTTACTTCATTGGTGATTACAAGATTCATAAAGTTTTTGGTTTGAGATGGGAATGATGAGGTTGAGTGAGGGTGAGTAAGTTTGAGATGATAGAGATTGAGAGAGATGAGAGAGTCTGAGTGAGAGCTTGAAGCGTCGCCGTTTGGATGTATGAACAGTGGAAGGGAGAAAGGGAGAAGGATACTAGGGTTTTCGGAAGAGGGAAGGAGAAGGGGACCGGGTGTGGATTGGGCCAGGCCCAATCAATTTTCTGGTCCGTACACCCCTCCAATTTCCTCACCACCCCCGTGTGTTTCTTGGGTGAAGTGGGCCTGAGCCCAACGATTTTGTGGCAGACTACCGAGTGCTACACCCTCCGTTTCAGTTGTACCTCCCAGTTTTTTGTTTGTATATTTTTCAGGGCTGGGCCCAATGTTTTTTTTATTGCTTGTATACCCCCTGTAACTGCTGTACCCCCCCCCCCTCCCCTTGTATTTTTTTTCATTTTCATTTTAGTTACTTTCTTTATGAAAAAATATATGAGAAAAAAAATATGTGGTAAAAAGAATATTAAAAAAAAAAGAGAAGAGAAGAATATTGAAAAAAGGGGAAAAATAGTTGAAAAAGAGTAGAAGAAAAAATAGTAGAAAATATTAGTTTGTAGATTTAATATTTTTTTAGAGTATATTTTCTTCATGAGTTTTATTTTAGGGATAGTTTTAAATGTCCATCTGTTAGGGGACTTTTTACATTTTTAGATAGTTTTTCAAAGGTCCACTTGTTAGGGGACTATTTTCCATTTGATTTTTTATGATGAATAGGATAGGGTTTTTAGGAGTTTATTTTCCGTATTCAATCATTGTAACCATTTTTCAGAATATTAATAAAACGAGATTTGAGTTGTGGTCCCGAAAGTAGCCGAACTACAGTTGCTCTGATTTCTCGTACCAGACGAGAATATGTAGGCATAGGATGCGATATCCTAGCGAGCACACTAACAATTAACTTTTTGTTCTCTCGCTGCTGTGCGATCGAGACTTTCCCATTGACGACTGATTGTAATCCTTTTCTCTTGCCCGAGTGCATTTGAGACCAGACCATAGTTTTTCCCATAGGTTCCCGTACCCTGTAAAACCAGTTTGATTTCTCACTGCTGTGTGAGAACACCAAGTTTAGTCGTAGTTAGCCTGAACTACGTAAGCTCTGATCTTCCATGCAGTGTGGAAGTACGTAGGCACAAGACGCGAAGTCTTGGCGAGCCAAATTTCCCCGTAGTCCCGAACTACGTTGACTCTGACTTTCTCTCTTGAGAATACGTAGGCGTAGAGTGCGACACTCTATCGAGTCAGTTCCCTTCCGTTTAGATTTAGCAGCCGTAGATAGATTGTTTTTGCATCCTTTAGACAACCTAAGCAAGCGTGGATCCCGTCGAGTACGACGGACGTGAGGGGTGCTAATACCTTCCCCTTGCGTAACCGACTCCCAAACCCAGGTTTTGGTTGCGATGACCATACCTTTTCCCGTTTTTCGCGAGGTTTACTTCGAGCGTTTTGCTTTCCCTCCGTTGGGATAAATAACGCACGGTGGCGACTCTTCTGTCAGCTGGCGCCGATTTTCGCAGTAGCGACAGCTGGCGACTCTGCTGGGGACTGCGATAGTTCCCTATACGAGTCTGCTGGGGATCTAATGTCCCCTGGCTGCTAAGGACTGCGATAGTCCCTATGCATGTGGGATCCAACGTCCCCTAAGAGAGTCAATCCTAGCGCTTGTTTGCTTGTCTTTTGGGTGTTTATTTTTTCCATCGCTTTTATCTGTTGCGGTAGTGCTGGGGAGGATGATATTTTGAGTGATAGCCGGACCTGGGCTGCTTGAGTATGCATTTAGATGTAGTTGTGGAGATTAGTGGGTGAACCTGTCTGCTGAGCAGGCAGAGCGTCCCCACGAAATTCACGCTCAGACGAGGTTCTCTCCGAGGTGCTTCTCTAAGGTCCTGAGGATCATAGGGGAGTCAAGACATGAGGATTGTCGACTCTGGGGACCGATCAATTGGAAGTCAGCTAAGTGAGGCTTCTTCATGAGATGACGGTGCCACTCCTTTTGGGAATCGTATCATTCCTCATGAAAGTCTGTGACGCTGATGACCGCATAGGATGCCGTATCTTAGGTCCATACCCGTGAGTGGGGGGGTTTTTCTTTTTGCGAAACCTTGACTTCCAGACTACCAGCTATCCTGGCGTTCTCTTTTAGAGAGAACGTACTCCGTCAGCAGTACAGCGGTACTCAGATTGTGTGGGGGCTGTGGTCCCACGTTTGCTGCATCTTGCATTGCATTCGCATAAGCATCTTTGCATCGTATTGCATAGCATTTCTCCAGCTGGCCAGAGCTCTTATCCAGCCGTTGTTTGATTTCAGATGGTGATTATCCGGTGATTGGTCTGAGCAACTGGGGATTGTTAGAAGACGACCAAGGGGTTGAAAGGGGCTGAAGCAGAATCAAGCAGTGTCGTCAGTTGAAAGTTGCTGATAGTCATGTCAGGAGACGACTTCCAGATTGCTGATGCCTTGTCAGGCTTTATTATGGCGACCAATCCTTTGTATGATTCCACGTTTGACAAAGGCTTTCCGCAAGTGAATAACCTTACTGCAGCTCAACTTGTGCAAACTTCGGTTAGAGGCCAAGATTTGCACCAACAGTTTGTCATCCTAAGTGAACGATCTTCTTCCGATGCCGCGAATTATCAGAATGTTATTCCTGCTGGTTTGATCTCTCGAAGAGAAGTTCCGACAGTGAGGACTAATAATCCATTAGCTCTTGTGAAAGCTAAGAGGTTGCACGCATTGGAGGAGCAAGTCAAAGCCCTGGAAGTTAAGAACGATGTTGGTCTCAATGCTTCAGATATGTGCTTGGTTTCTGACCTAGTGTTACCTCCTAAATTCAGAGCGCCGAAGTTTGAAAAGTATAAAGGAGATAGCTGTCCGAGGCTACATTTGGTGATGTTCTGCAGAAAGATGACTTCGTTTGTGCAAAACGACAAGTTGATGATTTACTGTTTTCAGGACAGTTTGATTGGGGCATCTCTACGTTGGTATATGCAGTTAGAGAAGGATCAGATTCGATCATGGGTGGATTTAGCCAGAGCTTTCCTGAAGCGGTATGATTACAATATGGACATAGCTCCCTTTCGCATGGAGTTGCAATCTTTGTCTATGGGGATCAATGAACCTTTCAAAAAGTATGCTCGGAGATGGAGAGATTTTGCTTCCAGAGTGGAACCACCGATCCTTGATCAAGAGTTAGCAGGCATGTTCGTAGACTCATTGCAAAGCCCGTACTTTGAGAGATTGCTTGGAGTTTTGCTGAACTTCTCCGAATTAGTGGGAGTTGGAGAACGTATTGAGAATGCTATGAAGATTGGAAAAATTCAGGTTGTCTCAAGCGGTCAGGCTAGTGAAACTGAATCTCTTTACGAAGAAGGAGTTGTGATCAATGCAGTCATGCCAGATGTTGGGTATCTTCGAGATGAATCGGTGAAATCTGTTAGATCAGTATCTTCTATACTTTGTTATGCTGGACAGACCACTGTGCCTGGGGCACCATATCAGGAGTCTTATGTCGCTTCCATTGCAAAGCAGCGAACTCGTGGTCAAGGTTATCAGACTCAGCGTCAGAATCAGAACAAACCTCGTAGCAACTTGGAACGAAGGAATGGTCCTTCTCATCCAGTTCCTGTGCCGTACAGTCAGCTTTTGCCACAGTTGTTCCAAAGTTCTTTGGTGGAGCCGAAAGCTCTCAAGCCCGTGCCAAAAACTTACCCTCCTGGGTATAATCCCCATGTTCAGTGTGGTTACCATGGCGGATCACCGGGGCATTCAACTGAAGATTGTAAAGCGTTTCAGGCGAAGGTACAGCAGTTGATCGACCAGGATTGCATTTCCTTTCGAGAAGGATTTCTGTTTGTTCATACCAACCGCTCATCTGTCTAAGCTCGTAGACTCGGAAAGTATTCCCCAGCAAAAGCCAGTGGTCCAGACAGGCAAGCGCCTCCAGCATTGGTAGTCCTCAGACTTTATATCATCTGCATTTGTAGTTTCTTTTCTGTTAGTTACTACCTGCTTTTAAACATTGTATGTTTCGAATGGTAATAATGATAAAGTGACTATGCATTTTTCTGAATTAATCATGTCGTTGTCGCTCATTTACTGCATTGCACTGACACTTGCATTTTATTCACTCCACTTTGTCGCTGTGACTAGCAAAGATTGGAGGGAGGAGGATGAAACTGAATACTCATAACCGATGATCGTATGCTTTCAGCTAAGACCTTACCGATGACGTACAAGGCATTGTTTCAAATCCCCCAAACACTGGAGATATAAGGAGTTAGTCCCTTGTTAACCACTTCGAGCCAGGAAGCAGAAGTTTTTTCGAACTTTTAAACCCTCACATCTCAACCCGGGGCAGGGTAGTTGTCAGTTAGCTTGACCGAGCATTCAAGTCTTACAGAGGAGTGTTGTCTTTCGAGGACCAATCACATCGCATTTTTTCCCAGAGGTCGTACCTCGTCGACCACAATGGTTAAACCTCACCAATCAGGAGTGAGACGGTTACAATCCTTTCGGAGCAATCGAGACAACCAGTGTCACACGGCTTTGTTCCAAAAGAAAGAAAAAGAAAGCCCGCTAAGTAAAAAGAAAGAAAAAGATGGAAAGCTAATACTTAGGCAAAAATCAGGGCATCCCGCTGGACTTCAAAAGAAAACGAAAAGAACTCAAAAGGAGTCAGTCCAGGCAAAAATTAGGGAATCAAAAGAACGAAAAAGAAAGGATATCAATAAAAAAAAATTTCCCCAGCGAGTCACAAAGTCGTGTACACAGACACCGAAAACGAAAAGGAGTAACTATCACTCCGGAAAAGCCCTGTGAGTTCCTTAACTGTGGTTCTTACCATTCAACATACCTCTCGAAGAGGCGAGCGCTCGAGCTAAGTTAACTGAACTTTAGGATCGGAGATCATCACGTAGAAGGGGTGGGTACAAATCAAAGTTTGAGCCAAATATCCTTTGTTTCACGAACCGGGAACCCGACCACGATACAACCCTTAAAAGACCTAATTGAGGTAGGGTTTATTCTGAAAGCACATTACGATAAGGTTGAGTAACCTGACTCCTTCTTGATTTGCTAGTCACATCCTTGTTGTATTTTTCACTGACCACGTAAGCACTACGTTTGAACTTTGGTTCATTCGTCACTCACAATCATGACATGTAAATGAGTGACAGCTCAAATTTTTTCAAAATCTGCATGAACACTGCATTAAGATTACCATTCGTGAATAGACAATTTTAATTGCAGGTTAGTAGTTGACAGGAAAGAAATTCCAACAGGGAATCGTCAAGCAGGACTGAGTAATTCGGCAGTCTGAACCAGAATGGTGTATGTTGTGAAACCCGGTGAATCAGGGGCATTGACTTCCAGTGAGTTCGGAATCAGCTAGTCTAAGGACAAGTCCCGAAGCGTCAGTTGATTATGGGGCAGTTTGTTTGAGAAGCAGTGGATCAGAAGTGAGTCTTCTCGAGAGCCAATCAGGGGCAATCAGCTAGAATGTTGTGATTTGAAAGCAGATACTTCAGGTGGATAATCAGATCAGGTTAAGTCGCTAGAACGCTCATTCAGGGGCAAGTCACCACAGAGAGTGTTGAAACCAGCTGGGTTGATAGGGGTTTAATGGAGATTGAATTCTGTTGTCGTATAGATACCGGGGCAAGTAATCTCGAGGTCGTCTCGTGGCAAGCTGTTCAGAGCAAGTATTCCCAAGGAGTTAGATTGGGGCAAGTTGAATTGTACTGGGGCAAGTTATTCAAGCCAGTCTATTTATCCCCAGCCAGAGTTGAGTATCGGGGAATCGTGTCATTACCTTTATCAAAAACCTTAACATTTCAAAAAAAAGCCTTGCTGTCATGGGATCGTTATCCTACAGTTTAAACCTGTTACGTGTCAGTAACCAGTTATTTCCAAAGTCCAGTTCTCGCCTGGAAAACCGGTAACCAGTTCTCGTCTGGCCCACCCTTCCGTAAGCATCAGTTCCCGTCTGGTGTAGTTTATTGTAAGCATCAGTTCCCGTCTGGTGTAGTTTATTGTAACCAGTTCTCGTCTGGTCACCGTTTCTTCAAGTGTTGTATTAGTTCTCGTCTGGTACATGTCGTTGCTAAATCAATTCTCGTCCGATAACCTATCAGTTCTCGTCTGGTAGTCTACCTCTGAATGCTAGTTCTCGTCTAGTATTTTCCATATCTTCTGTTTTGTACATAGTCCATGTTCATACTAAACCAGAAAAAAAAAGCCTAAAGGTATCTGACACAGTAGTTCCCAATGACGCGCATGTTGTCATGTTCCCCGATACGAAGCTCGACGGTTAACAGTGCTCCGATTAATGTTTGATTTCCTTGTGGATGTTGTTAAATCAGAATTGCTACTCTTCAGCAGATGAACGTTGTGTATTATCGGAAGAATTGAGATTGTATTGCTATCCCGCATCAGAGTAGGATCAGGAGTATCCTCAGCAGATTAAGATTGATATCCTTGATAGTAGGGGCATTTCCAGCAGCGTGCTGCGCGCAATCAACCCCAGTTTGGGTCAATCCCCGCAGAGCACAATAAGTTGCCAATGGTTTGAAGAGAGCATCCCCAAGCAGATTTGTTTTTCCCCAAGCAGGGTTGCCTTTCCATTTCTCCAGCAGGACGGTTATCCCCAGCGGATTTGGTTTTCCTTTTCCAGCATTTATTTTGCTGAGATGATTCTGTGATATCAGGTTACCCTCAGTTGGAGTTGACGTTACCTTCGGCATTTATTTTGCCAAGTGTTTGTAGACCTGGTGTTCTCTGGCAGCTCGAGCCTGCATTTACATTTGCATATATCGTCATAGCATTTATACAAACATATAGCATTTCCATGTCGTCTGGGCCTCGCATTTTCAAACAGAACGCATAGCATTTCCATGACATATAGGACATTGCATCATTATCAGACATACGCATTTCGAAACATGGACCAGGTTGGTTACCTCATTGGATTTCGAGTATGTTCCCTTGCAGAGTTGTTCGGTTAAGCTTCTCGTCTCCCCCAGCGGAGTGATTCTTCACATTTGGTTGTTACGTCGGCACTGGAAAAAAAAGATTGGCATGTATCAGGTTTCTGAAGCTGCGGCCTGTTGACAGAATGGGTGCCGAGCAGTCGATTCAGAAGTTCCCCAGGAGAATTGTCCTCAAGTTCGCTGTGAACTGTGAGATGACAGGATTTGATCCCATAAGAGAGATGGGAATCAAGTTGTTTGCTTTCCGAAGCATTCTTCCAATACTTGTGGCGTCGCACAAGTGATTGATGTTGAAAAGGAGAGAAAAATTTATCAGAAAATTGACCAGATGTTGCCGTGACAACCAAACTTCAGTTCATTGGAGGCTATTCCTCAAGCAGTTTTGCAGTATATTCCCGCAGTTGGCAAATTTTAGGGTTTCATTGGTATTCAACCGTCTTCTACCTTTGAATGTTTGAAGGATGAGCGCTCTTCACCCATTCAGGTCCAAGCCGCTTGAATAGGGGCAGCTGTTGCACCCTAAAATTTGACCAACCGGGTCCCGTATCTGGCTCTATGTTTCGATGCATGACCGCATTCGCATCTGCATATCGCATACAGTGCATTTTTTCCAGTTATATTGATTTTATCAGGATCACAGCCCTCGTCTCGCGTCTCAGGTGTTTTTAATCAGTTTAGATAGGTAGAATCGTATTTTTGGGAAGTCGTGCTCGTCCCGGTGTTTTCAGCTCGTGCTGTTGTTTTTAGGGATATTTCGGTGTCCGTTTATTTTTACCGGTTATTATGTTGCACTCTCGCAATGTTATTTGTGGTTCTGTGCTATTTTTGTTCCTTTGGGAATTATTAGGAATTTTCTAGATTTTATTAGTTATTATTAGCATTTTTTAGAATATATTAGATATTAAATAGCTTTTAAATGTTTTTAGAATAATATAGAAAGAATATAGATTTTTTTAGATTTTCTTTTATAGAATTTAATATAGGTTTTATTAGAGATTTAATAGAAGTTTAATAAAATTTTAATAGAGAATTATTAGAGTATTTTAGATTAGTGGAATTATTAGGGTTTTATTAGTTTAGAAATTAATTAGAGTTAATAGAGTTTTTTTAGGATAATTCTCTTTATAGGTTTAATTGAGATTTAGTTAGATTAATTAGGTCTTAATCGGTTGTTTAGGTGTTAATTAGGATTTATCGAATTAATTAAGATCTAGATTAGTTTAATTTTCAGTTTGCATTTTAATCAAGATTTTAATTAGTTAATTAGGTTTAAGGTTTTAATTAGTTTAATTGGGTTTAATCCATTTTTCAGGGTTTTAATCTCATTTTCGTTTGGGCCTAGTTTGGGTTTTGGAGGCCCATTTTTACTTCAGTCCGTTTTTTGTCCAAAAATCATGCCAGCAATCTATAAAAACCCTGCACCACGTGTAAATCAAAGGAGGAGGCCACGTTCTTCGCCCACAAGACCCCACCTCACATTTTCCACTTCACCCATAACCCGCCACCTCACACTTTCCCTCTCTCCCCATCTCACACGTAACCCACACGCGGCATGCATGCACTATCCATCAGCTTCTCACCGTGACACTTGTCCCTCACCAGAACTGCACCAGTTGCATGGCCGGCGGCCATGCAACCACCACCGTTAACCAATTCCGGCGACCGTAACTTCCTCCGACCACCATCCAACCTCGCCGGAAACTGGAAAATCTCCAGAGATTCGTTTTCTTCGCCAACCATCTTCTTCTCCGATCAACTCTCATCAACAACCTTCATAGTCTCCAACTCGTTTTCCAAAATCACGGCGGCACCTCACCGGAATCTTCATCACCTTCAATCGCGTTCATCATCATCCCAGAAATCACCAGGAAACTCATCAACATCGTTCATCAACTTCATCCAAATCGCCAGAAACTCCATGATCTTCAAGCAATCTCCATGAAACCTTCAACGATCTTCAACCTGCTTCAATGTTCATCAGTTCCACCTCATCAGTATCGTCACCGCTCATCATCAGATTTCCAAATCTTCAACAATATCTTCAAACATCATCAAAGATTCATCGCATCAATATCAAACACGTTCATTCAAACTCTCTAGAAATTCATAGATTGGCCAGATCTTCATCAGCATGCAACGCTCTTTCCAGATTCATCAGAAGATTCTTTATCCAACTCACGAGACGTCATCAGATCTTCATCTGTTTATCATTTGAGAGACTCTCCACAGTCTTCATGCCGTCACCGATCTTCACGGTGCTTTCCAGATCCAGTATCAAGATCCTCATCTTCAAAGCGCTCAAACATCAAGATCCATCCGGTAACATCAAAATCCTTCACCTTCTCTAGTTTTTTTCAAGTATTATCATAGCTGGGTCTTCGTCAAGAACACGGACCACGAGTTCTTCAAGAAATTCCTCTGAGATTATCAAACCGTGGATCAGTTTACGTCAATTGCGTGGGTGTTGTTACTTCATTGGTGATTACAAGATTCATAAAGTTTTTGGTTTGAGATGGGAATGATGAGGTTGAGTGAGGGTGAGTAAGTTTGAGATGATAGAGATTGAGAGAGATGAGAGAGTCTGAGTGAGAGCTTGAAGCGTCGCCGGTTGGATGTATGAACAGTGGAAGGGAGAAAGGGAGAAGGACACTAGGGTTTTCGGAAGAGGGAAGGGGAAGGGGACCGGGTGTGGATTGGGCCAGGCCCAATCAATTTTCTGGTCCGTACACCCCTCCAATTTCCTCACCACCCCCGTGTGTTTCTTGGGTGAAGTGGGCCTGAGCCCAACGATTTTGTGGCAGACTACCGAGTGCTACACCCGCCGTTTCAGTTGTACCTCCCAGTTTTTTGTTTGTATATTTTTCTGGGCTGGGCCCAATGTTTTTTTTACTGCTTGTATACCCCCTGTAACTGCTGTACCCCCCTCCCCTTGTATTTTTTTTCATTTTCATTTTAGTTACTTTCTTTATGAAAAAAGATATGAGAAAAAAAATATGTGGTAAAAAGAATATTAAAAAAAAAAAAGAGAAGAGAAGAATATTGAAAAAAGGGGAAAAATAGTTGAAAAAGAGTAGAAGAAAAAATAGTAGAAAATATTAGTTTGTAGATTTAATATTTTTTTAGAGTATATTTTCTTCATGAGTTTTATTTTAGGGATAGTTTTAAATGTCCATCTGTTAGGGGACTTTTTACATTTTTAGATAGTTTTTCAAAGGTCCACTTGTTAGGGGACTATTTTCCATTTGATTTTTTATGATGAATAGGATAGGGTTTTTAGGAGTTTATTTTCCGTATTCAATCATTATAACCATTTTTCAGAATATTAATAAAACGAGATTTGAGTTGTGGTCCCGAAAGTAGCCGAACTACAGTTGCTCTGATTTCTCGTACCAGACGAGAATATGTAGGCATAGGATGCGATATCCTAGCGAGCACACTAACAACTAACTTTTTGTTCTCTCGCTGCTGTGCGATCGAGACTTTCCCGCTGACGACTGATTGTTATCCTTTTCTCTTGCCCGAGTGCATTTGAGACCAGACCATAGTTTTTCCCATAGGTTCCCGTACCCTATAAAACTAGTTTGATTTCTCACTGCTGTGTGAGAACACCAAGTTTAGCCGTAGTTAGCCTGAACTACATAAGCTCTGATCTTCCATGCAGTGTGGAAGTACGTAGGCACAAGACGCGAAGTCTTGGCGAGCCAATTTTCCCCGTAGTCCCGAACTACGTTGACTCTGACTTTCTCTCTTGAGAATACGTAGGCGTAGAGTGTGACACTCTATCGAGTCAGTTCCCTTCCGTTTAGATTTAGCAGCCGTAGATAGATTGTTTTTGCATCCTTTAGACAACCCAAGCAAGCGTGGATCCCGTCGAGTACGACGGACGTGAGGGGTGCTAATACCTTCCCCTTGCGTAACCGACTCCCGAACCCAGGTTTTGGTTGCGATGACCATACCTTTTCCCGTTTTTTGCGAGGTTTACTTAGAGCGTTTCCTTTCCCTCCGTTGGGATAAATAACGCACGGTGGCGACTCTTCTGTCAGCCAGCGCCGATTTTTGCAGTAGCGACACTAACAAGCAAGACAAGTTTGGGTTGGGGTATTCTCCTGGAGCTGAAGCCTCCTCTTCTAGCAGTGCGTCACGAGGTAAAGGACCGATCCAGTTTACTAGTGGCGGGGTAATATTTGAAAGCATCAACGCAGTGTCTGAAGACAGCGGAGATAGCGACTGTGACTTAGACTCTTGGATCCAGCCAAGCAAGCTAGGCGAGAGCCTCAACAACTGGTCTGTCAAGGATATCATCCAGATGACAAGCGAAGAGTAATGATTTACTTTTTCCAATCATTGTACAACCTTATGTCCTACCTGGGGCATAGTGGTTTTATTGTCAGGGCCTTGTTTGATTATGTACATGCATTTTATCAATAAATCAAAAGTCGTTTTTCTTCGTATTCAAATATTGTGATCTCTGTTATTCCTATTTTATATTTGTTTTGAAAAACAATAAAATGGCAATGGGGTTGGTGCTAACCTGCATATCCTTGTTTTAAGCTTAACCCTTGTTATTGCAGGATCCACATAGTAGATGACATCGACTCTGTACCTTCTACGATTCACTTCGACTTCGATTGCCCGATCTATCAAGCTGAAGAAGAGATTGATGAAGACGAAGACCTTCCCGAAGAGTTGGCCCGCTTGTTGAAACAAGAGGAGAAAGTTATTCTGCCTCATGAAGAGGAGATCGAGATTGTGAATCTGGGTTCTGAAGAACTTGTCAGGAACGTCAAGATAGGGGCTGCATTGCAGAGTGATGTCAAGCAGAGATTAGTCGAGATGCTGAGAGAGTATAGTGACGTCTTTGCTTGGTCATACGAGGATATGCCCGGACTTGACACTGACATCGTGGTCCACCACTTGCCGCTGCGAGAAGATTGTCCTCCCGTTAAGCAGAAGCTTAGGAGGACGCGACCAGATATGGCCGTTAAGATCAAAGAAGAAGTGCAGAAGCAGCTTGATGCTGGCTTCTTAGCGGTCACTACTTACCCTCCGTGGGTCGCCAATATAGTGCCTATACCGAAGAAGGACGGTAAGGTACGAATGTGCGTCGATTATCGGGATTTGAATAGGGCGAGCCCTAAAGATGATTTCCCGCTGCCTCATATTGATGTGTTGGTCGACAATACAGCTCAGTTCTCCGTGTTTTCGTTCATGGATGGCTTCTCCGGCTACAATCAGATCAAGATGGCACCGGAGGACATGGAGAAAACCACGTTTATCACGCCTTGGGGAACATTTTGCTACAAGGTAATGCCTTTCGGTCTGAAGAACGCAGGGGCCACTTACCAACGAGCAATGGTTACTTTGTTTCATGATATGATTCATCATGAGATTGAAGTCTATGTTGATGACATGATTGCGAAGTCCCAAACGGAGGAGGGGCATCTGGTCAATTTGTTGAAGCTTTTTGAGAGGCTTAGGAAGTTCAGGTTGAGGTTGAATCCTAACAAGTGTACTTTCGGAGTACGGTCCGAAAAGCTACTGGGGTTTATCATGAGCGAAAGAGGCATCGAGGTTGATCCTGCGAAGATTAAAGCGATACAAGAAATGCCAGTGCCAAAAACAGAAAAAGAAGTTCGTGGTTTCTTGGGCAGAATAAACTACATTGCAAGGTTTATCTCTCAGCTCACGGCCACGTGTGAACCGATGTTCAAACTGCTGAAAAAAGATCAGGCGATTATCTGGAACGAGGATTGCCAGAAGGCATTTGACAAGATAAAACAGTATCTGCAGGAACCTCCGATCTTGATACCCCCAGTGGCCGGACGACCACTAATTATGTACTTGACAGTTCTTGAGAATAGTATGGGGTGTGTTCTCGGTCAGCACGACGAGACGGGCAGAAAGGAGCATGCCATCTATTATTTGAGTAAAAAGTTCACAGATTGTGAATCTCGTTACTCAATGCTGGAGAAAACGTGTTGTGCACTAGCCTGGGCTGCCAAACGTTTACGACAGTACATGCTCAATCACACCACCATGCTAATTTCGAAGATGGATCCGATCAAGTACGTCTTCGAGAAGCAAGCGCTTTCGGGCAGGATTGCCAGATGGAAAATGGTGTTGACGGAATATGACATTCAGTACGTTTCCCAGAAGGCCATCAAGGGAAGCGTATTATCTGAATACCTTGCCGAACAGCCGATCGAAGATTACCAGCCGATGAAATTTGAATTCCCTGATGAGGATATCATGTTTCTCAAAGCGAAAGATTGCGATGAACTGTTGCCCGACGAGGGGCCAGATAGAAAGTCCCAGTGGAAATTGATATTTGACGGGGCGGTAAATTCTTACGGAAGTGGCATTAGGGCGATCATCACGACTCCCCACGGATCCCACATGCCGTTTACGGCGAGACTGACGTTTCCGGTCACCAATAACGAAGCGGAGTACGAAGCATGCATCATGGGTCTATAAGAGGCAATTGATTTGAGAATCAAGAACCTAGACGTATATGGTGACTCGGAACTTGTGATTAACCAGATTAAAGGGGAGTGGGAGACTCGTCAATCGAATTTGGTGTCGTACATGAACTATGCCAGAAGGCTGCTTCCGTTCTTTGATTGAGTGGAACTCCATCATATGCCCAGGGCTGAAAACCAGATGGTTGATGCCTTAGCCACGTTGGCTTCAATGTATAAAGTCAATTTTTGGAATGAAGCTCCAAGGATTGTCCTTTCTCGTCTTGATAGACCTGCATTCGTCTTTGCGGTCGAGGAAGCCTCCGACGGCAAGCCATGGTTCCATGACATCCAGACCTTCCTTATGACTAAGGAGTATCCTGCGGGAGCGTCAACCCAGGATAAGAAGACTCTGAGGAGGCTGTCTGGAAATTTTTATCTCAATCTTGATGGAGTTTTGTATAAAAGAAACCACGATCTCGTGCTACTTAGATGTGTAGATGAGAAAGAAGCGAGTATGCTCATGGAAGAAGTCCATGAAGACACATTTGGTACGCACACCGACGGGCATAATATGACGAGAAAGATCCTAAGAGCAGGATATTACTGGCTGACGATGGAATCGGATTGCTTCAGATTCGCGAAGAGATGTCATAAATGCCAGATTTATGCTGATAAGATTCATGTGCCGCCGTGCCCGTTGAATGTCATGTCCTCCCCGTGGCCGTTTTCCATGTGGGGCATCGAAATGATAGGCAAGATCGATCCCACTGCATCTAACGGTCATCGTTTCATTCTAGTAGCTATCGACTACTTCACCAAGTGGGTGGAGGCAGCCTCATACGCTAATGTGACCAAGCAGGTGGTGGCTAAATTCATAAAGAGGGACATCATCTGTCGCTACGGAGTTCCCGAGTGAATCATTACCGACAATGGTTCGAATCTGAATAACAAGATGATGAAGGAGCTGTGCCAGAGTTTCAAGATTGAACACCACAACTCGTCTCCTTACCGGCCGAAGATGAATGGCGCCGTTGAAGCGGCCAATAAGAACATTAAGAAGATTGTTCAGAAGATGGTTGTGACCTACAAAGATTGGCACGAGATGCTGCCATTTGCGCTGCACGGTTATCATACGACGATACATACGTCAACCGGGGCAACTCCTTTCTCCTTGGTGTACGGTATGGAAGTTGTCCTACCATTAGAAGTGGAGATCCCTTCTTTGCGAGTTTTGGTTGACGTGAAACTCGACGAGGCAGAATGGATTAAGAACCGACTGAACCAACTCAGCCTGATGGATGAGAAGAGGTTAGCCTCGATTGCATATGGTCGTCTGTACCAAAGCCGAATGAAGAAAGCTTATGATAAGAAGGTGTGTCCTAGAAGCTTTCAGACGGGTGATCTCGTCCTGAAGAAGATTCTTCCTCCACACTCCGATCACCGGGGCAAGTGGACTCCCAATTACGAAGGTCCGTGCATCGTCAGCAAAGTCTTCTCGGGAGGAGCCTTGCTGTTATCCACGATGGATGGTGAAGATTTTGCATCCCCGGTGAACGCGGACGCAGTTAAAAAATACTTTGCTTAAAAAACGACCCGCTGGAAAGAAAAAGAATATCCAGGAAAAAATGGGGCATCTTGGCGAACC
The DNA here is from genome assembly GCA_963859935.3 of Lathyrus sativus. Lineage (NCBI taxonomy): Eukaryota > Viridiplantae > Streptophyta > Magnoliopsida > Fabales > Fabaceae > Lathyrus > Lathyrus sativus. Next base: position 373,398,809 of record OZ012741.1, read on the forward strand.
ATAAAAAAGGGAAAAGGTTCGGGAAAAAATTAGGGATATAAAAGAAAAGAATGTACACCCGCAAAGTCGAAAACCCGGATGGGCGACTTTGGCAAAAAAGGGTATCCCGGTGAATCGAAAACCCGGAAGGGCAATTCAGGCAAAAGTTAGGGATTTGAAAAAGCAAATGATTCCGTTCCGCGTATGGACTGTATTTGTTTAGTGGTTTGGAAGACCTGAGGGCCGTTTATCTGAATCAATCTCTCCTGAAGTTGAAGCGTCGGAGAAGTATCGAAGTCGAGTGGGTCATAGAGGGATCAACTCATGGTGTTCGTCTACGCCTCGTTGCCGACATTTGTATATACTGATGTATATTTATGTTTTATTTTCGCGCGGCTTCCTCGTTCCAGGAGCTTGCATCTGTTGTAAAACATTTTTACCTGTTCAGGGGTTCGTTATCAATAAAATGTATACTATTCAGCAATTCTGTTTGTTTGTTTAGCATTTACCTGCTTTGTTTGTGAAAAAGAACGCCAATGTTTTTGATAAAATACGCATACATAAACTTACTGGCCTAGGCCACTGATTGTTGAAACAATTAATTACTCGAACATTGTCACAAGATGATAACCTTGATAGGTCCCTTTGAGAAGGGTATCTTGTCTGTTTGTTTGTGTTGTTGCAGGTAGCATATTCCAGGCAGCACGCCGTGCGTCCCCAAGCAGGATGATTCCTTCTTCTCCAGCAAAGTTCAGCAGCCTCTCCCCGCAGAGCCTGAACATGAGATCATCAAGCATTGATATGTTTCCCAGGCAGAGAAGATTCTCTCCCCAATCAGATGCATCCCGAAGGAATGTCAATCTCCCCAGCCGAGTCGTATACTGAAGTGTGCAGCAATTGATAGTTCCAGACTGAAGTCTCCAGCGGAATTGAAACTCCCCACCGAGTTGTACTCTCCCCCGAAGTAGGATGATTCCTTCTTCCCCAGCCGAGAGAGCCGAGTCCTTGGAAAGCAGTTCGGGCCACGATTGGTTTTCCCCAGTAGAGTGTTGAATAGTTGATGCTGTATTTCCCCGCCGGAGTCGTTATCTCCAGGAAAGCTCTGGCTGCGAATGCCGTGCAGTTTATTTCTGCGATTGACATCGCTTTCCTCAGCAGGTCTGGGTTCTCGTAGAGCTTCGTTCCCCTTGCAGCAGTCAACTGAAGTTTGCTTCCCCATGCGGAGTCCGATTGAGATTGGCATGACCTTTTCTCCGTGGCAGGATGATTCCTTCCCCCACCAAAGTGGTTCTTTCTCCTTGACAGGAGGATTCTCCCTTCAGTATTTATTTTGCTGACGGGATCGCAGCATTTTGCATGATTGCATAGCATTTATCAAAAACGCGTAGCATTTTCACCGTGTGGAGCATTGCGTCGTTGTCAAAGCATATGCATACGAAGCATGAGCTAGGTCGTTACCGTTCTTGTTTTGCAGGTGTTCCTCCACATAGCCGCTTGCTCAAGATGATTCTTGAATTCCCCAGCAAGGTCGTGCGCCCAAGATGATTCTTGAATTCTCCAGCGAAGGCGTTCGTTTAAGATGATTCTTAAAATCCCCAGCGAAGTCGCCAGAGAGGGTCGCTCAAGTTGATGCTTAGAGTCCCCGGCAGAGTGTTTGCTCAGGATGATTCCTGAAATCTCCAGCAGAGTTATTGATTCAGGATGATTCTTGAAGTCCCCACGGATTATTTGTCCAAGATGATTCTTAATGTCCTCAGCAGAGATGATTCACCCAGAATGATTTTTGGATCCCCGAAGCAGAGTTACTTGATAGTTCTCCAGAATCCCCAGCGGAGATGCGTCGTCCCCAGCAGGTTTCTGAACAGCGAAGCTGAAACTTCCCTTGAAGACTCGATGATTGAAGTCCAACCGTATTGACGAAGCAGTCCTCCCAGCTGATGCGGAGTGCCTGATGGCAGAAGTTTGGATATCCCCCAATTGGTTCATGATTGACGGAGAATTCTATTCCCGACTTACTGACGAAGGCCGGCCGACGCCCAGAAATTCCTTTGAATGCCCGACGGCATGATTAAATTGATTGTTGATCTGATGAATCCCGAGGAATCTTGGTGTCTGACGGCATGATCGATTCCCCAGCCAGTTGTCGTGCAGCTAATATTTCAGTTTTCGAAGATCTACTCCCATCAGAGTACCGTGTACTTGTGTAGTTGGCAAATTTCCGGGTTTGTTGATATTCAACCGTCTCGTACCTTGATTGGTTGAGAGTCGTTCTCTTCTCATCTAGTCAGGTCCAAGCCGTTTGAATAGGGGCAGCTGTTGCACCCCAAAATTTGCCCAACTCTTCTTCACCTAGCTTATGTTTCATTTCATTCACATTAGCATTATCATTTGCATCTCATGGACATGTATGCAGGAGATCAAGAGTTGTGATTCCCAATCAAGTATATGAAAGGCTATGAAGCTAGCTAAGAAGGTTATTCAAGTGTTCAAGGGTTGATATCCTTGTCAGAGAGGTTAAGAGATTCTCAGAGAGAGTGGTTGAAACCAAGAGTGTGTGCCTCCTAACTTGAGAGTTGTGGGAGCTCCTCAGATGATTTTGAAGCCAGGAATGTGGACTTGAAGCCTTGAGAGAGCTTATGAGATGTCTTTAAAGCCATCATGAGGTCTAGATAGGTCATTATGCAAGATTAAGAAGACTCAGCCATGAGTGGTGCAATTAGGGTTTGACTGGGTCAACCCTAAGTCAACTGATGACTTGGAGGAGGTTGAGACCTAATCCAAGAGCCATGTGATCATGGATTGATGCATTGATATGCTATAAGGATGATTCCAAGGTCAAATCATCATGATTGAATAGTTTGAGAGGTTTCAAGCTAGGGTTTCTAAGGCTTGACAGTGTAAAATCCCCTAGTTTGACCCCTATCTTCAAGGCAGTTTAGCTCAAGATGTGATTGTTATCTCATCCCACCCCCAACATGAATTTTGTAGAGCATGAGCTTAGCTTTAATTTGAGTGCTAGAAGTCCTTGATAGCATTTGTAGAACTCAAGTTATGACTTTGACAAGTTACAGGTCATCTGAGGTATGTGGATCTGGGGGCTTGAAAGTTACCCAACTTGCATCAAACGTTTGCCCAAGAAGGATGATTCCTATGAACTTTTGGTCAACATGAATGTTTTTCCTTATCCTCTTAGATTTCTAGAGAGTACTAGAAGTCCTTGATAGGATTTGTAGAACTCAAGTTATGGCTTTGACAAGTCAAGGGCATTTTGGTCATTTGGAGATTACAGGTCATTTCAAGCATAAGGCCATAACTCCTATTTCCAAGCTTCAAATGGAATAATGTTCAACATCAAACTTGTTCAAAAGGATGTTTTAAGGCTAGTAAATAGGTCATGAGATGATGGGAATGCTTGTAGCTCAAAGTTGCAAAAATGACCTAAAATAAGGGTATAAGTTAAATAAATCAAAGTTGGAAATTGATATTTTCAATCTACACATCCAAACCATGGCATGTAATATATCATTTTGACTCTAGAAAACATTTTAAGAACATTGGTTTAGCCACATTTTTGAGTTGAGGTCTAATTTATGGACTTGCTTTGAAAAGTACTTGCTTGCATATTAAGTAACATGTGCAAAACCTAGAATCAAGGCATAACCAAGGCCCATTGCAAGCTGAACACTTTCAAAATGTCACTAGGGGAGAAATTGGAAGTGAATGAGGTTGGTTTCAAGCTGTTTGCAGAACTATGCATGGCATGGCATATGGTTGAAAATCTCATGACATGAGAGATTGAAACTCTCATTAGAAGGATCTAGAGGGTTCTAGATCACTCACAGAGCATCTATATATTGAGTAGAGGTGATCCAATGCAAAGGTTGGTGATGATTGAAGGAGAGAGCATAGATTGAGATTGAAATTCCATAGCTTGCAACTGAATTCGGTTTCACCAATTTCTTCACTTTCCATCCATTTTCTTGATTGCAACTTCTTCCATGGACGCTAGGGATTGAATCCAGATCATAATCCAAGAGAATTCATGGTTGAATCGTGTATGAGCAATTGAATTTTTCCACCTGCAACTCACCATCGGGTTTCAAGATTCAGGAGCTTTCAACCAGTTCTATTGCATACAGAAGCAAGGAAAGGATCCATTGATCGTGTCTGGAAGATTGTAGAGCTTGATTTGAGGGTTTAGTGCATCTGTTCATCCAAGATTTTCAGGTTAGTAACTTTCTTCCTCTAGCATGAATTAGGTAGAATCAAGATGAATTAGGGTGTTAGATGCATTGTAAAACGGTGTAGGATTGATTTCAGACCATTAATTTGAGAATTAGTGACCAATCTAGGGTGTTACCATTTTCGGTTGAGATTTGGTTATGGTGAATCTTGAGGTTTCAGAGAGAATTAAAGGCATGAATGAATTCGTGAGGGAATTTGGGACATGTTTCATTAAGGGATCATGGCCTATAGTGGACTCTAGGTTGAACTAGGGTTGTGGAATGGTGACCAGAGCACCACCGGTGGTGGCCGGAGCTGCGCACGAAGCCTAGACATTCAAAAGGTTGAAGATGACTCTAGAGCCATTGGATGGGGGTTGGACTTTGACTGAAGGCATGATCCAACGGCCACGTTTTAATTTCAAGTTGTGAAGGATCTGATTTAATGAAACGCATCGTTTCATTTGGTAGCTGATGCTGGGCTTAGTGAAATAACTGATATCCACGCCCCCCTCATGGCCCAATCCATGTTTTGAACTGATTGTCATTGCTATTTGCACCACGCGTGTGTTTATTTTATTTTGATTTTCTTTATTTTTCATTTTGTTCATGGTTCTTGAAAAAATCATATAAAATTGAAAAATAATCCAATTAATCCCATTCTTTTTGCATTATACTCATGATAGAGTCTAGTATTTTTTAGATAAAAAATATTTTCATTTCATGCATTTTCTGACTTTATGGGAATTTTATATTTTAATTGATATTAAAATGGTTATGTTTGATACCTAATTTTGTGGAATTTTGTGTGATCATGTGGTGATGATTTTGATCCTGATTTTTTGTGTGTGATTAGGTTAGACGTGTATTCTCCCATAGCATTTTTCTCACATTTTTGTGATGAACCTAGGTGGTAGTTTAGGCTGAAACCTTTAGAAACTCCATTTTTAGGGTTATGGTTGATACCTTATGGTTTAGACTTTGATTTTAGGACTTAATAGATGATTTAGTCCCTGGTTTTTGTATGAGGTGTTCTTAATTGAATTAGAATCCCTTAGGATTTTTTGTAGAAATTTATAGGATAGTTTCCTATTTTTGGTTGATTTTAGTTTAGGTGTTAATTTTAGATGATTCTAAGGCACTAACTCAAATAGACTAACTTCTTTAGTTCCCTTAGATTAGGGTTTTGCTTTGTTTGGCTTTGGTTGAGATTGAAGACAAGTTGAAGACAAGGTGAGGATGCTTGAAGTTGCTTGAAGTTGCTTGGATCTTGGATTTGCTTGTGCCTGAAGGTGTCTGATGAAGTTTTAGAAGGTAGGAGACTTAGGGAGAGCCTTAGAACTAGAATGACTTCTTTCACAAATATGGAAAGCATCTTGTGCTTCCACTCCTCCCAATGACTAAAAGTCCTTCTAAGATAATCACATCTCTCCTTTGGAGGGATGAGTGGCTTTATCTGGGAAGTAGAACTTTGAGGGAACCAGTCTCTCATAATGATAAACCCTTACAGGCTTCCTTTGGTTGTCAATAAGCTGTTTATCATTTCCATTCATTATGTTAAATCAATTGTCTTCTGGTTTGAGTGTCTTGAAGATGTTGGGCTTGAGTTTGAATATGAGGACTTCATTGAAGAGGGTGGAAGAGGATGATTCCTTGAGCATTGCCATTGCAGCTGAAGCTTGAAGAGCAAGAAGAACAAGTTGATACTTGAAGATCCAATGGAGAGTGAGTGAAGAGCTGAGGCTTAAAGAATTGAATGATGAAGTTGACACTTCCATGTGATTGAAGATTACTCTGAGAAGCTGAAGCTTGTAGATGGAGAAGACCAAGTTGACACTGGCAAAGCAAAGAGAGCTGAAGCTTAAAGACTAAGTTGATACTTATGAAGAGGATTCAATTGAGATTGAGTGTAGAGCTGAGGCTTGAGGAATAAAGGATGAGTTGACACTTACATTGATGCTTGGAGAGCCTGAAGGAATCAAGTTAATACTTGCAGTTAGGAGTGAAGCCTGAAAGAGGAATTGACTGAAGGGCTGAGGCTTGAAGAAAAGAGAATAAGTGGATACTTATGTTTGAGGGGTTGAAACCTGGAGAAGCAAGTTGACACTTGTCATGGAGGATGATAGCCTTGAAGGGTGTTTGAAGTCTGAAGACTGGATTGCTGTCAGAAGAGCTGAAGCTTGAAATTGAGAGAGGGAGTTGTTGATCAGCTTTCTTGTCTGTTTTCTTTTCTGTGCTGATGTGCCTTATTTGACTTGCTTGATGCATTAGAATAAGTTCATATCTAGACTGACTTTAAGCTAGGAGCATGATTGCACTAGAGGTTGAGTCGCTCCCTCTGCTTGTATTTTTACTGTATGGCTTTGCTTGCGGGTATTCGGTAGAGCCCAGCTCCCTTGCCCATGTGGTTTATTTTGCTTGATAGCATTTTATTTCTTCTGTATGATTGCAGTTGTTATTCTATTTTGCTTGATAGTATGTTACTTCCCCTGTATGATTGCAGTTATTCATATATGGCTTGAGGTTGAGATGAACTTGTGGAGGCTGATGCCCCACACACATTTCCTCCCTCACTTGCATTGCATGCATTTTACAGTCGTTTACTGTTTAGGCTGATGCTTTATCTGTTTCTGTTTATCATTGATATGATCCCTTAGGACTCTCAGTCCCTTTGATAAGGAAGTGATGGATAGAACTTTAGGTTGAAACCTATGCATGATAACTTCTAAGAGTTCCCTGTTTCAAACTTCAACCATAGGATGAATACTTGGCATGACAACAGTAGGACTTGATAGTCTCCCTTTAGTTGTCCCCCTCTCTCTTCTCATCTCAAAACAGCTTAAAATACAGTAATCATGAATGATTTCTTTCGTATATTACGAGCCTTAAGCTATCTGAGAAAGGATTGTTGGAGAGCTTCTTTTCAACAATCTGGATGTTTAGTATGGCACCCTTTGGGTGACATGTGTCGCTACTGCGAAAATCGGCGTCGGCTGAACAGAAGAGTCGCCACCGTGCGTTATTTATCCCACAGGAGGGAAAGGAAACGCTCAGAGTAAACCTACCGCAAAGACGGGAAAGGTATGGTCATCGCAACCAAAACCTGGATTCGGGAGTCGGTTACGCAAGGGGAAGGTATTAGCACCCCTCACGTCCGTCGTACTCGACGGGATCCACGCTTGTTTTCGGGTATGGATTATTATTCTATCTGAACTACAGGTCAGGGTAAAAATGAAATTACAATGACTCGGCAAAGTATCGTACTTTATGCCTACGTATTCCCGTCTGGAACGAGAAATCAGAGTCAACGTAGTTCGCCTACCTACTGGAAAGGAGGGGAAGGTTGCTCGCTAGGATATCGCATCCTGTGCCTACGTACTTTCATACGGCATGAAAGATCAGAGCAAACGTAGTTCGGGCCACGTACGACACAAGTCTGTTTTGATTGATTTTATTCCTTCTGAAAAAGGGTTTTTCTGATTAGCAGTCCAAGCGGACAAAAATGACGTTTTGATGAGTTCACATTCTTTTACGGAAGAAGTGTCTTTTATTGTGTTTGAAATATTTATTATGTTTTTCTGTTTGTTTTGAGAAAGAAGAGACAGAACTCTAACCTACGGTTGCGAAGGGAATCAAACTAACCTAATGTTATCATGCATGGGTTAAGACCTAGTGTCTATCATGCTCCTCTCTTGCACAGAGAGAAACAGAGATCCTAAGGGAACAGCCGGAAACAGAAACAATAGCATATATATACAATAAAGCAGTAAAATGCATGGATGCAACAATACAAGCGAGGCAAGGGAGCCCTACTCAACCTCGAACCTAGAAAACAATAGGCAAAAGTGAACAGAATTCACTTTCAACCCAACAGGTTAAACAACAAACAATACAGTCAGGGAAAACCAATCAATACATCAGTAATAAACAGCAAAAAATAAACAGCCACAGCAGCTCTGCAACATCTGTCTTCAAGTCATCATCAATCAGCTACAAGCTTCAGCAAGCATCAATCTCCATCTCCACAGCCTTCAAGCAAGGTCTTTGTCATCAGTCTTCAATCTGCACTGGCTTTTCTTCAAGTCTCAATCTCCAAGCTGAGGAATCAATCACAAGAGTGAACTGGGTGTTAAGCAATTAGTTGACCACCAAAGGTGGCAAACAGACTGCTAACAACACATAGAATATTTCTCTCAAGAGTTCTATCTCTTAGACACTATCACCAAGCCTTCCAAAGGAAGGGGGTGAGTGTCTTAGAGAGACTCTGCATCACAGAGAGGGATGGAGGCAATCAAGACCTTCCATGTTTGAGAATCAAGTTTACTACTCTAGAGCTCTGCCTAACTCCTAGATCCTACAAACTTCAACAGCTGCCAGCAAGAGATACTCCTCATCAACTCTGGAAGTTGGTCTTCATTCTCTTGATCTCCAATGGGCTTCATATTCTCAGTCATCAGCTCTCCCAATCCCCAAAGCAATCCCAATACCCCACACAGACAAATGAAATAACCCTAGAGAGGGCACACCACACAGTCAAACAAATATAAGCAGTATACTGATAATAATAGCTGAATAGGGGAAACCTATTAATTTCTAAGGGATCTATTAACTACCCATAATCTCTATAGTCCCATACCCCAAAGATTCAATCTACAACTCCTAAGGGAAATGAACTAATTCACCTATGTTATCTCCTAAACCCTAGTTTTGATAATGTTATTCACACCTAAACAAATCACCTAAGATTAAGTCCTAAAAATATGAACTAAATTTTATATAAAAGATAACATTCTATACTAATCAACCTAAAAAGAATGGATCAAAAATATAAAAGCATCTAACCAAACTAAAATTAACAATTTTATGCATCAAACTAAACCATTATTTAATCCTATTTAAAAGAAAAATATACTAAAAATATGAAAATAAAATGAAGTATTAATTTTTGTATGTGATATTTTTCTTAACAAAATTATGAACAATGTGCAAAAAGAACCAATTAAAATCATGCATTTTTCTATATTTTATGAATTTTCAAAGAATGAAATGAATTAAGAAAAATAAAATGGAATTAATTTGGAATGGGGTGCAGGAAGTAACTAAAACCAATTGAAATAAAGGATGGGCCCAGACTGGGGGGCGCGCATAGCAAGCGCGTCTGGGCCCAATCAAACAGAAAATAATAACAAAAAATAAAAACGGTGCAAATAGCGAGAAATTTAGTTGAAATCACATTGGGCCTTATGCTTGGGGGTGGCATTAGCAAGGAAATCCAAAGCCCATCCTGAAAACATTAATGAAACGATGCGTTGAGGCTTTTGAATCTCCCTCTGTTTTTCCTTTTAAATCACAACCGCTGGATCAAGATTGGAGTCCAAGTCAAACCCTGGATCGTGTGGCCCAAAGGTCGTCTTCAACCTTAGAAACCCTAGGGTTTCAGAAATTCTTCACCATGCATGCATTTTCAACAGCTTCGTTCTCCCTCGTCTCTCCATGAATCCACATGCTATAAAAACCAAAAACACTCCATTTTCTTCCCTATACACACCCATAACAATAGCTCCTTCTAAAACTCAACCAAACTCCAAACCCGATAGGTGCAATATTCGGATTCCACCATTTTCACCTGTGATCAAATCTTCCAATCCTTGCCAAACTTTTCCCTAGCCTAATCTACATTTCATGCTGATTATTCTAAATTAATTAATGAGGATTATCGTGCCATATTCCATGAGTTATAAGCTCCAACAGTTTTTGTACACCATGATCAACCTTCATGAAACTTCTCCAAACTCACCAAAATCAATCATCTAACCTATCCTAATAGTTCTATGCTAACAATTCTCTATAATTCTAACTAAATCAATCAAATCGAATGGATTACCAACCTGGTGTAAATGGTGAAAACAGGTGTTGAATTCTCTTGATCCAATGCTTGCAATGAGTGGAAATGGATCAGGGAACTTGATTATGAATTCTGTATGCAATGGATCTTGCTCCAAGTTCTTGAATCTTGCAATCACCAAAATCTTGCTCCTTGGATGATTAACTTGTATGGCACGAGTTCTCTTCAATTCAACCAAATGCTTGTGTGGATTGTGATCTATGAATGATATTGATGATGATCAAATCAAGAAAAATGGAAATTGATGAAAGTTTGATGAAGTTTGAGAGGTTTTGCAAAAATGGAAGAATTGTGTATAACTTGTGTTTTGAACAAAGTGATTCACCAACCATGGCATGAAGCCACTCAATGCAATATATAGATGACCTTGGAAAGTCCTAGAACTTTGGAGAAGCTTCCCATGCACACTTTCCCTTGAATTTGGATTATGTAACTTCATTTGTAAGTAACCATGCATATCTTTCAATTCTTGAACCAAACTCAAAATTCTACTTTTGCCAATGTTCTTAAAACATTTTTTCCAATCAAAATGACCTATAATTTCACCTCATTTGACCAAATTATGAAAATTCTCAATTTTAGGTCATTTTTCATTCATTAAATTCACCAATTTTGAAACCTTGTGCTATGAGCCTTTCCAATCTTTCATGGTTACTTTTCTGGACTCAAAATGTCATTTGGAGCAAGTTTGATGTTGTGAAGTTTTTCATTTGAAGCTTCCTTGTATGAGTTTTGGGCATAGGCTTGAAATGACCTGTAATTCTCAGATGACCAAAATACCCTTTGCTTGCCAAGACCATAAGTAGAGTTCCACAACTCATATGAAGGCATACCATACCATTCTAGAAATATAAGACAATGAGGAACAACTCTTATGTTGACCATAAATTCATTTGAAATCTCCTTGAGGGGTAAAAATGGCTTGGAAGACAAGTAACTTTCACAGACAAAATTTCAGATACCTCAGATGACCTGTAACTTGCAAAGACCATAACGTGAGTTCTATAAATCTCCTTAATGTCTTCCACCACTCAAATTAAAGGTATTGAGATCCTATACAAGTTTCATGTTGGCCAAGGATCCATTTGAAGCTTGAATTTTGACTTATCTTGCTTGGTCATTTGACCTAAATCAGGGGATTTTACATAGAAACCCTAATTTAGAAACTCCTCTTCTCCTTGATTTATCTTGATTTCTTCTTAGCATAACATCATATCCTTCTCTACATGTCAAATGATGAACCCCACATCTCCCCAATAGACCTCAATGCCTTTCAATCAATCAATTGACCTAGAGTTGACCTAGAGTTGACCCCAGATGAAACCCTAGTTGACTGTCTTCAACTGCAACCCTTGTGATCATACCAATGACTTGCCTCCTTCTTCAAATGACTTTATAAGTCTTCCATGATGTCTCCGTACTCTCCATGCTCAATTCACAGCTCACAACTTCTTTGATGATCCTCAGATACCCTCAGATAGGAGATAGATGCCCTGCTTGATCCACAGACTTCTTTAGCTTTCCAATTCTTTCTGATGACTTGAATGAGATTGAATTTGAATAATAACCTCTTGATAGGCTCATAGAGATGAGAATAGTGTTTGGTCCCCTGTTGGATGATTTGTTATGCTATGCTATGCAGATGATTAGACTGTGTACATGACTCTATATGCAAATGCTAATGCAATTGAAACATAAACCAAGTGAAATAGGTTGAGCAAATTTTAGGGTGCAACAGCTGCCCCTATTCAAGCGACTTGGACCCGATTGGGTGAAGAGCGAACGGCCTTCAAACATTCGCGGTACGAGACGGTTGAATACTAAGAACCCGGAAATTTGCCAACCGCAGAAATAAACTACACCACTGCTTGGGGAACGACATTCATCAACTGAATCTAACTGTTATGGCAACCAACTGATCCATTAGCGACCGTGCTGGGGATTATTTTCGTCGGCCTGAAAAAGATTTTATCATCGCAGAGATAGAATTTTGCTTGTCCACGTTAGGACGCCTGTTTCGTCAACACGAAGAAATCTCAACTAAAACTTGTCCACGTTAGGACTCCACCTGTCGTCAACCCGGAAAAATCTCGGCAACTTCGCTGGGGATAATTCTTCTGCATTTCATCAGAAATAAATCGTCCACATTAGGAATAAACTCTTGTCCACGTTAGGAATAACCTTGTCCACGTTAGGAATAACCTTTCCACGTTAGGAATAAACTCTCCTTTCCACGTTAGGAATAACATCTTCCACGTTAGGAATAAACTCTCCTTTCCACGTTAGGAATAAACTCTCCTTTCCACGTTAGGAATAACCTTTCCACGTTAGGAATAACCTTTCCACGTTAGGAATAAACTCTCCTTTCCACGTTAGGAATAACATCTTCCACGTTAGGAATAAACTCTCCTTTCCACGTTAGGAATAAACTCTCCTTTCCACGTTAGGAATAACCTTTCCACGTTAGGAATAACCTTTCCACGTAAGGAATCTCATCTCTTTCCACGTAAGGAATCAATCTTTCCACGTAAGGAATCTCATCTTTCCACGTAAGGAATCACATCTTTCCACGTAAGGAAACCATCTTTCCACGTAAGGAAACCATCTTGATTTGTCCACGTAAGGACTCCATCTTTCCACGTAAGGAAACCATCTTTATTTGTCCACGTAAGGACTCCAATCTCGTCTTGATTTGTCCACGTAAGGACTCCAATCTCGTCTTGATTTGTCCATGTAAGGACTCCAATCTCGTCTCGCTGAAGAAATAAAACTCGTCCACGTCAGGACTCACATCTCAACCTGCTGAAGAAATAAAACTTGTCCACGTCAGGACGCACATTTCACCATTACGAATAAAGATATCTGCTGGAAATAAGTAGTCCACGTCAGGACACCAACACAAAGAGTAATCAATTCTGTCAACGTCATGACTTCACATCCAATCAATACGGAGAAATCGAATTTGTCCACGTTAGGACTAGCACATCTCATCAGCCTGAGGAAATAAAATCTGTCCACGTTAGGACACCCACTTCTCTAGCACGAATAAATCCCGTCAATATAGGAATAGATTGTCCACGTCAGGACTCATTGCTCCATTGATCCCAACCCACAAACTTCTTAGCACTGACGTGACAGCGACTTTGAAGCGGACTCTACTGGGGATATTTGGAAACCAAACTACCGGACGCCTGCTCTGATAACCGGCGGCAGCCTCTGAAATTCTGATTCATGAAACCTTTTGATGCTGACGAACAACAAATTTGGAGAAAATTATCCGCTGGCCGGACTGGAGACATTTCAACAAGCGACTCTGGCGGGGAAAACAAGAAACATTTACGCAAATAACTCTGCTCGAGGACAAAGAGAATCTTAACCTGATAACTCTGTGGGGAATAATGCCAAAACGGATATTATCGTTGAATGTCTCATGAACGTCTGGCAATTAATTTGAGCAAGAGCCCTCTCCACCTGCAAGAGACACAACACTTGAAAATAAACGGGTTAACCAATCTGGCTTATGTTCCAAAAATGCATATGTTTGACAATGACACAATGCTCCATTTGACATGGAAATGCTACGCGCTTTTTTTTATTTGGTGGATGCAAGCATGGCACTATATGCCGATGCAAATATGACACTATATGCTGATGCGAATATGACACTATATGCTGATGCAAATATGACACTATATGCCGATGCAAATGCAGGCTCGAGCTGCTGGGATACAGAAATCGCTTCAGCAAAATAAATGCTGAAGACAATGCCAACTCCGCTGGGGATAGCAGGTGCGCCTGGTATGATTGGACTTCTGCTGATGAGTGAACGAGTATCACACGGTATCCTGACAAAATAGATGCCAGGGCGCAACCAACTCTGCCGGAGAGAGTCTTAATCTTCGAGTTCCACTGGGAGGAATGAAAACTTGCTGAAAGGAGAGAACTCCGCTGAGGACGGAATAATTCTCTTGGGGACAATCAACTGACTCCGCTGGAGGAGCGTAAATGACCCTGCGAGGAAAGGTGAACTGTCTGAATACAGCTCACAACTATTAATCTTTTGCGGCTAAACCACTCTGCTTGAGATGCAATGTCTGAGTACAGCCTTCGATTTTGGAATTGCCAAACTTCGCTGAGGCTAAAACGGCTTGACTGGAGAATGTCCTTTTGATAAGCCACGACTAGCTAGGAAATTTGATCCTTCTTCAGTGAGGAACATTATTATCTCGGAAGCGCGACCTGCGCGGGGATCGAATCTTTCGCTACGAACTCCTGGTCCATACTGCAATCTTTTTATAGCCCACCTTCTCGGAACTCTGCTTCGGGGATACTAACATGCCCCAGTCTGTGTTCTTGCATACTTCTTCTCGAAAGGAAATCCTAGTCAGGACTCTATCTCGAAATAGCTTGCCCCTGACTCTGCAACAATTTTGGAATAGACCCTGTAGTCTTTGTATCCTGACGGCCAGACATGGACCGCTTCTACAATTTTGACCCTCGAAGAGGTGCCCTGTCAAAAGTAGCTCTCGTGCTCTTAGGGTGACCTATCTTGGTCTGGTAATGGCTTTGCCCCTGATTGATTGATTTGTGGAGCAATGCCCATGGCTATGAGAGATTTGCCAAATCTTGACCTGACTGCCCCAGATTTACTGATTCTAGGATGACTGACCCTACCAGAATTAATCGATATAGCTTGCCCCAGTTCACGAAACATTTGGGCATTCTGCATTTTATCTTGATCAGACCTTCCACTGTAGGAATCTTTCCTGTCGGTATACGCTTACTCGCAAGTAACACAGGTTGTTCTGCATAAAAGATATATTAAACGCAATGCATATGACAGTTTCAAAATCCAAATCTGTTAACTGGAAAAAATTTTGCGACATGTAATGAATCAATTATCAAAATGTCAATATGAAAGCTGGTAAGAGGAACCCTTTTAGGAGTCATTTCCGATGCGATCTTTACCGACGTATGCTCTTGACCAAAACCTGTTTCAATTAGGACTTTTTCGGGTTGTAACGTGGTCAGGTTCACGGTGAACAAGGAAAGACACAGGCTCAAAGTTTACTTTAGTCCACCCATTCTCCATGATGTTCTCCAATCCTATGTTCAGCTAATCTGACTTCAGCGCTCACCTATTAGAGGTGGAATGATAGGAGTGATGGTTCAGGATACCACACTTTTTTTTTTGAGTGACAGTCATTTGCTTTTCGTCTTTGGGTGCCTAGAGTCACACGACTTCGCCCTTTTCGAGGATATTTTTTCCTTTGACAATCCTTTTCGTCTTTTGTTTTTTCATTCCCTAACTTTTGCATGGACTGAGTATCTTTTGAGATTCTTTTGATTTTCCAGTCCAGTGGGATGCCCCTATTTTTGCCTAAGTCATTTGTTTTCAAGTTTTGACTTAGCGGGCTTTTGATTCTTTTCGCTTTTCGTTTTTTTTTTAACAAGTCGCGTGACACTGGTTTGTCTGACTTTTTGTGGAATAATGTGACTGTTTCACTCCTTGTCGGCAAGGTTTAACCATTGTGGTTCTTTAGGCACGACCTATACAAGTGTGATTTATCCTCAAACGGACACTCCTTTCGTGATTCGAACGCTTGGTCAAACTAACTGACACCTACCCTGCCCCGGGTTAAGATTTAGGGTTTTTCATTTTCAAAAAGAAACTCCTACTACCGGGCTCAAAAGGGGTTATCAAGGGATTATCTTCCTTATATCTCCGGTGTTTATGGATTGAAACAATGCCTGTATCTCATCAACAAGTTTTTACCCAAAAGCATACAATCGGAATATTATTCGTCATCTGTTTTCGTCATACTCCCCGGATTCCTACTAAAACAAGCATTAAGCCTTAAGAAAGCAAAGAGTGAACACGACTGGATTAATTCAAAACGTGCATATTCATTTCGTTTATCAATATCAATTGAAAAAACAACAAGTTTTAGAAGCGAAATTTGCAATTAAACAGAAAAGAAACTACAAATGCGAAGACATGAACAAGATAACATGAAAAATGTCGGTGTCTCAGAACTGGACTTCCTGCACTTTGTCTTATTGGCGAGTCAACCATCCTCAGAAACCATTATCAGGGGTAGTCTACTGCTGTCTCGATCTTCTTTCAACGGCCCGATCAAACCTGGGAAACTTTTTCATCACCCCGGCTTTTGCTTGTCTATGGCCTTGCACCACCTTGGGGACCCTATCAGAGAAGTTAATAACCCTGCTGTCGATTAAATCTTGGACGTTATGCTTGAACGCGTGGCAACCCTCAATATCATGTCCAGGAGCCCCGGAGTGGAATTCACAGTGCCTGCTTGCATCATAACCATACGGAAGAGTGCCTGTTATTGGCGCCAGAGTTCTCTTCTCCACCAAGTTCAAACCCAGTAGTGTCTGTAACAAATCTGCATACGTTGAAGGAGGCTTTTCAAACACCCTCCTTGACTTCTTTCCCCGAATTCTTTGTTGAACCGGATACTGGTATCTTGTATGCTGCTGGCTTTGCTCGGACGATTCCTTAGGCTCACGCGTTATCATCCTTAAATTCAACCCTGGCATCGGCAACTGTTGTGGACATGGGGGCTTAGCTTCCAGTGGCTCTGGGATATACCTCGATTCGTCTGCAACCTCTGACGGAGGGATGGGAATATCAGTCCCTGAAACTTTTAGACCCCCCGGTACAAACTCAATTATTTTCTCATCCAGCAAATCTTGAATCTTATGCTTAAAAGCTTTGCAGTTTGCAATGTTATGCCCCGGCGCGCCGGAGTGGAAGGCACAATGGGCGTTCAGGTCATAGTCTGGTGGCGGCTGCCCTGTCAGTGGAACCAAAATTCGGGGCTCAAATAGTTGAAGTTGGAACAAGAGTTGCACCAGCTGATCGTAATCCACTGGGATCTCATCAAATACTCTGTTAGAAAACCTCATCCTCTTACCACACCTCCTTGAGTTATCCTGAAAAATCAATTGCGACTGCTGACGAGGAGAATCCTGAGCTTCGAACCGTGGAGAGGGTCTCTTAAGCCTATCATGCGTGGGTAATGGTTCTTCAGACCCCGGAGGAGCAGATAAGCCAGCCGCGTCTTCAGACATTTGCCCTCCTTCTCTCCTGAGTACGTTCCTTAATATTTCAGCCATCAACGATATTTGTGCCTTCAATCGGCAGTTCTCTTCTTCTAGCGTCTCTTGATTCGAGCGCAACACTTGCATATCTTTCGTGAACTGCCCCAGCTGGCCTCGAACATCAATTAATTCCGCTTGAACCTGCTTGATGTCTATCCCCACAAATTGGCGTCTGAGGCCTGGGAGAAAACCTTGATTCTCTTGCTGAGCAAAATCGGCAACCCTATCATTAGCCCGTGCAATCAGAGGCTGCACCATGTTCTGCAACTGTTCCTGGCTCTTGGCCATGGCTTCCATTACCTGTATGAACTGCATCATGTTGTTGTGCACCTCCTGCATCTCAGTCTGATCCTGACTCATGACTTCCTTACTGCTGTTTCTGGTTGAATGTCAGGGAATTCTTCGATCGTTAATCTTGGAGGACCTGGAAGATGCAGGAGATGAGATACAGTTTAATAATTACCTGTAATGCAATATGAATGTGAATGCAATGCAATGTGTGTCTGTGCATTAGGGAATATCATTCCCCGATTCTAGTGCGAATGTGCCAGTGCGGTGACAGTGCTAGCAATACGAAGATCGGAGCCGAATCATAGAAAACGCCTCATATATTGCAGAGAAATCCATTAAGCCAAGGATACAATATCACTGAGTACAATAAGAAGGCATGACCTCAACCAACAATCCTGGTGATGGTCAGCACTATGCAACTAAAGCATCAATACATGAAATGGTCAAATACACTCATAAGCCTGATACTCTTCTAGCAACTTCTTGGTCTCTGGATGGCTTGGTCGGGTAAGCAGACCCTCGACAAGCTGGTTTCTTCTCTGGAGAACACGTCGCACGTCACCGGCGGTTTCTTCCCATGCCTCTTCTCCGGAGCGATCCTCTAGCTTCCGCTTCTGAGACACAGCTTCGTCCCTGCCTTTGATGGCCTTGTTCAATGCATTCTGGAGACTATATCTGGTCATCATCTCTTCTTCATACTTCTTAATGCTAGCCTTCAATTGCTCCTCGAGGTCATAAATTTGCTGCTTCAATTTATCTTTCCTCTTCTTGTTGTTGGTTAGTGTAGCATTCCAAGTCTTGTTGCAAGAAGAGATTTTTCGGTGAGCGGCGTCGAGCGCTTTCTTTTTGGACTCCAGCATGTCATGGGAGCTTCTGAACTCTTGCCCCAGACGTTCGCGCTTCTTTTTCTCCTCAGTCAACTCAGCCCCTAGCCTGTTCACTAGCTCGATCTGCTGTTGGAAAGCATGCACGGCCTTGTTTTTCTCACTGCGTATCTGAGCCAGCTCTTGCTCTAGCCCTTCATTGATCTTCATCAAGGCTTCTTTTTCTTTCACAACTTGCTCGTAGGCTTCCCTAGTAACAGCCGTTGGCTCTTCCCTCGGAATATGAACAGGGACTGGTGCATCTGGAAATGGCATCCGCAACTGTCTCGCTCTCTCTTGGATCCAAACTCTGTATGGTGCATAAGCCTGACAATCATTCTTCCCTAACAGTGGCTTCCCCCTTCTGTTAATACGCGTCCAGGCATGCTGCAGCTTGGCTAGTAACTCTCCCTTCAAATCACCGGTGAAGTACAGAGATTCCTGTACTTCTTCCTCTTGAGGTGGGCTCTTCAACGCATATCCGAACTGGCGAATGAACAGAGAAGGGTTGTAATTGATACACCATTTTCTTCCTATCAACGGGACATTAGGATACCCAGAACAACTGAAAATAAGCTCAGACCCCAGCAGGTCTCGATCAAACCACTCAATGTCTGCAGAAGATAGCCTCATCATGCGCTCTGGCCAGTCAGCGGTAGTTGCACTATCCACAAAAGATCCCTTCAGAGGAAAATGGCTCTTAAACCACATGTACAGCAAAGGCACGCAACAAGAGACATTCTTGCCTCTCCTGTTCTCATTTCTGTAGTGCATCGAATGATAGAAGTCCCCGATCAGTGTAGGTACCGGATTGCCAGCAGCGAACAGATGAAATGCATCCATGTCCACGAAGTTTGGGAAATTGGGAAACAGCATTATCCCATAAATGCATAGAGCCAAAATAGCGTTAAAGACCACCCAACACCCATTCTTGGCGTACTCTTGAGCCTTACCAACCAGAAACTGGAGAGAGAAACCTGGAACCCCTCGCCAAGAAGTCATCAACAACTCAAAAGCATTCATGTGCAAGGCCTTAGCTAAATCCTCCAACTTGGGCTCAGCGGCAGAGTGAATAAAAGGAACTGCATTCTGTACCGGCCGCTCAGTAAACTCTACATACTCCTCCATGGTAGGCCCCAAGATAAAATCAGCAAACGTGAAACATCTCAAAGCCGGGTCATAGAATTGCATCAGCGTATACAGCCCATTCAATTCATCATCAGTGGATTTGTGAACCAAACTCAACAGCCGTCCGTAACTCTGCCTGAAGCTTCTACGGACATCCTCATCAGGAAGAGAAATCAGACCCAGGAGGGGAGCAATATCAGGGATAGGTAGCTTATAGGCAACTGTCATCCTCAAACCAGCCATGATCAATACCCAGAAGTCCAGACACTAGAACCAGGGGATATGCAAATGCACCTGCAGCACAGACACACGTTAATGGGATGCAATGATAATGATTATGAAAATAATGCAATGCAAGCAACATGCAACAGGGACCAAGTGCCTTGGCTGAGAAGCCTGAACCATATCAAGAAGTCTTAGATAGACTATCCAGAATTCCTCAAACCCTGGTCTCAGATAGACCCAGCATAAAGCTCCAACACTGGTCTCTGGTAGACCTCATAACATAACTCCAACTGGTCTCTGACAGACCTCAAGCATAACTCTGACTGGTCTCTGATAGACCTCAGATCATAACTCCTACTGGTCTCTGATAGACCTCAACTATCCATAAATACCCAGGATCTCAGATCAAGAAACAAACCGGTAGTCTGAAGGTCTAGTTACCTGCATAACCCTAAACCCTCTCACAGGTGGATGTCCTAATAACTGACACAAGGTATGGCATCCTATGCGGTCGTCGGCGTCACAGACTTTCAGGGTTGACACTGGCAAAGCAAAGAGAGCTGAAGCTTGAAGACTAAGTTGATACTTATGAAGAGGATTCAATTGAGATTGAGTGTAGAGCTGAGGCTTGAGGAATAAAGGATGAGTTGACACTTACATTGATGCTTGGAGAGCCTGAAGGAATCAAGTTAATACTTGCAGTTAGGAGTGAAGCCTGAAAGAGGAATTGACTGAAGGGCTGAGGCTTGAAGAAAAGAGAATAAGTGGATACTTATGTTTGAGGGGTTGAAACCTGGAGAAGCAAGTTGACACTTGTCATGGAGGATGATAGCCTTGAAGGGTGTTTGAAGTCTGAAGACTGGATTACTGTCAGAAGAGCTGAAGCTTGAAATTGAGAGAGGGAGTTGTTGATCAGCTTTCTTGTCTGTTTTCTTTTCTGTGCTGATGTGCCTTATTTGACTTGCTTGATGCATTAGAATAAGTTCATATCTAGACTGACTTTAAGCTAGGAGCATGATTGCACTAGAGGTTGAGTCGCTCCCTCTGCTTGTATTTTTACTGTATGGCTTTGCTTGCGGGTATTCGGTAGAGCCCAGCTCCCTTGCCCATGTGGTTTATTTTGCTTGATAGCATTTTATTTCTTCTGTATGATTGCAGTTGTTATTCTATTTTGCTTGATAGTATGTTACTTCCCCTGTATGATTGCAGTTATTCATATCTGGCTTGAGGTTGAGATGAGCTTGTGGAGGCTGATGCCCCACACACATTTCCTCCCTCACTTGCATTGCATGCATTTTACAGTCGTTTACTGTTTAGGCTGATGCTTTATCTGTTTCTGTTTATCATTGATATGATCCCTTAGGACTCTCAGTCCCTTTGATAAGGAAGTGATGGATAGAACTTTAGGTTGAAACCTATGCATGATAACTTCTAAGAGTTCCCTGTTTCAAACTTCAACCATAGGATGAATACTTGGCATGACAACAGTAGGACTTGATAGTCTCCCTTTAGTTGTCCCCCTCTCTCTTCTCATCTCAAAACAGCTTAAAATACAGTAATCATGAATGATTTCTTTCGTATATTACGAGCCTTAAGCTATCTGAGAAAGGATTGTTGGAGAGCTTCTTTTCAACAATCTGGATGTTTAGTATGGCACCCTTTGGGTGACATGTGTCGCTACTGCGAAAATCGGCGCCGGCTGAACAGAAGAGTCGCCACCGTGCGTTATTTATCCCACAGGAGGGAAAGGAAACGCTCAGAGTAAACCTACCGCAAAGACGGGAAAGGTATGGTCATCGCAACCAAAACCTGGATTCGGGAGTCGGTTACGCAAGGGGAAGGTATTAGCACCCCTCACGTCCGTCGTACTCGACGGGATCCACGCTTGTTTTTGGGTATGGATTATTATTCTATCTGAACTACAGGTCAGGGTAAAAAAGAAAATACAATGACTCGGCAAAGTATCGCACTTTATGCCTACGTATTCCCGTCTGGAACGAGAAATCAGAGTCAACGTAGTTCGCCTACCTACTGGAAAGGAGGGGAAGGTTGCTCGCTAGGATATCGCATCCTGTGCCTACGTACTTTCATACGGCATGAAAGATCAGAGCAAACGTAGTTCGGGCCACGTACGACACAAGTATGTTTTGATTGATTTTATTCCTTCTGAAAAAGGGTTTTTCTGATTAGCAGTCCAAGCGGACAAAAATGACGTTTTGATGAGTTCACATTCTTTTACGGAAGAAGTGTCTTTTATTGTGTTTGAAATATTTATTATGTTTTTCTGTTTGTTTTGAGAAAGAAGAGACAGAACTCTAACCTACGGTTGCGAAGGGAATCAAACTAACCTAATGTTATCATGCATGGGTTAAGACCTAGTG
Source organism: Lathyrus sativus (assembly GCA_963859935.3). Taxonomy (NCBI): domain Eukaryota; kingdom Viridiplantae; phylum Streptophyta; class Magnoliopsida; order Fabales; family Fabaceae; genus Lathyrus; species Lathyrus sativus. The sequence goes on from OZ012741.1 coordinate 373,420,932, forward strand.
TCTATCATGCTCCTCTCTTGCACAGAGAGAAACAGAGATCCTAAGGGAACAACCGGAAACAGAAACAATAGCATATATATACAATAAAGCAGTAAAATGCATGGATGCAACAATACAAGCGAGGCAAGGGAGCCCCACTCAACCTCGAACCTAGAAAACAATAGGCAAAAGTGAACAGAATTCACTTTCAACCCAACAGGTTAAACAGCAAACAATACAGTCAGGGAAAACCAATCAATACATCAGTAATAAACAGCAAAAAATAAACAGCCACAGCAGCTCTGCAACATCTGTCTTCAAGTCATCATCAATCAGCTACAAGCTTCAGCAAGCATCAATCTCCATCTCCACAGCCTTCAAGCAAGGTCTTTGTCATCAGTCTTCAATCTGCACTAACTTTTCTTCAAGTCTCAATCTCCAAGCTGAGGAATCAATCACAAGAGTGAACTGGGTGTTAAGCAATTAGTTGACCACCAAAGGTGGCAAACAAACTGCTAACAACACATAGAATATTTCTCTCAAGAGTTCTATCTCTTAGACACTATCACCAAGCCTTCTAAAGGAAGGGGGTGAGTGTCTTAGAGAGACTCTGCATCACAGAGAGGGATGGAGGCAATCAAGACCTTCCATGTTTGAGAATCAAGTTTACTACTCTAGAGCTCTGCCTAACTCCTAGATCCTACAAACTTCAACAGCTGCCAGCAAGAGATACTCCTCATCAAATCTGGAAGTTGGTCTTCATTCTCTTGATCTCCAATGGGCTTCATCTTCTCAGTCATCAGCTCTCCCAATCCCCAAAGCAATCCCAATACCCCACACAGACAAATGAAATAACCCTAGAGAGGGCACACCACACAGTCAAACAAATATAAGCAGTATACTGATAATAATAGCTGAATAGGTGAAACCTATTAATTTCTAAGGGATCTATTAACTACCCATAATCCCTATAGTCCCATACCCCAAAGATTCAATCTACAACTCCTAAGGGAAATGAACTAATTCACCTATGTTATCTCCTAAACCCTAGTTTTGATCATGTTATTCACACCTAAACAAATCACCTAAGATTAAGTCCTAAAAATATGAACTAAATTTTATATACAAGCTAACATTCTATACTAATCAACCTAAAAAGAATGGATCAAAAATATAAAAGCATCTAACCAAACTAAAATTAACAATTTTATGCATCAAACTAAACCATTATTTAATCCTATTTAAAAGAAAATATACTAAAAATATGAAAATAAAATGAAGTATTAATTTTTTTATGTGATATTTTTCTTAACAAAATTATGAACAATGTGCAAAAAGAACCAATTAAAATCATGCATTTTTCTATTTTTTATGAATTTTCAAAGAATGAAATGAATTAAGAAAAATAAAATGGAATTAATTTGGAATGGGGTGCAGGAAGTAACTAAAACCAATTGAAATAAAGGATGGGCCCAGACTGGGGGGCGCGCATAGCAAGCGCGTCTGGGCCCAATCAAACAGAAAATAATAACAAAAAATAAAAACGGTGCAAATAGCGAGAAATTTAGTTGAAATCACATTGGGCCTTATGCTTGGGGGTGGCATTAGCAAGGAAATCCAAAGCCCATCCTGAAAACATTAATGAAACGATGCGTTGAGGCTTTTGAATCTCCCTCCGTTTTTCCTTTTAAATCACATCCGCTGGATCAAGATTGGAGTCCAAGTCAAACCCTGGATCGTGTGGCCCAAAGGTCGTCTTCAACCTTAGAAACCCTAGGGTTTCAGAAATTCTTCACCATGCATGCATTTTCAACAGCTTCGTTCTCCCTCGTCTCTCCATGAATTCACACGCTATAAAAACCAAAAACACTCCATTTTCTTCTCTATACACACCCATAGCAATAGCTCCTTCTAAAACTCAACCAAACTCCAAACCCGATAGGTGCAATACTCGGATTCCACCATTTTCACCTGTGATCAAATCTTCCAATCCTTGCCAAACTTTTCCCTAGCCTAATCTACATTTCATGCTGATTATTCTAAACTAATTAATGAGGATTATCGTGCCATATTCTATGAGTTATAAGCTCCAACAGTTTTTGTACACCATGATCAACCTTCATGAAACTTCTCCAAACTCACCAAAATCAATCATCTAACATATCCTAACAGTTCTATGCTAACAATTCTCTATAATTCTAACTAAATCAATCAAATCAAATGGATTACCAACCTGGTGTAAATGGTGAAAACAGGTGCTGAATTCTCTTGATCCAATGCTTGCAATGAGTGGAAATGGATCAGGGAACTTGATTATGAATTCTGTATGCAATGGATCTTGCTCCAAGTTCTTGAATCTTGCAATCACCAAAATCTTGCTCCTTGGATGATTAACTTGTATGGAAGGAGTTCTCTTAAATTCAACCAAATGCTTGTGTGGATTGTGATCTATGAATGATATTGATGATGATCAAATCAAGAAAAATGGAAATTGATGAAAGTTTGATGAAGTTTGAGAGGTTTTGCAAAAATGGAAGAATTGTGTATAACTTGTGTTTTGAACAAAGTGATTCACCAACCATGGCATGAAGCCACTCAATGCCATATATAGATGACCTTGGAAAGTCCTAGAACTTTGGAGAAGCTTCCCATGCACACTTTCCCTTGGATTTGGATTATGTAACTTCATTTGTAAGTAACCATGCATATCTTTCAATTCTTTAACCAAACTCAAAATTCTACTTTTGCCAATGTTCTTAAAACATTTTTTCCAATCAAAATGACCTATAATTTCACCTCATTTGGCCAAATTATGAAAATTCTCAATTTTAGGTCATTTTTCATTCATTAAATTCACCAATTTTGAAACCTTGTGCTATGAGCCTTTCCAATCTTTCATAGTTTATTTTCAAGACTCAAAATGTCATTTGGAGCAAGTTTGATGTTGTGAAGTTTTTCATTTGAAGCTTCCTTGTATGAGTTTTGGGCATAGGCTTGAAATGACCTGTAATTCTCAGATGACCAAAATACCCTTTGCTTGCCAAGACCATAAGTAGAGTTCCACAACTAATATGAAGGCATACCATACCATTATAGAAATCTAAGACAATGAGGAACAACTCTTATGTTGACCGGAAATTCATTTGAAATCGCCTTGAGGGGTTAAAATTGCTTGGAAGACAAGTAACTTTCACAGACAAAATTTCAGATACCTCAAATGACCTGCAACTTGCAAGGACCATAACTTGAGTTCTATAAATCTCCTTAATGTCTTCCACTACTCAAATTAAAGGTCTTGAGATCCTCTACAAGTTTCATGTTGGCCAAGGATCCATTTGAAGCTTGAATTTTGACTTATCTTGCTTGGAAATTTGACCTAAATCAGGGGATTTTACACAGAAACCCTAATTTAGAAACTCCTCTTCTCCTTGATTTCTCTTGATTTCTTCTTAGCATAACATCATATCCTTCTCTACATGTCAAATTATGAACTCCACATCTCCCCAATAGACCTCAATGCCTTTCAATCAATCAATTGACCTAGAGTTGACCTAGAGTTGACCCCAGATGAAACCCTAGTTGACTGTCTTCAACTGCAACCCTTGTGATCATACCAATGACTTGCCTCCTTCTTCAAATTACTTTCTAAGTCTTCCATGATGTCTCCATACTCTCCATGCTCAATTCACAGCTCACAACTTCTTTGATGATCCTCAGATACCCTCAGATAGGAGATAGATGCCCTGCTTGATCCACAAACTTCTTTAGCTTTCCAATTCTTTCTGATGACTTGAATGAGATTGAATTTGAATAATAACCTCTTGATAGGCTCATAGAGATGAGAATAGTGTTTGGTCCCCTGTTGGATGATTTGATATGCTATGCTATGCAGATGATTAGACTGTGTACATGACTCTATATGCAAATGCTAATGCAATTGAAACATAAACCAAGTGAAATAGGTTGAGCAAATTTTAGGGTGCAACAACATGCGACGCATTCACTCTCAGGTCATAGTCTCTAGTGCGATTAAAATTGCAAACACAATAAAAAAACACTTCTTTCGTAAAATACAGAAAACAAACTTCAAACCTTTTTGCCCCGTGGGCCCGTAATTCAAAGGAAGCTTTTCTGAAGAAAAGAGTGTCGTTAAACTTCAGTTCTACCGCAAACAGGCTTTGTCCCTAACTGTTGGAACTGTTGTTTAACCCTACTCGATAAAACAGATGAATCTGAATTCCCGTAATCCGTAGTATCCCGAACTATGTAAGCTCTGATCTCTCATACCTGTTGAGAGTACGTAGGCACAATACTGATGTATTGGCGAGCCACCTTCCCCGTACCCGTAGTAGGTCGAACTACGTTGACTTTGATTTCTCATTCTCTGATGAGAATACATAGGCATAAAGTGCGACGCTTTGCCGAGTCATTTTCTTTTCCTTTTTTAGCCAGCCTTGATAGGTAGATAGATAAACCAACTCGTCCAGTAAACACAACAAGCGTGGATCTCGTCGAGTACGACGGACGTGAGGGGTGCTAATACCTTCCCCTTGCGTAACCAACTCCCGAACCCAGACAACGGTTGCGACGACCTTGTCTTATTCCTTTTTGTCAGGTTTTTCCGATTGTTTCCTTTCCCGTTCTAAGGGATAAATAACGAAAGGTGGCGACTCTTCTGTTCTGCCGGCACCTTATTTTCGCGGAAGCGACAAGCTCCTCTGGCAAGTCGCCATCCTCGACAATCTCTTCCTCTACTTGGAATACCGGGTGCTCGAAGTCGAAACGAGTCATAGGCGGTTCGTAGAAGATGTCATCTGAAATATTAGTCCTGCAAAGGAAATGGTTAAATGTTTCAAAGTGCAAATAAAGCAAATAACCATGTTGCCATTTATTGTTAAAGAAAAAAACAAGAAAAACAGGGATCACAATATTTGTATATGAAAGAAGCTTTTATTTCATGATTAAAACAGTGCAATACACATAATCAAGTAGCCCTAAGGTAAAATCACTATGCCCCGGGTAGGACATAGGATTATTCAACAATTGACAAAACAAATCATTACTGTTTAAGAGTCACTGGGACAGTTTCCCGGATGGACCAGTTGCAGAGACTTTGTCCTGGCACGCTTGGCTTGATCCACGCGTCCATATCGCAGTCACTATCTCCGTCTTCAGCATCGGAAATAGTGTTGATTGTCTCAAAGCACACCCCGCCTGGCGTAATCGTTACCGGTCCCTTGAACCTGGGCGCTCCTGAAGATGACGCTGACGACGACGGTTGATACCCTAGCCCAAACTTGTCATTCTTCACGGGAATCTCCAAGACCTGCCCCCAGCCTTTAGTCTCACCAGTCTGCACTAAAGCCTGAGCTTCCTTGTAGGATGACACTGCCACCTCTGGCATTTTGTTGGAACCCTGAGCTTTGCCTTTAATCCGCAACCCTTCGAAGGCTTGACAAGGTGTCTCGCGTATTTCTCCGTCGACCTCAACATATCTGAACGATGACAGGTGACTGACCAAAATGTCCTCCTCCCCGCAAACAGTAACAACACTATCACCCACCATGTACTTCAGCTTCTGATGCAATGTGGACGTTACGGCCCCTGCAGAGTGGATCCATGGGCGTCCAAGAAGGCAGCTGTAAGCTGGATGGATGTCCATGATGTAGAATTCGGTATCAAAAATTTCTGGCCCCACCTGAAGCGGTAATGTTATTGACCCAAACACTGATCTTTTCATCCCGTCAAACGCCCTCACAACCAAATCACTGGGCGTGCAAAAAATTCCCCGTATGTCCAATTTCGTCGTGGATTTTTTTGGCAATACGTTCAACGACGATCCAGTATCCACCAATACACGCGACATTACGGTGCCCCGGTATTCCACCGATATATGCAAAGCCATGTTATGCTCTCGACCCCTGGGCGTTAGATCAAAATCTGTGAAACCCAGGCTATGCCCAGCATTGACATGCACCATTATCCCCTTTAACTGATTTACAGAAACTTCTTGAGGCACAAATGACGTATCTAGAATCTTTAGCAAGGCGTTCCGGTGGGCCTCGGAACATAACAACAATGACAAGATAGAAATCTTCGACGGCGTCTGCTGTAGGTGTTCAACAATTTTGTAGTCGCTTTTGTGAATCAGTCTCATGAACTCCTCTACGTCCTTGAGTGACGTATCCTTTTCTTTCAACGGAGCAGGCCCGCTCTCATTTACTTTGGCTTTTCCTTTGGCCAATCTCTCTGCTTCTATTTCACGTGAGGTAAAGATCCTTCCTCTACGGGTCATGCCCCCCGTTCCAACGACGTTATCAACAGCCCCAGCTGGCTAGCTATTCACCACAATCTTTTCACCGTTACAATATGCTTATAATCTGTATGTCTACGGGACAGCTTTCGTACTCTCAAAGGGAACAGGCCCTGCTTTGGTAATCGTAATAGTTGGCCGCTGGGCGGGCGCCGTTATCGTTATAGTCTTCCTCAGGATCGTCACCGTTGCAATATCATTTTATTTATCACATAATGCCTCCACAGGCTTCTCAACCGCAGTTCGATCAAATTGCAAGGTCCCTTCGTCGATCATGGCCTGAATGCCCTGCTTCAAATCAGTACAACCCTCAGGTTGGGTCCAACACTCTAAACAGTATTCATCACAACCAGGGAATACTCCCCCTCCTAACAACCTGCTTTTCACCTCACTCAATGGTGTCTTCAGTTCGTTAACATCCATCACCAAGTTCAAATTCTCTTCTGTTAAGATAGCATTTGCCCCATGATTAGGCATAGGCTGTTGTACAATATTGGGCCCCACCTGGCCAAAGTTGATGGCTTTACTGTCCACCAAGTCTTGAAATTTATGCTTGAAAGCATGGCAGGATTCTACGTCATGTTCGGGCTCCCCGGAATGGAATTCGCAAAGCTTAGTAGCGTCATACCCATAAGGAAGTACTGGTCCTGTAGGCGGTTACAATGTTCTTTTCTCGACCAAATTCTACCCTAGCAGCGTCTGAAGGAGCTCTGCATATGTCGACGGAGGCTTATCAAATACCCTCTTCGGCTTTGCATTCTGAAACCTTCTCTGACCCTGACTCTGCCTTTGTTGTTGTTGTGGTTGTTGTTGCTGATGTTGTTGTTGAGGAATTGGAATAGTAACACTGGCTATTTGTTGAGGTTGAATGTACTGATTTCTACCTCTGCCCCGACCTCTGCCACCAAATACAACGCTTGTATCACCCTGTCGTCTTCTGTCGAACGCTTTTCTCGCACCCCCAGCTGAAGTAGATTCGCCTGCCTGAATCTTTCCAATTTTAATTCCATTTTCGATCCTTTCTCCCATAAGGATCATATCGGAGAAGCTACCCATCGAGACATTGAGTAACTTGTCATAGTACATTCCTGTAAATGTCCCCACAAACATGTCATTCATCTCCCTTTCAACCAAAGGAGGGTGCACCCGAGCTGCCATATCGCGCCACCGCTGCGCGTACTCTTTGAAACTTTCACCACTTTTCTGCGACAGACTCTGCAACTGAACTCTGTTTGGCGCCAAATCACTGTTATATTTGTAATGCATAACGAAAGCATCAGCCAACTGCTTCCAGCTTCTAATCTGAGTGGGCTCCAACCCCATGTACCATTCCAATGATGGTCCCGATAAGCTATCCTGAAAGAAATGCATGAGTATCCTTTCATCATTGGAATATGCAGACATCCTTCTATAATAAGAACGTACATGGACCTTTGGGCAGGTATCCCCTTTGTATTTTTCAAATGTTGGAGCCTTGAATTTCAATGGCACCCTCAGCCCTGGTACCAACCCCATAGTAGTCATATCTAACCCAGCGGAGTTCTGATTAACCACACCTTTCATCTGCTCTTCTAGCATTCTAATCCTCTGAACAGGGTCAATGGGGCCCTCAGGTCCTATACCTCTTCCTGAAAAAGCGTCGTCCTAGTGATCCACATTCCAGTCATTGCCATACCCGTCGTAACCCATGTTACGGCCAAATCCTTGCTGATTGAACACAGGACCCTGTCCTCGGTTACCGAACCCTAGATTGACCCTAGCAGGTCCAAAACCATTGTTGAAGGGAAATGCTCCAGCGCCGTTGTTATTTACATTACCGAATCCACCGTTACTGTGGCCATACCCCTGATTGTTGCTGTAACCGTCATTACCAAAGCCTTGATTGTTGAACCCGAAGTTCCCGTCCTGATTGACATTGCCATACCCATTGTTTCCAAAGTGAGCATTGTCACCGAATCCTTGATCGGCATCCCCAGTGTTGCCTTTGTTGTTAACAACATGCCCATCACCACCATTTCCAGTATTGCCATTACCAGCGCCAGCACCTGCACCAGTACCAGTGTTTCCGTTGGCAGTCGCAACAGGTGGAGTAACTACCGGTATCTCATCCTCCCGGCGAGGAGTTCCAACAGAATTATGGTCAACATTGTCATTTCCGTTTGTCCGCATCAGCAACGGCTGCACCAAGGTCTGAAGGCTTTCTTGGCCCTTGGCTATGCTCTCCATAGCTTGCATGAACAGAGTCAGCTTCTCACGAATTTCCTGCATCTCATTCTGAACTTGATCCATTGCTTTCTTACAGTTGTTTCTGGTTGAGTAGCGGTGGATTCTTTGGTCGTCAATCCTGAAAAACCTATGAGATGCAGGAAATAAGATACAGATTCAACAAGTAACTGGCAATGCAAAATGAATATGTAGATGTAATGTGTGTCTGTGTGTTAGGGAAATCAACCCCTGATTCTAGTGCCAAAGTGCCAGTGAAGTGACAGTGCTAAGAGGCTTGGATTCATCCACGGAGAAAACATCTCATATATTGCTGCAAAGAGCCCAACAAGGCAGAAATACAATATCTCTGAGTGTACACAATAACAAGAAGGCATGACCTCAACCAACAAGCCTGGTGATGGTCAGCACAATGCAAATAAAGCATATACAACAGTACATAAGGTAATCAAGTGCGTCCATATGCCCGATACTCCTCTAACAATCTCTTGGTCTAGGGGTGATCCGACTGGGAAAGCAACCCTTCAACGAGCGAGTCTCTTTGCCTGATAACACGCTGGAGATCCCCAATGGATTCCTCCCAAACACCTTCTCCAAAGCACTCCTCTAGCTTCCGCTTCTGGGATGCAGACTCTTTCTTACGCTTGACAACTTGGTTCAATGAATTCTGAACGTTGTATCTCCGCATAACCTCTTCTTCAAACCTTTTCTGGCTAGCCTTTAACTGATCTTCCAGTCCAGAGGTCTGCTGCTTCAGTTTGTCTTCTCTTTCTTTATTACTGGTCAGTGTAGCATTCCAGGTTTTGTTGAATGTGGAGATCTCCTGATAAGCTATATCAAGTGCTTTCTTCTTAGACTCCAGCATGTCATGAGAGCTCTTGAAATTTATCCCAAATCATTCACGCTTCTTTCGTTGCTCAGTCAGTTCTGCACCTAACTGGTTCACCAGCTTTGTTTGCTGCTCGAAGGAATATACGGCTTCATTCCTTTCACTCCTGAGTTGCGCTAGCTCTTCTTCCAACTTCTCATTGGATTTCATCAAAGCTTCCTTCTCCTTCATAACCTGCTCATATCTCTCAATAGACACAGTAGTTGGCTCCTCAACCACGAGGGGAGCAGGAGGCACTACTGCAGGAAACGGCACCAGTGCCCGCTTTTCCCTATTTTGGATCCAGACTTGGTACGAAGCATAGGCTTGACAATCATTCTTACCCAACAATGGCTTACCCTTCTTGCAGATATTATTGCAAGCATGATGAAGCTTAGATAACAATTCTCCACTCAGACTACCTATGAAGTACAGACATTCCTGCACTTCCTCCTCTTTTGGCGGGCTTCTCAAAGCATAACCGAATTGCCTGATCAACAATGACGGATTGTAGTTAATGCACCCTTTCCTCCCAATCAGAGGAATGTTAGGGTACCCGCCGCAGCTGTAGATAATCTCGGACCCCAGTAAATCCCTATCAAACCAGACAACATCTTCTGAAGAAAGCCCCATCAGACGCTCATACCATTCCACCGTAGCTGCAGACTCAGCAAAGATACCCCTCTTGGGCAGGTGACTATTAAACCACATATACAACAAAGGCACACAACAAGAGACGTTCTTTCCCCTCCTATTCTCGTTCTTATAATGCAGAGAGTGATAGAAGTCTCCAATCAGCGTAGGCACAGGATTTCCTGAAGCAAATATATGGAATGCATCTAAATCAACCCAGTCAGGCATATTAGGGAATAGTACAATGCCATATATACACAAAGCAAGGATAGCATTAAACACACTCCAACAGCCACTCTTGGCATACTCTTGTGCTTTCCCAACCAAGAACTTGAGAGAAAAACCAGAAACTCCATTCCACGAAGTTAACAGCAACTCTGAGGAGTCTAAATGCAAAGTAACAGCCAAATCCTCCAGCTTGGTCTCAGCACCCATATGAACAAAAGGCACCTTGTTCTGAATAGTCAACTCCAAGATCTCAGCATATTCCTCCATGGTCGGAGCCAGAATGAAGTCAGGGAAAGTAAAACACCTCAGCGGGGGATCATAAAACTGCATCAGCGCGTACAATCCGTTCAGCTCATACGTAGTTGGTTTGCAAACCAACCTAAGCAGTTTCCCATAACTCTTCCTGAAGCTTCTCTTCACATCATCATCAGCTAGAGATATCAAACCAAGCAAAGAAGAAACATCTGGAGTAGGCAACTTGTATGCCACAGTCTTCTTCAAAGTATCCATAATAGCAGACAGAAATCCGGGAAACTAGAATCAGAAGGTATGAAATGCACCTGCAGCACACACACACGTTAATGCTATGCAATATGAGTATGCAACAATGCAATGTGCAAACATGCAACAGGGATCAAGTGATATATTTCTGAAGAGATCCATCCACAATATTTGTCCCACAATACTGCTCAAACCTGGTCTCAACAAACCCATAACAATGTTCAAACCTGGTCTCAACAAACCCCAGACAATGTTCCAGCTTGGTCTCAACAGACCTATAACACTGTCCTGATGAAGAACCCCAAGTAACCACACATACTGATCCAATATTAAGAAAACCGGGTAGTCTGGAGGTCATGTTTCCTGCATGCCCCAATCCCTCTCACAGGTAGGTGTCCTATCCAATGACACAAGGTACGGCATCCTATGCGGTCGCCGACGTCACAGACTTTCAAGACTGATGATACGATACCCAGAAGGTGTGGCATCATCATGTCCTGAAGAGGCCTCACTTAGCCAACTTCCAATTGATCGGTCCCCGGAGTCGACAATCCAACTAACCAATAACCCCCTCAACCCAAAGGGTTGAAAAAGAAGTCAACCAGAAGAACCTCGTCCGAGCGTGGATTTTGTAACACCCCCTTTCTATACCCCTAAATTAATCAAATAAATCAATTAGGCACTTAGAAAATTTATTTCATCAGAGTTTAATTAAAACATGGTATATAAGAGGCGCATCACATTATCATGAAATTAAACACATACGATACCTGCTCAAAATAGATATGCAACAATGGGTAACCCACATCTCAATATTTAGAATAAAAGCGGAAACATCCAAATATTGAATCGATCACATACATAAAAGTATATACAACCATTCAATCAATTCATGCTTTACAACCATATCCACAGCGGATACATACACAGATGTATCACAAGGAATCAAAATAAATGTAACTCCAAAAGAGTCAAAGGCTTCCTAACTACCCAGATGTTACATATCAGAGCCATTGACCAAAAAAATGACGAAGACATCGCTTCACAAAAGAACCTCCAGCTTCCTACTCTGCAATGCCTCATAGAGCATTACAAAACAGCAGAAGGGTGAGAAACAATATCATAACAGTTAATGCATAAAATTGTATATATACATATACTCATATTTGTACAAGTTATACTCAAATTATGTTCTCACCACATTAAGCATATACAATTAATCATGCCTCTACACATGCTCATGAACATTCACTATATGTTCCTCCAAACAATCATATATAACATACACAGTTACATTCATACAACTAATGCATCATACACAGATGACTCATGCAACTCATAGAGACCGACACGCGACTCTATGCAAATGCAAATGCGGTACCGACTCATTTCAACAGATTCTCTAAGGAATCGAGTATTCAGCAGATTCTCCACGGAATCAAGTATTCAGCAAATTCTCCACGGAATCAAATATTCATCAGATTCTCCACGGAATCGAATATTCAGCAGATTCTCCACGGAATCAAATACTCTGCTGATTCTCCACGGAATCAAATACTCTAGTCAATCCTCCAAGGGATTACATGTTATGACCGATTCTCCGAGGAATCACACAATGCAACCGATTCTCCAAGGAATCTAATGTAACCATCATATCATACGAGGTTCTGCAAATCCTCCGAGGGATCAATCAACACAAAAATGCATACTAAGATGTTACACAAATGCTAATCCTCCGAGGGATCGATCAACACAGAATGCATACTATGTTCACAAACATACTCATTGCATTTATCACATACATCGCATATATCTATCATGCATTCACATTATGCACCATTTCACACATGGTTTACACACATATCAGCCTATCAATGCGTTTCTATCCAATTCAAGCAAATACACAAGATTATCAAACGTTCAAGATTCACCATTGACTCTACAATCTAGGATTCACGCCTTTCGGCCACCCACAGCACGACATGTCGACACAGTTCATACATCAATCATTCATATAGGCATTAATCATAATTGAATCGGCTAAAAAAATCATGCTATGAATAAACAGCAAAACAAATAACACTGTCAGGTTCGCCAACCTTCGCCTGGCGAAGCCACGCAGCGAATACTCGCTGGCCTTCGCCTGGCGAACTTCCCAGCGAAGTCCACTGGGAGTAATTCTGGAATTACTCGCTAAGGCTCGCTACACACTCGCCTGGCGAACCTTCGCCAACTAACCTCTCCTGGCGAACTTGCCAGCGAATACAGGGTGTTGCTTCTGACTTGCTTCGCTACAGCTCGCTGGGCTTCGCCTGGCGAAGCTTCGCTGCCATTCGCCTGGCGAGCCTGCGAAGACAGAACCTCCATGGCTGTCTCAAGAGCCCAAACTCCACAAAATCAACCGATTAAATCCAAACCAGTCTCAGGGGCACAACCCTACCATCACCCGACTGAACTACATCGTCTAATCCGAGTTCTAACCGATTAAAACCTCATTCTACTCACAAAACCAACTTCTAACCTAAGTGGGAAAAAGAGTAGAAACTCTACAAAATCCAAACACATACACATACAATCATATACATTAAAGAGATGATGGAGTTTCACACCCTTACCGATCGATTGCAAGCTTTGGTGATGATCCCTTGATGATTCTAGGTTTTCCTCTCTACTTTCTCTTCTCTTTCTCTTCTCCTCTTTTCTTTCTCTTGTTTTTCTTCTTATGTTACTATCTTTCTTTCTTTTCCTCTCTTATTCTATTTCTATCTCTATTTCTTTCCTCTCAAATTCTTTCCAACACTTACCAATCAATTCTCACACTAAATTGCTAAATGTCTAAAATGCCCTTTTTACTCTAATTCCCCGAAAACTCTCCGAATCGGTAAAAATAGATAAAATAAGCAAACACCACATAATAATATATAATTTCTCAATTTAAAACAAACATCAATTAAATAAATTAAAAGACTCAATAATTAATGGGAATTCAGAATTGGGGCGTAACAACTCTCCCCCACTTTAGAAATTTTCGTCCTCGAAAATATTACCTGATTCAAACAACTCCAGATGCGACTCTCGCATCTTGCTCTCCAATTCCCAAGTCATGTTGCCTTCCGCGGCACCTCCCCAGGACACTTTCACAAGCGCAATATCCTTGCCTCTTAGTTTCTTAACTTCACGGTCCAAAATATTAACCGGTAAAACTTCAACTGTAAGGTTATCTCTTACTTCAACTTCATCCATCGGGATCACATGTGACGGATCCGGAACATACTTCCGAAGTTGCGAGACATGGAATACATCATGCAAATTCGAAAGGTTCGGAGGTAACGCCACACGATAAGCCACAGCACCAACTCGTGCGACAATCTGATACGGACCAATAAAACGAGAAGTCAACTTTCTCGACTTCAAAGCACGACCCACACCCGTAACCGGTGTAACTCTCAAAAACACATTGTCGCCCTCTTGAAAATCGAGATCCTTTCTCCTTTTATCATGATAACTTTTCTGTCTACTCTGAGAAGCTCTCATCTTTTCCCGAATAAATTTCACCTTTTCCGTCGTTTGTTGTACCATTTCCGGACCAACTACCGACTTTTCACCTGTCTCATGCCAACACAGAGGTGTTCGACATCTCCGACCATATAAAGCCTCAAATGGCGCCATACCAATACTCGAATGGAAACTGTTATTATAGGTGAACTCAATCAACGCTAAATAACCGTCCCACGCACCACCTTGTTCAAGCACACAAGCACGCAACAAATCTTCTAACGAATGAATCGTCCTCTCGGTTTGACCATCTGTTTGCGGATGATATGCCGAACTCAATCTCAACTTAGAACCCAAGGCACCTTGCAAACTCTCCCAAAATCTTGAAGTAAATCTAGGATCTCTATCCGACACAATACTCTTAGGAACTCCATGAAGCTTCACAATAGTGCCAACATAAATCTCGGCCAACCTTTCCAAAGAATAAGTAATATCAATCGGAATAAAGTGAGCTGATTTAGTAAGCCTATCAACAATCACCCAAATAGCATTATGTCCTCTTTGCGTATTCGGCAATCCCGTAACAAAATCCATCGATATACTATCCCATTTCCATTCCGGAATATCCAACGGTTGCATCAATCCACTATGCTTCTGATGCTCCACCTTAGACTTCTGGCAAGTCAAACACGAGTACACAAAACGAGCAACATCGCTTTTCAATCCAGACCACCAAAAGATCTTCTTCAAATCCTGATACATCTTATTCGTTTCCGGATGAATACTCAAGTCACTCCGATGTCCCTCTTCCAATATCATCTTTTTCAAATCCGCATCATCGGGAATACAAATACGACCTCGAAACCTCAAAACTCCTAATTCATCAACTTTGAAATCTTCATTTCCATTCGTCATCAAATCCACAAATTTCAAATCCAACTTTTGCTTTTCACACACCGTAGCAAGGAAATCATTCGTGACATGCAACATACCCATCTTCACACTACTCGGTGTTAACTCACAAACCAAACTCAAATCTCTAAAGTTCTCCAAGAGTTCCCACTCTCTAACCATCAAAGTAGACACGTGCAACGACTTCCGACTTAAGGCATCGGCTACCACATTCGCCTTACCCGGATGATAATTTAAACCAAAATCATAGTCCTTCAAAAGTTCTAGCCATCTCCTTTGCCTCATATTCAATTCTTTTTTATCAAACAAATACTTCAAACTCTTGTGATCGCTAAAAACTTCAAATCTTGCACCATAAAGATAGTGCCTCCAAATTTTCAAAACGAACACTACGGCCGCTAACTCCAAATCATGAGTAGGATAATTCTTTTCATGTACTCTCAACTGTCTAGAAGCATACGCCACGACCTTCCCATCTTGCATCAATACACCACCCAATCCTGACAAAGAAGCATCGCAATAAACCACAAAAGGTTCCGTAGGATTTGGCAAAATCAAAACTGGCGTTGTCGTTAACCTTCTCTTTAATTCCATGAAACTCTCTTCACAATTAACATCCCAAATAAAAGCCTTTCCTTTACAAGTCAACTGCGTTAACGGAAGTGCTAACTTTGAAAATCCTTCGATAAACCTCCGGTAGTAACCGGCCAAGCCCAAAAATCTTCGAATTTCCGTAACCGATCTTGGAGTCTCCCATTGCATTACCGCATCGATCTTGGATGGATCCACACTAATACCATTTCCGGAAATAATATATCCAAGAAAACTCACCTCCGACAACCAAAACTCACACTTAGACAATTTTGCGTACAATTTCTTCTCTTTCAAAATCTGCAACACAATCCTTAAATGTTCTTCGTGCTCCACTCGAGACTTAGAATAAATCAAAATGTCATCGATAAACACTACCACAAAACGATCCAACTGCTCGTGGAAGATACGGTTCATATAAAACACCTGGCGCATTAGAAACTCTGAATGGCATCACCGTATACTCATAGTGACCATATCGTGTTCTAAAAGCCGTCTTCGAAATATCTTCTTCCTTAACCCGAATCTGGTGATAACCGGATCTCAAATCAATCTTACTAAAAACACGGGCTCCAACTAATTGATCCATCAAATCATCGATCCTTGGAAGCGGATACTTGTTCTTAATTGTCACCTTATTCAACTGCCGATAATCAATGCACAATCGCATACTACCATCCTTCTTCTTTACTAACAATACCGGCGCACCCCAAGGAGAAACACTTGGTCTTACAAATCTCTTATCCAACAAATCATTCAACTGCTTCTTCAATTCCACCAACTCCGATGCCGACATCCGATACGGGGCCATCGAAATCGGTCTAGTACCCGGAACTAGACCAATAGAAAATTCAACCTCTCTCTTTGGCGGCACATCCGCAACATCTTCCGGAAACACTTCAGGAAATTCACAAACCACAGGAAACACGTCGAGCTCAACTTTGCTCTCCACCGACAACGATGCAAACAAACCAAACAACTGAGCTTCGTCCGCTAAAAGTTTCTTCAACTCTTTAGTGGAAAGAAAACTCTCGTTTTCACCATCTTCCAAAGAAGGAAACCTTACTAACTTGTGATAGCAATCCAGATGAACTCTATTAAATTGCAACCAGTTCATACCCAAGATTACGTCCAAACCTTCCAACGGCAAACACACTAAATCCATAACGAAGTCCTTACCATACATGGTCAAAGGACAACTTGCACACACCAAAGAAGTAGTTACCAACCCCGAAGCGGGAGTTCCAATAACCATACTACTACTCAAAGAAACCATACACAAATCCAACCGCTTAGCACACGCAAGAGAGATGAACGAGTGAGTCGCTCCAGTATCAATAATAGCAACTAAAGGCATATCATTAATAAAGCATGTACCTTTAATCAAACGATCTGCCACATTAGTAGCGTCTGAACCTGCTAATGCGAATACTTTTCCGCCCGCCGGAGCTTGCTTCGGTTTGGTACAATTCGGGCTAATGTGACCCACCTCGCCACAATTAAAACACTTCACAGCATTCTTTCTACACTCTGCTGCATCATGTCCAAGGAGCCCACAGTTGGAACACTTTGCCTTGAACTTTCCACAATCATAAGACTTGTGGCCCATCACGCCACACTTAAAACATTTGATCGCACCGGAACCTCCTCCGGGTCTCCTATCAAAGTTTCCCCTATGTTTGCCCTTATCAGCAGGCGTCACATAAGGTCTGCTTCGTACTTGCTGCTTCCCTCTCCTCTCGCTCAAACCCTTATAATGAGTAGAACGAGCTCTACTGTCTTCTTCATAAATTCTACAACACTCAGTCAAATCCGAAAATCTTCGTATTCTTTGATAACCCACCGCTTGCTTTATCTCAGGACGCAAGCCATTCTCATACTTGATACATTTGGAAAATTCCGCCGTAACCGCATCATAGTGAGGGTGAAACTTCACTAACTCAGTAAACTTAGCGGTGTAGTCCACCACCGACATATTACCTTGTTTCAACTCCAGAAATTCCATTTCTCTCTTCCCTTTAACACTTTCGGGATAATACTTCCTTAGAAACTCGGTACGAAATAAATCCCACATAATCTCCTCATCGTCGTCCTCAAGAACTTGCCTCACGCTGACCCACCAGTCATCAGCCTCTTCTCTCAGCATGTGAGTCCCTAGTCTCACCTTGTTCCCTTCAGCACAATCCATCACCCCAAAGATCCTCTCAATTTCCTTTAACCATATCTGAGCACCATCCGGATCAAATCTCCCTTTGAACACTGGTGGTTGGTTCTTTCTGAACTCATCATTCGCATTCACGTTAGGTGCACCCTGCACAGCTCTGGCCATAGCCTCTAACGCCGCTGCCATAGCATTGTCATTACGACCTGCCATATTCTGAGGATTCCCAAAAATAACAACAAGGTTAAACAACCGTTCAACCAACACAACAACAAGACAGACACGACTGACTCAACACTGGCTCAGATACCACTTAATGTAACACCCTCTTTCTATACCCCCAAATTAATCAAATAAATCAATTAGGCACTTAGAAAATTTATTTCATCAGAGTTTAATTAAAACATGGTTGTAATACCCCAAATTTTACCCTTATATTTAGTCAGTCATTTCGCATATCATCTCATATGTACATTTGCTAACCACTAACAAGTTATGGAGGTTTTTGTTTTGCAGATTTGGTTCCAGGGGTATTCTGGTCATTTTACGCAAATTCTGCTAATTCCCTGAAGACAGGCTATTATTAAGTTCTGAGGCGTTTGATACACTATTTTTGAGGCATTTACCTATCACCAGGTCTAATTATATCAAGGTGCCAATTTGATGTGGTCGGTATTAAAATTTGTCGAGCACAACTGGATTAAGATCCATTCCATCGCTCATGGTTTATTTCCAAGGCGCTTCCGTTTCTGTTATTAAGGCACAGTCGTAATTGGGTATTGTTGGTTTGTGGCTCTTGGCGTTTGGTCAGTGGAATTTAATTACGAGTAGTGTTGTTGTTGATGCTGAAACGGTTGTGATTATGGTGCACATCCGTGTTGGGTTATGAAATGGTTGGTTAGCATTTAAATTGGATTTTAATCCGATGATGAGACAAGTGCACAAATAAGAATATCATTTGGGAGTGTTTATGTTTTATGACTATGTTAATGAATTTAAATACTTGTGGATTTATTCACAAATGTTTATAATTTTTTTAACTAAGAATAAAATATAAATGAATTCAAATTTTGGGAATTTTATTTCATAAAAAATCTCATCATACAAGAATTGAAGATTACTTCACATTTCAGAGATAATGTTACAAGGAATTACATTGATCCTAAAAGTTCTAGATCCTAAGTCCTAAAAATGCTAAGTGTCTTCATGTTGGCCTTGAGCTTCTCCACGAGTCCTCGACTAACCTGCACGTCAAAACAGAACAAGCAATATAGAAAAATGTTAGAAGTTGTTTTTTGACACTCTCAGAACAATGTCATCATCGAGTGCCGGGAGTGGCACAACCGAAGCTGCGTCCTACCCCCGTTACCGATCCGCGCCGTGGGCGTCAGATCAGGTAACACCTGTTCTTATCGGTACGGGACATCCGAGAGATAGAAGTAATAAAAGAAGCGGGACTGATTCGTTTTGCCGCGATTGGATTTCCGAACTGATACGAGAATAAGGCAACATAGACAAAATTGAACTCAGACCCGGATGTCGGCAGGTCTGAGTCACTTTGGTTCCGAAGCTTCCACACCTGAAAATCCACAAACACATCAATATCAGGTTCAGCATTCAAAACTCAAAACGATTCATAAGTTGCCATAGGCATCAAACTGCAGCAATCCTGAACAGGGCAGAGAAACGAAACCAAACAGCATCATACGCTGCATCAAAGCCCTCGGCTCAAAAGCATACCAAAACAAGGCAAGAGAGCAGGTCAGTTCACATCAGTTCTAAACCATATAGCTGAGTTCATGGAAAGTCAAGTCCAAAAAGGACAAGAGAATTGAAATGCAAGCCAAAACTGCATCAATTCCAAACAAACTGCATCAAAACAATATTTCAGAAGGCAAATTCATGCGCAAAAGACCATCAGAAAACATCCTGTAAATCATGCCCAACAGGATCCAAAGAAAAAGGTAACAGCATGTTAATACAAAGAAAGCAAGTTCAAATAGAGCAAGAAGAATGAAGTATCCAAACAAAGCTGTATCAAGCTGCATAAAACGTACCAAAAGGTTGTCAGTTAGGGGCAAACTTCAACCGATACGGATGGCAAGTCACAAAAATGGACAACAAGTTGCAGCAAAAAACATAGCGCAGAATGGGGCTCAGTCATGAGCATCATTGCCCCAACAAACAAGTCACCGAAACAAGTTATCAAACCATACTCAGTTCATGAAACAAACAAATGGCTCGGTTAACCAAACACCATAGCCCAAATCATCATCGCCCAAACTCACTATCGCGTAAGTGTATCGAGGCAACATTAAGCGACATTTGAATCCATAGTTGGACACAATTGCCCAGAGTATCAGCTCTGAAACACAAGAATCAAATATCATCAGCAGTTAAAACAACTCAAATGGAATAAGTGATGAACCACAAGCGAAGATCATCAGAAGCAACCGCGACATCGTCGAAGAAACATCCCTCGAAGGCTCAGAACGGTGTCATCATTGCCGTAGACCTTTCCCGGCAATTTTGACTCAACCAGAGCTTCAATATCAAGCCCTCTCTGAAAGAAGAAGAGGAAAAGAATCTGAGCTGCATCAAAGAAACGAACCAATCAAAAAACGAATCAGTTCGAGATCAAAAATATCAAACAGAGATAAGAATCCATCAAGGAGTTCTGTGAATCAAAATCAAATATCAATCAATCTAATCTGAAGGCAAACCATATCAGAAAAATAATAGAAAGATTCTGATTTGATAAATCGAATAGGGTCAGAAGAATCGTATCAGCTGAGAATCAGAAAATCCCAATCAAATCCTAAAAGAGGAAACAGGATTCAATCATGTATCAGATGGATCCAAATCGTATCAGGAAATATCCCCGTTGGAACTCATTTTGACTCAATCAAACGAATCAGTATCAGATTCATACCAGAAAAATGAAATTCAATCTCACCAAAATCCCAATCAGGTTCTAAAAGAGGGAACATGGTTCAATCAGCATCTGAAAAATCAAAATCAAAATCAAATCGCATCAACACGAAATCAAATCTCAGAGTAATGCGAATCCAATACAGATTGAAAGCCCAAAAAATAAATCAAAGCGTATATAAAAGGGAAGATACAACCTGATAAAGGGGGGATCGCGTACAAACCCTAGCTGGTAGCCGCGAGAGAGAGAGAGGGAAACCCTAACCGGAGAATACCGGCAACCGTCAAAACGCGCGCAGAATCCCAACGAAGAAAGAATCCACCGGCGCCATTTGATTTGTGGCGAGCAAATTCTTTCTCGAGCCTCAGCCGATCCATCACTGGCCACGAGCATCCTCCATTCTTACCGGAAATTCACACACAAACGTAAGTGCGAATGTTGGATTTGGTTTTACATTTGATGTTTTTTGGGTTTTGATTTTAGAAGCTTCAACATGCAATGAGAGTAACGAAGGCAAAACGAAGAGAGACGGCAAGGAAGACGAAGTAATAACGGCGCCGCGAAGGGGATGATAGGGAGAGAAACCCTAAATCCATGTTTTTGATGTATTCACACTAACCGGGTTGGGTCCGGGTGTGGTGACCGGCCCAACCCCCCCTTTTTTACTTATTTTATTTATTTTTTGTCTTTTAAAAAAAAAATTTGTTTTATGTTTTTTTAAAAAAATACGTTTTTTAACATTCTAATTAATAAATCTTTTTAAAAATATAACATTTTAATTTTTATATTTTAAAAACAAATCTTTTTTTTAAAATATAAATATTAAGAATAAATTAAAATTTTTTTTATAAAATTAAAACTTTTGTAAATATAAAAATAAAACCCTTTTTTAAAAATTTCTTTTGTAAGCTAACTTTAAATTATTAAATTTTAAATAAAACAATAGTAAAGTCTTAATTTACATCTTCTCGTAACTCATTGCTGCCTAACTCTGCCTACTAACGGGTGTTCATTGTTTGCAGTTCATATTTATTACTATTGTGTTGATTTTCATTTAAGTTTCCTTTATACTTGTATCTGTTTCTCAATTGTAACCTCGCGAACCTAATAATCGCGTTTACTTTTCGCATTTAAATTTCTGCTGATGTATGATTTAAATTTTTGTTGATGTATTGCTATTACTTCTGTCACACTACGCACTTCCGAAGGAATTAGGTCTAGCTTTTGACCGCCGTGTCAATAGTCCTCAACTTCAAACCCTTACAACCTCACAAACCCTAAATTTTCACAAATGCCTCGCCGCAGGCAAAAATTACCATTTTACCCCTAGTTTTAGGTCAAAGAGCCGCCGCGCTCATTTTAGGGTTTCCCGCCGTGGAATCCCTAACCTAATTTAACCCTAATTACAACTTAACAATTCAACGTAGAGATTTGGAGTTTCTACACTCCATGTAAGCGTGTCCTTAAGATGCGTTTATTCCCCTTGAGACCTTGACCACAGTCAAGAAGTCTCTAACCTCCCTTTTGAGGGGAACTACGATTACTCTGATTCCACTCCCGTAAGGATACGTAGGCACAAAATGCGATGTCTTGCCGAGTAAACTTAGAATTAACCCCTTAGGTCTCTTCTTTCTCACTTGTAATCCCTTTGTACATATACGTTAAGCAAATAAATAAAGCAAATAGTAAACATCTGAACAAAAGGTTCCTGTAGAGTACTACAGAAGTTTAGGGTGCTAATACCTTCCCTAATCTTAACCAACCCCCGAACCCTAGATCTTTCCCCGCATTGTGTTTACGATGCAAAATAGGTTTTCCCTTTTTGACCTTTTCCTTCGGATAAATCAAAGAGCGGTTGTGAATTGAATTGCGATTCAAACTCATTAATAGTTTGTGATCCTATTTCCACCGCAACAGAAAATGGCGACTTCACTGGGGACCTAAACTTTTGAGGGTTATCCCTAACTTGTTCATATTTATTACTATCGGTGTTATTATTCATTTGCATGTATATATTTGTACTCTGATTTGGGGACTGTTCCTTGTGTTGTGAGATAAGTCCTACGCCCGGACTAGTGACATTATTATAGGATGGGGATATATTCGATGAGGCTTATAGGGAGTTGAATCCCGACCAAGCTGATTCGAGAATCACCGCTCAGTTGAGACCTTTTCGAAAATGGTTCGGTTGAACGAGTAATCGTAAAAACTTTTTCCATGGTCGATTGGAGTCTGTGATATTGGGGACCGTAGTACCTTAACACCACCTTGGCCTTATTTAGGACGTAGTGCGGGAGCTATGTGGTAGTAATCCTACAACGGCTGCTACGCGATACTACACTCAAAAGAGGTTCTCTTGAGAATATTATTCACCCCCGAGTCAGTCGGAAGGTTGATAATATCCGAAAGATGGGATGATGACTTTGGGCACTTTGTAGAACCTTGTTCGGCAGGTACAACTAACCTATAGTACACTCCTTTTGGGATGGGTAGACCTTGACTCCGCTCACGTTCCTTTAACCTAGGACTTTGTGTGTTTTCATGAATTGCATCCATAAAGCATCTCATTGCATTGTATTTCATGGAGTTCAAATACCATTTATGGATATCGCGGGATACCATGAATAAAAAAAATAAGATGAAAAACAAGAAAAAGATTTCCTCGGTACCCCACGACATTCGTAAATGTTTGAATTCCACGAAATCTTCATTTTGCATCATAGCATCATTTATTTTCTTGCATTGCATGTGTCTTCCGTTTTCTCATGTTCGGTTCTCTCGCCTTCCAGTTT
Organism: Lathyrus sativus; assembly: GCA_963859935.3. Taxonomy (NCBI): domain Eukaryota; kingdom Viridiplantae; phylum Streptophyta; class Magnoliopsida; order Fabales; family Fabaceae; genus Lathyrus; species Lathyrus sativus. The sequence continues at coordinate 373,444,560 of OZ012741.1, forward strand.
CGTCACCCTGAGTTCTCGACACCAATACAACACCAGAGCTCAAACTCGGAAGAGAATGGAGGATCAGGCAAAAGAGATTGATCGCCTTAGCAATGAACTTGAAGATCTTCGAGGGGGTATGGGGCGTATGATGGAATTGTTACATGTCATGAATGCTAAGATGGATACCCAGCCCACTGTTGTTTCTGAGATTACCGGCGTTACTGTGGACCCTCCACCAAGTGTGACCGTAGCAAGGGACCCACCTTATGGTCTTGCTCCCGGTTTTGTGCCTTCTCAAGCCACTGTTCCGATTAATCAGCCTGTTCAGCAAGCAGTGCCTTTATTTTCTGAAGTTTCTAGGGGGGCTCCTATCTTTGCACCACCCGTTGTACACACTCGTGCACAACCGTATTTCAATGAGACAGTTTTTGATAATCTTGATGAGAATGTTGAAGGTTATGAGAAACGTGATAAGCTTCGTGAGGAAGTAGACACTATCGTCCAGAGATTGAAAAAAGTAGAGGGTGATCAAATTTTTGGGACTGTTGCAAGGGATGTTTGTTTGGTCTCGGGTTTGGTTATTCCCCCGAAGTTCAAAACTCCAAACTTCGATCGTTATAAAGGTGCCACCTGTCCCAAGAGTCATCTGATCATGTATTATCGCAAAATGGCTGCCCATGTTGAGAATGATAAACTGATGATCCATTGCTTCCAAGATAGTTTGAAGGGTGCTTCCTCCAAGTGGTATTTAACTTTGGACCAGTCTCGCGTTAAGAGTTTCCAGGATTTATCTGACGCTTTCATCAAACACTACAAGTACAATATGGATCTGGCTCCTGACAGAAGACAGTTGCTGAGTATGTCACAAAAGAATTCTGAGTCATTCAAAGAGTATGCTCAAAGGTGGAGAGAGACTGCTTCGCAGGTAGAACCTCCTTTGACCGAGAAAGAGTTAGCTGATTGGTTTGTCGACACGGTCCGTCCAGAATTTTACGAGAGAATGGTGGGTAGTGTGACTTCAAATTTCTCTGACATTGTTGCTGTGGGTGTCAAGATTGAATTGGGTATGAAAAGTGGTAAAATGACGAGTAATCATGGTGCTTCTAAGGATCAGCCGAAGAAACCTCCGTATAACTCCCAGAAAAAGAAAGAGGGTGAGACTAATGCTATATCCTCTGGTAGACCAAGAGAACACTTTTATCGATATCCACAAGGTTATGCTCAACCTCAAGGGTACCCTGTCCAATATGCTCAACAACCCTATGTGGCAGCTATTACACTTTCTTTCAATCAGCAGGTTCCTATGTATCAACCTATGCAACAACCTCCTGTTTATCCGCCTCCTATCAACTACCTACAGGTGCCCAACGCTCCTGCTCCTCAACAGCCAAAGGGTCCGGCTCCTCGCCAGAATGTTCCGAATAGAAGAACGTATAAGCCCTGTCCGCCGATTCCGATGACTTTCACCGAGTTGTACCCCTCTTTGGTCAAGCAAGGTCTAATCACTACTCGGGCTTTGGGTCCGCCTCCTAATCCTCTACCCGCCAATTACAACGCCGCCGCTCATTGTTTATTTCATGAGGGGGCGCCAGGTCATGATCTGGAGAATCGTTATGCTCTCAAAAATATTGTCAGGGATTTATTGGAAAAGAAGATTTTGTCATTTGAAGATCCTCAACCAAATGTTAAGAAGAACCCTTTTCCTAACCATGAGAGTGTCAATGCCATTAGTGCCGATTCGGAGGAAGGTTATGCCCTTGACGTTGAACAGATTAAGACTCCTCTCAAGATGTTCCATTCGGAACTGTTTGAAGCTGGTTTGGTAGATACTTCCCACGTTGCATGCGTAAGTTGTGAAGCCAGTATTAAGGTTTGTGTGTTGGTTCAGAAGGATGTTCAGAGGTTGATTAATGAGGGTGTTTTACAAGTGACAAGCCAAGCCAAGAAGGATGAGGTCGCTGTGGTTGAGCCTGTCTTCCATCAGCCTGGATCAAAGGGAAAGGTACCAGTGTTTAATTTATCAGGGGCAGGGTCTGCCAATCTCGTGTTCGATATACCAAAGTCTTCTAGGCCAATAGTTATTCGAAAACCAGGTCCGTTTCCTTTCAGTGACCCTAAAGTTGTGCCTTGGAAATACGACGTGACGATGATTGACAAGGAGTCTGGGAAAGTTATTCCAAATGAAGAGGTTAAGGACACTGTGACCAATATCGCAGAGGCAAGCAGGATGACTCGCAGTGGCCGTGTGTATACTCCCCGTTCTAATGAGGTTCCACCTAAGGAGACCACTAATATCCCAGTGGCCGTCAAAGACAAAGGTAAGGGAGCTGTTACGAACGATGAAGATGCTGAGTTTTTAAGGATCATCAAGAAAAGTGACTATAAAGTTATCGACCAACTTCATCAGACTCCTTCCAAGATTTCGATTTTATCTCTGTTGATGAGTTCACCCGCTCATAGGATGGCCTTGCAGAAGGTTTTGACTCAAGCACATGTGGATCAAGATATCAGCACCAGTCGATTTGATAGTGTGATTGCCAATTTGACCGCCTGTAACACCCTTAGTTTCAGCAATGAAGAGTTACCGAAGGAGGGTCCGAACCATAATCGTGCTTTACATATATCGGTGAAATGTCAGGAGGACAATTTAGCGAGAGTGCTAGTGGACACCGGGTCTTCTCTGAATGTTCTACCCAAGAGGGTTCTTGATAAGTTGGCTTGTAAAGAGACTGTGTTGAAACCTACTCCTTTGGTCGTCAAGGCTTTCGATGGCTCTCGTCGGTCGGTAATGGGGGAGGTTAAGCTTCCTATCCTGATTGGTCCGCAAGTTTTTAATATCACGTTTCAGGTCATGGACATTAATCCCAATTACAGTTGTTTACTTGGAAGGCCGTGGATTCATGCCGCTGGGGAAGTAACCTCAACGTTACATCAGAAGATGAAGTTCGTGATCGATGGAAAGTTGGTTATTATACACGGTGAGGAGGATCTGATGGTCAGTAACCTGTCTTCTTTCCGTTACATCGAGGCCGATGAGAATGCTTTAGAAATCTCCTTTCAAGCACTTGAGATCGCCAATGTTGTTCTGCTAGAAGTCGAAGAGACAGTGGGTCAGGGTAATCCATCTTTCGCATCTCTGAAGAGTACCAAATCAACAATTGACAGGGGCATTCCTGAAGGTTGGGGAGAGGTAATTGATGTCAAGACCAAGACTGATCGCTCTGGGTTGGGTTACAAACCAACTCAGAATGGAGCTGCCACAACTGTCGAAGGGCGTCCGAAGGTTATCCAAGAGGTATTTGTCAGCGGAGGTTTCCAAGTCAATGCCATCAGTAACTGTGAGGAAAATGAAGAGTTGAGCAACCTGGTGTTTAAGGGTGATGCAGTTTTGAACAACTGGGAGGCCGTAGAGATCCCTGTTATTTTTCCCTTGTCAAAGTAATTTTTTAAAGTTTCATTTACATTTTCAAATAAAAATCCGTAGCTCTGCCCAAGGCTATAGGGTCGCTTTTATCGGGCCACCTTTCATTTCTAAAAGGATATTAATAAAGGCATTTTGTTCAATTCCACTTTGGTTCATTTGCGTTTTTCGTTTTCACCTTTAAAAATGAAATTGGCAACCTTTTTTTTCCAAAAAGATAAAACAAAAAAAAACAGCATTCCATTTCTTATCTTGCATATCTTTGAGCATTTTTATTAAGTAAGCCTTCCATCATGCAGAGACATCGTAAACCTTGTTGGATCCAATGACTTTACTGACACTCCTGACTGGGATGCACCCATCAATCAAGCTGAGGACGAGGGTGAAGAAGATTTTGAAGTACCCGCTGAACTGACAAGATTGATTGAGTACGAGTACACAGAGCTTCAACCGTATAAAGAGCAGGTGGACTTAATTAATCTCGGTACAGATGAGAACAAGAAAGAGGTCAAGATTGGTGCAATGCTTGGGACAGAGGTTAAGCCGAGGTTGACTGAGTTGTTAAAAGAATATATTGACGTGTTTGCGTGGTCGTATCAAGATATGCCGGGCCTAGACACGGATATTGTTGTTCACAAGTTGCCACTCAAGCCAGATTGTCCGCCTATCAAACAAAAGCTTCGAAGAACGAGACCTGACATGGCTTTGAAAATTCGAGATGAGGTTAAAAAGCAGTTGGATGCAGGTTTCTTGGCAGTCGCAAAATATCCAGATTGGGTTGCCAACATTGTACCAGTGCCTAAGAAGGACGGTAAAGTTAGGATGTGTGTGGATTACAGGGATCTGAACAAAGCAAGTCCGAAAGACGACTTCCCCCTGCCACATATTGATACACTGGTAGACAATACAGCCAGTTTTGCGCTGTTTTCATTTATGGATGGTTTCTCTGGCTATAATCAGATCAAGATGGATCCCGATGATCGAGAGAAGACTACTTTCATTACTCCTTGGGGAACCTTCTGCTACAAAGTCATGCCCTTCGGTTTAAAGAACGCGGGGGCAACTTACCAACGCGCTATGACTACTCTTTTTCACGATATGATGCACAAAGAGATCGAGGTGTATGTGGACGATATGATAGCCAAGTCTCAGAGTGAAGAGGAACATCTAGACCATTTGGTGAAGCTGTTTGAACGACTCAGGAAATATCAACTGAAATTGAATCCTGCTAAATGTACCTTCGGTGTCAGATCTGGAAAATTGCTTGGTTTCATTGTTAGCCAGCGAGGGATTGAGGTGGATCCTGACAAAGTCCGGACCATTCAAGATATGCCAGCTCCGCGAACCGAAACGCAAGTTAGAGGTTTTCTGGGACGTTTGAATTATATTTCCAGGTTTATCTCCAACATGACCGCTACTTGTGAGCCGATATTCAAATTACTTTGCAAGGGGAAGACAGTTGAGTGGAACCCCGATTGTCAGAAAGCGTTTGAGAAGATTAAGGTTTATTTGCAAGATCCCCCTATTCTGATTCCTCCCGTACCTGGAAGACCGTTGTTTATGTACCTTACCGTTCTTGAAAAGTCTATGGGTTGTGTGCTTGGGAAGCATGACGAGACTGGGAAAAAGGAACATGCGATTTATTACCTGAGCAAGAAGTTCACCGATTGTGAAAACAGATACTCACCATTGGAGAAAACTTGTTGTGCATTGGCATGGGCCGCTAGGCGCCTTCGGCAATATATGGTCTGTCATACCACATTGTTGATTTCTAAAATGGATCCGATCAAGTATATTTTTGAAAAACCTGCTCAAACCGGGAGGCTAGCCCGTTGGCACATGTTGTTATCCGAATATGACATCCAGTATGTACCCCAGAAGGCGATTAAGGGTAGTATTTTATCGGATTATCTTGCAGATCAGCCAGTTGAAGATTATGAACCTCTTAAGTTTGATTTTCCTGATGAGGATATTTTGTTGATTAAAAGAGATTGTGAAGAGCCAGATCCGAGCGAGGGTCCAGAACCAGGTCTTTGGTGGAGGATGATGTTTGATGGTTCCTCGAATTTCAATGGGCATGGTATAGGCGCCGTTTTGATGAACCCAAAGGGTGGATTCACTCCATTTACAGCAAGGTTGGACTTTGAGTGTACTAATAACGTCGCAGAATATGAAGCATGTATTCTTGGCCTCGAAGCAGCAATTCACCTCCGAATCAAACTTCTTAAAGTAAGTGGTGACTCAGCCTTGGTTATTTACCAGGTACAAGGCAAATGGGAAACGAAGAATGAGAAGTTAATCCCTTATAAGGATTACATTATTGAGCTGATCAAGTATTTCAACGAGATAGAGTTCGAGCATGTTCCTAGATCCGAGAATCACGTTGCCGATGCTTTAGCCATGTTAGCATCCATGTGGAAAGTTAAATTCGTTAATGAAGCACCTCTTATCCATATTGAGCGCAAAGTTGAGCCCGCTTATTGTCAGATGGTCGAAGAAGTTGAGGTGGATGGAAAGCCTTGGTTTCATGATATCAAGAACTATCTCGTCAAGCAAGAGTATCCCGATGGTGCTACTGGTCTGGACAAAAAGACATTGAGAAGACTGTCGTCCAAATTCTTTATCAGTAATGGTGTGTTATACAAGAGAAATCACGACATGGTTCTGCTCAGATGTGTTGATAAACGGGAAGCGGACATGTTACTGCAGGAAATTCATGAAGGGACCTTCGGAACTCATGCCAATGGTTATGCTATGTCCAAGAAGATGTTAAGGGCTGGGTATTATTGGTTAACCATGGAAGCTGACTGCATCCAATACGCTAGAAAGTGCCATAAGTGCCAAATCTACGCTGATAAAATGCATGTACCTCCATCACCGTTGAATGTTTTGTCTTCACCATGGCCGTTCTCCATGTGGGGCATTGACATGATTGGGGCAATCGAGTCGAAGGCTTCTAACGGTCATCGTTTTATTCTTGTTGCTATTGATTATTTCACCAAGTGGGTAGAGGCTGCCTCCTACACCAACGTGACCAAGCAAGTGGTTGCCCGCTTCATCAGGAAAGAAATCATCTGCCGTTATGGAATCCCAAGCCGGATAATAACTGACAATGGCACCGATCTGAATAACAAGACTATGAAAGAGCTGTGTGACAATTTCAAGATCACTCATCACAATTCTTCTCCGTACCGTCCTAAGATGAATGGGGCCGTTGAAGCTGCGAATAAGAATATCAAGAAGATCCTGCAAAAGATGGTTGTGACTTACAAAGATTGGCATGAGATGTTACCGTTTGCTTTGCATGGATACAAAACCTCAGTGAGAACTTCGACAGGGGCAACACCTTTCTCATTGGTGTATGGAATGGACGCCGTGCTCCCCATCGAAGTAGAGATACCTTCTTTAAGAGTGTTGATGGAAGCTGAACTTGAGGAAGCTGAGTGGGTTCAAGATAGACTGGATCAATTAAACCTCATTGACGAGAAGCGCTTGACAGCCATGTGCCATGGGCAATTATATCAGAAACGGATGAAAAGAGCGTTTGATAAGAAGATCAGTATCCGTGAGTTCCGTCAAGGAGAGCTCGTACTCAAAAAGATCTTGCCAGTACATAAAGATATGCGTGGAAAGTGGATGCCCAATTATGAAGGCCCATTCGTCGTAAAGACCGTTTTCTCCGGAGGGTCTCTGATACTTACAACAATGGACGGTGAAGAACTAGCACACCCCGTGAATTTTGATGCAGTCCGAAAATATTATGCCTAAAAACCCGCTAAGTCGAAAACCTGCAAGGGCGACTTAGGCAAAAGTAAGGGTTGAAAAAAAAAATAATAATAAAAAGCTCGCTAAGTTGAAAACCCGAAAGGGCGACTTAGGCAAAAAGGAGCGTCCCGGTGGATTGAAAACCCGAGAGGGCGGTCCAGGCAAAAGTTAGGGACAAAGGCATTTCGTTGCATCAGAGGACACTGATCATCTCGAACACACTTTCCGCATGAGAGCCATGTTTTGTTTCTTCCATCCTCGCCCAAAGCAAGATTCTGGATTAGTCTTAGTTATTAGTGTCAGTAGGTGTCATTGGATTCAATATAACCTCTTCCCATGTTGCCAATTTCAAAACATAATCATCTGTGGAGCTATGCCTTCAGCGAGCTGCCACCCTTTAAATAAAAGATACCATTTTGTTACTTACATTCCTTGGTGCATTGCTCTTTATTTTCTATTGTTATGCAAAATGCGTTTATTCTTAAAATTTGAAAATGAAAGGTGCATTGTAGATTTTTCAAAACTGTTTTTCAAAAACAACAAATTTGAAATGTAATAAATTACTTTGACTAGTGGAAATTTCGGAAGGATCTTTTCACTCCCCGGAAATATCATTGTTGCAGAAACACTTTCAAACCATTGCTCTAACACAGTCCCCAGCGAGACTATAAGCTGACAACTTTTTCTTGGATAACTCAAAAGTGTCCCTCAGGTTTTCTTCTCCCCATGTGAAGACGTGATACTGTACACCCAAGCAGATTACCTTCTCCCCAGAGAATTCAGAACTTTAAAACCAGATTTGGTTCTACCATTGATCTTTCTTACCCATGATTGACGTATTGGTTGCAGAGAACGCAGGGTATTTCCGTCGAGATGTTTATTTCATCTCTCGTCCCGTCTCTAGTCTGTTTCGTCAGCATACGCAAGGGCATAAGCATTACATGCCTATTTCATTACATATTCATTACATATTCATTACATATTCATTACATACTCATTACATACTCATTTCATAACATCCTGCATATTTACATACATAGACATCAACATACATTCATATTAACATATTCATTAACATACGCGTTAGCATGCACAGGTTCATTGTGTCTCTATCATTGGTCGTTACCGCCGAGTAACTGGGTTCGTCCATTCTCTTCAAATAGATTGTCAGCCCTAAGCATAAAATACTTACTTGTTTCCAGTTTCCCCACGGAGCTCGATCCTCGTGGATGACGGTTACTTCAGCTATCTTTCCTCGCCAGGATAAGATATCTACCCTTCGAGTTCATTCCCTCGATGGAGTCTTGATTTCCAGTCTTCTTTCTAACTCAATCCTAGATTGAATCTCAGTCTTGTCGGTCGTCAATCCCAACCGGACGTGCATTTATTTTGCACCATCTAAAAGATTTTCACCATACCATGGCAGATACGCGACTGTTTTCGCCCGAGAGGCTTATCACTGTACCCGGATGTGCATTTATTTTGCACTATCTTTCAACCACAATCCTTCACAGATACACGCCAGTTCATGCCTGGAAAACCTATCAGTACAACACTTTACAGTCCTACATGTTACAACATCAATATATGACATTTCTCACATAAAAAGCCGATCCTATCTTCGTTATGACTCGCAGCAAATGGCCATCTCCATGGAGCAGTTGGGCTTCCATTTTCCCTGTCGTCTTGAAGTATAGAGAGATTTTGAACCAAATCGTATTCAGGAGAGCACGATCCTGAAGTACGGGGAGGTTTGAGCGGAATCATATTCAGGAGAGCACGATTCTGAAATATGAAGAAGTTCATTTATCCTTTAGTAAAAGAAGAAACCAAATCGTATTCAGGAGAGCACGATCTTGAAATACGGGGAGGTTTGAGCCGAATCATATTCAGGAGAGCACGATTCTGAAGTATGAGGAAGTTCAGTTAGCCCTTTTCATATTCAGGAGAGCACGATTCTGAAGTATGAAGAATTTCATTTACAACCGAATCATATTCAGGAGAGCACGATTCTGAGTTATGAGGAAGTTCAGTTCACCTTTTCATATTCAGGAGAGCACGATTCTGAAGTATGAAGAATTTCATTTACAACCGAATCATATTCAGGAGAGCACGATTCTGAGTTATGAGGAAGTTCAATTAGCCCTTTTCATATTCAGGAGAGCACGATTCTGAAGTATGAAGAATTTCATTTACAACCGAATCATATTCAGGAGAGCACGATTCTGAGTTATGAGGAAGTTCAATTAGCCCTTTTCATATTCAGGAGAGCACGATTCTGAAGTATGAAGAATTTCATTTACCCGAAAAAGCCGAATCATATTCAGGAGAGCACGATTCTGAAGTATGAGGAAGCTCAGTTTACCCTTTTCATGTTCAGGAGAGCACGATCTTGAAGCATGAAGAAGTTTATTTATCCTTCAGTAAGAGAAGAATCAGAATCGTATTCCAGGCGCCGACCTTAAATGCGAGAAGATTTATTTATCAGATAAGCAGCAGCCTCTTTATTTGAGTGCTTATCCATTTTGGCACATAAGTCCCTTCCAACGATAAGTGACAATTCTCCCTCGAGAAGCTTATCAGGGCATTTCCCCATCAAAGTCCATTTATTTTGGCATACAGCCGGTCCTTACCCTGTATATTTGCTACGGATTTCCGAAAGTCCGTTTGATCCTGCTACGAGGGATAGTTTACAGAAGCTTGGATGTTATTCTTCGCTCAATGCTCCAGCATTCTGTAATCGATCTTGCAATCGTACGTGATCCAGTATTATCTTTTAGATTACCCAGTGGAGGCCGTCTCATAGGTACCATCTCCATTTGAGAATCTCGTTCCTTTTCTAAAAAAGACAATTGGTCGTGTTCGCACCAGTTGACCATCGTTTTTAGAATTCCCCCAGTGTTGTACTGTGTCCCAGCGCGTCGTTTTCCCCAGTGTGTTCTTCTCGTAGCGTCTGTCCCTATGTCGTCGTATTCGTCAGCATTTTTAGCATTCATCATTCCAGCATACACACCATATCATATTCATGGCATCATCCGTAGCATTGCATATCGTCGCATATAAGGGCAAAATTTTCGGTTATCTATATTTAAATCTCCCCACCACGATTCCTCGAGTCTCTGTCACTCAAATCATCCGGTGTAGCTATTTAAATAGGGGCAACTGTAATACCCCAAATTTTACCCTTATATTTAGTCAGTCATTTCGCATATCATCTCATATGTACATTTGCTAACCACTAACAAGTTATGGAGGTTTTTGTTTTGCAGATTTGGTTCCAGGGGTATTCTGGTCATTTTACGCAAATTCTGCTAATTCCCTGAAGACAGGCTATTATTAAGTTCTGAGGCGTTTGATACACTATTTTTGAGGCATTTACCTATCACCAGGTCTAATTATATCAAGGTGCCAATTTGATGTGGTGGTATTAAAATTTGTCGAGCACAACTGGATTAAGATCCATTCCATCGCTCATGGTTTATTTCCAAGGCGCTTCCGTTTCTGTTATTAAGGCACAATCGTAATTGGGTATTGTTGGTTTGTGGCTCTTGGCGTTTGGTCAGTGGAATTTAATTACGAGTAGTGTTGTTGTTGATGCTGAAACGGTTGTGATTATGGTGCACATCCGTGTTGGGTTATGAAATGGTTGGTTAGCATTTAAATTGGATTTTAATCCGATGATGAGACAAGTGCACAAATAAGAATATCATTTGGGAGTGTTTATGTTTTATGACTATGTTAATGAATTTAAATACTTGTGGATTTATTCACAAATGTTTATAATTTTTTTAACTAAGAATAAAATATAAATGAATTCAAATTTTGGGAATTTTATTTCATAAAAAATCTCATCATACAAGAATTGAAGATTACTTCACATTTCAGAGATAATGTTACAAGGAATTACATTGATCCTAAAAGTTCTAGATCCTAAGTCCTAAAAATGCTAAGTGTCTTCATGTTGGCCTTGAGCTTCTCCACGAGTCCTCGACTAACCTGCACGTCAAAACAGAACAAGCAATATAGAAAAATGTTAGAAGTTGTTTTTTGACACTCTCAGAACAATGTCATCATCGAGTGCCGGGAGTGGCACAACCGAAGCTGCGTCCTACCCCCGTTACCGATCCGCGCCGTGGGCGTCAGATCAGGTAACACCTGTTCTTATCGGTACGGGACATCCGAGAGATAGAAGTAATAAAAGAAGCGGGACTGATTCGTTTTGCCGCGATTGGATTTCCGAACTGATACGAGAATAAGGCAACATAGACAAAATTGAACTCAGACCCGGATGCCGGCAGGTCTGAGTCACTTTGGTTCCGAAGCTTCCACACCTGAAAATCCACAAACACATCAATATCAGGTTCAGCATTCAAAACTCAAAACGATTCATAAGTTGCCATAGGCATCAAACTGCAGCAATCCTGAACAGGGCAGAGAAACGAAACCAAACAGCATCATACGCTGCATCAAAGCCCTCGGCTCAAAAGCATACCAAAACAAGGCAAGAGAGCAGGTCAGTTCACATCAGTTCTAAACCATATAGCTGAGTTCATGGAAAGTCAAGTCCAAACAGGACAAGAGAATTGAAATGCAAGCCAAAACTGCATCAATTCCAAACAAACTGCATCAAAACAATATTTCAGAAGGCAAATTCATGCGCAAAAGACCATCAGAAAACATCCTGTAAATCATGCCCAACAGGATCCAAAGAAAAAGGTAACAGCATGTTAATACAAAGAAAGCAAGTTCAAATAGAGCAAGAAGAATGAAGTATCCAAACAAAGTTGTATCAAGCTGCATAAAACGTACCAAAAGGTTGTCAGTTAGGGGCAAACTTCAACCGATACGGATGGCAAGTCACAAAAATGGACACCAAGTTGCAGCACAAAACATAGCGCAGAATGGGGCTCAGTTATGAGCATCATTGCCCCAACAAACAAGTCACCGAAACAAGTTATCAAACCATACTCAGTTCATGAAACAAACAAATGGCTTGGTTAACCAAACACCATAGCCCAAATCATCATCGCCCAAACTCACTATCGCGTAAGTGTATCGAGGCAACATTAAGCGACATTTGAATCCATAGTTGGACACAATTGCCCAGAGTATCAGCTCTGAAACACAAGAATCAAATATCATCAACAGTTAAAACAACTCAAATGGAATAAGTGATGAACCACAAGCGAAGATCATCAGAAGCAACCGCGACATCGTCGAAGAAACATCCCTCGAAGGCTTAGAACGGTGTCATCATTGCCGTAGACCTTTCCCGGCAATTTTGACTCAACCAGAGCTTCAATATCAAGCCCTCTCTGAAAGAAGAAGAGGAAAAGAATCTGAGCTGCATCAAAGAAACGAACCAATCAAAAAACGAATCAGTTCGAGATCAAAAATATCAAACAGAGATAAGAATCCATCAAGGAGTTCTGTGAATCAAAATCAAATATCAATCAATCCAATCTGAAGGCAAACCATATCAGAAAAATAATAGAAAGATTCTGATTTGATAAATCGAATAGGGTCAGAAGAATCGTATCAGCTGAGAATCAGAAAATCCCAATCAAATCCTAAAAGAGGAAACAGGATTCAATCATGTATCAGATGGATCCAAATCGTATCAGGAAATATCCCCGTTGGAACTCATTTTGACTCAATCAAACGAATCAGTATCAGATTCATACCAGAAAAATGAAATTCAATCTCACCAAAATCCCAATCAGGTTCTAAAAGAGGGAACATGGTTCAATCAGCATCTGAAAAATCAAAATCAAAATCAAATCGCATCAACACGAAATCAAATCTCAGAGTAATGCGAATCCAATACAGATTGAAAGCCCAAAAAATAAATCAAAGCGTATATAAAAGGGAAGATACAACCTGATAAAGGGGGGATCGCGTACAAACCCTAGCTGGTAGCCGCGAGAGAGAGAGCGAAACCCTAACCGGAGAATACCGGCAACCGTCAAAACGCGCACAGAATCCCAACGAAGAAAGAATCCACCGGCGCCATTTGATTCGTGGCGAGCAAATTCTTTCTCGAGCCTCAGCCGATCCATCACTGGCCACGAGCATCCTCCATTCTTACCGGAAATTCACACACAAACGTAAGTGTGAATGTTGGATTTGGTTTTACATTTGATGTTTTTTGGGTTTTGATTTCAGAAGCTTCAACATGCAATGAGAGTAACGAAGGCAAAACGAAGAGAGACGGCAAGGAAGACGAAGTAATAACGGCGCCGCGAAGGGGATGATAGGGAGAGAAACCCTAAATCCATGTTTTTGATGTATTCACACTAACCGGGTTGGGTCCGGGTGTGATGACCGGCCCAACCCCCCCTTTTTTACTTATTTTATTTATTTTTTGTCTTTTAAAAAAAAATTTGTTTTATGTTTTTTTTTTAAAAAAACGTTTTTTAACATTCTAATTAATAAATCTTTTTAAAAATATAACATTTTAATTTTTATATTTTAAAAACAAATCTTTTTTTAAAAATATAAATATTAAGAATAAATTAAAAAAAATTTTATAAAATTAAAACTTTTGTAAATATAAAAATAAAACCCTTTTTTAAAAATTTCTTTTGTAAGCTAACTTTAAATTATTAAATTTTAAATAAAACAATAGTAAAGTCTCAATTTACATCTTCTCGTAACTCATTGCTGCCTAACTCTGCCTACTAACGGGTGTTCATTGTTTGCAGTTCATATTTATTACTATTGTGTTGATTTTCATTTAAGTTTCCTTTATACTTGTATTTGTTTCTCAATTGTAACCTCGCGAACCTAATAATCGCGTTTACTTTTCGCATTTAAATTTCTGCTGATGTATGATTTAAATTTCTGTTGATGTATTGCTATTACTTCTGTCACACTACGCACTTCCGAAGGAATTAGGTCTAGCTTTTGACCGCCGTGTCAATAGTCCTCAACTTCAAACCCTTACAACCTCACAAACCCTAAATTTTTCACAAATGCCTCGCCGCAGGCAAAAATTACCATTTTACCCCTAGTTTTAGGTCAAAGAGCCGCCGCGCTCATTTTAGGGTTTCCCGCCGTGGAATCCCTAACCTAATTTAACCCTAATTACAACTTAACAATTCAACGTAGAGATTTGGAGTTTCTACACTCCACGTAAGCGTGTCCTTAAGATGCGTTTATTCCCCTTGAGACCTTGACCACAGTCAAGAAGTCTCTAACCTCCCTTTTGAGGGGAACTACGATTACTCTGATTCCACTTCCGTAAGGATACGTAGGCACAAGATGCGATGTCTTGCCGAGTAAACTTAGAATTAACCCCTTAGGTCTCTTCTTTCTCACTTGTAATCCCTTTGTACATATACGTTAAGCAAATAAATAAAGCAAATAGTAAACATCTGAACAAAAGGTTCCTGTAGAGTACTACAGAAGTTTAGGGTGCTAATACCTTCCCTAATCTTAACCAACCCCCGAACCCTAGATCTTTCCCCGCATTGTGTTTCCGATGCAAAATAGGTTTTCCCTTTTTGACCTTTTCCTTCGAATAAATCAAAGAGCGGTTGTGAATTGAATTGCGATTCAAACTCATTAATAGTTTGTGATCCTATTTCCACCGCAACAATGGTATATAAGAGGCGCATCACATTATCATGAAATTAAACACATACGATACCTGCTCAAAATAGATATGCAACAATGGGTAACCCACATCTCAATATTTAGAATAAAAGCGGAAACATCCAAATATTGAATCGATCACATACATAAAAGTATATACAACCATTCAATCAATTCATGCTTTACAACCATATCCACAGCGGATACATACACAGATGTATCACAAGGAATCAAAACAAATGTAACTCCAAAAGAGTCAAAGGCTTCCTAACTACCCAGATGTTACATATCAGAGCCATTGACCAAAAAAAATGACAAAGACATCGCTTCACAAAAGAACCTCCAGCTTCCTACTCTACAATGCCTCATAGAGCATTATAAAATAGCAGAAGGGTGAGAAACAATATCATAACAGTTAATGCATAAAATTGTATATATACATATACTCATATTTGTACAAGTTATACTCAAATTATGTTCTCACCACATTAAGCATATACAATTAATCATGCCTCTACACATGCTCATGAACATTCACTATATGTTCCTCCAAACAATCATATATAACATACACAGTTACATTCATACAACTAATGCATCATACACAGATGACTCATGCAACTCATAGAGACCGACACACGACTCTATGCAGATGCAAATGCGGTATCGACTCATTTCAACAGATTCTCTAAGGAATCGAGTATTCAGCAGATTCTCCACGGAATCAAGTATTCAGCAGATTCTCCATGGAATCAAATATTCATCAGATTCTCCACGGAATCGAATATTCAGCAGATTCTCCACGGAATCAAATACTCTGCAGATTCTCCACGGAATCAAATACTCTAGTCAATCCTCCAAGGGATTACATGTTATGACCGATTCTCTGAGGAATCACACAATGCAACCGATTCTCCAAGGAATCTAATGTAACCATCGTATCATACGAGGTTCTGCAAATCCTCCGAGGGATCAATCAACACAAAAATGTATACTAAGATGCTACACAAATGTTAATCCTTCGAGGGATCGATCAACACAGAATGCATACTATGTTCACAAACATACTCATTGCATTTATCACATACATCGCATATATCTATCATGCATTCACATTATGCACCATTTCACACATGGTTTACACACATATCAGCCTATCAATGTATTTCTATCCAATTCAAGCAAATACACAAGATTATCAAACGTTCAAGATTCACCATTGACTCTACAATCTAGGATTCACGCCTTTCGGCCACCCACAGCACGACATGTCGACACAGTTCACACATCAATCATTCATATAGGCATTAATCATAATTGAATCGGCTAAAAAAATCATGCTATGAATAAACAGCAAAACAAATAACACTGTCAGGTTCGCCAACCTTCGCCTGGCGAAGCCACGCAGCGAATACTCGCTGGCCTTCGCCTGGAGAACTTCCCAGCGAAGTCCACTGGGAGTAATTATGGAATTACTCGCTGAGGCTCGCTACACACTCGCCTGGCGAACCTTCGCCAACTAACCTCGCCTGGCGAACTTGCCAGCGAATACAGGGTGTTGCTTCTGACTTGCTTCGCTGCAGCTCGCTGGGCTTCGCCTGGCGAGCCTGCGAAGACAGAACCTCCATGGCTGTCTCAAGATCCCAAACTCCACAAAATTAACCGATTAAATCCAAACCAGTCTCAGGGGCACAACCCTACCATCACCCGACTAAACTACATCGTCTAATCCGAGTTCTAACCGATTAAAACCTCATTCTACTCACAAAACCAACTTCTAACCTAAGTGGGAAAAAGAGTAGAAACTCTACAAAATCCAAACACATACACATACAATCATATACATTAAAAAGATGATGGAGTTTCACACCCTTACCGATCGATTGCAAGCTTTGGTGATGATCCCTTGATGATTCTAGGTTTTCCTCTCTACTTTCTCTTCTCTTTCTCTTTTCCTCTTTTCTTTCTCTTGTTTTTCTTCTTATGTTACTATCTTTCTTTCTTTTCCTCTCTTATTCTATTTCTATCTCTATTTCTTTCCTCTCAAATTCTTTCCAACACTTACCAATCAATTCTCACACTAAATTGCTAAATGTCTAAAATGCCCTTTTTACTCTAATTCCCCGAAAACTCTCCGAATCGGTAAAAATAGATAAAATAAGCAAACACCACATAATAATATATAATTTCTCAATTTAAAACAAACATCAATTAAATAAATTAAAAGAATCAACAATTAATGGGAATTCAGAATTGGGGCGTTACAGATTTTGTGGGACACTAGTACATGCAAAGCATTCACGCACCCACTACTTTCCACAACTAATTCTAGGTGCACTCAAGCCCAGGTCCGGCTTATCTCTCAGTAGATCACCCCTTCCCACAGCAGCAATAACAATATAAAGCTGAATAAAAATGCGGAAAGTAAAGACAGAAAGGTAAATCCATACAACACCCACGATGGGAAAACAAGCGCTAGGATTGACTCGTGTAGGGAACCGTTGGAGTCCCCAGCAGAGTCGCCAACTGTCGCTACTGCGAAAATCGGCGCCGGCTATGACAGAAGAGTCGCCACCGGGCGTTATTTATCCCACAAGAGGGAAAGGAAACGCTCAGAGTAAACCTAACGCAAAGAGGGAAAGGAATGGTCATCGCAACCAAATCCTGGATTTGGGAGTCGATTATGCAAGGGGAAGGTATTAGCACCCCTCACGTCCGTCGTACTCGACGGGATCCACACTTATTTTCTATCTAGGGGTGTGTTATTCTATCTACACTAAAGGGTCAAGGGACAAAAGGAAAGAAAAGAGAAAAGAGACTCGATAAAGCTTTGCCGCTCTATGCCTACGTATTCCCTCGTGCAATGGGAAAGTCAGAGTCTACGTAGTTCGGCTAACTACGGATGAAGGTGGGAAGGTTGCTCGCTAGGATACAGCATCTTATGCCTACGTACTTTCATACAGCATGAAAGATCAGAGCAAACTTAGTTCGGGCTATGGAAGACACAAGCTTGTCTGACTGTTTTTTATTACCTTCAAAAAGGGTTTTTCTTGATTAAGAGTCCAAGCAGACGAAAATGACACTTTGATGTTTGTTTTGAATCTTTTTCGAAAGAAGTGTTTTTTTTTAGTTTGTTTGCAATCTCTGACGCACTAGAGGCTATGATTTGAGAGTGACTACGTCGCGTGTCGCCCAAAGGGTGCCACACTAAGCAGCCAGACTACTGGAAAGAAGCTCTCCAGCAACCCTTTCTCAAATAGCTTAAGGCTCGTAACATACGACATCGATTAACCTTATTACCGTATTTTTGAATTGTTTTGAGATAAGAAGAGAAAGAAGCTCTAAAAAGCCTAGGGTTGAAAAGGGAATAAAAACTAACCTAATGTTGTCATGCATGGATAAGAATCCTAATGTCTATCATAATTCCCTCCTGCACAGAGGAAATCAGAGATCCTAGGGGATAAACAGAAAAGAAAGCAAGCAAATACAGTAAAATGCATGCAATGCAGCAATACAAGCGAGGCAAGGGAGTCCCACTCAACCTCGAACCTGAGAAAACAACAGGCAAAGCGAATCAACATTCACTTAAAACCTAGGGGGCAAGCTACACAAGCTAACAAACAATACAAATAAACAAACCCAAAGCAGAGGAGGCAGCCCAAGCAGCAGCACCAAACTCCTACAGTTGACAGCACAAGCAGCAGCTCTGACAGCAACAGTTGATTAAACAGCAAAAAGTTGACAGCAACAACCTTCATCTTCAGGAATAACCCCTATCTTCAAGCTCCACTAAACTTTCAATCTTCAACAAGCACCTAGCTTCAACAAGCAACCAGCTTCAACAAGCCCAAACTTCAACCAGTAAACAGCTTCAACAAGCAGCAAAACCCTAGCTTCAACAAACAACCCACCCCTAGCTTCAACAAGCAACCAACTTCAACAAGCACAAACCCTAGCTTCATCTGCAACAAGCTTCAACAAGCAACCTCATCTTTACCAGGCTTCCCCAAGCACCTCCAAGGGAGAATCATTCAACAAGATCAAGTTGAAGTGTTAAGAAACTCAGTGGCAACCAAGGGAAATCATTAAGATCTTAACACTGTAAAGGAACTGTATCCTCAAAGTTCTACTCTTAAAGTATTCCATTCATCCCTCCAAGGGAGAGATGTGACTTCTTTAAGAGGACTTTATGTCATTGGATTGAATGGAGATGAATAATATACTCCATGTTTGAAGAAAGAAACAAAACTAGTCTAATGCTCTTCCTGAAACCCTAGTTTCCCTAAGCTCCTGACAAGCATTCAACAAGATGAGAAATTCTTCACATCCAAACTCCTTCAAGCTTTCCAAAGCATCTTCAATTGTTCTTCATCTCCATCCAAGCACAAAAGCAACGCCAACCTAATCTAAGGGGAACTATTGAATTAAACTAGTCAAATTAGTTCATTGGAAACACCTAAAAGTTAGTCCTAAAACTAAATCTAATTAAAATACCAAAAGTGATTTTAAAATCCTACAAAAATTACTAAGGGCTCCTAAACCTCTTAAGAATCACTCCATATAAAACCCAGGGGGTTAACCATTCATTTGGACCTAAAACTATGCCCTAAACCTAAGGGTACCATCCTAAAACCCTAAATCTACAACCCCTAAAGTTCAATGCTCAAACTAACCTAAAATTCTCTCACAAAATTGTGAGAAAATTACTATGGGTATATGAATATCTAAGCTAGATAACCCAAAAAGAATCAACTCAAGATCATACACCAAACACCCATAATAAAATCAGCAATGAACACATATCAAACATATTGAAAATAAAAGCAATTAAAATGCAAAATATGCAATAAAAAATAAAATGCATGAATTAATGAAATGTTAATCCTATTAAATTCTACACTCTCTAAGGAATCACGGTAAAAAATTTAGGTTAAAAATGTTAATTTTTCTATTTGTTATGAATTATTTCCTAAACTATATGAAAATGATAAAAATAAAAGAAAATAATGAAAAATGAGAAACCTGCGTGCTGAATAGCAATTAAAACATGTTGTAAACCAAACCTGGGCCCAATAGGGGGTGCGCATAGGAATATGACTAAGCCCAAACCAACATTAAAACAAAATCAGAAAATAAAATGGAAATTGGGAAAGTCTTGTGGCAAATAGCAATGAAAACACGTTGTTTCTCAAACTGGGCCCAAAGGTGGGGTGTGGGTAGCGTGAGTCACTTAAGCCCATCCAACTCAGATTAAATGAAACGGAGCGTTTCATCTAAACTCATTCTCTTCTGGTTTTGAAACGCGATCATGGTCGTTGGTTCATGAGTTCAGTCAAGGTCAACTATGGATCCAACGAGTCCTGGGTCATCGTCCCCAAATGTTTGAAAAATGGAGGGAGAAACTCAGACGGTGGCCTGAGCTTTACGCCACCGTCTTCTCCGGCGTGGCACATCCAAAAGTGTATTAATCAAGCCAATTAAATGCCCTATCTCACTCGAAATTCTCTCCTGATCACGAATATGCCCTCCAAATCCATTGATTTTCACTCAAACCACAAAACCGATCCAAGATTCAGAAAATTCACCAAGTCTTGATCAACTCAATTCTTGCAATTAAAGATCCTAAACTCATCTACATGTTTCAGTCATCAATTCTAACCATCTGAACGCCATTGAAACCTCAAGGATCTCAAGATATATGCTTCAACAGAAAATGCATCATACTTAATTTTGTCTCTAATTGCTCCCAAACCAATCCAAAAACGATCCTTATGTATCCTAGGTCCTAACCACATGCAAGATTCTACTCAATTCTCCCTAGATCAATATAGAATTTGGAAGTTACTAACCTGATGAAAACTCACTAACAGAAGCACTTGGAGCACGATTCCACCTTCAAAGCCTTCCAGAAATGTTCAATGATGCAAGATGAAGCTTCCTCAATCTTCAATTTGGCTTGATTGTGCTTGCAAATCCAAAACCGATTCTGAGTTGGAACTCTTGAAACTCACCCTTCTCTAACAGCTTCTAGCACGAATTGATCACCAAACCGAGTCTGAACTCACTCCAATCAATATATAGAAAGATTCCATGGGCTTTTTGATCCACTTTGAGGCCCAAATCATCGTATCCAAAATTCTGAATTTTGTTCTTGAAGCTCAATGTGACAGTTGCGAATTTTGGCTTATTCCTTGTTCCAGAAGGTTCCATTCAGTTGCAAATTGATTTTGGAATGTGCTTGGGTCCATGGCACATCCTGAATTGCATTGGTTGTTGATTTGGATTAGTGACTTGCATTTGAAGAAACCATTTTAAAAGGCAAGCCATGGAACAAAGCCTCACTTTAAAAATGTAATATTGCCAATGTCTTTGAAATGCATTTCCTGATCAATTTGGTATATAACATGGACTTGTTTGGACTCCAATCAAGAAATTCCATTATTTTTTTTGCCTTTTAATCACTTTAATTTCTTCCTTTTCAAAATTTCTCAAACCAATTTCTCCTATGATCCAATTCAAAGCCTCCTTGATGCATGGTCAAGGTTAAAACCCTATTTTGAGCAACTTTCTAGTTGAACAATTTTCCATTTGAAGCTTGCAAGTTGGAGGTTTTGACCCATGCTTGAAAATGACCTATAATTATCAATACCCAAATACCCCTGGCTTGCAAAGATCATAACTTGAGTCCTATAAATCTCCTTGAGGACTTCTAGTACTCTATGGAAAGCTAATATCAAGATCTACAACTCTCATGTTGGCCAAGAATCCATTTGAAAACTCATTGAAGGGCAAAAGTTGCTTGGAAGTCAAGTGACTTTCACAGATAAACTTCATAGTCCTCTGGTGACCTGTAATTTGCAAGAACCATAACTTGAATTCTACAAATCTTCTTTAAGACTTCTAGTACTCAAATTAAAGGTATTGAGATTCTCTACAAATTTCATGTTGGCCAAAGATCCATTTGAAACTTGTATTTTGACTTGTGTGGCTTTGAAGTTAGGCACTAAATAGGGGATTTTACACTGAAACCCTAATTTAGCAACTTCCCACATCCTTGATCCTTCTTTGCTTAATCTTGGCACAAAACCACACATGTATCAACATACCAATCCATGAATCCCATGACCTCAAAGTGGGCTTTGATGCTCTCCCATTACTCAAATGAACTAGGATTGGCCCAGATGAAACCCTAGTTGACTGCACCTCAACTGTGGCTCTTGTACTTGAATCAATGACTTGTCTCAGCTTCAATATGGCCCTCTAGGAACTCCATGAGATCCATACACACCTCACATTCACATTCCATGTTTCTCATCCCACTGATGATTCTCAACATTCCTCAAGATAGGAGCAACACCCACATGTAGACACTCAAACTTCTCAAGACTCCAAATCATTCTTTATGGCCTGGATGACTTCTCAACTTGGATAACACCTCTTGCTAGGCTTCTTTTGATAAGAATCACACTTGGACCCCTGTTGGATGAGCTATGCTATGTTATGCCAATGAGTGAACTATGTACATGATGTAACTATGAAAATGAAATGCAATGAAACATAAATCAGGCAAGAAAAGGTTGAGCAAATTTTGGGGTGCAACACCTACTACCAAGAACATGGTAGCCTAAACAACAGGCAAGAAACTTGAAAAGATGGATAACCTACTACCAAAAGATGGTAGCCTAAGCGAAGATATCCAGTTGAAATAAAAGAACGTATATTACCTATTATCAAGTATATGATAGCCTAAGCAAAGGTAATAGACTTGAAAGGAGAAATCACCTACTACCAAACACAGTAGACTAAGCAAAGGTATCTGACCAAAAAGATGCGATATATTACCTACTAAACATATGATAGCCTAAGAAAAGGTAATAGACTTGAATGGAGAGATCACCTACTACCAAACACGGTAGCCTATGCAAAGGTATCTGACCAAAAAGATATGGTATATTACCTATTATCAAACATATGATAGCCTAAGCAAAGGTAATAACCAAAATAAGCTTCCATGATCAAAATATGATTAAGTTTCTTCTTTAACTAAATGATTCATTTAGAAAGGATAGATAAACTTCCCCACACCTTGGGTCATAAGTCACGGACTGGTCTCAGTTTCTTCTTTAATCAAGTATTCCACTTGAAAAGGATAAAATAAACCTTCCTTTGCTTCAAGGTTGTATGTCATGAATGGGTCTCAGTTTTTTCTTTGATCATGTATTCCACTTGAAAAGGATAAAATAAACCTCCCCTCGCTTCAAGGTTGTATGTCATGAACGGGTCTCAGTTTCTTCTTTGAAAAGGGTAAAATAAACCTCCCATCACTTCAAGGTTGTATGCCATGAACGGGTCTCAGTTTCTTCTTTGAAAAGGGTAAAATAAACCTCCCCTCGCTTCAAGGTTGTATGCCATGAACGGGTCTCAGTTTCTTCCTTAATCAAGTATTCCACTTGAAAAGGGTAAAATAAACCTCCCCTCGCTTCAAGGTTGTATGCCATGAACGGGTCTTAGTTTCTTCTTTAATCAAGTATTCACTTGAAAAGGGTAAAGTAAACCTCCCCACGCCTCAAGGTTGTATGTCGTGAGCTGGTCTCAGTTTCTTCTTTAATCAAGTATTCACTTGAAAAGGATAAAATAAACCTCCTCACGCCTCAAGGTTGTATACAATGAGCTGGTCTCAGTTTCTTCCTGGAAAGGTGAATACTTATGAGAGAGTATCTTCATAGGGGATTGGAATTTTACTGGAGATTTATGACTTCAATGGGGATCCATAATTTACTGGAGATTAGAAAACATCGACGGGGATCTAAAAGAGATGCAAGCCGGTCATCTGAATCTTTATCAAACTTCTCGGAGAGATGCCATTTGATGGAAGCAAATTGAATAGTGGACTCACTGGGGTAAACATCACTGAGGAGCAGCATTATTGTAGTTTGAAGTTGCATTGAAGCAAATAAAGTCCTTGTCTCAGGAATTCTCAAATAAAGAGAAACACTTGCAAAGTCTTCGCCCAACTTCTATGATGGATTTCCGGAGATATTCCATTTGATGGAGGATAAGTTGATAATGTTGATAAAATCATTAGGGATAGACAAACTGTCTTGAGGAGACTGCCATTTGTCATCCAAATAAAAAACCTCAGAACGAAACAAGTTGCTCAAATAAAGAGCTGCCACTTGTTGTCTGGGTATAAATAGTTGAGAAAAAGTTGTAACATTGTCGCTGAGGAAATGTTTTGTTTTCAATGGTGATCTTCAAATAGATTCTTCCTGGGGAGACAAAGTGCAAAATAAATGCACACTCGATCTAGGTTCAAAAGCCTAGAAGGATCCAAAATTGGGATTGTCAGGGACCAAAGTTTAATTCAGGAAGTAACTGAAGAGAAACGTTCAAGCAAGACTATATCCAGTGAAGAATGAACTCAAATGGGGTTTACCTTTATCCAAGAATGGAAGAGAAAAGTAAAGCAACCATCTTCAACGAGGATCGAACTTAGTGGGGAGTTTAGAAGTGTTATGCTTTTCTACTTAGGGCTGACGACTTTACTTGGAGGGAGAAGACAAACCCAGTCACTTGGGGATAAACACGACCAAAGTAAACAAACAAACAAACACAAAAATGGAAAATGCACAAATGCCATGTATCCTTATGAATGAATGTATGTTATGTTATACTTATCATGACAAAACAGATAAGGAGAAGTAAACCGGAGATGAAATAAACATCTCGACACGGATACTCGACCAATATTGGCAAGATAGAAGCATCACCGGGGTGAATGGAAAGCCACACATAGAATCACAGCCTTGCTTCAAGGCTTCAAACTTCTCTGGGGAAAAGAGAGCACTCCACTTGGGGATATTGTACCATGACTTCACTTACGGGATTGTCAAGATGAATCTCGTTGCTCTGTTGGGATGAGAAAGATTCACTGGGAAAGGAACAAACTCATGATCGAAAAAACATCATAGGGGATAAAATAAATATCCACTACAAACTGAATTAGACTGAAAGGAAGTCATTATTGGAGATGCCAGAGTTGAGGCCTCACATGGGATAAAATAAATATCCACTTCATTAGGGGAACTCGGATCAAATTCGTAGCTGTAGATATCAGAGTTGAGACTCTATAGGGATGAAATAAACATCCACTTTGTCGGAGAAGATTGAAGTTGTAAGAAGTCTGTTGAGGAGTGAAATAACATTCACTTTACTGAGAAGGTTGAAGCCAAGGAAATTCACTGGCGGATGCTAAGGTTACTAATAGGGGAATTTTGGACAAAACATGCCATAACTGCTTGAAGTGGAGATTCACCGGGGAATTGTCATGACTACCTGTGGTAGAGACTTAATGGGGAATCATCACACCACTTGAGACAGGAGCTCTTCGGGGTATGGGTGAAGAATGCTACGAGAACAAAGTAGCTCTGCATTGATGAATTGCGTGGTGGTCGCCATTTCGAACAACATTTGTTGTGAATGGATAAAATAATCTTGAATTCTCAAATGCCCCAAGATCACATAGTTTATGAGAAGAAAGTCATTCCAAGAGGATTTTACAGAAAACTTGGAATCCAAGATGTTCCAATATCTTCTAACTCTTAGAGAGATTTGTCGAATCTTGATGTAACTGCCCCAGATCAACTGCATTCTGTATAGATGAAACTTCAAACTTGCCCCCTTAGGGATGTTTAGCCTATAAAAGCAACAACTGGGAAACAAACTTGCCCTTGGTCAGCAGAGTCTTCAGGCAACATGCCCATGGATATGGTCATTCTTGGAATGTTTTGCCCTTTTTTATTAGAATTTCAAGTCTCAAAAGATTAAGCTTATCATTGTTGTTCGTATGCAAGCTTCTATGATGTCAAGCAATGTTAGCGAGCAACAAAATGTCAATTTTGAAACTATTAATGCAACACACATGCTTGTCTTAAAGTTTTTTTTTTATTTATTGAAAAGATATCACAATAACTTGTGACCGAATCACTAGTTAGGATAGAAAATTAATTAATTTTACAAAGCCAACACAACTTTTAAGCTTACCTCATAGGAGTCAGGAAACGTTATCTCGTCGAGTACGCTTTCAAAATAAACGCTGATTCAATTAGGTCTTCTGAGGGTTGTACCGTGGCTTGGTTCACGGTTTATGAAACAAAGGATAAAGGGTCAAATTTTATTTTTACCCACCCATTCTTTGTGATATTCTTCGATCCTACATTCAATTAACCTGACACGAGCACTCATCTCTCAAAAGGAGTTTTAATATGGTTGAGAAAACACTAAGGCTTTGGACATGGCAGTCACTCACATATTTGCTTTTGGTATTTGATCACACGAATCTATTCTTTACTGAGGATTTTTCTTTGTAATCCTTTGCTTTCGCTTTTCGTGTTCTCATTTTATTCCCTAACTTTTTCCTGGACGGAATCTTTGGGATTTGACCTTGGAATCCAGCGGGATGTCTCAATTTTGCCTAAGTCACCTTCATAGGTTTTGACTTAGCGGAATTTTTCTTTTTTTCCTTTTCCTTTTCATTTTTTTATTGTGATTTATGAACAAGATGTGTGACTTTAAGTCATTTTGACCCTTTTGAAAGGATTGTAACCGCCTCACTCTTTAGATAGTCGAGGGATAATCATTGTGGTTTTTTGACTTCCATCCTCCTAATATGTGAGGAATAAATAAAATGGACTCTCGAATATTCACTCCTCCTTTTTGAGAGTCTGGACGCTCGATCAGTTTAACTGAAAACTACCTTGCCCTAGGTAAAAATTGAGAGTTTTTTGTATGTAAGGAAAAGAAAACTCCTCCTTCAAGGCTCAAAGGGGTTAACAAGGGTCTATCTCCCTTATATCTCCAGTGTTTGAGGATTTAAAACAATTCCTTACATCATCAGCCGGGTTTTATTCAAAAGCATACAACCAGAGATCTTACGTTTTTTATTTCTTCGTCCTCCTCCCAATTTTCTATCAAAGCAAGAGATTGAGTAAAGTTGGCATTATAAAACATGAAAAAGCATTTTATGAGTGAATACGAATGGATCTTCAAGATAAACATATTCATTGCATTAAACATTCAAAACAAATAAGTTCTTACGTGCAAATCATGCTTTTATAGTCAAAGAAATAATAACAAATGCAAGCAAACAAACAAACAGCCTGATGATCTTGGGAATGAGTTCTTCTCCTAATTTCAACGACTTGAAAGGACTCTCTTGAGTCTTCATATCCATCATCATAGAGGTGTTCCATTCACAGCTGGGCTTCCTCCCTTGAAAGTCAACACCTCATCATCGATCATCTCTTGGAATTTTTCTTGGAAAACCTTTCACTCTTCAATCGAATGCCCCATTGCTTCATCATGAAATGCACAATAGTATATGGGTTGAACCAAAAAGGGTGAGATTTCACAGCTCTGGTCTTTCTGGGTGCCATTACCGAGTCTCGGATAAAATAGGACCACAATTGACTGTAAGTCATTAGGATTGGGTCAAATTTCTTTTGATCATAACTCTGACGTGTTTTCTGATGAAACTGTGATTGACAATTCGGAATGATCTGAGCAGAAGGAGCAATATCCTCCATGTTTCTCTCACGAAATAGCATTAGTAGCTTGTTCCTTCTCCTTAGGTAAATCTTCCACAAGCTTCTTATAGTTGTTAAAAGCGCTAATGGAAGTCACAGGAATGAGCATTGACATGATTTTAGAAATCACAGTCCTTTGAAGCGGAGTCTGAGAAATATGAGGAGAAGGTTGATTTTGAGTAGCAACTAGAGTTTCAACCAAAGCAAAGAGCCTTTCCACACCAGCCCTCAAAGTAGTCACCTCCTTGCGAAGTTCATGGTTTTCTTGCTCAATGTTCTTCATTTTCTTTCTTTGACTGGCCCGAGTATCGTACTGATGAATTAGCTTATCTCCTCTTTGAAGGAAAAAGCAAGAGTGAGAACCTGAGGTGCAAAGAATGCAATGCTAATAACGAATGCAAATGCGCCAATGCAGATGATTTCAAGGAACTCAAAGGTTATGTTTGCAAACACCACAAAATGGACAATACTTTTGATAACTGAAAATTTCATTTTATTGAAAATAAGGTATAATCTCATAATCCAATGGTAAAACCTATGATGTTTGTAAACAAAATCTTTGAACCCCATGAAACTTGTATGAATATGATGTATGCTCAAACGCAGGTATACACAGATCCACATATACACATATACATTCGAACAGACAAATACTTAGGTTTGAAAATCAACGAGCCTGGAGTAATGGTCTGTCCATCCCAAATGGTGTGGACTAAGGGTTTATTATACCTGCAGAACAAAGGTTCTAAAAAAGTTCTCAAAGTCATCAGTCTGTCTTTCAGATATTATCAATTTCCCAAATACTCAGTAGTTAATAATATTCTCAAGAGAACCTCTTTCGAGTGTAGTATCACGTATCAACTATTTTGGGACTACTCCCTCGTAGTCATCGCACTACGTCTTAAGAATGCCAAGTGGGTTAAAGGTAACTAAAGGTCCTCAGTGTCATGGGCTCCTATGTCGAAAGTGGTAATATTTTCACGAATACTCGTTCAACAATACTACTCTCAAAAGGGCCTCAACTGAGTGGTGATCTCTCAAGAAGGCTTCGTCGGGAATTAACTCCCTATAAGCCTTCTCGAATATATCACCTTCCTATCATAAGTGTACTCAAGTCCGGGTGTAGGACTTATCTCACCGCATGAAAGTAACAACCCAAAGCGGAAACATATACATACAAATAAACAAATATATATAGATATACAACAAAAACACAAATAAGAAAGTCAAAGGAAACCCTCGAAAGCAAGTCCCCAGTGAACTCACCATTTCTGTCACGGTGAGAATTGGATAACAAGATATTGATTAACTTAAATCACAAATCATTTTTCACCACCGATCTTTAATTTATCCAAGGGAGAGGAAAAAGAATGAATAACTCATAAACATGCAATGCAAAAACAAAGCAAAAGAGAATCTAAGGTTCGGGGGTTGATTATACCTAGGGAAGGTGCTAGGATCCTAAGTATCTGTAGTACTCTACAAGAACTTCTTGTTTTATTGTGTTATTTTTTATTTGTCTGCTAAAGGTGAAAAGGTAAAAGGAGACCTAAGGTGTTATTTCTAAGTATGATTGCCAAGACATCACATCTCGTGCCTACGTATCCTGACGGAAATGGAATCAGAGCATTTGTAGTTCCCCTCAAATGGAGAAAACAATGTTTATTGATTAGTTTTAGGAGAAGAGACAAGTTGTCATCTTAAGGAGAATACTCAACTAAACCACCACAAACACGTGGAAGATGGATCTTTGCTTCATATTGATTGAAGGGCTCCAACTCGGATATAGAACCGACGAGTATGTCACATACCTCTCTCAAGTGGAAAAGAATCAACATCTTTCTCAACTATGTCATGGGGTAGGAGAATTACATCTCAACTAAGGATGACTAGTGTATAATTCTCTCATGAGAAAAAGGAACTAACTGTAAGTTACCTATAGTTGAAATGATAATCCTAAGGGAGACTTCCTAAGGGATAACAAGTTCTAGGATTACAAGAAGTATATACAAGAGGATACAAAATGCAAATAAAAATGTAAATGACAAGAGTGTCAACAACAAGGGATCCTCCTTTGGAATCGGGTAGCAAAAAATTATTAATTAATTTAAATATAAATATTTATATCAAATAATAATTATGACACAAATTTATTTACATTTTAATATAATTCAAATTAACTAATGAAAAACTAGAAATAAAAATACTAAAATAAATAATTAAAATATTTTTGGTATTTACATCCTTATAAAAGTAATTAAATTTTTTTTACATCTTTCTATACTAAAATAAAGTAATTAAAATATATATTTTTTTAGTCTTTTTAATATTACAAAATTAACTAATAAACTAAAAATAAGGAAATATTTTTGGTCTTTTCTAACATTATATAAATAATAAAAAATAAACTTGATTAGTAGAAGTGACTAGGAATAATGATAACCGATATCCAAAAATCAATTAGATTTGCTTCTTTCTATTTTTCTTTTTAAAAGAAAAAGTCATATAGTATTGACTAGTAAAAAATAATGAAAGAGAATCTACTAATTATAATTAAGAGATAATGGTGATCAAGACAAAAAAAATTATTCATTAATATTTGATACGTGCCAGTATATTATATATAGTATTAAAATGTGATATATGTAATATATACATAAACATATGATAGATGGTGACACCTAACATAAATTATAGACAACCAAAAACAACTCATGTACTTAAATTATAAAACTAAAAAAGCTACATCAACCAATATATGCAAAACAAATATCATGTGACACTATAAGTGGTACTACCAAGACAAACATGAAATTGACATAGATACAAAATAGCATCAACTTTTCAAAATAAAAGGTGAGTTTTCAATTTTACCTCCCTCAAATGGTCTTTTCCCTCGCGTCGCCGCCCTCTTTGTCTCTTTCTCTCGATGTCATGTCGTGGTTTGTGAAAAACTTTGCGGTTTGAATGTGAGGAAGATGAGGTATGAGTGTTTTTTTCTTTTTTGTGTGATTGCTTGTTTAAATATATATATATATATATATATATATATATATATATATATATATATATATATATATATATATATATATATATATATATATATATATATATATATATATATATATATATATATATATATATATATATATATATATATATATATATATATATATATATATATATATATATATATATATATATATATATATATATATATATATATATATATATATATATATATATATATGACTAGAAAATAGACAAGAATGATAATAATAATTAACATAATATTTTTTTTGTTTTTTATAATAAGACAAGAATTAAAAGAATTAAAAATCATATTTTTGTGTTTTTTATGACAAAACAAGAATAAAAGAAATTAAAAATCATGGTTTTGTGTTTTTTATGATAAGACAAGAATAAAAAGAATTAAAAATTATGTTTTTATATTTTTTAAAGAAAATATTAACAAAAATATTAAAAATAAAATTTTACATTAAATATCTAATTAAATCTAAATAAATTAAATGATTATTTAAATAATAATGATTAAAAAACGAAATAAAAAGTCAAGCAGAAAAGTGCTCGGAAAAATAAAATGAATACACCAAAATAATCGGCACTAAATAAACATATTGGAAAAATACAGTGTTTGGTCAGATTTTGAAATAAATTTAGACCAGTTTGTCTGTAAATCCAACAAATTTATTCTGACGGACATTTCAGACACTTTGCAAGATGAAGTGCATGATATGCTATGCAGATGATGCAAAACAGAATCTTATAGTCAAAAATTAGGATATGACAGCAAGGATGCAAAATTTGAAGGTCCACGGTTTTTCTAATTTGTTAGTCCATCCAAAAAGAAGATTCCATGAAGTGCAAGTATTATTCTCTACAAATCAAATTTCAAATACAAGCCAATTTGCCAAGTTCTATTCATAAAGGATGTCCAAGTTCTAAAGTCCATGCTAAGGCCCATACATTAAAAAAAAAAGTGCAAAAAGTGTAGCAAAGCCCAAATTACAAGTCCAAAGTCCTATACAATATCCAAGATACCACATGGAAGTGTAAATAGCATTACATCATAAAGGCCCAATTTTAGGATCCAATACAAGTGACAAAATTACAAACCAAGGCCAATGATACATTTACAATACAACCAAACAAATGCCAAAAAATGAGAAGAAAACTAAGCCATGAAGCTTTAGCCAATGTCACACGCATAAGCTACATACCACAAGCCTATAATTTCCAACCAAGCCTTAAGCCAAAATCAATGCCATATGTTACAAGCTATTCCAAACCAAAATACCTACTAGCCACAAGCCATCAAACCATAATTTTAATCCAGACGAGTATCACCACATTATCAATGCCAATATTACACGTCGTCAAATGCTAGCCAAGTTCCATGCTACTTCCCTGTCACATATGCAGCCTACGCACCAAGTCACAACACGATAACAAACTATCATAGCTATTGCAGTATAAAAATTAAGCCATGAGATAAATCTTTGTTTCAACCAAAAACCACAAATTTCATACAACAACTTCACTCAAGCTAACATCACCCAGAACAGGCACTTAAGCCAACAACAACAAAATTCACACACTGCCAAGCCTCAATGTCTAAATCCATCACACCAATACACATCACATTTGCAATATATTCAAAGCCAACGTGATTGCCTCACTACAGTTCAAACACACAATTTTCTATCCAGAAATCACGCATACACGAGCCAAAATCCTTAAACACTCCAAGCCTTCAACACAATCCAAACATCCAGCCAATTCATTCACGCACCAAGCTACCACCACCTTGCCAATGAACAACACACAATTTCTAGTTGACCAAGCCATATACATGACAAGCCAAAATCCTGCACAAAACAAAACATAAAAAAAATATTACGAGCCAAAACTCACGCGTAGTACACTGAGACGAACCACAACAAGCAACAAAATGTAACAAACCGTACACGCACCTACACAACGTAACTCACAATCACTATTCGCGTCATCCACAATGCAATATCCCCAAAACACACAACAACTTTTAAAATGAAAAAAAAAACACATCACCATTTTTTTTGCGAAAATGACAACATACCAGAACCCCATAACAAGAACAATCACGTTCAAAAGCACAACCAAATTTTCCAACTCACATTTTCATCTTGATTCTCAACCAATTCCACATTTGCCCTTCAAAGGACATCTATAAGTAAGACCTTCTTTCTCTTCATTCGGAAAAGCTTCAAAGCCAACGTTACCATGTTTAATTCCTTCCCCAAATCTCCTTCAACCTAAATCACACTCTTCTTCAACCCAAATACTCCACCACAAATCCTTCAACTCAAAACCTTAACCCAACTTTCCTCATACACCTTCTAACCTCCATATTCTTCAAATGTTTCTCCCACCTCAAACCAAATTAACCAACAACACAAAGCCAACCCAAACACAACCGAAACCCAAATCAATTCAAAATCAAAACTAGAAAGAGGTAGACGAGCGAATCAGAAATGAAAATCTAAAATGGAATCCAAATAGCAAACCTGAACACGTACCAAGGAGAGTGAAATGAAGGCGAGAATTTGAAACCACAGACGAAGACGAAAACGAAATAGAGATGGAGTAAGCGATTACACGAAAAAGGTTGGTTTGAACGTGGTGATGCGCGTTTGATGTTATTTCACTTTATTTTTTCTTCTCACTTTCGTTAAAATAAAACGTGGTTTCTCCTTGTTTTGACTTGTTCATAGAATGTGTTGTCTTGCTCTTCCAAGTCTGACCGAGCCTTGGTGCTGGTTATTTTTTGTGTTTGATCCATTATGGGCTTAGCCCATTTTGATCATTCATCTTTTTTTTTTTTTGTACACATAACACCTTGTGATGAATGGGCCGTGAGGCCCATGATGATTCTTCTTCATGCACCCTACTTGTATTTCTCACACACCCCCTTTTATAGTGTAAAATATTTCTTTTGTTTTAAAAAAAGAGGATACATTTTGTTTATAAAAAAAATTGTTTCTATTTGTTAGAGCTTATGGTTTATTTTGACCTTTCGATTTAATATTTTTATGTTTTTTTTTTATCTTTTATTTTTCATATTAACTTAAATCTTCTTTCCAATTTTTGGTCGATGAAGTCTTTTAAATCGCGAATGTTGATTATCAAAGTTGTTAACCTTCATTATTTCAAATATATAGAAAATGATCATCGAGATCATTTTCTATACTTTGGGATCATGATAGGTTACCTTCGATTAATCGATGAAAGTTTGCGATTAAGACGAGACTGTCACCTTTTCTTTTCGTATGGCACGATTCGTTGAGAACGATTTACATATCGTTTCTTTATCGTGTTTTAGCACAAACATCATAATTACGTGGCCTCCTATAGCATGATCTTCATCATAGATCGTGCTACGATGTTTTAGCGCTATAGTGGACCCGATTCATTCGGTTGAAGTAACAATTAACGATTAATCACTAACCACTAAACTTAAATTTTGTTCAATATTATCTTGCTTTACTTTCCTATCAATATATCTTGTTCATATTATTATTGCTCATATTATCATACTGTTCATATCATATTATTCATATCTTGTTCATTTAACCCTTTTCTTGTTTATCTGTTCAAAAACACAAAAAAAAACATTATAAAACTATTGAAACCCTAAAAACATTCAATTGGTGGTTACTATTCCGAGACATGGAGTTTGGACCTTGTACAGAAACCTTTGCGTGGAGATTTTTGTCTGAACTCTTGTTTGTGGATTAGTTTAGGACACCTCACACACACATGGCTTCCTCTTGGGATACCTTACAATGATACCCTTTATTTCTCACAATCCAGTGTACTTTACATGTATCCCTTTCCCTTTTCGTTGTACGCACTTTACTCGCTTTCCATTGATAGTGGTTTATTTACTAGAAGCACCCCTAGGGACTAGTATAGACTAAACAATTTTAAAACTAATTCTCAGTTCATCGTCGAGCCCATTTTCAAAACACCCTTGTAAGTCGATTGCTCTGTAGCATCACCATCAACCTAATGCACACACTCACACCTTTCATCGTGGTTTCGTTACTAGGAGCACCCCTAGGGACTATGATCGATTTGCACCTCTTTTTGCAAACCCTTTATTTAAACGTCAAGTGGCATTTTAAAACTTTTAAGCCGAGTGCCTTTTGCCTCGCAATCATCCTCTTTGCATACAATCAAACCCTTGATCCAACATCAAGTGGATTTTCTCAATCAAACTTCAAAATTCATAACAACTATCGAAACTCTTTTCAAGGTGAAAGAGAGGGGGATGGAGTCTTCGATCCTTTTCTTCAGTTGTTTGGGTGCAAGTTCCCTTACTCGTGTGTGAACAACTGACACCTCTAAATGACTTCTAACTCAATAACATTCAAACCTTTTTTATAAGCACTCGTCGTTCATCAAAATACGTAATCCATATTCAAACACTACTTTCATTAAAGGTGAATGCAGGGGGATGGAGTCTTCTATATTTTTCCTCAATTATTTAGGTGCGAGTTCCCTTACTCATGTGTGAACAATTGTCACCTCTAACAAAACACATCATAAACAAACCGTAGTTCCAAGAACTACGAACACTCTGATTCTTCATTCTTGTTCGAATGAAGATACGTAGGCACAAGGGCCCCAATCCTTGGCGAGCTAACTTTTTTCTTTTTAACCCTTTTCAACCTTTTCCGTATCTAAACTTGTTCCTTGTAGTCCAAACTACGAGCGCTTTGATTCCTCATTCTCGTTCGAATGAGCATACATAGGCATAAGGGCCCAAATTCTTAGGGAGCACCCTAACCTAAAACCAACCATTTCTCCTTAGCAATCGAACTCTTTTCTCTTACTTTTTTGCAATTACTCATTTAGAAGAAAACAAACAAACTTAGCTAACATTCTTCACAATTCGAACTAAGAGGTTCCCGTTGAGCACAATGGACGTAGAGGGTGATAATACCTTCTCTTTACATAATCGACTCCCGAACCCAGAATGTGGTTGCGATGACCATGTTCTTGTCTTTTAAAAGGTTTTCTCGATATTTTCCTTTCCCTCTTTTGGGATAAATAAAGTTCGGTGGCGACTTTGTCGAACCAATTTCTTCCGCACCTTTTGCGCGAGGGTCGTATTTTGGAATTTTTCGAGATGCGACAACTAGCGATGCTCCTGGCGAAAGCATTACTCCATGCAAGAGAGAGTCAAGTCTATCTTAGTTCTAATGGTGATGCTCGTTAGCTTCACTTTTTTTCTCTCGTTTATTTGTTTATTTGCTTACCTATCCTTATTTGTGTTATTATTGCTTATTCTGACATTGTTGGGCTTCTTAAACTTTGGGTGCCGTGTGAGATGACTTTATACCCGAGTCTGAGTAAAACCCTAGGATTAGGATGGTGGTTATGTAGTAGAGACTTGCGAGGAATCTTCCGCGCGAGGCCGATACGAACACCCCGCTTAGAGTAGATTCCCTTGGAAATGTTATTGTTTTGATGAGTCTTCGTCACGATGATAATGTTTTCAAGCCTAAATCGTTGACTCCAAGGACCATTAACCCGTTCAGTCCATGGTGGTTACTAGTCTTAACTCCTTTTGGGTTAATACAAAATCCCCAATTAGATGAGATCCGTTAAACGTAATACTTCCTGACAGTAATATTTTCAACCTTGATCTATGACTTTGAGATACCTTCTTAGAACCCGTGTGTTGATGGTTGTGTAGTTGAAGCCTCCGAGGAGTCTTTCTCGTGGGGAAGATACAAAAACCTAACCTTGAGGAGATCAATTCAAGGATATTATCGTCTGATGAGGCTTTGTCCTGGCTATAATGTCTTTGAAAGAGATCCATGACTCTGGGAACTTACCCGTCTTAGAATCCACCTGCGGGGCTTCTTTTTATCAGAAACTTTGGTTGTTGACCCGTTACCTCCGGCCAACCTCAGAATTGATCGAACCTGTGATCCTAGATTCTTGTATCTTGCATTACATCCATACATGTCATTGCATTACATTTCATTGATTATGCATCTTGCATTTCATGTCAAAAGCAGAGACTCGTTTCATCTTCCTTTATCTCCACTAACTCAAGCTGATTCCTCGACACCAGTACGTAACTCGAGCCAACACTAGACGAATGATAGAACAAATTCAACAAGAGTAAGCCGCCTTCAGAGAGGAATTGGACTCTATCAAAGGTAAGATTGACCAGATTCTCGAAGCCATAGTTATGGCCAGAAAGCAAGAAGAACTACGCGAGGCTGATGCCGCCAACAATAACATTCATGTATAAGGATCTACCTCAAGGCTATTAGTTCCCATTCCCAACCCCATCATCTATGGGATGCCTCTGAACTACACTCATGTAGTTGAAGGAGCCACTGCTCAGCCGATACTAACATGTGGAGTTACTGTTGGAGCTATCCCGCAAGCCTAACCTATTGTTACTCTAATTCCCATTTCGCACACTGAAGAAAATCTGCAAGATGAGTATGATGAGGTGCAAAACTATCATACTGATATTCTGATTGCCAATCCTACTGCTGCTCAGGATTCTGAAGCTATCAAGATGTGTCGTGATCTAGCTGAAAAACTTCGAGTCGTGGAAGGCCATAACTCAACTTCCTTGAATGCCTTGGAAATGTGCATGGTGCCAGATGTTGTCATTCCTCCCAAGTTCAAGGTTCTAGAATTCTCGAAGTATAAAGGTCTTAGTTGTCCCAGCATTCATCTGAAGATGTACTGTCGCAAGATGGATGCCCATGCCAGAGATGAAAAGCTCATGATGCATTGCTTCCAAGACATCTTGTCTGAAGCATCTATGATACATGCAATTGGAGCATAGCAGTGTGCACACTTGGGATGATCAAGCTTAAGCCTTTATCAAACAATATAAATACAACACTGAACATGCTTCGAATCGTACTCAACTTCAGAGTATGGCTCAAAAGGACAACGAATTGTTTAAGGAGTACGCAAAATGCTGGAGAGAGTTAGCTGCAAGAGTGCATCCACCACTTGTTGACTGTGAACTAATTGACATCTTTATGGGTACCTTACAAGGCCAATACTACAAAAAGCTTATCAGCAGTGTGTCTCCTGGATTCTCAGACTTGGTGATCGTCGGTGAGAGAATTGAAGAGGGTCTGAAAAGTGGAAAGATCCAGAGAGGTTCTAGTAGCCAGACCGAAGCCAAGAAGCCTTTCAATGGATACAAGAAAAAGGATGGTGAAATAAATGCCATCTCTGCTCAAAAGGGGCAAGCTCAACAGAAAGCTCCTGCTCAGGAACCTATTCAGATACCTTACTTTCAGTACTCGTATGTTACTGCTGCACAATACACTCCAATGCCTTATCAGCCAGCTGTTCAAACTCAGATTCCTACTCAAATACCTCTATAACAAGTTCCTCAGCAACACTCATACCATCAGCAAGGATATCAATATCCGACACAGAATCAACAACAACGAGCTCCACAGCAGTGTCATCCTAATCAATAAAGGATGAGGAGGCCATAGGGAAACTTTGATTGTCTACCTATGACATATGCTCAGATCTTTTCTCGACTGTTGCATGATGAAGGTATTTCCCCGAGAGACCTAGCTCTACCAACTGTTATTCCTCCAAATTATGATGCTAATTCTCACTGCGAGTATCATAAGGGCGCTCCAGGGCACACGATTGAGAACTGCAGAGCCTTCAAGCACAAGGTTCAAGACCTGATTGATTCGAAGGATCTCACATTCACTCGAAGGAATGCAAATATCACAAACAACCCTATGTCGCCACCAAGCTAGTGCCAGCATCAAGTCAAGATCAACTTCCCCGAAGAAGGCAGTCATCATGCCATCCCGTCACTTGCATTATTGTATTTTGTATTTGTTTGTTCAAAGTATTATTTTCTTTAAACATTGTCATTCGTATTTGGTTCTATTAATGATTTAATTATGCATGTTCTGAATTAGTTATGTCGTATTCACTCATTTTTTCCATTTACTGCAAAGCACCGGCACACATTTATCCACTTCACTCTCTCTATCAAACTGTTGTTTAGCAATGATTGGAGGGAGGATGATGAAAAAAAATTACCATAATTGCAAACCGTATGCTTTCGAATAAAATCCTGCCGATGATGTAGAGG
This sequence comes from Lathyrus sativus, assembly GCA_963859935.3. Taxonomy (NCBI): domain Eukaryota; kingdom Viridiplantae; phylum Streptophyta; class Magnoliopsida; order Fabales; family Fabaceae; genus Lathyrus; species Lathyrus sativus. The sequence continues at coordinate 373,483,087 of OZ012741.1, forward strand.
CATTGTTTCGATCCCTAAACACTAGAGAGACAAGGAGTTAATCCCTAGTAAACCACTTCGAGCCAAGAAGTAGCAGTTTCCTTTGGATCTACAAACCCTATACTCAACCTAGGGTAGAGTAGTATTCAGTTAACCTAATTACACACTCAAATCAAAAAGCAAAATCTAAAATACATGTCGGTTGTTCTTCAATAACCAGCGATTTGGCATTCACAATCCTCCAACAAAATCAAAATCAAAAAAATCAAAAGCCTACTAAGTCAAACACCTCAAAAGGAGACTTAGGAAAAAACTAAGGCAATCCCGATAGACTCGAAAAGCAAAATCAGTCCATGCAAAAGTTAGGGATAAAAAACAAAACCAGAAGAGGTCCTTAAATCCTTAACAAAAACAAAATAATATCCAGTGACCACCATGTCAAAATCAAAGGGTCAGTAACATCCATACAAAAAATAAGGTGACTGCCAATTCGAGCATACCTTGAATCGTCACTCCTACACCGTCAACCCTTTTGGAAGACAAATATATGCAGAATTAACTAAACGTAGGACTGGAGTTCATCACGAAGAAGGGGTGGATACAAACCAATATGTGAGCCTTATATCCTTTGTTTATAAACTATGAACCAAACCACGTTACTACCCTCAAAAGACCTAATTGAGGCGGAGTTTATTTTGAAAGAAAACGATTACAAGGTTGCGTAAACTGACTCCCCACAGATTTGCTAATCTTCAGCATTGATGTCATTCTTCTTGCTATACTTTTCGCACTAGAAAAATCAGCACAACATCTGGACTAACGTTTCATTCATCTCACACTATCACAACACTCTAATAAATGAATATTTTTCAAAACTTGCATGAACATTGCATTAATATTACCATTTGTGGATGAACCATTTTAACTGCAAATCATTGTTTGACATCAAAGATACTCCAACAAGGGGAAATCAAAGAGGAACCTGAACATTCAGTGGTGCCGATCCGAATCAAGACTACCTCAAAAACCCACAATCTGGGGAAAATCCCTCAGCAGCTCAATTAGGGGCAAGTTATCTCAAGAGCATATTAAAGTTCAACTTCCAAAGATCAGATTGTTTCTAGAATTGGCTAATCAGGGGGAGACCATTACCTTATTCTGATACTGGGGTAAATCATGTCATAATAACTCCTAAGATCTTCCGTTCAAGGAGATTTCTTTTAAGAGCCCTACAGATTAGGGCAGGGCCTGTTGCAGAAGGCAGACCCTCTCTGTATCTTCAAGTTGAACAAGCATATCTTGCCAGAAACTAGAAATCATCAAGTTCAGAGCAAGAGCACAATCTTCATGAATTGATTACATTGTTACGCTCATTTTCAAGTTATCTTAACCTTCAAACATAAAGTTGTGGTTCTCACAGAGCGAACCCATGACTTATCTTCAAGTGATCAAACTTGAGGCATCAAAAGTATCTTCATTTGGTTCCACCACCCGAAGTACAATCCACATTCGCAACTACCAAAAGTCCACCATGCGGGAACCTTTGTAAAACATATCCAATCGCCCGTCTGTAATCATATACATCATATGAGTCACATTCGTCATCATAAACATCATGTGCATCATATGCATACAAAGAAACCAAATTATACTTCCCCAGCACTTGCATTTCAGCGCGTCAGCATTTGCGTTGCATTTCCATTCGATATGAAACATAATTACAAAATCAAGCATTCATACATGCATAAGTCAAGATCTAGGATTAATCTCGAGATTTCAAGATGATCTTCATCCTAGCTAGGGGAATCTTCTTCAAATCAGTAGGCGTTCCTCATGGAGTTGTTTCAACCTTTTGTTGATGAAGTTGTGATCTCCAAGCAAGTCAGTGGGTGTTCCCCATTGAGTTGTTTTCTTTAAGCTTTTGTTGATGAAGTTGTCATCACCAACTCATTCAGTAGCATTTCTACGAGTCAGTGGGTGTTCCTCGTTGAATTGGGTCTTTCCAATCTTCCTTTTGGGCATTCCCTAGTGACTTGGTTCCTTTCAACCTTTTGTGGATAAGGATGGTATTCTTCAAGTGACTTTTCTTTGCTTCAACCTTTTGTTGATGTCTCCAAATAAGTGTTACTCATTATACATCTAGCAAACTTGACCTTTTGTCAATAACCTTACTATCATCCTTTTGGTTGTAGCCATTCCTGTTGATTCAACCTAACCTTCATCGTTTTGGTGTTGGTGACTCTCAAAATTGGAAGTTTACTATCATCCTTTCGGTGGAAGCCATTCATGTTGTTTCAATTTAACCTTCATCCTTTTGGTGTTGGTAGTTCTCAAAATTGGGAAGTTTCTATCATTCTTATGGTGGTAGCTACTTGTGTTGTTTGATCCTGCCGTCATCCTTTTGGTGTCGGCGGTCCATGAGTCCTTGGATTGTGTATCGTCCTTTTGGTGAATGACAACCTCTAATATCATTTTGTACTTACTATTATCCTATTGGTAATGGTAAGTCTTGTTGACCTCTTTTTCATCCTTTTGGTGAAAGGTCATTCGACTACGTGTGTTTTCTATCATCCTTTTGGTGATAGATTCGTCATCCATTTGGTGTCGAAGTCGTGTTTTTTCTTCTATCATCCTTTTGGTGATAGATCTGTCATCCTTTGGGTGTCGGAGTCGCATGCGTTTCTCTATCATCCTTTTGGTGATAGATCCGTCATCCTTTTGGTGTCGGAGTCGTCTATCTTCTCTATTATTCTTTTGGTGGTAGATCTGTCATCCTTTTGGTGTCAGAGTCATATGTGTTCTCTATCATCCTTTTGGTGATAGATCTGTCATCCTTTTGGTGTCAGAGTCGTGTGTGTTTCTCTATCATCCTTTTGCTGATAGATTCGTCATCCTTTCGGTGTCAGAGTCGTGTGTTTTCTATCATCCTTTTGGTGATAGATATGTCATCCTTTTAGTGTCATAATCCTATGTGTGAGTTCACTATCATCCTTTTGGTGATAGGTTCGTCATCCTTTTGGTGCTGGTAATGTATGGATGTTTGGTTTGTGTATCATCCTTTTGATGAATGCTAACATTTGATATCATTTTGTGCTTACTATTATCCTTTTAGTAATAGCAAGTCGAGTCGTGTGAGTTTACTATCATCTTTTTGGTGTTAGAACTTTCTGTTATCATCCTTTTGGTGATAACGACCTTTGCAAGTTATTCAGTATCCACCCGAGGGTTGACATTGAGCTGTTATTCCACTTCCCAAGCATTTTCTTTCTTTTCAGACAAATTTGGAGTCTTCTTCATATCTAATTGACTTTTAGCTTGAAAGTATGGACGCCGTAGCATTTCATCTTACTAGGTTTAAGCCAATTAGATAGGGGCATTTGTCATACCTCAAAATTTTCCTACTTGTATATTATCTTCATTTGTACATTCATCCATTAACCATTATTCAGAAAATCCAAAAAATATGTTGCTTATATCATAAGGTTCATTTAGAGTATGTGTGTAGTAATGGTTCTTGTTTGAGTTAAGTTTGACCTAATTTCTGTTCAGACAAATTAGAATTGATTCATTTACAAGTCACTTGGTCAGGGATCATTATGAGGGCAAGGGGATGTCAGATTCAAGTGACTTATGGTTGAAAATTATCAAGTATCAAATCACTTTTCGAATAAGGCTTTGTGCTAATTCTAGACTATTGCATTGGGGTCCATATTTCAAGTCATTTGAAAATCTTGATTATGTGGTCCTTATGTTTGTCATTAATCCAAGGATAAGTCAAGTTCGCTACTTAGTTCATATTCATGTGGTGGAATCAAGTTACAGAATATCCAGGTTTGGTGCATTTAGCCTAGTGGTTCAAAGTCAATTCAAAATGTTCATTCTTCAAGATCTTATTGTTATTCGTTGTTGCTTAATGTTCAAAGAAGAATTTAGGATGGTGCGATTCAGTCAAAGTTCAAGTTCATTTTTAGTTTCATTTCACAATATTGATTATAAGGCATGTTCGATGCAATTCAGTTTTAGTAGGGGTTCTTTGTTCATCGTTATCATGCCAGACAAATTGCAAAATCAAGATCAAAGTCAGAAGCATTGTTTTCTTAAGGTCCAAGGATGAAAATTTTGAAGGTCCACGATTTTTCTAATTTATTAGTCTAAAAAATAAGATTCCATGAAGTGCAAGTATTATTCTCTACAAATCAAAGTTCAAATATAAGTCAATTTGCCAAGTTCTATTCATAAAGGATGTCCAAATTCTAAAGTCCAAGTTACGGCCCATACATTAAAAAATAAGAAAAGTGCAAAATTATCACCAAAATTTTCGTCAACCCACTTCGACCTTTCCTAGACATTCTTATTGCCCATACTAATACTATTATTTTGCATAAAATTATTCACTACATGCACAAAATGAAGAAGAATAAAAAAGGGTGATGTTTCCTTTAAACTTGATCTCAAAAAGGCTTTTTGATAACATTAATAGGGAGTTCCATAAAAAATTTGTGATGGACTTTGGTTTTTCTAAGCTAACCATTCAACTAATTATGCATTACATCACATCCTCATATTTATCTAATTTATGGAATGAAAATAATATGTCAACCTTCAAGCCATCTCATAGTCTTTACCAAGGAGATTCATTGTCACCATACCTCTTCATCATCTATATGGATAAAATTTCTATTGTCATCACTGATGTTATTTGTACTGGTTCTTGGAGTCCTATTTTAATCTCTAACAATGGGCCTCATTTGTCTCATCTTCTTTTTGCGAATAATGTTTTCCTATTCGCGAGAGAGAAAAGTATAAAATCTGATATAATGCCACCCTCTTGGATAATTTTAGTAGGGCATCATATATGAAGATCAATCTTTCTAAGTATTGTTCTTTTTGTTCTTCAAGCATCCCCCATGCAAAGTAAATCATTTGACTTCAATATCAGGTATCCAAAACACTAATTCTATGGAAAAATACCATAGCTTTCTGAATGAGCCAAAAGATTTGATTTTAAATTCATTGCGGAAAAAAATGAAAATGTGAATGTATTCTTGGAAAAAACAAGTTTCTTAACAAGCCTGGTAGTTTAGCTTTGGTTATTTTGGTTCTTACTTCCATCCCCTCTTAGTACATGTAAACTACTTAGCTCCCACAAAACATTTGTTATATAATTTATAGTATGAGTAGAAAATTTATTTTGAAGGGTACTATCACCTCTTGCATTCATCTGGCCGATTGGAAAATAGTTACACATCCAAGGAAGTTAGTGGTTGGGAGGTCCAATCGATTACAGATGCCAATACATTCCTCCAATTTAAAATGGTTTGGGATATGCTTCAAGATAGCGATAAACTTTGGGTATGTCTTTTGTTACATAAGTATTTATCTAGTGCTCATCCTTTCTCCCTCGGTTATGTGATATAGATGTGGCCTAGAAGATGAGACTTTTCTCCAATTTGTCTGTGATTGTTCAAATTCTAGAAAACTTTGGTTGTACCTTGATTTTAATCTTCCTCATTTCTTTTTGACCCAGAACGAAAATGCTTGGATAAAAAACAAGGCTTATGGTACTCGTCATGATCTTTTTGAAATGTGAATTTATCGAGATTGGAGAAATTCACTACTGCAAAATAGACTTTTCATAACACCCATTTTACAACGACCTTCATGTTAACCGTAGTAATATATTTTTTGGGCATTTTTTTTCTTTCGGTATTTACTAAAAGACATTTCACAATGGTCATAGATACCAACTATGGTGAAAAATGGCGTCTGATCATGCGTTTGAATCCTAGCACCTACAAATTTGTTTTTATTTATTTTAATCCACTTTTAACCACTGTTGGAACTTTCAACCGTGGTGAAAAGTAGCGTCTGGTCATTGTTGCACCCTAAAATTTGCTCAACCTATTTCACTTGGTTTATGTTTCAATTGCATTAGCATTTGCATATAGAGTCATGTACATAGGCTAATCATCTGCATAGTATGGCATAGCAAGTCATCCAACAAGGGACCAGGTATCATTCTCATCTCTAGGAGCCTATCAATAGGTTATTATTCTAATTCAATCTCATTCAAGTCATCAGAAAGAATTTGAAAACTGAGAAGTCAATGGATCAAGCAGTGAATCTATCTCCTATCTGAGGTTATCTGAAGACCATCAAAGAAGTTGTGAGTTGTGAATTGAGCATGAAGAGTATGTGGACATCATGGAAGACTTATAAAGTCATTTGGAGAAGGAGGCAAGTCATTGATATGATCACAAGAGTTGCAGTTGAAGACAGTCAACTAGGGTTTCATCTGGGTCAACCCTGGGTCAACTCTAGGTCAAAGGATTGATTGAAAGGCATTGAGGTCTATTGGAGAGACGTGGGGTTCATCATTTGACATATAGAGAAGGATATGTTGTTGTGCTAAGAAGAAATCAAGAGAAATCAAGGAGAAGAGGAGTTTCTAAATTAGGGTTTCTGTGTAAAATCCCCTAGTTTAGGTCAAATTTCCAAGCAAGATAAGTCAAAGTGAAAGCTTCAAATGGATCCTTGGTCAACATGAAACTTGTAGAGGATCTCAATACCTTTAATTTGAGTGGTTGAAGACATTGAGGAGATCTATAGAACTCAAGTTATGGTCCTTGCAAGTTACAGGTCATCTGAGGTATCTGAAATTTTGTCTGTGAAAGTTACTTGTCTTCCAAGCAACTTTTACCCCTCAAGGAGATTTCAAATGAATTTATGGTCAACATAAGAGTTGTTCCTCATTGTCTTATATTTCTAGAATGGTATGGTATACCTTCATATGATTTGTGGAACTCTACTTATGGTCTTGGCAAGCAAAGGGTATTTTGGTCATCTGAGAATTACAGGTCATTTCAAGCCTATGCCAAAAACTCATACAAGGAAGCTTCAAATGAAAAACTTCACAAAATAAAACTTGCTCCAAATGACATTTTGAGTCTAGAAAAGTGACCATGAAAGATTGGAAAGACTCATAGCTCAAGGTTTCAAAATTGGTGGATTTAATGAATGAAAAATGACCTAAATTTGAGATTTTTTATGTTTTGACCAAATGGGGTGAAATTATAGGTCATTTTGATTGGAAAAAATGTTTTAAGAACATTGGCAAAAGTAGAATTTTGAGTTTGGTTCAAGAATTGAAAGTTATGCATGGTTACTTACAAATGAAGTTACATAATCCAAATCCAAGGGAAAGTGTGCATGGGAAGGTTCTACAAACTTCTAGGGCTTTCTATTCTCATATATATATTGAATGAAGTAACTCCATGCCATGGTTGGTGATTCATTTTGTGCATGATACCAAGTTTCACATCATTCTTCAAATTTGCAAAAGCATTTCAAACTCCACAAAATCTCTACCAATTTTCATTTTTCTTGATTTGATCCTCATCAACATCATTCATAGAGCATAATTCACACAAGAATTTGGCTGAATTGAAGAGGGATCGTGCCATACAACTTCATCATCCAAGGTGTAAGAACTTTGGGATTGCTGAATTCAAGAGGATTGAACAAGAATCTTTGCATACAGAATCAAGATTTGAGTGTGTGGATCAAGTTCAGACCATTGCAAGCATCAGATTCAAGGATCTCCATACCTGTTTTCATCATCATACCAGGTTGGTATCTCCATTCGAATTGATTGAATTAGTTAGAATCATAGGGAATTGTTAGTATAGAACTGTTAGGATAGGTTAGAGGATTGATTTCACAAAGTTTGGAGAAGTTTCATGGAGGTTATCAATGGTGTACCAAAACTGTTGGAGCTTACAATATCAAGAAGAATGCACGATAACCTTGGATAAATGGCTTAGAATGATCAGTGTGAAGTGTAGTTTAGGTTAGGATAAGATTTGGCAAGAATTGAAGTGGTTGATGACAGGTGATAATGGTGGAGTCAGCATGTTCAACCTATCGGGTTTGCTTCTTGAGTGAGTTTTAGAAGAAGAGATTGATATGGTTGTGTAGAGGGGAAGGAATGGACCAACTTTGCTTTTCATATCGTGTGATTTCATGGACAAACAAGGGAGAACAGAGAACTAGAAGGTGCGTGCATGGTGATGAGGTTTTCTGAAACCCTAGGGTTTCAAGGTTGAAGATGAACTTTGGGCCACACGATCATGGTTTTGACCTTGACCCTGAGACCAATCCAACGGCCGTGGTTTAAATGAAATACGGAGGGAAATCCTAAAGGGTGCTACGCACCGTTTCATTTAATTCTATCTGATGATCTCAAATATTGCTTGCTATTCGTACCCCTCCCAATCAGGCCCAAAGCTAAAATGAACTGATTTTCTTGCTATTGGCACCGTTCAGGGTTTTTTTTAATTTTTGTTAAGTTTTCTGACTCATTGGGCCCAGACGCGCTTGCTATGCGCGCCCCCCAGTCTGGGCCCATCCTTTTATTTCAACTAAAAATATTACTTTCTGCACCCATTTCCAATTTAAATTCTCATTAATTCCTTTCATATTTTTTTTAATTCTTCAAAAAATCATAAAAAAATAGAAGAATGCATGATTTTAATTGGTTCTTTTTGCATATTATTCATATTTCTGTCAAGAAAATTATCACATAAAAAAAATTCCAATTTCATTTTATTTTTATATTTTTAGCATATTTTTCTTTTAAATAGGATTAAATGATGTTTAGTTTAGTGCATGAATTTGTTAATTTTTGTTTGATTAAATGCTTTTACATTTTTAATCCATTCTTTTTAGGTTGATTAGTATAGAATGTTAGCTTGTATATAAAATTTAGTTCATATTTTTAGGACTTAATTTTAGATGATTTGTTTAGGTGTGAACAACATGATCAAAACTAGGGTTTAGGGGATAACATAGGAGAATTAAATCATTTCCCTTAGGAGTTGTAGATTGAATCTTTGGGGTATGGGACTATAGGGATTATGGGTAGATATTAGATCCCTTAGAAAATATTAGGATTCCCCTACTGCTATTAGTATACTGTCTGTATCTGTTTGACTGTGTGGTGTGCCCTCTCTAGGGTTATTTCATTTGTCTGTGTGGGGTATTGGGATTGCTTTGGGGATTGGGAGAGCTGAAGCCTGTGATGATGAAGACCATTGGAGATCAAGAGATTGAAGACCAACTTCCAGAGTTGATGGAGGGTATCCTTTGCTGGCAGCTGTTGAGGAGTCTAGGGTTTAGGAGCTAGGCAGAGCTCTAGAGTAGTAAACTTGATTCTCAAACATGGAAGGTCTTGATTGCCTCCATCCCTCTCTGTGATGCAGAGTCTCTCTAAGACACCCACCCCCTTCCTTTGGAAGGCTTGGTGATAGTGTCTAAGAGATAGAACTCTAGAGAGAAATATTCTATGTGTTGTTAGCAGTCTGTTTGCCGCCTTTGGTGGTCAACTAATTGCTTAACACCCAGTTCACTCTTGTGATTGATTCCTCAGCTTGGAGATTGAGACTTGAAGAAAAGCCATTGCAGATGGAAGACTGATGAAAAAGACCTTGCTTGGAGGCTGTGGAGATGAAGACTGAGGCTTGATTGAAGCTTGTAGCTGTTTGATGATGACTTGAAGACAGATGTTGATGCAGAGCTGCTGTGGCTGTTTATTTTTGCTGTTTATTTCTGATGTATTGTTTGGTTTTCCCTGACTGTATTGTTTGCTGTTTAACCTGTTGGGTTGAAAGTGAATTCTGTTCACTTTTGCCTTTTGTTTTCTAGGTCCGAGGTTGAGTGGGACTCCCTTGCCTCGCTTGTATTGCTGCATCCATGCATTTTACTGCTTTATTGTATATTATCTGCTATTGTTTCTGTTTCCGTCTATTCCCTTAGGATCTTTGTTTCTCTCTGTGCAAGAGAGGAGCATGATAGACACTAGGTCTTAACCCATGCATGATAACATTAGGTTAGTTTGATTCCCTTTGCAACCGTAGGTTAGAATTCTGTCTCTTCTTCCTCAAAACAAACAGAAAAACACAATAAAGATTTCAAACACAATCAAAGACACTTCTTCCGTAAAAGAATGTGAACTCATCAAAATGTCATTTTTGTCCGCTTGGACTGTTAATCAGAAAACCCTTTTTCAGAAGGAATAAAAACAATCAAAATAGACTGGTGTCGTACGTGGCCCGAACTACGTTTGCTTTGATCTTTCGTGCTGTATGAAAGTACGTAGGCATAGGATGCGATGTCCTAGCGAGCAACCTTCCCCTCCTTTCCCGTAGGTAGGCGAACTACGTTGACTCTGATTTCTCGTTCCAGACGGGAATACGTAGGCATAAAGTGCGATACTTTGCCGAGTCATTTTATTTTCTTTTAACCCTTGACCCTGTAGAGTAGATAGAATAACAATCCATACCCGAAAACAAGCGTGGATCCCGTCGAGTACGACGGACGTGAGGGGTGCTAATACCTTCCCCTTGCGTAACCGACTCCCGAATCCAGGTTTTGGTTGCGATGACCATTCCTTTCCCCGTTTTGCGGTAGGTTTACCTCGAGCGTTTCCTTTCCCTCCGTTGGGATAAATAACGCACGGTGGCGACTCTTCTGTTCAGCCGGCGCCGATTTTCGCAGTAGCGACAGCTGGCGACTCTGCTGGGGATCCAACGTCCCCCTGGCTGCTAAGGACTGCGATAGTTCCTTATGCATTTGGGATCCAACGTCCCTTAAGAGAGTCAATCCTAGCGCTTGTTTTCCCGTCGAGGATTTTGTATGGATTTATATTTCTGACCTTTATTTTCAGCATTTTATTATTATTATTATTGCTGTATTGTGGGGTGTGACGGGTGTTCTTTGATTGAGAGATAAGCCGGACCTGGGCTTGAGTGCACCTAGACTTAGAGTAGAGATTAGTGGGCGCGCACGTGCTTTGCATGTCCTAGTGTCCCGCGAAATCTACACTCAGACGAGGTTCTTCTGGTTGGCCTCCTGTCCTGCCCTTTGGGTGGCTCGGGTTGCTGGTTAGCTGGATTGTCGACTCTAGGGACCGATCATTTGGAAGTTGGCTAAGTGAGGCCTCTTCAGGATTTGATGATGCCACTCCTTCTGGGAATCGTATCATCAACCCTGAAAGTCTGTGACGCCGACGACCGCATAGGATGCCATACCTTTGTCAGTTACTAGGACACCTATCTGTGAGAGGGTTTTGGGGTTATGCAGGTAACTAGACCTTCAGATACCGGTCATTTCTTGATCAGAGTCCTGGGTATTTATGGACAGTTATGAGGTCTATCAGAGACCAGTTAGAGTATGGTTTGAGGTCTATCAGAGACCAATCAGAGTTATGGTTTGAGGTCTGTCAGAGACCAGTTGGGGTTATGTTATGGGTCTATCAGAGACCAGTGTTGGAGGTTTGTATTGGGTCTATCTGAGACCAGGGTTTGAGACTGTTGATATGGTTCAAGCTTCTCAGCTATAGCACTTGGTCCCTGTTGCATGTTGCTTGCATTGCATTATTTGCATAATCACTATCATTGCATCCCATTAACGTGTGTTTGTGCTGCAGGTGCATTTGCATATCCCCTGGTTCTAGTGTCTGGACTTCTGGGTATTGATCATGGCTGGTTTGAGGATGACAGTTGCCTATAAGCTACCTATCCCTGATATTGCTCCCCTCCTGGGTCTGATTTCTCTTGCTGATGAGGATGTCCGTAGAAGCTTCAGGCAGAGTTACGGACGGCTGTTGAGTTTGGTTCGCAAATCCACTGATGATGAATTGAATGGGTTGTATATGCTGATGCAATTCTATGACCCGGCTTTGAGGTGTTTCACGTTTGCTGATTTTATCTTGGGGCCCACCATGGAGGAGTATGTGGATTTTACTGAGCTGCCGGTGCAGAATGCAGTTCCTTTTATTCACTCTGCCGCTGAGCCCAAGTTGGAGGATCTAGCTAAGGCCTTGCACATGAATGCTTCTGAGTTGTTGATGACTTCTTGGCAAGGGGTTCCAGGTTTCTCCCTCCAATTCCTGGTTGGTAAGGCTCAAGAGTACGCCAAGAATGGGTGTTGGGTGGTCTTTAACGCTATTTTGGCTTTATGCATTTATGGGATAGTGCTGTTTCCCAACTTCCCAAACTTCGTGGACATGGATGCATTTCATCTATTTGCTGCTGGTAACCCGGTACCAACACTGATCGGAGACTTCTACCATTCGATGCACTATAGAAATGAGAACAGGAGAGGCAAGAACGTCTCTTGTTGCGTGCCTTTACTGTACATGTGGTTTAGGAGTCATCTTCCCCTGAAGGGACCTTTTGTGGATAGTACAGCTAGCTGGCCAGAGCGCATAATGAGGCTATCTTCCGAAGACATTGAGTGGTTTGACCGAGACTTGCTGGGGTCGGAGCTTATTTTCAGTTGTTCTGGGTACCCTAATGTTCCGTTGATAGGAAGAAAGGGGTGTATCAACTACAACCCTTCTCTGTTTATTCGCCAGTTCGGATATGCGTTGAAGAACCCACCTCAGGAGGAAGAAGTACAGGAATCTCTGTACTTCACCGGTGATCTGAAGGGAGAGTTACTAGCCAAGCTTCATCATGCCTGGACGCGTATTAACAGAAGGGGGAAGCCACTGTTAGGGAAGAATGATTGTCAGGCTTATGCACCCTACAGAGTTTGGATTCAAGGGAGAGCAAGTCAGTTGCGGATGCCATTTCCAGATGCACCAGTCCCTGTTCATATTCCGGTGGAAGAACCAACTACTGTTACTAGGGAGGCCTACGAGCAAGTTGTTAAAGAAAAGGAAGCCTTGATGAAGATCAATGAAGGGTTAGAGCAAGAGCTGGCTCAGATACGCAGTGAGAAAAACAAGGCCGTGCATGCTTTCCAACAGCAGATCGAACTAGTAAACAGGCTAGGGGATGAGTTGACTGAAGAAAAGAAGAAGCTCGAACGTCTGGGGAAAGAGTTCAGAAGCTCCCATGACATGTTGGAATCCAAAAAGAAAGCACTCGACGCAGCACACCGAGAGATCTCTTCTTGCAATAAGACTTGGAATGCTACGCTAACCAACAACAAGAAGAGGGAAGATAAATTGAAGCAGCAAATTTCTGACCTCGAAGAGCAGTTGAAGGCTAGCATTGAGAAGTGCGAAGAAGAAGTGATGACCAGGTATAGTCTCCAGAATGCGCTAAACAAGGCCATCAAAGGCAGGAATGAAGCTGTGTCTCAGAAGCGGAAGCTAGAGGATCGCTTCGGAGAAGGGGCATGGGAAGAAACTGCTGGAGACGTGCGACGTATTCTCAAGAGAAGAAACCAGCTTGTCGAGGGTCTGCTTACCCAACCAGGTCATCCAGAAACCAAGAAGTTACTAGAAGAGTATCAGGCTTATGAGTGTATTTGACCATTTCATGTATTGATGCTTTATTTGCATAGTGCTGACCATCACCAGGATTGTTGGTTGAGGTCATGCCTTCTTATTATACTCAGTGATTTTGTATTCATGGCTTAATGGATTTCTCTGCAATATATGAGGCTTTCTATGATTCAGCTCCGATCTTCATATTGCTAACACTGTCACTGCACTGGCACCTTCACACTAGAATCGGGGAATGCCATTCCCTAAATGCACAGACACACATTACATTGCATTCACATTCACATTGCATTACAGGTGATTATTCGATGGTATCTTATTGCTTGCACTGTACCAGGTCTTTTCAGGATTGAAGATCAGCGCCCACACCGCTACTCCACTCGCACCAACTGTCGAAGAATCATGGATCAAATGCAGAACGAGATGCAAGATATGCGCGAGAAGCTAGCGCTCTTTATGCAGACCATGGAGACTATTGCAAAAGGTCAGGAGAATTTGCAAGCTATGGTGCAGCCTCTGTTGGCAAGAAACGCTGGTCATGGAAATGAGGATCATCAGTCTGTGCGAGTCGACACTGTTCATGGGGATGGTACTCCCACACCAGTGGCTCCACCTGTAGTCAACATACCTGCTGCTAATGTCAACAACGGTACCGCTGCTGGGAACGGTAACGTTGGAATTGGGAACGAGACTGCTGTCCATAACGTTGGGCTTGGAGATGTTAACTTGGGAGATAATATGGGAGGCAACGGCTTCAGGAATGTTGGATTTGGCTTCAATGACCAAGGATTCGATAATGCTGGGAAATATGGTTTCAATACTCAAGGCTTTGGGCAGGACGGATATGGTATGACCAATCAGGGTTATGGAGGATTTGGAAATGGAAATGGCGCTGGATTAATGACTTTTGGACCTGCTGGAGTTGCTCCGGGATACGGTAACAGAGGGCGAGGCCCGATAATGAATCAGATCAGAGCTGGCCGTAATAATGGATACGATGGGTATGGAGCTGGGAATGGTAACTGGCAGGAAGATCAGCAAGAGGACGCTTTCTCCGGTGGAGGTTTCGAAGGGCCGATGGATGACTCCCAGAGGATCAGAATGCTAGAAGAGCAGATGAGGGGGTCGTGAACCAAAGTGTTGTGGGCTTAGACATGTCAACAATGGGTCTAGTGCCTGGCTTGAGGGTGCCAATCAAATTCAAAGCTCCCACATTTGATAAGTATAAAGGGGACACCTGTCCAAAAGTGCACGTGAGGTCATATTATAGAAGGATGTCTGCGTACTCAACTGATGAGAGGATGCTAATGCATTTCTTTCAAGATAGTTTGTCAGGCCCTTCCCTCGAGTGGTATATGGGGTTGGAGCCAACTCATATAAAGACATGGAAGCAACTGGAAGAGGCATTTGTAGCTCACTATAAGTATAACAACGACTTGGCACCCAACCGGGTCCAATTGCAGGGATTATCCCAGAAGAAGGGTGAGAGCTTTAAAGAGTATGTGCAAAGATGGCGCGACATGGCTGCTAGGGTCCGTCCTCCTTTAGAAGACAAGGAAATGAATGACATGTTCATTTGAACATTCACCGGCATGTTTTATGACAAGTTGTTTCACACATCTTTGGCCAGTTTCTCAGACTTAATTCTGATGGGAGAAAAGATTGAAAGCAACATTAAACAGGGAAGATTCCAAGCTGAGGAATCAACTGCATCTGGCAGTAACAAAAAGGCTTTTGGTGGGCGCCGTCAGGGCGATGCAAGCGCAGTGTTTGGGGGCCGAGGCCGAGGCAGAGGTCGAAACCAGTATCATCAGCCGCAGCAGGTGGCAAGCGTTACTATTCCGTTTCAGCAACAACCATTCCAACAACAACAGCAGCAACAGCAACAACAACCACAACAGGGGGCACAACCTGCCCAGCGCAGATTCCAGGGGGGTAAACCAAGGAGAATGTTTGAGAAGCCTCCTTCAACGTATGCAGATTTGTTACAGACGTTGTTAGGGTTGAATTTGGTAGAGAAGAGAACTCTGGCACCAATAACAGGCACTCCTCCGTACGGTTATGATGCAAGCAAGCACTATGAATTCCATTCTGGGGCCCCGGGCCACGATGTAGAGGGTTGCCACGCGTTTAAGCATGTTGTGCAGGATCTATTGGATAGTAAGGCTATCAATTTTGGAACGGCGGGTCCGAATATAGTGCAGAAACCCATGCCTAATCATGGGGCGAACGCCATTTTAACTGAGGAGGGTATGAATTTGATTATGAATGTCGACGATTTAAAGACACCGTTGTGTGAAATAAAGAGCCGACTATTGCAGGGGGTGTTTATCCAGGATGTGACGAGTATTGTTTAGAATGTTGGACCATAGCTGGGGGTTGTGATGATTTAAAGAAAGGTATTCAGGCTTTAATAGATGGGGGTACATTGCAATTTGACCGAGCAGCAATTGATGAGCCTGCAGGGGCATTAGCAGACAAGCAAAGTGATGTGGCCACTGTAACGATTCCTCGAAAAACGATCACCATAACGGCACCGGCCCAGCAACCACCGATCACTATCACTAAGGCCGGACCAATCCCGTACGAGAATACAAAGGCAGTCCCATGGTCATATGGGTTGGAAGTGTATTGTGACAGAGTAAAGATTGATGTTAACAAGCAGCCAGCTGAGACTGTAGATAACGTTGTTGGTACAGGAGGTATGACAAGGAGTGGAAGGATCTTCATCTCGCCTGAGGTAGAGGCCGAAAGACTGGCGAAGGGAAAGGGTAAGATGGTTGAGAATGTCCCAGTGCAAGCAAGCGGAAAAGACGCGGTATCGAAAGATGTAGAAGAGTTCATGCGCTTGATTCGAAAAAGTGATTATAAGATCGTGGAACATCTGCAACAGACGCCATCCAAGATATCTATACTGTCGTTGCTACTGTGTTCTGAAGCTCACAGGAATGCATTGCTGAAAGTTCTAGATACTTCCTTCGTACCCCAAGATGTTTTCGTAAATCAGCTGGAAGGAGTGTTGGCACATGTGAATGCAGGCCATAACTTGGGATTTACAGACTTCGACTTGACCCCTAAGGGGAGAGAGCATAATATGGCGCTGCACGTCTCTGTGGAATGTAGAGGATCAGTCATGTCGCATGTGCTGGTAGACACCAGATCATCCTTAAATGTGCTGCCCAAGAAAGCAATGATGAAGCTAGATGTCAGAGGAATCCTGTGCACGCCCAGCGACCTAGTGGTCAGAGCATTTGATGGGACGCGAAGAACAGTTTTTGGATCAATAACATTGCCTCTACAGGTGGGGCCGGAGGTTTTCGCGACTGAATTTTATATCATGGACATCCAGCCAGCATATAGCTGCCTCCTCGGAAGACCCTGGATTCATGGTGCTGGGGCAGTCACGTCGACTTTGCATCAGAAGTTGAAATATATGGTAGGAGACAGCATGGTCACTGTATGCGGAGAAGAAGACATCCTGGTCAGCCATCTGTCGTCATTTAAGTATGTGGAGGTCGATGGAGAGATTCACGAAACACCCTGCCAGGCATTTGAAGGGTTGCGCATCAAGGACAAAGGTCCCGGGCCGAGCAAAGTGTCGGAGATAGCCATCTCATCATATAAAGAAGCTCAAGCTCTAGTAGAAACAGGAGAGACAAAGGGCTGGGGCAAAGTGCTGGATATTCCTGTGAAGATGGACCGATTCGGGCTGGGGTACCAACCGTCGTCATCAACACCTGCTGTGGGGGCACCGCGTTTCAGAGGACCAATAACCATCACTGCTAGCGGAGTATGTCATGAGACCATCAACGCTGCTTCGGAGTCTGACGAAGGAGACAGCAATTGCGATATGGACGCCTGGATCCAGCCGAGCGCGCCAGGACAGGGCTTGTGCAACTGGTCTATTCAGGAGCTTGTTCCTGTGACTCTTAAACAGTAATGCTTTGTTTTATTAATTGTTGAACAATCTGGTGTCTTGCCCGGGGCATCATGATTTGCTTAGGGCTGTGCTGTTATGAACATTGCGTGTTTATCATTAAATAAAAGGCGTTTTCATGTGCAAATATTGCGATCCCTGTTTTTTCTTGTTTTGTATTTTACAATAAAATGGCAACGTGGTTATTCGCTTTATACGCATTTTGAAGCATTTAACCATTCCTTTTGCAGGATAACATTTTCAGATGACATCCTCGAACCACCTATGACTCGTCCCGACTTTGAGCACCCGGTATTTCAGGCCGAAGAAGAGATTGTTGAAGATGGTGACATTCCCGAAGAATTGTCTTGGTTGGTGAAGCAAGAAGAGCGTGTAATTCTGCCTCATGAAGAGGTCATCGAAATTATCAACCTGGGGTCGGAAGGGGTTGAGAAGAATATTCGTATAGGAGCCACGCTGCAGAGCGACGTCAAGCGAAGACTGGTTGAAATGCTCAGAGAGTATAGTGATGTGTTCGCTTGGTCGTATGAAGATATGCCAGGGCTCGATACAGATATGGTTGTACACCGTCTGCCATTAAAAGAAGAATGCCCGCCGGTCAAGCAAAAGCTTCGCAGAACTAGACCCGATATGGCAGTGAAGATTAAAGAGGAAGTTCAAAAGCAGTGGGATGCTGGTTTCCTAGCTGTGACAAAATATCCCTCATGGGTCGCTAATATTGTGTCAGTACCAAAGAAAAACGGTAAAGTGCGAATGTGTGTAGATTACCGTGACTTGAACAGAGCGAGCCCGAAAGACGACTTCCCACTTCCTCACATTGATGTGCTGGTTGATAACACCGCTCAATACTCCGTATTCTCCTTCATGGATGGCTTCTCAGGCTATAATCAGATTAAAATGGCGCCAGAGGACATGGAGAAGACTACTTTCATAACGCCTTGGGGAACATTTTGTTATAAAGTGATGCCCTTTGGATTGAAGAATGCTGGGGCAACGTATCAGCGTGCAATGACGACTCTTTTTCATGATATGATGCATAAAGAGATCGAAGTTTATGTTGATGATATGATTGCCAAATCCCAGACGGAGGAAGAACATTTGGTGAATCTGCTGAAGTTATTCAAAAGGCTTAGGAAGTTCAGGCTGAGACTGAACCCTAACAAGTGCACCTTCGGGGTGAGATCGGGTAAACTGCTGGGGTTTATCGTAAGTGAAAAGGGAATAGAGGTCGATCCTGCAAAAATAAAAGCGATACAAGATATGCCGACGCCTAAAACAGAGAAAAAGGTGCGCGGGTTTTTAGGGAGGTTGAACTACATCGCTCGGTTCATATCTCACCTAACTGCTACGTGCGAACCATTATTCAAGCTATTGAAAAAAGATCAAGCTGTAGGGTGGAACGAAAATTGTCAAAAGGCGTTCGATAAAATAAAGCAGTACTTGCAGGAGCCTCCTATTTTGATACCCCCAGTGGCAGGGAGACCCTTGATTATGTATTTGACAGTTCTGGAGGGAAGCATGGGTTGTGTTCTCGGTCAACACGACGAGACAAGAAGAAAAGAGCATGCGATCTATTACTTGAGTAAGAAATTTACAGATTGTGAATCTCGATACTCAATGCTTGAGAAAACTTGTTGCGCGCTAGCCTGGGCCGCCAAGCGTTTGAGGCAATACATGCTGAATCATACAACCATGCTCATCTCGAAGATGGATCCTATCAAATATGTATTCGAAAAGCAGGCGTTGTCAGGGAGAATTGCCCGTTGGCAGATGGTCTTGACTGAATATGACATCCAGTATGTCTCGCAGAAGGCGATAAAGGGGAGTGTACTGTCTGAGTACTTGGCAGAGCAGCCTATTGAACATTACCAATCTATGAGGTTTGATTTTCCTGACGAGGATATCATGTACCTAAAGATGAAAGATTGCGAAGAGCCGTTGCCAGACGAAGGACCAGAGTTGGGTTCCAAATGGAAGATGATATTTGACGGAGCTGTGAACGCTTACGGTAGCGGAATAAGGGCAATCATCACTACTCCACACGGGTCGCATATCCCGTTTACTGCTCGATTGACCTTTTCAGTTACCAATAATGAAGCCGAATACGAAGCTTGTATTATGGGGCTTGAAGAGGCCATTGATTTGCGAATCAAGAATCTGGACGTATACGGAGACTCAGCTCTGGTGGTGAATCAGATAAAAGGGGAATGGGAGACACGTCAGCCCAACTTAATACCGTACATGAACTATGCGAGGAGATTGTTGCCTTTCTTTGACAAGGTTGAATTGCATCATGTACCGCGAGCGGAGAATCAGATGGCTGACGCCCTGGCCACTTTGTCTTCCATGTACAAAGTCAACTTCTGGAACGAGGCTCCCAGCATTGTTATCTCTCGACTTGACAGACCTGCCTTCGTATTTGCTATTGACGAAGCATCTGACGATAAACCATGGTATTTCGATATCCTTAATTTCCTGAAGAATAAAGAGTATCCGGCTGGGGCATCCAGTCACGACCAGAAGACTCTCAGGAGGTTGGCGGGTAATTTCTATCTGAATCCGGACGGTGTCTTATACAGAAGAAATCACGACTTAGTGTTGTTGCGTTGTGTGGATGAAAAAGAGGCAAAGCTGCTCATGGAGGAAATACATGAAGGTGCCTTTGGTACGCATGCTGGTGGGCATGCTATGACGAGAAAGCTGCTGCGGGCAGGTTATTTTTGGCTGACTATGGAAACTGATTGTTTCAAGTTTGCGAAGAAGTGCCACAAGTGCCAAATCTATGCTGATAAGATCCATGTGCCTCCGAGTCCTCTGAATGTGATGTCATCGCCATGGCCATTCTCGATGTGGGGGATCGATATGATTGGAAAGATCGAGCCGACGGCTTCTAACGGGCACCGGTTCATTCTCGTAGCAATCGATTATTTCACCAAGTGGGTAGAAGCGGCGTCTTACGCAAATGTAACTAAGCAGGTGGTGGCCAGATTCATCAAGAGAGATATCATTTGCAGATATGGGATCCCCGAGCAGATAATCACTGACAACAGTTCAAACCTGAATAACAAAATGATGAAGGAGCTCTGTCAGAATTTCAAGATCGAACATCACAACTCCTCCCCCTACCGACCCAAGATGAATGGCGCTGTTGAAGCGGCCAACAAGAATATAAAGAAGATCGTTCAGAAGATGGTGGTGACCTATAAGGATTGGCATGAGATGCTACCTTTCGCTTTGCACGGTTATCGTACGACGGTACGCACATCAACCGGGGCAACCCCGTTCTCGTTGGTATACGGAATGGAAGTTGTGCTGCCACTGGAAGTTGAGATCCCTTCTCTGAGGGTATTGCGAGATGTCCAACTAGATGAGGCAGAATGGGTGAAAGACAGGCTGAACCAACTGAGCTTAATGGATGAGAAGAGGCTAGCTTCTCTAGCATACGGTCGTTTGTACCAAAGCCGAATGAAGAAAGCATATGATAAGAAGATACATCCTCGGAGCTTTCAGACGGGCGACCTTGTGCTGAAAAGGATTCTCCCGCCACAGGCAGATCACAGGGGCAAGTGGACCCCCAACTACGAAGGGCCATACGTTGTCAGAAAAGTCTTTTCAGGAGGAGCGTTATTGTTGTCTACCATGGACGGTGAAGACTTTACGTCGCCTGTGAATTCGGACGCAGTTAAAAAATACTTTGCTTGAAATTGACCCGCTGGACAAAAAAAGAGAGTCCAGGCAAAAATAGGGCATCCTGGCGAACCGAAAACAGAATGAAAGGTTCGGGCAAAAGTTAGGGATAAAATTGAAAAAAATGTACACCCGCGAAGTTGAAAACCTACACTGGGCGGCTTCGGCAAAAAAGGGTATCCGGGTGAACTGAAAACCCGTAAAGGGCGGTTCACGCAAAAGTTAGGGATTTGAAAAGCAAATGACTGCGGTCCGAATTTGATACTGCAGTGAGCATTGGTGCGGGAGAATATACTCGGGAGGTCGATTATCAGATACAATCTCTTCAAAAGTGTGGATACCGGGAAAGCATTAGAGTCGGGCGAGTCATAGGAGGATTATCTCGTGATGTTCGTCTGCATCCCGTTGCCGACATGTGTACAAATTTAATTTGTCAATATATATTTATGCTTCTTGTGCATACTTGTATATTTGCTGTGCGTAGCTTCCTCTTTTCAGGAGTTACATCCCGTGTACAAAACTCTGCCCATTCAGGGGCCCAATCAATAAAATATGTTATTCAGTATTTGATGCTGGTTCTTTACTGTTCTGTGCATGATAAACGCCTAAGTTTAATGAAACTAGCATGTGCATAACGCCGCTGGCCATTGCTAACAATTGTTAAAACTTTGAATTAACTGAAAACAATGTCACTAACACTAACCTGAATAGATTTAGTTGCGTAGACTTGTCTTGTCTTGTTTGTGGTGTTGCAGGGTTCATAGCCGTATGAAGAGAACGATCAAAAGAAGCTCGTAACAAAGACTCGATCCCCACGCAGGCCGTGCTTCCAAGATAACAATGTTCCTCACAGAAGAAGGATCGAATTCCCCAGCTAGTCGCAGCTTGTGCAAAAAGGACATCCTCCAGCAGAGGCGTTTATTCTCAGCAAAGTTTGGCAATTCCAAGATCAAAGGCTGTATTCAGACAGTGTGGTGTCCCCCAGAAGGATTCCTTATCTCAAGAAGAGTGGTTTAGTCGCAGAAGATTAATATTTCCGATTGGTGAGTTGTATTCAGGCAGTTTACCTTTCCCCGCAGGGTCATTTACTCCCCCCAGCGGAGTCAGTTGATTGTCCCCAAGAGAATTGTTCCGTCCTCAGCGGAATCCTCTTTTCAGCAAGTGTCTTCCTTCCTCTCAGTGGAACTCGAAGATTAAGACTCTCCCCGGCAGAGTTGGTTTTGTGCTCTGGCATTTATTTTGCCAGAATATCGTGTGATACCCGTTCATTCCCCAGCAGAAGTCCAATCATACTGTGTTCATCTGCTATTCCTCAACAGAGTTATTTTCCCCAACAGGGTGTTACTTCAATGAGGTGCTTGGTTTAAGCTCCTAATTTCCCAGCTGAGTCGACTTCACTCTTCCAGCATTTATTTTGCTGGAATAATTCTGTAGCACCTGGCTATCCCCAGTGGAGCTGACATTGTCTTCAGCGTTTATTTTGCTGAAGCAGTTTCTGTATCCCAGCAGTTCGAGTCTGCATTTGCATCGGCATATAGCATCATACTTGCATCCACCAAATAAAAACATGTAGCATTTCCATGTCGAATGGAGCATTGCGTCATTTTCAAACATATGCCTTCTGAAACATAAACCAGGTTGGCTAACCGTTTGTTTCAAGTATTGTTATCTTGTAGGTGGAGAGAGCTCTTGCTCAAATAAATCACTAAACATTCAAGATCTCGACGTGAGACATTCAACGAAAGTGTCCGTTTCGGCATTATTCCCCGCAGAGTTATCATGATGAAGTTCTCTTTGTCTCCGAGCAGAGTTATTTGTGTAAATTTCTCTTGTTTTCCCCGCCAGAGTTAGTAGGCAAAATATCTCCTTGTCCCCAAGCAGAGTTATTTGTCATCAAAGGGTTTCCTGAATCAGAATTTCAGAGGCTATCGCCCGCTATCCGAGCAGGTGTCCGGTAGTTTGGTTTCCAAATATCCCCAGTAGAGTCCGCTTCAAAGTCGCTGTCACGTCAGTGCTAAGAAGCTTGTGGGTTGAGATCGATGGAGCAATGAGTCCTTACGTGGACAATTTATTCCTATATTGACGGGTTTTCCTCGTGCTAGAGAAGTGGGGTCCTAACGTGGACAAATTTATTTCCTCGAGTTGATGAGATGTGTTAGTCCTAACGTGGACAGATTCGGTTTCTTGGTATTGATTGAATGTGAAGTCCTGACGTGGACAAGATTGATTACTCTTTGTGTGTTGGTGTCCTAACATGGACCATTTATTTCCAGCAGATATCTTTCTTCGTAATGGTGAGATGTGCGTCCTGACGTGGACAAAGTTTATAGTTCTTCGTGATGACAAGATACGAGAGTCCTGACGTGGACAAATTTATCCTTCTTCGTGTTGGTGGAAAAGTGTGTGTCCTGACGTGGACGAGTTTCATTTCCCCAGCAAGTCGAAGACGCGTAAGTCCTGGCGTGGACGAGTTTTATTTCCTCAGCAAGTCAAGAGGGGAGTCCTTACGTGGACAAATTAAGAAGAGAGTTATTCCTAACGTGGAAAGGTGGGTCCTAACGTGGAAGATGTAGTCCTTACGTGGACAAGTTAATTCCTTACGTGGAAAGGTGGGTCCTTACGTGGACGGAGTTGGTTTCCTTACGTGGAAAGATAGAGGTGATTCCTTACGTGGAAAGATTGCCATTCCTTACGTGGAAAGAAATTGATTCCTTACGTGGAAAGAAATTGATTCCTTACGTGGAAAGATTGTATTCCTTACGTGGAAAGATTGGATTCCTTACTTGGAAAGGTGGGTCCTTACGTGGACGGAGTTGGTTTCCTTATGTGGAAAGATAGAGGTGATTCCTTACGTGGAAAGATTGTACTCCTTACGTGGAAAGATTGATTCCTTACGTGGAAGAAAGATGGTGTTCCTTACGTGGAAAGACAAGATTGATTCCTTACGTGGAGAGAAGTTTAGTCCTGACGTGGACGGATCCAGATGAAGTCTTAGTCCTAACGTGGACGGTGTTATTCCTAACGTGGAAGAGTTTATTCCTGACGTGGAAGAGTTTAGTCCTGACGTGGACAGATACAGAAGAGATGATTCCTTACGTGGACGGTGTTATCCCTAACGTGGAAGGGTGTTATTCCTAACGTGGAAGAATTTATTCCTAATGTGGACGACTTATTTCTGATGAGATGCAGACGAGTCATCCCCAGTGAAGTTGCCGATATTTTTCCAGGTTGACGACAGATGGAGTCCTAACGTGGACAAGTTTTAGTTGAGATCTCTTTGTGTTGACGAAACAGGCGTCCTAACGTGGACAAGTTCTTCGATGATAGAATCTTTTTCAGGATAATGAAAATGATCCCCAGCACGAGATCAGTGGGTTGCTGTAAACAGTTAGATTCAGTTGGTGAATGTCGTTCCCCAAGCAGTGGTGCAGTTTATTTCTGCGGTTGGCAAATTTCCGGGTTCTTAGTATTCAACCGTCTCGTACCGCGAATGTTTGAAGGCCGTTCGCTCTTCACCCAATCGGGTCCAAGTCGCTTGAATAGGGGCAGCTGTTGCACCCTAAAATTTGCTCAACCTATTTCACTTGGTTTATGTTTCAATTGCATTAGCATTTGCATATAGAGTCATGTACATAGGCTAATCATCTGCATAGTATGGCATAGCAAGTCATCCAACAAGGGACCAGGTATCATTCTCATCTCTAGGAGCCTATCAAGAGGTTATTATTCTAAATCAATCTCATTCAAGTCATCAGAAAGAATTTGAAAACTGAGAAGTCAATGGATCAAGCAGTGAATCTATCTCCTATCTGAGGTTATCTGAAGACCATCAAAGAAGTTGTGAGTTGTGAATTGAGCATGAAGAGTATGTGGACATCATGGAAGACTTATAAAGTCATTTTGAGAAGGAGGAAAGTCATTGATATGATCACAAGAGTTGCAGTTGAAGACAGTCAACTAGGGTTTCATCTGGGTCAACCCTGGGTCAACTCTAGGTCAAAGGATTGATTGAAAGGCATTGAGGTCTATTGGAGAGATGTGGGGTTCATCATTTTACATATAGATAAGGATATGTTGTTGTGCTAAGAATAAATCAAGAGAAATCAAGGAGAAAAGGAGTTTCTAAATTAGGGTTTCTGTGTAAAATCCCCTAGTTTAGGTCAAATTTCCAAGCAAGATAAGTCAAAGTGCAAGCTTCAAATGGATCCTTGTTCAACATGAAACTTGTAGAGGATCTCAAGACCTTTAATTTGAGTGGTGGAAGACATTGAGGAGATCTATAGAACTCAAGTTATGGTCCTTGCAAGTTACAGGTCATCTGAGGTATCTGAAATTTTGTCTGTGAAAGTTACTTGTCTTCCAAGCAACTTTTACCCCTCAAGGAGATTTCAAATGAATTTCTGGTCAACATAAGATTTGTTCCTAATTGTCTTAGCTTTCTATAATGGTATGGAATACCTTCATATGATTTGTGGAACTCTACTTATGGTCTTGGCAAGCAAAGGGTATTTTGGTCATCTGAGAATTACAGGTCATTTCAAGCCTATGCCCAAAACTCATACAAGGAAGCTTCAAATAAAAAACTTCACAACATCAAACTTGCTAAAAATTACATCTTGAGTCTAGAAAAGTGACCATGAAAGATTGGAAAGACTCATAGCTCAAGGTTTCAAAATTGGTGGATTTAATGAATGAAAAATGACCTAAATTTGAGATTTTTTATGTTTTGACCAAATGGGGTGAAATTATAGGTCATTTTGATTGGAAAAAATGTTTTAAGAACATTGGCAAAAGTAGAATTTTGAGTTTGGTTCAAGAATTGAAAGTTATGCATGGTTACTTACAAATGAAGTTACATAATCCAAATCCAAGGGAAAGTGTGCATGGGAAGGTTCTACAAACTTCTAGGGCTTTCTATTCTCATATATATATATTGAATGAAGTAACTCTATGCCATGGTTGGTGATTCATTTTGTGCATGATACCAAGTTTCACATCATTCTTCAAATTTGCAAAAGCATTTCAAACTCCACAAAATCTCTACCAATTTCCATTTTTCTTGATTTGATCCTCATCAACATCATTCATAGAGCATAATTCACACAAGAATTTGGCTGAATTGAAGAGGGATCGTGCCATACAACTTCATCATCCAAGGTGCAAGAACTTTGGGATTGCTGAATTCAAGAGGATTGAACAAGAATCTTTGCATACAGAATCAAGATTTGAGTGTGTGGATCAAGTTCAGACCATTGCAAGCATCAGATTCAAGGATCTCCATACCTGTTTTCATCATCATACCAGGTTGGTATCTCCATTCGAATTGATTGAATTAGTTAGAATCATAGGGAATTGTTAGTATAGAACTGTTAGGATAGGTTAGAGGATTGATTTCACAAAGTTTGGAGAAGTTTCATGGAGGTTATCAATGGTGTACCAAAACTGTTGGAGCTTATAATATCAAGAAGAATGCACGATAACCTTGGATAAATGGCTTAGAATGATCAGTGTGAAGTGTAGTTTAGGTTAGGATAAGATTTGGCAAGAATTGAAGTGGTTGATGACAGGTGATAATGGTGGAGTCAGCATGTTCAACCTATCGGGTTTGCTTCTTGAGTGAGTTTTAGAAGAAGAGATTGATATGGTTGTGTAGAGGGGAAGGAATGGACCAACTTTGCTTTTCATATCGTGTGATTTCATGGACAAACAAGGGAGAACAGAGAACTGGAAGGTGCGTGCATGGTGATGAGGTTTTCTGAAACCCTAGGGTTTCAAGGTTGAAGATGAACTTTGGGCCACACGATCATGGTTTTGACCTTGACCCTGAGACCAATCCAACGGCCGTGGTTTAAATGAAATACGGAGGGAAATCCTAAAGGGTACTACGCACCGTTTCATTTAATTCTATCTGATGGGCTCAAATATTGCTTGCTATTCGTACCCCTCCCAATCAGGCCCAAAGCTAAAATGAACTGATTTTCTTGCTATTGGCACCGTTCAGGGTTTTTTTAATTTTTGTTAAGTTTTCTGACTCATTGGGCCCAGACGCGCTTGCTATGCGCGCCCCCCAGTCTGGGCCCATCCTTTAATTTCAACTAAAAATATTACTTTTTGCACCCATTTCCAATTTAAATTCTCATTAATTCCTTTCATATTTTTTTTAATTCTTCAAAAAATCATAAAAAAATAGAAGAATGCATGATTTTAATTGGTTCTTTTTGCATATTATTCATATTTCTGTCAAGAAAATTATCACATAAAAAAAATTCCAATTTCATTTTATTTTTATATTTTTAGCATATTTTTCTTTTAAATAGGATTAAATGATGTTTAGTTTAGTGCATGAATTTGTTAATTTTGGTTTGATTAAATTCTTTTACATTTTTAATCCATTCTTTTTAGGTTGATTAGTATAGAATGTTAGCTTGTATATAAAATTTAGTTCATATTTTTAGGACTTAATTTTAGATGATTTGTTTAGGTGTGAACAACATGATCAAAACTAGGGTTTAGGGGATAACATAGGAGAATTAAATCATTTCCCTTAGGAGTTGTAGATTGAATCTTTGGGGTATGGGACTATAGGGATTATGGGTAGATATTAGATCCCTTAGAAAATATTAGGATTCCCCTACTGCTATTAGTATACTGTCTGTATCTGTTTGACTGTGTGGTGTGCCCTCTCTAGGGTTATTTCATTTGTCTGTGTGGGGTATTGGGATTGCTTTGGGGATTGGGAGAGCTGAAGCCTGTGATGATGAAGACCATTGGAGATCAAGAGATTGAAGACCAACTTCCAGAGTTGATGGAGGGTATCCTTTGCTGGCAGCTGTTGAGGAGTCTAGGGTTTAGGAGCTAGGCAGAGCTCTAGAGTAGTAAACTTGATTCTCAAACATGGAAGGTCTTGATTGCCTCCATCCCTCTCTGTGATGCAGAGTCTCTCTAAGACACCCACCCCCTTCCTTTGGAAGGCTTGGTGATAGTGTCTAAGAGATAGAACTCTTGAGAGAGATATTCTATGTGTTGTTAGCAGTCTGTTTGCCGCCTTTGGTGGTCAACTAATTGCTTAACACCCAGTTCACTCTTGTGATTGATTCCTCAGCTTGGAGATTGAGACTTGAAGAAAAGCCATTGTAGATGGAAGACTGATGACAAAGACCTTGCTTGGAGGCTGTGGAGATGAAGACTGAGGCTTGATTGAAGCTTGTAGTTGTTTGATGATGACTTGAAGACAGATGTTGATGCAGAGCTGCTGTGGCTGTTTATTTTTGCTGTTTATTTCTGATGTATTGTTTGGTTTTCCCTGACTGTATTGTTTGTTGTTTAACCTGTTGGGTTGAAAGTGAATTCTGTTCACTTTTGCCTTTTGTTTTCTAGGTCCGAGGTTGAGTGGGACTCCCTTGCCTCGCTTGTATTGCTGCATCCATGCATTTTACTGCTTTATTGTATATTATCTGCTATTGTTTCTGTTTCCGTCTATTCCCTTAGGATCTCTGTTTCTCTCTGTGCAAGAGAGGAGCATGATAGACACTAGGTCTTAACCCATGCATGATAACATTAGGTTAGTTTGATTCCCTTTGCAACCGTAGGTTAGAATTCTGTCTCTTCTTCCTCAAAACAAACAGAAAAACACAATAAAGATTTCAAACACAATCAAAGACACTTCTTCCGTAAAAGAATGTGAACTCATCAAAACGTCATTTTTGTCCGCTTGGACTGTTAATCAGAAAACCCTTTTTCAGAAGGAATAAAAACAATCAAAACAGACTGGTGTCGTACGTGGCCCGAACTACGTTTGCTCTGATCTTTCGTGCTGTATGAAAGTACGTAGGCATAGGATGCGATGTCCTAACGAGCAACCTTCCCCTCTTTTCTCGTAGGTAGGCGAACTACGTTAACTCTGATTTCTCGTTCCAGACGGGAATACGTAGGCATAAAGTGCGATACTTTGCCGAGTCATTTTATTTTCTTTTAACCCTTGACCCTGTAGAGTAGATAGAATAACCATCCATACCCGAAAACAAGCGTGGATCCCGTCGAGTACGACGGACGTGAGGGGTGCTAATACCTTCCCCTTGCGTAACCGACTCCCGAATCCAGGTTTTGGTTGCGATGACCATTCCTTTCCCCATTTTGCGGTAGGTTTACCTCGAGCGTTTCCTTTCCCTCCGTTGGGATAAATAACGCACGGTGGCGACTCTTCTGTTCAGTCGGCGCCGATTTTCGCAGTAGCGACAATCATGAGTTAGAATCCTATCACCTAAAGTTTTATTTTTATTTATTTATTAAAATGCATACAACAATGATTGTTTAAAGTAACCATTGTGATAGGTTGAGACATATAACAACGGTTGTTTAAAGAAACCGTTGTGATAGGTACAATTTTGTTTTTATTTATTTTTATTAAAGTACATGTGTTTATTGAGTTTCTTCACCGTTCTTAAATAAATATTTACCGTCCATTTAGTAAGTATCAAGACTTAAGACACTATCATTAGTGATCCGCGTAAAGCCTAAAACTTAGATGAACTTCCAACTTAGGCGAACTTCATCTTCTACATCCAACATCTTCATCCATTTACGAAACTCTATTTCTCCACTAAATCAAACTCGAAAATATCATTTCTTCCATAAACAAAACTCGAAAACATCATTTCTTTCATTAAAAAATTTCAAAACTCTACCACCTCTTCTCCTTATTGTATGAGGCTAGGAAAACATGGATTCAAGTTAGAAATGTTAGTTGTTTTTGTTCTTGTTGTTGTTCTTGTTTTTTTTTTGTATTTCTTGTTGTTGTTCTTGTTGTTATTCTTGTTGTTGTTATTGTTGTCGTTGTTGTTGTTGTTATTATTATTATTGTTACTCTTATTGTTATTCTTGTTGTTGCTATTATTTTTGTTGTTGTTGTTGTTGTTCTTCTTCTTCTTCTTCTTCTTCTTCTTCTTATTGTTGTTGTTGTTGTTTTTGTTGTTGTTCTTATTGTAGTTCTTCTTATAGTTCTTTATGTTCTTGTTTTTTTTTTGTTGTTCTTTTTTTGTTCTTGTTGTTCTTGTTATTCTTGTTGTTCTTGTTATTCTTGTTGTTGTTCTACTGTTGCATTTTATTTTATTAAAAGAGAAACAAAAACGGTTGTTTAAAGTAACCATTGTGATAGGTTGAGACATACAACAACAGTTGTATAAAGTAACAGTTGTGGTAGGTAGTGCGTTACTTGATTTATAATAACGGTCGCATAACCATGGTAGAAAGCATCATACATATAATCACACCTTACTTCACAACGGTTGGTCCGACATTGTGGTATCCCTTTTCCAACCGTTTTGATAGGTGTTTTTCATAGTAGTGATTGTAACTCACCATGTTTATGACATGAAACCATGCCCATGTAGAAACTCTCCTTGGCTACCCACACCATGATAGACTCTTTCCAAAGTTGCTTCAATAAATCTCAAGCAGAGCACACAGAAAACTATTTCATAAAGTGGAAGTCCTTCAACTAGTCTTGTAATATTATCAACATAGATGGAAGTTGTAATGGCAAACCAACCCACAATGACTTTGGCGGTACCTTTTGCAACTCATCTGGGACGTGGCAATGTAGATTCTCTAGTTTTGTCTCAAACTCTTTAGATATTCTCTATGAAAATTTTTATATCATTCACAAAGGGCTCTCACTTATAAAATGTATGTGAATTACTATTTTGGCTTGTTATACAGGCTCTTCTCTCAACTTCAATCTCATTGAGGCAATGTTAAATAACTATCACAAACATGTGGTGTTGATCCAAAGTATTAAATATTTATTGCTTGAAAACACTTTTTCTAGAGTTATCAACATGCTACGAGAAAACATCAAAGTGCATATTTCACGGCAAAACTATACACATCTAACAATGATAGTATCGCGATTCACACATACCTTTCTCGAGATTGAGTTACATCCTTATAGATGATGTTGCAGAAACTTTAATATTAAGAATCTAGTTTTTTCTTCTTTTGTTTTGCTTTGTAAAAAAATAAAAAAGATTTCCTTCGTCCCAAAATAAATGTCATATATGTGTTAGAAATAATTCATATTTTACTATTACTTGGAGACTAAGTTTATTAGAGAGTATTTTAATACTTTAGTATGTTGCCTATGTGGCCCTAGTTTTATATGTATAAATAGACTAGTGGTAGATGTCTTTTAAAGTAACTTCTTCCTTAAAACTTTGTATCCATCATTTGTAGAATATAATTCTCTCATTCTATTCATCTCTTTTAACCTTGTGCGCCAACAATTGATATCTAGAGCTCCGGTTCGGATCCACGGGGAAACACAGGAAACACGAGTGAACTAGTGAGGCGTTGTATGGTTGATTTCGTTTCTTGAATTCATGTTAAATCTTGAATGGAATCGTAACAGAGTCACATTTTCTGATTTTGCGGGATTGGGAAACACTGTGTTTGATGAGATATGAGTGATTGCACAAGGTTGAAGATGAAAGGAAACGGTAATCTGAGCACCAAGCTTGCAGTGTTTGATGGAAAAAACTGGACTCGTTGTATGATTTAGATGCGTGTACTGTTCGGTGCTCAAGATATGCTTGATCTTGTCACTGAAGGTTATGTTCCAGTAGCAGCAAATGCAATGTAGGAACAAAAGAACGCGCAGAAATATACGAGGAAGAAAGATCAGAAAGCATTATTCTACATCCATCAATGTGTGGATGCAAATGTGTCTGAGAAAATCGTTGATTCAACGACGACGAAGGCTGCGTGAGATACACTGATCAGGTGCTATGGTGGTGACGCATCAGTGAAGAAGGTGAAGCTTCAGTCCCTATGAAAGCAGTATGAGAATCTCAACATGAAGAACAATGATTAGGTATCTGAGTACATATCCAGAGTGATTCTGATCACTAATGAGATGAAAGCTTGTGGAGAAACCCTTTTTGAGCAAGTAATCATTGAGAATGTATTGAGATCCCTTACCCCTCAGTTTGATTACATTGTGGTAGAAATAGAACATTCTAAAGATCTGTGCACCATGAGAATTGAAGAGTTGCAAATTAGTCTAAAGGCACAAGAGTTGCGTCTGACTGTGAGAACTTCTGAAAGGGAAGTAGAGCAACAGGCTCTAAAAACAGTTTCTGGTAAGAAGCATCAGAAACAATATTGGTCAGAATCCAGGAGAAGATCTAATGGTGTTCAGAAGTCAGAAACCTCAACTTCTGATAAGCAGAAGAATTCTCATAAGGGAAAATAGAGGTATGACAAGAAGAAGATCCAATGCTATTGTTGTAAGAATTTTGGCCATTTTGTTGCTGATTGCTAGTCAAACAAGGAAAGGAAGTCAAAAGAAGCAAGTATAGCTAGAAGTTTTGATGATGAATATGTGCTACTGATGGCTTCTGAATCTGATGATACAGATTTGACAGACTGGTGGTATATGGACACATGCTGCTTAAATCATCTTACTGGAAATAAGAAATGGCTGGGTTGACTTTGACTCTGGTAAGAAGACAAAGATCAGATGTGCTGATGATAAATACCTCAACGCTGAAGGTATGGGAAATTTCAGAGTCGTTCTGAACAATGGGAAAACAACATTGATTCAGAAAGTGTGGTATGTACCTGGCATGAAAAGCAATCTGATGAGTGTGGGGCAACTAATTGAGAAAGTTTTTTTTAGTTACCATGAAGGACAATCTTCTGAAGCTGTATGACTGTAATCAAAAGCTGATTATAGAGTCATAACAGGGAAGGAATAGAACATTCAAGGTGAATGTAAGAACTGCATACTCTGAATGTCTTAGTGCAACAAGTGTTGTGAAGGAAAGTGAGTTGTGGCACAAAAGATTTGGTCATCTGAATTTTAGAAGCTTAGGGCATCTAAATTCGAAGAAGCTGGTACATGGAATTCCTACATTTAAGAAGCCTGAGAAGTCATGCAAAGTGTGCATGGAAGGAAAGCAACAAAGATTTCCATTTGCATCAGAAGTAGCTCAAAGAGAAAAGCATGCCTTGGGATTAGTGAATTCTGATGTGTGTTGTCCATTTCCAATAGCATCGGTTGCAGGGAATGAATACTTTATGCCATTTGTTGATGAATTCACAAGAATGACATAGGTATCCCTTATAGAGTTTAAACATGAGGTGTTTGCTGAATTTAAGAAGTTCATAATGAAGGCTGAGAATCATGGTGGTCAGACTCTGAAGATTCTCAAAACTGATGGTGGAGGTGAGTATCACTCCACTGAGTTCAGAAAGTTCTGTGAGGAGAATGGAATTGAGCATGAGATTACTGCTCCTTATACTCCTCAACACAATGGTCTTGCTGAGAGAAAAAATCGTACTTTGCTTGATATGACGAGAAGCATGCTGAAGGAGAATAAGCTTTCTCACACCTTATGGGGAGAAGCTGTTGCCACCGTAGAATATGTGCTCAACAGATGTCCAACGAAGCTGAAGGAAATAGTTCCTATTCAGAAGTAGACTGGAGATAAGCAAAGTGTTAGCCATTTGAAGTTATTTGGTTATGTATGCTACAAACATGTTCCAGAAGCCAAAAGAAAGAAGCTAGATGATAGAAGCAAAGTAATGTTACTAGTGGGATACCACAGTACAAGTGCGTACAAGCTCTATTGTTCAGAAACTAATAAAGTTAAATTCAGCAGAGACATCATTATAAAGGAATCAAAAACTTGGGATTGGAACACGTCTCAATCGAACTCTGATGTGAGAACTTCTGAAGAAAGTTCAGAATGAGAAGTTTATGAAGATGAGTCAAAAACTGGAGAAGATTTTGAAGCTGAAGTAGACTCTGATGGTGATTGTGACTCTGAAGGAGACTTAGAAGGTGAAGATGATTCTGATCCTGATTTTAGAGGTGATTCAGATTCTGGTGGTGATTCAGATTTTGGGAATATTCCAGACTCTGAAGGAGGTCAAACTTTTGAAGCAAGAGCTTCTGAAGATAGGAAATCTGGAGTTCAAGCATCCGAAGGAGATTCTGAACGAGGTCAGAGGCTACAGAGAATCATAAACATTCTTAGAATATTTGCAGAGTTTGACATGCTACAAGACACTGAAGTAGATTCCAAAAGAGAAGTTATTCAGTGTGCAATGTTAGTAGACTCTGAACCCGTAAGCACAGAAGCGACTCTTGAGCAGAAAGTCTGGATGAAGGCCAGGAAGAAGAACTTGATGCCATAGAGAGAAATAAGACTTGGAAGCTGACAGAACTTCCAAAGGACAAGAAAGCCATCAGCGTCAGATGTGTTTTCAAGTAGAAGCTAAAGCCAGATGGATCAATTGGAAAACACAAAGCGAGGATAGTAGCAAGAGGATTTCTGCAGAAACCTGGGTTGGATTATTCTTAAGTGTTTGCACCTATAGCGAGAAATGAAACAATCAGACAAGTGATTGCAATAGCTGCTAACAAGAATTGGACTTTAATGCATTTAGATGTGAAATCTGCATTTCTGAATGGTCCATTACAAAAAGAGGTATACGTGTCACAACCTCTTGGATTTGTTAAAATGAATCAGGAAGGGATGGTGTACAAATTACATAAAGCTTTGTATGGATTGAAGCAAGAGCTTAGAGCTTGGAATCTGATGATTGATTCATTTTTCAAGGAGCGGGGGTTTCAGAAATGTGAGATGGAGTACGGTGTTTATGTGTAGTATACTTCTGAAGGCAATATGATTCTGGTGTGTTTATATGTTGATGGCATACTGCTGACAGGAAGTTCTGAACAAGAGATAGCTGATGAATGTGTTTGAAAGGACTGATCTTGGGAAAATGACATATTTTCTAGGGATGGAGTTTATATACTCTGAGAAGGGTATCATTCTGCATCAGCTGAAGTATAAACTTGAGCTTCTGAAGAGATTTAAGCTACAAAAATGTAAGACTGCTATTACACCTGCAAATACAAATCAGAAACTAAATTTTGATTCTGATGGTGAGGATGTGGATGCTACAACCTTCAAACAATTGGTTGGTTCTCTGAGGTATCTGTGTAATACCATACCTGATATCTGTTATGCAGTTGGAATGGTTAGTAGGTTCATGAGTAAACCTAAGTGGTCCCATTACCAAGTTGTTGTTTGAATTCTGAGGTATATCAAGGGAATTCTGAAGTATGGAGTGTTACTCCCTTCTGAAAGAATGATTGAATCAGAACTTTTGAGTTATTCAAATTCTCATTGGTGTGTAGACAGAGTTGACAGAAAAAGTACTTCTTGGTACTTGTTTAAGTTTCTGGGAGGTCCTATTTCTTGGTGTTCCAAGAAACAACTTGTTGTTGCGCTGTCAACTTGTGAAGCTGAATATATCGCAGGCGTTGTGACTGCATGTCAAGTTGTGTGGATTCTGAACTTACTGCATGATCTGAAGATCAAAGTTAACAAGCCTCTAAAGCTGATAATTGATAACAAGTCTGCAATCAATCTTGCCAGAAACTCAGTGTTGCATGGGAGAAGCAAGCATATTGAGACTAAGTATCACTTTCTGAGAAATCAGGTTCAGAATGGAGTGCTAGAAGCTGTGCACTGTAGCACCCATAAGCAGTTGACAGATGTTCTGGTGAAGGCTATCAAGAGTGATCAATTTCTTCGCTTAAGGGATGAAATTGGTGTTGTAGGTTTTGGATAAATATAAATTAAGGGATGATGTTAGAAATAATTTATATTTTACTATTATTTGGAGACTAAGTTTATTAGAGGGTATTTTAGTACTTTAGTATGTTGCCTATGTGGCCCTAATTTTTCGTGTATAAATAGACTAGTGGTAGATGTCTTTTAAAGTAACTTCTATCTTACAACTTTGTAATCGTGATTTGTAGAATATAATTCTCTCATTCTATTGATCTCTTTTAATATTGTGCATCAATAATATGTACAAATTATTTATGACAAAATAAGTGTCGCTTTTAGTTTTCTTTTATCTTTCAATTTTACTCATAATTATTATTCTTCACCTTATATTAATAATAATTATAATACACCACTGACTAACCATTATAATTTGATAAAATTGATATTCTCTCTTTCCTTTATCATATTTTTAATCAATATGAAAATGTAAAGTATAATATTTTTTGAGACGGGCAGAGTATGACTTATTTTGAGAAGAAGCCGTATCATTCATTAAGTAGGGAGTGGTACGCATTAGGTGAACACGTTGTGAAATTGAGGACATGTGGTTATGTGAAGTTTTCAATCTTGTTGTCCTAAACCTAAAGGCCATGTGATTTTTTCCTTTCTAGTCCTAGGATATAAGGTCGGCAAAAAACAACCCAACTAATCTTTGTCATCCGGCGGTGTGTTAGCCACCATGTTTATGGGTGGCATTTTAATATCCAATAATTGTTTGTCTTTTGTTTGCTTAGTCATGACATTTTGTTTTAAATATTTCTTTCTTTCCTTTTGTCAAATAAATAGAACTTTTGCTTTAAACAAACATAGAAAGTTTAGATTTAGGAAAATTGTCTCAATGAATGTGTTTGAGAATTTTAAACAAGGACACCACTCTCATGTCCAAAAGCATTACATGATCAATCATGAGAACGCTACTCTCAAACTAAAATATATATAAATGCATAAAGTGTGAATAATGGATG
Organism: Lathyrus sativus; assembly: GCA_963859935.3. Classification (NCBI taxonomy): domain Eukaryota; kingdom Viridiplantae; phylum Streptophyta; class Magnoliopsida; order Fabales; family Fabaceae; genus Lathyrus; species Lathyrus sativus. The sequence goes on from OZ012741.1 coordinate 373,519,594, forward strand.
CTATAAATAAACATTTATTTAGGAGGCTATGAATGCAATACCTACAATGTTGGAAAAGTCTTTTCTTAATCAAAAGATCATAGGAGGAGGTGGCGCTTAGTAATAGAAAACTTTGCATTGTTAAAGCACAAATGCTGCCTAGACTAAGAAGTATAAAGTTAAATAGTTAATAAAATCAATTAAAATGTAAAATAAGTTAAAAGCACTAGTCCTACTAGTTACCTATAGTTTAAGAAGCTTCTTATTTATTTTTACTCAATTGAACTGTTTTTTCCAACATGCACTTTGATTGGGGTGCAGGTAGCACTTCCCAGCCCAATAAAAGCAAGAAAGAGTGATTGGAAATATTTAAGAGACAAAGAGAGAGAAAATAGAAGTGGGATGCTCTTCCCATTTTAAGGAAAGAGTCATCTTTAAAAAAATTCAAAAATGTTTTTGAAATATTACGGAAGTTAATTTTCAGACGTCATACACACTAAAATATTTTGTAAGTTTCACATGATAAATAATAACTAAATTTATTCTCTCAAAAACTTTCTTAGCAAGAATAGTTTTTTCCTGTCCTTTCATTCCCACCACATATATGACAGTGCGCTCTTCTCTTCCATTTACCAACCACCCATTCAATATGTGTTTTGGTGCTTCAAAGTCCATTACATCAACTTCCTTTGTGTAAAAAAGTAGCTAGTATTAGATCATGCCAGTAGGAATTCAGGCTTATTGTAGATATGTTTGATCCATATACAAAAACGCTTAAAGTGATATCTTAAACTTCTTTCCTTGATTTCTAAAAGAGATGACTTAATATATTAAATCTCAAACGTTATCTGATGGTGAGAGATAATAGTTTTAAATTTATGGAGTAAAGCCACACATCCAGGATCAGGATCAGGATGCTTCTGTCAGATCATATAGTCATCAACGATATCTTTAATGCGAAAGGTTATTCCCTTAACTTTCTTCACCCAAGTTTTGACTCCTTCACTAGTGTTGTCTCCTTCAGCTGATGCAACTCTTTTATAAAGATCCATGAGGAAGGCTTGGATGCTTTCGAATTCATCTTTAATGTCTATGAATTCCTTGTGAACACTTTCGAGAAGATTGACTTCTTCTGTTAACAGGTCAACAACTAAAGACACTGTAATTTCAACCATTTTAGTCAAGCTCTGATTATTGATATTTTGCTATATGAATTGAAGATTACACTATGTGTTTAGCTTAAGACTTGTTTTATGCAACTTCGTGAGGAATAAGAAGTAACTTTTCTATTGAAATAAGATTCACAAGAAATATGAGAATGTACAAAACTTTAGAATCAAGGTATTATTGAGAAAAACTCTACCTATGGCTTGAACAGGAATTTGGTCACCATTCGGAAGAATGAAAACACGATGTAAAGATGAAGAAGAAGAACATAATCATAATTTTGAAATGAAGAAAAATGGAAGCGAAATTGTAAGTGAGAGAATTCATACTAAAAAATGAAATTGATATTGATATTGAAAGTGATTCAATTCATACAATGGTAGGATTCCATATGTGTGTGTGTGTGTGCGTGTGTGTGTGTGTGTAAAAGTTCTAATATGAAATGTATTTACAAATCACAATTATCTCTTACTTAGGCATATCAATAACTAACAACTAATACCTAACTCATAGTCACACGGTTCGCAATTCGCTTTAGTACATGGTACGAATTCGGGTACACGATACGTAACTCTCAAAGAATTATGTACGCGAGGGGTATACATAGTTAGTAAGCTATTTGGGTTCGTGGTACGTTCAAATAAAATAACTGGTACGTTATGAATACAAAGTATATTTAATTAACATAAATTCACTATTTAGTTAGTTAAAAATAGTTTCTTATTTATTTAGTCATAAAATATGTAATGCCCTGTATAATATATATCTAAAATAATATCATACAAGTGTTATTATTTGGTACTGACACCATCATAAGTGCCTATTGACAACATTTACATGATTGACCATTTCTAAAACAATGAAACAACCTATTGTATAAAATATGAAAAGGGCCAAAACAATAAAATCTAAGATCTAAGTACAATATCCTTCATTGTACAATATATATATAGAACACATCGGAATAATCATAATATAAACTTCCCTTGAAACATCCACTCATAGCTCCACTTTCAAACTAAACCTGCAAACAAAATACCTGAAAAGCAACAACAATAATGGGGTGAGATAATAATCTCAGTGAATTTCCTTATCTTATGGTTCAGTCTATTCTACAGAGTTCTAATCAAATTCTAACTCAAGTCAAAGGGGAAAGGGAAATAAGACTTGAGCTCACAAAACTCGCAATGTATGGAAACATGTTCCTTTAGTTCATATACTCAAATAATCACTAGCTCGAAAATAATACCAAGGCATCTTTCCCCGTCCTCTCCTAGGTTTAGGACTTTCGGAACGGGTCACGGATCCTTGTATCATACTTTTGTTAGAACACAGATTGGTTCTTAATAATATCTCTATGTTTTGATGATAACTATTATGAAATTTTGTAATTAAGAATTATATACTCTAAAATTTGCTTGAGAGTTTTTACTGCAGATAGTAAAGGAATTAACACTCCAGAAGCAAATCAGAATGGAACATAAGAAATTAGCTAGACTCTGAAGCACCAGATGCATCCATTAGAAGATTCTGATTGCTGCCAACAGAAGATCCTGAGCGTAGCCTACAGAAGATTCTGAAGCAGAAGCTCCAGAAGGATCTGACGCAGAAGCTCCAGAAGGATCTGAAGCAGAAGCTCCAGAAGAATCTGAAGCAAGTCAGAAGCATCTGAACCAAAGAAGAATTCTGTATGAAAAGTTTTTCAAAGCATAGTTACTACAGAAGATTCTGAAAGTACTAAAGCTGCCAGTACTGAAGATCTGTCTCAAATATGCTCTGATCTTAAACACGCTAAAAGCACACCTGCTGCAGAAGACTCTGATTCAGCAAAACTCTGATCATCATCAGAAGGCTCTGATCTAATTAGACTCTGATGAATTTGCTGAAAACTGAAAAAGAATTATTCAAAGATTATATCCGTTGGAATGATCCAAATGACTCTTTCCTTATTTATGCTAGACACAAGAACACAGACAAAAATAATTTTTTTGTACTTTCTTCTTCTAGGAAAGGTCACTTGATGTGAAGACAAAAAAGGCTCAGACCTTTTGGACACTCTTCTCAACGTGAAGCTCACCTTGGATCAACTGCCTATAAAAGCAAGACTTCACCCAATTTCTTCAGTTGACGTTTTATCCAAAAAGAAATCAACATTCAAGCTCTCATACTATTCATATTCTTTCTAAGAATTAATTTCTTTATTCTTAATAGTTAAGTGAAAAATCACAGTTGTGATAAAGCTTTATAGAAGCAATCTTAAACACTTGTATTTGTATTATATTTGATTGTAAACCTTAAGAAGATCCAGTTAGGATCAGTAGTTCTTGAGAAGACTTTGAACAGTTGTTCTAAGTGCTTACTATTGTAATCAGTTGATTAAATAGTGGATTAAGTCCTTGATTGAGAAAGGCAAATCACTCTAGGAAGGGTGGACTGAAGTAGTTGAGTTCAATGAACCAGGATAAAAATACTTGAGTTTTTATTTCTAAGTTTTAATCTTCATACTTATTCAACCCCCCCCCCCCCCTTCTAAGTATTTTCTCACCTTCAACTTTGACATACGAATGGATTTTAGATTCTAAAGGACTCCCCAACCTTATGAATCGTCACTTCCTATGAGACTCAGTGTAATGCCCTTTTCAAGCCTATCCATCGTTGCTTCCTGCGGGACCCAGTGTAATACCCATTTCAAGCATTTCCATGGTCACTTCCTATGGGACTCAATGTAATATCCATTTCAAGCCTCTGACCGCATGGAACTCTAACTTGTCAAAGTAATGGTGTGTACATCCCAAAGGAGCTCTACATAAGCATCAATTCTGGGGACAGTACAAATAGGAGCTGTTTCCGACTATGTGATGAACGTGATCATATTCGACAATCAGAAGGTGACCATATTCACCTTAATCACACAACAACAACACATGTTCCATACAATGCTTCCCACTCATAACTATGGTAACCATTCATCCATGACACACACTTAAGTATCATAACATGAATGTCACCCTCTAGTGTTGTCTAAATCATACTTGGAACCTATTTCTCTTTTTAATCCATTTTCCTAGTTTTAAGCCTAGGTTTCCTTACTCATCTTCATATTGTTTTAAGCATGTTATCACACAATCAAACATATGAACATACACATATATCATACATAAAACACGTATAATGACATAACAAGTCACGTATAAATAATGAACACAAGACGTAAGATCATCATAATAAATAGGACTTTCGAGACAAACCCCTCACCAAAATAGGACTTTTAGCACAAAGGTCCCTCACCAAAATATCAAACCATCACATGGTACTCATCACAACGCTAGTTATTCATCTTCACCCATTCACATATTATTCCATATTTATTTTATTTCACCTTCACCTATTCAATTCAATACTATTGGAATAGCTTTCCAACGCTTCCAACCGCGCCTCAATCCGAGTTATAATTCACAAGATATGAAGAAAATGAGAAACAGGAAAACTGCGCCCTGTCATGGTCGCAAAGCGAGGGACATGCATACTTGAAATTGTCTTATGGTCGCTTAGAAAACACAAAACGAGGGCTTGCTTTTCGTTCACTGGACCTCGCACAACGACCGTAGCATAAAACTCAGGTCGCTAAGAGCTCGCCTAAGCTCACACGCCGACCCATACGAAAAGCAGAATCCCAGCAGCACAAAGGGAAGGTCTTCCATGGCCAAAATCTCAATTCCATAACACCCAACAATCCAAAATGCATCCAAACACTCACTTAAGCATGTTATAACATTATTAAGCATGAGCTTCATCATATATCAACATTCGATTCACAATTTGACATATTTGCACACAAAATCTAAATTCCCAAACATGCATTTCTTCCCTCCCAAAGTTACACTATCTAATGGAACTCACCTTTGAGATGAAGAAAATGAGATGGAGTTGATGATGATGATGAATCTAAACTCTTCTTCTTCTCTTCCATGAGTTTCTTCTTTCTTCCTCTCTTCTTTCTCTTTTCCTCTCCTTACCAACTTTTTTTTCTTCTATTTTCTTTCCACCAGTATATATAATACATATATAATATAATACTATATAATGGTACAAAATATCTCCATTTGATATTTTGCCATCTAACACTTATTGACCAAATATTAAAGTTATCAAATGTGCTCTCTTATACTTATTAGTATTGGTCTGTCTCTTTCATTTATAATTGTTCTCACTTCAAAGTTTATTAGTTATTCTATTGATCTTAACCGATAACATTTATAGTACATAAGAGTTTCAATTGTTCTAACTAATAAAATAGAGTACATAATCTCAACTGACACCCAATTGAACATTTAATAGAATATAGAATATTACAAAATAGTTATATATATCTATGATATATAAACCTTTGATATTAATAAAAAAAAATACGACTAACTTGAAAAAAGATAGACAAACATACGGTACATTTGGTGAAAAAGTTAAAAGATAGAAGTCCCAAATCGAAAAATGACTGAGATGCAATTATTAAGTTTTCTTTATATACTGATAAAGTAATTCAAGAAAGCTTGCAAAGAAACTTAATTGTGGGTGGACCCTGAGATTTACTTCTTTATTGAAGTTAAAAACAAACTTCTGATTGGCATTTTAAATAAGTTCAAAATTTTAATAAATGAAATACTGATGTCATTTCTTTAGAATATTATATGACTATGACCTAACTTAAGCAACCAACTTCTTAATAACTTAGCAAAAGCTCTTAATAAATATTAGAATCATAAAAAGAAAATAAATAAAGTAAAGAAAACCAAATTCAAAAACAATTACAAGAAATTACAAGCGTAGAATCTAGAACTCAACATTGTTAAATATAATTTATTGTGTAAACAGATTTAATTTGATATCATATGATTAGATTTGATTTAGAATATTTTGAGCCTTTTATGTTTTGAGCTAGTGTAAACCTAAAACTATAAATAGGGTGTCTTACTTTGTATTCTACATCACAACAGAACAGATACAGTTGCAGTTAGCAAGTGAAAGTTCAATAAGAAATCCCACAGTTGTGGGTAACACATTCTCTCCAAATACTTCTTCTCTCATTCTTCTCTTTCTTGTTTGTTATTCTTCTTCTCTTTTGTTGTTCTTGATAATTACTTGTTCACCATTATCATATTGTGGGTTTGTTCATCAATTTTGAGATCAAGATTGAAGGGAATTCTTCATAGGGTGTGAGGTGAATTTCCAACATCTAGTATCTAGAGCTTCGGTTAAGAGATTCAAGGAAGGAAGATACTGATGGCGATGAACTATCCAAACAGCAACTTTCCGGCGATCCTGCCAATTCTTAAGAAAGACAATTATGAGAATTGGTGCAAGCAGGTTAAGGTGATCTTCTGCTATCAAGATCTTTGGGATCTTGTGAAGGACGGAGTAACATCGCTGTTGGAGAACGCAACGGAGGCAGAAAAGGCTGCGCACAAAGAATTGAAGAAGAAGGATTATAAAGCACTCTTTATAATTCATCAGTGTGTTGATCCTGATAACTTTGAAAAGGTTAGTGATGTTGATTCAGTAAAAGAAGCATGGGAGATTCTTGAAAAGTCGTTTGGAGGCGCAGAGAAGGTGAAAGAGGCGAGGTTACAAACTCACAAGAGAACCTATGAGTTGCTTCAGATGGAAGACAACGAAAGCATTACAGATTTCTTCACCAGAGTTACAAGGTTGGTGAATCAAATCAAAGTATGTGGAGAAACGCTGACGATGAAAGCAGTTGTCTCAAAGATTTTGAGATCGTTGGCTCCAAAATTCGACCACGTGGTAGTTGTCATAGAAGAGTCGAAAGATCTATCAGTGTTGACGAAGGAAGAGCTTCAAGGGACTCTTGAGTCTCATGAACAGAGGATGGCTGAGAGAGCTGCAGGAAAGTCGAAAGATATGGCTTTGCAGGCACAGACGGAAAAGGAGAGAAAAGGCAAAGGTAGCTGGAATGGCAACAAAGGAGGAAACCAGTCGAATCAAAAGAAACCTTGGAACCAAGGCAACCAAAGAGGTGGTGCTGAAGGTAAAGGAAGAGGTGTTAATCGAAAGACAGACAAAATCCACATTCAATGTTTCAATTGCCAGAAGTATGGTCATTATGTTAGTGATTGTCCAGAAAAGAAGATAAATCAAGAGACTGATGCAAAGCTGGCGAAACATGGAGAAGAAGAAATGTTGCTAATGGTCACAACAAACAATGAAGAAAGATTCCAAGATCAGTGGTACTTGGACTCAGGATGCTCATCACATATGACTGGAAGTAAAGATTGGTTTGTCAACATGAAGCCCTCGTCGAAGAATACAGTGAAGTTTGCAAATGACAACACTCTAGCAGCTGAAGGTGTTGGTGATGTTCTAATTATGAGGAAAGATGGCAAAAGGTCAACAATTTCCAATGTGTTGTACATACCAGGCATGAAGAGTAATTTGCTCAGTATAGGGCAGCTTGTCGAAAAGAACTACAAGGTAGTTGTCGAAGACAAGATGATGAAAGTCCTCGACGCAGGCGGTAGACTAATCTTGAAGGCTCCAATGTCTCAGAATAGGACCTTCAAGATGGACTCAATGTGATGGAGCACAAGTGTTTAGCAACTGCAGCCACTGAAGTCGAAATAGAAGTTCGACAGGAACCAGTTGCAGATGAAGCAGGTTCAAGCAGACCTCGACGAACAAGACATATGCCTGCAAGGTTGCAAGAATGTGTAATCACATCAGATGATGTAGTCGATGAAGAGGGTGAGCTGGTACGTTATGCTTTCTACGCAGATGTTGAACCAGTCAATGCAGCTGAGGCATTGAAAGATTCAAAGTGGGTGAAAGCAATGATTGAAGAGTTAGAGTCCATCAAAGTCAATGATACCTGGTCACTTGTCGAATTGCCGCAAGGCAAGAAGGCAATTGATGTGAGTTGGGTTTACAAGGTGAAGGTAAATCCTAAAGGAGAAGTAACTCGACACAAAGCGAGACTTGTGGCGAAAGGATTTTTTCAGAAGGAAGGAATCGACTTCGATGAAGTATTCGCACCTGTTGCTAGAATCGAAACAATCAGGTTGGTTGTTGGTCTAGCAAATATGAACAACTGGCACACATGTCAGATGGACGTGAAGTGTGCATTCCTTAATGGCCCCTTAGAAGAAGAAGTTTATGTTGCACAACCAGCTGGGTTTGTGAAACAAGGCGAAGAAAGAAAAGTGTACAGGCTTCATAAGCCCTGTATGGACTTAAGCAAGCTCCAAGAGCTTGGAATAAGAAAATTGACAGCTTCTTAAGGGAGAAGAAATTTGTGAAGTGTACAACTGAGCATGGAGTATATGTAAGAAGAAGCAATGGCGAATTGCTTATACTATGTCTCTATGTTGATGATTTGTTGATAACAGGGAGTTCCAAGAAGGAGATCGAAGATTTCAAACATGACCTGAGTAAGAAGTTTGAAATGTCAGACTTGGGAAATCTCTCATATTTCCTTGGCATCGAATTCTACAAGACAAGTAGAGGTTTGATGATGCACCAATGAAGATATGCAGGCGAGATACTCAAGAGATTTGAGATGCAAGATTGCAACCAAACTTCGACTCCAGTTGAGCCCAGATTGCAACTGTCAAAGGATTCAGATGAAGATGATGTCGACCCAACCTAATACAGAAGACTTATTGGGTCACTTAGATACCTTTGCCACACAAGGCCTGACTTAGAATACAGTGTTGGTATGATAAATAGATTCATGCAGAAACCAAAGGTATCACACCTAATAGCGGCGAAGAGGATAATGAGGTATCTGAAAGGAACTCTCAACTATGGCATTTTGTTTCCAGCAGCTGATGAAGGAAAAGAATGCAAGTTAGTGGGATACACAGACTCCAGTTGGTGTAGTGATGCTGAGGATCAAAAATCCACAGCTGGATATGTGTTTATGTTAGGTGGTGCACCAGTTGCTTGGAATTCGAGAAAGGAACCAGTGGTGGCATTATCATCATGCGAAGCAGAATATATAGCTGCTTCCCTTTGTGCATGTCAAGCAACTTGGATGGTGAACTTGGTCGAAGAAATCACAGGGAAGAACCATGGAGAAATTACCATGAAGATAGACAACATGTCAGCTATCAACTTGGCAAAGAATCCAATAGCTCATGGTCGAAGCAAGCACATCGAAATGAGGTTCCATTATCTCCGAGAGAGGGTAGCAGAAGGGAAGATGAAGTTGGAACACTGCAGAACTGAGAATCAGATTTCAGATATCATGACGAAGGGAGTGCAGGTCGAAGCCTTCAGAAGACTAAGGGCCATGATGAATGTAGACAGTTTAGACACAATGAATTAGGTGGTGTGTTAAATATAATTCATTGTGTAAACAGATTTAATTTGATATCATATGATTAGATTTGATTTAGAATATTTTGGGCCATTTATGTTTTGGGCTAGTGTAAACCTAAAACTATAAATAGGGTGCCTTGCTTTGTATTCTACATCACAACAGAACAGATTTTACAGTTGCAGTTAGCAAGTGAAAGTTCAATAAGAAATCCCACAGTTGTGGGTAACACATTCTCTCCAAATACTTCTTCTCTCATTCTTCTCTTTCTTGTTTGTTATTCTTCTTCTCTTTTGTTGTTCTTGATAATTACTTGTTATTACCATCATTATCATATTGTGGGTTTGTTCATCAATCTTGAGATCAAGATTGAAGGGAATTCTTCATAGGGTGTGAGGTGAATTTCCAACAAACATTGCACTTGGTGGGTATAAGTTGAATAAAGGTAAATCCAGTTCCATTGTTGTTGCCAAAAGGAACAGTGAGATCGCACTTGACCTTAGGTTTGTACTTTCTGGATATGGAGTCTCCAAGTTTGAATCTAATCGTAAAGTATAGTTTCACTTTGATATTATAAACTCCAACACTCTTGTCTTTGTTGAATTCAGAGACTTGATCATTATGGAGCATCAACAACTGTTGTCCAGAGAAAACACCACTAATAGGGTTACTGATTTTCTTGTCTTGGCGGAAAGAGTTCATGCGTGTGATCACATCGACATTCGCAAACCTTGCCCCTTCATAGAATGTTTGAGCCTCAACTTTATCATAATATATACCAAGTTTTTTGTTTGGATTGTGGGCCGTAAAATTCAGCACCATAGTGTAGTGCAGTGTGCTGTCGGTATAGTCGAATTGGGTTAATTCGGCTTTCGTGACATGGAACCTAAAGGCGCGGGGTTGAACAATGAGATAGAACATAAGAATGATGAGGCCGAAGAGGACAATAAGTGCAACTAGAAGTTTCCATAAATAGCTAAAGAAAGAACAACAACGGCTACCGCCATGGTTGTGGCGGTTGCTGGATCGCCCTCGTGCAGCCGGAATTGCAGGTCCATAGTAAGAATCGTTCAACTGAGGTTGGTTATCAGCCATACTTGCTAATGAGTAAACGGAACAAGAGGTATAGATAAATTAAGGAGAAATATATGGTGGTTGCATATATATAGAAAGGGGAGACATAAGTGAATCTATGCATGCATAAGAACAACGTGGTTAAGATTTAATATTTGAATAAAATGCGGTCGGCTAAGGAAAAGATCAATAGCAGATTGACGATAGTCCTAAACATAGTAGTTAGTATTGTAGCCTCCTCTTTGTTAATGACTGATAATATAATAATTATTCCAATACTTTGACATTTGATTTTGTCCAACATGGGTATAGTTTATAAATATGTTTTATACATAGTTGATAAGAGACTGAATAAGTTTATTTTTTGTATGATGTCATGATTTTAATATATACAACATTGTAACAGTTAACCCAATGCCCACCCCACCGGTAAACAACCTATGGAAATTCTTTAATCTAGTAAGAATGGTAAGAAATGTGAGGCAACCAAAGACATACATGAGGGAACTTGGGTTACACTCTTTGGACATCCAACATTCACCAATTGAAGTCAGTAACAGTTCCCCTATTGTAGAGCTTAGTCATGGACATATTATTTAGACTCATTTAAATACTCTCCAACTAATGATGACTCAGAGATCATCAATTCCAATGACTCAGATTTTGTGGATGTTATTTGTAGTGTTATATTTGTGAGATTTCTAAACAAAATCAACTATAGGATTTCTACCAAGCGGGTTATCTTCTAGACAACATCATCAAAGAACGATGGGGCTCGCTCTTAGGTCAAGTGGCATGTATAGTACTGTTATCTCCCAATAATCATATGAGAAGGAGTTGTATCACGAGTATCTGGAAAGTATGTAGTCAACAACCTCCATTAATCATGGGGGAGCGGTTACTGCATCTAAGGGTTTCTTAAACCCTAGGCCAAAAAGGCCCTTATATATATTTCTCCCATAGTGGGAGAAAAAGGTAGATAATAACTTACGCACACAATGCCAGAAATGACTTTTAGTAGCGCATAAAAAGACATCGCTTTATTAAAAAGCGCTACTAAAGAGTCATGAAAAAAAAAAGCAAACCTTAGACAGCGCTTTAAGAAAAAGCGCTGCTAAATGCATGCCCTAAGAAAGCGCTTTCTAAAAGCGCTGCTAAAGGGGGGGGGGTCTAAGAAAGCTCTTTCTAAAAGCGCTGCTAAAGAGGGGGGGGGGGGGGGGTCTTGAAAGCGCTTTCTACATAAGCGCTGCTATAAGGGGTATAATAGAAAGCGCTGCTATAGGTCCTGCCTAAGGCATACCTTAGAGAGCGCTTTTCAAAAGCGCTGCTAAAGGCCCTAAGAAAGCGCTGCTATAGGTTTAATGAGAATAAATTTAAAAAAACCACCAGAATTTTTCAAGAAACTTGCATGCCCTATTCACCACTACCGGAAACATCATTCCCTCCGTCCGTCGCCGTCCTCCCTTCATTCCGTCTGCATTTCCTTTCGCCGCTGTTTGTTCGTCCGTTCGCCGTCATCCCTTTCGCCTCCGTCCGTCATTCTGCAGGTGCGTACATATCCTATACCACTACTAGAAAACTTCATTTTAGCTGCGAATTTAGCCTCGACCACCGACACCGAGGCTAACTAGCCTTGACAATACCCAAGCTATTCAAACGCAAAAAAAACCATTTTAAAGTTACGTTTTACAATTATTTTTATTTAATGCATTAGACATGGCTAGGCTGAGGCTAAATATTTTTTAATTTTTGAATTATTTTTTTTAAATATTAGACACGGAAGAGCCGATGCTAACTATTTTTATTTTTTCAAATATATTTATTTTATCTGATAGACAAGGATGAACTGAGGCTAATCATTCATAATTATTTTTATTATAAAATAGACACGGATTTACTGAGGCTAAATATCTCAAAATTCATTTTACACTCTTATTTTTCCTGTTTCCCTCTTAATTCCTTTATCCCCTTTCTCTCTATTATACGAAATGTTCAGCAAGAACCCTAAAATTAAACCAAATAGATTTTCATAAGAAAAAAACCCCTAAAATCAAACAAAATCAATTTTGTATGGTCGTTGAGAGATCATCTCTTTGTTTTCATCTTCAAGATCATCGATTCCCATCTGCAAGATCATCTCTTCGTTTTCATCTCTTCACATGATAGTTGAGAGACGAGGTGAATCAAATCGATTTTGTTTGTTTCATGTTCATCAGGTACTTTTCCCCCTTTCCCTTCTCCTTTTCCCACTGTTTTTCATGTCTTCGTCTTGATTCTTGCATAACTTTATTGAAGGCTCGCTGGGAATTTCAAACACAAAACGCTATCACACAGCTGCAATTGAGGTACGTGACTATTATTATGAATCATATTAAGCTTCTATAGACAGATTATGCTTCATGTTTTTTAATTGTCATTCTATTGATGTTCAACAATATATTGGTTTGTTTTAATGGAATATTGAATAGTGCCCTTTATTTATTGCTATTGGTTCATGTTGTCATGATGATGTATGTTTTAGATATCCTTTGAAATTTATTTTATGTGAGTCGTGTATTTGGAGTGGTTGGTGAGGTTGTGTCTAATGTCCAGGTTATTTGAAATCAGTTTCACTAACTCATGAACATTCTAATCTTTTGCTCTAACTGCATTTCGTAACACCTAACATTACTACATCAATTAACAGCTTCACTGTAACTAACCTATCTAAATGCCCCCTTTAGCAAAATTTTGAATCATCGCCTATCATTCCAACCTCACTTAACTAAACTAACTCCCTATCTAACAATCAAATACCAGCTAAGTTATAACAAAATTGAACTTGGATTAATTAACAGAGCCTAAACTCCGGCGCAACGGTGTTGATTAGAGACTACAGCGAGGCAATCAGAGAGAAGAAAGTATATTGAACGTATTTCTGAACATGTGAGTTTATGGAAAAATTAGAATAAAGGGCTGATTTCTCTTTAGGAGCCTACATAAGTTTCTCTTCAGCAAGCTCATTAGGAGCCTACATAAGTTTCTATTTATTTTCATCCTCAATCATATTCGAGCCACATCCGTCTTTGTCTTCGCCTTCCTCAGTTTCCTCACTAGTTGATGAACACGGAAAAGTCGACTCAACGTTATTGGCGAAAAGAATGTTTAATATCATCTCACACTCCTTCACAAGATTATTGAGCACATCAGTTTCAAAAAAGGGTTGGTTTAACACCTCTTGAATAAAAGGCAGGCGAAGGAGAACACCGGTTCGTTTATCGTGTTTCTTTATTATCTTCACTAGACCTGCATAATCTATAGAATCTGATAAATTTCTCTCAAATGAATTAAAAAAAACACACAAGTTTAGATTATTCATATATATATATATATATATATATATATATATATATATATATATATATATATATATATATATATATATATATATATATATATATATATATATATATATATATATATATATATATATATATATATATATATATATATATATATATATATATATATATATATATATATATATATATATATATATATATATATATATATATATATATATATATATATATATATATATATATATATATATATATATATATATATATATGAGATCATAGATTAGAATTTAAAACATGCATGTGTAATTAAGTGCACTATAGTTCTCTTGCAAAATCATCTCCATGAAAATCCACTATTTCCCTGCCTAATGACATCAACTCCGCATCGGAGTAATCCATGGCTCTGTCAACTCTATCTTGCAACAACTGTAAAAAGAAAATTACAAAACATACAACAGATGTCAGGGCCGGTCCAACACATATTGAGATCTAAGACAAATTTGAAAATAAAGGCTAACTAAGTTATGTTACCTTCCATTTGATGATGGAGTGAATTTTAAGATGTTTGCCTTCTCTGTATATTTTAGTCATGGAGTGAATTTTAAGATGTTTGTTTCCTGAATAAAACTCATTGCCCAACTCTTTCTACCATTGATGTTGTTTCTTCTTTTGGAAGTCCAGACGATTGGGAGTGTTTCCTTCATTACCTAGGCTGTTTGCTGGAAGATTTGGTGTAATGAGGCTGTTAATGATCCAGTTCACCCCCCAAAATTTGTCAGTTGAAAAGTATCATACTTGACAGATGAGCAGGTGACTTTTATCTTTTGAGAGTGTTTAATTAAGACAGTAATTTATGGATGAAGGAGGCGTGTTATCTATTTGTGTAGAGCTTTATTGATGTATAATTATAAGCTACTAACACGAGTGCAGTTTGACATTCGAATATCAATTTCATCAGCTTTTATACTGAAGTTACAAACAGACACTTCTGATAATTCTGTAAGATGTCCATACCTAGCAACTATAGAAATCGAAAGAAGAAGGCATTTACGCGAGAAGGGAAACGATGATAACTTAATGGATGTCATTGTGCAATACTTTTGCAGGTACATTGTAGCACAGAAAATAGGACTCTTATAAATTCTTAGTTATATCCTCAAATACCATGCACATAGATGTAGCGTGTGAATTAAATTTTACTAGTGTCGATGGGGAACAAACTGTAGGGTTCCCAATCTAGTGCTCCTGGTGCCAAAGCCTGTTGGTCCTTGTGCAAACTATTTACTCTGGAGCTTTCTTTAGTTTGTTAAAATTGCAAAGAGTAAAAATACTAACTTTATTATCTTTAAATATATTATGTTACAGAAATATTTGAATTCTATGGTAGTTTTCCAGTAGGTTTTTAACATATTTGTAACTCTAGATTGGCTAGCTATAATAATTTATTTTAGAAAAATTTATTCCACATATATTTGAAGTGTTTTTGTAAATATGAAACTTGTTTGTTCTCAGGCTTGGTCATTTGGCATGCTTTACTTCTGAAGTTGAAATGTTTGTTGAAGTCTTTGTAACACCCCCTTCCATACCCCCAAATAAACAATTAAATCACATAATAAAATTTCATCAGAGTGAATTTAAAACATGGTATAAAAGAAGTATGCCACATCATGCACAAAATAACATACAACACATGCTCTATAAAAGACATGTAACAGTGGGGTAGCTTCAACAGAGGAACTTAGTCCTTACACCCACATCTCAATATTTAGAATTAAAACGGAAAATCTAAACATTGAATCACTTAAAACATGTAATCATATAAATACATATCATTCAGTTTGTTTCATCACATCATTTGTGTTTACATAAACATTTACCATCAGATACATATACAAAATGCATCCCAAGATAATACTATACAATCCTAACTATCCGGTGCTACATATCAGAGCATAACCGACCAAAGAATGAAGCTATACTTCACAAAACACTCCCATCAAAGCTAATCTGCAATGCCTCATAGAGCATTATAAAACAGCAGAAGGGTGAGAAATATTATCATAATAATCAATGAATATAATTATATACATATATACACAAGCATAATATACACATATTCCGCATTTCTCACCACCATTCATTCATAACTCATCATACATGTCACAACATGTATAAACACACATGGATAATCGCAAAACATGTTTCATCATACACATATCCATAGTTCTCAACTCAACAATCCACACACAAGCATATTTCATATAACAATTATATCTATGCTACGTGACCCAACACAACTCAATGCAACTCATGCCATATGGTACCAAAACTTGTTATCATTTTTCGGTTTTTACACTTAAACCGGGTCCACTCTTCTAAACCGATAACAACAAAAGCCCATCCTCTAAGCTTTCAAACCCACTCTTCTAGGCTTGGGACAAGTCACTAGTCTCTACGAAACTAGCAAACATTGCCTCTTGACTAAATGATGCATATGCAATCAACAACCAAATGCACTTAAGACCGTTCTCGCATCTTAATCTCATGCATTCTCAATAATTCATCACATAAGAATTATAACATGATTGCACACACAACATATTTCACATAATCAAAGTATTCATACTTTAAACCACCATCACCATATCATTCAAGCAATGCACATATATTCACTAATATGTTCTCATGCGTATTCACTAATATGTTCTCATGCGTTATTCACATACAATTACAAGCAATGCACACATATTCACAATATGTTCTCATGCATTATTAATAACATCGTGCCAACGGCAACGAACTCAATTACAATCATCATGCACTTTTAATCAATTTAAAAAATGTATATATTTGTCAAAAGACCACATTTCATAATCGATTCCATAGTCTAGGATTCACGCCATACGGCTACCCACAACGTATCACACCATAGTACACAACTATTCATTCCGATAAGGATCAAACACAATCGAACCAAACAATCAACATCAGATGGAATCACAAGGAAAATGAAATGCTGTCACGTTTGCTGGCTTGCTCGCCTAGCGAGTCCCTAGCGAATACTCGCTATCTGTTTGCCTAGCGAACAAGCTCGCGAAGGCAAACAGAAGCTACTGACTTCATTCGCTTCCTACTCGCTGCAGCAAGGTCCTAGCGAATCCTTCGCTACCTCACTCGATACCAGCGAACTAGATCAAATACATTTTGTCCAGGTCTGGGATCACTCGCTAACTTGCTCGCTTAGCGAGTTGCTAGCGAACACTCGCGACCTGTTCGCCTAGCGAAGGTGCTAGCGAACTTCTGCGAACTCAGAAACCCTCATTGCCCTCAATCCTCAACTCTTGAAAAAATCAACCGATTCTCACCAAACCAGTTCCTGTAGTCTTAGTCTAACAACCCTCGACTAAACTACACACTTTATTCTCGATTCCAACCGTTAAAACCTTGATTCTACCGATTAAACTCATTTATGCCCTAGAATGGAAAATGGAGAAAACATCTAAGCAATCCAAAACCACTCATACATAGTCATATACATTGACAACATAATGATATTTCACACCCTTACCTTAATTAAATCGGAAGTTAGGAGTTGTTCTTGATGATTCCAAGCTTTTCCTTCTTCTCCTTCTCTTTTCTCCTCTTCCTCTTTCTTTCTCTTCTTTTCTTTTATGTTTCTATCTCTTCCTTTTCTTTCCACTTTCCTTATATTCTTTCCATTCTATTTCCTTCCATAAATTCTCCTCTCAAAACATCTACCAATAATTCCAATAATTAAAATCATCCAAATAAATCAATTATTTAATATGAATAATTAATTATTGAAAAATTGGGCTGTTACAGTCTTCACTACTGATAAGAAGACATAGCTCTTTGGGAAGTTAATGAAAAAAATGACACATTATCAACTCCACCAACCAAGGCACTTGGGCTTTTATAAGCCTTTCTAAAATTAAACAACAGTTATTGCTAGGGGACATGTTTAAGTCTTCTGCAAGTGGTGAGTTTCATACTATGGCATATGAATACATATTCATCATTTATTCTCCTAAAATTTTTCTAATGTTCTGCCTCATTATAAATCTAAAACATGCCTGAGTGCCTGAGCCTTCACCTTTTTAAATTAGACTTTCAGGAAAGTCATTGACATGGTCTTGTATAATAGATATTCTATAACACATTCATTACATGATCAGTTCTCTTACGATTCTTGAATTGACTTTTTAATAATGTAGTTATAATTCTATCTCATGGCTGAGTGGACATGTGCCTGATCCATAAAACCAGAAGGTACTTTTTCATGGAAACTTGAGATTGGTGTTTGACACACCTGAATCTCAGTTGAACAGATCTTATATATATATATATATATATATATATATATATATATATATATATATATATATATATATATATATATATATATATATATATATATATATATATATATATATATATATATATATATATATATATATATATATATATATATATATATATATATATATATATATATATATATATATATATATATATATATATATATATATATATATATATATATATATATATATATATATATATATATATATATATATATATATATATATATATATATATATATATATATATATATATATATATATATATATATATATATATATATATATATATATATATATATATATATATATATATATATATATATATATATATATATATATATATATATATATATATATATATATATATATATATATATATATATATATATATATATATATATATATATATATATATATATATATATATATATATATATATATATATATATATATATATATATATATATATATATATATATATATATATATATATATATATATATATATATATATATATATATATATATATATATATATATATATATATATATATATATATATATATATATATATATATATATATATATATATATATATATATATATATATATATATATATATATATATATATATATATATAACTACCAAAATGACCCCTATTTTAAAGTATCCCTAATTGTTTTATTCCATTCTTTCCTTTTTCTTTTTACACACCCGGGAGAGGTTAGAAACAAGCTGCTCCTGTTTTCCACTTGTGGCTTGAAAGTCACATGCTGAACTTCCATATTGAGTATTAATGTAGTTCACCGTAACTTGTCTCAAATGTTGAGGTTTCATGTGCTCATATGTTTGAAATGTATTGCAAAAACCTTCCACTTTCAAAGGGTTTTGATCCTCAAGAGAGCATGCATGGCAAGGAGTTGCTTTTAATTACATGCAATTTTTTGGTTCAGGTATGCCATATTTCATTTTTTATTTATATTTTATGCCGCACATTGTTAAAAATGATTTAGAAGATATTCTTCTCTTGTAGTTTTTGTTCCCTGTTGGAGGTCAGTTATAAGAGGTGGAATGTTGGGGGTTTCAAGGGAGATCCTGACTGAGGAGGAAACAAACCAAATAGGAGTACTGGTGGAAATCCTTTGGTTGATCAGGTTTTTTCCTAAGCTTGAGGACTCTTTCATGTGGTATAGAGGATGCCATGGTTTTTCTGTTAAGAGACGTTA
Organism: Lathyrus sativus; assembly: GCA_963859935.3. Classification (NCBI taxonomy): domain Eukaryota; kingdom Viridiplantae; phylum Streptophyta; class Magnoliopsida; order Fabales; family Fabaceae; genus Lathyrus; species Lathyrus sativus. The sequence continues at coordinate 373,539,095 of OZ012741.1, forward strand.
CAGTGCTTTGTCATAGTTATGTAATGAGGAGTTGGATTTGGAGGAAGAGAGATTTAGAAGGTTGGATAAGGTGTTGAAAACCAAGATGTCGAGTAGAGTATAAACTTTCAGATAGAGACTCCTTCTCAATTGGCTTCCAACTAGGATTCAACTTGTAAAACAAGGGCAAACGAGTATGAGTGTCTCGAAACTCAACTTATATATGTTTCCCTTATTTTTTTGTCAAACTAGTACCGGTCAAGATACTATCTCAGTCGCGGGAACATGGAGTTTGGGTGATTTCAAATGCCAGTCCAGCATAGAAGCTGTCAGTTTTTAAAATGCATAAACATCCTTAAACCTTTAATTACACCGGCTTACCTATTATATGGCAGTGTCTACTGTTGAACAACTTCAAGTGATGGCTTCAAAACGTCAATACAAAGAGGCAGTCGCACAGCTGAAGGTATCTAATATATCTTTATACGTTGCTTTTTATATGTTGATTTACTGTATGATGTGTACCTTGCTATTATATTGGTGTTTGGTGTGTGTATTGTGAAGGTGGTTTTATAAAGCAAATCTATCATAGTTCTGAAGGTGTGCGATGAAATAATATTTGTGATTATTGTGTTAGTTTGTAATGCATATGTAGTTTAGAATTTGGATTTTGTAAGTAGGGTTTAATAATGTTTTATTTAGGATTACATAGTTTAGTTGGTTAGATCCTATGACCATTAATGACAACCTGGTGCTATGGAGCTCCAAGTGGTGGCCTTATTGTGCACTTGTAAGAGGTTGATTCTACAACTCAAACTTGTGGACTGCTATACCAGAATGTTTTTCTGTCTCGAAAACATAGTTCAACAAAATATCTGTCATCGATTTCCTCATCACGAAACGGTCACAAACCAGCTTAGAATATATCTTGTGGTACACGTTTTTCAAGTCTTAAGAAAGACCTCTAGATAGTTTCATGTGATCTCTTGTAAAAAATTTTGGACATGATTTACAATGTATTCCGAGTTTTTGGGGCTGTTTTTTGTTGTAGCTATGACTACTTATTTTTGTTGTTGTTTCAATCTATGTAATATATTGGTAACTCTTACTTCATATGTGTTATATGTTAAAGCATAATGTCTTTTTGCTTCTGAATTTTATGTGTCATTTGCTAATTATCTATATTTTGTTATATGTGCTTTTGTTCTTTGGTTTTTTTGAAGAAGACATAAAATTATTTATGATCTTGATAAATTGATTGAAGGAGAACACGACATGACATAATTGTCATCTATTGGAAAACATGGTCAGCATGTATAGATTCTACAATTGGAAAGCAGGCATAATTTTGTTGACTTTTACAATTTGACTTTAGCCTCGGTTAGGCCAAAGTTAAATATTTTGTTGACTTATGAAGTTTGACTTTAGCCTCGAATAAGCCGAGGCTAAATATTTTATTGACTTATGAAGTTTGAACTTAGCCTCGAATAAAACGAGGCAAAATTTGACTTTAGCCTCGACCAGGCCCAAGGCTAAATATTTTGTTGACTTATGGAGTTTGACTTTAGCCTCGGTCAGGCCCAGGCTATTTTTTGCTGTAGACACGGCTAAACCGAGGCTAATGTAGACACGGCTAAACCGAGGCTACTATAGACACGGCTCTTTTTAGCCAAAGCTAAATGTTAGCTTCGATTGTTTTAGCCTTTCCCTGACACCGACGCTACGCCAAGGCTAATTGGCTAGTAGCGTCGGTTTTTTGCCTTATAGTGTCGATAAATGGTCGAGGCTAAATACTGTATTTCTAGTAGTGTGCCATTAATCTTCTAAGATGTTAATGAACATGGTCTACATCGTTTTTGGAGGAACTGGTGATGGCTTAGAAGTGGTTTTATCGTGGCTTAGATGTTCTCATGACATACCTGTAGTAGAATAGTTAGAAAGTCTCCCTGTGAAAGTTTATGGAAAGTAACCATGTTTGGAGTATTTTGTTTCATAATATTGTTTTTTGCTCTCCCCTTTTTTTAGTATGACAAAATGGACTAAGAGTCTTGTAAGCTTGAGAATATAATGAAATTTAGTTTTGCACGAAATGTATTTTGTAAAAACAAAAATGGATGAAACTTTGGATATTCTTGATATATACTTTTTGAATGCCCTCAAAAATCCAAATTTGAATGAGGCCATGATATCTTGAACCTTTCTTCATGCCAAAAGTTCTTTTAGTTAAGCTTGAAGTAAAATGCTCCTCTTTAAATTTGTAACTTGGATATGAGGCTTGCACCTTTGTAATGAGATTCATTTCATGATAATTTAAGATTAGACTTTGGGATTTGAATATCATCAACTTGACTTTGCGAGTCTAACTTAAACTCCTTGAGAGTTTCCTTGAATTTTTGAATGGATTTGGCCATGTAAATCTTCAAATTGTAATGAGTTTGGTTTATGGACAACTTGTGAACCTTCTTGAGTTTTGTACCTCTTGTGAGCCTTGAATTTCAATGATAAACTCATAAATAGAAAAAACATTTTAATGTTTCGAAATCGTATTGTTATGTTAAAGAGAATTACTATGTTAGGTATAACTTTCTTTAAGTTTTCTTGTTTTTTATGGTATTTTATTTTGTTCCTCATTTTATGGTATTTTATTTTGTTCCTTACTAAAATAAATTAACAACTATATAAGAAGTTGTTACATTATTGCAAGTTTTATCAACAATTGATGTTCCAAGAATTATTTAATGTTGATGATGTTATTAATTTTGTCTGTTATAGGGGTTACCTGTGAAGAGCAAGGTTGTGATCGTTTCCAAGCATCCTACTGTGTAGCTTTCTTAGAAGTTGGTGATTTCTTTATAGGTATTCTCTGTTTTTGTTTAACTTTCTTAGTTTAGTTTAGACTACTCAATTAGTATGGATAAAAAATGGATGTCTTCTAATCGATTGTCAAAAGAGTACGAGAATGGGGTATCGAAATTCGTTAAGTTTGTTGTTGAACACGCCAAAGACCCCAGTAGGATCACATGTCCTTGCTTAGGTTGCTGTTATGGGCTTCGAATTGACGCTGTTCAGTTGGAATCTCATTTAATGAGACATGGAATTGATCGAATTTATACATGTTGGACATTACATGGTGAGATAAGTAACGAGAATGTCGAACCCGAGGATAATACGACCTATGCTACAAAGGACAATGGCAGAGATACATATGATTATGATCGAGTCGAAGAGATTGCAGAAGCACTTGAAGAAGATCTTCAGGGTTGTCCCAAGATGTTTGAGAGGTTGGTAAGCGATGCATAAAAACCGTTGTATAAAGGTTGCACTACTTTCACAAGATTTTCTGTAGTATTAAAGTTGTACAACTTAAAGGTGGGTAATGGATGGTCGGATAAAAGTTTCACAGAGTTGTTAGCCCTACTACAAGAGGTGCTTCCGGAGGATAATGTTCTTCCCAATCGAACCTATGAAGCTAAAAAAATGTTATGCTCTATAGGCATGAGCTATGATAAGATACATGCTTGTCCAAATGATTGCATTTTGTTTCGAAATGAATATGCATCATTAAACGAGTGTCCTAAATGCAGTGTATCTCGGTATAAGGAAAAGTTGTCACCGGCAAAAGTCTTATGATATTTTCCTATAATTCCGAGATTTAGACGCATGTTTCATAGTGAAACAGATGCAAAACACTTGACTTGGCATGCAGATGATCGAATTATAGATGGGAAGTATCGACATCCGGCAGATTCACCACAGTGGATGAAAATTGATAATGAGTATCCTGATTTTGGAGAAGAAGCTAGAAACCTTCACTTGGCATTATCGATTAATGGAATGAATCCACATGGTCTGCAAAGTATCTCACATTCCACCTGGCCTGTAATTATTATAATTTATAACCTACCTCCATGGCTATGTATGAAGCGTAAGTACATGATGTTATCTATGTTAATTTCTGGCCCTAAACAACTAGGGAATGACATAGACATATACCTAACACCTTTAATCGAAGACTTAAAGAGTTTGTGGGAGAACGGTGTGGAAGTTTATGATGGATATAGGAAAGAAAGTTTCAATTTGAGGGCGATGTTGTTTGGCACAATTAATGGTTTTCCAGCATACGAAAATCTATCGGGGTATAGCATTAAAGGTTAATGTGCGTGTCCTATCTGTGAAGAAAACACAGATTGGACGCGATTGGAATTTGGTCAAAAGAATGTCTTTCTTGGTCATCGTAGATTCTTAAATTCTAATCATCACTACCGTGGGTGGAGAAAAGCATTCAATGGAAATTCAGAACAAGGTAGAGCTCCGCCTACATTGACCGGCAAACGAATTTTTGAAAAGGTGAAAGATGTGAGTACTCAGCTTGGCAAGCCTTTTGCTCATACGCTTGTCACGCATGGGTGGAAGAAGAGGTCAATTTTGTTTGAGTTTTCGTATTGGAAGTCGTTGTATGTAAGACATTTTCTTGATGTTATGCATATTGAAAAAAATGTATTTGAAAGTGTTATTGGTACGTTACTCAATATACAAGGAAAGTCTAAGGATGGCCTTAAAGCAAGAAAGGACTTGGTAGCAATGGGAATAAGAAATGAATTAAGACCCTTGAAGAAAGGAAATCGAACATATCTACCACCTGTTGCTTATACTTTATCTAGAAAGGAGAAAACGATATTGTGTAAGTTTCTGAGTGAAATTAAAGTTCCAGAAGGATACTCTTCAAATATTAGAAGACTTATTTCTATGAAAGACCTCAAGTTAAAGAGTTTAAAGACACATGATTGCCATGTTATAATGGAACACTTTCTACCAATAGGTATATGTTCTACTTTTCCAGAAAAAGTGAGAAGCGCAATAACTAAATTGTGTTTTTTCTTCAGGTCAATTTGTAGTAAGGTGATCGATCTTGCGATCTTACCAACATTCCAAAAAGAAATAGTTATTACTTTGTGTGAGCTTGAAATGTATTTTCCTCCATCATTTTTTGACATAATGGTACATCTAGTTGTTCATCTTGTGAAAGAGACACAATTGTGTGGACCAGCTTATATGAGATGGATGTACCCTGTTGAACGTTATATGAAAATACTGAAAGGGTATGTGAAAAACTAAAGTCGACCAGAGGGATGTATTGTTGAACGATACATTGTTGAAGAAGCTATTGAGTTTTGTACTGAATATTTGTCCAACGTTCAATCCATTGGCCTCCCAAAATCTCATGTTGTTGAAAAAATAGTAGGTAAACAGTTAATTGGAAATAAAGTTGTGACAATTTCAAGGGATGAACTGGAGCAAGTGCATTTGTATGTTCTGCACAATGACATTGAGGTTGAGCCGTATGTTGAAATGCACAAGGATGTTTTTCGAGGTTTAAATCTGAATCGAAATGAAAATTGGATAGTACGTGAGCACAATCGAAGTTTTATAACATGGTTCAAGGATCATATTTTTTCAAAGTTTTATTCTGATCCCGCTTCAATAACAGAAAGGTTGAGATGTTTAGCATATGGTCCAAGTTTGCATGTGTTTTCTTATAGCGCATACACAATTAGTGGATACACATTTTATACAAAAAAATAAGATGATAAGAGTACAATGCAAAATAGTGGTGCCACCGTGCTTGCCGAAGTAATGCACATTTCAAGTGTGAAGGACTTAAACCCCAAATATGTGAATCTGTCGTATTTTGGGGTTATCGAGCGCATTTGGGTGTTTGATTATGAAAAGTTTCAGATTCCTATATTTGGATGCAAGTGGGTTGAAAATAATAGTGGCATACAAATGGATAAGTCAGGATTTTTGCAAGTGGATCTTAATAAGGTGGGGTACAAAGATGAGAATTTTATACCAAAGAACAAGATGATAAGAGTACAATGCAAAATAGTGGTGTCACCGTGCTTGCCTAAGCAATGCACATTTCAAGGTTGAAGGAATTAAACCCAAATATGTGAATCTGTCATATTTTGGGGTTATCGAGCGCATTTGGGGTGTTTGATTATGAAAAGTTTCAGATTCCTATCTTTGGATGCAAGTGGGTTGAAAATAATAGTGGCATACGAATGGATAAGTCAGGATTTTTGCATGTGGATCTTAATAAGGTGGGGTACAAAGATGAGCCTTTTATTCTAGCCACGCAAGCTAAACAAGTGTTCTATGTCACTGATCCGACAAGTACGAAATGGTCTATAGTTCTTTTTTCCAACAAAGTAATCGATGATAACATTGGAGACAAGGGGGGTGTTGATGTTAAGAAGGAATCTTATATTATAGATGATCCAGATGAGAATATTAGAGCGGACGTATCATATATTAGAAATGATCATAACGAGGGAATTTGGATCAATCCATCCGTCCGTGTTGTTAAGAGACAAGTAAACCACGTTCCAATGAAGAAAAGAAAGAGATGTTAGTGACAAAGGTACTTGTAAAATTACATATTGTCTCATTCAATAAAATTACATATTTATATCATGCAATAAAATTACATATTATGTCATTCAATAAAATTATGTATATGTTTTTCTTATTTATACATTTCTTATGTATATATTTCTAATTTACATACTTGCATGTCATTCATTTGATACTTTGGTTTTTCTGAATTACAGGTATTATGGCAACCAATGAGGAAACATCACATGATGGAAACGAAACAACAAAAGACATGGAAGGCGATATCAAAAGAGGAATAACGATTATGAAAAAAATCATCCGTGCGAGAGATAAGGGTGTAAAGTATGATATGCATTGGAATGAAAGAGGTCAATTAGTTGAGCCTAATGGTGTGATGCTGACAAGTTACATTGGAGCACTTGTACGTTTGCAAATTCCGATTACTTGCGATAATTGGAGAATTCCTTCGCTACAACCAGCTAAAGACAAAATTTGGAGCGAGATACATGTATGATATTTGATTATTTTTAATTATGTTGATGGTTACATCTTTAAATTAATTATACTAACATGTTATATGTATGTGTACTTGTTTGGAGAGATCTTTTAATATTGATGATTGCAGGAGAAAATATTGTCTTCAATTGGCCGGAAAATGACTGAGGGGATTTAGAGCGTTTTTAACGAACATGTTTCTTAAAGATTCTGATGGAAACTTTGTCGACTCGGAGCGTCCAAAGAAGTACGCTGATTTGATTTCAGATTAAGAATGGGAGACATTTGTTGCCAAGCGACGAACCAAAGAATTTTGCATAAGTACAACTTATCATGAACAATGTATAGTATATATACTTCTTCCACAAGAGTTCTGATATGACTTAAACTTGTTTTTTCAGGTTGTGAGTGGCGTAAATCGGAAACGGGCATCAAAACCCGCGTATCCATACAAAAAAGGGCATTTGGGATATACACGCTTAGAACAAAAAATAGTAAGTATTTATAAATGCTTTAATATGCTATAGTTACAAAAAATAGTAAGTATATATAATAGGATATGAATGCTTTATTATCCGTCTTAATGCATAGTTAGAAGAGAAGAAAAGTGATGCGACATCTCTTCTGGACCATGTTGTATGGAAGGTTGCCCGTGTGGGAAGAGATGGAGTAGTTCAGGAAGAAGTTTAACAAGTATTTGAACAATGTGTAAGTACAACATTAGTAATTTGTCAGTAACTCAAAATTGTATAATATATTTATATATGCTTTTATCTATATTTCAGGAGACTCTATCCCAGACTATAACTCCAGCTGAGGACGATGATTACAGGAGCTTACTGAGTCGGGTGTTAAATATTCCTGAGTATTCTGGACGTGTGAGGGGTAAGGGATTTGGTGTCACTCCATCAAAACTGTATAAGCAGCCAAAGAAAAAAATCCTAGCAATAAAGAAGTGATGGATACATTGGAGGAATTGAAAGCTCAGATTCGTGAATTACAGAAGGACAAAGAGAGATACATGTCGGAAAGGCGCGGTCTAGAGGGTAAAGATACTAGTGACAAATATAGTATCAATTGTCCGCAGAAGCTTCCAGAGGTAATTGACAAAGATCATGCGGTTGTTATTCCTCTTAATTGACACATTAATCGACATCATTATTTGCTTAGGGAATTTCACCTTGTCGGCTATATTTATCGTCACCGACTTATCGCATGGTTGGCAAGGGAAAGGTGCATAACATTGTGGGAGACTTACTTCACCATAAACCGCTCCCTGCTAGATTTTTGAAAGTATCGGTTGATATTGCGTTAGAGGGGGTTGCGTTGTTGCCTATACCAGATGATGTTTCAGACGCAACAGTGGTGAGAGATGCAATAGGAGCGTATGTTGCATGGCCGATAAATCTCATTTTCATAGATGATGAGGTAGGTTGAACACCATTATGAACCTTGTAATATTCAAATGTTTTATGACCCATACATGAAAGTTATTCTTACATTTACATTTTATTATTTACATGATGATCTTAGACTCCTACAAAATCCAAATCAAAAGATAAGGGAATTATTGTGCGGGAAACCGATTCAGCTGCATCAAAGAAACAGGTACTACTACAGTTACATGATTATCTTATTATACATTAATTACTGAACTTATATGACTTTTAGGTTCATAATCAACAATTGCAACAAGCCAGCAATGCTAAGATGCCTGAATCTTGCAAAGTGCCCAACAAAAAAAAGGCCGAGTAAAAAAAAAACATATGTTTCTCGATATAGGTTGTGCCTTGAAACATATGTAGGAACAACAGATGTGGCTGAGGGTGGCATCCGGAAAATACCTATGGAGGAAGGTATTTTCGGTTTTGAATATTCCGAAACAATTGCTAAAGAGGACTTGGACCAGATTTTCCAACATTGTGAATTGGGCATCGGTGTTATGCATTCCTACATCAGGTACTTCGATCCATTTTAATTAAATAATTGAACATTTTAAAATTTGCTCATTTAACTGAATATTCTAATGTTGATTATGTTTTTCTTTTAGGCTCTTGTATGAAAATTTGTTGGTCCCGCATGATTTGACTTCAATATTCACATTCTTATCTGCTAGCTGTATCAACTCACGGTCAATAGATCACACACCAAATGTAGTCAATATAATACTGGCCATGGGTTAGATTTCATTCTAAATTCATTTATTATAATTATTCGATTTTTGATATTCTATAATAACATTTCCGTCTAAACTGTTGTCTTATTTTATAGTGGACACTGGTTGTTGGTCGCGATTAATCCGATGAAAGAAATAATTTATTATCTGGATTCATTGGATGGCGATCAAACAAAATATCCTGATATGAAGAATATGGTTGATACGTAAGTGATGTGATATATTGTTCTGAATAATTATATATCTTTATTTATTATGCGAGATTGTTCTAAATATGCGTTTATATTATGTTAGAGCTATACAAATATTTAGAGCACAAAGAGAAGCAACAATGCCAAAAAGGAAGGCTAACAACATTAACTGGATCAGAGTGCATGTATATTTTCCCATTTTTTACTGTTATAGTGGTTCTACTTGATAAAACTATTTAAACTATATATCCTGATAAATGTTCGTTTGTTTTTTCCATTTACAATGTCCTCGTTAGTGCAATGGGATTGACTGCGGATATTTTGTATTGCACTTTATGAAGGAAATTATTCATTCTGGTCAAATAGAGATTCCAATCATGGTATGGATCAATTCATAAGTTATATGATTCATTTTGATAATTAACCGATATTTCATCTGAGTAATTAGTTTTAAAACTAAATCGTGCATGTTCTGTTATATTATGTAGTACTTTGATGAATTCAAGTGCGATACTTACTCGAAAGCAGGATTGGAAGAAATTAAGGAGGAATGATGTCAATTTATTCTTGAGTTGAGAATTGTATAAGGTATATGTATCATCCAATATTGATGCGGGATAATAATATTTCTGGAAGTCGTATCTATTTGTAAAGTTATCGGATTTGTAATTATATGTAAATTGATTGTATTTGTGATGTTGTTCTGAGGATCGGATTGTGTTGTAATATATTTAAGCAGGTTTATGTGTATTAAAATGATTATGGGTAAAGTGATGAATTACAATGTATACTTAAGGCCAACGTGTTGAATTACAATGTATATATAAGGCCAAAGTGTTGAATTAAAGGCTTGAGTTATAAGCAGGGAATGTAATTTTTATAAGCAGGTTTATCGAAAAATATATAAAAAATGTGATTATTTATAAAAAAAAATTTAAAATCGTGAAGAATAGACAACGCTTTTATAAAAAAGCGCTGCTATAGGTGGGGAAAGGGGGGGGGGGGGGGGTCTAAGAAAGCGCTATCAAAAAGCGCTGCTAAAGGGGGGGGGGGGGGGGCATAAGAAAGCGCTTTCTAAAAGCTGCTATAGTTGGGGAAAGGGGGGGGGGGGGGGTCTAAGAAAGCGCTTACTAGAAGCGCTGCTAAAGGGGGGGGGGGGGCTAAGAAAGCGCTTTCCAAAAGCACTGAAAATGGGGGGGGGGGGGGGGTCTAAGAAAGTGCTTTCTAAAAGCGCTGCTAAAGGGGGAAAAAAGCGCTGCTAAAAGTGCTGGAAAAGGGGGCCTATAGCAGCGCTTTTTCCATAAAAAAAGCGCTGCCTTTACCTTTAGCAGTGCCACTTTAGGCAGTGCTGCTAAAGGTCTTTTTTGGCATAATAAACAAAGCACAAAGCATATAATGAGAGTCTCTCATCTCTCATGAGTAGGTCCTCTATAACCATTGTAACATCAACATACAGGGCTTTTTGCCGTAGTGGTCAAGCTCTAACCACCCTACAATTTTTATAACCCTATTAAGGCCTCTAAATATCCCCTGTCTTTACAGACATGTCATACTCACCTATACTTTTTGATCAGTACAGTGGTGTCCAGCGTGAGACCCCGGTAAAACTAACCTGAGCCATACCTTCTTCATTGATCCGCTGTCGCACGCGGATCAAAAGCGAGTAGTTTGAAAAAACAGTAGTTTAGCGACAATGACTCGAGTATCGTATCGCAGGGATTCTTGTAGTAATTAACCAATTACAGTAATGGAATATGGGGGGGGGGGGGTTCGGTTTGGATTAAAAAAAAGTGATTAAAATTATAAATTGAAACAATTAATCTGCTGTTTCGGTTTCCTATCATATCATCGATCCAACTAATTCCCAATTCCTAAGCGGACTCTATCTCCTTCTTGATTATAATGGCAATCAAACAAGCGCAATTGTTATTATACGACACATATTCTTAATTTCTGAATTAAGCAAATAGATTAGATACAGTAACCGTGAATTAAGCAAACACGGGAACATACGCGAATTAAGCAAATGCGATTAAAGCATAAGAACATGAAATCATCGAAATAAATCAATCACCCCTAAGATAAATCGAATTAAGCAAACAATATATCACAGAGAAGAATTGAAAGGAAATAGTTTTTATTGGAAATAAAGGAACCTCAAAGTGTCGGCGAAAACCGATTACAGCAGATTAACCAAAGGAAATTAGTTCTCCATTACAATTGTAAAAAGCAAAGAATTTTCAGAATAAAACTAGGGTAGCCGTTTTGTATCACATTAGCAATCTTATAAACAGAATAAGGTTTGCATTACACACTCAACTGGGTCGAAAACCTAAACCAGACCCAAAAGAGAAAAACAACTACATTATCACAAGTCAGAAACTTCAACGAATTATTCTAGACTCAAGAAATCCGAATCAGTTTCTCCATGCAACATGAAAGTTGTAGATATTTTCCTTAGCTTTCCAAAGACTAGTAGAACGCCTCGATCAGATTCCTGTAGCTCCAGTTATGAATTTTTCATTAAAAACTACTAATGTTGAAAAATAACAAACGAAAATCAAATAAAGCTGAAAATAAATTTAATTGTAAAAACATCATAAAATAGGAAATTAAACAAACTAAACTATAGAAATGCCTAAGTCTAAACATAGAGGAAAATGCACCTAAATGCATTGATCATTCATCATAATCACCATACTCGCTATTACCCACCACTCTTATACCTATCCACCATCAACCATGGTCAGCAGGAGAGTTCCATCCCCTATGCACGAGGATACTGGTGGTAGTGGTAATGTTAATTCCATGGACGAACTACTCCACCAGAATTAGATATGAAGGACAACGTCCATAATATTAGATAATGCCAGCAAGGATCCAACCCTCATAGAAGAGGGAAGTGTTGGATCCCAGCCACTCCTAGACGAAATATGGGAGGTGTTTTCCCCTGAAGAACTGAAACCTCCTTCTTTGGTCAAGTTTGATAAGCGCAACGACCCTTATGAGCATGTGTCTCCATCAACACTCAGATTGACATCATCGGAGCGCCTGACTCCCTAAAGTGCAAACTGCTGTTTAGAACTTTCAAGGATGCAGCCTTACAATGATATATGGATCTACCCTGAGCTTCCATTTCCAGCTATCAAGAGCTGGTAAGAAAACTTGTGCATTAATTTACAGTTAGCTGTCATAAGAAGATGTCAACCACAAGCCTGTTCAACATACAACAGGTCCATCATAGTCACTAAGGGACTATCTCGTATGGTTCAAAGAAGCCACCATCAAAATATTTCCCCCAAACCAAGAAATATTCGTGGGGACATTCCAAAATATTCTAAAGGCGGGACACTTCAACGGATCTCTCGCCAAAAAACTAGCATTTTCGCTAGCATAAGTGATTACTTGGGCGGAATGCTACATAAAAGGCAAGGAGAGCAACACTGCGAAGAAGGCTGAGACGTCAATGAGCATTTTCCCAATGCTGAAGGTTCACACCATAAGAGGAAGACTAATTATACCTCTTCCATCAAAGACAATAATGCATTCAAGAGAGTAGGTAAGACGATAGAGAGCTTCACGCCTCTGAACACTCACTGTGAAAAGATCTGGCGTGAGGTTCTTCACTTGCAAAACATCCCTTGCCTCTAGCTTTGAAGGAAAATGTAATAGGTCCTAAACTAGGAAGGTGTTGCAAGTTCCATGGAGTCAAAGGGCACCACACTGAAGATTGTTACCAAGTCAAATAAGAGATCGAGAGGATGGTCCAGGATGGATACCTTAAGAAGTATGTTAAGGGTGATTCCTCTTGTGGGCTAAATAAATCCAGTTCTCACAGGTGAGATGACATAAGGAGTCTCAGGCTCACCAAGGCAATAGAGATATATCATGTCGAGAACAAAAAAATGTATGCATCATACACTTAACACTGTCATAGGAGGATTTGTCGGGGGCGATGAGACTAGCTTCTCCCGTAGAAGGTGCACTCGTCAGATTATGAATGTAGAAGACCTCCCTCGTGTCGAAGGCAAAGGTGAGCTGGATACTCTAAAAGTCATGATCGCCTTCTTTGAGAAGGACGCAGTTGGAATCCACCCTCATAAGCTTAAGATGTGATGAATAAAGAAATTGCAGTCAGTGACTCCTAAGAGGAAGGAAGTGTCGATGTTAACGCAATTTGGGATCCCTCTCAAATCCTGTCAGATTCAGTTCCAGTACCTTATCCTCAACATCAGTATGCAGCGCCTGCTCGACGCAAGCAGCGATCACCTTATAAACGAAGATTAGCTTCTCCAAATCAGCATCAGAATCAACGAGTTAGAAGACAGTTTCAAAATCAGAAGGCACCTCTGAGTATTCTGAAAGAAGAAACTCGCTGGTTTGATCTTATCCTAATGACTTACCATCAATTGTGGTCTTATCTTGCTAGAAACTCGGTAATGACGCCCAGAAAGACTAGAACCATGAAATCTCACCCACCATGGTGCAACTCGAATGCCAGTTGTGAATTTCATAATGGAGTGTTGGGGCATTCGGTTGAAGAATGCAAAGTTTTCCAAGAGAAAGTCCAAGAAATGATAGATGATGAAGTGTTGACTTTCAAAGGAGGAAACCCAATCGTGAACGGAACACCGTTATGCTGATCAGTTGTTTATTGTGCTTGCTTATGTTTACTTTTTGTCCATCCCCATATTTTCTCAACGGAATTGCAAGCAGCTCTTTATTTGAGCAACTCGTTCGATCAGGTTTTCTATCAAAGATGACAAAGGGCATTCTCCATAAGACAGTTTGTCCATCCCCAGTGATTATCGACTTGGTAAATGGAAAACCTTACAGATATTTCTCTTTATTTGAGAATTCACACATTCTACAACATCTAGGATGCTCTTCAGGAATGTATTCCCCAGCGAGTTCATCACACAAGTTTATTTCCATCAAGCGACATCTCCCCAGAGAAGTTGAGGAAGTTTATCACATTAGTCTCTCTTTATTTGAAAAGACATACTTTATAATTCAACGGCTCACATCTCTCCTGAAGATCCCCGATGAAGTTTTGCAACCTCTAGTACATTATGGCTTATAGCCAGAGTTCCACAACCCACAAAGATCTACAACAACATCTACAATCTACAATGATTCTACAAACTACAATGATATTTTTATCCCCTGTGAAGATGCTCTCACAAGTTTTCATCATTTCAGGAAGAAACTGAGACCAGCTCATTGCACCCAGGCCATGACGCTCAGGGAGGTTTATTTCAAGAAACTAAGACCAGCTCATGGCACCCAGACCATGACGCTCGGGGAGGTTTATTTCCAGAAACTGAGACCCGTTTATGGCATCCATACCATGAGGCGTCGGGAGGTTTTGTTTACACTATTTTCAAATGGAATACTCAATTTATTCAAAGACATCTATTTTCCTGGATAATCTCGGCAGTAGATTTACAGAAGACCTCGGCAGTAGGTATTTCTATTTCATTTCCTGGTTAATCTCAGCAGTATATTTCCAGAAGGCTTCGTCGGAAGTATATCTCCAACAAACTTCAACATAGAATCTCGACAGTAGATTCCTTACAAATTTTAACAGTAGATGCTTTGGCAAAAGTACTCTCAATTAAAGTTACAAGTCTCGGCAGTAGACTTCTCCAGCTGATATCTTGAATCAATTACATTTGACCTACCCAGTAGGTTCTTCAAGTGGTTTTCTCACCAAATTCTCCATGATATGTCTAAAGATATCTTGTGATTTTCAATCTTCCCCTGTAGAGTCTCGCTTGGTTGAGCTTGTGCGTCCCGTGTGTTGTGTCTAGTTTCTCCCATGTGGCGCCATTTCTCCACAAGACCCCCCGCGTGTCTCGCATTTCATATCATTGCATATCATATGTATTCGGTGGTTTCTTAGGGCCAAAAATTCGTGCAATGTTTGTATTTAAGTCCCTCCTATCTCGTCGAGACGAAGATTTCAATCTCCATATCTCCGGATAGAAGTAACTTAAATAGGGGCATCTGTAGCACCCTAATTTTTGACCTTAAGATCCCACCTCCTTGTGCTTATTTTCTTGCTTGTTTTATTTTATTTTTGTATGAATGTTTATTATGGCTAACTAGTTTGTGCAGGTTCATTAATGTCTAAGTATAGATGCTTACAACAAAGCATCCCAAGGGCGTGACTATGCGATGGATTCCTCATGTTAGTTGTATGAGCATATCTTCATGTGTGTTAGTGGTTTAATTAATGGTGCCAAAGGATGACGAAATGAGGATGTTACTACATCAAATTATTTGTTTTAAAGCTGGCCTACACAAGATGACTTCCTTGCTTAAAATTCAAGACTCAAAGTCCTCAGAGTGACAATCAAGACTCATGATTTCAATTCATCACACATTCTGATATGAAGTTCATGCTTAAATACAAGACCTAATCTCAATTAGGAATATATTCATTGGGTTCAAGAGCTTTGTGACCAAAATTTTATAAATGTTACTAAGGTGTTCCATTGACTTCCCCATACCTCGTATATTAGGTGAAAACCGTTCTCATTACAAGGTTCATTCCCAAATTTGAGGTACCATTACAACATTCAAGAGCTCATCAATTTAAAAGAGCCCGGGCCAATTCTATTTTTGAATTTCAACCATTTACACATTACTATTTCTCAGTACAAATTTCTATACACTTGTGTTCAGACTAAGAAGTTTTCCTTAATCATGGGATTACATTTAAGAGGCACAACTACATAGATGCATGATAAAATGAAATCTTCAAATACCCACTTAGGAGGGCTTGTTTCACGACACAGTTGGAAGCTATGGAACTTATGTATATGGTGGATAGACCAGTACAATTACAAGAAAGAGCTTTATAAAGGCAAATGTTGTCTTAGAACCGCAAATCCACCGGGAGCTTGGTCACATACGCGAACTGTTGGCTTTTATGCAAATCTGTGGAAAATAATTAGTGCAACTTTGGTCATACTAAGAGCAAACATATTTAAGCGCCTCTGTCACAAGGATGTATTCAAAGCACTTGCCGGCTGTGGTCGTACGACCAAGTCCAATTCAAACCGTCATCATTGTCATCATTTTCCACACGCAATGATCCATTTAGCCACGGTGCTGCAAATATTCAAAATAGAGGAATTTAAGATCTAGAAGTCAGCAAATAGGCATTGTATAAGAAGGTTTCAAAATGAGAAGAAGTTTTGAGGAGAATTCATCTAGAGTTGAAGAGTGAGGCAATTCGTGATTTACCTCAATTCAAACTTCAATGCTCGTGTCCAACTCCCGGATTTGTGACAACAACCATTGTCTGTTTTAATAGCAGTAGCATTCATCTTGACTTCAACCTCAACATCAATGGCAACGCCACAACTTCATTGGCATTTCTTTATGAGTCGTATTCTCCCTTCCATCTTCAAAGGAAAGACAACAACAGCCTGTCATTGACAAAACAAAACAAAACTCAGTTACGACATGAAAAAACCAAAATGCAGCATTCACGTCGTCATGTCCTCCGAGCTGCATGACATTTCAGAACCTACAAGATGCATGCTCACATTTAATGCAGGTCTTCCTCATGTTTCTCGTCACCAGAATCGCATTCAGACCAAACTCGGTTGAACCGCAGTACTGCCAAGACATGCCGTCAACGCCAAGCTGCTTGTCGCCTTGATCCCTTTACAACCTGTTAAGAGAAGTGAATGGATTCAATAAGTCATTGAGTCAATCCAAACAATAGGCAAAATAGGATCAATTTAATTGGAAAACCATGAGTTATGTGATTGTAGGGAATAACAAAACATAGAATAGGAAAACATCACAGCAGCCTGTATATACACATGTCACACGGTTTTTGTTAGAGGACTTTGAGCCTATCTTCACCTTTATCTGCAATATTGTTATGAAGACTGAGTAAGGCACTGCTTTCCTAGCTGTCGAAAAATAACGAAATATATCACCCCTTCATACAAGAAAAGAGTGGTTGGTCTCTCACCATTTCCAGTGCCGAGAAGGAAAATAGGAGCACGTCACTACAACAACTAATCCTTGAATAATCTGTAAAGGGAACAAGTTGTGCATCAGCAAATTGAAGGATCCGTCAACCATAACAGGGATACTAAAAGAGACCCTTACATGTTGGAGCTTCGGTTATGGCAATTATGTCCTCCCAGAAGTTCACAAGAAGTGGCAGCCTATGCTAGAACGTCGTCCCTTGCTTCGTGTTCGAAAAGCAACACGGAAATCCTCCATACACTATGAGACACCCGCTGAAACAAAACCACCGATGTTATTAAAGGATTCTGAGCAATCATGACTAAGAACAGAAGGAGAAGGTTTCTATACCTTTTCGGTTTTGCTGGCTTCGCTGACGATTTTTTCTTTGTTCCTTCAAAATATGACATATCAGGGTCATCTCTCCAAACATCCCCAAACATCGTTGTTAAACACCTGAAACAAGAAACCAGAATGGTTATAAACATAGAAATCCTCAAACAGAATCTACATAATCAGTGAAGAACAATGAAAGTCAGAACAAGCAATGTCTAAGGCAATAAACAGGGATGTAATTATTGTTACAAACATTGTTTTCCCTCTACAAACATGATCACATAGAAAGGATTACCAATAAGAGGTCATTGATAGCATACTTTAATACAGTGTTAGTTCAAAATTTCTTTGAATGACTAAGTTTGAAGGCTTATTCTAAGAGATGAAGACCATGATGTCGGTGAAGCTAGCCTTGTTAAACATGAGCCTGATGTTGACTTAGCAGCCCAGCGAGCACGTTCTTTTCCAAGTTTCTTTTGGATGGTTGGAAACATCAGGAGGACCGCCCAAGATAGATACAACATTCTGATGGCCCAACTTGTTCAGAAGAACATGGTTGTGGATTGATTCACCGCACGGGTGCTCCGAAGAGATAGCTTTCTTTTGGCTCCTGAACAATAAAGGGACAATAAGTAACAATTAGACCAAGTCAAAAACGTGCTTAAAAGTGCTGAAGTAAAAAAGAGAAAGAATCAAAGCATACAAACAGGTTCAGTTGAAAATAGAAATACCATCAAACCATGGAATCACGCACGCAACAAAGACAAGACAACAATATCATGAACATTAACTAGAGGATGACCTATTTCCTAAAATAGAGTTTAAACTTATTGAAAAATATGAATATGATCAAACACGTTTCAATTACAATAGGAAAGTCTTAAAGCTCCTATTTAATTCGTTTTTGAAATCAAACTATAAGAAGGACGTAGAACTTGATCTACAGGGGGGATTCAACAACAAATCCACAGAAATCCTAAATCAAACCCTAAATTTCGTAAAAAGAAGAATAAAGAAACGTATCCCTTTTAAGCATCACCGGAAACCTTCAAACTTTCACCCTAGCTATTGCCGCGTCACCGTCGCACCGGAAATCTTCCCGTCGCCACCACTTTCAAACCTACGAAAAATACCATTTGAGAAGAACGAAAATAGGAGAAACTGCGGTGAAATTTGAAAGGAGAAAGGAGAGAAAAAGAAGACTCATCTTCGATCGTGGAGTCCACCTCGCCGGAGATTGAATCGTCGTATCTCATACCATGTGGGGCCTCCGTCTTCATCGCGACCTCATTTCGCCGCCATCCACTCGATTATCTCTTCAAATGGGTAAACTCGTTCTCTATCTAACTCATTTTTGATGTTTTGGTTTAACTCTGCTGGTCATTGCTTATTTTGCCTTGAATTTCATGGAACTGTTTTTGAGGAACCACTTCTAATCGAAGAAGAAATGGAAGATGAAGAAGAAGAACGGAGGATTCGCGAGAGAAGAGGAAAGAGGAGTGAAATGATGGAAGGAGGGGAAGAGTTTGAGAATTAGGGTTTTCCTTTTTTGTTTTATTTGTTTTAATCCGATAATGTGCACACACGGTTCATATCATGAACCCTCACAATCACCACTCTCCGTCACACATCACGCGACCCACAACCCGCATGCCCATGATAACCCATACGCCTGCACACACCCGATCCACCCGTCTCCTTTAATCATCCAATTATCCACTAAACCACTCATTAATCCCACTTAACCTCTTAATCTGGCACTTTAATAATTAACCTAACAACTAATTAACCTTTAAAACCTTTCGTTAACCCATTTGATTAATATACTTATTTCTTTTTTAATTAACTAATAATTAATCATGTTTTAATTTACCTAATTAATCTGTTTAATTTAATCAACTTTTTCAGCCAATCAATTTATTTTTAAACCATTTTATTTTAGTCATCTTTTTTATTTAAAACAAACTTAATAACCATTTTCTTATCTAAAACAACCTTTTTTCTAATTAGTTTATTTTATTAGTGAACCCTCTTTAAATTAACTTTTGTTCTTTAATTTACTATTTTTTTTACTAATTCAATAAATTTATTCGTCAATTTTAATAACCCTTTTCTTAATAATATAATTTGCTCATATTCTAAAAAACCCATTTCATTTTTAAAAATAAATTTTGAAACAAATAATAATAAACAACTTTTTTATAATTTAATTTAACTATTTATCTTTTATGATAATAACTAAAAAACCGTATTTAATAATAAAAACTTTTTTCTCACAACCTGTTCGTTTAAGATCATTTCTATTTCGATATAATCTAATTAGAATTTAATTTATTTATCACTAAAACTTTCACTAATAAAAATCAATCTCACCAAATAACATTTTTCTCGTAAAACCAATTCACCCTTAAAATAATTTCCTTTAAATTAATCTTTCTTAAAATCAAATCCAACTCTTTTTAAATCATCTCACCTAAAATTAATCAACATCCCTCAATCCAATTGTGCACGCTTCCATCCCTCACACCAATTTACGCTTCACACATTCACTTTCACTCACTCGTGCACCTTAGCGCTTTCATGTGTCTGTGTATAGATTTATTTACCTGTTTTTACGTTATCCGCAATTTATATTTATCGTATTTATCTTTATCGCATTGCATAATGTCCAAAGGAAGAATCTGCACATAACCTAAACAATTGTGCGTATACGTACCATTTGCATCATAATCCCCCTATGATCCTTGATCCTATTCAAGTTGATCTTTTAGGATAGATCCTACCCCATAGGAAGGACCTTTTCTTTATCTTTACAACTTAGACAAACACATTCAACAAATCAATTCAAATTATTCAAACACATTAGAGAATAATATGTTAATCATCTTAAGCGAGATAAAACTCCTACCCCATAAAAAATCAATCAATATGTAGGGACTTTGCCTTAGGAGAGATAGAGGCATACTTGTTGACAATTCGAGTACTTGAGCCCTTCTCTTAAGACGATGCAAAGGCTATTTTCCTACAAAGTTGTGGTGGTTAAATCAAGTAATCTCCCTTAAAATGACAACTCATCTTTTCTCCTAAAATCAATCAATCAACTACCCTTATCCCGTAGGAACTTTGACCACAGTCAAAGAACTCCTCAAACCCTTTAGGGGAACTACAAATACTCTGATTCCACTCCCGTAAGGATATGTAGGCATAAGATGCGATATCTTATCAAGTATACTTAGAAATAAACCCCTAGGTATTTCATCCTTAAGCAGATAAACCTTAGCAATAAAACAAACATAAAACAAGAGGTTCCTGTAGAGTACTACAGAAACTTAGGATGCTAGCACCTTCCCTAAGTTTAACCAACCCCCGAACCTAAAACTCTCTAACCTTTGCATGTGCATTGCATTGTGGGTATTTCGA
This sequence comes from Lathyrus sativus, assembly GCA_963859935.3. Taxonomy (NCBI): domain Eukaryota; kingdom Viridiplantae; phylum Streptophyta; class Magnoliopsida; order Fabales; family Fabaceae; genus Lathyrus; species Lathyrus sativus. Next base: position 373,560,083 of record OZ012741.1, read on the forward strand.
TCTTTTTCCCTTCCTTTGAACAAATCAAAGTTCGGTTGCAAATGAATTAAGATTCAAGTTAATCAATAGCTTGGTATCAAAATTTCACCGCGACAAAAATGGCGAATTCACTGGGGAATCTCAGTGGGTTTCCCTAACTTGTTTTGTTTTTATATATTTGCTTATATCTGCTTATTTGTATATTTGCTCTTGTTTGCTTTTGGGATAATATCTTTGAGTGGTGAGACAAAATCCTACACCCAGACTTGAGTGAACTTAAGATAGGATTGTGATATATTCGACGAGGCTTATAGGGAGTCGAATCCCGACCAAATTGACTTGAAAATCGCACTCAATTGAGGCCCTCTCGAAAGCTGTAATATTGAACGAGTACTCGTGAAAACATTCACTATTTTCAACCTTGGAGCCTATGATATTGAGGACTGTAGTTACCTTTAACCCTACTTTGGCCTTTATTAGGATGTAGTGCGGGACTATGAGGGAGTACTCCCGAAATAGTGCTACACGATGCTACACTCGAAAGAGGTTCTCTTGAGAATATTATTAACCACCGAGTAATTGGGAAATTGATAATAACTGAATGATGCACCTATGACTTTGGGCCCCTCTTTAGAACCTTGTTCTGCAGGTACAATCATCTTTAGTCCACATCCTTTGGGAATGGGTATACCCTTGCTCCATGCTCGTTGCAAACCTAGGGTCCCCTTTGTTTGTTTATCTTTGTGTCCTTATGTGCTTACTTGTGTTTGGTGCATCCATATAGCATCATACTGCATTGGTTTCATGGAATCCCGAGTTTATTTATAAACGTTATAGAACCAATAGGGATTACAATAGGAAAATATTTTGAAATATTCTTTTAAGACTCCTAACTTGGATGACCTAAGGAAGTTAAGGGCACTGATTGAAGAATCAAGAAAACTCAAAGGACAAACACGAGAGGTTTCCCTTATCATTGAAGATCAATGGAAGTTCAAAAGACTGTCATCAATATTGAAGACCCAAGTAAACAAAGGCTTCCTTCCTTATTTTCCAACAAGAGATAGAGGATTTATTTTCCTCTATCACACTGCTCCTTAGAATTCGATCGTGGACAAGACTTATGTTCAAGAAAGTCCAGATAAAAGAGCAAATCAACAATCATTGAAGGACTTCCTTAGGACTTATTTAGCTTTTATTTAGCTATTATGTCAGGACTCTTATAAGAATATTTATTTGTAATCAATATAAAAAAAAATAATAAAAAAATTTTCTTTGGTATTCTGTAACGTTTATAAGAACTTGAGTTCCATGAAACCTTTCATTTCTGCATTTTTGCATGTGCATGTGTCTCTTCTCCATTGTGGCTCATCCGGTCTTCTGTCTTTGTCTGTCAGCTGACATCTTGACCATTTGACCAAGCTTGAAGTATTATCGAAGGATAGAAAAGAGAGCGTAAGATATGGATCCCATGACTAGTTTCAGAGTGAGGACTAATCCGTTATTTGATCTTCCTTCTGATGATAATGTTCAACAAGTGTATGTTTCTACACAATCTCAGCCTGTGCAAGACAATCTAGTTGTTCAAGTGGATGAAAGAGTCTCCCAGTCTCTGCAGTGTATACCAAATCCTTTGAATGTTCATGCTAAGATGAAGATGGACGATCTTAGATTTTTAGCAATTGAGAAAGGATTCCGTGATCTCAAAGAACAATTGAAGATGATGAAAGGAGCTAAGGCATCTGATCTTGATGCTCATGACCTGTGTTTGGTTCCAGGTGTAGTTATTCCTCCGTAGTTCAAGACGCCTGTCTTTGAAGTATACAAGGGTGTTAGTTGTCCAAAGAACCTTTTGACGATGTTTTGTAGAAAGATGACTGCTTATATTGGCAATGACAAGCTGATGATTTACTGCTTTCAAGAAAGTTTGAGTGGGGCATCTCTGATGTGGTATATGAAGTTACAAAGGAATCATATTCAATCTTGGAAAAACTTAGTTGATGCTTTCGTGAAACAGTACAATTATAATTTGGATATGGCTCCAGACAGTGATCAACTGACAAGAATGAGTAAGAACGACGATGAATCTTTCAAGGAATAAGCGCAACGATGGAAAGAGTTGGCAGCCCAAGTTCATCCTCCACTTCAAGAGAAAGAATTAAACAAGATGTTTCTAAGAACACTGCCAGACTCTTATTATGTTAGGATGGTAGGTGTCGTGTGTTGCACCCCAAAATTTTACCAACATTTATTTACCCATCAAGTGTTTGAAGGTTGATACCTTTATCAGAAAGCTCAAGAGATCCTCAGAGGAATTGGTTGAAACCAAGGTTGTGTGTCTCATAACTTGAGAGTTGTGAGAGCTTCTCAGATGATTCTGAGACTATGAGGATGAACTTGAAGCTTTGAGAAAGTTTATGAGATGTCTTGAAATCCATCATGAAGCCTAGAGAGGTCACTGTGCAAGAATTCAGAAAATTCAGCCATGAGTGGTAGAATTAGGGTTTGACTGGGTCAACCCTAGGTCAACTGCAGATTTGGAGAAGGTTGAGACCTAATCCAAGAGCCATGTGATCATGGAATGATGTATTGAGATACTATAAGGATGATTCCTAGACCAACTCATCATGATTGAGGAGTTTGAGAAGTTTCAAGCTAGGGTTTCTAAGGATCGACAGTGTAAAATCCCCTAGTTTGATCCCTATCTTCCAGGCAGTTTTAGCATAAGATGTGATTATCATCTCATCTTCCCCATAACATGAATGTTGTACAGCTTGTTATTAGCTTTAATTTGAGTTGTAGAAGTCCTTGATAGGATTTGCAGGGCTCAAGTTATGGTTTTGACAAATTACAGGTCATCTGAGGTATGTGAATCTGGGTCCTTGAAAGTCACCCAACTTGCAGACAACTTTTTCCCTAGTAGGATGATTCCTATGGATTCTTGGTCAACATGAATGTTAAACAGAATCTTCTTAGCTTTCTAGAGAGTACTAGAAGTCCTTGATAGGATTTGTAGAACTCAACTTATGGCTTTGACAAGCCAAGGGCATTTTGGTCATTTGGAAGTTATAGGTCATTTCAAGCATAAGGCCATATCTCCTACTTCCAAGCCTCAAATGGAAAAATCTTCAACATCAAACTTGCTTAGAATGATATTTTAAGGCTAGTAGGGTGGTCATGATATGTTGAAAAGGCTCATATCAAAAAGTGATAAAAATGGCCTAAAAATGAGGCATAAGTTAATTCAAGTGAAGTTGAAAATCATAAATCCCAAGTTACAAATCCAAACCATGTCATATGATAGGTCATTTTGACTCCAAATGACATTCTAAGAAAAATGGTTCAGCCATAAGTTTGATTTGAGGCTTGCATCATAGGGTTGCTTTGTAATTTGATTGCTTGCATAATGGGGTACCAAACCAAAACAAGGAAAAGCTTAATAAACAAGGAAGATATGCATTGTAACTTGTCCAAAATATCATGTGGGGAAAAATTCAAGTTGGTTACAAGGATTATAAGGGTTTTTGCATGAGATACCATGTGGTGAGAAATGAAAATGCAAAATACCATATCATGAAAACTTCAAGTTCTTACTAGATGATTCTAGGAGGTTCTAGACTTTTCTAAACCTCTCTATATATCAAGTGTGACTTGCATTGAGGCAAGGTTGGTGTTAGTTGGTGTTGATTGTGGTAGAGAAGAGAGATTGAGATCAAACTTCCTCATTTGCAAATCATATTCAAACTTCATATTCTTCTTCATTACCATTCCATTTTTCTTCACAAATCATCTCCATAAACATTTCTGAGTGTGTTCATGCTGGTTTGAGGATCCATTGATGAAGAATTGAAGGAGTTCCCATTGAAATTGCAAGGAAGCAAATTGCATTGGATCTTGAAGTACAAGTTCTCTACATCAAATCTTTGGCAAACAGAAGAATATTCATCATCTAGGGAGCATTCTTGAAGAATTACAAGGCCTGAATTGAAGAGTTTCATCACCTACCATTTCAAGAAGCAAGGTATGCAAAACCATTTCTACACCTCAATCTAGGCATGGCTAGGGTTAATTATTAGTGTGAAACTGTTAGAGACAATTAGGTGGTCATTTATGATGAGTTTAAGATCAATTGGTGAGGTTTCATTAATGGATACCAATTCTTGGATGAGCTAGAACATGCTATATATTAAGTGTTAAGGCAAGATTATTGGTTGATTTTAATGAGTGTAATGCAAGGATCATTTTCATGTAAAGAAAGTCAAGTTTGGTGAAGGTTGAAAATGGATCATATTTCAAGATTGCAAGGTTACACCATTCGGTTTGCATGATTTGGAGTGTTTCAGTTCAAACCAATGGCATGGTTGTGTTCAGCGTGGAAAATAGATTAAGTTTGGGCTTTGAACGAGTGAAATTGGTGGAGAAACGAAGAAGAACGATAGGATGGAAGATTGGTGCATGCGTGTGTTTTCATGGAGGTTTTCAGAAACCCTAGCCATCTCAAGGTTGAAGACAAAGTGGCTACCGTTGGATAAGGTGTTGACTAGTTGACCCAGAGGACGATCTAACGGTTGAGATTTAAAAACAAAATGGAGGGAAGCCAGCACGCGCTAAACGCTGCGTTCCATTAAAAGCCTCATTCTGGGCTTTGTGTGATTTTGCTATCCAAACCCCCCTTCAAGGCCCAATCCAGAGATGAACTATAATCCCTTTCTATTCACACCGAAGCTTTCCCAATTTCTTTCAGGGTTTTTTATTGTTTTTTGATTAATAAGCTGGGCTTAGGCGCTTTACTCTTCCCACCCCCCAGTTTGGGCCCAAACCATTTTATAACCGTATCTTGTTGCTATCTGCACCCCATGCATCCATCTCATTTTATTTTTACTCCAAATTTTCTCAATCTTTAAAAATCCATATTAAATTGAAAAATGAATATTTTTTAATGGGAGTTTTTTCTCCACTTTCCATTTTTTGTCTAAAAAAATATAAAATAAAAATATTTCTTATATCATGCATTTCAATATTTTTTGCATATTTTTACTTTTAATTGTTTTTTTAATTCTTTTAGTTGATACCTTAATTTGTAGAATTTAGTTAGGGTAGTTGCCTTTAGATTTCTAGGTCAATATTTTTAGGGTAGTTAGGTATATGTTTTAGGTTCCCCCTGGATTAATTCCATATTTTTGTGATAACTTTTAGGATAGTTTTGATTAGATAATTCTAAGTAGTGTAGAATTAGGTTAAAACTTCAACATAGGTCCATAATACCTTTAGATTTTGGGTTTTTAGGACAATTTAGACTATGGGGCATATATGGGTATTAAGGGTAGGTATGTAGGATCCCTTACAAATTATATTAGGATTTAATATAATAGTATGCTATTTTTAGTTGATTTTTGTATTGGTTGATTGTTTGTGTTGCCTTTAGGGCATGTTTGCTTTAGTTTGCTTTGATTGGTGAGCTTGGAAAGCTTGGTATCTCATTGTGGAGCATTGAGGAGCATTGTAGAGGAGTTGAAGATGCATTGAGGAGCTTGGGAGCTTGGTTTTCTTTTCTTTTTTGTTGTTTAGGGTTAGGGATTAGGAAGAGCTTAGATGTAGATAATTTCTTTCTCAAACATGGATGGTATCATTCACCTCCATTCCTCCCTGTGATTCAAAGTCCTTCCAGGGTATACACCTCTCTCCTTTGGAGGGATAAGTGATATACCTAGGAGGTAGAACTTTTGAGGGAACCAGTCCCTTGATATTGAACCCTTATAGGTCACCTTTGGTGGTCAAATAAGCAGTTCAATATCCCCCAACTTATCCAGTAAGTGATTTTTCTCTGGTTTGATTTTCTTGAGAGATGTCAGTGCCTGAGCTTGAAGATGAAGACTTCATTGAAGAGTATTGAAGAGGATGAATCCTTGAGTATTGTCATTCCAGCTGAAGCTTGAAGAGCATGAAGATCAAGTTGATACTTGAAGATCCCTGAAGATAGTGAAGCCTGAAGGTGGAGCTGATCAAGAAGCTGAAGCTTAAGGGAGAAGATGAGTTGAACTCATGTTGTAGGGTTGAAACCTGGAAAAGCAAGTGATTGAAGTCTGAAGACTGAATTGCTGCTGGAGAAGCTGAAGGTTTCTTCTGTTTTTCTTTTTCTTTTCTGTATTGTTGTGTTTTGTTTGACTTGTCTGTTGCATTAGATTAAGTCCATCTAGAATAAGTAGAATCTAGGAGCATGATTGCATTAGAGGTTGAGTTGCTCCCTCTGCTTGTATTGTTACTGTGTGGCTTTGCTTGCGGGTATTCGGTAGAGCTCAGCTCCCTTGCCCATGTGGTTTGTTTGCCTGGTGGCATTTCATTTCATTTTATCTGTATGATTGCAGTTTACTGTTTATTGCTTGATAGCATGTTGTTTATATTTCAGTATGATTACTGTTATTTCATTCTGGCTTGAGGTTGAGATGAGCTTGTGGAGGCTGAAGCCCCACACACATTTCCTCCCTCACTTGCATTGCATGCATTTTACTGTTAAGCTGATGCTTTGTCTGTTTTGGTGTATCATTGACATGATCCCTTAGGACTCTCATTTCCTTTGATAAGGATTTGATGATAGACTTTTAGGTTGAAACCTATGCATGACAACTTCTAGGAGTTCCCTGTTCAAACCTCAACCATAGGATGAATCCATGGCATGATAACAGTAGGAATTGATAGTCTCCCTCCTAGTTGGGCCTGTTCTCTTCTCATCTCAAAACAGTTTAAGATACAGTAATCATGAATGATTTCTTTCGTACGTTACGAGCCTTAAGCTATCTGAGAAAGGATTGTGGGAGAGTTTCTTTTCCACAGTCTGGATGTTTAGTATGGTACCCTTTGGGTGACATGCGACGCATTCACTCTCAGGTCATAGTCTCTAGTGCGGTTGAAATCGCAAACACAATAAAAAATACTTCTTTCGTAAAGACAGGAAATAAACCGTAGTTTCCCGAACTACGTGAGCTCTGATCTCTCATACCTGTTGAGAGTACGTAGGCACAAGATGGCGATGTCTTGGCGAGCTACCTCCCCCCATAACCCTTCGTAGGCCGAACTACGTTGACTCTGATTTCTCATTCTCTAATGAGAATACGTAGGCATAAAGTGCGACGCTTTTCCGAGTCATTTTTCTTTTCTTTTTCAGCCAGCCTTGATAGGTAGATAGAATAAAACCAACCCGTCCAAGTAAACCAACAAGCGTGGATCCCATCGAGTACGACGGACGTGAGGGGTGCTAATACCTTCCCCTTGCGTAACCGACTCCCGAACCCAGACAATGGTTGCGATGACCTTGTCTTACCCTTTTTTCGTTAGGTTTTTCCGATCGTTTCCTTTCCCGCTCTGAGGGATAAATAACAAAAGGTGGCGACTCTTCTGTTGTGCCGACACCTTATTTTCGCGAAAGCGACAGCTGGCGACTCTGCTGGGGATCGAACCCAGAGTCTCTGGTTCTCTGGTTCCCTATGAGAGTCATTCCTAACGCTTGTGTGTTTACTTGTTGGGTTGCGTTTATTTATCACATTTTTACTTCTCGCCTTTATTTCCCGCATTTTCTTTTCAGTATAATATGATTATTTGTGCTGTTGTGGGATGGGAGTTCTGATGAGTGAGAAGCCAGACCCAGGCTTGAGTGCACCATAGACTTAGAGTGGAAATTATTGGGCGCGTGCTTGCTTTGCAGGCACTAGTGTCTCATGAAATCCACGCTCAGACGAGGTTCATCCGGTTGGCTTCACTTATAACCCTTTGGTTTGAGACGGTTGTTGGTTTGGTGGATTGTCGACTCTGGGGACCGATCATTTGTGATTCAGCTAAGTGAGGCCGCTTCATGAGCTGGTGATGCCACACCTTCTGGGTATCGTATCACCCCTCTTGAAAGTCTGTGACGCTGATGAACGCATAGGATGCCGTACCTTGAGTCAGTTTAGGTCCATACCTGTGAGTGGGATTGGGTTTATTGCAGGAAACCTTGACCTTCAGACTACCTGGTTTTCTTGACAGTGAATCAGTTTTGTTGGTACCAGGATTCTCAGTTGCAAATATGTCTGTTCTTGATAGAGCAGGTTTTGATCAGAGGATCTTATCATCAGGTGTATGTCTGTTCTTGATAGAGCAGGTTTTGATCAGAGGATCTTATCATCAGGTGTATGTCTGTTCTTGATAGATCAGGTTTTGATCAGAGGATCTTATCATCAGGTGTATGTCTGTTCTTGATAGAGCAGGTTTGATCAGAGTATTGTCATCAGTTGTTTGTTCTTGATAGAGCAGATTTTTGGGGTCTGAAGATCTCATCAGCAGATGTTGTTTGTTCTTGATAGAGCAGATTTTTGGGGTCTGAAGATCTCATCAGCAGATGTTGTTTGTTCTTGATAGAGCAGATTTTGAGTGAGGTCTGAAGATCTCATCAGCAGTTGTATGTTTGTTCTTGATAGGGCAGCTTTTTGATTTGGGGTCTGAAGACTTCATCAGCAGATATTTCTTGATCATACATCCGAGGTCCTTATTATCAGACATTTGTTCTTGACAAAGCATAATTTTGATCCTATGTATATGGTCCTATCAGATGGTTGTTCTGGGCAGATCAGATTTGTGGTCCTACACCGGGGTTTTCTTCTCATCAGTGATTGTTGATACAGAATCTCCGCAACAGCAGTTACCTGGATATATTATTGCATGACTGCATTTTGCATTAGTTCGCATATTCATTTTGCATTCCATTAGCAGGTGTCTGTGCTGCAGGCGCACTTCCTACCCTGATTCTGGTGTCCCGAGCAATATGAGATATTTTCTTCCATGAATGGATCCAGTCTTATCACTGCATTGACACTATGTTGGCACGTTGACACCAGAATCAGGGGTAATCTCCTAAACGTACAGACACCCATGGCATTAGCATAATTCATCTTGCATGACAGAAGCCGGGGCTTGTCTTCTAATCCTTGTGTTTGTAGGTTTGAGCCAGAATCGAGCAACTCAGACTAATGGAGCAGGTACAAGCTGAGTTGGGGAAAATCCAAAGCCAGTTGGGGCAGGTCATGAATGACATACAGGCAGTGCGCCTGGACCAGCAAGTACTCAGAGAAGAGAATCAGCAGCTGCAGAATCAGTTGAGCTTTCTCATGGGAGTGGTGAGAAGTATGCTAAAAAAGGAGAGTGGTCCAGCACCCGAGGTGGAGACCAAAGTGCTTCCTCCATTGCCGTCAGTGCCACCTGTGCTGAAGCCAAGTGGACCTCATGGATCCTCTACACAGCATGAAGCTCAAGACCTGTCTCGTCAGCAGCCGCGCCAGGCATCTCAGAATAACCCTGAAGGTGATAATCAAAAGAAGAAGCTACTTGATAGAGCTGTGGACCCAATACCTGTGAGTTATGCCCAGTTGTTGCCACTATTGGTTCAGAACCATGTTCTCAAGCTTCGGACTTTGGATCCACCGGATGACGTGTCATCAGACTTTGATCTCAGCACACATTGTGATTTCCACTCAGGAGCACCGGGGCACCATGTTGAAACATGTAAGGCTTTCAAGAATAAGATTCAAGACCTTATTGACTCAAGGACAATTAGGTTTGTGCCGGGCGACATGAGAGCATCGGGAAAGTTTATCCCGTACCCTGCAGAAGAGGTGAATGATTCCACTCCTTTGCCTGAAGCTGAGAAAGATCTTGAATATGTCCCGCGACTTTTGGTGACTGAATCGCCTCGCTTGCAGTTTCTACCTAGATCAAGTTCAAGGACGCAAGCGCCTAAACAAGGGACCGTTGCCATTCAGAAACGACGACCTCTTGCTCCTTGGCGGAAAGAATACCAGCACCAGAATCGAAAGAGGCCTCGCAACAACTTGGAACAAAGGAATGCTCCTTTCCATCCAGTGCCTGTGACGTATAGCCAGATTCTTCCACAGTTGATTCAGAATTCGTTGGTGTATCCTAAAGACCTCAAGTCCGTGCCAGAGCCTTACCCTCCAGGGTACAATCCCCATGCTCAGTATGGTTACCATGGTGGATCTCCAGGGCATTCAACTGAAGATTGCAAGGCTTTCCAGGCGAAAGTGCAACAGTTGATCGACAAAGGGTGCATTTCCTTTCCGGAAGGAGTTTTGGTTGTGCATGACAACCTCTCAGCTGTCTGAGCTCGTAGATTCAGAGGGTTATTTTCAGAGGCCAGTGATCCAGACAGGCAGACGTCCTCAGCATTGGCAGTCCTCGGACTTTTTATCATTTGCATTTGTAGTTTCTTTTCTGTTAGTTACTACTTGCTGTTAAACATTGTATGTTTCGAATGGTAATGTTAATAAAGTGACTATGCATTTTTCTGAATTAATTATGTCGTTGTTACTCATTTACTGCATTGCACTGACACTTGCACTTTATTCACTCCACTTTATCACTATGATTAGCAAAGAGTGGGGGGAGGATGATGAAACTGAATACTCATAACCAATGATCGTATGCTTTCGGATAAAACCTTGCCTATGACGTACAAGGCATTGTTTCAAATCCCCTAAACACCGGAGAGATAAGGAAGAGAATCCCTTGTTAACCACTTCGAGCCGAGAAGTAGGAGTTTCTTTCGGACTTTAAACCCTTACATCTTAACCCGGGGCAGGGTAGTTGTCAGTTAGCTTGATCGAGCATTCAAATCTTATAGAGGAGTGTTGTCTTTCGAGGACCAATCACATCGTATTCCTCTCCAGAGGTCGTACCTCATCAACCACAATGGTTAAACCTCACCAGTCAAGAGTGAGACAGTTACAAGCCTCTCGGATAAATCCAGACAGCCAGTGTCGCACGACTTGTTCCAAGGAAAAAAAAGGAATAAGAAAGCCCGCTAAAAAAAAAAGAATAGCTGAAAAGCAAATACTTAGGCAAAAATCAGGGCATCCCGCTGGACTTCAAAAGAAAAATCGAAAAGAACTATGAAGAGTCAGTCCAGGCAAAAATTAGGGAATCAAAAGAATGAAAAAGAAAGGATATAAAAAAGAAAAATCCTCAAACAAGGACAAAGTCGTGTGGATACTGACACCGAAACGAAAGAGGAGTAACGGTCACTCCGAAACACCTTGTGAATTCTTTAACCAGTTGTCCCCAATATTCAACATACCTCTCGAAGAGGCGAGCGCTCGAGCTAAGTTAACTGAACTTTAGGATCGGAGATCATCACGTAGAGGGGGTGGGTACAAATCATAATTTGGGCCGACTATCCTTTGTTTCACGAACCGTGAACCCGACCACGATACAACCCTTAAAAGACCTAATTGAGGCAGGGTTTATTCTGAAAGCGCATTAAGATAAGGTTGAGTAACCTGACTCCTGCATGATTTGCTAATCATATCCTTGTTGTATTTTTCACTGATCGAATCAACACTACTTTTGAACCCTGTGGTTCATTCGTCACTCACTAGCATGACACGTAAATGAGTGACAGTACATTTTTTCGAAATTTGCATGAACACTGCATTAAAATTACCATTCGTGAATAAATAATTTTAATTGCAGGTCAGTAATTGATACGAAGGAACTCCAACAGAGAATAGTCAATCAGGACCAAATCGTAGCAGTCTGGATCAGAACGGTATGCTGTGAAACCCTGTGAATCCGGGGCATTGACTTCCTATGAGTTTGGAATCAGTTTATTTGAGGACAAGTCCCGGAATATCAGTTGATTATGGGGCAGTTTATGCAAGAAGCGGTTGATCGGAAGTGAATCTTCTCGAGACCCAATCAGAGGCAGTTATCCAGAATTCTTGCGATTTGAGGGCAGATCCCTCCAGTGTTCAATCAGAGCATGTTGAGTCGCTCATCGCTCGTTCATGGGCAAACTACTTCAGAGATATTGAAGCTAACCATGCTGAGAGTTGATTAGTGGAGGATGAATCCTTCCGTTGTACAGATGTTGGGGCAAGCCATCTGAAGATTGTCTTGTTGCTAGCTGTTTCCTGTTCAGAATGAATTATTCCCAAAAGTCGGATTGGGGCAAGTTGAATTGTACTGGGGCAAGTTGTTCAAATGAGTTTGTTCACCCTAGCAAGAATTGAGTGTCGGGGAATCGTGCCATTACCCTGCCAAAACCCGAGCCTTCTGAAGAATCCTTGCTGTCATTGGATTGTTATCCTACAGCCTAACCTGTTACTCGGCTCCATGATTGGTAGTCTGTATTCCCTGTGTTGACGTTGTTGAACCAGGATTGTTTCTCAGCAGAGATGTACAATTTGAGATTGTTTCCCCTGTGCAGCTTGAGAATCCGGCAAATTGAGATGGCATTTATCCCTTATCAGAGCAGGATCGAGATCATCCTCAGTAGGGCGAGAGGGACATTCCCGGCAGAGTATGGCCATCCCGAGCATCGAACATTGATTAGCCTGATGTGCTACTCTTTCCTAAGTGGGTTGAGACTGAAGCTTTCCCTGACCGGCAGATTTGGGTTTATTTCCCCAGCAGTGGGACTGATGCAATGTTGTATCCCCACAGAGTCCGAGTGTGACTCCCTTTCCCTCCGAGTCTAGGTCATTGACTCATTCCTCAAGCAGAGGTCGACGGTGATTCCCTCATTGAGTAATCTCTAGACGGGCAGATTTTGATGCCAGCCATAGAAGAGTTATTGCTCAGGAGATTGCTTCATACCCTATAAGGAATTAGGGTGTTCAAAAAGACCGTTCAGGGTTGCTTTCCTCAGAGAAGTGAGATTCAAGTTCAGTGATCGATTGTTATCTTCCGCGGACGTCAGAGGCGTTTCCTTGATGGGGTCAGTACATCTCCAACAGAGTTGTACCATGAGTAGCTAAGGATTGATATCCCCAGCAGTGTTGATACACAGGTATTCCTCATCAGACTTGATAGTCCAGCAAGTATTACCCAGAAGGGTCAGTCTCCGTAAGGCGTATGCAAGCATATCCCAGACAGTGCGTCATGCGCATCCCCGAAGCAGGATGAGTCCTCCTTCTCCAGCAGAGGTCAGTAGCCTCTCCCCGCAGAGCCTGAACGCAAGATAGTGAGCATTGATATGTCTCCCCAGGCAGAGATGATTCTCTTCCCCAAGCAGATACATCCTAAAGGAACGTCACCTCCTCAGCTAAATCGGGCACCGAAGCTCGTGCATTCCCCCCGCACCGGGTCACAAGTGCAGGTTTCACAGAAGTGTTCAAGCACCGAAGCTCGTCTCTCCCCCGCACCGGGTCACAAGTGCAGGCCTCACTGAAATGTTCAAGCGTCGAAGCTCGTCTCTCCCCTGCATCGGGTCACAAGTGCAGGTTTTGTAGGAAACTATTTGTACGCCGAAGTATGCAGCAGCTGATGGTGCCGCCAGCGGAATTGAGATTCCCCACCAGAATTGTACTCTCTCCCGAAGTCGGATGATTCCCTCTTCCCCAGTAGAGTGTTGGAACAGCTGATGCTGTATTCCCCTGCAGAGTTGTACTCTCCCCCGAAGTCGGATGATTCCTTCTTCCCCAGCAGAATTGAGATTCCTCATCAGAGTTGTACTCTCCAGTAGAAGCAGTTGGGACCACGATTGGTTTTCCCTAGCAGAGCGTTGAACAGCTGATGCTGTATTTCCCCCCAGAGTTGTACTCTCCAGCGAAGCAGAATGATTTCTTCTTCCCCAGTTGAGTTTGCAGATACCCAAGAGAGTCGAATCCTTGGAAGTTAATCAGACCATGATTGGTTTTCCCCAGTGGAGTGTCGAGCAGCTGAAGTGTTTCCCCACAGAGTTATCATCTCCAGAAGAGTAGCCGAGAAGGCCACGCAGTTCACTCCCGCGATTGACATCGTGTTCCCGCAGCAGGTCCAGGTTCTCGTAGAGCTTCATCCCCCTGCGACAATCAAATGAAGTTGTTTTCCCCGCAGCAGTCAACTGAAGTTGTGTCCCCTGCGGAGTCCAATTGATATTGGCGTGACCATGTTCTCCTCAGCAGGACGATTCCTCTATCTGAGTAGCTCTTTCTCCTTGACAGGAGGATTCCTCCCTCGGCACTTATTTTGCTGACGGGATCGCATCATTGTGCATGATTGCATAGCATTTATCATAAACGCATAGCATTTCCACCGTGTGGAGCATGGCGCCGAAGCATATGCATAATAAACATGATCTAGGTTGTTACCGTCCTTGTTTTGCAGGTGTTCCGCCGAAGGATCAGTTGCTCCGGATGATTCCTGACATTCTCCCCAACAAAGTCGCCTGTTCAAGATGATTCTTGAAGGTCCCCGACGGAGTTATTTGTTCAAGATGATTCTTGAAGTCCTCAGCAGAGTTGATTCCTCCAGAATGATTTCTGAACCCCCAGAGCGGAGTTACTCGACAGTTCAGTTCTCCAGTGGCGATGTTGGATGTTTGTTTCCAGCGGCGATGTTGGATGTTTGTTTCTGGCGGCAATGTCAGGAGATCATGTTTGACGGCGATGCCAGACTCTTTAGCTCCCCAACAGAGATTATGTTTGTTCGACGGTGATGTCGAGTGTCTCTCAGAGTTATATTTGTTTATGACGGTGATGTCAGATTCTCTATTTCTCCAGCGGCGATGTTGGGTATTTTGGTTGTCCGACGGCGATGTCAGACTCTTCAGATTTCCAGCGGCGATGTTGGATGTTTGTTTCCAGCGGCGATGTTGGGTATTTTGGATTCGACGGTGATGTCAGGATTCTTCAGTTTTCCAGCGGCGATGTTGGGTATGTCAGGATTCTTCAGTTTTCCAGCGGCGATGTTGGGTATGTCAGGATTCTTCAGTTTTCCAGCGGCGATGTTGGGTATGTCAGATTCTCTAGTTCTCCAGCGGAGATGTTGGGTATTTTGGTTATCTGACAGCGACGTCAGATTCGTTAGTTCTCCAGCGGCGATGTTGGATATCTGTTTGTTTTGACGGCGATGTCAAAGTCTTTGGTGGGTCAGTTTTCCAGCGGCGATGTTGGGCGTTTTGTTTGGTTCCGGCGGCGATGTCAGGTGGTTTCTTTCTCCAGCGGCGATGTTGGGTGTTTTAGTGGTCTGACGGCGATGTCAGAGGATTTAGTTTTCCAGTGGCAATGTTGGGTGTTTCTCAGAGTTTTGTTTGTTTCTGGCAGCGATGTCAGGTGATTTGGTTCTCCAGCGGCGATGTTGGGTATGTTTGTTTCTGACGGCGATGTCGGGTTCTCTAGTTCTCCAGCGGCGATGTTGGGTGTTTTGGTTGTCTGATGAAGATTTAATGTGGATAACTGACGGCGATGTCAGATCAGTATTTCTCCAGATAGTTGTCGTGCAGCTATTATTCCAGTGTTCGAAGAGTTGAGCAGTTGGCAAATTTTCGGGTTTACCGGTATTCAACCGTCTCGCACCTTGATTGGCCGAGAGCCGTTCGCTCCTCACCCAGTCAGGTTCAAGCCGTTTGAATAGGGGCAGCTGTTGCACCCTAAAATTTTACCAACATTTATTTACCCATCAAGTGTTTGAAGGTTGATACCTTTATCAGAAAGCTCAAGAGATCCTCAAAGGAATTGGTTGAAACCAAGGTTGTGTGTCTCATAACTTGAGAGTTGTGAGAGCTTCTCAGATGATTCTGAGACTATGAGGATGAACTTGAAGCTTTGAGAAAGTTTATGAGATGTCTTGAAAGCCATCATGAAGCCTAGAGAGGTCACTATGCAAGAATTCAGAAGATTCAGCCATGAGTGGTAGAATTAGGGTTTGACTGGGTCAACCCTAGGTCAACTGCAGATTTGGAGAAGGTTGAGACCTAATCCAAGAGCCATGTGATCATGGAATGATGTATTGAGATACTATAAGGATGATTCCTAGACCAACTCATCATGATTGAGGAGTTTGAGAAGTTTCAAGCTAGGGTTTCTAAGGATCGACAGTGTAAAATCCCCTAGTTTGATCCCTATCTTCCAGGCAGTTTTAGCTCAAGATGTGATTGTCATCTCCTCTTCCCCATAACATGAATGTTGTAGAGCTTGTTCTTAGATTTAATTTGAGTGGTAGAAGTCCTTTATAGGATTTTCAGGGCTCAAGTTATGGTTTTGACAAATTACAGGTCATCTGAGGTATGTGAATCTGGGTCCTTGAAAGTCACCCAACTTGCATACAACTTTTGCCCTAGTAGGATGATTCCTATGGATTCTTGGTCAACATGAATGTTGAATAGAATATTCTTAGCTTTCTAGAGAGTACTAGAAGTCCTTGATAGGATTTGTAGAACTCAACTTATGGCTTTGACAAGCCAAGGGCATTTTGGTCATTTGGAAGTTATAGGTCATTTCAAGCATAAGGCCATATCTCCTACTTCCAAGCCTCAAATGGAAAAATCTTCAACATCAAACTTGCTTAGAATGATGTTTTAAGGCTAGTAGGGTGGTCATGAGATGTTGAAAAGGCTCATATCAAAAAGTGATAAAAATGGCCTAAAAATGAGGCATAAGTTAATTCAAGTGAAGTTGAAAATCATAAATCCCAAGTTACAAATTAAAACCATGTCATATGATAGGTCATTTTGACTCCAAATAAAATTCTAAGAACAATGGTTCAGCCACAATTTTGATTTGAGGCTTGCATCATAGGGTTGCTTTGTAATTTGATTGCTTGCATAATGGGGTACCAAACCAAAACAAGGAAAAGCTTAATAAACAAGGAAGATATGCATTGTAACTTGTCCAAAATATCATGTGGGAAAAAATTCAAGTTGGTCACAAGGATTATAAGGGTTTTTGCATGAGATACCATGTGGTGAGAAATGAAAATGCAAAATACCATATCATGAAAACTTCAAGTTCTTACTAGATGATTCTAGGAGGTTCTAGACTTTTCTAAACCTCTCTATATATCAAGTGTGACTTGCATTGAGGCAAGGTTGGTGTTAGTTGGTGTTGATTGTGGTAGAGAAGAGAGATTGAGATCAAACTTCCTCATTTGCAAATTATATTCAAACTTCATATTCTTCTTCATTACCATTCCATTTTTCTTCACAAATCATCTCCATAAACATTTCTGAGTGTGTTCATGCTGGTTTGAGGATCCATTGATGAAGAATTGAAGGAGTTCCCATTGAAATTGCAAGGAAGCAAATTGCATTGGATCTTGAAGTATAAGTTCTCTACATCAAATCTTTGGCAAACAGAAGAATATTCATCATCTAGGGAGCATTCTTGAAGAATTACAAGGCCTGAATTGAAGAGTTTCATCACCTACCATTTCAAGAAGCAAGGTGCAAAACCATTTCTACACCTCAATCTAGGCATGGCTAGGGTTAATTATTAGTGTGAAACTGTTAGAGACAATTAGGTGGTCATTTATGATGAGTTTAAGATCAATTGGTGAGGTTTCATTAATGGATACCAATTCTTGGATGAGCTAGAACATGCTATATATTAAGTGTTAAGGCAAGATTATTGGTTGATTTTAATGAGTGTAATGCAAGGATCATTTTCATGTAAAGAAAGTCAAGTTTGGTGAAGGTTGAAAATGGATCATATTTCAAGATTGCAAGGTTACACCATTCGGTTTGCATGATTTGGAGTGTTTCAGTTCAAACCAATGGCATGGTTGTGTTCAGCGTGGAAAATAGATTAAGTTTGGGCTTTGAACGAGTGAAATTGGTGGAGAAACGAAGAAGAACGATAGGATGGAAGATTGGTGCATGCGTGTGTTTTCATGGAGGTTTTCAGAAACCCTAGCCATCTCAAGGTTGAAGACAAAGTGGCTACCGTTGGATAAGGTGTTGACTAGTTGACCCAGAGGACGATCTAACGGTTGAGATTTAAAAACAAAATGGAGGGAAGCCAGCACGCGCTAAACGCTGCGTTCCATTAAAAGCCTCATTCTGGGCTTTGTGTGATTTTGCTATCCAAACCCCCCTTCAAGGCCCAATCCAGAGATGAACTATAATCCCTTTCTATTCACACCGAAGCTTTCCCAATTTCTTTCAGGGTTTTTTATTGTTTTCTGATTAATAAGCTGGGCTTAGGCGCTTTACTCTTCCCACCCCCCAGTTTGGGCCCAAACCATTTTATAACCGTATCTTGTTGCTATCTGCACCCCATGCATCCATCTCATTTTATTTTTACTCCAAATTTTCTCAATCTTTAAAAATCCATATTAAATTGAAAAATGAATATTTTTTAATGGGAGTTTTTTCTCCACTTTCCATTTTTTGTCTAAAAAAATATAAAATAAAAATATTTCTTATATCATGCATTTCAATATTTTTTGCATATTTTTACTTTTAATTGTTTTTTTAATTCTTTTAGTTGATACCTTAATTTATAGAATTTAGTTAGGGTAGTTGCCTTTAGATTTCTAGGTCAATATTTTTAGGGTAGTTAGGTATATGTTTTAGGTTCCCCCTGGATTAATTCCATATTTTTGTGATAACTTTTAGGATAGTTTTGATTAGATAATTCTAAGTAGTGTAGAATTAGGTTAAAACTTCAACATAGGTCCATAATACCTTTAGATTTTGGGTTTTTAGGACAATTTAGACTATGGGGCATATATGGGTATTAAGGGTAGGTATGTAGGATCCCTTACAAATTATATTAGGATTTAATATAATAGTATGCTATTTTTAGTTGATTTTTGTATTGGTTGATTGTTTGTGTTGCCTTTAGGGCATGTTTGCTTTAGTTTGCTTTGATTGGTGAGCTTGGAAAGCTTGGTATCTCATTGTGGAGCATTGAGGAGCATTGTAGAGGAGTTGAAGATGCATTGAGGAGCTTGGGAGCTTGGTTTTCTTTTCTTTTTTGTTGTTTAGGGTTAGGGATTAGGAAGAGCTTAGATGTAGATAATTTCTTTCTCAAACATGGATGGTATCATTCACCTCCATTCCTCCCTGTGATTCAAAGTCCTTCCAGGGTATACACCTCTCTCCTTTGGAGGGATAAGTGATATACCTAGGAGGTAGAACTTTTGAGGGAACCAGTCCCTTGATATTGAACCCTTATAGGTCACCTTTGGTGGTCAAATAAGCAGTTCAATATCCCCCAACTTATCCAGTAAGTGATTTTTCTCTGGTTTGATTTTCTTGAGAGATGTCAGTGCCTGAGCTTGAAGAGGAAGACTTCATTGAAGAGTATTGAAGAGGATGAATCCTTGAGTATTGCCATTCCAGCTGAAGGTTGAAGAGCATGAAGATCAAGTTGATACTTGAAGATCCCTGAAGATAGTGAAGCCTGAAGGTGGAGCTGATCAAGAAGCTGAAGCTTAAGGGAGAAGATGAGTTGAAACTCATGTTGTAGGGTTGAAACCTGGAAAAGCAAGTGATTGAAGTCTGAAGACTGAATTGCTGCTGGAGGAGCTGAAGCTTTCTTCTGTTTTTCTTTTTCTTTTCTGTATTGCCGTGTTTTGTTTGACTTGTCTGTTGCATTAGATAAAGTCGATCTAGAATAAGTAGAATCTAGGAGCATGATTGCATTAGAGGTTGAGTTGCTCCCTCTGCTTGTATTATTACTGTGTGGCTTTGCTTACGGGTATTCGGTAGAGCTCAGCTCACTTGCCCATGTGGTTTGTTTGCCTGGTGGCATTTCATTTCATTTTATCTGTATGATTGCAGTTTACTGTTTATTGCTTGATAGCATGTTGTTTATATTTCAGTATGATTACTGTTATTTCATTCTGGCTTGAGGTTAAGATGAGCTTGTGGAGGCTGAAGCCCCACACACATTTCCTCCCTCACTTGCATTGCATGCATTTTACTGTTAAGCTGATGCTTTGTCTGTTTTGGTGTATCATTGACATGATCCCTTAGGACTCTCATTTCCTTTGATAAGGATTTGATGATAGACTTTTAGGTTGAAACCTATGCATGACAACTTCTAGGAGTTCCCTGTTCAAACCTCAACCATAGGATGAATCCATGGCATGATAACAGTAGGACTTGATAGTCTCCCTCCTAGTTGGGCCTGTTCTCTTCTCATCTCAAAACAGTTTAAGATACAGTAATCATGAATGATTTCTTTCGTACGTTACGAGCCTTAAGCTATCTGAGAAAGGATTGTGGGAGAGTTTCTTTTCCACAGTCTGGATGTTTAGTATGGTACCCTTTGGGTGACATGCGACGCATTCACTCTCAGGTCATAGTCTCTAGTGCGGTTGAAATCGCAAACACAATAAAAAATACTTCTTTCGTAAAGACAGGAAATAAACCGTAGTTTCCCGAACTACGTGAGCTCTGATCTCTCATACCTGTTGAGAGTACGTAGGCACAAGATGGCGATGTCTTGGCGAGCTACCTCCCCCCATAACCCTTCGTAGGCCGAACTACGTTGACTCTGATTTCTCATTCTCTAATGAGAATACGTAGGCATAAAGTGCGACGCTTTGCCGAGTCATTTTTCTTTTCTTTTTCAGCCAGCCTTGATAGGTAGATAGAATAAAACCAACCCGTCCAAGTAAACCAACAAGCATGGATCCCGTCGAGTACGACGGACGTGAGGGGTGCTAATACCTTCCCCTTGCGTAACCGACTCCCGAACCCAGACAATGGTTGCGATGACCTTGTCTTACCCTTTTTTCATTAGGTTTTTTCGATCGTTTCCTTTCCCGCTCTGAGGGATAAATAACGAAAGGTGGCGACTCTTCTATTGTGCCGACACCTTATTTTCGCGAAAGCGACATCGTGCCATTAGATTTCTCCAAAGATGTGGAAGTCGGAGTAAACATTGAGAATGCGCTCAAAAGTGGAAGAATTCAAGATGACTTGAATAACCAAGCTAATGAAGAAATTGAAGTCAGTGACTCCCAAGAGGAAGGAAGTGTCAACGTTAATGCAATTTGGGATCCCTCCCAAATCCTGTCAGATTCAGTTTGGGATCCCACCAAGGCAATAGAGACATCTCATGTCGAGAACAAAAAATGTATGCATCATACACTTAACACTGTCATAGGTGGATTTGTCGGGGGCGATGAGACTAGCTTCTCCCGTAGAAGGTGCACTCGTCAGATTATGAATGTAGAAGACCTCCCTCGTGTCGAAGACAAAGGTGAGCTGGATACTCTAAAAGTCATGATCGCCTTCTTTGAGAAGGACGCAGTTGGAATCCACCCTCATAAGCTTAAGATGTGATGAATAAAGAAATTGCAGTCAATGACTCCCAAGAGGAAGGAAGTGTCGACGTTAACGCAATTTGGGATCCCTTCCAAATCCTGTCAGATTCAGTTCCAGTACCTTATCCTCAACATCAGTATGCAGCGTCTGCTCAACGCAAGCAGCGATCACCTTATAAACGAAGATTAGCTTCTCCAGATCAGCATCAGAATCAACGAGTTCGAAGACAGTTTCAAAATCAGAAGGCACCTCTGAGTATTCGGAAAGAAGAAACTCGCTGGTTTGATCTTATCCCAATGACTTGCCATCAATTGTGGTCTTATCTTGCTAGAAACTCGGTAATGACGCTCAGAAAGACTGAACCATGAAATCTCACCCACCATGGTTCAACTCAAACTCCAGTTGTGAATTTCATAATGGAGTGTTGGGGCATTCGATTGAAGAATGCAAAGTTTTCCAAGAGAAAGTCCAAGAAATGATAGATGATGAAGTGTTGACTTTCAAAGGAGAAAACCCAATCGTGAATGGAACACCGTTATGCTGATCACTTGTTTATTGTGCTTGCTTATGTTTACTTTTTGTTTCTTTGATTAAAAGCATAATTAGCATGTAAGAACATGTTATTTTGAATAAGTAGTGCAATAAGTGTTTGTCTTGAAGAAATCCATCAGTTTCACTCGTAAATTGTTTTTCATAACTTATAATGCCAACTTTACCCAATTTTCTCACTTTGATGAAAAATCGGAAGGAGGATGACGAATCAAAAACGCAAGGTCTCTTGTGGTATGCTTTCGAATAAAACCCTATTGATGATGTAAGGCATTATTACAAACCTCTCAAACACCAGAGATATAAGGAAGTTAAATCCTTTTTAACCCTTTTTTCAACCTGATTTTTAACCAGCTTGATTGAACACTCAACTTTCAAAGAGAATGAACCTTCAAAAATGGGTGGGTATAAATAAGCTCTGACCCCTTTTCATTTGTTTTACAAACCGTAAACTAAGCCCAGATGCATACCTTCAAAAGTCCTAATTGAAGTAAGGTTACTTCGAAAGCATACTCAGTGAGATAACGTTTCCTGACTCCTATGAGTTATGCTCAACTTTTTATATCGGCTTTATAAAATAAATCTATATCCTAAATAGTGATTTCGGTCATAAGTTACAACGGTATCTCTTTTCAAAACTTCAAGACAAACGTGTATTATATTAATAGTTTCGAAATTAAGATTTCTGACTTGCTAAGTTTGCTTGATATCTTAGAAAGATTATGTGAAGACATCACTGATTGAAATTTGAAGACTCTGCTGACCTGGGGCAAGTTTTTTTCCAAGTGGCTTGTGTTGTGCAAATTTGACTTTGCCTAAAGGGCTATTTTTGAAGACTCAGTCATAATACCGTCAATCAGGGTTAGTCACGTCGAGATTCGGCAAATCTCTCCAGAGAGTTTGAAAACAATGGGGCATGTTGGACGCCATGTTTTCTGTAAAATCCTCTCAGGACGACTTCTTCTCATTACCATATGACTTGGGGCATTTGAGAAACAAAGATTATTTTATCCATCCACAACAAACTATTATTCAAAGTAGTGACCACCATTACACAGTTCATCAAGACAAATGACTTTGTTGCTACAACATTCTTCCTTATGTCCCCGGTAAATTTTACTTCTGGTGGTCGTGACAATTCTCCGAAAAATCTTTTCGATGCAAATATTCTCCAGTTGGTAACCTGAGAATTTCCCAGTGATTTGTTTATACTTCACTTCCCCAATGAAATGGATGATATTTTCAATCCTCAGCGAACCTTCTTAACTTCACCTTCCCGATGAAGTGGATGTTACTTTTACTCCTCAGTGGATCTTATACCAACGTCGATGTTCCCCAACGAACAGATGTTTATTTCATCCCCGTGAAGCTTCAACTACGACATCTTCAATAGCTTAGTTAACCCAGGTTTACCCATTGAAGAGGATATTTATTTTATCCCTTGTGAAACCTCAGTTCGGGTATCACCATCTACAACTCCAGTAAGAATCTCTCCAGGGAGACAAATATTTATTTTTATCCATGGAGTTCTCCAGTCATGAGTTTGATCCACTCTTAATAGATCTCTATTCTCATCTTCAACGAGACAACTATGGTTCATCCTGAAAAATTCTTCAATATAGGATCAAGATGTTATGCCCCAAGTGGAATGTTTCTATTCCCCAGAGGAGTTTTAAGACCTTGAAGCAGGATTGTGATCCCGTATTCAATTCTCCATCTATCCCCAGTGATACTTCTATCTTTGAAGATTGGTCGGATGTTTTCTTCGAGATGTTTATTCCATCTCTGTTTGCCTTTGTTATTTTGTTTGTCAGCATAGCATACGCATATCATATAGATAGATAGCATGGCATATGCATTTTGCATCTTTGCGTTTATTTGTTCTGTCTCTTTGGTCGTGTTTATCCCCGAGTGACTGGGCGTGTCTTCTCCCTTCAAGTAGAGTTGTCAGCCCTAGGCAGAAAGAGCACAATGTTTCTATTTCCCCATGGAGTTCGATCCTCATGGAAGACGATTGTTTTAGTACATCCTATTAGAGTTCATACCTCAATGGTTGGGTCTTGTTTGACAGTTTCTCTTTGGTTATTTCCTGAAGTGAACTTCGGTCCTTGGCAATCACATTTGTGGATATCTCCAACTTTTTAACCTAGAATAAGTGCACATTTATTTTGCACTCAAGGGAATTTTCATGAAGATAACTATTGAAGACAGATATTTCTTCAACAATATTACCATATTTTCTCAACGGGATTGCAAGCAGCTCTTTATTTGAGTAACTCGTTCGATCAGGTTTTCTATCAAAGATGACAAAGGGCAGTCTCCTCAAGACAGTTTGTCCATCCCCAATGATTATCAACTTGGTAAATGGAAAACCTTACAAATATTTCTCTTTATTTGAGAATTCACACATTCTACAACATCTAGGATGCTCTTCAGGAATGTATTCCCCAACGAGTTCATCACACAAGTTTATTTCCATCAAGCGACATCTCCTCAGAGAAGTTGAGGAAGTTTATTACATTAGTCTCTCTTTATTTGAGAAGACATACTTTACAATTCAACCGGCTCACATCTCTCCTGAAGATCCCCGGTGAAGTTTTACAACCTCCAGTACATTATGGCTTACATCCAAAGTTCCACAATCCACAAAGATCTATAACAACATCTGAAGGTGAGAAAAATACTTAGAAGGCGGGGGGGGGGGGGGGGGGGTTGAATAAGTATTTAGAAAATATTATGGCAATAAAAACATAATGATTTTTATCCTGGTTTGTTGAACTCAACTAATCTAGTCCACCCTATCAAGAGTGATTTGCCTTTCTCCACAAGGACTTAATCCACTATAATCAAATTGATTACAATATCAAACACTAAGAACAATTGTCTTAGTCTTCTCGAGAACTACTGACCACAACTTGGTCTTCTCAAGGAACTTTTACAATCAAATGTAAACTAAACAAGTTTTTGAATGCTTCTATGAAAGCTGTATCACAACTGTGATTTACACTTACGTTTAAGAACTTATGAAACTATCCAATCAAAGAATAAATAATTTTTATGAGAGCTTTGAGAGAGTTTTCAATGAATTGTTCAATATTCGACAATGTTCCTCAACTGAAGAAAGTTGTTGAAGGCTTACTTTTATAGGCACAGAAGTCAAAGACGTTGCAAGCTTGAAGACCGTGTACTGCAAAGTAGTTGTAGCCTTTTGTCTTCATATGACTTGACCTTTCCCAGAATTAGAACGTTAAGAGAAATCCTTTTTGCCTGTGTTCTTGTGTCTAGCATAAAAGAGGAAAGAGTCGTTTGGCATAACCAACGGATATAACTTCAAATAATCTTCTTCAACAAGTTTCTAATTCACAGTAATTAATATCAGAGCCTTGAGTGATCAAAGTCTTGATGTCTTCAGAGTTTGCTGTATCAGAGTGTTGCAGCAAGTGTGCTTTAGCGTGAGTAATAATCAGAGCAGAGTTTAGATATCAGATCCTCAGTACTTGCAGCGAACAGTACTATCAGAGTCTTCTGAAAAACAGTGCTTGAAACTCTTCATACAAAGTCTTTAGTCTATGCTTTCGATGCTTCTGCAGCTTCTGCTTGAGATCCATCTGTAGGCAGCGCTCAGAGTCTTCTAAGAGATGCTTCTGACGCTTCAGAGCCTTGTGTAGTTCAACATTCAGATTTTTGCTTTCAGAAGAATATTAAATTTAATATCTGCAGCAAAAATACTTGAATAAATTTAGAATATATAATTTCTTAATACAAAATTTCATTAGTGTTATCATCAAAACATAGATATATAACTAAGAACCAATCTGTGTTCTAACAATCTCCCCCTTTTTTATGATGACAAAAACATAAGAAATTTTGTTCAATAAAGAGATAATTATAACTCCCCTTGAGATTATGAATCTCCCCCTGAATTGAATACTAAGAAAGAATAGAAAATTCCCTTTTTTCATGAGTATTCTTTTCAGAATCAGAGCTTGAATGTTCAAAGTTAGAGCTTGATTTGGATGAACGTTTCAGAATCAGAGCCTGATTGGTTAAAACTTGATCTGGGGATCTCAGAGTTACTTTAATGAATTTTGTGAGATTTATCAATATATTTCTGAAATACTAAAAATTCACGTTAGTTAATTGGATATGTCTGAATTTCATTCAGGTAAAGTTTATTTCAACAGTCAGAATTTCATTTTCTCCCCCTTTTTGTCATAATAAAAAAGAAAGCTTTTAAAGACAAGTAAAAGGAAACAGAGAGAAAAAATATATTCAAATAGAGAAAACATTCAGATTCATTCATTCATTCAAAATAGTCAGATAGAACAGACAAAACATCATATGAAAAATATAAAACAAGTGCTCAAACATCAGATAAAGAAAACATAAAACTAGGGTTGTTTGGAAAGAAGCATCTTCAGAAGGTGAGTGATCTCAGATGAAGATTGTTCTTGCTTTGACATCCATTTCTCAATGTTCTCAGTCTTCTGATCTTGCCTTGCCATCCAGGACTTGATCTCAGATTGACCAGCTTCCAGCACAAAAATCTTATCTTCTAGTTCTGGGTTTTCTTTCTTGATCTCAGAAGAAGTAGACGGAGCAGATTCTGATGCAGGTGTAGGAGCAGAGTCAATAACTATGGGATTTGTAGAGTCTGGAGCCACAGATGCAGATGGTTTGTCCACAGTTGTCGGAGCTAAAGGACTGTCTTCCAGAATGACTTCAGAAGCAGATCCTTCAAGAGTCTCAGAAGTGGCAGAAATTCCAGAAGATGAAGGTACATCCTCAAGAAGCAATGTAGGAGATATGGTTACATTCCAAAGCATTGTTCTGGTAGTCTCAGCAAATCTTATCTTCGCATCATCAGAGCAGACACTCTTCAGATTTGAAGCAACATGTTGAATCTGGAGATGAAGTTATTCCATATAGCATCAGATTCATCTGCATTCATGGTTGACAGGCATCTCTTCTTCACAGAGTCTAAATTCATCCTTATTTCTTTCATAAAATTAGCAAATAGAATATCAACATTTAGCCTTGGTTTTGGTTTAAGAAAGGCTTCCAGAGTTGATGGTTTGATTTGCTTTGGTGGAGGTGGTATGGTGGAAGTTGGAATAATAAACAGAGGACGAGGATAAGAAGGAAAAGATGGATGGTCATATGAAGAAGTAGAGGTTTTGAATCTGGATGAAGTGTGAAACAGGAATGGTTTAACACTTGATGCAGAGGGAATTACATCAAATGGTGTGGAAGTGTAGGGGATAAAAACATATTTATCAGACAGCAGAGGTTCTGATGGAATGATATCTGGTAGTTGTTTTAGGTAGGTTTGAAGTACAGATGGTAGAATAGTTGAAGTACTAGGTTTGTATGGAGTGAGAGGGTCATATGGTTCTATTCTGGTATAAAAGTTTTTAAGTTTTAGACCATAAGGAAGGGGATCAGAGGGATGTGGTTTAAAGGATGCAAATGAAACAAACTCAAATGTTATGGGTTTAGGTTTTGGAAAGGGTTTAGGAATGACAACATCAGATGAAATAGATGTATCTGGTTGTTTTGGTTCATATCCTCTGAGAGAGGGGGGTGAGCTTACTTCTGGATGAACATCAGATTTAGATGAATCAGATGAGGTAGATGAGGGACAGGATGTGGAAGATATGTCAAACATAATTTTGAGGGGTTGGATGTCCAGAACCTCAGAATAAGATATGTTGGATTCAGTAGGTTTGGGTTGTTCTGGTTGAGGATTAGGTTGTGGATTAGAAGGTATAGATATTGGTGGTTCAGATACAACAGGTTCAGATGGTATTGGTTCAGGTACAGAAGTTTGTTGAAGTTCAGGTTGTTGTGGACAAGTTTGTTCTGGTGGTGTTTGAACGTGAGGTTCAGAGTGTTTTGGTTGTTCAGATTTTTCAGATGGTACAGGAATGGTTTGAGTTTGAGACGAGGGGGGTTCAGAAACATAACTAAATGTTGATGATTTTATTGCAATTTCAGAAATAGTAGGTAATGATTTTTTACTACCTCTTATCTTGATGCGTTTGAGAGGTGCAGAAAGAGCTTCTCCAGAAGCTTTTCTTTTCTTTTTATTCTGAGGCTCTTCTGAATTTTTCTGATTCTTCTGAGGTTCTTCAGAAGTTTCTTCCTTTTTCTGAGGTTCTTCAGAAGTTTTCTGCTTCTTCTGAGGTGAGCCTGCAGCTTCTTCTTTTTCTAACTCTTGTTTTCTCTGCCTCTTATGTTCTGCATATAGATCTGGCATTGGTTCTCGGTTTAGAAATCCTTCTGGAAGCGGAATTCCTTGTTCCATACATGATCCAACAAATTTGATCAGAACTTCCTTTGGTTCTTCTGCATAAAACGTTGGGAAGTTTTCTACCTGAATTCTTCGTTTGCTTACTTCTTCTGTGTTTAGTTTGTCAGGAGCAGAAGTAAGTTCATCAATAACTTTCAGCCTCTGTAAACTTTTAGCATTCACAACTTTTCCCAGAATGGATGTAAGTTCCTCTTTCAATCCAGCCACATGCAGATGCTCCACCAGACCATTCTCTGTCAGAATGTCTAAAATTAACCTTCCACAAGGGATCCAATTTCTACCCTTTGTATGTTTTGTCTTCATGTCTTCTCTAGATGCCTTGACATGATTCCAAAGATGAGAGAAGAGCAGATGAGGTAGATCTACCTTTTTGCTCTGACTGAGGCAGAACATGAAATAAGTTGATCATTGTTGACATAATTTGGTGAATTTGTAGACTTTCTATGGTGAATGCAACCCATGAAGATTTTAGCCCAGATCTTGTAATTAGGTTTCAGATCTTTGAACTTGTTAGAGGGTTCTCCAGAAGCAATCACCTCTTCATACAAAACATTCACGTTGACACGTCCAGTCAGATGAGAAACTCCATCAGTTTCCTCATATCCAATGAGTTTCCTTATTAGATCTTCTGTAATCACAATTTCCTTTCCTAGAACAGATGACACAATGAACTTGGGATAAGCATGAGCATGAATCCAGAACTCCTTCACTAAAACTGGATAAACTAGTCCAAACAATCTATCAAAGTACTTTGTCCATCCTTGAGCATCAATGATGGAACGCAGATTAAATCCATTTACAGCCAGAGAAGCAAAATCAACCAAAGATTCACACAACACTTCCAGTTTCTCAACAAGTATGAGATTCGTTCTAACAGGTTCCTTGAAAGGAACAACACCCAGATTTGAAGATGGTACAGCTGCCATTGTTGATTGAAAATGTGTTGAGGTTGAAGATGAAGTAGCCATTGATGAAGGTTTAAGGTTATAATTAGTTTTGGGTTTAGGGTTTAGATGAAGGCAAAAGAGTAAACAGAAATGCATAAACGTGTTTGTGAGAGTGAAAAGTGTGAAATGTTGAGATTTGTGGAATTTATAGAGAAAAATTAAGGCCCACAAACGGTCACACATTCAGCATGTTCTCATTTAACATTTCATAGCATTTAATGAAAAGAAAATAATCATTTCAAAGCATTAAAGATTCTGACAATTGGGGGGAAGACCAAGAAACCAACTATTCAAACAATACCTCAAACGTCTCTTCAGTATTGTGTACTCCATCTTTTCAGATTCTGAGTGACACGTGTTTGCTTGCATGTGCTTCTGAAAACTCTTTGAGAAATGAAACGTTAACCAACGTTCAGATCCTCTGAGACTTGTTAGTTCAAATACACACAGAAATAATAATTCAAGAAATTAAATAATTGATAGATGAAATACTTCAGAGTTTAAACATTTTGCATCTGAGAAAGTTGCTTCTGATAAATATTATTCTGGACAAAATTCCATACCAATATTTTTCAGAATAAACTTAAACCTATCTTCAGCAAGGGGTTTTGTGAAAATATCAGCCCATTGACGATCTGTATCAACAAAGTCTAATTTTATAATACCCTTCTGAACATAGTCTCTGATGAAGTGATGTTTAATTTCTATATGCTTAGACTTAGAATGTAAAATTGGATTTTTAGATAAGCATATAACAGAAGTATTATCACAGAATATAGAAATATTACTCTCAAAGATCTGATAGTCTTTTAGCTGACTTTTCATCCAGAGCATCTGCATGCTACATCCAGCAGCAACAATATATTCTGCCTTTGTAGTTGGTAGAGCAATTGTAGGTTGTTTCTTGCTGTACCAGGAGATTAAATTTCTTCCTAGAAATTGACAACTTCCAGAAGTACTTTTTCTTTCAACTCTGTCTCCAGCATAATCAGCATCACAAAATCTAACTAGTTTAAATTCATCAGATTTTCTGTAACACAAACCCACATTAGAAGTACCTTTCAGATACCTTAGAATCCTCTTAACACCTGTTAAGTGTGATTCTCTAGGATCTAATTGGAATCTTGCACACAAGCATACACTGAATAAAATGTTAGGTCTAGAAGCAGTTAAGTAGAGAAGAGATCCAATCATACCTCTGTAGAGTTTCTGATCTAATTTCTTACTTACCTCTTCCTTACCAAGAGTGTTTTTTTGGATGCATAGGAGTCTTTGCTATCTTACTATCAGTCATGTTGACCTTCTTCAGAAGCTTTTTTACATATTTAGTCTGATGAATGTAAGTTGAATATGGAGTCTGGTTGACTTGAATTCCCAGAAAGAATCTCAATTCTCCCATCACGCTCATCTCAAATTCAGCCTGCATACATTGAGCAAACTCCTTTCCCATCATAACATTGGTAGATCCAAATATAATATCATCTACATATATTTGACAAATTAACAGATCTTTCTTAAATGTTTTATAGAAGAGAGTTGTGTCCACTTTGCCTATGATAAAAATTTTCTCTAGAAGAAAATTGCTTAATCTCTCATACCAAGCTCTGGGAGCTTGTTTTAAACCATAAAGAGATTTCTTAAGTTTAAAAACATGTTCTGGAAATTTATCACTTCCAAAACCAGGAGGTTGGTGAACATAAACTTCTTCTTCTATAATCCCATTTAAGAAGGCACTCTTAACATCCATCTGATATAGAGTGATGTTATTTTGTGTAGCAAAAGAAATGAGTAAACGAATAGACTCTAACCTGGCCACAAGAGCATAAGTCTCTGTGTAATCAATTCGTTCTTGCTGGCTATAACCTTGAGCAACAAGTCTTGCTTTGTTTCTTTCAACTTCTCCTTTTTCATTCAACTTGTTTTTAAAGACCCATTTAGTTCCAATTATGTTAAATCCTTTTGGTATTGGAACCAAATCCCAAACGTCATTTCTTGTGAATTGATTGAGCTCTTCTTGCATGGCAATTATCCAGTCATTGTCTTGCAGAGCTTCATCCACAGAAGTTGGTTCAATAACTGACACCAAACCAAATAATGACGCTTCAGATGTTCTGAGGTAGGATCTTGTTCTTATAGGGTCATCCTTCTTTCCAATGATCACATCCTCTGGGTGAGAGGCCTTGATTCTGGAAGATGATCCTCTATTTGATTCTTCAGAAATATTCAAGTTGTTCATTTGAGAAGCTAAAGGAATTGCATTTGGCGTTGCTTCTGGCTCTTTCACTTGAACCTTTTCTTCCTCTGAGCCTTCAGAGTCTGTGAGAATTACTTCTCTATCTGCAGAACTTTCAAACTGCTTTGGCTTTTGAATGCCAAGCTTATCATCAAATCTAACATGTATAGATTCCTCCACAATCTGTGTTTCAGTATTGTATACTCTGTAGCCTTTAGAGCGTTCAGAATACCCAAGCATGAAACACTTCTGTTCTTTAGAATCAAACTTGTTTAGATTCTCTTTAGTGTTCAACATATAACATATACATCCAAAAGGATGAAAATAAGAAATGTTGGGCTTTCTGTTCCTCCACAATTCATAGGGAGTCTTTTCCAGAAGAGGTCTTACAGACACTTTGTTCTGAATATAACAAGCTGTATTTATTGCTTCTGCCCAAAAATGCTTTGCCAGATTAGTCTCGTTGATCATGGTTCTGGCCATTTCTTGCAATGTTCTGTTTTTCCTCTCTACAAGTCCATTCCGTTGTGGAGTTCTAGGACAGGAGAAATCATGAGAAATGCCATTTTCATTAAAATATTTTTCAAAATATTTTTTTTCAAATTCGCCACCATGATCACTTCTGACTTTAACAATTTTAAAATCTTTTTCATTCTGGACTTGTTTGCAGAAGTCAAAGAACACAGAATGTGACTCATCCTTGTGTTTTAGGAATTTCACCCATGTCCATCTGCTATAGTCATCAACAATGACTAATCCATACTTCTTGCCTCTGATGGATGCATTTTTCACTGGTCCAAACAGATCAATGTGAAGTAACTCTAATGGTCTTGAAGTTGAAACAACATTTTTTGTTTTAAAAGAAGATTTTGAAAATTTTCCTTTTTGACATGCTTCACAAAGAGCATCTGAGTTGAACTTCAACTTAGGAAGTCCTCTGACCAATTGAGTTTATTAATCTGAGATATACGTCTCATATTAATATGCCTCAATCTTCTGTGCCAGACCCATTGCTCATCATTAACAGATATAAGGCATTTTACGTTATGAACCTTAAGTTCTGAAAGATTGATTTTATAAATGTTGTTCTTCCTCTTTCCATTAAATAGGATTGAGCCATCCTTCTGACTAACAGCTTTACAACATTTTTGATTAAAGATTATGTCATAACCATTGTCACTTAATTGACTTATGGACAATAGATTATGCTTTAATCCTTCTACAAGTAAAGCATTAGATATAGAGGGAAGGTTACCATTGCCAATAGTACCAGAGCCAATAATCTTGCCCTTCCGATTCCCTTCAAACTTCATGTCTCCTCCAGATTTAAGCTCCAGGCTTTAGAACATAAACCTTTTTCCCGTCATGTGACGTGAGCAGCCAGAGTCCAGGTACCATGACTGGCGTCTTGACTTTGCTGCTAAATACATCTGCAACAGGTATTATCTTATCCTTAGGTACCCAGATCTTTTTGGGTCCTTTTGAGTTAGTTGCCTTAAAAGTTTGTCTGAACTTCTGTCTTTTTACAACAGTTTTGTTTTGACTCACTTTTGGTTTAAACACAGGAACGTTCTTATCAAAACGTGTGTGTTTAATATCATTCAGATGACCAAACTTAAAATGAGAATATAAGGGAGTCTTCTTAATGATAATTTTATCAACAGGCATTAGATTTAAATCCTTTCCAGAGGAAGATTCATATCCAATTCCTTTCCTGTTGTTTCTGCTAACTCCATAGATCATTGAAGCCATTTTGCTTCTATCTATGCTTTTAGCCAGAAACTTCTGAAAACTGAAGTCATATTCTTCTAAAATATTTTTGCATTTTGACTTAGTTTTAGATTCAGAGTCTTGTTGAGCTTTTTCAAAATTGTTTTTCATTTTCAAATTTTTTTCTTTGAGCTCAGCAACTTCTGACTTTAACAGACTATTCTCAGATTCAAGATTGCATTTAAGCTTCTTGCATTTGAGCTTAATCTAGTTATAGTTTTTCAGGACTTCTGATAAAACTTAAATAAGTTCTTCCCTAGAGAGATCATAAAGTACCTCTTCTGAGTCAGATTCAGAATCAGAGTCAGATCCAGATGATCCTTCATCCTGATCTTCTACTCCAGCCATCAGTGCCATGTTGGCACATTCTTCTTCTGACTCTGATTAAGATTCAGATGCATTTGAATCATCCCATGTAGCCATCAGAACTTTCTTTTTATGCTCAGGCTTCCTTCTAGGCTTTTCTTTTTGAAGCTTTGGGCATTCATTTTTGTAGTACCCAGGTTCCTTACATTCATAGCAAACAACCTCCTTCTTTTCAGATCTTTTGTGTCCAGAGGACTCTTTGCATTGATCTGGCTTCTTGAAGTTCTTGAACTTCCTCTGTTTGTGCTTCTAGAGTTTGTTGATTCTTCTGGACAGCAAGGACAGTTCATCTTCTTCTTCAGAAGAAGACTCTTCAGAACTTTCTTCTAACACTTGCTATGCTTTAACAGATTTGTTAGATTTTAAAGCAATTGACTTGCCTTTCTTTTAAGGCTCGTCTTCTTCAAGTTCAATTTCATGGCTCCTCAGAGAGCTGATCAATTCTTCCAATGTGATCTTGTTCAGATCCTTTGCTAGCTTCAGAGCAGTGACCATAGGTCTCCATCTGATAGGCAAGCTTCTGATGATCTTCTTCACATGATCAGTAGTTGAATAGCCTTTGTTCAGCACTTTTAATCCAACTATGAGGATCTAGAATCTAGAGAACATAGTTTCTATAGATTCAGATTCTTCCATTTTAAAGGCTTCATACTTCTGGATCAGCGCCAGAGCCTTGGACTCTTTAACTTGTGAGTTCCCTTCATGTGTCATCTTCAAAGACTTAAACAAATCAAATGCAGTTTCTCTGTTGGTAATCTTCTCATACTCAGTATGAGATATAGCATTTAATAAGATTGTTCTAGCTTTGTGATGATTTCTGAACTCCTTCTTCTGGGCTTCAGGCATATATTTTCTATCAATTTTCTTGCCATCCCCATCAGTGGGGTGAACATAACCATCAATGACTAAGTCCCATAGATCAGCATCATAACCAAGGAAGAAACTCTATATTCTGTCCTTCCAATAGTCAAACTTCTCCCCATCAAACATAGGGGTTTTGTGCTGATTCTATCCCTTTCTTCATATCTGTTGTTGCTGTTAGATGTTGAAGCTTCATCCATAATATCAACCAAGAATATATATTAAAGTTTTCTCAACTGGATCTTTTATGTTCACGGTGAAGTGATAGCACACACAGAACGAGAGCTCTGATGCCAACTGAAGGTGAGAAAATACTTAGAAGGGGGGGGGGGGGGTAGAATAAGGATTTAGAAAATATTATGGCAATAAAAACACAATGATTTTTATCCTGGTTCGTTGAACTCAACTAATCTAGTCCACCCTATCAAGAGTGATTTTCCTTTCTCCACAAGGACTTAATCCACTATAATCAAATTGATTACAATATCAAACACTAAGAACAACTGTCTTAGTCTTCTCAAGAACTACTGACCACAACTTAGTTTTCTCAAGGAACTTTTACAATCAAATGTAAACTAAACAAGTGTTTGAATGCTTCTATGAAAGCTGTATCACAACTGTGATTTACACTTAAGTTTAAGAACTTATGAAACTATCCAATCAAAGAATAAATAATTTGTATGAGAGCTTTGAGAGAGTTTTCAATGAATTGTTCAATTTTCGTCAATGTTCGTCAATTGAAGAAAGTTGTTGAAGGCTTGCTTTTATAGGCACAGAAGTCCAAGACGTTGCAAGCTTGAAGACCGTGTACTGCAAAGTAGTTGTAGCCTTTTGTCTTCATATGACTTGACCTTTCCCAGAATTAGAACGTTTAGAGAAATCCTTTTTGCCTGTGTTCATATGTCTAGCATAAAAGAGGAAAGAGTCGTTTGGCATAATCAACATATATAACTTCAAGTAATCTTCTTCAACAAATTTCTAATTCACATCAATTAACATCAGAGCATTGAGTGATCAGATTATTGATGTCTTCAGAGTTTGCTGTATCAGAGTGTTGCAGCAAGTGTGCTTTAGCGTGAGTAATAATCAGAGCAGAGTTTAGAGATTAGATCCTCAGTACCTGCATGTCGCTTGCGCGAAAATAAGGTGCCGGCATGACAGAAGAGTCGCCACCTTTCGTTATTTATCCCTCAGAGCGGGAAAGGAAACGATCGGAAAAACCTGACGAAAAAGGGTAAGACAAGGTCGTCGCAACCATTGTCTGGGTTCGGGAGTCGGTTACGCAAGGGGAAGGTATTAGCACCCCTCACGTCCGTCGTACTCGACGGGATCCTCGCTTGTTTGTTTACTTGGACGGGTTAGTTATAATCTATCTACCTATCAAGGCTGGCTGAAAAAGAAAAGAAAAATGACTCGGCAAAGCGTCGCACTTTATGCCTACGTATTCCCGTCTGGAACGAGAAATCAGAGTCAACGTAGTTCGCCTAACTACAGGTTATGGGGGAAAGGTTGAAGGTTGCTCGCTAGGACATCGCGTCCTATGCCTACGTACTTTCATCTGGTATGAAAGATCAGAGCAAACGTAGTTCGGGAAACTACAAGAAAAAACTCAACTAGGAGGGAGACTATCAAGTCCTACTGTTATCATGCCATGGATTCATCCTATGGTTGAGGTTTGAACAGGGAACTCCTAGATGTTGTCATGCATAGGTTTCAACCTAAAAGTCTATCATCAAATCCTTATCAAAGGAGATGAGAGTCCTAAGGGATCATGTCAATGATACATCAAAACAAAAACATCAGCTTTAACAGTAAAATGCATGCAATGCAAGTGAGGGAGGAAATGTGTGTGGGGCTTCAGCCTCCACAAGCTCATCTCGACCTCAAGCCAGTCATGAAATAACAGTAATCATACTGAAAAATAATCAACATGCTATCAAGCCATATACAGATAAAGGAAGTGAAGTGCCATCAGGCAAACAAAACACATGCTTGAGAAAGAAAGAATCTACTCTCTAATCCTAGCCCTAACACAGAATCTGAACAAGCAAAACTCTAAACAAGAGAAAAAACAATCCCAATCTTCAAGCTTCAAAACAAGCTTACCAAAGAAAGGGAGCTAAGCAAGCAGACTCATAGTGTCTTCCTCAGGAAAGCACTAGGAGGTGTATACTCAGGAGTCATACCCTATGTGGCTCAACCACTGTGATCAGTTTACATTCCTCCTCTGGAGAAATTAAACTCACAAGCAGGCTCCAACATCACTGGATATTTAGGAAGTCCTATCTGAACTAGTGGAACTAAGTGAATAGACTCGTAGGACCTTCCTCAGGAAAGTACTAGGAGGCTTCCACTTAGGAGTTGTATCCCATGTGGCTCAACAACATGTGATCAGTTTACATTCCTCCTCAGGAGAAATTAAACTCACAAGTTGGCTCCAACATCATTGGATACTTGAGAAATCCTAGATAAACTAAGGGAACTAAGTGAATAGACTCATAGGACCTTCCTCAGGAAAGTACTAGGAGGCTTCCACTTAGGAGTTGTATCCCATGTGGCTCAACAACATGTGATCAGTTTACATTCCTCCTCAGGAGAAATTAAACTCACAAGTTGGCTCCAACATCATTGGATACTTAAGAAAGAGGTGAGAAGAAAGAATGAAAGTCATTCATAGTGCCTTCCTCAGGAAAGTACTAGGAACTTCCTTCAAACTTCAGGATCTCAAACCTCACAGACAGAGAAAAAACCAAGCTCTGAGTCTCTGAATCTTGATCTACAATCTTCTCTTCATGATGCTCTCCATCAAGATCTTCAAGGCAACACAAGCCCCACAACAAACTCCCCAAAATAAACCCCAGAGATGAGCAGATAACCACAGAATAGACAAAATCATCAGGCAACTTCAGAAAATACCTAAAAATACTAAACTAAAGGGGAAAAATCTAACAAATATTCACAAGGGTCCTCAACACCTACTCTTAACATCTACAAAGGTCTCTACCTAAAAATCAAGATAAAACTCAATCAAAGAAAGGGATTCATCACCTAAACACAATCTAAACCCTAATCAGGATACCCTAAGTCTACCCTAATTAAACTAATCAAGATTTAATTCTAAAAATCTAGAAAAAATCCTATGGGGAACTATGATTCATCATCTAATTGCACAAAAAAGAATGGATTAAAAACCCTAAGGGAAGGTTCTAAAACAATTCCTACAAAATCAAATACCAAATTAAGACTATTAAAAAGCTATTTATTTGGAAAATCTATTAAAAATATTAAACCTAAAAATAAAATCTCATTTTTATTTTTATAATTTTCTACACATTTTCATCTAGTCATAGAAAAAATAAGAAGTTAAAAATCATTTTTTATCAATTATTAATGAATTTAACAAAACAGAAAAATATTAAGAAGAAAACAAAAGAATTATATTAATTAAAGGGAGGGGGGGTGTATACAGCAACACGCGCTAGTTAAAAGGAATTGGGCCAGCAATAAGGGGGGTGGGGATAGAATTCTGGGCCCAGCGCTGGTTTAATGAAACGCAGCGTTTGGGATGAATTCAAATTTTCCCTCTCTTTCTCAGATTAAATCAACGCCGTTGGATTAGAATAAATGGTCAAATATGGAGACTGATCCAGTGGCTATTGTTCATCGTCCCAAATGGGACCTAGGGTTTTCAGAAACCCTTCTCTCGCGCCCTAAACTTCTAGCTCTTATATCTCTCTCCACAGGCCACGGCTTCACTCGACTCCAACATGAAAAATGATCTATTAAATGCCTAGAATAACATGGTACGATTAGTTTTCCCTGATTCGTTCTCAATAATTCCAACAGAATGCTTTAACATATTGGTACCACCATGCTAACCTGATATCAATCTTCACCAAACTTCAGTCTAATGGTCTACAGATGTTCTACAAGATACCCTAGCTAATACACACTAATTCTTGATGATTAAATCGCCATAAACAACCAATTCTTGAAACTTAAAGATTCCTACACCTGCCATGCATTGTCATAGAATGAGCTATAACTTCTAGGGTTTAGTCATTTAGCCTAGTACAACCTTCCTATACCTCTAAAACTAAGCAATACCATGCAATTCAAGATAATTAAGAGGGAGAAAGAACCTGTCAAGAGGTTATGGTGCAGTGATGTAGAGCACGACTCAGGCCTTGGAATTGCCTCTAAATGATCCTTGGGTGATCACCAATCTTCTGTTTGCACTTGTGATGGTGGAGATGGCTTGTAGTGGAAGAATTCTTGAGTTGCTTGAACTTGAAGCAAGAGCTTTAATGGCTATCTCTCTCTCTCTCTCCCTTCTGAAAATGCTCTCTATCACCAACCTTGAACTCTCCACAATGCACTCTTTAAATAACAATTGATGGATGCTTCTAGATTCATCTAGAAGAGTGTGGAAAGTTCTTGAAAATTCCATGATATGCCATATTGGTTATCTCATCTCCCATGCTTCATGCCTTGTAATTTGGTCTCAAATTCTCCTTACATGAGTTATTGAGTGATAAGGAATGCAAATCAGCCTTTAGTTTCACTTGTGTAGGGTTTTTCAATGTTACCTTCTTTTGCAAGCAACAAATTTCCAAAGGAACCTCATTTTTTAAGCCTCAAATGAAAATTCTACTTAAACCAATGTTCTCAAAATGGTTTTTCCAATCAAAATGATATATTGGATGACCTATTTTGGATTTGTGGATCTCCCAAATCACTTTTCAATTTCAACTTTTCAAAGTTATAAGCCTTTTTTAGTTCATTTTTGACCAATCATGGAATCTTGTGCTATGAGCTTTTTCAACAATTTGTGACCTTCTTTCTAGACTTAAAATCACATTTTGAGCAACTTTCATGTTTTGAGTTTTTCCATTTGAGGCTTGGAAATAGGAGTTTTAGGCATTGGCTAAAATGACCTATAACTGACAAATGACCAAAATACCCCTGTCTTGTTCAAACCATAAGTTGAGTTCCATAAATCCAATCAAGGACTTCTACCACTCAAATTAAAGCTAAGAAGATGCTATTCAACATTCATGTTGACCAAGAAACCATAGGAATCAACCTACTAGGGCAAAAGTTGTCTGCAAGTTGGGTGACTTTCAAGGACCCAGATTCACACACCTCTGCTGACCTGTAATTTGTCAAAACCATAACTTGAGCTCTGTAACTCCTATCAAGGACTTCCACCACTCAAATTAAAGCTTAGAACAAGCTCTACAACATTCATGTTGTGGGGAAGATGAGATATCAATCACATCTAGAGCTAAAACTGCCTGGAAGATAGGGATCAAATTAGGGTTTTTCCACTGACAATCCTCAGAAACCCCAACTCAAAACTTCTTAAACTCCTCAATCATGATGAGTTGGTCTAGGAATCATATTTATAACATCTCTATGCATCATTACATGATCTCATGGCCCTTGGATTAAGTCTCAACCTTCTCCAAATCTTCAGTTGACTTAGGGTTGACCCAGTCAAAAACCCTAATTCTACCATTCATGGTTGAATCTTCTGAACTCTTGCATAATGACTTCTTTGGACTTCATGATGGCTATCAAGACATCTCATAGGCTTTCTCAAAACATCAAGTTCATTCTCAAAGTCTCAGAACCATCTGAGGAGCACCCACAACTCTCAAGCTATGAAGCACACAACCCTGGTTTCAACCAATTCCTCTGAAGATCTCTTGAACTGTCTGATGAAGGTATCAACTTTCAAACACTCAATGAATGAATAATTGTTGGTCAAATTTTGGGGTGCAACAGCTGCCCCTATTCAAACGGCTTGAACCTGACTGGGTGAGAAGCGAACGGCTCTCAACCAATCAAGGTACGAGACGGTTGAATATCGGTAAACCCGAAAATTTGCCAACTGCACGAGCACACGGTACTCTGCGGGGAACAAATCTTCGAATACTGCAACACTAGCTGCTCAACAACTAGCTGGAGAAATACTGATCTGACATCGCCGCCGGAAACAAACATCATTCTGAGAGACACTCGACATTGCCGTCGTACCAACATCATCTCTGCTGGGGATTTAAAGAGTCTGACATTGCCGTCAAACAAACATCCAACTTCGCTGCCGGAAACAAACATAATCTGACCTCGCCGTCGGATAATCAAAATACCCCACATTGCCGCTGGAGAAAATACAACACTGAACAACTCTGACTTGGGGTTCACCCCTGGTAAATGGAACAAAAGGTACACTTGCGTATTTGAAACTACTCTGCTGGGGATGAGAGACTCAACCGAGCACACTCTGATCTGGGGTTCACCCTCAGAACCATAACGAACATCGGAATATTACTGCACCATGATCCCACTGTAGAACTTCAACATCAGAACTATATGAAACCCTGGCCCCTGGCCACTTCCAGCTTCAGCTAGAAAAAATCTTCAAGTACTTCTGAAGATAAGCATCCTTGGCCTTCAAGGATGGCAACTCTGCAGGAGGTATCTTTGACTTCAGTCTGAAGAAAATGATCCTTGGCCTTCAAGGATACATGGATCTGCCTTCAGGCAACTCCGCCTCTGCTATA
This sequence comes from Lathyrus sativus, assembly GCA_963859935.3. Classification (NCBI taxonomy): domain Eukaryota; kingdom Viridiplantae; phylum Streptophyta; class Magnoliopsida; order Fabales; family Fabaceae; genus Lathyrus; species Lathyrus sativus. The sequence goes on from OZ012741.1 coordinate 373,600,692, forward strand.
GAGCATCCGAGACTTCAGTCAGGGATATACTTCGGCCTTCAGTCCGAAAAATGAATCCTAGGTCATTCATGACTTTGGGGGATAACCTTGCCCTTGGGCACCTTCGCTTCAGCTTGGGAAATCTGTGACTTCAGTCGGAGAAATGGTGTCCTGAGCCATTCATGACCCTACGGGGATTCAAACACGTTGCCTTCAGGCAAAACTCCGCTTTAGCTGGAGAAACATCTTTGACTTCAGTCAGAAGAAACACTATTCACTTGATCGCAATCAATCATCACCTCAGGATAACTGACTTGGTCTTCAGACTCACACGAATCACTCTGTTGTATCTACAACCTCTGGAACCTTGTCTTCAGCCCTGTTGATTCTTCAACACGGAAATCTGGACTCACCGGAACCTTCTGATATCGCCATCGGGCGCTTACGAAATCCATCTTCAGATTAGACATCGTTGTTGGAGCAGACATATCATGCTGCTGAGGACTTCAAGAATCATCTTGAACAAACAGATCCGTCGGGCATCTTCAAGAATCGTCCTGAACCAATAACCTTTCTGGAGCAAACATTCTGTTGGGAATTCCAGGAATCTTCCTGGGCAACTCTTGCTGGAGGCGCTATTGGGGAGCTCAAGTATCATCCTGAGCGAATAACTCGGGAAGCTGTACTGAGGTCTTAAGAATCGTCTTAAGCAAATGGCCCTGCTGAGGGATTTGAGAATTATCTCGAACTGAAGACTTTGCTGGGGATCTCAAAAATCATCTTGAGCGAGCGACTGCGGGGATCACACCGGGGTCTTTAGAATCATCTAAGAAAACAACCTTGCTGGGGAGAACATCACGAATCGTCCTGGGCAACCGGTCTTTCGGTAGTACACCTGTACAATAAGGATGATAATGACCTAGGTCATGCTCATGATGCGTATGCTTCTGCACTATGCCCCACACGGTGGGAATGATATGTATTTATGCTAAATGCCATGCAATCATGCACAATGTTATGCAATCATGCACAATGCTATGCAGTGTTAAATGCTATGCAGTCATGCACAATGATACGATCCCGTCAGCAAAATAAATGCCGGGGGGAGATTCTCCTATCAAGGAGAAAGAACCACTCAGATAGAGGACTCATCCTGCTGAAGAGAACGTGAGCACGCCAATATCAATTAGGCTCTGTCTGGAAAATCGATCTTCCGCGAACTGCTGCAGGGGAACAACTTCCGCTGACTGCTGCAGGGGACGAAGCTCTACGAGAACTTGGATCTGCTGATATCAATCGCGAGAATGAATTGCGCGGCCGTCTCGGCTACTCTTCTGGGGATGACCACTCTGTGGGGAACCAACTTTAGCTGCTTAACACTCCACTGGGGAAAAACCAATCATGATCTGATCAACCTCCAAGGATTCGGATCTCGTGGACATCTGCAAACTCGGCTGAGGAAGGAGAAATCATTCTGCTTTGCTGGAGAGAGTGCGACTCAGGGGGAAATACAGCATCAGCTGTTCAATGCTCTGCTGGGGAAAATTGATCATGATCTGATCAACTTCCAAGGATTCTGCTTTTCTGCGGACTCGGCCGGGGAGAGAAATCATTCTACTTCATTGGAGAGTACGACTCTGATGGGGAATTTGATTCCGCTAGGGGAGAAAGGATCATCTGACTTCGGGGGAGAGTACAACTCTGCCGGGGAATACAACATCAGTTGTTCCAACACTCTAATGGGGAAGAGGGAATCGTCCAACTTCAGGAAAGGATACGGCTCTGGTGGGGAATCTCAGTTCCGCTGGAGACTTCAGTCTGGCGCCATCAGTTACTGCATACTCCGGTATACGAACAATTTCCTACGAGACCTGCACTTGTGACCCGGTGCTGGGGGAGACACCTGCTTCGGTGACTTTACTGGGGGAGACACGAGCTTCGGCACCCGAACACTTCTCTGAAATCTGCACTTGTGACCCGGTGCTGGGGAAAGACAACATTCTTCGGCGCTTGACTCAGCTGATGAGGTGACGTTCCTTCAGGATGCGTCTGCTTGGGGAAGAGAATCACCTCTACCTGGGGAGGACATACCAATGCTCACTATCTGATTCTGATTCTGCGGAGGAGAGACTACTGAACTCTGCTGGAGAAGGAGGACTCGCTCTGCTTCGGGGATATCAATCCTAGTCTGCTGAGGGTAATTTTGACCCTAATCTGATGAGGGGTAAACGCCATCTCAATCTGCTGCAGTCTCTGTAAGAGCACAGATTGTGTCTCAGTAATATCTCTATGTTTTGATGATAACATTAATGATAATTTGTATACAAGAATTATACTCTCTAAATTTGTTCTAAACTGTTTTCTACAGGCACAAAAGATTTTAATCTTAAAGAGCAAATTTGATGTGAACAATGAATTCTGAATGGCTCAAGAGTATCTGAAGATTAGAAGAATCTGAAGTATAAGAGCTTAGTCATCAAGATTCTGAAGATACAACACGCTGCATGTATTATCAAGAATCTGAATGAAAGAAGACTCTGAGTGAAGAGACTCTGAGTGAGAAGACTCTGATCTGAGTGAAGACTCTGATCTAAGAGCATGTTACGCTTCAAGCACACAGCTGCACCAGACTCTGATTCATCAACATCTGAAGAACATCTTAGGCTCTGAAGTTTCCAGAAGGTTCTGAAGACTGAAGACTCTGATATTGATTGTTGATCTGAACTATCTGAAGAATTATTTGAAGAAGATTATTTTAATATATCCGTTGGAATATGCCAGCAAATCTTTCCTTATTTGGGATAGACAAAATTCTCTGCAAGAATATTATTCCTCTGGTACATTCCATATATGGTATAATCACAGCTCAGCAGACAATTGCTACACCCACTATTTGTGCGCCGTCTCTCTGCTGCAATAGTACAAAGGACAGTACTATTTTGATATTGGAAATATCTTCTCCAACGGTAAAATATTCTCTCCAATATTCAAGTGGCTATATAAAGGACATCATAGCTCATTCTTCAAGTGCTGAATTAAGACGAATTTTGAAAATCTTCTCTCACGCGAAAATCTCTCAAGCTCTCATATTCTTTGCTGTTCATACACTGTTCTAAACTTAGAGAAATAACACAGTTGTGTTTATAGCTTTCATAGAAGCATTTCTTACTCTTTCATTGTATTACATTAATTTGTAAAGGAAGTTTTCCTTAAGAGGATCTAGGTTAGATCAGTAGCTCTTAAGAAGACTAAGAACAGTTGTTCTTAGGTGTGCTATTTGTAATCAGTTGATTTGAATAGTGGATTAAGTCCTTGTTGAGAAAGGCAAATCACTCTTGAAAAGGGTGGACTGGAGTAGTTGAGTTCAACGAACCAGGATAAAAATACTTGTGTTTTTATCTTTGATTATTTTCTGTCATACTTATTCAACCCCCCCTTCTAAGTATTTTCTCACCTTCAGTTGGCATCAGAGCTCCGGTTCTGAGTGTGCATTCGCTTAACCGTGACAGATAAAGATCCAGTGAGAAAAATACTCTGTTATTTATTTGGTTGCTAATATGGGTGATATTCCTACATCAAGCAACAAATATGAAGGAGACAGAATCAGCACCAAACCTCCAATGTTTGATGGAGAAAAATTTGATTATTGGAAGGATAGACTTGAAAGTTTTTTCTTGGGGTATGATGCTGATCTCTGGGATTTAGTCATTGATGGGTATGAACATCCTACTAAGGATGGCAAAAAGATTGATAGAAAATCAATGACTGAGGAGCAGAAGAAAGAATTCAAGAATCATCACAAAGCCAGAACCATACTTCTTAATGCAATCTCGCATACAGAGTATGAGAAAATTACCAACAGAGAAACTGCTCATGATATGTTTGAGTCTCTCAAAATGACTCATGAGGGAAATTCTCAGGTGAAAGAAACAAAGGCTCTGGCGCTGATACAGAAGTATGAAGCGTTCAAAATGGAAGAATCTGAGAACATTGAGACTATGTTTTCCAGATTTCAGATTCTAACAGCTGGGTTGAAAGTTCTGGACAAGGGCTACTCAACATCTGATCATGTCAAGAAGATCATCAGAAGTCTTCCTACCAGATGGAGACCTATGGTGACTGCATTGAAGCTGGCCAAGGATCTGAACAAAATCTCATTAGAAGAACTCATCAGTTCTTTGAGAAGTCATGAGATTGAGCTGGAGGAAGATGAACCCCAGAAGAAAGATAAAGGTAAATCCTTAGCTTTTAAATCTAACAAATCTGTTAAAGCCTTGCAGGTTAATGAAGAAAGCTCTGAGGAATCTTCTTCTGAAGAAGAAGATGAACTATCAATGCTGTCCAGAAGGATCAACAAACTCTGGAAGCACAAAGGGAAGAAGTTCAACAACTTCAGAAGATCTGATCAAAAGAAAGAATCTTCTGGACACAGAAGATCTGGCAAGAAAGAGATCACTTGCTTTGAATGTAAAGAACCTGGACACTACAAGAGTGAATGTCCCAAACTTCAAAAGGAAAAACCCAAAAGGAAGTTTGACAAAAAGAAAAAGGTTCTGATGGCTACATGGGATGACTCAGATGAATCTGAATCATCTTCTGAATCTGAGGAAGAATGTGCAAATGTTGCGCTGATGGCCAACACAGATGATCAAGATGAAGGAACGTCATCATCTGAATCTGAGTCAGAATCAGACTCTGACTCTGAAGAGGTATTTTCTGAACTCTCCAGAGCTGAACTTGTTGAAAGTTTATCTGACATGTTGGAAAGCTACAGCAAGATTAAACTCAAATACAAGAAGCTGAAAAGCAATCTTGAATCTGAGATTAATCTTCTGAGAACAGAACTTGTTGAGCAGAAAGAAATAAATTTAAAACTCAAAAATGATTTAGAAACAACTCAACAAGAATCTGATACTGAAACAGAGTCAAGTGAAAATATTTTAGAAAAATATGACTCCAGTTTTAGAAGATTCCTCACTAAAAGCATAGACAGAAGCAAAATGGCTTCTATGATCTATGGTGTTAGTGGGAACAACAGAAGAGGCATTGGATGTGAATCCTCCTCTGGAAGCAATCCAAAGTCTGTTGATAAACTCTTCATCAAGAAGACTCCTCTGTATTCTCATTTCAAGTTTGGTCATCTGAATGATATTAAACATACAAGCTCTGAAAAGAGTACTTATGTGTTTAAGCCAAGGGTTAGCCAGAATAAACACTATGTTGAAAAACAGAAGTTTAGGCAAAACCACAGAACATCTAACCCCAAAGGACCCAAGAAGATCTGGGTACCTAAAAGTCAAATAATACCTGTTGCAGATATCCTTAGCAGCAAAATCCAGACACCAATCATGGTACCTGGACTCTGGATGCTCACGACATATGACGGGCGAAAGGTCTATGTTCCAAAGCCTGGAACTTAGATCTGGAGGGGACGTGAAATTTGGAGGGAACCAGAGGGGCAAGATCATTGGCTCTGGTACAATAGGTAATGGTAACCTACCCTCTATTTCTAATGTTCTGTTAGTTGAAGGATTGAAACATAATCTATTGTCCATAAGCCAATTAAGTGACAATGGTTATGATATCATCTTTAATCAAAAATGTTGCAAAGCTGTATGTCAAAAGAATGGTTCAATCCTGTTCAGTGGAAAGAGGAAAAACAACATTTTCAAAATTAACCTTTCAGAACTTAAAGTTCAAAATGTAAAATGCCTTTTATCTGTGAATGATGAGCAATGGGTCCGGCATAGAAGATTGGGACATATTAATATGAGACGTATATCTCAGATTAATAAACTCAATCTGGTCAGAGGACTCCCTAATCTGAAGTTCAATTCAGATGCTCTGTGTGGCGCATGTCAAAAGGGTAAATTTTCAAAATCTCATTTTAAACCAAAAAATGTTGTTTCCACCTCTAGACCATTGGAATTACTTCACATTGATCTGTTTGGACCAGTGAAAACTGCATCCATCAGAGGCAAGAAGTATGGGTTAGTCATTGTAGATGACTACAGCAGATGGACATGGGTAAAGTTTCTAAAACACAAGGATGAGTCTCATTCTGTGTTCATTGACTTCTGCAATCAAGTCCAGACTGAAAAAGAATGCAAAATTATTAAAGTCAGAAGTGATCATGGTGGCGAATTTGAAAACAAATATTTTGAAAAATATTTTTCTGAAAAAGGAATTGCACATGATTTCTCCTGTCCTAGAACTCCACAACAAAATGGAGTTGTAGAGAGGAAAAATAGAACATTGCAAGAAATGGCCAGAACCATGATCAACGAGACAAATCTGGCAAAATACTTTTGGACAGAAGCAATAAATACAGCATGTTATATTCAGAACAGAGTGTCTGTAAGACCTCTTCTGGAAAAGACTCCCTATGAATTGTGGAGAAACAGAAAGCCCAACATTGCTTATTTTCATCCATTTGGATGTATTTGTTATATGCTTAACACTAAAGATCATCTGAACAAGTTTGATTCCAAAGCACAGAAGTGTTTCATGCTTGGTTATTCTGAACGCTCTAAAGGCTACAGAGTATTCAATACTGAAACACAGATTGTGGAAGAATCTATTCATGTTAGATTTGATGATAAGCTTGGCTCTGAAAAGCCAAAGCAAGTTGAAAGTTTTGCAGATAGAGAAGTTATTCTCACAGACTCTGAAGGCTCAGAGGCAAACAAGACTAAAGACAAAGACTCTGAAGAAAACCCAGATGCTACACCTTTAACTTCCCAACTTGACAATCTGCATATTTCTGAAAGACCAACAGTCAGAGGATCTTCTTCCAGAATGAAAGCTTCTCATCCAGAGGATGTGATAATTGGAAAGAAAGATGATCCAATAAGGACAAGAGCATTTCTCAGAACTTCTGAATCTTCCTTCTGTGGCTTAGTGTCAATTATAGAACCATCATCTGTTGATGAGGCTCTGGAAGATAATGAATGGATTTTAGCTATGCAAGAGGAGCTGAATCAATTCACAAGGAATGAAGTCTGGGATCTGGTTCCAAGACCTAAAGGTTTCAATGTCATTGGAACAAAATGGGTTTTCAGAAATAAACTGAATGAAAAAGGAGAAGTTGAAAGGAACAAAGCAAGACTGGTTGCTCAAGGCTACAGTCAACAAGAAGGCATAGACTACACAGAAACATATGCTCCTGTTGCAAGGTTAGAGTCTATACGCTTGCTTATTTCATTTGCTGCACAACATAACATCACTCTTTATCAGATGGATGTTAAAAGTGCTTTTCTTAATGGAATTATAGAAGAGGAAGTGTATGTCCACCAACCTCCTGGTTTTGAAAATGAAAATTTTCCAGATCATGTTTACAAACTGAAAAAATCTCTTTATGGACTAAAACAAGCTCCCAGAGCTTGGTATGAGAGGTTGAGTAATTTTCTTCTGAAGAAAAATTTCATCAGAGGAAAAGTGGATACCACACTATTTTGTAAAACCATTAAGAAAGATTTGTTGATTTGTCAAATTTATGTAGATGATATTATTTTTGGATCAACAAATATTATGCTTGGAAAGGAGTTTGCTAAATGTATGCAGGTAGAATTTGAGATGAGCATGATGGGAGAACTGAAATTCTTTCTGGGAATCCAAGTAAATCAGACTCCAGAGTGCACCTACATACATCAGACCAAGTATGTTAAAGAGCTTCTGAAGAAGTTTAACATGCTGGATAGCAAAATGGCAAAGACTCCAATGCATCCTACAAGCACTCTAGGTAAGGAAGAGGTAAGTAAGAAGGTAGATCAGAAACTCTACAGAGGTATGATAGGATCTCTTCTTTATTTGACTGCTTCTAGACCAGACATTCTGTTTAGTGTTTGTTTATGTGCTAGATTCCAATCAGATCCTAGAGAATCACACTTAACTGCTGTTAAGAGGATTCTAAGGTATCTGAAAGGTACTGCTAATGTTGGTTTGTGTTACAGAAGATCTGACAAATATTCACTAGTTGGATTCTGTGATGCTGACTATGCTGGAGATAGAGTTGAGCGCAAAAGTACTTCTGGAAGCTGTCAGTTTCTTGGAAGTCATCTGATCTCATGGTACAGCAAGAAGCAACCAACAATTGCACTATCAACCACAGAGGCAGAATACATTGCTGCTGCTGGGTGTTCCACTCAGATGCTCTGGATGAAGAGTCAACTAGAAGATTATCAAATCTATGAGAGTAATCTTTCTATCTTCTGTGACAATACTTCAGCTATATGTTTATCCAAAAATCCAATTTTACACTCTAAGGCTAAACATATAGAGATTAAACATCATTTCATCAGAGACTATGTTCAGAAGGGTGTAATAAATTTAGCCTTTGTTGATACAGATCATCAATGGGCAGATATTTTCACAAAACCCCTTGCTGAAGATAGGTTTAAGTTTATTCTGAAAAATATTTGTATGGATTTTTGTCCAGAGTAATATTTCTCAGAGTCAACTTCTCAGATGCTAAGTGTTTAACACTCTGAAGTTTTTCATCTGTTTTGCTTGCTTATTTTATCTGTGATTTATCTTTTGTGTGAAACTCTGTACTGACCATCTCAGAGGATCTGAAAGTTGAAAACGTTTCATTTCTTAAGAGTTACAGAATCACATGCAAGCAAACACGTGTCACTCAGAATCTGAAAAGATGGAGTACACCTACTGATTATGACGTTTAAGGTATTGCTTTGAAAATCTCAATCTGTCTTGATTTTCCCCCCAAATGTCATATCATAATTAAAAATGATTACTTTTCATTAAATGCAAACGTGCGTATGTGTCCTATGTATGTCTGTTGTGTTTCCCATGCGTGTTTTATTTTTCTATATAAACCACTCTCTTAACACATTCACACTTTTCACATTCTCAAACACATATGCGTTTTTGCTTGTTGTTCTCTCTCTTCGCAAACCCTAAAAGAACCCAGAAACCTTCATCTCCTTCTTCATCATCAACAATGGCATCTACATCAAAAGCAGTTACTACCAAAGATTCTACCACTATCATTGAACCAGTACGCACTCTCCTGACTCCTGTTGATTCTCTAGAAGTGTTGTGTGAAAGTTTCGTGGATTTGGAAGATCTCGCTGAAAATGGGTTTGATCTGATTCCTTCAATCAAAGCACAAGGCTGGGACGGTTATTTTGACAGGCTTATGGGTCCTGTATATCCAAAGTTAGTGAAGGAGTTTTGGATCCATGCATTCGCTACTCCAAAGTTCGTTCATTCTTCTGTGCTGGGTAAGAAGATTGTTATCACTGAAAATCTGATCAGGAAACTCATAGGTTTCAAGGCAACTGATGGAGTAACCTCTCTGTCTTCTGCGCGTGAAGACCTGAAAGATGTTTGTCAAGAAATCTGCACTACTGGTGAACCTTGTAAGAAGGTTAAGTTTTTGAAACCCACTTACAAGATTTGGGCTAAGATTTTCTTGAACACCATTTTTCACAGACCCTCTTCAAACTCATCTGACTATGTTAATGCTGAACAACTTTACTTCATGTATTGTTTACATCAAAACATTCAGATTGATCTTCCTTATCTGTTGTTTAATCATCTGGTATCTCACGTCAAGGAAACAAGGGAAACTGCCAGAGATAAAACTGGAAGAGTCAGAACATGGATTCCTATGGGAAGACTGATTTCAGATATTCTGATAGAAAACCAACTTGTGGCGCATCTGCAAGAGGCTGGGTTGACAGAAGATCTGAATTTTATTATTGGCTCTGAAATAAATGGCTTAACTCTGAGAAGGATGAAACTGGTTGAAGATTTATCTGAGAAACCAAGGAAAACTAACTCTGAAGAAGTTAGGGGGAGAAGGATTCCTGTTGAAGATTTTCCTTTATTCACCTCAGATGAACCTAGAGAACTTATAGCTGAGTATGTTGCTTGCTGCATCAGAGATGGTGTTGAGATTCCTGCCAATCTTGTGCAGAAGGAAGGCCAAGTTCTTCCTGATCTGACAAGGGAAAGAAGACGCAAGAGAAAAGCTGATAAAGAAGGTCATCAGAAGAAAAGAAAGCATTCAGATGCTGAGAAGAAGAAGAAAAGAAAGAAGCTGAAGAAGGTTCAACAAGATCCTCCTGCAGCAACTTTTGAAGAGATAAGAGATACTCTGAAACAGGTATTTAACACTGATTCTAATCCTGTTCATCATTCTGCTACCCCCACACCATCTGACTCACCCCTTATATTTAAAAGATCTAGACCATCTGAGACTCATACACCACAACCAACAAACATTCAAACACCACAATCCAAACAAACTGAACAAACAACACCACAACCTCAAAACACCATCCCAGAATCTACCATTCCAGAGGATGTTCACCCTGAACACTCTGAACAACCTGAAAATATCATCAATCCTAATGAGATATTAGATATCACACCCTTAAACCGTTCTATCATTTTATCTTCAACTTCTGAAAAATCTAACCAATCTGATACATCATCTGATGATGAATCATCTGGTTTCATTAATGAATGCTTGAATGATCTCAAACAACCTCGTACTGAGAGTGTTTGGAAACAACTTTTTAAATCTCCCACTTCTGAACATCCACCCTCTCCACAAAACTCCCCAACTCAAACTCTCACTCCACAACCTCTTGAAATCCAAAACACTCCACAACCAACATCTGAACCACAACCAACATCTGACCCACAACCAACATCTGAACCAACCAACCAACAAACTTCTGAACCACAAATCAACCAACAAACATCTGAACCTCAAACATCTGAACATCCATCCTCACAACCTCAACCTTCTAAACAAACACCACAAACACAACCAACCCAACCCAGAATCCCTGATGAAGCAGAATTGGGATCAAGTGTTTATACTATGTTAAGAGATTTTGAAAAGGATAATGTCTCAGACTTTGCTGACATTATGGATGTGTGCATGACTACTATGGACAAAGAGGCTGCTAATGCTGTCTGGAAGAAATATCTTTACAGACTGAATAGGGAGGCTTTGAAAATCAGGACTCAATGTCTTAGATTGTCAAAAGTAAGGCTTGCTGCTTATCAGAAACGGATTAAGAGAAACCCTCCTCCTATTCTTCTTCTAGAAGCTCCTCCACCTCCAGAAATTCCTGCACATGATGTCACTCAGATTGTTTCAGAATCCACTGCTCCAGAATCTTCTATCTCAGTATCTACAAATCTTCAGAAGGATGTCAAAGAACTAAAGGACTTCATGGTTGATCAAAAGAAAACAAATGAAGAAATGAAAACTTGGATGGCTAAGCAAGATGAGAACTCAGAAAGGATTACAGCACTGCTGCACCTCATTGCTTCTCAACAAGCCTCATCTGCTAAACCTACCTAATGTTTTTGCACAAGTTCTTCATGTTTTGCTTTGTTTTTGATTGTCTTCTGATATGTTTTGTTCTTTTGACTTAATGAAAATGATCTTGTTGCTTATCTGGATATATGTTTCTTCTGCATCTTTACTGTCTTTTAAAATTCTTTTTGATTATGACAAAAAGGGGGAGAAACAAAATAGAATCTGATTGTTCAAATCTATAAGCAATTATCTGAACTAAGTCAGACATGTTACTAACATTCTTTGAATCTAGCCAGACTCTGACAAATTTATCTAACCAGACTCTGACAAAATTCATTGAAGTTTTTCCTGAGATCTATCTTTTCAGAACCTGATCAAAAATAGCTAAATCTGAGTAAACCAGACTCTGATATCTAAAGACCAGACTCTGATATTTAACCTTGAGTACTATGATCTAAAAGATAACTCAAGACAGGAAATGGCAAGATAAACAACCAAGTGTTCTGAAGTTGTTCATCTGGCATCAAGCTTTAATATGAAATCAAGCTTTGGCATCAAGCTTTAATATGGCATCGAGCTTTGACTCTAGAAGTCAAACATATGTCAACCAGGATTTGTCAACCAGGCTTCAATCAGGATGTTAATCAGGCTCTGAACCCGAAATGCAATCAGGCTCTGAATCTGAAATGCAATCAGGCTCTGAATCTGAAATGTACTCAACCAGAAAGGGAAGTATCTAATTCCATTAGAGTATTCATTTCAGGGGGAGATTGTTTATCTCAGGGGGAGTAATTTTAATTCATTTTTATTGAACAAATTGCTCATGTTTTGTCATCATCAAAAAGGGGGAGATTGTAAGAGCACAGATTGTGTCTCAGTAATATCTCTATGTTTTGATGATAACATTAATGATAATTTGTATACAAGAATTATACTCTCTAAATTTGTTCTAAACTGTTTTCTACAGGCACAAAAGATTTTAATCTTAAAGAGCAAATTTGATGTGAACAATGAATTCTGAATGGCTCAAGAGTATCTGAAGATTAGAAGAATCTGAAGTATAAGAGCTTAGTCATCAAGATTCTGAAGATACAACACGCTGCATGTATTATCAAGAATCTGAATGAAAGAAGACTCTGAGTGAAGAGACTCTGAGTGAGAAGACTCTGATCTGAGTGAAGACTCTGATCTAAGAGCATGTTACGCTTCAAGCACACAGCTGCACCAGACTCTGATTCATCAACATCTGAAGAACATCTTAGGCTCTGAAGTTTCCAGAAGGTTCTGAAGACTGAAGACTCTGATATTGATTGTTGATCTGAACTATCTGAAGAATTATTTGAAGAAGATTATTTTAATATATCCGTTGGAATATGCCAGCAAATCTTTCCTTATTTGGGATAGACAAAATTCTCTGCAAGAATATTATTCCTCTGGTACATTCCATATATGGTATAATCACAGCTCAGCAGACAATTGCTACACCCACTATTTGTGCGCCGTCTCTCTGCTGCAATAGTACAAAGGACAGTACTATTTTGATATTGGAAATATCTTCTCCAACGGTAAAATATTCTCTCCAATATTCAAGTGGCTATATAAAGGACATCATAGCTCATTCTTCAAGTGCTGAATTAAGACGAATTTTGAAAATCTTCTCTCACGCGAAAATCTCTCAAGCTCTCATATTCTTTGCTGTTCATACACTGTTCTAAACTTAGAGAAATAACACAGTTGTGTTTATAGCTTTCATAGAAGCATTTCTTACTCTTTCATTGTATTACATTAATTTGTAAAGGAAGTTTTCCTTAAGAGGATCTAGGTTAGATCAGTAGCTCTTAAGAAGACTAAGAACAGTTGTTCTTAGGTGTGCTATTTGTAATCAGTTGATTTGAATAGTGGATTAAGTCCTTGTTGAGAAAGGCAAATCACTCTTGAAAAGGGTGGACTGGAGTAGTTGAGTTCAACGAACCAGGATAAAAATACTTGTGTTTTTATCTTTGATTATTTTCTGTCATACTTATTCAACCCCCCCCTTCTAAGTATTTTCTCACCTTCAGTCTCAAACTGTACAGGGGGAACAACCTCAAACCGTACATCTCTGCTGAGAAACGATCTTAATTCAACAACGTCAACACAGGGAATACAGGCTACCAATCATGGAATCAAGTAACAGGTTATGCTGTAGGATAGCAATCCAATGACCGCAAGGCTTCTTCAGAAGGTTCAGGTTTTGACGGGGTAATGACACGATTCCCCGATACTCAATTCTTGCTAGGGTGAACAAACTCATTTGAACAACTTGCCCCAGTGCAATTCAACTTGCCCCAATCCGACCTTTGGGAATAATTCATTCTGAGCCGAAAACAACTGGCAACGAGACAATCTTCAGAGGGCTTGCCCCAGCATCTGCACAACGGGAGGATTCATCCTCAACTAATCAACTTTCAGCATGGTCGGCTTCAATATCTCTGAAGTAGTTTGCCCCTGAACGAGCGATGAGCGACTCAACATGCTCTGATCGAACACTGGAGGGATCTGCCCTTAAATCGCAAGGATTCTGGATCACTGCCCCTGATTGGATCCCGAGAAGACTCACTTTCGATCAACCGCTGCTTGCATAAACTGCCCCATAATCAACTGATGCTCCGGGACTTGTCCTCAGACAGACCAATTCCAAACTCACAGGAAGTCATTGCCCCAGATTCACAGGGCTTCGCAGCATACCATTCTGATCCAGACCTCTGGCGATTCAGTCCTGATTGACTATTCCTTGCTGAAGTTCCTTCGTATCAGCTACTAACCTGCAACTAAAATTGTTTATTCACGAATAGTAATTTTAATGCAGTGTTCATGCAAATTTCGAAAAAATGTTGTACTGTCACTCATTTACGTGTCATGCTAGTGAGTGACGAATGAACCAAAGAGTTCAAACGTAGTGCTGATGCGATCAGTGAAAAATGCAATAAGGATATGATTAGCAAATCATGAAGGAGTCAGGTTACTCAACCTTATCGTAATGCACTCTCAGAATAAACCCTGCCTCAATTAGGTCTTTTAAGGGTTGTATCGTGGTCGGGTTCACGGTTCGTGAAACAAAGGATATTTGGCTCAAATTATAATTTGTACCCACCCCGTCTACGTGATGTTCTCCGATCCTAAAGTCCAGTTAACTTGGCTCGAGCGCTCGCCTCTTCGAGAGGCATGTTTGAACATCGGGAACAACTGGTTAAAGAATTCACAAGGTGTTTCGGAGTGACAGTTACTCCTTTTTCGTTTTCGGCGTCTGTGTCTACACGACTTCGTCCTTGTTTGAGGATTTTTCTTTTTATAATCCTTTCTTTTTTATTCTTTTGATTCCCTAACTTTTGCCTGGACTGACTCCTTTTGAGTTCTTTTCAATTTTTCTTTTTGAAGTCCAGCGGGATGCCCTGATTTTTGCCTAAGTATTTGCTTTCTAGCTTTTCTTTTTACTTAGCGGGCTTTCTTATTTCTCTTTTTTCTTGGAACAAGTCGTGCGACACTGGATGTCTTGATTGCTCCGAAAGGATTATAACTGTCTCACTCCTGATTGGTGAGGTTTAACCATTGTGGTTGATGAGGTACGACCTCTAGCGAGGAATATGACGTGATCGGTCCTCGAAGGACAACACTCCTTTATAAGACTTGAACGCTCGATCAAGCTAACTGACAACTACCCTGCCCCGGGTTAAGATGTGAGGGTTTAAAAATCCGAAAGAAACTCCTACTTCTCGGCTCGAAGTGGTTAACAAGGGATTCTCTTCCTGATCTCTCCGGTGTTTAGGGGATTTGAAACAATGCCTTGTACGTCATCGGCAAAGTTTTATCTGAAAGCCATACGATCATTGGCTATGAGTATTCAGTTTCATCATCCTCCCTCCGCTCATTGCTAATCATAGTAATAAAGTGGAGTAAATAAAATGCAAGTGTCAGTGCAATGCAGTAAATGAGTGACAACGACATAACTAATTCAGAAAAATGCATCGTCACTTTATTAATATTACCGTTCGAAACATACAATGTTTACCAACAAGTAGCAACTAACAGAAAAGAAACTACAAGTGCAAATGGTAAAAAGTCCGAGGACTGCCAATGTTGAGGACGTCTGCCCGTCTGGATCACTGGCTTCCGGAAATAACCCTCTGAATCTGCGAGCTCAAACAGCCGAGAGGTTGTCACGTACCACCAAAACTCCGTCTGGAAAGGAAATGCACCCTTGGTCGATCAATTGCTGCACCTTCGCCTGGAAAGCCTTGCAATCTTCAGTTGAATGCCCCAGAGATCCACCATGGTAGCCACACTGAGCATGAGGATCGTACCCTGGAGTGTAAGGCTCTAGCACGGGCTTGAGAGCTTTCGGTTCCACCAAGGAATTCTGAACCAACAGTGGAAGAACCTGGCTATACGGCACAGGCACTGGATGGAAAGAAACATTCCTTTGTTCCACGTGGTTGCGAGGTCTTTTGTGATCCTGGTGCTGGTATTCTTTCCGCCCAGGAGCAAGAGGTCGTCGTTTCTGAATGGCGACGGTCTCTCGTTTAGGCGCTTGCGTCCTTGAGCTTGATCCAGGTAGAAACTGCGAGCGAGGCGATTCAGTCACCAAAGGTCGTGGGACGTATTCGAGATCTTTCTCAGCTTCAGGCAAAGGAGTGGAATCATCCACCTTTTCCGCAGGGTAAGGGATAAACTTTCCCGATGCTCTCATGCCGCCCGGCACAAGCCTAATTGTCCTCGAGTCGATCAGGTCCTGAATCTTATTCCGGAGAGCCTTACATGTTTCAACATGGTGCCCCGGCGCTCCCGAGTGGAAATCACAACGCATGCTGAGATCAACGTCTGGTGACACGTCATCTGGTGGATTTGAGGTCCGAAGCTTGAGAACACGGTTCTGAACCAACAGCGGCAGCAGCTGGGCATAACTCACAGGTAGTGGGTCTACAGCTCTATCAAGTAGCTTCTTCTTTTGACCATAACCTTCAGGATTATTCTGAGATGCTCGGCGCGGCTGATGACGAGACAGGCCTCGAGCTTCATGCTGTGTAGAGGGTCCATGAGGTCCACTTGGCTTCAGCACAGGTGGCAATGACGGCAATGGGGGAAGCACTTTGGTCTCCTCCTTGGGTGCTTGACCACTCTCCTTGTTTAGCATACTTCTCACCACTCCCATGAGAAAGCTCAGCTGATTCTGCAGCTGCTGATTCTCTTCTCTGAGTACTTGCTGGTCCAGACGCACTGCCTGTATGTCGTTCATGACCTGCCCCAGCTGGCTTTGGATTTTCCCCAGTTCAGCTTGTATCTGCTCCATTAGTCTGAGCTGCTCGATTCTGAGTCAAACCTGTCAACACAAGGGTTAGAAGACAAGTCCCGGCTTCTGCCATGCAAGATGAATTATGCTAATGCCATGGGTGTCTGTATGTTTAGGAGGTCACCCCTAATTCTGGTGTCAACGTGGCAACATGGTGTCAATGCAGTGATAAGACTGGATCCATTCATGGAAGAAAATATCTCATATTGCTCGGGACACCAGACTCAGGGTACGAAACGCGCCTGTAGCACAGACACATGCTAATGGAATGCAAACATGAATATGCGAGCTAATGCAAAATGCAGGGATGCAACAATATATCCGGGTGGCTGCTGTGGAGATTCGGTATCAACAGTCACTGATGAGAAGGAGACCCCGGTGTAAACCACCGATCTGATCTGCTGTGAATAACCATCTGATAGGATCGAGATCAGCATTCTGCTCTGACAAGAACGAAGGCTTGATAATAAAGACCCCGGATGCAAGATCAAGGAATATCTGTTGATGAAGTCTTCAGACCCCAAATCAGAAATCTGCCCTCTCAAGAACAAATACACAGCTGCTGATGAGATCTTCAAACCCCACTCAAAATCTGCCCCATCCAGAACAAACCTCTGACGATAATACACTGATCAAAGCCTGCTCTATCAAGAACAAACAAACACCCGATGATAAAATCCTCTGATCAAAACCCTTGCTCTATCAAGAACATTTCTGCAACTGAGAACCCAGCATAACTGATTCACTGTCAAGAAAACCAGGTGGTCTGGAGGTCAAAGTTTCCTGCAATATCCCAACCCCACTCACAGGTATGATGGACCTAATCCACGGACAAAGGTACGGCGTCCTATGCGGTCGTCAGTGTCACAGACTTTCACGAGTGACAATACGATTCCCAGAAGGAGTGGCATCGTCAAGTCATGAAGAGGCCTCTCTTAGCTGACTTCCAAATGATCGGTCCCCAGAGTCGACAATCCTCACGTCTGGACTCCCCTCAGATCCTCAGGACCGGAAAGGAGCGCCTCTGCAAGAATCTCGTCTGAGCGCAGATTTTCGTAGGGAACTGTGCCTGCTCAGCAGACAGGTTCGTCTACTACTTCTCCGCAACTATATCTAGGTGTGTACTCAAGCCCAGGTCCGGCTTTTCACTCACAGTAACATCCCTCTCCCACAGCAGCACAGATAATCATATCGAACTGGAAGTAAAATGCGGGAAATAAAATGCGGGAAGTAAAGTGCGGGAAGTAAAAATGCGATAAATAAACGCAACCCAACAAGCAAACACACAAACGATAGGATTGACTCGCGTAGGGGATGGGAAACGGTCCCAGCATAAGGGATGGGAAAAGTCCCTAGATGCCATCTCCCCAGCAGAGTCGCCAGCTGTCGCTTGCGCGAAAATAAGGTGCCGGCATGACAGAAGAGTCGCCACCTTTCGTTATTTATCCCTCAGAGCGGGAAAGGAAACGATCGGAAAAACCTGACGAAAAAGGGTAAGACAAGGTCGTCGCAACCATTGTCTGGGTTCGGGAGTCGGTTACGCAAGGGGAAGGTATTAGCACCCCTCACGTCCGTCGTACTCGACGGGATCCTCGCTTGTTTGTTTACTTGGACGGGTTAGTTATAATCTATCTACCTATCAAGGCTGGCTGAAAAAGAAAAGAAAAATGACTCGGCAAAGCGTCGCACTTTATGCCTACGTATTCCCGTCTGGAACGAGAAATCAGAGTCAACGTAGTTCGCCTAACTACAGGTTATGGGGGAAAGGTTGAAGGTTGCTCGCTAGGACATCGCGTCCTATGCCTACGTACTTTCATCTGGTATGAAAGATCAGAGCAAACGTAGTTCGGGAAACTACAAGAAAAAACTCAACTAGGAGGGAGACTATCAAGTCCTACTGTTATCATGCCATGGATTCATCCTATGGTTGAGGTTTGAACAGGGAACTCCTAGATGTTGTCATGCATAGGTTTCAACCTAAAAGTCTATCATCAAATCCTTATCAAAGGAGATGAGAGTCCTAAGGGATCATGTCAATGATACATCAAAACAAAAACATCAGCTTTAACAGTAAAATGCATGCAATGCAAGTGAGGGAGGAAATGTGTGTGGGGCTTCAGCCTCCACAAGCTCATCTCGACCTCAAGCCAGTCATGAAATAACAGTAATCATACTGAAAAATAATCAACATGCTATCAAGCCATATACAGATAAAGGAAGTGAAGTGCCATCAGGCAAACAAAACACATGCTTGAGAAAGAAAGAATCTACTCTCTAATCCTAGCC
This sequence comes from Lathyrus sativus, assembly GCA_963859935.3. NCBI lineage: Eukaryota > Viridiplantae > Streptophyta > Magnoliopsida > Fabales > Fabaceae > Lathyrus > Lathyrus sativus. Next base: position 373,619,585 of record OZ012741.1, read on the forward strand.
CTAACACATAATCTGAACAAGCAAAACTCTAAACAAGAGAAAAAACAATCCCAATCTTCAAGCTTCAAAACAAGCTTACCAAAGAAAGGGAGCTAAGCAAGCAGACTCATAGTGTCTTCCTCAGGAAAGCACTAGGAGGTGTATACTCAGGAGTCATACCCTATGTGGCTCAACCACTGTGATCAGTTTACATTCCTCCTCTGGAGAAATTAAACTCACAAGCAGGCTCCAACATCACTGGATATTTAGGAAGTCCTATCTGAACTAGTGGAACTAAGTGAATAGACTCGTAGGACCTTCCTCAGGAAAGTACTAGGAGGCTTCCACTTAGGAGTTGTATCCCATGTGGCTCAACAACATGTGATCAGTTTACATTCCTCCTCAGGAGAAATTAAACTCACAAGTTGGCTCCAACATCATTGGATACTTGAGAAATCCTAGATAAACTAAGGGAACTAAGTGAATAGACTCATAGGACCTTCCTCAGGAAAGTACTAGGAGGCTTCCACTTAGGAGTTGTATCCCATGTGGCTCAACAACATGTGATCAGTTTACATTCCTCCTCAGGAGAAATTAAACTCACAAGTTGGCTCCAACATCATTGGATACTTAAGAAAGAGGTGAGAAGAAAGAATGAAAGTCATTCATAGTGCCTTCCTCAGGAAAGTACTAGGAACTTCCTTCAAACTTCAGGATCTCAAACCTCACAGACAGAGAAAAAACCAAGCTCTGAGTCTCTGAATCTTGATCTACAATCTTCTCTTCATGATGCTCTCCATCAAGATCTTCAAGGCAACACAAGCCCCACAACAAACTCCCCAAAATAAACCCCAGAGATGAGCAGATAACCACAGAATAGACAAAATCATCAGGCAACTTCAGAAAATACCTAAAAATACTAAACTAAAGGGGAAAAATCTAACAAATATTCACAAGGGTCCTCAACACCTACTCTTAACATCTACAAAGGTCTCTACCTAAAAATCAAGATAAAACTCAATCAAAGAAAGGGATTCATCACCTAAACACAATCTAAACCCTAATCAGGATACCCTAAGTCTACCCTAATTAAACTAATCAAGATTTAATTCTAAAAATCTAGAAAAAATCCTATGGGGAACTATGATTCATCATCTAATTGCACAAAAAAGAATGGATTAAAAACCCTAAGGGAAGGTTCTAAAACAATTCCTACAAAATCAAATACCAAATTAAGACTATTAAAAAGCTATTTATTTGGAAAATCTATTAAAAATATTAAACCTAAAAATAAAATCTCATTTTTATTTTTATAATTTTCTACACATTTTCATCTAGTCATAGAAAAAAGAAGAAGTTAAAAATCATTTTTTATCAATTATTAATGAATTTAACAAAACAGAAAAATATTAAGAAGAAAACAAAAGAATTATATTAATTAAAGGGAGGGGGGGTGTATACAGCAACACGCGCTAGTTAAAAGGAATTGGGCCAGCAATAAGGGGGGTGGGGATAGAATTCTGGGCCCAGCGCTGGTTTAATGAAACGCAGCGTTTGGGATGAATTCAAATTTTCCCTCTCTTTCTCAGATTAAATCAACGCCGTTGGATTAGAATAAATGGTCAAATATGGAGACTGATCCAGTGGCTATTGTTCATCGTCCCAAATGGGACCTAGGGTTTTCAGAAACCCTTCTCTCGCGCCCTAAACTTCTAGCTCTTATATCTCTCTCCACAGGCCACGGCTTCACTCGACTCCAACATGAAAAATGATCTATTAAATGCCTAGAATAACATGGTACGATTAGTTTTCCCTGATTCGTTCTCAATAATTCCAACAGAATGCTTTAACATATTGGTACCACCATGCTAACCTGATATCAATCTTCACCAAACTTCAGTCTAATGGTCTACAGATGTTCTACAAGATACCCTAGCTAATACACACTAATTCTTGATGATTAAATCGCCATAAACAACCAATTCTTGAAACTTAAAGATTCCTACACCTGCCATGCATTGTCATAGAATGAGCTATAACTTCTAGGGTTTAGTCATTTAGCCTAGTACAACCTTCCTATACCTCTAAAACTAAGCAATACCATGCAATTCAAGATAATTAAGAGGGAGAAAGAACCTGTCAAGAGGTTATGGTGCAGTGATGTAGAGCACGACTCAGGCCTTGGAATTGCCTCTAAATGATCCTTGGGTGATCACCAATCTTCTGTTTGCACTTGTGATGGTGGAGATGGCTTGTAGTGGAAGAATTCTTGAGTTGCTTGAACTTGAAGCAAGAGCTTTAATGGCTATCTCTCTCTCTCTCTCCCTTTTGAAAATGCTCTCTATCACCAACCTTGAACTCTCCACAATGCACTCTTTAAATAACAATTGATGGATGCTTCTAGATTCATCTAGAAGAGTGTGGAAAGTTCTTGAAAATTCCATGATATGCCATATTGGTTATCTCATCTCCCATGCTTCATGCCTTGTAATTTGGTCTCAAATTCTCCTTACATGAGTTATTGAGTGATAAGGAATGCAAATCAGCCTTTAGTTTCACTTGTGTAGGGTTTTTCAATGTTACCTTCTTTTGCAAGCAACAAATTTCCAAAGGAACCTCATTTTTTAAGCCTCAAATGAAAATTCTACTTAAACCAATGTTCTCAAAATGGTTTTTCCAATCAAAATGATATATTGGATGACCTATTTTGGATTTGTGGATCTCCCAAATCACTTTTCAATTTCAACTTTTCAAAGTTATAAGCCTTTTTTAGTTCATTTTTGACCAATCATGGAATCTTGTGCTATGAGCTTTTTCAACAATTTGTGACCTTCTTTCTAGACTTAAAATCACATTTTGAGCAACTTTCATGTTTTGAGTTTTTCCATTTGAGGCTTGGAAATAGGAGTTTTAGGCATTGGCTAAAATGACCTATAACTGACAAATGACCAAAATACCCCTGTCTTGTTCAAACCATAAGTTGAGTTCCATAAATCCAATCAAGGACTTCTACCACTCAAATTAAAGCTAAGAAGATGCTCTTCAACATTCATGTTGACCAAGAAACCATAGGAATCAACCTACTAGGGCAAAAGTTGTCTGCAAGTTGGGTGACTTTCAAGGACCCAGATTCACACACCTCTGCTGACCTGTAATTTGTCAAAACCATAACTTGAGCTCTGTAACTCCTATCAAGGACTTCCACCACTCAAATTAAAGCTTAGAACAAGCTCTACAACATTCATGTTGTGGGGAAGATGAGATATCAATCACATCTAGAGCTAAAACTGCCTGGAAGATAGGGATCAAATTAGGGTTTTTCCACTGACAATCCTCAGAAACCCCAACTCAAAACTTCTTAAACTCCTCAATCATGATGAGTTGGTCTAGGAATCATCTTTATAACATCTCTATGCATCATTACATGATCTCATGGCCCTTGGATTAAGTCTCAACCTTCTCCAAATCTTCAGTTGACTTAGGGTTGACCCAGTCAAAAACCCTAATTCTACCATTCATGGTTGAATCTTCTGAACTCTTGCATAATGACTTCTTTGGACTTCATGATGGCTATCAAGACATCTCATAGGCTTTCTCAAAACATCAAGTTCATTCTCAAAGTCTCAGAACCATCTGAGGAGCACCCACAACTCTCAAGCTATGAAGCACACAACCCTGGTTTCAACCAATTCCTCTGAAGATCTCTTGAACTGTCTGATGAAGGTATCAACTTTCAAACACTCAATGAATGAATAATTGTTGGTCAAATTTTGGGGTGCAACACTGCAACGGACAGTACTATCAGAGTCTTCTGAAAAACAGTGCTTGAAACTCTTCATACAAAGTCTTCAGTCTATGCTTCAGATGCTTCTGTAGCTTCTGTTTCAGATCCTTCTGTAGGCAGCGCTCATAGTCTTCTAAGAGATGCTTCTGACGTTTCAGAGCCTTGCGTAGTTCAACGTTCAGATCCATTTTTGCTTTCAGAAGAATATTAAATTTAATATCTGCAGCAAAAATACTTGAACAAATTTAGAATATATAATTTCTTTATACAAAATTTCATAAGTGTTATCATCAAAACATAGAGATATAACTAAGAACCAATTTGTGTTCTAACAACATCTACAATCTACAATGATTCTACAAACTACAATGATATTTTTATCCCTTGTGAAGATGCTCTCACGAGTTTTCATCATTTCAGGAAGAAACTGAGACCAGCTCATGGCACCCAGACCATGACGCTCGGGGAGGTTTATTTCAAGAAACTGAGACCAGCTCATGGCACCCAGACCATGACGCTCGGAGAGGTTTATTTCCAGAAACTGAGACCCGTTTATGGCATCCAGACCATGAGGCGTGAGGAGGTTTTGTTTACACTATTTTCAAACGGAATACTCAATTTATTCAAAGACATCTATTTTCCTGGATAATCTCGGCAGTAGATTTCCAGAAGACCTCGGCAGTAGGGTATTTCTATTTCATTTCCTGGTTAATCTCAGCAGTATATTTGCATAAGGCTTCGTCGGAAGTATATCTCCGACAGACTTCAACATAGAATCTCGGCAGTAGATTCCTTACAAATTTTAACAGTAGATGCTTTGGCAAAAGTTCTATCAATTAAAGTTACAAGTCTCGACAGTAGACTTCTCCAGCTGATATCTTGAATCAATTACATTTGACCTACCCAGTAGGTTCTTCAAGTGGTTTTCTCACCAAATTCTCCATGATATGTCTAAAGATATCTTGTGATTGTCAATCTTCCCCCGTAGATCTTGCTTGGTTGAGCTTGTTCGTCCCGTGTTTTGTGTCTAGTTTCTCCACTGTGGCGCCATTTCTCCACAGGACCCCCCGCGTGTCTCGCATTTCATATCATTGTATATCATATGCATTCGGTGGTTTCTTAGGGCCAAAAATTCGTGCAATGTTTGTATTTAAGTCCCTCCTATCTCGTCGAGACGAAGATTTCAATCTCCATATCTCCGGATAGAAGTAACTTAAGTAGGGGCATCTGTAGCACCCTAATTTTTGACCTTAAGATCCCACCTCCTTGTGCTTATTTTTTTACTTGTTTTATTTTATTTTTGTATGAATGTTTATTACGGCTAACTAGTTTGAGCAGGTGCATTAATGTCTAAGTATAGATGCTTACAGCAAAGCATCCCAAGGGCGTGACTATGCGATGGATTCCTCATGTTAGTTGTATGGGCATATCTTCATGTGTATTGGTGGTTTAATTAATGGTGCCAAAGGATGACGAAATGAGGATGTTACTACATCAGATTATTTGTTTTAAAGTTGGTCTACACAAGATGACTTCCTTGCTTAAAATTTAAGACTCAAAGTCCTCAGAGTGACAATCAAGACTCATGATTTCAATTCATCACATGTTCTGATATGAAGTTCATGCTTAAATACAGGACCTAATCTCAATTAGGAATATATTCATTGGGTTCAATAGCTTTGTGACCAAAATTTTATAAGTGTTACTAAGGTGTTCCATTGACTTCCCCATACCTCGTATATTAGGTGAAAACCATTCTCATTACAAGGTCCATTCCCAAATTTGAGGTACCATTACAACATTCAAGAGTTCATCAATTTAAAAGAGCCCGGGCCAATTCTATTTTTGAATTTCAACCATTTACACATCACTATTTCTCAGTACAAATTTCTATACACTTATGTTCAGACTAAGAAGTTTTCCTTAATCATGGGATTACATTTAAAAGGCACAACTACATAGATGCATGATAAAATGCAATCTTCAAATACCCACTTAGGAGGGCTTGTTTCACAACACAGTTGGAAGCTATGGAACTTATGTATTTGGTGGATAGACCACTTACAAGAAAGAGCTTTGCAAAGGCAAATGTTGTCTTGGAACCGCAAATCCACCGGGAGCTTGGTCACATTCGCGAACTGTTGGCTTTTATGCAAATATGTGGAAAATAATTAGTGCAACTTTGGTCATACTAAGATCAAACATATTTAAGCGCCTCTGTCACAAGGATGTCTTCAAAGCACTTGTCGGTTGTGGTGGTACGACCAAGTCCAATTCAAGTCGTCATCATTGTCATCGTTTTTCACACACAAGGATCCATTTAGCCACGGTGCTGCAAATATTCAAAACAGAGGAATTTAAGATCCAGAAGTCAGCAAATAGGTATTGTATAAGAAGGTTTCAAAATGAGAAGAAGTTTTGAGGAGAATTCATCTAGAGTTGAAGAGTGAGGTAATTCGTGATTTACCTCAATTCAAACTTCAATGCTCGTGTCCAACTCGCGGATTTGTGACAGCAACCATTGTCTGTTTTAATAGCAGTAGCATTCATCTTGAATTCAACCTCAACATCAATGGCAATGCCACAACTTCGTTGGCATTTCTCTATGAGTCATATTCTCCCTTCCATCTTCAAAGGAAAGATAGCAACAACCTGTCATTGACAAAACAAAATAAAACTCAGTTACGACATGAAAAAACCAAAATGCAGCATTCACGCCGTCATGTCCTCCGAGCTGCATGACATTTCAGAACCTACAAGATGCATGCTCACATTTAATGCAGGTCTTCCTCATGTTTCTCCGCACCAGAATCGCATTCGGACCAAACTCGGTTGAACTGCGGTACTGCCAAGACATGCCGTCAACGCCAAGCTGCTTGTCGCCTTGATCCCTTTACAACCTGTTAAGAGAAGTGAATGGCTTCAATAAGTCATTGAATCAATCCAAACAATAGGCAAAACAGGATCAATTTAATTGGAAAACCATGAGTTATATGATTGTGGGGAATAACAAAACATAGAGCAGGAAAACATCACATCAGCCTGTATATACACATGTCACACGGTTTTTGTTGGAGGACTTTGAGCCTATGTTCACCTTTATCTGCAATATTGTTATGAAGATTGAGTAAGGCACATTTTTCCTAGCTGTCGAAAAATAACGGAATATATCACCCCTTCATACAAGAAAAGAGTGGTTGGTCTCTCACCATTTCCAGTGCCGAGAAGGAAAATAGGAGCACGTCACTACAACAACTAATCCTTGAATAATCTGTAAAGGGAACAAGTTGTGCATCAGCAAATTGAAGGATCCATCAACCATAACAGGGATACTAAAAGAGACCCTTACATGTCGGAGCTTCGGTTATGGCAATTTTGTCCTCCCAGAAGTTCATAAGAAGTGGCAGCCTATGCTAGAACGTCGTCCCTTGCTTCATGTTCGAAAAGCAACACGGAAATCCGCCACGCACTATGAGACACCCGCTGAAACAAAACCACCGATGTTATTAAAGGATTCTTAGTAATCATGACTAAGAACAGAAGGAGAAGGTTTCTATACCTTGTCGGTTTTGCCGGCTTCGCTGACGGTTTTTTCTTTGTTCCTTCAAAATATGATATCAGGGTCATCTCTCTAAACATCCCCAAACATCGTTGTCAAACACCTGAAACAAGAAACTAGGATGGTTATAAACATAGAAATCCTCAAACAGAATCTACATAATCAATGAAGAACAATGAAAGTCAGAACAAGCAATGTCTAAGGCAATAAACAGGGATGTGATTATTGTTACAAACATTGTTTTCCCTCTCCAAATAAGTTATCAACACGTTGAAATTGCTTCCGAAACCAAATTCTGGCACGCTACAAACATGATCACATAGAAAGGATTACCAATAAGAGGTCATTGATAGCGTACTTTAATACCGTGTTAGTTCAAAATTTCTTTGAATGAGTAAGTTTGGAGGCTTACTCTAAGAGATGAAGACCACGATGTCGGTGAAGCTAGCCTTGTTAAACATGAGCCTGATGTCGACTTAGCAGCCCAACGAGCACGTTCTTTTCCAAGTTTCTTTTGGATGGTTGGAAACATCAGGAGGACCGCCCAAGATAGATACAGCATTCTGATGGCCCAACTTATTCAGAAGAACATGGCTGTGGATTGATTCACCGCACGGGTGCTCCGAAGAGATAGCTTTCTTTTGGCTCCTGAACAATAAAGGGACAATAAGTAACAATTAGACAAAGTAAAAAACGTGCTTAAATGTACTGAAGTAAAAAGAGAAAGAATCAAAGCATACAAACAGGTTCGGTTGAAAATAGAAATACCATCAAACCATGGAATCACACACGCAACAAAGACAAGACAACAATATCATGAACATTAACTAGAGGATGACCTATTTCCTAAAACAGAGTTTAAACTTATTGAAAAATATGAATATAATCAAACACATTTCAATTACAATAGGAAAGTCTTAAAGCTCCTATTTAAATCGTTTTTAAAATCAAACTATAAGAAGGACTTAGAACTTGATCTACAGGGAGGATTCAACAACAAATCCACATAAATTCTAAATCAAACCCTAAATTTCGTAAAAAGAAGAAATAAGAAACTTATCCCTTTTAAGCATCACCAGAAACCTTCAAACCTTCACCCTAGCTATTGCCACGTCGCCGTTGCACCGAAAATCTTCCCGTCGCCACCACTTTCAAACCTACGAAAAAAACCATTTGAGAAGAATGAAAATAAGAGATACCGCGGTGAAATTTGAAAGGCGAAAGGAGAGAAAAAGAAGAATCATCTTCGATCGTAGAGTCCACCTTGACGGAGATTGAATCACTGTATCTCATACCATGTGGGGCCTCCGTCTTCATCGTGACCTCGTTTCGCTGCCATCCACTCGATTATCTCTTCAAATGGGTAAACTCGTTCTCTATCTAACTCATTTTTGATGTTTTGGTTTAACTATGTTGGTCATTGCTTGGTTTTCCTTGAATTTCATGGAACTGTTTCTGAGGAACCACTTCGAATCGAAGAAGAAATGGAAGATGAAGAAGAAGAATGGAGGATTCGCGAGAGAAGAGGAAAAAGGAGTGAAACGACGGAAGGAGGGGAAGAATTTGAGAATTAGGGTTTTCCTTTTTTGTTTTATTTGTTGTAATCCGATAATGTGCACACACGGTTCATATCGTGAACCCTCACAATCACCACTCTCCGTCACACATCACGCGACCCACAACCCGCATGCCCACGATAACCCATACGCATGCACACACCCGATCCACCCGTCTCCTTTAATCATCCAATTAACCACTAAACCACTCATTAATCCCACTTAACCTCTTAATCCGCCACTTTAATAATTAACCTAACAACTAATTAACCTTTAAAACCTTTCGTTAACCCATTTGATTAATATAATTATTTCATTTTTAATTAACATATAATTAATCATGTCTTAATTAACCTAATTAATCTGTTTAATTTAATCAACTTTTTCAGCCAATCAATTTATATTTAAACCATTTTATTTTAGTCATCTTTTTTATTTAAAACAAACTTAATAACCGTTTTTTTTATCTAAAACAACCTTTTTTCTAATTAGTTTATTTTATTAGTCAACCCTCTTTAAATTAACTTTTCTTCTTTAATTTACTATTTGTTTACTAATTCAATAAATTTATTCGTCAATTTTAATAACCCTTTTCTTAATAATATAATTTGCTCATATTCTAAAAAGCCCATTTCATTTTTAAAAATAGCTTTTGAAACAAATAATTGTCGCTACTGCGAAAATCGGCGCCGGCTATGACAGAAGATTCGCCACCGTGCGTTATTTATCCCACAAGAGGGAAAGGAAACGCTCAGAGTAAACCTAACGCAAAGAGGGAAAGGAATGGTCATGGCAACCAAATCCTGGATTGGGGAGTCGGTTACGCAAGGAGAAGGTATTAGCACCCCTCACGTCCGTCGTACTCGATGGGATCCACGCTTGTTTTCTATCTAAGGGTGTGTTATTCTATCTACTCTATAGGTCTGGGTTAAAAGAAAAGAAAATGACTCGGCAAAGTATCCCACTTTATGCCTACGTATTCCCATCTGGAACGAGAAATCAGAGTCAACGTAGTTCGCCTACCTACGGGAAAGGAGGGGAAGGTTGCTCGCTAGGATATCGCATCCTATGCCTACGTACTTTCATACAGCATGAAAGATCAGAGCAAACGTAGTTCGGGCTACGGAAGACACAAGTTTGTCTAACAGTTTTTTATCTCCTTCTGAAAAGGGTTTTCCTGATTAAGAGTCCAAGAGGACAAAAAAAATGACATTTGAAATTTATTTTCAGTTTTTTACGAAAGAACTGTTTTTTAGTCTGTTTGCAACTTGTACTGTACTAAAGACTTGTGATCTGAGTGTGACTACGTCGCATGTCACCCTAAGGGTACCATACTAAGCAGCTAGATTACTGAAGAGTGACCCTCCAGCAACCTTTTCTCAAATTGCTTAAGGCTCGTAACGTACAGCACGAGTTATCCTTATTACTATATTTTTGAATTATTTTGAGATGAGAAGAGAAAGACGCTCTAAAAAGCCTATGGTTGAAAGGGAAACTAACCTAATGTTATCATGCATGGGTCAAAACCTAATGTCTGTCATAATTTCCTCTTGCACAGAGGAAATCTGAGATCCTAGGGGATAAACAGCAAAAGACAGCAAGCAAATATAGTAAACAGTAAACATGCATGCTATGCAATAATACTAGAGAGGCAAGGGAGAAGACAACAGGCAAGAGGAGACAAGCTCCGCCTCAAACCTAGAGGTAATCAACACAAGAAAACAGACAATACAGAGAAAAACAAAAGATACAGAGGAGGCAACCCAAGCAGCAGCAACTTCTACAGACAGCAACTTCAAGCTTTAAACAACACAGTTGAAAAGACAGCAAAGTTGACAGCCAAGGCTTCATCTTCAAGCAAGCTTCTATCTTCAAGCCTCATCAATCTTCAAGCTCCAACAAGCACACTCCAAGAGAAGGATTAATCATCAAGATCAAGTTATAATGTTAAGGAACTTAATGACAACCAAAGGAAATCACTAAGAACTCAACATTGCAAATGAAAGGTATCCTCAAAGTTCTACTCACTTGGGCATACCACTCATCCCTCCTAAGGAGAGATGGAGCTTCCCAAGGAGGACTTTATGTCATTGGATAGAATAGAGGCAAACAATGCACTCTATGTTTGAAGAAATAATCAAAACTAGGTCTAAGGCACTTCCTAAAACCCTAATTTCCTAAGCTCCTAAGAAACTTCCACAAGAAGAAAAGCCTTCAACTCCAAGTTCCAATCTTCAATCCCAAGCATCTTCAATGAATCCAGAAGCTCCACCAAAAATAATTCAAGCTTAAACCCACTCCAAAGCAGCCAACCAAACCAAACAATCCAAAGCACTCAAGAGAGGAAACCACAAACACAAGCAACTTGCAAAATACAACTAAAATAGAAAATTAAGTTGCAAAATTCTAATAAAATTCCTAGGGGAACATACATGTTTGAGCAACCTAGTGTAAAAAGATTGAAGCCTAAATCAACTTCTAAGTTATCTAAACAATTCCTACTTTGAGATAGGTAAAAGGAATCCACAAGTTTGGGAGGTTCCTAATCTCAATACCTAAAACAGAACCTAATGTTGTTCTAAAATTCTAATAAAAATGCTAGGGGAACATGAATATCTACCCTAAAACATACTAAAAAATCAAAGCCAGAAAGATTACCAAATGGAAGAACAAAAATAGACAAGGCAGATGAAGAATTATGCAAAAATAAAGAACAAAATAAAATGTGAAAAATCATATTAAATTAAAAAATGCATGGAATTGCATTTTGTTAATCCCAGAAAATCATAAATTCCATCAGGATCATGAGGATATTTTTAAAATAATTTTTGGATCAAAAATGGAATTAATATGAATTTAGGAACTAAAAAGCAATTAAAATAACAAAATGAAATAAAAATTGAATTAAAGCTGCGAAATAATGAGAGCCATAGGATCAGTCAACTGGTCAATCCATCCAAGCGCGCTGGTGATGCCACGCCATTTATTTAAACGGATGCGTTTTTCTATCAGAAATTCAAAAACCAACTTTAAGTCGTGGCCATTGGATTGAGGCTATGGTCAAGAGTCAAGCAATGATCCAACGATGATGAAGTCGTCTCCTTCACAAAACAGGTCATCAGAGTGGAGACACAGGGCGGTGGTTGGCAGGGGCCGGAGAAGACTCCGGTTGTCTTCTCTGGCGAAGGTTCAAGCTAAGGCATCCAGAAATGACAAACTATATATCAATCTTGACCAAAATTTCACGTACATTCCAAATATCTCATCAAAATCCTCTAGATCGTGCTAGGTTTCAAAATACGAATCCATTTTCAGAAATCATGTCAACTTTGATCATCACTAAAATCCAAACTATTGGTATAGAAATCATCCTCATGTTTCCTACATCATCCTGATCTAAACATCTAGCATTAACTCCTCATGAATCAAGAGATTCAGGTCCAAACAGATCTTACATGTCATCTTCGATCATCATCAATTACTTCCAAATCAAGCCTAAAACAATCTATGTCTCGTGTAGATCCTAACCACAGGTCTAAATCTAATCATCTCATGTTAAATCATGCTAGAAGTTGAATGTTACTAACCTGGTATAGATCTTGAAACAGAGGTACTTAGAGCTCGTGGCTTGCTTCCAAATGCTCCATATAGCTTTAATGATCCACAAGGAAGAGATTGCACACTTCAATTTTGCTTGAATTGGCTCCAAACTCAGAATCTGATTTGAACTTGCAGTTGATAAAATTCACTTTCTCTTGCTTGCTCTGGTGCGAAATAATGCTCAACCTTGATATGAACACACTCTAATCAATATATAGAATCATTTCATGGGCTTTTGGATCCAAATTGAAGCCCAAAACAGTAGTTTGCATTTTCTGGTTTTTCATCCAAATTCACTATGACAGTTGTGTACTGCAAGCTTTGCATTGGTTCTAGAAGTTTCTCACACCTTGCACATGTCATTTAGAATGAGTTTGAATTGGTAGAATGGACTGAATTGCCTTGTGCATTGATTTTGCAATGTTACTTACAAGTGAAGCAACCACATGGTAACTTCCAAAATTTGACTTGCACTCAAAATTCTGGTATTGCCAACACTCTTAGAATGCAATTTCCAATCAGAAAATGTACCCACTTGCTTGGTTTGAGGCATCTAGCACAAAATTGCATTTTTCCTCCTTTAATCATTTGAATTTTCTTCCTTTTCAAGCCATTTCAAATGACTTTTTGATATGAGCCAAACCAAACTCTCATGACCACTTGGTTTCACTCAAAACATCATTTTAAGAAAGTTCCATGTTGAACAAATTTCCATTTGAAGCTTGCAAGTTGGAGATATGGACCTATGATTGAAAATGACCTATAATATCACTTTCCCAAAATACCCCTGACTTGTAAACCTCATAACTTGAGTTCTACAAACCATATGGAAGACTTCAAGTACAATTTAGAAAGCTAAGATCATGAGGAACAACTTCCATGTTGGCCAAAAGTTCAGGTGAAACCTCCTTCTAGGTCAAAATAGCTTTAAAGTCAGATGATTTTCACAGACAAATTTTAGTGGCATCTGAGGACTAGTAACTTGTCTGGATCATAACTTGTGTTCTATAAATCCAATGGAGGACTTCTAGTACTCAAATTAAAGGTATTGAGATGCTCTACAAGTTTCATGTTGGCCAAAGATCCATTTGAAACTTGTATCTTGACTTATGTGGCCTTGAAGTTAGACACTAAACAGGGTAATTTGCACTGAAACCCTAATTTAGCAACTTCCCACATTCTTGATTCTTCTTGATTTGATCTTGGCACAACACCACAAATGTCTTATCATATCATTTCATGAACTCCATGACCTAAAAGTAGGCTTTGATACTCTTCAATTGCATAATTGACCTAGGGTTGATCCAGATGAAACCCTAATTGTCTGCACTTCAACTGTGGCTCTTGCATTTGACACAATGACTTGATTTAGCTCCAACATGGCTCTCTAGGCACTCCATAAACTCTATACACATCTCATATTCACACCTCATGCTTCACATCCCATTGATGGTCCTCACCTAATCAAGACCTCCCACCACCTCCTGATGACTTGGATGACTTCTCAAGCTTGGATAAGATTTCTTGCTAGGCTTCTCTTGATAATAATCACACTTGATCCCCTGTTGGATGAATGATATGCCATGATATGCAAATGATAGAACTATGCAAATGATAATGCAATGAAACATAAACCAGGTAAAAGATGTTGAGCAAATTTTGGGGTGCAACAGTTGCCCCTATTCAAACGGCTTGGACCCGACTGGGTGAAGAGCGAACGACCTTCAAACAATCGAGGTAAAAGACGGTTGAATACCAAGAAACCCGGAAATTTGCCAACTGCAGACACGAACTGCACAAACTATTTGGAGAACAAAATCCTCCAAATTATACTCCATCTTTGCTATGGGGTTTATCAATACAAAAATACAACTTCTCTGCCTATCATAGCAGTACTTGATTCTAATCACATGACTCCATCACTCAAATGGGTATGAATATCTCTGTTAACAGAATACAATCTTTTCTGACGCTTTTACTGGGGAAACAACTCTGCCAACAACACAAGGAATAACTTTGGTGACTTCCACTGAGGAAATAGTTTTATCAACAAATAAGAAATAACTCTGCCAACAATACAGGAAATCACTCTGCCAAATACAGGAAAGTAACTCCGTCACCACTACGGGAACATAACTCTGCCTAATACAGGAAAATAACTCCGTCACCACTACGGGAAATAACTCTGCCAAATACAAGAAAATAACTCCGTCATCACTACGGGAAATAACTCTGCCAAATACAGGAAAATAACTCCGTCACCACTACGGGAAATATATTTGTCCGATAATACAGGAAAATAACTCCGTCCCCACTACGGGAAATAACTCTTCCAATAATACAGGAAAATAACTCTGTCACCACTACGGGAAATAACTCTGCCAATAATACAGGGAAATAACTCTGTCACCACTACGGGAAATAACTTTGCCAATAATACAGGAAAATAACTCCATCACCACTACGGGAAATAACTCTGCCAATAATACAGGAAAATAACTCCGTCACCACTACGGGAAATAACTCTGCCAATAATACAGGAAAATAACTCCGTCACCACTACGGGAAATAACTTTGTCCGATAATACAGGAAAATAACTCCGTCATCACTACGGGAAATAACTCCGTCACCACTACGGAAAAATAACTCTGTCCAATACAGGAAAATAACTCCGTCACCACTACGGGAAATAACTCTGCCAATAACACAGGAAAATAACTCCGTCACCACTACGGGAAATAACTCTGCCAATAATACAGGAAAATAACTCCGTCACCACTACGGGAAATAACTCTGTCCGATAATACAGGAAAATAACTCCGTCACCACTACGGGAGATAACTCTGTCTGATAATACAGGAATATAACTCCGTCACCACTACGAGAAATAACTTTTAATACAGCTTCTCTGCCTATCTTTGCAGTAGCTAACTCCATCAATCAAATGGGTAACAAAATACTGGTCCAATCTTCAAACTTTTAGCGCTGACATGGCAGAAAATCTGAGAAGGACTCTACTGGGGATTTTCTGAACCCAAACTGCCAGACACCTATTTCGACATAGGCAACAACTTCCAAAAATTGATTCACGAAATCTTTTGATACTGTCATAACAACAATTTTGAAGAAATACTCCGCTGGAAGGGTAAGAGAAACTAACCCAAGCAACTCTCTGGTGAATAAGACGAACATTATCCTTACACGTCTCACGCCGAGACCTTTCTTATCTGGTAATTAATCTGAGCAAGAACTCCCTCCACCTGCAGGGAAAACAACACTTGAAAACAAAAGGTTAACCAACCTGGCTTATGTTTCAAAATGCGTATGTTTGACAATGGCGTAATGCTCCATTCGACATGGAAATGCTACGCTTGTGGGTAGATGCAAATGTGACGATATATGCAAATGCTAATGCAGGCTCAAACTGCTGAGAAACACTCTGGTATGAAATGGCTAAGAACAAAACCAACTCCGTTGGGGATGAACGGGTATCACAACATATTCCGGCAAAATAAATGCCGGAAACAACAACCAACTCTGCTGGGGAGAGATCATACATTTGGGAAGAAAACACAAACCCTGCTGGGGAAAGATGCGACCCTTCTGGGGGAAGAACTACACTGTCGGGACACAGTCTACAAACTCGAAGCTACAAACTCTGCTGAGGATAACCATCCTGACGAAAGAATGATGACCTACGGGGAAAGGTAATAACCATCCTCTGGGGAGGCGTATTCTGCCAGGGATATTGATTTTGACCTGCTGGGGATATCCTATGGACAACTTCCATGAGGATACTCTTCAGGCGACATTCCTGGTGATACTCTCTCGGGAAGGACAATTCCACATCTGGTAGGAATTAGCACCGTCTCCGCTTTCTGGGGATAAGATACGACTTGCTAAGGAACGACATCAACTGAAGTCAAGCCCTACGTCAAGAGACTTTGGATGGGGAATACAATTCCTGACCGTTTGCTTCAAAGGTAAGGACCCTGCAAAACACAAACGAGACAAAACAAATCTACACAACAAAATCTATCCGAGTTAATATCCGTGACGTTTATTCAGTCAATTCGAAATTTTAGCAATTATTGGCAAGGGCCAGCAAGTTTATGCAAGTGCAAGTTCATCAAAAACATCGGCGTTTTCACAAACAAAATAGTAAAGAACAAGCATCAAGTACTGAATAACATGCTTTATTGAATGGGCCTGTAAATAGGCAAAGCTTTGTACACTGGATGTAACTCCTAAAAAGAGGAAGTTACGCACAAGCAAAATACAATATATGCACAAGAAGCACAAAGAAAGATACAAAAAAAATTTGATATACATGTCGGCAACGTGGTACAGACAAACACCATGAGCTGATTCTCCTATGACTCGTCCGACTCAGGCGCTTTCCCGGTACTCGATCTTCGGAAGAGATTGTTTTAGATGAACGACCCTCAGGTATTCCCAAACCACCAAGCAATGCAGTATCGAACTCGGACCGCAGTCATTTGCTTTTTCAATCCCTAACTTTTGCGTGAATCGCCCTTTGCGAGTTTTCAATTCACCGGGATACCCTTTTTTTGCCGAAGTTGCCCTTTTCAGGTTTTCAACTTCGCGGGCGTACATTTTTTCAATTTTATCCCTAACTTTTGCCCGAACCTTTTATTCCTTTTTTATGGTTCGCCGGGATGCCACATTTTTTCCTGGACTCTCTTTTTTCTGTCCAGCGGGTCACTTTAAGCAAAGTATTTTTTAACCGCGTCTGAATTCACAGGAGACGTAAAGTCCTCACCATCCATGGTGGATAACAACAAGGCTCCTCCAGAGAAAACCTTTCTGACGACATATGGACCCTCGTAGTTGGGAGTCCATTTGCCCCTGTGATCTGATTGTGGTAGGAGAATCTTTTTCAACACAAGATCGCCCGTCTGAAAGCTTCGAGGACATACCTTCTTATCGTAAGCTTTCTTCATCCGGCTCTGATACAACCGACCATATGCTAGAGAAGCCAATCTCTTCTCATCCATTAAACTGAGTTGGTTCAGTCTATCTTTTACCCATTATGCCTCATCAAGTTGGACATCGCGTAAAACCCTCAAAGAAGGAATCTCAACCTCCAATGGTAACACATCCTCCATACCATATACCAATGAAAAAGGAGTTGCCCCGGTTGATGTGCGTACCGTCATACGATAACCGTGCAAAGCGAAAGGCAACATCTCATGCCAGTCCTTGTAAGTCACAACCATCTTCTGAGCAATCTTCTTTATGTTCTTATTGGCCGCTTCGACAGTGCCATTCATCTTAGGCCGATAAGGAGAAGAGTTGTGATGCTCGATCTTGAAATTCTGACACAGCTCTTTCATCATCTTGTTATTCAAGTTTGAACCGTTGTCGGTGATAATCCGCTCTGGGATTTCATATCTCCAGATAATATCTCTTTTGATAAATCTGGCTACCACTTGTTTTGGTGACATTAGCATATGACGTTGCTTCCACCCACTTGGTGAAGTAATCAATAGCTACCAAAATGAACCGGTGTCCGTTTGATGTCGTGGGCTCAATCTTGCCAATCATATCAATTCCCCACATCGAGAAAGGCCACGGTGATGACATAACATTCAAAGGGCTCGGAGGCACATGAATTGTGTCCACATAAATTTGACATTTATGACATTGCTTCGCGAACTTGAAATAATCTGTTTCCGTCGTTAGCCAATAGTAACCGGCCCGCAACAGTTTTCTCGTCATTGCATGTCCACCAGCATGCGTACCAAATGTACCTTCATGGATCTCTTCCATGAGCAACTTAGCCTCTTTCTCGTCCACACATCGCAACAACACCAAGTCGTGGTTTCTCCTGTACATAACACCATCTGGATTCAAGTAGAAGTTGTCAGCCAATCTCCTAAGAGTCTTCTGATCTCAACTAGACGCCCCAGCCGGATACTCTTGGTTCTTCAGGAAATTCTAAATATCAAAATACCACGGTTTACCATCGGATGCTTCCTCAATGGCGAATATGAAGGCGGGCCTATCAAGGCGAGAGATAACAATCCTGGGAGCCTCATTCCAGAAGTTAACTTTATACATTGAAGACAACGTCGCAAGAGCGTCGACCATCTGATTTTCTGCTCGTGGTACATGGTGCAGTTCCACTTTGTCAAAGAAAGGCAACAATCTCCTTGCATAATTCATATAAGGTATCAGATTGGGCTGACGCGTCTCCCATTCTCCTTTAATCTGGTTGACAACTAGAGCAGAGTCTCCGTATACATCAAGATATTTGATTCTCAAATCAATAACCTCCTCAAGACCCATGATGCACGCCTCATATTCAGCCTCATTATTGGTAACTAGAAAGGTCAATCTGGCAGTAAAGGGAATGTGCGTCCCTTGAGGAGTAGTGATAATTGCCCCTATTCCACTACCGTAGAAGTTAACAGCGCCATCAAATATCAACTGCCATTTAAAACCCAACTCTAGACCTTCATCCGACAACGACTCATCACAATCTTTCATTTTTAAGTACATGATATCCTCATCAGGAAAATCAAACCTCATTGGTTGGTAATCGTCAATCGGCTGCTCCGCTAGGTACTCTGACAGAACACTACCTTTGATGGCCTTTTGAGAAACATATTGAATATCATATTCTGTCAGCACCATCTGCCATCGAGCAATCCTCCCGGAGAGTGCTTGCTTTTCAAATACGTATTTGATCGGATCCATATTTGAAATTAGCATGGTTGTATGGTTTAATATGTATTGTCTCAAACGTTTGGCAGCCCAGGCTAGCGCACAACACGTCTTTTCGAGCATTGAGTAACGGGATTCACAATCTGTGAACTTTTTACTCAAGTAGTAAATCACATGCTCTTTACGTCCAGTCTCGTCATGTTGACCGAGAACACAACCCATGCTTTCCTCAAGAACTGTCAAATACATAATCAATGGTCTTCCGGCTACTGGGGGTATCAATATTTGAGGTTCCTGCAAATATTCTTTTATTTTTTCAAACGCCCTTTGACAATGATCATTCCAGATCACAACCTGATTCTTTTCAACAATTTGAATAATGGCTCACATATAGCGGTTAGGTGAGATATGAACCGAGCAATGTAGTTCAACCTCCCTAAAAACCCACGCACTTCTTTTTCTGTTTTAGGCGTTGGCATTTCTTGTATTGCTTTTATCTTAGCAGGATCAACCTCAATTCCTTTTTCGCTCACAATAAACCCCAATAGTTTACCGGATCTCACCCCGAAGGTGCACTTGTTAGGATTTAGCCTTAGCCTGAATTTCCTAAGCCTCTTGAACAATTTCAGCAGATTAACCAAATGCTCTTCCTCCGTCTGGGATTTGGCAATCATATCATCAACATAAACCTCGATCTCTTTATGCATCATGTCATGAAAGAGCGTCGTCATAGCACGTTGATATGTTGCCCCAGCGTTCTTCAAACCAAAGGGCATCACTTTGTAGCAAAATGTTCCCCAGGGAGTAATGAAGGTTGTTTTCTCCATGTCTTATGGCGCCATTTTTATCTGATTGTAACCCGAGAAACCATCCATGAAGGAGAACACAGAGAATTGAGCAGTGTTGTCGACCAGCACATCGATATGAGGAAGCGGAAAGTCGTCCTTTGGGCTCACCCTATTCAAATCTCGATAGTCCATGCACATCCTCACCTTACCATCTTTCTTTGGTACCGGTACTATATTGGCGACCCATGATGGATAAGTTGTAACAGCAAGGAACCCAACATCCCACTGTTTTTGAACTTCCTCCTTAATTTTCACAGACATATCTGGTCTAGTTCTTCTGAGTTTCTACTTAACAGGCGGACATTCTTCTCGCAATGGCAGACGATGAACAACCATGTCAGTATCCAATCCTGGCATATCCTCGTACGACCAAGCAAAGATATCACTGTACTCTTGCAATATCTCAATCAGACCTTGCTTGATGTCGCTTTGCAGTGCAGCCCCTATCCGGATGTTCCTGACAACTCCCTCGGACCCCACATTGATAATCTCAATCTCTTCCTGATGAGGCAGAATGATTCTTTCTTCCTGTTTCAACAGTCGAGTCAACTCCTCTAGCAAGTCACTATCCTCAACAATCTCTTCCTCAGCTTGAAATACCGGGTGCTCGAAGTCAAAGCGAGTCATAGGAAGTTCGTGTTCGGTGTCATCTGAAATATGAATCCTGCAAAGGAAATGGTTAAATGCTTCAAATGAGTGCAAACAAAGCTCATAACCACGTTGCCATTTATTGTTAAAATAAAAACAGGAAAAACAGGGAACACAAAATTTGTATGAGAAAAACGCCTTTATTCAATGATTAAACAGTGCATACACATAAGCAGGTGGCCCTAAAACAAAATCACTGTGCCCCGGGTAGGACACAAGATTATACAATAATCAAGAAAACAAATCATTACTGTTTTGTAGTCACTGGGACAATTTCCCGGATGGACCAGTTGCAGAGACTTTGTCCTGGCACGCTAGGCTTGATCCACGCGTCCATGTCGCAATCACTATCTCCGTCTTCAGAGTCGGAAACAACATTAACCGTCTCAAAGCAGACTCCCTTTGGAGTAATCACCACCGGTCCTTTGAA
Source organism: Lathyrus sativus (assembly GCA_963859935.3). Lineage (NCBI taxonomy): Eukaryota > Viridiplantae > Streptophyta > Magnoliopsida > Fabales > Fabaceae > Lathyrus > Lathyrus sativus. Next base: position 373,640,680 of record OZ012741.1, read on the forward strand.
CTTGGGTGCTTTCTGTGAAGAAGATGACGATGTAGGGCGATACCCCAAACCAAACTTGTCCATCTTGACAGGAATTTCCAACACTTGACCCCAACCCTTGGTTTCACCAGTCTGAACCAACGCTTGAGCGTCTTTGTACGAAGCCACAACAACCTCTGGCACTTTGCTGGGAACACTGGACTTGTCTTTGATTTGCAACCCTTCGAAGGCTTGGCAGGGCATTTCGTGGATTTCTCCATCCACTTCAACGTACTTGAATGATGAGAGATGACTGACCAAGATGTCCTCTTCCCCACAAATAGTAACGATGCCTCCACCGGCTTCAAACTTAAGCTTCTGATGCAGCGTGGACGTTACAGCCCCTGCAGAGTGTATCTATGGACGCCCAAGTAAACAACTATAAGCTGGATGAATATCCATGATATAAAATTCAGTGTCAAATATTTCCGGCCCGACCTGCAACGGCAACGTTATCGATCCAAACACCTACCTTCTCGTTCCATCAAACGCCCTCACAAACAAGTCACTTGGCGTGCAAATAATTCCCCGGATATCTAACTTCATCATAGCCTTCTTAGGCAATACATTCAGAGATGATCCGGTATCCACAAGAACATGCGACATTACGGTGCCCCGGCACTCCACTGATATGTGCAAAGCCATATTATGCTCTTGGCCTCTGGGTGTTAGATCAAAATCAGTGAAACCCAAACTATGTCCAGCATTGACATGCGCCAGTACCCCCTCTAGCTGGTTGGCAGAAACCTCCTGAGGTATAAATGACGTGTCCAATATCTTCAACAAAGAATTTCGATGAGCCTCAGAACAAAGCAACAAAGATAGGATTGAAATTTTTGAGGGTGTCTGTTGTAAGTGCTCAACAATCTTATAATCGCTCTTGCGAATTAGCCTCATGAACTCTTCTACGTCCTTGAGCGACGTGTCTTTCTCTTTCAAATGGGATGGTCCACTTTCATTCACCTTGGCCTTGCCTTTAGCAATCTTCTCTGCTTTAACTTCAGGTGCTGTGAAGATTCTTCCATTACGGGTCATGCCTCCCGTTCCAACAACATTGTCAACTGCCCCTGTCGGCCGGCTATTCACCTCAATCTTTTCTCCATTACAGTACGCTTCTAACCCATATGTCCATGGAACAGCTTTTGTACTCTCAAAATGAACAGGTCCTGCTTTTGTTATTGTGATAGTCGGCCGCTTGGCGGGCGCCGATATCGTAATAGTCTTCCTTGGGATTGTAACTGTTACAATCTCATCATGCTTTTCAAACAATGCCTCAACAGGCTTCTCAGCCGCAGTCCGATCAAATTGAAAAATCCCCTCATCTATCATGGCTTGGATACCTCTTTTCAAATCAGCGCAACCCCCTGGTTGGGTCCAGCAATCTAGACAATATTCATCACATCTAGGGAATACTCCCCTTTCAACAGTCTACTTTTAACACAACTCAACGGTGTCTTCAATTCATTTACATCCATAACCAAGTTCAAATTCTCTTCCATTAGGATAGCATTCACTCCATGATTTGGCATAGGTTGTTGTACAATATTGGGACCATCCTGACCAAAGTTAATGGCCTTACTATCAAGAAAATCTTGAACCTTATGTTTGAAAGCATGGCAACCTTCAACATCATGTCTGGGCGCCCCGGAATGAAAATCACAATGTTTACCAGCGTCGAAACCAAATGGAGGAGTGCCCGTCAACGGGGCCATCATTCTCTTTTCAACCAAATTCAAACCCAACAGCGTTTAAAGCAGTTCAGCATAAGTTGAAGGAGGTGCTTCAAATACTCTCTTTGGACTACCCTCTTGAATTCTACGCTGAGCAGGGTGCATTCTCTGTTGCTGCGGCTGTTGTTGCCGTTGCTGTTGTTGTTGTTGTTGTTGTTGTTGTTTTTGCTGAGGTATCGGGATAGTAACACTAGTAACTTTCTGTGGCTGATACTGATTCCTACCTCTTCCACGACCTCGACCACCATATACCGCACTGGCGTCGCCTTGTCTCCTTCCACCAAAGGCTTTCCTTGCACCTCCAGCTGAGGTGGATTCACCTGCCTGAATCTTCCCAATCTTAATTCCGTTTTCAATCCGTTCTCCCATGAGAATCATGTCGGAGAAACTACCCATCGAGACATTGAGCAATTTGTCGTAATACATTCCAGAGAATGTTCCAATAAACATAATAATCAACTCTCTTTCAACCAAAGAGGGATGAACCCTAGCCGCAATATTACGCCAACGCTGCGCGTACTCCTTGAAACTCTCACCATTTTTCTGAGACAAACTCTGCAGCTGGACCCTGTTTGGCGCCAAGTCACTATTATATTGGTAATGTTTAACAAAAGCATCAGCCAATTCTTTCCGGCTTCTAATTTGGGTGGGCTCCAGTCCCATGTACCATTCCAGCGATGGTCCCGATAAACTGTCTTGAAAGAAATGCATAAGCATCTTCTCGTCGTCAGAGTATGCAGACATTCTTCTGTAATAACAACGTACATGAACTCTAGGGCATGTATCCCCCTTATACTTGTCAAATGTTGGAGCTTTGAATTTCAAAGGCACCCTCAGCCCAGGCACTAGTCCCATGGTAGTCATATCTAACCCAACAGAGTTCTAATTGGCTATCCCTTTGATTTTCTCTTCCAGCATTTTAAACCTCCTATCATTATCAATAGGCCTTTCAAATCCCACGCCTTGTCCGGAGAAAGCGTCTTCCTGGCGATCCTCGCCCCAGTTCAGATTCTCATTGCCATATCCCTCGTAACCAGCGTTACGGCCATATCCCTGTTGATTGAAAATAGGATCCCGTCCTCTGTTACCGAATCCTTGATTGACCCCACCTAGTCTATAACCGGTGTTGAAAGGCACCATCCTAGCACCATTGTTGTTCATGTTACCAAAGCCAACATCACTGTTTCCATACCCTTGGTTGTTGTTACCATAGCCATCGTAGCCAAAGCCTTGATTGTTAAAACCAAAATTACCATCATGATTACCAATGCCAAACCCTTGGTTATTGTTTCCAAACCAGTGTTGTCACCGAACCCTTGATTAGCATCTCCAGCATTTCCAGTATCGTTAACAACATTCCCATCGCCATTTCCAGCGTTTCCAGTACCAGTGTTACCATTACCAGCACCAGCGCCAGTATTTCCATTGCCATTGCCATCACCGGCACCAACTCCACCACTTGTGGGAACGACCACTGTAGGTATCCCATCCTCCCTGCGAGGAGTTCCAACAGAGTGATAATCAGTATTTCCATTCGCCCGCACCAGCAGCGGTTGCACCAGAGTCTGGAGATTCTCCTGGCCCTTGACCACAGTTTCCATTGCTTGCATGAAAAGTGCCAACTTCTCATGAATTTCCTGCATCTCGACTTGAACTTGATCCATGATTCTCTTGCAGTTGTTCCTGGTAGAATAACGATGCGTTCTCTGGTTGTCAATCCTGAAACCTGTGAGATGCAGGAAATAAGATACAGATTCAAAAAACCTGGTCATGCAATATGAGTATGCAGATGCAAATGTATAAGTATGCTACAGGTTATATTCCCCCCTGAGTCTAGTTTCAGAGAGGAGGCCATCACGACAATGGAGTCCCGATCAAGCAAGGAATCAGAAAATCCTCATACATAAACAAATGCCAAGAGGAAAAGTACAAAGATATAACTGAATACAGCTGAAAAGACCTCGGCCAACAAGCCTGGCAATGGTCAAAATACAAGTACAGATAACAAAAGCAAAGCAAAGATAAATCAGGCCAAATGGCGCGCTCTGACATCTTCCAATATCCTCAACGTCTCCGAATGACCTAGTCTGGAGATTAGCTCCTGTATCAGTAATGCATGTCGCTCAACAGTGGATCTCAGCTTTTTGGCGTTGTCCTTGCAGGTTCCTTTGCCAAAACACTCGTCGAGTCTGCATCTCTTGAAGCCGGCCTTCAATTCACAACCTCTTAGCTCCTTGCCAAGGTCACTCACTCTAATCTCAACAGCTCTCCTAAGTGATGTCTCTTCAGCAATCTTCGCATCCTGGGCTCTAATCTGCGCCTCTAGCGTGGCAATCTGTAGCTTTAGCTCATCTTCACGCTCCTTCCGCTTGGTAAGCATGGTATTCCACAATGTTTCCAACTTGCCGAGTCGGGAATAAGCTTTGTTTAAGAGTTCCTTCTTGGAAGCAAACACCGTGCTAACACCGTTCAAGGCTACTCCCACTTTTTCTCTCTTGTTGGTCTCTTCAGTCAAATCTGAACCCAACCTATTAATCAACTCAGTCTGTTCCTTCACCGTGAAGGTAGCTTTATTCTTCTCATGACGCAACTGGAAGATCTCTTTCTCGAACTCATCATTGGATTTTCTCAATTCTTTGTTTTCAGCCAATAATTTGTTATACTTCTCAATCTCTACCGAAGTAGGTGCCTCAATCACTAGAATATACAGAGGTTCCACATCAGGATATGGCATCAAGGAAATCCTAGCTCTCTCGTGGATCCAAGACAAATAAGGATCATAAGCTTTGCTGTTGCTCTTACCAAGCAAAGATATCCCTCTCCTATGGATGTTAGCCCATGCATGTCTTAACCTGATCAAAACAGCCTCGTCTAATAAGCCCGTGAGATACAGAGATTCCTGTATCTCAACCTAAATAGGAGCATCTCTCAAGGCATACCCAAACTGTCTCACCAGCAGAGAAGGGTTATAGTTGATACAGCCTTTCCGTCCAATCAAAGGGACATTCGGAAAGCCGCTGCAACTATATACAATATCAGTGCCAAGCATACTCCGATCAAAACAAATTATGTTCTCAGCAGACAACCCCATCAACCAGGAAGACCAATCCAAAGTATCAACAGCATCAACAAAAGGTCTTGTCTTCGGAAGATGCCCCTGGAACCACCTGTACAAGAGAGGAAGACAACAAGAAACATTCTTGCCACAACGTTTCTCATTCTTATAGTGAATAGAATGATAAACATCGCCCAAGAGAGTAGGAACTGGATTCTTCGAGGCAAGAATCAAGAAGGCATCTGAGTCAACAAAATCTGGCACATTGGGAAACAAGACAACCTTATAGATGCAGACAGCTAGAATGGCACTGAAGGCAACCGAACATCCACTCTTCGCGCACTGTGTAGCCTTCTCAACCAGGACAGACAGGTGAAAACCATAAGCTCCATTCAGCTTGACCAAACCTCCAGGGAACTCAGAAGCGTCTAAACTGACAATCTCAGCAAGTGTAGCCATCTCAGGCTCAACATCAACATGTATAAAGGGCATCTGGTCTAACACAGGAACTCCCAACATAGCAAATACTCCTCCAAAGTGGGTGCCAGAATATAGTCGGGGAATAGGAAGTATCTCAGCTGAGGCTCATAAAACTACATCAAAGTATACACCCCAGTCGTCTCAAATGTTGAAGGTTTGTACAACAAACTAAACAATCTCCCATAAGATACTCTGAATTCAGCCCTCACTCTCTCATCTGCTAGAGCAACTAATCCCAGCAAGGAACTGATATCTGGCGAACGCAACCGGTAAGCAACTGTCCTCTTCATGGACTCCATGTGTGGCAAGAAGAACACTAGAATCTGAGGGGAAAAAGCACACCTGCAACATAAATACACGTTAATGAAATGCAAACATGAAAATGCACATGCATATGCAAACAGGAGATCAAGTGCAATGCTGATGAACTGTGCTGCTCTCTACTGAAGCCTGAGAACCATCAAATCTTCGCCTCAAACCAAACCAACCACTCAAAAGAACCCTGTAACCATATCTCACTGACAGAGATAAACCAGGTACTCTGAGGTTAAAGGTTTCCTGCAAACGGACCTACCTACCCCTCACAGGTATGTACTTAACTCACAGACGAGGTACGATATCCTATGCGGGTTCAACGTCACAGACTTTCAAGAGCGATGATACGATACCCAAAAGGTGTGGCATCATCATCCCTTGAAGCGGCCTTACTTAGCTGAATCCCAATTGATAGGTCCCCAGAGTCGACAATCCTCGGGTCAGACAACTTGTCGAGCCCTAAGGGCCAGGCAAGAAGCATCAAAGAGAATCTCGTCTGAGCGCAGATTTCGCGGCTAGCTGGTGCCAGCTAAGCAAGCAGGCTAACCACTACACTCTATGTGCAAACTCAAGCCCAGGTCCGGCTTATCTCTCAATCTAACCCTCTTCCCAGCACAACAACAATAATAGAGTACTGAAAGTAAAGGCAGAAAGGTAAATACATACAAACCCCAGACAGGAAAACAAGCGCTAGGATTGACTCGCATAGGGAACTGTTGGAGTCCCCAGCAGAGTCGCCAGCTGTCGCTACTGCGAAAATCGGCGCCGGCTATGACAGAAGAGTCGCCACCATGCGTTATTTATCCCACAAGAGGGAAAGGAAACGCTTAGAGTAAACCTAACGCAAAGAGGGAAAGGAATGGTCATTGCAACCAAATCCTGGATTCGGGAGTCGGTTATGCAAGGGGAAGGTATTAGCACCCCTCACGTCCGTCGTACTCGACGGGATCCACGCTTGTTTTCTATCTAAGGGTGTGTTATTCTATCTACTCTACAGGTCTGGGTTAAAAGAAAAGAAAATGACTCGGCAAAGTATCGCACTTTATGCCTACGTATTCCCATCTAGAACGAGAAATTAGAGTCAACGTAGTTCGCCTACCTACGGGAAAGGAGGGGAAGGTTGCTCGCTAGGATATCGCATCTTATGCCTACGTACTTTCATACTGCATGAAAGATCAGAGCAAACGTAATTCGGGCTACGGAAGACACAAGTTTGTCTAACAGTTTTTTATCTCCTTCTGAAAAGGGTTTTCCTGATTAAGAGTCCAAGAGGACAAAAAAATGACATTTGAAATTTGTTTTCAGTTTTTTACGAAAGAACTGTTTTTTAGTCTGTTTGCAACTTGTACTATACTAAAGGCTTGTGATCTGAGAGTGACTACGTCGCATGTCACCCTAAGGGTACCATACTAAGCAGCCAGATTACTGAAGAGTGACCCTCCAGCAACCTTTTCTCAAATAGCTTAAGGCTCGTAACGTACAACACGCGTTATCCTTATTACTGTATTTTTGAATTATTTTGAGATGAGAAGAGAAAAACACTCTAAAAAGCCTATGGTTGAAAGGGAAACTAACCTAATTTTATCATGCATGGGTCAAAACCTAATGTCTTTCATAATTTCCTCTTGCACAGAGGAAATCAGAGATCCTAGGGGATAAACAGCAAAAGACAGCAAGCAAATACAGTAAACAGTAAACATGCATGCTATGCAACAGTACCAGAGAGGCAAGGGAGAAGACAACAGGCAAGAGGAGACAAGCTCCACCTCAAACCTAGAGGTAATCAACATAAGCAAACAGACAATACAGAGAAAAACAAAAGATACAGAGGAGGCAGCCCAAGCAGCAGCAACTTCTACAGACATCAACTTCAAGCTCTAAACAACACAGTTGAAAAGACAGCAAAGTTGACAGCCAAGGCTTCATCTTCAAGCAAGCTTCTATCTTCAAGCCTCATTAATCTTCAAGCTCCAACAAGCACACTCCAATAGAAGGATTAATCATCAAGATCAAGTTATAATGTTAAGGAACTTAATGACAACCAAAGGAAATCACTAAGAACTCAACATTGCAAATGAAAGGTATCCTCAAAGTTCTACTCACTTGGGCATACCACTCATCCCTCCTAATGAGAGATGGAGCTTACCAAGGAGGACTTTATGTCATTGGATATAATAGAGGCAAACAATGCACTCTATGTTTGAAGAAATAATCAAAACTAGGTCTAAGGCACTTCCTAAAACCCTAATTTCCTAAGCTCCTAAGAAACTTCCACAAGAAGAAAAGCCTTCAAATCCAAGTTCCAATCTTCAATCCCAAGCATCTTCAATGAATCCAGAAGCTCCACCAAAAATAATTCAAGCTTAAACCCACTCCAAAGCAGCCAACCAAACCAAACAATCCAAAGCACTCAAGAGAGGAAACCACAAACACAAGCAACTTGCAAAATACAACTAAAATAGAAAATGAAGTTGCAAAATTCTAATAAAATTCCTAGGGGAACATACATGTTTGAACAACCTAGTGTAAAAAGATTGAAGCCTAAATCAACTTCTAAGTTATCTAAACAATTCCTACATTGAGATAGGTCAAAGGAATCCACAAGTTTGGGAGGGTCCTAATCTCAATACCTAAAACAGAACCTAATTTTGTTCTAACAATCTAATAAAAATTCTAGGGGAACATGAATATCTACCCTAAAACATACTCAAAAATCAAAGCCATAAAGATTACCAAATGGAAGAACAAAAATAGACAAGGCAGATGAAGAATTGTGCAAAAATAAAGAACAAAATAAAATGTGAAAAATCATATTAAATTAAAAAATGCATGGAATTGCATTTTGTTAATCCCAGAAAATCATAAATTCCATCAGGATCATGAGGATATTTTTAAAATAATTTTTGGATCAAAAATGGAATTAATATAAATTTAGGAACTAACAAAGCAATTAAAATAAGAAAATGAAATAAAAATTGAATTAAAGTTGCGAAATAATGAGAGCCATAGGATCAGTCAACTGGTCAATCCATCCCAGCGCGCTGGTGATGCCACGCCATTTATTTAAACGGCTGCGTTTTGCTATCAGAAATTCAAAAACAAACTTTAAGTCGTGGCCATTGGATTGAGGCTATGGTCAAGAGTCAAGCAATGATCCAACGATGATGAAGTCGTCTCCTTCACAAAACAGGTCATCAGAGTGGAGACACAGGGCGGTGGTTGGCAGGGGCCGGAGAAGACTCTGGTTGTCTTCTCCGGTGAAGGTTCAAGCTCAGGCATCCAGAAATGACAAACTATATATCAATCTTGACCAGAATTTCACGTACATTCCAAATATCTCATCAAAATCCTCTAGATCGTGCTAGGTATAAAAATACGAATCCATTTTTAGAAATCATGTCAACTTTGATCATCACTAAAATCCAAACTATTGGTATAGAAATCATCCTCATGTTGCCTACATCATCCTGATCTAAACATCTAGCATTAACTCCTCATGAATCAAGAGATTCAGGTCCAAACAGATCTTACATATCATCTTCGATCATCATCAATTACTTCCAGATCAAGCCTAAAACGATCTATGTCTCGTGTAGATCCTAACCACGGGTCTAAATCTAATCATCTCATGCTAAATCATGCTAGAATTTGAATGTTACTAACCTGGTATAGATCTTTAAACAGAGGTACTTAGAGCTCGTGGCTTGCTTCCAAATGCTCCAGATAGCTTCAATGATCCACAAGGAAGAGATTGCACACTTCAATTTTGCTTGAATTGGCTCCAAACTCAGAATCCGATTTGAACTTACAGTTGAGAAAATTCACTTGCTCTTGCTTACTCTGGTGCGAAATAATGCTCAACCTTGATATGAACACACTCTAATCAATATATAGAATCATTTCATGGGCTTTTAGATCCAAATTGAAGCCAAAAACGGTAGTTTGTATTTTCTGGTTTTTCATCAAAATTCACTATGACAGTTGTGTATTGCAAGATTTGCATTGGTTAGAAGTTTCTCACACCTTGCACATGTCATTTAGAATGAGTTTGAATTGGTAGAATGGACTGAATTGCCTTGTGCATTGATTTTGCAATGTTACTTACAAGTGAAGCAACCACATGGTAACTTCCAAACATGCACTCAAAATTCTGGTATTGCCAACACTCTTAGAATGCATTTTCCAATCAGAAAATGTACCCACTTGCTTGGTTTGAGGCATCTAGCACAAAATTGCATTTTCCCTCCTTTAATCATTTGAATTTTCTTCCTTTTCAAGCCATTTCAAATGACTTTTTGATATGAGCCAAACCAAACTCTCATGACCACTTAGTTGCACTCAAAACATCATTTTAAGAAAGTTCCATGTTGAACAAATTTCCATTTGAAGCTTTTAATAAATCCAATGGAGGACTTCTAGTACTCAAATTAAAGGTATTGAGATGCTCTACAAGTTTCATGTTGGCCAAAGATCCATTTGAAACTTGTATCTTGACTTATGTGGCCTTGAAGTTAGGCACTAAACAGGGTAATTTGCACTGAAACCCTAATTTAGCAACTTCCCACATTCTTGATTCTTCTTGATTTTATCTTGGCACAACACCACAAATGTCTTATCACATCATTTCATGAACTCCATGCCTAAAAGTAGGCTTTGATACTCTTCAATTGCATAATTGACCTAGGGTTGATCCAGATGAAACCCTAATTGTCTGCACTTCAACTGTGGCTCTTGCATTTGACACAATGACTTGATTTAGCTCCAACATGGCTCTCTAGGCACTCCATGAACTCTATACACATCTCATATTCACACCTTATGCTTCACATCCCATTGATGGTCCTCACCTGATCAAGACCTCCCACCACCTCCTGATGACTTGGCTGACTTCTCAAGCTTGGATAAGATTTCTTGCTAGGCTTCTCTTGATAATAATCACACTTGATCCCCTGTTGGATGAATGATATGCCATGATATGCAAATGATAGAACTATGCAAATTATAATGCAATGAAACATAAACCAGGTAAAAGATGTTGAGCAAATTTTGGGGTGCAACAATAATAATAAACAACTTTTTTATAATTTAATTTAACTATTTATCTTTTATGATAATAACTAAAAAACCGTATTTAATAATAAAAACTTTTTTCTCACAACCTGTTCATTTAAGATCATTTCTATTTCGATATAATCTAATTAGAATTTAATTTATTTATCACTAAAACTTTCACTAATAAAAATCAATCTCACCAAATAACATTTTTCTCGTAAAACTAATTCACCCTTAAAATAATTTCCTTTAAATTAATCTTTCTTAAAATCAAATCCAACTCTTTTTAAATCATCTCACCTAAAATTAATCAACATCCCTCAATCCAATCGTGCACGCTTCCATCCCTCGCACCAATTTACGATTCACACATTCGCTTTCACTCACTCGTGCACCTTAGCGCTTTCATGCGTCTGTGTATGGATTTATTTACCTGTTTTTACGTTATCCGCAATTTATATTTACCATATTTATCTTTATCGCATTGCATAATGTCCAAAGGAAGAATCTGCACATAACCTAAACAATTGTGCGTATACGTACCATTTGCATCATAATCCCCTTATGATCTTTGATCCCATTCAAGTTGATCTTTTAGGATAGATCCTACCCCATAGGAATGACCTTTTCTTTATCTTTACAACTTAGACAAACACATTCAACAAATCAATTCAAATTATTCAAACACATTAGAGAATAAGATGTTAATCATCTTAAGCGAGATAAAACTCCTACCCCATAACAAATCAATCAATATGTAGGGACTTTGCCTTAGGAGAGATAAAGGTGTACTTGTTGACAATCCGAGTACTTGAGCCCTTCTCTTAAGACGATGCAAAGACTATTTTCCTACAAAGTTGTGGTGGTTAAATAAAGTAATCTCCCTTAAAATGACAACTCATCTTTTCTCCTAAAATCAATCAATCAACTACCCTTATCCCGTAGGAACTTTGACCACAGTCAAAGAACTCCTTAAACCCTTTAGAGGAACAGATACTCTGATTCCACTCCCGTAAGGATATGTAGGCATAAGATGTGATATCTTATCGAGTATACTTAGAAATAAACCCCTAGGTCTTTCATCCTTAAGCAGACAAACCTTAGCAATAAAACAAACATAAAACAAGAGGTTCATGTAGAGTACAACAGAAACTTAGGATGCTAGCACCTTCCCTAAGTTTAACCAACCCCCAAACCTAAAACTCTCTAACCTTTTCATGTGCGTTGCATTGTGGGTATTTCGATCTTTTTCCCTTCCTTTGGACAAATCAAAGTTCGGTTGCAAATGAATTAAGATTCAAGTTAATCAATAGCTTGGTATCAAAATTTCACCGCGATAGGGTCAAGGGTTTTTAATGAGACCCTTCATTTTATTATTTCGTAGGATCTGCACTTGTTATTTGTTCTCCTTTTTGCTGGAAACATAAGGGTTCTGAAAAATATCGACTTTAGAGGCGAGCAAAATGTTGGACCCCAAAATTTATCTTTCTATTTTCTCTTTTAACACCTCCTTGAGAGATGCGCTTTCATCATCAAAAGGGGGATATATAATATGGAATTATATACTTGCAATTATAGCCTAGGTGATTAAAGGTCATGACTCTTATGGTGAAGTTGCAAGTCAAAAGAGTAGTTGTTTTAGTTTTAATGATGACAACATTAATATCAAACAATATCCATTAAAATCAAGTATTTGGTGAAGATAGCTCAAGCAATCAAAGATGACTCAAGATGGTTAGTTAAGTTATTCTCCTTAATCAAGTTATGCTCTTGTAGATTAAGTCGTCTTTTACAGTCAACACTTTGGCCAAATGACTCTCAAGTGAAGACTTATGATTCAAGAGTCACTAGTGGCTTAACCTCTCAACTATCAAATGATGGTAATCAACATGAAGTTATATCAAGCCTAATGAAGAAGATTCAAATTTATTGTGTGATGCTGAAGTTAAAGATAAATATGCCATGACATGAAGCTTCAGAGTTGTGAATGACAGGAAGTGTGAAACCTCGCTTGGTTGTCCGTCTGAATGACCAGTGTCTTGTAAAGATATAAGGGTATTTTTGGAAATACGGTAGCTAAAAAACACACACACACATACACTAAAAACATTTGAGAAACCTCTCATATTTTATTTAAACCACCTAAAAAGGTTTGTAATACCTAACAACTTGATTAGGATAATGTCTAATTGATTGGAAGACATTTGCTAATTGAATAATCGATTAGACTAACTACCTAATCAACTATATTCTACTTGGTTGAGTTTAAAATCGATTGGGATAATATCTTAATGATTGATAACAGTTTTATATCAAAACCTTCCATTTGTGAGCTTAACAATTGATTATTTAGGGTGTCTAATAGATTATCCTAATTGGTTATGACATACGATAGGCTCATGGATTATTTCCAAACTTATACCATGCCTTGGCCTATAAATAGATAACTTCCCTATCATTTTTCACATCCAGAAAACACGTTTAAATCTCACTTTTTATTTCTCTCTTCATTTCTTTAAATCTCTTTTTTCTCACATATATTTAGCCATAGTGCTTTAAGAGTATTCTTGAGTCTAAGTGAGGTTCTTTGTTCTGGGTGAAGGGTGAATTGTAAATTTACCAAGAGGATATTATCTCTTGAGTAAATAATTATTTAGTAGGAAGTTGTTATTTAGTTGTGAGCTAAACTGGTTAAAAGCTCTTGTATCTTTGGGGAATTGTCTTATGAAGTCTTTATTTTGGTTCGTGACGCTACTACAAATAATACATTTCATGACAAAACTTTCACCTCACCCAACAAAAAATTAGGTATAATGTCAAGGCACACCATGTTTTATTATTTTAAAAATAAATACCACATATTCCATTGATTTCTGAATATAACCGGGGGTATAAATAATTCAGGACATGCTTTGATTCCCAGTAAATGTAGTTTATGTTTATATGTAAATTAATGATATATTCCTTTGGTTTCTGTAATAACTAAGAGATTAGATTATCAGATTTTACTATAAAAATACTCGTTAATTAGATTTTACCCTAAACCTAACTTATATGTACTCGCCCTAAACTCATAAGCATCATTCTTTGGGATGGATTGAAAGACAGAAAAAAATTCAATGTTATGTATTATATGTTGTTCTTCTATCTTGAACAAAATATTTTTCTGCTTTTGCAATCTATCTCACATAATGGTGTTGATGTTGTTGTTGTATTTTTGAAATAACCTTCCTATGTTACCAGTCAAATAAAATACTTGATAATTTATTGTTTTCCTTTATTGACAATATTGAGAAATTTATTCCTAAACATGTTGTAAATTGTAAACAATTGCAGCACACAAAAAATTGTGAATGGTAAAAAAAATTAAAAAGGAAACAAGACATGTTAGTTTCAATATTTTATCATTCGACACTTTTTGCGTGTAATATATTACCTCGTTTTTTATAAAATCAAGAGAAAAGTCCTTATTTTATTTCATTTTTTAATTTTAAAAAAAATGATGCCCTACATTCATAAAGTAACAACGCTCAAGATATTGCTAACACATCAATCCACAAAAAACTCTCTATATCAACCACTATATCTCTTATTCTCTTTCTTGTGAAAGTATTCTCCATGAAAACATTTCTCAAGATAATGAAATCTTGGAACAAATCTCTAGGATGAATTGCAAGTGCAGAAAAAAATTTCATAGTTGGAACAAATAAATTATCATAAATTGGATGCATGCAATCCATTGAACTTAAAAAGAATGGGCACAAAGGGTATATAGCAAATATTTGTTGTTCTCCAAGAATAACAGCGACGATGATGAATCAGATTTTTCAAAATATGGATTTGTTTAATGTATTTTAATATTCTATGTAAATAATGTAATATATATATATATATATATATATATATATATATATATATATATATATATATATATATATATATATATATATATATATATATATATATATATATATATATATATATATATATATATATATATATATATATATATATATATATATATATATATATATATATATATATATATATATATATATATATATATATATATATATATATATATATATATATATATATATATATATATATATATATATATATATATATATATATATATATATATATATATATATATATATATATATATATATATATATATATATATATATATATATATATATATATATATATATATATATATATATATATATATATATATATATATATATATATATATATATATATATATATATATATATATATATATATATATATATATATATATATATATATATATATATATATATATATATATCCTTACTCCCCTCAGTTTTTAACATAAATTGAAAGGTATTTGGCGCTTGTGATAGAACATATTTTATTATATTTTTTATTTAAAAATAAATACATTTTTTCTCGGTTTTGAGTCATAATTGAGCAAAAATATAAACGTGTTTATTGTAACGCCCCGATTTATTTAATTAATTTTCATAAATAAATTGTGTGATTGTATGTGTTGGTTGATGATTTGATGTGTTAGAGGAACCCTTGGGCGTAGGGTGGTAGCCTTAGAGATTAGACTTTAAGGTGTTGGAGATGTGTGAGCAAAAAGGTAGAGATATGGGAGTGGTGGGAGAAGTAGTGGTTGTTACTATTATTTAGTTAGGATGATTTATATAAATAATAGTAATAGTTAAATTTAAATATTTATTTTAATTATTATTTTTACAGTGATATATTAAAATAAATATTTAATTTAGACTTATTAAAATAAATTTTTAGTGGGAATAGCATTTACTTTACCTAGTTGGAATGAGATTTTAACTAGAAATAATAATAGAATAAAATAAGAAAAGAAGGGAACGGGAAGAGAATTGTCAGAACGTGGAATTAAAGAAAAAGGAAGAGAAAGAGAAGAGAGGGATATGACATAAGAGAAGAAGAACCTCAATTAGAGAAGTTTGAAATTCATCATCTAAGGTAAAGGTGGGAATCCCTCTTGTATAAAGGATTGTATAATAACATGTGGGCGGGTGATTTAGTCTCTATGTGATTGCATTTTTCTTCTCTATGTTATGAATTATTTGATATGTGTGATGATGCTATTATGATGTATGTTTTGATGAATTATGGGATTGGTGAATGATTGTGATGTTGTGTGTTGTTGGAAATCAGAGTGTGAAACTGAGGTAAATGATTTTTCATAAAAATTGGGGTTTTGGGGATGTTTCGGGACTAATTTTCGTAAAGCAACACTGCAGAAAATTACTACTGTCTCAGTGGTAACCGATTACGAGTTTTGGTGTAACCGGTTACACTTGAGGCAATTTTCAGAAAAACTCAATTTTTCGGGAGTGTAATTGGTTACGTGTTTTGGTGTAATCGGTTACATTGTCAAACAGAAACATGAAATTGAACGTTTTTGGGGTTGTAACCGGATACTAGTTTTTGTGTAACCGGTTACCACTGAGAAAAATCATATACTCTTTTTTTGGAATTGATGTAACCGGTTACCACTGATGTATCAGAACTAAATAAATTCGTAACCTGAGTTTTGGGTGTCCGATTGAGGTGTCGTTCTATGCATTAGGAAGCTGACACAATGTACGTTAATTTAAAAATAGCCTCGGTACATGGAAATGGTTTAAATGTTGTATAATGGTGTTGTATGATATGTGGTTTGTATGTTGTGGAGTGGTAATGTGTATGGATGGTATGTTGTTATCTACTATGTTACTATAATGCTATTGTTGAATGCTTGTAGTATATGTGTGGTGTTCGATGGTCGGTATTAGTGTGGTACATTAGTTAAGGTGAATATCATTGTACATGTTGTTGTTGCATGTCATTCATGAAGCATGCATCATGGTGTTTGGACGGTGGTCTGCTTTTGTTAAGCCTCAATCCTATGGTGGGGATTGGGTGCGAGTAGATGGTTTCAGGTGGAAATCATTGAAGTGTTACATATGGTGATGGTAACGATTTTTAATGTGCTCTAATCCTATGGTGGATATCGGGGGGCTAATGAACCTGAGAGTTCATAATTGATACCACATGCATTAAGTCATGGAGTTGAGTCTCATTGCATTGCATGCACATTCTATTATAAT
Organism: Lathyrus sativus; assembly: GCA_963859935.3. Lineage (NCBI taxonomy): Eukaryota > Viridiplantae > Streptophyta > Magnoliopsida > Fabales > Fabaceae > Lathyrus > Lathyrus sativus. The sequence continues at coordinate 373,657,461 of OZ012741.1, forward strand.
ATTCGGATTGTGTGGAGAGTGAGTTATGGGGCGGGTGATTATGTATGTGATAATCACGTACTTACATATTATTATGCAGTTTCATTATATAATTGTGATTTCTCACCCATTCTGTTTGAATGTTTCCTTTTCATAGGCATCATGCAGATAATCCGCAGTAGAGGTGTGGAAGTGAGTGGAAGAGATTAATCTCATTTATACTTTTGTTGAATTGGTGTCTGATCTGATATGTAACACTGGCAGAAAGAACGCTTGTTTTTTTATTTTATGTTGGTGGAGATTATCATGTGAAACTCTTATGTTTGATAATTCCTTATAATTACATTATGTTACAATTATGTTTGAAAAGTTAAACTAACCAGTTTGTCTAATGTTTTTCTGTTGCTAATAAAATGTTGAAGTTTAGACTTGCATTGTGATTCCTAATATTTTTAAATTTCGTATGTGTTACGTATCCTATTGCTGAGTTGGCTGAAGTTGAATGTAGCATCCTAATTGCTTAATTGTTTTAATTTTCTCTGATTTTTATTTATAAATTATGCCGGAAAAATTAGGGTGTTATATTTGTCGAGTTTTTTCATTTTCCTTAAACAAAACTTTGTTGTCCATTTAATGAGTATCAACGCTCAAGACACTACTATTAGTGATTCGCATGAACCGTAAAATATATTATAATAGCATTATGAATATCAAATATATATTGATATTGAAACATTTGACATATAAACCTTGAAACTTAAAGAAGCTTGGAAAATCTCTCTATCATGGATTGAAAGAGCAAAAAATCATTTCGGTTCAATGTTTATGTTATTAAATAATCATATAGTTGAATATTTACTTTACTTATCTAACCCTTTTTTGTTTTATATCAAAAATAATGCATGAAATATCCAATATTTGATCTTCCCCAGGATTCAACATTTTTTCTTCAACAACAGTGATGATGATGAATTCGATTCAAAATTTTGTAATATATTTTTACTTTAATATTTTGTGTAAATAATGTAATACTATGTGTAAACAATGTAGTTTGTAAATAAATTAATTTATTAATATTCTATGTAAAAAATGTAATGAGTATTTTAAAAAAAAGAATCTATATTTCTCCTTCAATTTTGATCAAAAACTAAGAGGTATGAGGCACTAGTTTTGAAAATATAAAAAAGTTATTATTAGAGATCAAACCAATTACCATTTCAAATATCCTCTCAGTTAGTCTAAATTTGAGGGGTATAACGGAAATTTTTCACGACGTCCTTCGTTACCTCGCATTTGTAGCCGAGGTTAAATCAACTTTGCATCTGAGGTTAAATGTATTTTTTGTAGTAGTGTGAAGATCAACAGTAAAATCTCCACTTCTTGAGCTCAGCCCGAATAAAAGCTCTATTAGTTCGAGGTCAACTTGGTTAAAATCTCTCTTAGTTCTTGAGTTCAATCTGGTGTAAAAACTCAGTTGGCTCGAGATTATCCCGTTAAAAATCTCAATTTCTTGTGTGGCTAGCTTCGGTAAAAACTCGGTTTGGTTTGGAGGATAGCTAACCTAAAACTCCATTTTGGTTTGAGATCAGATCGTGGAAAATCTATGTTTGATTTGGAGACTAGCCGCTTTAAGCCTTATTTTTACATTTGGTTTGAATACTAACCGCTCTAAGCCTTGTTCGATGTTTGGTTTAGAGACTAACCACTCTAAGCCTTGTTCATTATTTTGTTAGAAGTTAGCCTAAAAACTTCATTTTCTTGTATAAAAAGGTTCGTGGGAAATTTCTTCTAAAAGCTCTCAAGTTTATTGGATACTCTCAAGAATAATTTTTGGGGACAAAAGTAGGTCATCTTAGGTTGAACCTGCTTGATTTTATAGTGTTTTTCTTATCTCTTATCTATTTTATTTTCAACTATTTTCTTTCCATTGAATTTATGTTGTTTATTTACTACCTTGTTGTATAAAATATTTTCAAACTTTGATTTTTAAAAAATGGATTGATTAAAATAATTTGGTAGATCTTCACACTTATGGGGCTTTCTATACTTGGTCAAATGGGAGAGCGGGTCATGGTTTGGTGGAAATAAGACTTGATAGGGTTTTTTGCAACCAATTTTGTTGAATGACTATTCTAACATGTGTCATAACTCTACTAAGAGTTAGGTTGGATCACTTCCCAATTATGTTTGATTCCAATTTCACTAGTAACAGAACCATATGACCTTTCAAGTTCCATAAAATATGGACTTTACATGATTCCACGTACAGTTTCATTACTGACTGTTGGAACATAAATCTAGTAGTCTGCTCTATGTACATCTTAAACAAAAAAAAATCAAATTTTAAAAGAAAAACATAAAGTTTAGAACAATGAAATCTTTGGAAATGTGCATAATCATGTCAGTGAGTCTACAACCAATTTGTCAAACATTCAGGATCAAATTTAGAGGAATGGTGCAACTGAAGTTTTACTTAAAGAAGAGAGGAATGCTTAAATGGAGTAAGAGAACACCCTTATATTGAAGAATGCTAATGGCATGAAAAATCTAGAGTAATTTAGCATCTAAAAAGGGGCAGAAACATTCTTTTTTTCATAGGATGGCTAAGATAAAAGCTCCACGAACTTGATCACTCTGCTGAAGGATGGGGACACTGCCATCATTGGTCCTCGAGGCTTCTTAAACCATGTTGTGACTTATTTCACTAACATTTTGTTCTCATGCAGTTGCAGGTCAAGATACATTTATTATAGGAGAGGTTATCTCTATTTTGATGACTAGCAACATGAAAAATTCATCATAGAAGAGATGTTTGATGCAGTAAATGTGCTCATGACACTGGTGTAAAAATTCTGAATTTCTAATACAACCATCAATAATTCAATTATTAAGAAATAATTGAGAGAGTAAATGAGAATAAAATCACTAATGAAGGTTTGAAACATAATGTGCTTAGTATTATTTTGTCATGTGACAAAGGTAATAATCTGACTTTTGATACTTCTCAATGCAGGGTTTTAAAAACGGAAAACAATCAAACTTTTTTTTACTAGTTTAAGAAGTGGATATACATACAGGTTAAAGTTTAATAAGTTACCTTTAAATGATGTTTTCCCTTTAAGTAAAGAAGACGAATTGTGGCTAAGGCGTAAGAGAATAGCACGTATCTGAATAAATTGGTCCATAAAAAATTAGTAATTAATTTTCCAAACTTGCATTTTTATAAGAATAGGTTATGTGATGTACTCCAAAAAGGTAAACAAGTAAATGTCACCTTTAAATCCAAGAATATTATTTCTAAAAATAGGCATTCACAACTCTTGTATATGGATCTTTTTGTTCCATCTAAAACCATGAGTTTTTGCGGCAATTAATATGTCCTGGTTATAGTAGATGACTATTCTCATTATACCTAGATGCTTTTCGTAACTTATACAAAAGACACATTTGTTGTCTTTCAAAAATTAGCTAAAGTTATCAAAAACAAAAAGGCTTAAGTATTGCATATATTCAAAGTGATCATTAAGGTGAATTTCAAAATATGGAATTCGAGAACTTTTGTATTGAGAATGACACAAATCATACTTTATTTTATCAACAAAATAGAGTAGTGGAATGAAAAAATAGATCTCTTGAATAACTAGCAAGTGCGATGCTCAATAAAACCAATCTTCCTAAGTATTTCTAGGTTTATGCAATAAGCATTGTTTGTTATGTAATAAATTGTGTATTGATAAGGTTAATTATATAGTTGATGTCCTATGAATTATATAAAGGAATGAAGCCTAATATTTCTCACCCTCATGCTTTCGGATGCAAGTGTGTTGTTCTTAATAACGGGAAGCATCACCTTGGGAAATTTAATGCTAAAGTTGATGTAGGTTTATTATAAGGATACATCACCTTTGAATCGGTTGACACTTTATCCCAATCGATTAGGAAATTTCAAATGTTCCCTAATAGATTAGAAAATCATCTTAATGATGGTATCATCTAAATATCTTTTTTATTCATTTTTAAGTTGATAATCGATTGTAAAGGAGTTAAGCAATCTCCTGGGACATGTTGTCAGTCGATTGGCAAGTCTTAAAATGCATTTAAAATAATTTTCTTTTCGAGCCAACCTCTAGTAAAAAAAATAGAGGCCCTTTCCCTCATTTCAAATCATCCGGATTCGATTTTCATTTCATACTTCTCTCTCTCTCTCTCTCTCTCTCTCTCTCTCTCTCTCTAAACTTTTCTTTTACTTTATCTCACTAAGTTTTAGCCGAGGTGCTTTTCGAGAAAGTCCCTTTTGTGAGTGAGAATTTGTAATTCTGTAAGAGTAAATTTGCAAGTTCACCAAGGAACTTTTGTTTATACCTTGATTGAACATTTTATCCAATTAGGGATTGTTTGTATGGTTTAGAAGCTAAAATCGTAAAAACTTTGGTTTGGGGATTGTGTGATCAACCTCTTGTTTAGGTTCAAAAGCATAAAAGCTTCACCGCTTCACTCCGTTGTTATTGTTTGTTTGAAAGTCAACCTTAAAATTCATTTTTCCTTATACAAGGATAGTTTTAAGAACATAACCTACTAAAAGCTCTCAAGTTTATCAGATACTCTCAAGATCAATTCTTGGGGAGAGGAGTATGTATTTTTCTTTGTTTGACCAGACACCTATAATTCTCGATGTTCTTTCTTTTCCCTCAACTCTTTAATTCCCTCAATTTATATTCTGCTAATTTATTTTTCGCTTCTTAGTATTAAAACATATTTTAAAATGTTTTTAAATTCTAACTCTAAACCCAAAAAATTTCAAAAATATGTTTTTTGGAACCACATAATTCACATCCCCTCTTGTATGTGAAGTCACATGCCCAACAAGTGGCATCAGATTCTAACTCATATTTGAGGACTAATCGTCTCAGGAGGAAGATAACTTTCGACAAGAGGTCTTTTATAAACATACCACCACTCTTCAATAATAGTATATTTGATATTTGGAAAGTTAGGTTTATATATTTTCTTCAAAGTATAAATTATGAATTATGGAAAACAATAAGCAATGGTCTATTTAACCCTACTTACCAAGTAAATGGAAAAGTAGTAGATAAACCCAACTTTCTTTGGAGCAAAGAGGGAAAGAGAAAGTTTGAGATAAATTTTAAAACAAAGAGATTTATAACAATGTCTCTAAATGATAGTAAATTTTACTATATTCATCAATGTAATATTGCCAAGGAAATGTGGGATACTCTTGAGATGATATATGGAGTTTCTCCAAGCATCAAACAAGAAAAGATGAACACACGAGGCAAAAAAGATGAAAATACCACCTTTATCAATTTCTAAAGGTTTATAAATGTTAAAAATTATATTGGAATATTCGTTACTACCCAATTTCTAAGAATTAAGAATTGGAAGTCTAATCCAACTCTTAAATCAAAAGACATAAGCCTTCATGAATTTCAAGAAAAATCAAGAAAGAAAGAAATTGTAGTAAGATTTAACGAACTAGTTCAATTACTCAAAGATGAATAAACAAAACCGAATAATCATCAACATCATCATACTCCTATCATACAACTCATGTAGAATCCTTTGAAAGAACATACTCAACAGTTGAGTGATCTTTGGAAAATTCAACATCAAATGAAGGAGCCTCTCGTTCAAGAAACCGAGAAGAAAATGAAGTATCTTCAATATTCGAACAAAGAAGATAAGGAGAAATCAACCTCGAGGATAAATATGAAGGAAACTTATTCCGACAAAGGAGATGGAGTTTTCTTAAAGGAAACCTACGAGGAAGATATTTTTCATGTAACTAAACTATATTACGAACAAATGTTTAAAATGAGTGCTTAGCTAATTAAAGAAAATGATAAACTGAAAGAACATAACTTAGCTCATAAGGAACCCTTAAAGTCTCTTAAGAAAATCAATAAATTATTTAAGATAGAAAAAATAAAATTATAAAATCAAGAGAAACATGTGAGAGTTGTATCTCTCTAAGAAAGGAAGTCATTGATTTGTATGAAACCCTATGTAAGTTTACTCAAGGTAAAGAAAAACTTGACTTGATCTTATCAAGTCAAAAGCCTTCCTTAAACAAAATGGACTAGGATTTAAAAATGATAAGAAACATAGTAAAGGTATAGATCAAAAGAAAAAGAATAGACTAGTTTATAAATGCACACATTATAAAAGGATTGGTCATTTAAAACCCTTTTGTTTTGATAAATTGAAAGGATCTAAAGGCAACAACCTTAGATCTTATGGAACTAATACACTTGGGCCTAAGAAAATATGGGTACAAAAGGTGAAACCTTAGTGTTTTGCAGGTATGATTTGCAACTCAAAGCGTTGACGATTATTTAATGGAGTTGTGCAAAGAAAGTATACTTTTTATTATACAATATATGAAGTCTCTAATCCAAGAACGTACGATGATGGAAAATATCAACTATTATGATCAAAGAAAGTGTTCTTAATAATATCTCAAGTTGTTTGATCCTTAGTGATCAATTGATTGGATATGTTTGTAATAGACTTGTTTATACCAGCTCTTGCATCAAACGGTATATACATAAGGACACGCCATATTATTATTGGTGTTTCCCTTTAAAGGGAAGGTTTTATCAAGAGTTCTTTATAAAATAGGTATACATTATTTTATGGTTGAAATAATTGGAAAATTCTGATTAAACCCTTAAAATAATGAATTTATTATTTTTCTTATATGAATAAATCCTTTTCTAGCCCAAAAGTCTCTTGAAAATCCACAAACTTTATTATCAAATTTGTCAAGTTTCTCTCAAACAACTCGCCACCCAAATACCGGAGAGGATCTTCCCAAACTTAGTAAAAGAGTTCTACCTAAACCTGAAACTCGTAGGAACATCTTTAAGAACATCTATGAGATAAGTGTAAATTGTAATTCACAAGGACCAATTTGTGATAATTTTTTAGTTGTCCACTAAAGGGATAACTTACACCCTAGATAAACTAATAGGCTTTCAGAACTTCAAACACTTTACTTCCATCATTTCCCTTGTAATCAACCTCATGGAAAATAAGAAGGTTCCATTCAAAACCATTCACATAAATCCAAAGGTTAGGATCCTCCATTATCTCCTCATTGGGATCCTGTTCCCAAGGACCATAAACCATGGCTATGTATTTAGGGAAGATGTAGTTCCCCTATGGCTACTAACCCAATAAATATCAACCAATTAGGTAAAAGGTATATACAACCACATAATCTGATGTAGAAAAATCTCATTTGTAGGGATGCCCTATGGACCAATCACCATGAAACTTCTGGGAACCTTTAACATTGACACCATGGAAGAAGCAGAAGACTCAGTAAACCATAGGATCACATACACAACCCTGAAAGAGAGTAGAGTTCGTATAAATCATGGAGAGATAGAGGAAGACTCATATTTTAAGAAGGGGAAGAAGAACCAACTTAGGAAGAAGACACCAAAATAGACAAGGTGTTGAAAATATGCCAAAGCGTAGCTGAGAATATGAAGAAAAATATGGCAAAGAATGGTGATGCTTATGACATCAAATGATCTCACTTATATGTTTATTTTAACAATCTTATTTTCTATTTTTCTATTTTTCCTTTTCTCTAGTTTTAATTTTGTAAAAATTTTCTTTATGTATTCTTAAGTTTAAGTAATGAATGTTTTTCTCTTTCTTAAATGCCTATGTGTGCATCTTTATATTTTTTATAATGCATCTTTACCTGCCTTTTTGATTTTGACAAAGGGGAAGAAGTATACCCTCAGGAGGAGTATAGTATACTCTCTATTTAACTCAGGGGGAGTTTAAATACTCTAAACATATATATAATATTTTCCTTCTACCATATCCCCTGAGAGATGTGTTGTTTGTTAGAATAATATTTGTTCATTCCCTTAAAAGAGTTTGATGATAACAATGTATTAAAAGAACAATAGGGTTTACTAATGCTTATTCGAGTATGCATGATTACAAGACATTAACCTTGATATGAATCAAGCTAATCATTTAAAAGAACCATTAATGAGAACAAAGTTGTCTTGAATCTAAAGGATCAGAATCAAGCTTTCAGACTCTGAAGAGTCTAACTCAAGTCTTTCAAATGTTGAATCTAAGCTTAATTGGAAATACAAATATCAACTCAGCTCTGAAGACTGTAACCTTTTGAAGCAAGTGAACTCTATTATAAGAAACGACTTTACATCTTCTAAATAATTTGCATCAGCAATTCTGAAGACACTACTTCAAAGGAATTTGTCTACATCAAGTTTACAACTCTGCAATTGCTCATTTAGACTAGTTCTGATCAAGACTCTAATGAAGGAAAGACTCAGAACCTGTGAACTCAAGACTATGAAGTCTCATTCCAACCAGGTTCTGAAGATATACTTTAGCTTCCGACCCTGCTTTAACTAATTCTATAAAAAGCCTCTGAATCAAAAAGCAAATTAGAAAGATAACATTGACTCCGAGCAAGCTTTAACAAACGTCTACAAGAAGACTCCAGACATAAGTTATCCAAGGAAGATCATGTGACAATGATACACTAATTTATCTCAAATCTGGTGATAGTGAAATTGTCAGGATCTTCTCTTTCCAACTATTATGCTAATCTCAACATCTTTATGCTAGCTGAGTTTTTAGCTCACTCTATTGCCCATCAGCTAAAGACCTTCAACGGCTACTTGTACCATGGTAGCTTTTAATGGCTATCTGTACCATGGTAGTTTCAATCTTCAATGAATCTATTCTTAGTATCTATTTATAGATGAAGATTGAAAACATTCATAAGGTTTTGAACTATGAAAGTTCTAGGAACATCTCTCTAAGTTGAACCTCTACCTCTAAAGAGAATGAATGTGAGTTGAATATTTTGTGACTTTATTCACATGGATGTGATACCAGTTCAGTAAAATGATTTGAGAGAAACAAACTTCAAAAGATTATTTAACCAGAAGAGTTAAGTGTGTTAGAGCATAGCAAAACATGTTCACAAGGTAGGATTTTTAAGTTAAGTAGTTTTCACTCAAAATCAAACAATGCCTTGGTCATATCCATGATATCATATATATCAAGTAATAGCAAGAATAATGCAAAATTATCATAGTTAGAATGCATGTCTACTCTTATTCATTTATGTAAAACATGGGGTATGCACTCATCTTATTTGATTTAGGTTTGTGATTCTTGGCTTACATTTACATGTTTTCACTGTACAAATAGTTAAGTCAAAATTTTGAATTAAGCAACTAACTCATCATCATACTATTAATTTAAAGATACTCATAATATTAGTCATCCTTTGAAAGAATAAAACTTTGTATCATTCTTCCATTCTTGATTTTATCTTTATCCTAAACTTTGATTTATTTGCATTTGGCTTTTTCAAATCATTTGGACCATCTGCGGGCAAACGCTTCAGAAAAAAAAATTTCAAAATTTTGAACAAAAGGTACTCATGTATTTAAATTTTGATCGTGTTCATGTTAAATAAATAAGTGAAGGTAAATAGAAAAGTAAATTTCACATGTTTTGGTGAGCTTTAGTTACAACATCCATTCCATCTAGAAAAATGTCTCATGTCCTTAGGCTTTCATCATGTGAAATTGGGCATTTGAATAAAAAAAACCTGTATCTCGGGCTTGAAATTTTCGCTTAGTGAGAATAAATTTCATTAGGAAAACTTGTGTAAACTCAGAAAATGAAATTTCAGTGAAGTTTTCGCTTAGAGAATAGATAATCTCACTTAGCGAAATTCCTGCAAAATCTCAAAATCATTTTTTATCAGTTTTAGAGAAATATAATTTGCATAAAATAAAATTTAAATCTAAAAAGTTGGGTTGCCTCCCAACAAGCGCTTTTTTAATGTCATTAGCTTGATGCATGTGTTAAGGTTCCTTGATATATCTTTTTTTTCTCTTCTTCTTATTCTTACTTATTACTTCGAGATATGAAGGTGGTGGCTTCAAGGCTTCATATAATTTTTCGCTCATTAACATCATTTTAAGAGTGTCTTAAAACCTTGAATGTGAATTTTCCTTAATTAGAGTTAGTGTCTCAAGAAAATTATAAATAGGTGGATTTTTTAGGTTTTCCTCCATTTTTCCTTGATCTTTTGTCTATGCATCTTCAGTTGAGTCTTTCTCGAACTCTATTCCTTTTGCTTTTTTCCACTGTCTTTTTAAACAAAAACTTTTTTTCCTTTTCTTCCTTTCTACCATTTTTACTCACTTTGTGATGTTTATTTGATTTAGTTTGAGTGTTGGAATTGGTTCTTAGATCAAATAGATCCCTGACTAAATGAACACTTTGCACCACCAAATTTTTTATTGCAACGTTATGCATTTTTGGTTTTCCATGGTCAGTTGCATAAAATGATTAAGTGTCTCTACAATATTGATTGATATTTTGTCCTATTAAGAAGGATTTTGATATTTTTCCATAGACAATTGTATGAACTGATTTAATGTGTCCTATAACCTTGATGTATTGTCTTGTTCAGGAGAATTTAGGTATGGTTATTGTCTGCTGACTGGTTCGGCATATTGTCCATAATTTGAGTTGTTGTTGGTTCGATACTTTCATGTTTCAAGAAGTTTATTACTTCATCTGGTGGAGGGAAATATCACGTGGGATGATTTTCAGTGCAAAGCTCCCAATAAAAAAATTTCTAGTGTTTTGGTAGTTTCTGCATTTTAGAGCTTTAACAATGTGGCTACCTTGCATTAATAAGTTTGAACAAATCTCTCCAACAACTATGAATAGATTAGTGGAACTGAAAGGGAATATGCACAAATATAAACAAATTTTAAAAAAAAACATTAAAAGATAAAAAAAAACTATTGCAAATTCTTTAAAAACTAGCACCAGTCCCTAACAACAACGTTATTTTGTTGTGTAGTACAAAAGTAAGTTTTATAATTATACTATCCACAGAGGCTGGTAGTGTTCAAAGATTGTTTAATTAGTTTTGATGATTCTAAGTAGTGAATAATTGTACTTTATTATGCGTGAAAGTAAATGACATAAAAATAAATAAAAGAAAGTAAAATGCAGATTTTGATGTTAACAGTGAGAAAACTTGCTAGGGGTAGATTTCATCATTATGTATTTATCATGTATAACCATATATCAATAATATGCTCCTCTAGTCATCTATTAATATTATCACCTATTTCTTTCATTTGTATCTCCTTTTGGTCTCAAACCTATGAGATTATTACATTACATAATAGTCGATATCTCGGTCTATATAACCAACGTAAAACATTAGGTTCCAAGAGTTATAAAGCGGAAAGACTCCACACCGATCTTGTTATAGTACGTGCGGATATCAAACCTAACCCTATGTTTAGATATTAGTATCCAATAGTTAATAATTTTAGATCTAGTGATGATAAGCACCTTTCAATGTCAACTCACACCATGAAAACAAGTTTTAGGTAGCAAATTTAAAACATGTATTAAGAGTAATGACCGTCAATATTAAATCTTTAGTATACTTAATAAAACATCAAGACATATTTAATACATGAGTATAATTACTACATCTATTCCCAACAAAGAGATTTTTAGCTACGCTTACTCATTGCAGTTGTACCGGTAACCCTACGAAGATGAGCTTGGAAATTTATTTGCCTTGTCACTTGAGCAGCGCTCCCGCCTTAAATCTCTCTCTCTCTCTCCCTCTCTCTCTCTCTCTCTCTCTCTCTCTCTCTCTCTCTCTCTCTCTCTCTCTCTCTCTCTCTCTCTCTCTCTCTCTCTCTCTCTCTCTCTATCTATCTATCTATCTATCTATCTATCTATCTATCTATCTATCTATCTATCTATCTATCTATCTATCTATCTATCTCTCTCATCTATTGGAGACCAAGATGAATTTACTCCAATTTTTAATACCTCAATCCATCAAAAAAAATCCCTTAGAACTGAATGGAAACCCATATTTATGTTTGTTGATCAAGGGCCTTCGTTGAGTACACCATATCATCTACTAGAGAGCATGCTTTCTTATAGGTTAAACAATTTCATTTCTCCTACATCTCTCCCTAGCCTCCATATTTTGCTGGAATAATTGCCCTCACACTTAGCATGCATAATTTCTTCTCTATTAATAAATGTATGTTCATCTAAGTGGATTTCGACATCCTTAGCTCGATGTGTGATTTTAAGCTCGTTGGGCGGAATTTTGGTATGTTTCTGGCTCAACCAACTTTTTGTAGGGATTTCTCGCTTTTCGAACTATGATCTTGTTTGTGGCCCAGCCAACTTTGTTATGCCCACTTCTGGCCCAACGAGCCTGGTGCTAGATTTGGTGTTTGAATGGTACATTTTTGTGTTTTCTTGGTCTTTTTTCCCCATTCTTAATAAATACACAATTGAAAAGTTCATACATAGATCTTATCATATTTTCTTGATAAATTAAAGAAATTTTCATTGATTACTTGTAAAATAAGTTAATAAATATCTATGTATTTTGCATCTTTTTTACACTTATCACTATACTGAAATGGACGAGTCTCATTAGGCATTTGGTTAGCCTAGAACATTAATTATGGTGATGTTTAAAATATATAAGGGGAGAGTGCAAAGCTATAAGAATGTTTAAAATAGAGAAAAGAGTTATACAAAACTTTGGTGGGAGAAAATAAAAGGTTAGTTAATTATCAAGACTCATTAGTTTAAAAGAATAAGAAATATAATACAGAGAGTCAGGACCGTCTTTGAAGGTGTGTAAGGCAGGCTACTGTACAAGGCCTTAATTTTCTCAAGATTTAAATATAGGTAAAAATGTGGCCTCATAAAATGTTTTATCGGGTTAAATCATTATTAAGTAGGGTCTCAATTTATTTATTTTTAGGGTTAAATTGTAGCTAACCTACACAGGAATTCTAAAAAACTTGGGACGGCTTTGCAGCTAGTGATAGTAAAAGTTATATGTTGAAGAGGTAAAAATAGCAGGGAAAAAAGAAGAATGATAACTTGGAATGGAGACTAGAAGGTGTTTCTTACACACATATCCTAAATATTTTATCAAATTTTATAATATTTTTTATGAATAGTGTTAGCTCGTAATTTCGACGCCTAGGTTGATTTAGTGGAATAAATAAGCAAAGAGAATTTTTTTGAAGTTATGATGGACTTCGACAGAACAATGTAATTATGGAAGTCTAGTTGAAGTTACCCTTGTGCAAGAAGGAAGGGTTGGTTAAACTTAGGGAAATTTTCTAAGTTTGAAGGTGTAGTTCGACGAAGACACTAGTGGTGGTGTCTTCGATTTGAAGTTTGAATTTAAATAAAGGAGAGAACTTTGTTCTTATCCAGTTTCAAGAGAAGACACGTGGAACACGTTAAAAAAATGAAGACATGTCGAGCCCCACTTGTCTTGATTTAGGAGAAAGGTCGTTAAAGGCAGTTATTTCGATTTAGTATAAATACGAGGTCTTAGTGTTAGGATTTCGTGTGTGATCAAGTTTGTACAAGTCACTCAAGTTACTCAAAGTACCCAGTGTGTAGAGAAAAGAGTTATTGAGAAATGTATGTTTGATGAAACACAATTTTCTTACATTTTAATCAAATTCAGTATATGCTTTTTCCCATAAATTTATTTTCTTTATTCGCACAAATTACTTTTGACGTATTTTACTGCATTTTTTATTACTTTTCTGCAATGTAATTTCTTTTACATTTCTGAAGTAAACTACTTTCAAATCTAGAATATTGTCAAAGTGTTCATTATCTCTCAAACTTTAATTTAAAAAGCATTAGCACATGTCTAGGATTCACTAGTTGATCCTATAAGTTAACCGATATTTGAAGACCAACGATTGTTTACCAATTTTCACGGTAAACAAATTGGAACGTCCAGTGGGACCGTGCTAGTGACATTTTAAAACAATTTTTCTTTTGAAAAGTTTTACTAAGTTCTTCATTTTTGTTGTCTCTCTCTTTCCAAACTTCGTTGTATGTTATTGAGAAGTGGTAAAGTAGCCACCACTAATGAAGATAGACCAAGAAGAAGATACACGAGGAAAATGGAAAATCAAAATCAGCCAAACAATTCAAATCCTCAAAATACATCAAATAACAATAGAGAACCTAACCCAGTGTCTTCGACAAGGGGATCGACGGCTTCAGTACTTATTTCTGAATCGATTCCGTCCATGGAAAGTTCGATGCCTACACATTCGATTGCCCATAGTGAGCCCATTTTAACTTACATTGGGCCACAGGGTCCTCCATTAACACCCCCCCCCCCACACACACACACACCCACCCACACACCAATAGGAAATGCTTCAAATAGACCCTTTATGCCTCCAGGCTTCTCTATGCCTTTAGGCAGTCGAGAACAACCTTATGGAATGCCAACATCCTTGATGGAGAACTCACATAATGTTGGTTCAACATTCCCAGAACCCGTAATGAATGTAACTTCACCATTATAGGGGTCAGGGTCTGGGATTAATAATATGGGTCGAAATGGCCAACCCTTAGGGATAGATTTTCCACCCAAATGTCAGGCCTAACCAATAGTTCTGTAGCAGTTATTAGGTATAAAATGAATGACAGTAACCATGAAATGGTCCATATGCTCGCCCAAACAATGGGGACAATCTTTAATCCTTTAATACAAAATACTACCTAAGCCAACCAATAAATGGTCGCGCAAATAACGCGCATTGTAGACTTTTTTGGTGTACCACAACCTCCTTAACACCCACAGAGGGAGTAGATGGTGGAAAATCAAGGGGTAGCCTTTGGAGAGGATGTCACTATTTCCCAAGTCCAACAAAACCAAAGGAACACACCCCGAGCAAACGTTGTGAACCAAAGAGAGGTTGTTGAACGGCCTAGAGTCAAACCCCCTAGGAATCAACCATAAATTCCAATATAGGAGGAACCAAGGGTAGTAATGGTGAATAGAACCAAAATGCTGACAATGTCATACAATAAATTCGATGTGATGATATGGTAGCGGATAACAATCTAGCAGCCATGGTCGAAAGGATTATGGCACGAAATAGGGTAAATTTTGGCCTGCGAAGACCAAATTACACGTCACCATTGTTAGAATACATTTTGCAATCAGATTTACCGGCTATATGGAAAGTCCCTAAATTCACTAAGTTTTCAGGGGATACCAATGAGTCTACTGTTGAACACATGGCTAGGTACTTAATAGAGGCAGGAGAGATTTCGAGCAACGAAAACCTTAGGATTAAATATTTCCCAAGCTCTCTCACTAAAAACATCTTCACGTGGTTCACAACCTTGCCAACAAACTTGATCCATACATGGAATCAATTGGAGAGATTGTTCCATGAACAATTTTACATGGGACAAACCAAGATTAGCCTAAAAGAATTGGCTAGTATCAGATGAAAGTTTACTGAGCCAATAGACGACTATGTGAACATATTTCACCAACTCAAAGCCAGATGCTTCACACAGGTGCCAGAACACGAGTTGGTCAAAATGGCTGTTGGGGCCTTTGACTACTCTATTAGGAAGAAGTTAGACACTCAGTACTTGAGGGATATGGCCCAGTTAGCTGATAGGGTTTGACAGTTAGAAAGCCTGAAAGAGAAAAAGGCTAGGGCAAGTAAAAGCAATAGAAGGGTAGCCTATGTTGAATTTAATGAAGATGACGAAGGAATATATAAAGAGTCCCCAGACTTCGATGAAAACGAATTTGACCTTGCTAAAATAAAGTAAGGGCCACCTTACTCTTGCAGGGTCCTAGCTCCTACGGATGGAAAAATCCCATCCGAACCAGAAAAGAACTATAAATTTCCTAAGAAAACTTACACTTTCAACGTCACAAAATGGGATGGAATCTTTGATTCTTTAGTTAAGGATGGCCAAATGATAGTGCCTCCTGGTGCTAAAATGCCTCCTTTAGAACAAAGAAAAAAGTGAGGTTTTTATAAGTATCATAATTTCTTGGGTCATAAAACATCTCAATGTTTTCTTTTCAGGAATCTCGTTCAGAATACAATTAAGGACGAAAGGCTCAGATTTGGAGAGAACTCGAAGGCTTAAATGAAGATTGATTCTGACCCTCTTCAGGTGGCCGATGCCAGCTACACAAAGCCATTTGTAACCAACATGGTTGAAGTTACTGAAGACTTTGCCAACGAAGAAGTCATGGTCAAGGTTATAGAGGGTCTTGACAGAGAGATGATTGAAAGTTTCATCTATGAAGAAACCACTGAGGATTTCAAGAAAGAAACTGTTGATAATTTCGCTCATGAAGTCTCTGAAGGCTTCACCACTGAAACCACTGAGGGTTTCGAGAAATAAATTGTTGATAGTTGCACTCATGGAGTCACCAGAGGCTCCAACAAAGGAATTACTAAAGATTTCAACTCGATGATAACAACAAAAGAAACCACTGAAGGTTTCTGCAAATTGATAATCTGACTGAGGCTACTGAGGGCCTTAGGGTGAAACTGGAAGAGCTTGACATTGCTAAAAAGGCCACCGTGGATATGAAAATGGTTGAAGTCTCTCAGGAAACTTTGATGGAGGTTGACGAGGATCTTCGAAAGGAAGACTACAATAAGGTGGCTTTCCCAAAGCATGACGAAAGCCTTATTAATTTCCTTCACAGATGTTAGAGGAAGAAATTAGAAGTTATGTTATTCCCTCGATGCAATGAGGTCTTTGACAAGAAGGCGGCTCAGAATATCGAAGGGATTCATAGGGCGAAGAATAGAAGGAATTGGAAAGCCTCTCATGACCGCCAGACTTTCGACAACAAGAGTGACCCTAGGAGACACGAGCAAGCAAGGCAAAGGCTTAATGGCAACAAACACACTACTTTCAAACCTTCATTGGAGGCTCCCAAAGAAAAATGGATCAGACCAGTCGAAAATCGAGAGCAGGGACAACAAAAATGAAATTTTTTCGAAGTTCTTAGAGGCTCTTCTTTGACGTACCGAAAAGAATTCCAGGCGTTGAAGCGGGTAGCATACCCTTTAGAGAATTATAAAGGAAAGAATATGATGTCAAGACTAATGAAGGGGACAACAGAGGCAGAGAAAGAATGGAAAAGAAGCCATAGAGAAGTCGAAGCCTGAATATAGTAGCAATATATCAGCAAAGAAAGAGGAAAAGAAACCTGTCGAGAGAAAATTGTTCTCTCCTCAGAAGGAGGCGTCTTTAAAAATGTCGGATCACGAAGATGACGTAATGACGGATGATTTCAGTTCTGGGTCAGAAGCCTCACTAGACATCATGTGCAATGTAGTGTTAGTACTTCCTAGAGAGTATATTACTACATCATGAATAATGGTTGCATAGAGGAATATAACTCCTTCTTTAAAAGGCCTGATGAGTCGATTAAGAGCCATTTAAAACCTCTATTTATCATGGGGAAGTAGGAAATGTTGGAATAAGTAAGATCTTGGTCGATGGCGGGGCGGCAGTCAACTTAATGCCGCATCATATACTAAAAAAGATCGAGAAGGACTACACAAATGTAAAACCTCATAATATGGTTTTGTCAAATTATGAGGGCAAGATAGAAACTACCATGGGAGTTATACAAGTAGACTTGATCGTTGACACTATAACCAGGCCAACAATGTTTATGGTGATATCCTTGAAGGCTAATTACAATCTACTGCTTGGTAGGGAGTGGATTCATGACATCAGTCTTCATAATGCACCAAAGGATCACTATTTTGCACAATGATGCGGGGTTCGACATGACGCCCACAGATAATGCTTTTTGTTCCCTCAATCTGCACCCAACTCATGGGTTTCAGTGGGACAGAGAAGTCGTAGGCAAAGAGGATTATGTCTTCGAAGCAGCCCATATCCAGCCAACTGGATGGCGAAGCAAATTCGGTGACGATGACTGAGTCACTGGTGCTCGAAAGAATTCCGGCTTACATAGTCGAGAACAAATTAAAAGCGGCCTTAGAGGCTAAAGTAAAAATTATGGTTGTCAAATCCAAGAAAATTAAAGCACATCAAGGAGGTCCTGATAAGGACTTCGATCCAAAACCACCTGATAAGCTTCAAGAAAAGGTGCAAGGCCAGAGGCTCGACTCCATCTATGATGATGAGCCTTTGGGTTTCGAGAAATATTCGCTATCAAGAAACATCAAAATGCTGGCACAAGATCCACTTGAAGAGATTGGCCTGGGAGAGGGGGCAGTGAAGAGGCCGACATACATCAGCGCCAACATCAGCCTACAACTCAAGGTCGAAGTAATCCAATTGCTGAAGGAGTTCAAACATTGTTTTGCATGGATTACAACGAAATGCCTGGTTTGAGCAGAGATCTAGTCGAACTGAAGCTGCCAATAAAGCCTGGGAAGAAGCTTGTTGTAACACCCCACTTTTCCCGAATTAAAATAAAATACGATTAATTCAAATAAACATCAGAGTTCTCCACTAAAGTGGGATATCACATCACATAATTCAACATACTCTTCATTAGAAGGTTTTCAAATTAAAACAGCGGAAAATATTCATTAGTTCATCAATCTCGGCCATCCGCCAATACATGAAAATATTCATTAATAAAATTTACCAACACATGATACGTCACAGGAAAGTAAAACAAGTTCAACTAAATCAAAAGAAAACACCCAAGTCCCGTGCTATGTATCAGAGCATCCTAAGACTCGACTCGCACACCTCTATCCAAGCTAGCTAAGTACCTGGATTATCTGTACTTCCGAAGAAGCACAGACCACAACAACAACAAAGGGGTGAGAAAACATGATCAAAATTATCGGTAATATAGTACATGAAATAAAGGTAGTAATCATATAATTCATCACCCAACATTCGTCAAACACGACCTAATATCCAACATCAACACAACACACCATAATGCAATTATGCAACTCAACACCATGCATGTGGTACCGACTCATTGGTTCATTCAATTGAACCCTAGATAGATCACATACACCTGTCCTTGGACATGATCTACCCCCACTATTGTCCGCAATGGAGTACGAATGAATCACATACACTCCTCTTGAGCAATGATTCGTCCCACCAAACACCATGATATGCATAACACCAAATGCACAACAAAAGAACTCAAGCACACAAGGTGCGCACGATCCCCTGATCACATCACCATACATCATACATACGTATTATTCATCAATTAATTATTTTAATTAAATTCACACGATCCCCCTGATTCCATCATCATACCCCATACATATCTCGCACCTCAATCTGCTTATTTCAACTAACTTCACTCACTACATAGTTTCACCTTTTAATGTCAAGTATACACTTTTCACCACTAATCACCATATCTATACTGGTCATAACCCAAGGGATACTACAAAATGACAGAACCACCCTCACCGTACAAAATCACAATCTGCTATCATGCTCGCTGGCTCATTCGCTTAGCGAAGCTCTAGCGAACGCTCGCTAGCTGCTCGCCTAGCGAACTCCCTAGCGAAGGCAGACAGTAGCTACTGGACATGTTTGCTACCCAGCTCACCTAGCGAGTGCCTAGCGAATGCTCGCGACCTCCTCGCCTAGCGAAGGTGCTAGCGAGCGTCTGCGATACTCAAAAACCTCACTGTCCAAAAATGTCACCTTGCTCAATACCAAGCCTATAATTCATCATCTATTATCTGTTCTATCATCACTACGACTACCACACACTACACTAATCAATTTCTCCTTAAACATTCTCTCCAGAACCAATTTTCATATTTATCACTGCTCCTGCAGAAGTTACATAGAACTTCACCAAATCTACAACATATGTGCACCCATTCATCAATGGCAACAACAATCATAAACATATCAACATGCACACAAAAATTCATCATAATCAACAACAATCAAAGACATACCAACATAACGAACATATTCATCAATTCCCTACGGGGTTAAGGAATCCCCACTACCCAATTTTGTGTAAACACCAATCCCAATCAGTTTCTCCCCCCTTACCTCGATTAATGCTCCGATTGATGAAGAACCTGAAGAATCGTTAGCCCTAGCCTTCTTCTCTTCCTCTTGTTCTTCCCCTTTGCTCTTCTCTCTAAAACTGACGTATCGTGTTTCTAACTCTCTCCTTTTTCCCCAAGCTCTTCTAATACCCCTTTTTAATCCTTATTTCATTAATAATAATAATAATAATAATACAAATAATAATAATAATAATAATAATAATAATAATAATAATAATAATATTAATAATATTACTAATTATTAGATTATCATAATTATTAATTATATTATATTTTATTAAATAATCCCCATAACTTAAGGGTACCCGCCAACATTCCCAGACACACCCCCGTACAAAGGACACACTAAAATAAAATAACACCAATAGACTAAATAATTAAAATGGGTGTTACAACTCTCCCCCACTTTAAATATTTTCGTCCTCGAAAATTACCTGATGGAAACAATTCCGGATACGCTTCCCGCATCCTGCTTTCCAATTCCCAGGTCACACTGCCTCCTGCAGCACCTCCCCAAGCTACTTTCACCAAGGATATCTCCTTTCCTTGGAACTGTTTAATTTTACGATCTTCGATCCTCAATGGCATCGTCTCAACAGTAAGATTCTCCTGGACTTGAACTTCATCTCTCGGAATCACATGAGATGGGTCCGAGACATACTTTCGAAGTTGCGATACATGAAACACGTCATGCAAATTCGACAATTCAGGCGGTAACGCCACTCTATAAGCTACAACACCAATTCTCTGCAAAATCTGATATGGTCCAATAAACTTAGGATCCAGCTTCTTGGAATTCAACGCACGACCCACACCAGTCAATGGGTTAACTCTTAGGAACACGTGATCACCTTCACTGAATTCCAGTTCTTTTCTTCGGTTATCATGATAACTTTTGTGCCTACTCTGAGACGCTTTCATTTTCTCACGAATCATCTGAATGGTCTCAGTAGTCTGTTGCACAATTTCCGGTCCCAATACCACATTCTCACCTGTTTCATACCAACACAGAGGAGTTCTGCATCTCCTACCGTATAAATCCTCAAACGGTGTCATTCTGATGCTAGAATGGTAACTGTTGTTGTACGTGAACTCTATTAATGGTAAATGAGTATCCCACAACCACCCTTTTCCAATACACAAGCTCTCAGCAAATCCTCCAGCGACTAAATAGTCCTCTCTGACTGACCATCAGTTTGCGGATGGTAAGCTGAACTCAACTTCAACTTAGTGCCCAAAGCTTCCTGTAAACTCTTCCAAAATTCTGAAGTAAACCTTGGATCTCTATCCGACACGATACTCGACGGAACACCATGTAGCTTCACAATTACCCGAATATTAATCTCTGCCAGCTTCACCAACGGAAAACTGATATTAATCGGCACAAAATGTGCGGACTTCGTAAGTCGATCCACAATTACCCAAATAGCATCAAACTCTCTCGCTGTGTTCGGCAAACCCGTAACAAAATCCATAGTTATACAATCCCATTTCCAAACCGGAACTTCCAACAGTTGCATAAATCCAGAAGGTCTCTGATGCTCCACCTTCGATTTCTAACACGTCAAACAGGCATAAACAAATTGAGCTATATCTCTTTTCATACCGGACCACCAAAATAACTTCCTTAAATCATGTACATCTTCGTAGCTCCCGGATGGATACTCAGACTACTACGATGTCCTTCACTCAGAATTGACTTCTTCAGTTCGTCATTATCCGGCACACAAATCCTGCCTCTGAATCTCAACACACCTTCACTATCCCACTTAAAATCACTACTGGGGTCGCTCTCTACTCCAGGCATCAAATCTACTAACTTCACATCTAGCTTTTGGCTTTCCTTAATCAAATCCAAGAAATCATTATTCACCTGCAACTTGCCCAACATCACACCATCGACCTTAGTCTCATAAACCATGCTCAGATCTCTGAACTGCTCAATTAGTTCCATCTCTTTCACCATTGAAGCCGATATATGAATTGCTTTCCTGCTCAAGGCATCTGCTACTACATTCGCCTTTCCTGGATGATAACTTAAGTTAAAATCATAATCTTTTAA
This sequence comes from Lathyrus sativus, assembly GCA_963859935.3. Taxonomy (NCBI): domain Eukaryota; kingdom Viridiplantae; phylum Streptophyta; class Magnoliopsida; order Fabales; family Fabaceae; genus Lathyrus; species Lathyrus sativus. The sequence continues at coordinate 373,679,487 of OZ012741.1, forward strand.
GAATTCCAACCATCTTCTCTGTCTCATATTTAGCTCTTTTTGATCGAACAGATATTTCAGACTCTTATGGTCACTGAACACCTCAAACCTCGAACCATACAAATAGTGCCTCCAGATCTTCAACACGAAAACTATCGTAGCCAACTCAAGGTCATGAGTAGGGTAATTCATTCCATGCACCCTCAGTTGTCGCGAAGCATATGCTACCACCTTACCATCTTGCATAAGAACTCCACCTAATCCCATCTTAGACGCATCACAGTACACCACAAAAGGTTCACTCGGAGTCGGCAACACTAACATCGGTGCCGTAGTCAATTTCTTTTTCAGTTCCTCAAAGCTTTCTTCACAAGCAGCATCCCACTCGAAAACTTGATTCTTTCTCGTCAACTGAGTCAATGGCAATGCCAAATTAGAAAACCCTTCAATAAACCTTCGGTAGTATCCTGCCAAACCCAAAAAGCTTCTAATTTCCGTCGCTGTCTTCGGAGGTTCCCACTGCAACACTGCACTCACTTTCGACGGGTCCACCGATATACCATCAGCGGATATTACATGCCCCAAGAAACACACTGTCTTCAACCAGAACTCACACTTTAATAGCTTAGCAAACAACTTATTATCTTTCAGCACCTGCAAAGCGATTCTCAAATGTCCTGCATGCTCTTCATCAGACTTAGAATAAATCAGTATATCGTCAATAAACACAACAATAAACTGATCCACATAAGAATAGAATATTCGGTTCATATACTCCATAAACACTCCCGGCACATTAGACACTCCAAAAGGCATTACATCATATTCGTAATGTCCATATCGAGTTCTAAATGCCGTCTTCTGAATATCACCTTCTTTCACTCTCATCTGATGGTAACCCGATCTCAAGTCAATTTTACTGAACACTCTAGCTCCCACCAACTGATCCATCAAATCTTCAATCCTTGGAAGAGGATATTTATTCTTAATGGTCACTTTATTCAACTGACGGTTATCGATGCACAGACGCATATTGCCATCCTTCTTCTTTACCAACAGCACTGGGGCTCCCCACGGAGACACACTCGGTTTGATAAACTTCCTATCCAATAATTCTCCAATCTGAGATTTCAATTCAGCCAATTCCACTGCCGACATCCTGTACGGCGCCATAGATATAGGCCTTGTACCAGGAACAAGATCAATGTTAAATTCAACTTCTCTCGTCGGAGGTAATTCCATAATGTCATCAGGAAATACTTCAGGAAATTCATTCACCACCGCCAACTCTTTCACTGATGTCTTGCTATCAACAGACAATGACGCAAATAAAGCAAACATCTTAGCTTCGTCCTCCAACAGGGTCCTCCATTCCTTATTAGACAAGGAATCCACCAATGATTCCTCTTCTAGAGTAAGGAACAACAACACCTTCCGAAAACAATCGATGTAGACTCGGTTGAACTCCAACCAGTTCATACCCAAAATAACATCCAAATTACCAAGTGGACACAAATCAGATCTACCCCAAAGTCTCTACCGAAGATAGTCAGTGGACACTTCAAGCACACTAAAGTAGTCACTGAACCAATAGAGGGAGTTTCAATAGTCATCCATCGATCAAGAGTAGACGGAACCAACCCTAACCTCTTCACACAATCAACAGAAATGAATGAATGGGTTGCACCCGTATCAACAATAGCAGTCAAAGGAATATTATTGATGAAACAAGTACCTTTGATAGAATGCTCTTCACTGGCAGCTTGAGTTCCCACTACAGCAAACACTTTACCACTGGCCTGAGACGCCTGAGACTTCTTCGGCTTCTCGCAATGCATAATGATATGACCTTTCTCACCACAGTTATAACAGGTAGGCATAGTGGCTCTGCAATCAGCTATTACATGGCCTGGCTTACCACACCAGAAGTACCTCTTCACCTCATTAGGACACTCATTAGCATGATGACCCGCACCACCGCACCAGAAACATTTCAAATTAGCAGATGTTTTCCCTTCTCTAGACTTCTTATCAGAAGCAGCCTTATGCTTTCCCTTATCAGCAGGAACACTGTAAGGAGTACCACTAAATATCTGTTTACCTTTACGGTCATTCACAGCCTTATAATATGCAATCTTGGCCCGGTTATCATTATCATAAATCCTGCTTCTGCTTACCAGCTCAGGATAATTCCGGATCTTCTGACAAGCAATCCCTAACTTAACTTCCGGACGCAGCCCATTCTCAAATTTCAAACACTTAGAGGTCATTGCATCTTCATTATTGTAATGAGGACAATACTGCACCAACGCTTCAAATTTCGCAGCATACTCTGCTACGGTCAGATTACCCTGCTTCAGCTCTAGGAACTCTATCTCCTTAGCACTTCGTATGTCTTCTGAAAAGTACTTCTCCAGAAAACCCTTTCGAACTACATCCCAAGTGATCGCAGTTCCTGCAATCATCCATCTCTGGCGACTGTTGTCCCACCAAGCCTCTGCTTCACCTTCTAGCATGTGAGTACCAAACCTCACCTTTTTCTCATCACTACAACCCATTGTCCTGAAAATTTTCTCAATCGCCTTCAGCCACTTCTGTGCAGCTTCAGGGTCCAAAATTCCTCCTTCAAACATCGGCGGCTTGTTACTCCAAAACTGTGCCAAATCCCCAAATTGCGCACCCGCAGCTTGGTTCTGATTAGCAAACACCTGCGCCATCGCTTGCATAGCAGCAGCCAAAGCAGCATCATTCCTTCCTGCCATACAACTCAACAATAACAACACCAGGTTAAAAGATACACAATTTCTATCCTAAGGACAGACTCAACAACTACACTGGCCGGACAGACCGACCTGCTCTGATACCAATTGTAACACCCCACTTTTCCCGAATTAAAATAAAATACGATTAATTTAAATAAACATCAGAGTTCTCCACTAAAGTGGGATATCACATCACATAATTCAACATACTCTTCATTAGAAGGTTTTCAAATCAAAACAGCAGAAAATATTCATTAGTTCATCCATCTCGGCCATCCGCCAATACATGAAAATATTCATTAATAAAATTCACCAACACATGATACGTCACAGGAAAGTAAAACAAGTTCAACTAAATCAAAAGAAAACGCCCAAGTCCCATGCTACGTATCAGAGCGTCCTAAGACTCGACTCACACACCTCTATCCAAGCTAGCTAAGTACCTGGATTATCTGTACTTCCGAAGAAGCACAGACCACAACAACAACAAAGGGGTGAGAAAACATGATCAAAATTATCGGTAATATAATACATGAAACAAAGGTAGTAATCATATAATTCATCACCCAATATTCATCAAACACGACCTACTGTCCAACATCAACATAACACACCATAATGCAATTATGCAACTCAACACCATGCATGCGGTACCGACTCATTAGTTCATTCAATTGAACCCCGGATAGATCACATACACCCGTCCTTGGCCATGATCTATCCCTACCATTCTCCGCAATGGAGTACGGATGAATCACATGCACTCCTCTTGAGCAATGATTCGTCCCACCAAACACCATGATATGCATAACACCAAATGCACAACAAAAGAACTCAAGCATACAAGGTGCACACGATCCCCTGATCACATTACCATACATCATACATACGTATTATTCATCAATTAATTATTTTAATTAAAGTCACACGATCCCCCTGATCCCATCACCATACCCCATACATATCTCGCACCTCAATCTGCTTATTTCAACTAACTTCACTCACTACATAATTTCACGTTTTAATGTCAAGTATACACTCTTCACCACTAATCACCATATCTATATTGGTCACAACTCAAGGGATACTACGAAACGACAAAACCACCCTCACCGTACAAAATCACAATTTGTTGTCATGCTTGCTGGCTCATTTGCTCAGTGAAGCCCTAGCAAACGCTCGCTAGCTGCTCGCCTAGCAAACTCCCTAGCGAAGGCAGACAATAGCTATTGTACATGTTCACTACCCAGCTCTCCTAGCGACTCCCTAGCGAATGCTCGCAACCTGTTTGCCTAGCGAAGGTGCTAGCGAGCGTTTGCGATACTCAAAACCTTCACTGTCCAAAAATGTCACCTTGCTCAATACCAAGCCTATAATTCCTCATCTATTCTCTGTCCTATCATCACTACGACTACCATACACTACACTAATCAGTTGCTCCTTAAACATTCTCTCTAGAACCAATTTTCATATTTATCACTGCTTCTGCAGAAGTTACACAGAACTTCACCAAATCCACAACATATGTGCACCCATTCATCAATGGCAGCAATAATCATAAACACATCAACATGCACACAAAAATTCATCATAATCAACAACAATCAAAGACATACCAACATAATGAACATATTCATCAATTCCCTACGGGGTTAAGGAATCCCCACTAACCAATTTCATGTAAATACCAATCCCCATCAGTTTCTCCCCCCTTACCTCGATTAATACTCCGATTGACGAAGAACCTGAAGAATCGTTAGCCCTAGCCTTCTTCTCTTCCTCTTGTTCTTCCCCTTTGCTCTTCTCTCTAAAATTGACTTATCGTGTTTCTAACTCTCTCCTTTTTCCCCAAACTCTTCTAATACCCCTTTTTAATCCTTATTTCATTAATAATAATAATAATAATAATAATACAAATAATAATAATAATAATAATAATAATAATAATAATAATATTACTAATTATTAGATTATCATTATTGTTAATTATATTATATTATTATTAAACTCTGTATTTTATTAAATAATCCCCTTAACTTAAGGGTACTCGCCAACACTCCTAAACACACCCCCACACAAAGGACACACTAAAATAAAATAACACCAATAGACTAAATAATTAAAATGGGTGTTACACTTGTCAAGCAGAATCCAAGGCAATTTGCACTTGAAGTTATCTCGAAGATCAAATAGGAGATCGAAAGACTTTTCAGATGTAAATTCATCTGCACAACATGGTATGTCGAATGGCTTACAAATATTGTTCCAGTTATTAAGAAAAATGGCACATTAAGGGTGTTCATAGATTTTAGAGACTTAAATTTTGTAACCTCGAAAGATGAATATTTGATGCCTGTGACGAAAATGCTAGTCGATTCTGCCAAAGGACATGAGTACCTTAGAATGCTCGACGGGTATTCTGGGTACAATCAAATTTTCATTGCTGAAGAAGACGTCCCAAAAATGGCGTTTTGATGCCCTGGGGCCTTAGGCACTTATGAATGGGTCGTAATGCCTTTTGGTTTAAAAAATGTTGGGGAAACATACCATAGAGCGTTGAATTCAATCTTCCATGATTTCATCGAGACTTTCATCCCAACACTCTTGCACTCAGGAGCATGATGTTCTGCTTCACCGCAATTATAACATCTTACCAGGGTGGAAGATCCTCCCCCACTCGGCTTCTTGCCATAACCATCTTTCTGTTTCCCCTTATCTGCTGGAGTCACATACGGCTTTCCTCTAAATTGACCTTTTCCTTTCTTGTCACCTAAACTCTTGTAGTGGCTAGACCAAGCCCTACTGTCTTCATCATAAATTCTGCTCTTGTTCACCAACTCAGAGAATCACCTAATCTCCTGATAACCAACAACTTGCTTGATTTCAGGCCTCAAACCATTCACAAACTTGAGACACTTGGATCTCTCAGCATTTGCAGTGTTATAATAAGGACAAAACTTAATCAATTCCTCAAATCTTGCAGCATACTCGGCCACAGCTGAGTTATCCTGCTTTAGCTCAAGGAATTCAATTTTCTTCTTACCACGCACATATTTTGGAAAATACTTCTCCAGAAATGCCTCTCTAAAAACATCCCAAGTAACCACAATCTCATCTTCTTCAAACCTTTGGCGAGTATTACCCCACCAGTCCTCAGCTTCCTCTTCAAGCATATGAGTGCCAAACTGCACCCTCTGCGCATCCGAACAATTCATGACTTAAAAGATCTTCTCAATCGCTTTCATCCAAACTTGTTCTTTGTCAGGTTCATGGGTTCCCTTGAAAATCGGTGGATTGTTCCTTTGGAACCTTCCCAAAGCACGAAACTCATCATCAGCGTTATTTCCAACATTCACATTGGCTTGAGGATTCTGCCCAACCGCTCCAGCCAACCTCGTCAACGTCTCAGTAATCGCTTCATCTTTCCTGCCTGCAACCATTGTTCTTGATTCCCACAACAAATCCTCGTTAGAACAACCATATGGATAGTGCTACACACATATACCAAATGCATAAGGGAATGAAGACATTAACAACTTGGTCAACAGACCGATCTGCTCTGATACCACTAATGTAACACGCCCTTTCTATACCCCCAAATAAACAAATAAATCATTTAACACGTAATAAAATTTCATCAGAGTATAAATAAAACATGGTATAAAAGAGGTATGTCACATCATCACGAAATCAACATACAACACCTGCTCGATAAAAGACATGCAACAGTGGGATAGTCTTAACAGAGGAACTTAATCCCTACACCCACATCTTAATATTTAGAATTAAAAGCGGAAGATCTAAACATTTAATCACTTTAAGTATGCTATCATATAAATACATATCATTCAGTTTGTTTCATCACATCATTCATGTTCACATACACATGTCATCAGATACATATACCAATGTATCTCAAAAGAATACTATACAATCCTAACTACCCGGTGCTACATATCAGAGCATAACCGACCAAAAGAATGAAGCTATACTTCACAAAAGACCTCCATCAACGCTAATCTGCAATGCCTTATAGAGCATTATAAAACAGCAGAAGGGTGAGAAATATTATCATAATAATCAATACATATAATTATATATATACATACACAAGCATAGAATACACATATTCCACATTTCTCACCACAATTCATTATCACCATCATATGCTTCACCACATATATAAACACACATGGATAATCACAAAACCTGTTTCATCATGCACATATCCATAGTTCTCAACTCAACAATCCACACACAAGCATATTTCATATAACAATGATATATATGCTATGTGACCCAACACAACTCAATGCAACTCATGCCATGTGGTACCAACACTTGTTATCATTTTTCGGTTTTTACACTTAAACCGGGTCCACTTTTCTAGACCGATAACAACAAAAGCCCGTCCTCTAAGCTTTCGAACCCACTCTTCTAGGCTTGGGACAAGTCACTAGTCTCCACGAAACTAGCAAACATTGCCTCTTGACTAAATGATGCATATGCAATCAACAACCAAATGCACTTAAGATCGTTCTCGCATCTTAATCTCATGCATTTTCAATAATTCATCACATAAGAATTATAACATGATTGCACACACAATATTCATTTTTCAATACCATCAATGTATTTATCAAGCAATGCACACATATTCACAATATGTTCTCATGCATTCTTCACATACCATCGTGTTGCACCCTAATTTTTGATCGTAAGACGCAACCTCTTTTTGCGTATTTTCTATTGTTATTTGACTTTATTTAATATTTATGCGACTAACCAATTTGTGCAGACGCAATCATATCGAGTGGAGATAGCATTCTTTCTCTAGATCAATCATCCACATTACTACCTATCTTAACCGTTTTGTTTATTTTGCTTTGTGAGATTAAGTTCGCTACTGAAAGCTCAAGAATTCATAGAGACTTTATGTGCACTTATTATAATCTAAAAGCTCGCCTCATGTGTACCCCTTGAGATTCAAGTAGAAGAGGTTTTATTCAAGATCATCATTTGATTCAAGATTCTCGCTTATGATATGAGAGGTTAAATTGCGAAGGAAAGTTTTTTACAAGATTTGTGGTGATTGTTATTCAAAGAAGTTCAAGAATTTTTTAAAGATGATAAATAACTCAATTTTCACTTACAGCTCGAGATACATTGGTCCGTATGCTTCACAAATTTCAAATGTCCAAGAATGCTAAAATTACCACTTTGAAATTCGAAGATATCATCACAAGAGTTTTATGGAAGCTAAGGCAAATCTCGTTGTTGGAGTCCGCTCCCAATTTGTTTACAATGACGTAATGCGGAATAATTACTATCACTACCTTTTATAATGCAAGAATTCCTACATGATCGGGCTTATAGAATTTCAGATTCGATTAGATTTGCTTAACGTTCAAGGTTTATTTAAGTTGTGTTTTCGACGAATTGCATCATTTTGCGAGTACCTGACTTTGGATAAGAGCTAATCCATGTGCAGGATCCTTCATTTTAAAGGCTTTTTTTTATGACCGGCATCCGAACTTAATATTAAAACTCAAACTCCAAATCGAGCTTCCAAGTCAAAGAGTTATTTTATTCAAGATAGGAATTCTAATCAAGCCAAGTTAAAGCTCACGACCAAATTTTATTATTATGAAGACTTCAAGGTTCTGATGTAATCCAAATTATGGAAGGGATAAAGGAAATTATTTGTTTGCAGCAGCATACTTCAGTAAATTAAGTTGGTACAAAGCTTAATTTCTTATATTGGACAGTTGGAGCCTTGGTATAACATGAGGTACAAAGTCAGAGTTATGTATTTACAATTAATGGGATAAATCAGAGTTGTATATTCAAACTTCATTTAACGACATTGGTCGTTGGACATGGCGGTATCTCTCACTTTCTCGCGGTCTATCCTCTCCTTACGCATAAGCCTCGCCTCAGTTTGCTTCGTGTCCACCAACAAGTCGATTCCTGGGCATAAAGTTGTTCTTGAGCGACCGTTGAGTCCTTCTCAATCCTGCAATACCAAAAGCAATAGTCAAGACACACATATGCAAGACTTAAGATGGACAGTTTGATTTACATGTTAAATTTGTGGTGTATTAATAATCTCGGCTTGGATTCGAGAATTTAGAGTTCCAGAAACACCAAGTAGATCAGTTACGGTAAAACAGAATAAGCTGCAGCATGAAATCAAACATATTTGAATTGGTTTGGCGAGAATTTTAAAGGCCTGGGTGGTCTAATTACCAGTGATAAATGCAATGACCCCATCACCGTTACGCATCAAGAGCTGGCTGCAACCACCCTTCCAAGTCCGCGACTTTCCATCAATCAGCAGACACCAGGACAATTAAGAATTTTGAATACCAGCTCAACTTCTTCAGTCTCCAGGCAATAGCTCGTCAAACCTACATTGAAAGGCATGATAAACGAGGTTATTCACCAAAGGTTCTCGTCCCGCTAAACAATTAATGGAAACACACAGTTAAGACCACTTACGGTGAAGATTCTGAAAGCTGGAAACACGAGCTAACGCGTGGCAGTGCCGTTGATTGGGATTAACTTGTATGGCAATGTTACCTGAAATATGAAGCATTATAATCAGTTAACACAAGAATGAAACCTACAAGAAAGGCTAGCAGTCTGCTGTCCTCTAGTTTTTCATTTGAAAGTCTATTAAAAAGGAGGAAGCATTATTGGATGACCATCTCGGAAGCTCAAGCTCACCTGAAACTTCAAATAAGTTGCGCCAGAACAATGGACAGAGTGAGGGCAATCAATCCACACCAAATAAAGAAACAGAGAATGATGCTGAAACATGGGATGCAAAGTTAGATATTTGAAAACTGCTGAATTGCTTAGTGGAGGTCGCAAGCAGGGCTAAATCTTTCAAGTCCAATACACAAGGTTCCACTTCTAAACTTGGTCCCATTCAAGTAAATGAGAGTGACTCTCAAGTGCAGAAAATCAAAAAATAAGGAAAATAAGCTACTAAGTTTCCAACCTGAGGATAAGTTGATGGTACCACCTCTGCCAATATCGCCACCACATTCTTCGCCCCGTCGTGCATAATGTCACATCAGACCTGCAACAACAACAACAAATATCAGTAACCTCATCCTCAAATTCATCCAGAAATGCGACCTAATGCTCCAGTTCGGTATCCTTCTCAGCCTCAATTACAAGATAATACCGTATCCAACATGCCACAACTTTTAAAGACAATGTCGCAACAACGGTCTTAATTACCACTACAACTTCAACAGCAAACAAGTTCTTACCTATAAGATGTTGTTAAACCTGAGGGTTGAAGTCAGGCAACTATTGTCATCATCTGCAGCTGTAGCAAAGCCTAATGCCTACGTGTTTCCCACACCTGTTGAAATCGGAGAAACAAAACCAGTCCTGCAAACACACATACAATCTCATTCAGAACACCATAAGATAAGCTCGAACCAAAATACGCGTACACCCCATAAGAATTGAAAGAAACATCATGCCAACATTGTAATACTAAGTAAGAGTACTACAAAAACATTATAAATGCTACCTTGCATTGTCGACAATGTTTTAAACTCTTCAAAGCTCACGATATAAAGCCACCGACTGCACCGTCAGGACATACATCATCATTTTACAGACATAAAGACACTCCAAATCAGGTGCCACCAAAAGGAGCATCACAAAATAATGGCGGAAAACCTTATGGCAAAGGACTGAAGGACAAGTTTGCGCTCTCTCGTCCTGTATCAACAAAACATGGGGCCTCTTATAAGGTTCAAAAGAGTAAAGCTGGCCATGGTACTGCAGGGGTGACAAAGGCCGCCGCTGGAACTTCCAACCATGCTACAGTCTTACCAAGGATCTGATATTGCAAGTGGGTTCATCAGGCGTTCCAAAGACCACATGAGGAAAACACATTTGGACAGAAACAAATAAGTAATCTACAACCAATGTTCTCCTGAAAAATTAGAAGAAAGGAGAAAATGTTAATGTCTTTCTAACTTTCCAAAACAGAACCGGACACAATCCAAGTACCTTCTAAAACGGTCCCAACATTCAAATTGGAAATCAAGCTTGTCGTGTTTTGTCGTGTTTTCAAGATAGACCTGAAACCAGAAAATCAAAACAATTCATTAGTTTCCAAAACTAATCAGGACATTTTTACACGAAATTGGAAAGAGCATCAAAGGAATAATCACGACATTAATCCACATTCAAGCCACATACCTATATAAACACGATGGCATGAAGAGAAAAACACAACAAAAACACGCAATACTCAGAAAATCCCAAATTACAAAACCAAAATTCTCATTCACAAAAAAAAAGCCATACAAAACCTAAAATCATAAAGAATGCGATAAGAAGACTTATCTCTTCTTGAGCTCCACCGCGAGATTCATGACGCCAGAACCCATGTCGCAATCTACCGCAAGTCCTTCACAAATCCACCGGTGAAACCACAAACCCATCTGTCATCATCATCCGCCACCATACTCGCCGGAATGACGAAGCTATCCCTACCATCACCATCGAGCCGCCATTGGCCTTTTGGGTAAAATTTCCATTTGGATCTGATTATCGTTTTTTATGTTTGTTGGTTTACAGGTTTATTGTTGAGGAAAAGCGAAGGAGGAGAATGAGCCGGAGGAAGAAAAAATGGAGGAACCGATCGAAGGAAGAGAAAGACGACGGAGATTGCGAAATAGCAAGAAAAAGAAAACGCGGAAGAATGAGAGGGAGGAGATCGAGAAAACGAAAAGCCAGAGGGAGAAGATGACAGAAGAAGTCGCAGATTGGGAGAAGAAAGAACGAGGAAATTAGGGATTAGTTTTTTGTTGTGGGTTTTTGTTTCTATTGTAATCCTATGTATGCCCGCACATATTAATTAGTATGCACCCTCACGCGCACTCACACGATCTCCAACAGATCCAAATATACAACCCACACTCTGCGCGCCCACCATAACCAATACACCCGTACCACACTAAATTATCCGGTAACCACCCTTAGACCTCTAATCTGATTTGATTAAACAACCTAATTAATTAGTTAGTTAGTTAGCCCCTTTATTCTAATTAATCCTAAAAATAACCTATTTAAAATTTATCCCTTTAATCAACTTTTCATTGCGTTTGCTAATAACTTTTATTTAAAATAATATGTTTCTAAACTAATTAACTTGTTCATTTAATTTAATCATCAACCTTAATAAACCTTTTGTAATATTTAATTTATTTTTAATAAAAAAATCTCTACTTCATCTAATTTAACTTTTATTTGTTTATAATCTATTTAATAATAACTAAAAAAGAAAAAGACTCTTTTATGAAAAACCTCTTTAGTTTGATTTAATACTTTATAACAACTTTTTTTTCACACTTAGATTAATTTTATTTAATAAGATAATAATAAAAACCTTATTCAATAAATAATAATCAACATTCGCTTAATAATCATTTTATTCAAAAACTTAATTCATAATCCTCAACTCTTATCTGAACTAATAAAATAAATCCATATTTTCTTAAAATCAAACCTCTCATAATTTAACATGACCTAAATCAATTTCATGTAAAATTAATACAATATTCTCCGTTAAAATCAAATTCACCTAAAAACCAAAGTCTCACTAAAATAAACTCAACTTTTTCCTAATATCCAGTAATCAACCTTTTTCTCAAAATCAATCTCTCGAATTAATCTGTTTCACATATAAAATCAATTCAACCTCACGCTCAAAATCAACTTAATCAATCAACATCATAAAACTCAATCTAACCGTGCACCCCACGACACATTCACCTACACCTTAGCGCTTTCATGCGTGTGTATGGCTTTACTTTCCGCAATTTATCTTCTGCAAATTAATATTTCCGCAGTCTCATTACCTTCATTTACATTTTTCGCATTCCGTCCAAAGGAAAACCCTACACATGATTCAACACTTGTGTGTAGTGCATCTCATTTTTCACCATACTCCCGCTCGATCCTTGATCTCATTCAAGTTGATCAATTAAGTTAGATCATACCCCATAGGAAGGACTTTGTCTTTATCTTTACAACTTAGACAAAACACAAACAATTCAACAATACAATATTCAAACACAACAGAGAAAGATGTTAATCATCTTAAGCGAGATAGAATCTCCACCCCACAACAATACAATCAATACCGTAGGAACTTTGCCTTAAGAGAGATAGAGGCGTACCTTGTCGATCCCTATCTGAGTACTTGAGCCCTTCTCTTAAGATGATGCAAAGACTACATTCCTACAATTTGTGGCGGTTAAATCTTCCTTAAAATGATAACTCATCTTTTCTCCTAAAATCAAACAACTACCCTAAACCCGTAGGAACTTTGACCACAGTCAAAGAGCTCCTCAAACCCTTTAGGGGAACTACAAATACTCTGATTCCACTCTCGTAAGGATATGTAGGCATAAGATGTGACATCTTATCGAGTATACTTAGAAATAAACCCCTAGGTCTTTTAACCTTAAGCAGATAAACACATAGCAATAAACAAACATAAAACAAGAGGTTCCTGTAGAGTACTACAGAAACTTAGGATGCTAGTACCTTCCCTAAGTTTAACCAACCCCCGAACCTATAACTCTCAAACCTTGCATTTGCATTGCATTGTGGGAATTTCGATCTTTATCCCTTCCTTTGGACAAATCAAAGTTCGGTTGCAAAATGAATTAAAGATTCAAACTAATCAATAGTTTGGTATCCGAATTTCACCGCGACAGAAATGGCGACTTCACTGGGGAATCCTCATTGGGTTTCCCTAACTTGCTTTTATGTTTGTTTTATATTTGCTAATATTTGCTTAATTGTATATTTGTTTGTTTTCCTTTTGGTTGATACTCTTGAGTGGTAAGACAAAGTCCTACACTCGGACTTGAGAGAAATTAAGATAGGATAGTGATATGTTCAAAGAGGCTTATAGAGGGTGGAATCCCGACCAAGCTGACTTGAAAATCACGCTCAATTGAGGCCCTCTCGAAAATTGTATTGTTGAACGAGTTCTTAATCGTGAAAACATGCACTATATTCGATGTTGGTGCCTATGATATTGAGGACCGTAGTTACCTTAACCCCACTTTGACCTTTATTAGGATGTAGTGCGGGGCTATGAGGGGGTACCCCCGAAATAGTGCTACGCGATGCTACACTCAAAAGAAGTTCTCTTGAGAATATTATTAACCCCCGAGTACTTGGGAAGTTGATAATATCCGAAAGATGGGCTAGTGACTTTGGGAACCTTATTAGAACCTTGTTCTGCAGGTACAATCAACCTTTAGTCTGTGTCCTTTGGGAATGGGTATACCTTTGCTCCATGCTCGTTGCAAACCTAGGGTCCCCTTTGTTTGTTTATCCTTATGTTTCTATGTGCTTACTTGTGTTTGTTGCATTCACATAGCATCATATTACGTTAGGTTTCATGGAACTCCAAGTTTATTTGTAAACATTATAGAACCAATAAGGATTACAAAAGAAAATATTTTGGAATATTCTTTTAAGAGTTCTAACTTGGATGTCCTAACGAAGTTAAGGGCACCAATTGAAGAATCAAGACAAATACGAGAGGCTTCCCTTATCATGGAGGATCCTTAGAAGTTCAAGGGACTCTCATTATCATTGAAGATCCAAATAAACAAGGGATTCATTTCTTACTTCCAACAAGAGCAAAGGAAGAGATGGAGGATTTATTTTCCTCTATCAAATTAATCTTTAGAAGTTGACGACTCATATTCAAGAAGATTCACAAGCACGATGAAGGACTTCCTTAGGGCTTTATTAGCTTTTATTTAGCTATTAAGTAAGGACTCTTATAAGGATGTTTCCTTGTAATCCAATATCATAATATAAAAGATAATAGTAAAAAATAACAAATAAATTTTCTTTGGTACTCTGTAACGTTTATAAAAAACTTGAGTTCCATGAAACCTTTCATTTCTGCATTCTCGCATTGGTATCCTTCATTTAGCATTTTGCACATGCATGTGTGGCTCATCCTATCTTCTGTCTTTGTCCGTCAGTTGACATCTCGACCATCTGACCAAGCTTGAAGTACTACCGAAGGATAGTAAAGAGAACAAAAGATATGGATCCCATGACTGGTTTTCAAATGAGGACTAATCCGTTATTTGATCTTCCCTCTGATAATGTTCAACAAGTGGATGTTCCTACACAACTTCAGTCTATGCAAGGAGGTTCCCAGTTTTCACAGCATATACCTAATCTTCATAATGTTCGCACTGAGATGAAGGTGGACAATCCTAGATTTATAGCAATGGAGAAAGAATTATGTGATTTTAAAGAACAATTGAAAATAGTGAAAGAAGCTAATGCATCTAATCTTAATGCTCGTGACTTATTCCTCGTTCCAAGTGTAATCATTCCTCCGAAGTTCAAGATGCCTATCTTTGAAGTATACAAGGGTACTAGTTGTCCAAGATGCCATTTGACGATGTTTTGTCGAAAGATGGCTGCTTATGTTGACAACGACAAACTGATGATTCATTGATTCAAGAAAGTTTATCTGGGGCATCCTTGATATGGTATATGAAGCTACAAAGGAATCACATTCAGTCTTGGAGAGATTTAGTTGATGCTTTCGTAAAGCAATACAATTACAATTTGGATATCGCTCCAGACAGTGATCAACTAGAAGGAATGAGTAAGAATAATGATGAATCTTTCAGGGAATATGCTCAGCGATGGAAAGAGTTGGCAGCCCAAGTTCGTCCACCACTTCCAGAGAAAGATTTAACCAAGATGTTTCTAAGAACACTGCCAGACTCTTATTATGATAGGATGGTAGGCGTTGTGCCATTAGATTTCTCCAAAATTGTGGAAGTTGGAGTAAACATCGAGAATGTACTCAAGAGTGGAAGAATTCAAGATAACTTGAGTGGCTAAGCTAATGAAGAGTTTTCAATTGATGATTCCCTAGAGGAAAGAAGCATTGATGGTAATGCAACTTGGGATTCCTCTCAAATCCTGCCGGTTCCAGTACCTCATCCTCAACATCAGTATGTGGCGCCTGCTCAGCGCAAGCGATAACTACCTCATAAACGAAGATTAACTTCTCCAAATCAGCATCTGAATCGACAGGTTCGAAGACGGTTTCAGAATCAGGACACACCTCTGAGTGTTCCGAAAGAAGAAACTCGTTGGCTTGATCTTATCCCAATGACTTACAGCCAACTATGGTCTTATTTTGCTAGAAACTCAGTAATGACTCCCAGAAAGACTAGAATCATGAAGTCTCATCCACTATGGTTCAACTCGAACGTCAGCTGCGAATTTCATGATGGAGTGTTGGGGCATTCGATTGAAGAATGCAAAGTTTTCCAAGAGAAAGTCCAAGAAATGATAGACGACGAGGTGCTAACCTTCAAAGGAGAAAGACCGGTCTTGAATGGAACACCACTATGCTGATCACCTATTCACTTTCATTCGCTTTTGTGTTTTATTTCTTTGATTAAAAGCATAGTTGGCATGTAAGAACATGTTATTTTGAATAAGTAGTTCAATAGGCGTTTGTCTTGAAGAAATCCATTCGTTTCACTCTTAAAAAAAAAATCTTCATAATTTTATAATGCCAACTTTTACCCGATCTTTCCTCACTTTGGTGAAGAATTGGGAGGAGGATGACAAATCAAAAACGTAAGGTCTCTTGATGTATGCTTTTGGAAAAAAAACCTACTAATGATGTAAGGCATTTTTTTCAAACCTCCAAAACACCACTAGATATAAAGCGGTTAATTCCTCTTTAACCATTTCTTCAACCTCATTTTAACCTAGGGAAATTTTCAGTCAGCTTGATTGAGCACCTAAATTTTCAAAAAAAGTGAGCATCTTTCAAAAATGGATGGGTACAAATATACTTTGACCCTTATACCTTTCTTTTTCAAATCGTACAACCTTTCAAAGTCCTAATTGAAGTAAGGTTTACTTCGAAAGCATACTCAGTGAGATAACGTTTCCTGACTCCTATTGAGCTATGCTTAAATTTCGTTGGCTTTATAAAAATAAATCTATATCCTAACTAGTGATTTCGGTCACCAGTTATTGGGATATCTCTTTTCAAAACTTCAAGACAAACGTGTGTTACATTAATAGTTTCGAAATTAACATCCCTGACTTGCTAACTTCGCTTGATATTTTAGAAAGATTGCACACAGACACCGATGATGAAGATTGAGAATTCTGTTAACCTGGGGGCAAGTTTTTTTCCAACTGGTCTACTCAAATTCAACTTCATCTAGAGAGCTATTTCTGAAGACACAACCATAATACCGACAATCAGGGCCAGTTACGTCGAGATTCAGTGAATCTCTCTAAAGAGTTTGAAAACAATGGGACGCCATGTTTTCTGTAAAATCCTCTTAGAACGACTTCTTCTCATAATCCTGTGACTTGGGGCATCTAAGAAGTGAAGAATATCTTATCCATGTGAAACAAACTTTTGTTCAAATGGCGACTATTACGCAGTCCACCAAGATAGGATCCCCATGTTTTTACAACATTCTTCATATCCCCGGTATTTTTACTCCAGGTGGCCATGACGATTCTCCGATGAAGCTTTTCGATACTGAATTCCCAGTAATTTGCTTAAACTTCACTTCCCCAATGAAGTAAATGATATTTTAATCCTCAGTGATTTGCTTCTCCAACTTCATATTCCCGGTGAAGTGGACGTATCCTACTCCTTAGTGGACCTTCTACGACGTCGATCTTCTCCAGCATGAGTCTCTCCAGTAAAGCGAATACTTATTTTTATCCATGAAGTTTCTACAGTTATGAGTTTGATCCTCCCCTAGTGGATCTTTATCCTCGCCTTCAACAGGATAATCTTTCGGACTTATCAAGACGTAATATCCTCAAGTGGAATGTTCTTTATTCCCCATATGAGTTTTAAGACCTCGAAACAGGATGGTGATCCCATATTTTAGATCTCCACCCATCCCCAGTGGTACTTCTACCTTTGAAGAATAGTCGGATGTTTGCTTTGAGATGTTTATTTCATCTCCGTTTGCCTCTTTCCTTGTTTGTTTTGTCAGCATGAGCATACACACAACATATAGATAGATGGCATGGCATGTGCATTTTTCTTTGCATTCTTTGTGTTTGTTTTATCCTATCGTTTTGGCTATAGTTAACCCTAGGTGTTTGGGTGTGTCTTATCCCTCCAAATAGATTTGTTGACCCTAGGCAGAAAAAAGCAAAATTTTTCATTTTCCCAATGGAGTTCAATCCTCGTGGAAGACGGTTGTTTCAGTACATCCCATTTGAGTTCATACCTCAATGGTCGAGTCTTACTTGACAGTTTCTCTTTGGCTATTTCCCGAATTGAACTTCGGTCTTTGGCAATCACATCATGGATATCTCCAAGCATGGACTAAGTGTGCACTTATTTTGCACCCTATTCCCCAGGAAGAGTATTCATGAAGACAGACATTTCTTAGCAAATTTTTCTCGAAGATCTACATTTGGACTATAACAATCTCTTTATTTGAGCAACTCATTTTGACCAAGATAGATCTTATTCAAAAGGACAAATGACAGTCTCCTCAAGAAAGTTTGTCCATCCCCAGTGATTATCGACTTGGTAAATGGAAAACCTTACAGATATTTCTCTTTATTTGAGAATTCATGCATTTTTTTTCAACAGTTAGGATGCTCCTCAGGAATGTATTCCCCAACGAGTTCATCACACAAGTTTACTTCCATCAGCGACATCTCCCCGAAGAAGTCGAAGAAGTTTATCGCAACAGTCTCTCTTTATTTGAGAAGACATACATTACAATTCAACCGGCTCACATTTATTCCAAAGATCCCCGGTGAAGCTCGACATCTACAGTCTACAACGACATCTACAGTCTACAACGACAACTACAGTCTACAACAACAATCATTCAAACATCTTACAGTTCCTGGTTAATCTCGGCAGTAGATTCCCAGAAGACCTCGGTAGTAGGTAGTTCTATTTAGTTCCTGGTTAATCTCGGCAGTAGATTCCCAGAAGACCTCGGCAGTAGGTAGTTCTATTTCAGTTCCTAGATAATCTCGGCAGTAGATTCCCAGAAGACCTCGGCAGTAGGTAGTTCCTGGTTAATCTCGGCAGTAGATTCCCAGAAGACCTCGGCAGTAGGTAGTTCCATTTCATTTCCTGGTTAATCTCGGCAGTAGATTCCCAGAAGACCTCGGCAGTAGGTAGTTCTATTTCAGCTCCTGGATAATCTCGGCAGTAGATTCCCAGAAGACCTCGGCAGTAGGTAGTTCCTGGTTAATCTCGGCAGTAGATTCCCAGAAGCCCTCGGCAGTAGGTAGTTCTATTTCAATTCCTGGATAATCTCGGCAGTAGATTTCCAGAAGACTTCGTCGGAAGTATTTCTCCAACAGACTTCAACACAGAATCTCGGCAGTAGATTCCTTACAGACTTTAACAGTAAATACTTTGGCAAAAGTATCCTCAATTACAGTTACAAGTCTTGACAGTAGACTTCTACAGAGGATATCTTGAATCAATTACATTTGACATATACAGTAAATTTTTCAAGTGAAGTTCCTCATGAAGTTCTTTACAACATATTTATAGACACTTTGTGATTATCAATCTTCCCCATGGAGTCTCGTTTTGTTGAGACTGTTCTTCCCGTGTGTCGTGTTTAGTTTCTCCCCTGTGGCGCCATTTCTCCACAGGACCTTTCGTTTTGCATTCTCATATCATTGCATATCATTGGCATTCGGTGGCCTCCTAGGGCCAAAAATTCGTGCAATGTTTGTATTTAAGTCCCTCCTATCTCGTCCAGACGGAGATTTCAATCTCCATATCTCCGAATAGGAGTAACTTAAATAGGGGCATCTGTTGCACCCTAATTTTTGACCGTAAGATGCCACCTCTTTTTGCGCATTTTCTATTGTTATTTGACTTTATTTAATATTTATGCGACTAACCAATTTGTGCAGACGCAATCATATCGAGTGGAGATAGCGTTCTTTCTCTAGATCAATCATCCATATTACTACCTATCTTAACCGTTTTGTTTATTTTGCTTTGTGAGATTAGGTTCGCTACTGAAAGCTCAAGAATTCATGGAGACTTTATGTGCACTTATTATAATCTAAAAGCTCGCCTCATGTGTACCCCTTGAGATTCAAGTAGAAGAGGTTTTATTCAAGATCATCAGTTGATTCAAGATTCTCGCTTATGATATGAGAGGTTAAATTGCGAAGGAAAGTTTTTTACAAGATTTGTGGTGATTGTTATTCAAAGAAGTTCAAGAATTTTTTAAAGATGATAAATAACTCAATTTTCACTTAAAGCTCGAGATACATTGGTTTGTATGCTTCACAAATTGCAAATGTCCAAGAATGCTAAAATTACCACTTTGAAATTCGAAGATATCATCACAAGAGTTTTATGGAAGCTAAGGCAAATCTCGTTGTTGGAGTCCGCTCCCAATTTGTTTACAATGACGTAATGCGGAATAATTACTATCACTACCTTTTATAATGCAAGAATTCCTACATGATCGGGCTTATAGAATTTTAGATTCGATTAGGTTCGCTTAACGTTCAAGGTTTATTTAAGTTGTGTTTTCGACGAATTGCATCATTTTGCGAGTACCTGACTTTGGATAAGAGCTAATCCATGTGCAGGATCCTTCATTTTAAAGGCTTTTTTTTATGACCGGCATCCGAACTTAATATTAAAACTCAAACTCCAAATCGAGCTTCCAAGTCAAAGAGTTATTTTATTCAAGACAGGAATTCTAATCAAGCCAAGTTAAAGCTCACGACCAAATTTTATTATTATGAAGACTTCAAGGTTCTGATGTAATCCAAATGATGGAAGGGATAAAGGAAATTATTTGTTTGCGGCAGCATACTTTAGTAAATTAAGTTGGTACAAAGCTTAATTTCTTATATTGGACAGTTGGAGCCTTGGTATAACATGAGGTACAAAGTCAGAGTTATGTATTTACAATTAATGGGATAAATCAGAGTTGTATATCCAGACTTCATTTAACGACATTGGTCGTTGGACATGGCGGTATCTCTCACTTTCTCGCGGTCTATCCTCTCCTTACGCATAAGCCTCGCCTTAGTTTGCTTCGTGTCCACCAGCAAGTCGATTCCTGGGCATAAAGCTGTTCTTGAGCGACCGTTGAGTCCTTCTCAATCCTGCAATACCAAAAGCAACAGTCAAGGCACACATAGGCAAGACTTAAGATGGACCAGTTTGATTTACATGTTAAATTTGTGGTGTATTAATAATCTCGGCTTGGATTCGAGAATTTAGAGTTCAAGAAACACCAAGTAGATCAGTTACGGTAAAACAGAATAAGCTGCAGCATGAAATCAAACATATTTGAATTGGTTTGGCGAGAATTTTAAAGCCCTGGGTGGTCTAATTACCAGTGATAAGTGCAATGACCCCATCACCATTACGCATCAAGAGTTGGCTGCAACCACCCTTCCAAGTCCGCGACTTTCCATTAATCAGCAGACACCAGGACAATTAAGAATTTTGAATACCGGCTCAACTTCTTCAGTCTCCAGGAAATAGCTTGTCAAACCCACATTGAAAGACATGATAAACGAGGTTATTCACCAAAGATTCTCGTCCCGGTAAACAATTAATGGAAACACGCAGTTAAGACCACTTACGGTGAAGATTCTGAAAGCTGGAAACACGAGCTAACATGGGGTAGTGTTGTTGATTGGGATTAACTTGTATGGCAATGTTACCTGAAATATGAAGCAGTATAATCAGTTAACACAAGAATGAAACCTACAAGAAAGGCTAGCAGTCTGCTGTCCTCTAGTTTTTCATTTGAAAGTCTATTAAAAAGGAGGAAGCATTATTGGATGACCATCTCGGGAGCTCAAGCTCACCTGAAACTTCAAATAAGTTGCGCCAGAACAATGGACAGAGTGAGGGCAGTCAATCCACACCAAATAAAGAAACAGAGAATGATGCTGAAACATGGGATGCAAAGTTAGATCTTTGAAAACCGCTGAATTGCTTAGTGGAGGTCGCAGGCAGGGCTAAATCTTTCAAGTCCAATACACAAGGTTCCACTGCTAAACTTCAACCCATTCAAGTAAATGAGAGTGACTCTCAAGTGCAAAAAATCAAAAAATAAGGAAAATAAGCTACTAAGTTTCCAACCTGAGGATAAGTTGATGGTACCACCTCTGCCACTATCGCCACCACATTCTTCGCCCTGTCGTGCATAATGTCACATCAGACCTGCAACAACAACAACAACAAATATCAGTAACCTCATCCTCAAATTCATCCAGAAATGCGACCTAATGCTCCAGTTCGGTATCCTTCTCAGCCTCAATTACAAGATAATACCGTATCCAACATGCCACAACTTTTAAAGACAATGCCGCAACAATGGTCTCAATTACCACTACGATTTCAACAGCAAACAAGTTCTTACCTATCAGATGTTGTTAAACCTGAGGGTTGAAGTCAGGCAACTATTGTCATCATCTGCAGCTGTAGCAAAGCCTAATGCCTACGTGTTTCCCACACCTGTTGAAATCGAAGAAACAAAACCAGTCCTGCAAACACACATACAATCTCATTCAGAACACCATAAGATAAGCTCGAATCAAAATACGCATACACCCCATAAGAATTGAAAGAAACATCATGCCAACATTGTAATACCAAGTAAGAGTACTAAAAAAATTATAAATGCTACCTTGCATTGTCGACAATGTTTTAAACTCTTCAAAGCTCACGATATAGAGCCACCGGTTGCACCGTCAGGACATACAACCTCATTTTACAGACATAAATACACTCCAAATCAGGTGCCACCAAAAGGAGCATCACAAAGTAATGGTTGTTGCACCCCAAAATTTGCCCAACATTTCTTCACCTAGCTTGTGTTTCATTTCATTCACATTAGCATTATCATTTGCATTTCATTGACATGGGTGCAGGAGATCAAAAGGTATGATTACCAATTATGAGCTATACAAGACTATGAAGCTAGCTAAGAAGGTCATTCAGGTGCTCAAGGGTTGATATCCTTGTCAGAGAAGTTAAAAGATCCTCAGAGAGAGTGATTGAAGCCAAGTGTGTAGGTCTCCTAACTTGAGAGTTGTGGGAAGTCATCAGATGATTCTGAGGTCATGGAGATGGACTTGAGGTCTTGAGAGAGCTCATGATAAGTGTTGAAGATCACTTTGAGGCCTAGACAGGTCATTGTGCAAGATTAAGAAGGCTCAGCCATGAGTGCTGCAACTAGGGTTTGGCTGGGTCAACCCTAAGTCCACTAATGATTTGAAGAATATTGAGACCTAATTCAAGAGCCATGTGATCATGGATTGATACATTGAGATGTTCTAAGGATGATTCCAAGGTTAACTCATTATGATTGAAGAGTTTGAGAAGTTTCAGGCTAGGGTTTCTAAGGCTTGACAGTGTAAAATCCCCTAGCTTGACCCCTGACTTCAAGACTATTTAACTCAAGATATGATTGTCATCTCAGCTTGACCCCAACATGATTGTTGTAAAGCATGAGCTTAGCTTTAATTTGAGTACTAGAAGTCCTTGATAGGATCCATAGAACTCAAGTTATGAGCCAGACAAGTTACAAGTCATCTGGGGTATGTGAATTTGGAGCTTGAAAGTTACCCAACTTGCATGACATTTGTTCCCTAGAAGGATGCTTCCTATGAACTTTTGGTCAACACGAATGTTGTTCCTTATTCTCTTAGCTTTCCATAGAGTACTTGAAGTCCATGGTTGTATTTGTAGAACTCAAGTTATGGCTTTGACAAGTCAAGGGTATTTTGGGTATTTGGACATTACAGGTCATTTTGAATCATAAGTCAATTTCACCATCTTGCAAGTCTCAAATGGATTTTTGTTCAACATGAAAGTTGTTCAAAATGATGTTTTTAGCTTGTCTAAGTATTCAAGGGTCCATTGATATGGATTATATCAAGCATTGGTGGAAGGAAGTTCATATAAAAGCCATTTTAATGAATTAAGATGAGAAAATTCAAAACAATTGAGAATAACATGTTTTCAAGTCAAATTTGTAGTCATTTTGAATGGAGTTGATGTTTTAGAGAGATTGGCATTATTACATTTTTGATTTGAAGTGCTTAACATGGCCATTTGGAAGGTTGCTTCACAAATAAGAAACACATCCCACACACTCCATATGTTGAAATCAAAGGAAGGAAACCACATCACTACATTCCATAAGGCTTAAGTGAATGATTGAGACTGAGTTTGGAGAATGAACAAGGCTTGAAGGTGGATATCAACTTTGGAAATTTGGAAGAAAGGTGAAAATCAAAAACTCATGAATAGGCCTGGTTTGGGCCTATAATCCATTGAAACAGAATATAAAAAGGATTTAGAACAGAATTGGAAGGTTCTGGTGATCATTTTCATGGAGAAGCCATTGGAGAGAAGTGAAGAAGCAAGCTTGGAATTGAAATTTCGTTTTTGAGAATCAAGAGTTTTCAACCAGAATTGAGCATCAAGAAGCATTCACCATTGATCACTGAACGTTTCTGCAAGGTTTGGAAGAGAATTAAGGCTTGAATCCACTGCAATCCAAGCTCAAAGACAGGTTTTAAATTCTTGAAATATCTCTCTGATTATGTGTTTTTAGTGAACTAGAAGCATGCGGTTAGGTTCTATTCATGATCTAGATGGATTTTTGATAGTTAATTGCAACTTTAGAGACAATTTAGGGTGGATTGCATTTTCGGTTGAAATGGTTATCTCAAGATTCTTGCGTTGTTAGAGCGAATGAATGGTATGGATGAATTGCTGGTGAAATTTTGGTCAAGTTTCTTGTAAAGATCGTGGCAAATGGATGTGTGTAGAGGAAGTTAGGGTTGTGCAGGGTGACCGGAGATGTCACCGGCGGTGGGCGTGGACTGCGCATGAGTGTTGCAGGTTTGAATGAAGAAGACGAATCATTGACCATCCGTTTGTGTGGAATCCTTGACTCAGTCTATCCATCCTAGCGCGTATGTTGCGCCACGTAACCCCCCCCCCCCTCAACGCAGTGTTTTGATTAGTCAGAAATCCAAGCTTGGGAATCTTCGCTGGGTGAACCAAACACGCGTGGGTTCGAATCCTGGCGTGTATGCTTTTATGTTTCACTTTGAGAATTGAATTGAGCTGAGGAATTCATAGGCGTTTGGGCTTAGTGAATCAGTTGTTATCCTCACCCCCATCTCCAGGCCCAACAAGGTTTTTCAAGGCAATTGCTTGCTCAACGCACCCCCTCCCCTGGTTATTTTCTTGGCTGAATTGATGTTTAGATGGGCCTCATGCCCTGTTGCTATGTGCACCCCTATTGTGTTGGGCCCAAGCGAAACTAGTTGGATTGAGTTGCTGATTACACCCTCTGTTCATCTTCTCTTTTAATTGTTTTATTATTTTTGTGCATTTCATGTTAGTTTGAAAACAATTCATGAAATATAGAAAAATAGGTCAATTAATTCCAGATTTTTCCCCCTGATTCATGATTGAATCTAGATTTTTATTGAATAAAAATATTAGGAAAATCATGCATTTTCAATTTTTGAGCATTTTTTACATTTTATTTGATAATAAAATGGCCATGGTTGATACCTCTGTTTGATGATTTTAGTGTGAGCACTTGGTGATGATTTTTGGCTTTATTTTTTGTGTGTGATTAGCTTAGACATGTATGCTACCATAGTATTTTTCTCACATTTTTGTGATGAAATTAGGTGTGGTTTTTAGGTTGAAACTTTAGGTGATTTCTTTTAGGGTTTAGGTTTAGTACCTTGTAATGTAGAATTTATTTCTAGGTCATATTTGAGGATTTGATCTCTGGAATTAACATGGTAGAGTCATGATTGACATAGGTTCCCATAGTTATTTTTGTAGGATTTTACAATTGGTTTTAGTATTTTAGTTAGGATTAACTTTAGTACTAGGTTAGGTGATCCTAACTTGCTAACTCAACTAGAATGATTTCTTTAGTTTCCTTAGATTAGGGTTTTGCTTCTCTTGCTCTTGGATGATGATGAAGACATGTGTGGGCTGCTGTGGAATGCATGATGGAGCTTGGGCTTGAATATTTCTCTCCCTTTGGTGTAGTTTGTTTAGGGTTAAGGATTAGGGTTTTTAGGGAGATCCTTTAGAATAGATTTTCTTCCTTCATGAAACATGGAAGGTGTTGATCACTTCCATTCCTCCCTATGATGTAAGGTCCCATTATGAAGACCCCATCCCTCCTTTGGTAGGATGAGTGGCTCCTCACAAATTGGTAGAACCTTTGAGGGTTCCTTTCCTTGATGGTGGAGTGCTTAGAGGTGACCTTTGGTCTTCACTTTGCTTTCCCCTATCCACACCTTGCTCTTGTTAGATGAATCTTTCTCCCTTGCTAGAAGATGGAGTTCTTTGCTAGAAGATTGAAGACTGCCTCTGGAGCTGAAGCTTGAAGACCAAGAGGAACAAGTTGACACTTGTGTGAAGAAGATCAAATTGAGATTGAAGAAAGAGCTGAAGCTTGAAGAAGATGGAGAACAAGTTGATACTTGTGTTTGATGCATTAAAAGCTTGAAGAAGCAAGTTGATACTTGCTATTGAAGATGAGAGCCTTGAAGAACATTTCAGACTGAGGACTGAGCTGCTGTCAGAAGATTGCTTTGCTGTGAAGTTGTGGAAGTTGTTGATCTGCTTTCTTTCATGTCTATTTGCCTTCTGTGCAAATGTATTGATGTGACTTGTTTGATTTTCTTGATGCATTAGAATAAGTTCATGTTTAGACTGATTTAAGTTAGGAGCATGATTGCACTAGAGGTTGAGTTGCTCCCTCTGCTTGTATTGTTATTGTATGGCTTTGCTTGCGGGTATTCGGTAGAGCCCTGCTCCCTTGCCTATGTGGTTTGTGTTTGCTTGATGGCATGTTATTTCTTCTTTATGATTGCAGTTATTCATATCTAGCTTGAGGTTGAGACGAGCTTGTGGAGGCTGATGCCCCACACACATTTCCTCCCTCACTTGCATTGCATGCATTTTACAGTCGTTTACTGTTTACTGTTTAAGTTGATGCTTTATCTGTTTCTGTTTATCATTAACATGATCCCCTAGGAATCTCACTTCCTTTGATAAGGAAGTGATGATTAGAACTTTAGGTTGAATCCTATGCATGATAACTTCTAGGAGATCCCTGTTTCAAACCTCAACCATAGGATGAATCCTTGGCATGACAACAGTAGGACTTGATAGTCTCCCCGTAGTTGTCCCATTCTCTTCTCATCTCAAAACAACAGCAAAAAACGTAATAAAGGCAAGTTAGTATAAGCGCGTTACGAGCCTTAAGCTACTTGGGTAATGATAATTGAGCGGCCTCCTCTCAATCGTCTAGAATGTTTAGTATACGTCTTTTGGACGGTATGCGACACATTCGTTCCCAAGTCATAGTCTCTAGTGTTATACGAACTACAGACAAACATAAAAAACAGTTCTTCCGTAAAAGACAGAAAATAAACTTCAAACCTTTTTGCCCCGTGGGCCCATAATTCAAAGGAACCTTTTTTGAAGAAAAGAGTGTCGTTAACTCTCAATTCTACCGCAAACGGTAACGCCTAAGTCTCCAAGGGTCGAGCTGCGTACGCCAAACTGCTGGAACTGTTTGTTAACCCTACTCGAAAAAACAGATGAATCTGAATTCCCGTAATCCGTATTATCCCGAACTACATAAGCTCTGATCTCTCAAGCTCGTTGAGAGTACGTAGGCACAATACTGACGTATTGGCGAGCCACCTTCCCCGTAACTCGTAGTTAGTCGAACTACGTTGACTCTGATTTCTCATTCTCTGATGAGAATACGTAGGCATAAAGCGCGACGCTTTGCCGAGTCATTTTCTTTTCTTTTCAGACTAGCCTTGATAGGTAGATAGTAAATAAACCCGTCAGATAAACACAACAAGCGTGGATCCCATCGAGTACGATGGACGTGAGGGGTGCTAATACCTTCCCCTTGCGTAACCGACTCCCGAACCCAGACAATGGTTGCGATGACCTTGTCTTATACCTTTTCGTCAGGTTTTTCCGATTGTTTCCTTTCCCGTTCTAAGGGATAAATAACGAAAGGTGGCGACTCTTCTGTTTTGCCGGCACCTTATTTTCGCGGTAGCGACAATGGCAGAAAACCTTATGGTAAAGGACCGAAGGACAAGTTTGCGCTCTCTCGTCCTGTATCAACAAAACATGGGGCCTCTTATAAGGTTCAAAAGAGTAAAGTTGGCCATGGTACTGCAGGGGTGACAAAGCCCGCCGCTGGAACTTCCAACCATGCTACAGTCTTACCAAGGATCTGATATTGCAAGTGGGTTCATCAGGCGTTCCAAAGACCACATGAGGAAAACACATTTGGACAGAAACGAATAAGTAATCTACAATCAATGTTCTCCTGAAAAATTAGAAGAAAGGAGAAAATGTTAATGTCTTTCCAACTTTCCAAAACAGAACCGGACACAATCCAAGTACCTTCCAAAACGGTCCCAACATTCAAATTGGAAATCAAGCTTGTCGTGTTTTGTCGTGTTTTCAAGATAGACCTGAAACTAGAAAATCAAAACAATTCATTAGTTTCCAAAACTAATCAGGACATTTTTACACGAAATTTGAAAGAGCATCAAAGGAATAATCACAACATTAATCCACATTCAAGCCACAGACCTATATAAACACGATGGCATGAAGAGAAAAACACAACAAAAACACGCAATACTCAGAAAATCCCAAATTACAAAACCAAAATTCTCATTCACAAAAAAACCCATACAAAACCTAAAATCATAAAGAACGCGATAAGAAGACTTATCTCTTCTTGAGCTCCACCACGAGATTCATGACGCCAGAACCCATGTCACAATCTACCGCAGGTCCTTCGCGAATCCACCGGTGAAACCACAAACCCGTCTGTCATCATCATCCGCCACCATACTCGCCAGAATGACGAAGCTATCCCCACCATCGCCATCGAGCCGCCATTGGCCTTTTGGGTAAAATTTCCATTTGGATCTGATTATCATTTTTTATGTTTGTTGGTTTACAGGTTTATTGTTGAGGAAAAGCGAAGGAGGAGAATGAACCGGAGGAAGAAAAAATGGAGGAACCGATCGAAGGAAGAGAAAGACGACGGAGATTGCGAAATAGAAAGAAAAAGAAAACGAGGAAGAATGAGAGGGAGGAGATCGAGAAAACGAAAAGCCAGAGGGAGAAGATGACAGAAGAAGTCGCAGATTGGGAGAAGAAAGAACGAGGAAATTAGGGATTAGTTTCTTGTTATGGGTTTTTGTTTCTATTGGAATCCTATGTATGCCCGCACATATTAATTAGTATGCACCCTCACACGCACTCACACGATCTCCAACAGATCCAAATATACAACCCACACTCTGCGCGCCCACCATAACCAATACACCCATACCACACTAAATTATCCGGTAACCACCCTTAGACCTCTAATCTGATTTGATTAAACAACCTAATTAATTAGTTAGTTAATTAGCCCCTTTATTCTAATTAATCCTAAAAATAACCTATTTAAAATTTATCCCTTTAATCAACTTTTCATTGCGTTTGCTAATAACTTTTATTTAAAATAATATGTTTCTAAACTAATTAACTTCTTCATTTAATTTAATCATCAACCTTAATAAACCTTTTATAATATTTAATTTATTTTTAATAAAAAAATCTCTACTTCATATAATTTAACTTTTATTTGTTTAAAATCTATTTAATAATAACTAAAAAAGAAAAAGACTCTTTTATGAAAAACCTCTATAGTTTGATTTAATACTTTATAACAACTTTTTTTTCACACTTAGATTAATTTTATTTAATAAGATAATAATAAAAACCTTATTCAATAAATAATAATCAACATTTGCTTAATAATCATTTTACTCAAAAACTTAATTCATAATCCTCAACTCTTATCTGAACTAATAAAATAAATCCATATTTTCTTAAAATCAAACCTCTCATAATTTAACATGACCTAAATCAATTTCATGTAAAATTAATACAATATTCTCCCTTAAAATCAAATTCACCTAAAAATCAAAGTCTCACTAAAATAAACTCAACTTTTTCCTAAAATCCAGTAATCAACCTTTTTCTCAAAATCAATCTCTCGAATTAATCTGTTTCACATATAAAATCAATTCAACCTCACGCTGAAAATCAACTTAATCAATCAACATCATAAAACTCAATCTAACCGTGCACCCCACGACACATTCACCTACACCTTAGTGCTTTCATGCATGTGTATGGATTTACTTTCCGCAATTTATCTTCTGCAATTTAATATTTCCGCAGTCTCATTACCGTCATTTACGTTTTTCGCATTCCGTCCAAAGGAAAACCCTACACATGATTCAACACTTGTGTGTAGTGCATCTCATTTTGCACCATACTCCTGCTCGATCCTTGATCCCATTCAAGTTGATCAATTAAGTTAGATCCTACCCCATAGGAAGGACTTTGTCTTTATCTTTACAACTTAGACAAAACACAAACAATTCAACAATACAATATTCAAACACAACAGAGAAAGATGTTAATCATCTTAAGCGAGATAGAATCTCCACCCCACAACAATACAATCAATACCGTAGGAACTTTGCCTTAAGAGAGATAGAGGCGTACCTCGTCGATCCCTATCCAAGTACTTGAGCCCTTCTCTTAAGATGATGCAAAGACTACATTCTTACAATTTGTGGCGGTTAAATCTCCCTTAAAATGATAACTCATCTTTTCTCCTAAAATCAATCAAAACAACTACCCTAAACCCGTAGGAACTTTGACCACAGTCAAAGAGCTCCTCAAACCCTTTAGAGGAACTACAAATACTCTGATTCCACTCCCGTAAGGATATGTAGGCATAAGATGCGACATCTTATCGAGTATACTTAGAAATAAACCCCTAGGTCTTTTAACCTTAAGCAGATAAACACATAGCAATAAACAAACATAAAACAAGAGGTTCCTGTAGAGTACTACAGAAACTTAGGATGCTAGTACCTTCCCTAAGTTTAACCAACCCCCGAACCTATAACTCTCAAACCTTGCATTTGCATTGCATTGTGGAATTTCGATCTTTATCCCTTCCTTTGGACAAATCAAAGTTCGGTTGCAAAATGAATTAAAGATTCAAACTAATCAATAGTTTGGTATCCGAATTTCACCGCGACAGAAATGGCGACTTTACTGGGGAATCCTCATTGGGTTTCCCTAACTTGCTTTTATGTTTGTTTTATATTTGCTAATATTTGCTTAATTGTATATTTGTTTGTTTGCCTTTTGGTTGATACTCTTGAGTGGTAAGACAAAGTCCTACACTCGGACTTGAGAGAAATTAAGATAGGATAGTGATATGTTCAAAGAGGCTTATAGAGGGTGGAATCCCGACCAAGCTGACTTGAAAATCACGCTCAATTGAGGCCCTCTCGAAAATTGTATTGTTGAATGAGTTCTTAATCGTGAAAACATGCACTATATTCGATGTTGGTGCCTATGATATTGAGGATCGTAGTTACCTTAACCCCACTTTGACCTTTATTAGGATGTAGTGCGGGGCTATGAGGGGGTACCCCCGAAATAGTGCTACGCGATGCTACACTCAAAAGAAGTTCTCTTGAGAATATTATTAACCCCCGAGTACTTGGGAAGTTGATAATATCCGAAAGATGGGCTAGTGACTTTGGGAACCTTATTAGAACCTTGTTCTGTAGGTACAATCAACCTTTAGTCTGTGTCCTTTGGGAATGGGTATACCTTTGATCCATGCTCGTTGCAAACCTAGGGTCCCCTTTGTTTGTTTATCCTTATGTTTCTATGTGCTTACTTGTGTTTGTTGCATTCATATAGCATCATATTACGTTAGGTTTCATTGAACTCCAAGTTTATTTGTAAACATTATAGAACCAATAAGGATTACAAAAGAAAATATTTTGGAATATTCTTTTAAGAGTTCTAACTTGGATGTCCTAAGGAAGTTAAGGGCACCGATTAAAGAATCAAGACAAATACGAGAGGCTTACCTTATCATGGAGGATCCTTAGAAGTTCAAGGGACTCTCATTATCATTGAAGATCCAAATAAACAAGGGATTCATTTCTTACTTCCAACAAGAGCAAAGGAAGAGATGGAGGATTTATTTTCCTCTATCAAATTAATCTTTAGAAGTTGACGACTCATATCCAAGAAGATCCACAAGCACGATGAAGGACTTCCTTAGGGCTTTATTAGCTTTTATTTAGCTATTAAGTAAGGACTCTTATAAGGTTGTTTACTTGTAATCCAATATCATAATAAAAAAGATAATAGTAAAAAATAACAAATAAATTTTCTTTGGTACTCTGTAACGTTTATAAAAAACTTGAGTTCCGTGAAACCTTTCATTTCTGCATTCTCACATTGATATCCTTCATTTAGCATTTTGCATATGCATGTGTGGCTCATCCGATCTTTTGTCTTTGTCCGTCAGTTGACATCTCGACCATCTGACCAAGCTTGAAGTACTACCGAAGGATAGTAAAGAGAACGAAAGATATGGATCCCATGACTGGTTTTCAAATGAGGACTAATTCGTTATTTGATCTTCCCTCTGATAATGTTCAACAAGTGGATGTTCCTACACAACTTCAGCCTATGCAAGGAGGTTCCCAGTTTCCACAGCATATACCTAATCCTCATAATGTTCGCACTGAGATGAAGGTGGACGATCCTAGATTTATAGTAATGGAGAAAGAATTATGTGATTTTAAAGAATAATTGAAAATAATGAAAGAAGCTAATGCATCTAATCTTGATGCTCGTAACTTATGCCTCGTTCCAGGTGAAATCATTCCTCCAAAGTTCAAGATGCCTATCTTTGAAGTATACAAGGGTACTAGTTGTCCAAGATACCATTTGACGATGTTTTGTTGAAAGATGGTTGCTTATGTTGACAACGACAAACTGATGATTCATTGCTTTCAAGAAAGTTTATCTGGGGCATCCTTGATATGGTATATGAAGCTACAAAGGAATCACATTTAGTCTTGGAGAGATTTAGCTGATGCTTTCGTAAAGCAATACAATTATAATTTGGATATCGCTCCAGACAAAGATCAACTAGAAGGAATGAGTAAGAATAATGATGAATCTTTCAGGGAATATGCTCAGCGATGGAAAGAGTTGGCAGCCCAAGTTCGTCCACCACTTTCAAAGAATGATTTAACCAAGATATTTCTAAGAACACTGCCAGACTCTTATTATGATAGGATGGTAGGTGTTGTGCCATTAGATTTCTCCAAAATTGTGGAAGTTGGAGTAAACATCGAGAATGCACTCAAGAGTGGAAGAATTCAAGATAACTTGAGTGGCCAAGCTAATGAAGATTTTTCAATTGATGATTCCCTAGAGGAAAGAAGCATTAATGTTAATGCAACTTGGGATTCCTCTCAAATCCTGCCGGTTCCAGTACCTCATCTTTAACATCAGTATGTGGCGCCTGCTCAGCGCAAGCAACAACTACCTCATAAGCAAAGATTAACTTCTCCAAATCAGCATCTGAATCGACAGGTTCGAAGACGGTTTCAGAATCAGGAGACACCTCTGAGTGTTCCGAAAGAAGAAACTCGTTGGTTTGATCTTATCCCAATGACTTACAGTCAACTATGGTCTTATTTTGCTAGAAACTCAGTAATGACTCCCAGAAAGACTAGAATCATGAAGTCTCATCCACCGTGGTTCAACTCGAACGTCAGCTGTGAATTTCATGATGGAGTGCTAGGGCATTCGATTGAAGAATGCAAAGTTTTCCAAGAGAAAGTCCAAGAAATGATAGACGACGAGGTGCTAACCTTCAAAGGAGAAAGACCAGTCTTGAATGGAACACCGCTATGTTGATCACCTATTCACTTTCGTTCGCTTTTGTGTTTTATTTCTTTGATTAAAAGCATAGTTGGCATGTAAGAACATGTTATTTTGAATAAGTAGTGCAATAGGCGTTTGTCTTGAAGAAATCCATTCGTTTCACTCTTAAAAAAAAAACTTCATAATTTTATAATGCCAACTTTTACCCGATCTTTCCTCACTTTGGTGAAGAATTGGGAGGAGGATGACGAATCAAAAACGTAAGGTCTCTTGATGTATGCTTTTGGGAAAAAAAACCTACTGATGATGTAATGCATTTTTTTTCAAACCTCCAAAACACCACTAGATATAAAGTGGTTAATTCCTCTTTAACCATTTTTTCAACCTCATTTTAACCTAGGGAAATTTTCAGTCAACTTGATTGAGCACCTAAGTTTTCAAAAAAAGTGAGCATCTTTCAAAAATGGATGGGTACAAATATACTTTGACCCTTATACCTTTGTTTTACAAATCGTATAACCTTTCAAAGTCCTAATTGAAGTAAGGTTTACTTCGAAAGCATACTCAGTGAGATAACGTTTCCTGACTCCTATTGAGTTATGCTCAAATTTCGTTGGCTTTATAAAAATAAATCTATATCCTAACTAGTGATTTCGGTCACCAGTTATTGGAATATCTCTTTTCAAAACATCAAGACAAATGTGTGTTGCATTAATAGTTTCGAAATTAACATCCCTGACTTGCTAACTTCGCTTGATATTTTAGAAAGATTGCATACAGACACCGATGATAAAGATTGAGAATTCTGTTAACCTGGGGGAAAGTTTGTTTCCAACTGGTCTACTCAAATTCAACTTCATCTAGAGAGCTATTTCTGAAGACGCAACCATAATACCGACAATCAGGGCCAGTTATGTCGAGATTCAGCGAATCTCTCTAAAAAGTTTGAAAACAATGGGACGCCATGTTTTCTGTAAAATCCTCTTAGAACGACTTCTTCTCATAACCATGTGACTTGGGGCATCTAAGAAGTGAAGAATATCTTATCCATGTGCGAAAAACTTTTGTTCAAATGGCGACTGTTACGCAGTCCACCAAGGCAGGATCCCCTTGTTTTTACAACATTCTTCATATCCCCGGTATTTTTACTCCAAGTGGCCATGACGATTCTCCGATGAAGCTTTTCGATACCGAATTCCTAGTAATTTGCTTAAACTTCACTTCCCTAATGAAGTAAATGATATTTTAATCCTCAGTGATTTGCTTCTCCAACTTCATATTCCCAGTGAAGTGGACGTATCCTACTCCTTATTGGACCTTCTACGACGTCGATCTTCTCCAGCATGAGTCTCTCCAGTAAAGCGGATACTTATTTTTATCCATGAAGTTTCTACAGTTATGAGTTTGATCCTCCCCTAGTGGATCTTTATCGTCACCTTCAACAGGATAATCTTTCAGACTTATCAAGACGTAATATCCTCAAGTGGAATGTTCTCTATTCCCCATATGATCACCATATTTATCAAGCAATGCACACATATTCACAATATGTTGTCATGCATTCTTCATACATTTTTAACCAACTTAAACAATGCATATATTTGTCAAAATACCACATTTCATAATTGATTCAACAATCTAGGATTCACGCCATATGGCTACCCATAATATATCACACCATAGTACACAACTATTCATTCCGATAAGGATCGAACACAATCAAACCAAAATATCAAAATCGGATGGAATCACAAAGAAAATGAAATGCTATCACGCTTGCTGGCTTGCTCGCCTAGCGAGTCCCTAGCGAATACTCGCTATCTGTTTGCCTAGCGAACAAGCTCGCGAAGGCAAACAGAAGCTCTTGACTTTGTTCGCTTCCTACTCGCTGCAGCGAGGTCCTAGCGAATCCTTTGCTACCTCACTCGCTACCAGCGAACCAGATCAAATACATTATGTCCAAGTCTGGGACCACTCGCTAACTTGCTCGCCTAGCGAATTGCTCGCAAACACTCGCGACCTGTTCGCCTAGTGAAGGTGCTAGCGAACGTCTGCGAACTCAAAAACCCTCACTGTCATCAATCCTAAACTCTTCACAAAATCAACTGATTCCCACCAAACCAGTTCCCATAGTCTTAGTCTAACATCCCTCGACTAAACTATACACTTTATCCTTGATTTTAACCGTTAAAACCTCGATTCTACCGATTAAACTCATTTATGCCCTAGAATGAAAAATGGAGAAAAAATCCAAACAATCTAAACCAATCATACATAATCATAAACATTGATAGAATAACAACATTTCACACCCTTACCTCGATTAAATCGGAAGCTAGGAGTTGTTCTTGATGATTCCAAGCTTTTCCCTCTTCTCCTTCTCTTTTCTCCTCTTCCTCTTTCTTTCTCTTCTCTTTCTCTTATGTTTTTATCTTTTCCTTTTCTTTCCACTTTCCTTATATTCTTTCCATTCTATTTTCCTTCCATTATCTTTCTCCTCTCAAATATCTACCAATAATTCCAATAATTAAAATCATCCAAATAAATCAATTAATTAATACGAATAATTAATTAATGAAAATTGGGTTGTTACAACCCTCCCCCACTTTAGGAATTTTCGTCCTCGAAAATGTTACCTAATTCAAACAGCTCTGGATAAGACTCCCTCATCTGACTCTCAAGTTCCTAAGTCACATTTCCACCATCTGGTCCTCCCCAGACGACCTTCACCAAAGCAATCTCTTTACCTCGAAGTTGCTTCAACTCCCGATCCTCTATCCGCATAGGTGATGTCTCCACAGTCAGGTTATCTCTCACCTGCACATCATCTACTTGGACTACATGAGACGGATCCGTAATTTATTTCCTCAATTGAGATACATGGAACACGTCATAAAGATTAGCAAGCGATGGTGGTAAAGCAACACGATAGGCTACCTCCCCTATCTTCTGCAAAATCTGATAAGGACCAATAAAACGTGGCGTCAACTTACGTGACTTCAATGCCCTACCAACACCAGTCATCGGAGTGACTCGAAGAAACACGTGATCTCCCTCCTGAAATTCAAGTGTTTTCCTCCTCTTGTCATGATAACTCTTTTGACGACTCTGAGAAATCTTCATCTTCTCTTGAATCATCTTAATCTTATCGGTAGTCTGCTGGACTATCTCGGGTCCAACCACAGAACTCGCTCCAGATTCATACCAACACAATGGCGTCCTACACCGTGTACGATACAACGCTTCAAACGGTGCCATACCAATACTCGAATGAAAACTTTTGTTGTAAGTAAATTCAATCAAAGGTAAGTAGCTATCCCAAGCACCTCCCTTCTCCAACATACAAGCTCTCAAAATACCCTCAAGTGACTGAATCGTTCTCTCCATCTGACCATCGGTCTGCGGATGATAAGCTGAACTCAAACGCAACTTCGTACCCAAACCACTTTGCAAACTCTCCTAAAATCTCGAAGTAAACCTCGGATCTCTATCTGACACAATGCTAGACGGAATACCATGTAAACTGACAATCCTCTCAATGTACAGCTTTGCCAACCTCTCCAATGGGTAATCCATTCGCATAGGAATAAAGTGAGCAGATTTGGTCAATCTATCCATAATAACCCAAATAGCTTCAAAGTTACTCGGCGTCCTCGGTAAACTAGATACAAAATCCATAGAAATGCTATCACATTTCCACTTTTGAATAAACAACGGTTTCATCAAACCCGATGGTTTCTGATGCTCCATCTTTGACTTCTGACATGTCAAACAAGAATACACAAACTCGGCAATATCCTTCTTCATACGAGGCCACCAAAACACTTTCCTCAAATCTTGATACATCTTAGTAGCACCCGGATGAATACTCAATCCACTATGATGCCCTTCTTCAAGAATACTCGTCTTCAACTCAACAACATCAGGAATACAAACCATATCACGACACCTCATAATACCATTTTCATCAATCCTAAAATCACCACCTTGACCTTGGTTGATCAAAGTCAACCGATCAACTAAACTCAAATCAGATTTCTGTCCTTCTCGAATCTCGTCCAGAATACCACTAGTAAGCTTTAACATACCCAGCTTAACTCCGTAAGAAGTCTTCTCACACACCAAACTCAAATCACGAAATTGCTCAATCAATTCCAACTCTTTCACCATCATCATCGACATATGCAACGATTTCCTACTCAATGCATCAGCTACCACATTTGCTTTACCCGGATGGTAATTCAAACCAAAATCATAATCCTTTAGAAGTTCCAACCATCTCCTTTGCCTTGCATTCAATTCTTTCTGATCGAAGAGATACTTGAAACTCTTATGATCACTAAATACCTCAAATCTCGAACCAAACAAATAATGCCTCCAAAGTTTTAGCACAAATACAACGGCAGCCAACTCTAGGTCATGCGTCGGATAATTCTTCTCATGCACTTTGAGTTGCCTCGAAGCATAAGCTACAACTTGTTTATATTGCATCAATACACCTTCCAAACCCATCAAGGAAGCATCACAATACACAACAAACGGTTCTGTTGGATTTGGCAAAATCAAAATAGGAGCTGTCGTCAATATTCACTTAAGCTCTTGAAAACTTCCCTCACACTTTGCATCCTAAACAAAAGCTTGACTTTTCCTAGTCAACTACGTCAACGGCAATGATAACTTAGCAAATCCTTCAATGAATTTCTGATAATATCCGCCAAACCAATAAAACTTCTAATCTCAAAGACTGATTTCGGAGTCTCCCATTGCGATACCGCTTCTACCTTCGACGGATCAACTACAATACCTCTACTCGAAATCACATGACCAAGGAAACTCACTTCCTTCAACCAAAATTTACACTTAGAAAGTTTAGCATATAACTGTTTCACTTTCAATATAGATAACACAATCCTCAGATGCTCGACATGTTCTTCTGCACTCTTCGAATAAATCAAAATATCATCAATGAACACCACCACAAACTTGTCCAAATAAGGATGGAAAATCCTATTCATGTACTCCATAAATACACCTAGTGCATTAGTCACACCAAGTGGCATCATAGAATACTCATAATGTCCATACCTTGTTCTAAAAGCAGTCTTCTGAATATCCTCAGCCTTCACGCAAATCTGATGATACCCAGATCTCAGATCTATCTTACTAAAGACACTCGTACCAACCAACTGATCCATCAAATCATCAATCCTTGGAAGTGGATACTTATTCTTGATAGTCACCTTGTTCAATTGTCTGTAGTCCACACAGAGTCTCATAGAACCTTCTTTCTTCTTAACCAACAACACTGGTGCACCCCACGGTGACACGCTCGGACGAATAAATCTCTTCTCAAGTAGATATTCAAGTTGACTCTTCAACTCTTTCAATTCCGATGCAGACATACGATATGGAGCCATCGATATTGGACTAGTTCCAAGAATTAAGTCGATCACAAACTCCATTTCTCGTTTCGGCGGTAAATCTATTATGTCCTCAGGAAAAACTTCCGGAAAGTCACGGACAATTAGTAAAGCATCAATTGTTCCACTTTCACCAATGCTCACCGTTGCCATTAACAAAAATACCTTAGCACCATCTTGTAGTGATTTATTCACTTGCTTAGCAGTCATAAACAAATCTCTTTTATCGTCCGGTTCAGGAAAAATAACTGTTTTGTCAAAACAGTTAATATAGACACGATTGAATTCCAAACAATTCATCCCAAGAATAACATCAAGTTGATCTAAGTGAAGACACACTAAATCAACTCCAAAGTCTTTACCAAAAATACTCAACGGACAATTCAAACATACATACGGGGTAGTTACCGAACCCATAGCAGGAGTATCAATAACTATACCTCCACTCATAACAGACAACTCAAGACTTAATCTCTTAACACAATCAAAGGAAATAAAAGAATGTGTAGCTCCAGTATCAATTATAGCGATCAAAGGTATACCATTAATGAAGCACGTACCTCGGATCAATCGATCTTCACTAGCAGTCTCTAATCCTGATAGAGCAAACACTATCCCACTCCCTTGAGTCTTCTTTGGCTTGTCACACTTGGTACTAATGTGCCCTTGCTCACCACAGTTGTAGCAAGTCACGTTCACACCATTTCTGCACTCAAGAGCTTTATGGCCTGGCTTCCCACACTTGAAGCACTTCATCCCAACACTCTTGCACTCAGGAGCATGATGTCCTGCTTCACCGCAATTATAACATCTTACCGGGGTGGAAGTTCCTCCCCCACTCAGCTTCTTGCCATAACCAGCTTTCTGTTTCCCCTTATCTGCAGGAGTCACATACGGCTTTCCTCTAAATTTACCTTTTCCTTTCTTGTCACCTAAACTTTTGTAGTGGCTAGACCGAGCCCTACTATCTTCATCATAAATTCTGCTTTTGTTCACCAACTCAGAGAATCGCCTAATCTCCTGATAACCAACAACTTGCTTGATTTCAGGCCTCAAACCATTCACAAACTTGAGACACTTAGATCTCTCAGCATTCGCACTTTTATAATGAGGATAAAACTTAATCAATTCCTCAAATCTTGTGGCATACTTGACCACAGTTGAGTTACCCTGCTTTAGCTCAAGGAATTCAATTTCCTTCTTACCACGCACATCTTCTGGAAAATACTTCTCCAGAAATGCCTCTCTAAAAACATCCCAAGTAACCATAATCTCATCCTCTTCAAACCTTTGTCGAGTGTTACCCCACCAGTCCTCAGCTTCCTCTTCAAGCATATGAGTGCCAAACTGCACCCTCTGCACATCCGAACAATTCATGACTTGAAAGATCTTCTCAATCGCTTTCAGCCAAACTTGTGCTTTGTCAGGTTCATGGGTTCCCTTGAAAATCGGTGGATTGTTCCTTTGGAACCTTCCCAAAGCATGAAACTCATCATCAGCGTTATTTCCAACATTCACATTGGCTTGAGGATTCTGCCCAACCGCTCCAGCCAACCTCGTCAACGCCTCAGCAATCGCTTCATCATTTCTGCCTGCAACCATTGTTCTTGATTCCCACAACAAATCCTCGTTAGAACAACCATATGGATAGTGCTACACACATATACCAAATGCATAAGGGAATGAACACATTAACAACTTGGTCAATAGACCGACCTGCTCTGATACCACTAATGTAACACCCCCTTTCTATACCCCCAAATAAACAAATAAATCATTTAACACGTAATAAAATTTCATTAGACTATAAATAAAACATGGTATAAAAGAGGTATGTCACATCATCACGAAATCAACATACAACACCTGCTCGATAAAATACATGCAACAGTGGGGTAGTTTTAATAGAGGAACTTAGTCCCTACACCCACATCTTAATATTTAGAATTAAAAGCGGAAGATCTAAACATTTAATCACTTTAAGTATGCTATCATATAAATACATATCATTCGGTTTGTTTCATCACATCATTCATGTTCACATACACATGTCATCAGATACATATACCAATGTATCTCAAAAG
This sequence comes from Lathyrus sativus, assembly GCA_963859935.3. Taxonomy (NCBI): domain Eukaryota; kingdom Viridiplantae; phylum Streptophyta; class Magnoliopsida; order Fabales; family Fabaceae; genus Lathyrus; species Lathyrus sativus. Next base: position 373,720,669 of record OZ012741.1, read on the forward strand.
AATACTATACAATCCTAACTACCCGGTGCTACATATCAAAGCATAACCGACCAAAAGAATGAAGCTATACTTCACAAAAGACCTCCATCAATGCTAATCTGCAATGCCTCATAGAGCATTATAAAACAGCAGAAGGGTGAGAAATATTATCATAATAATCAATGCATATAATTATATATATACATACACAAGCATTGAATACACATATTCCGCATTTCTCACCACAATTCATTATCACCATCATATGCTTCACCACATATATAAACACACATGGATAATCACAAAACATGTTTCATCATGCACATATCCATAGTTCGCAACTCAACAATCCATACACAGGCATATTTCATATAACAATGGTATCTATGCTATGTGACCCAACACAACTCAATGCAACTCATGCCATGTTGTACCAACACTTGTTATCATTTTTCGGTTTTTACACTTAAACCGGGTCCACTCTTCTAGACCGATAACAACAAAAGCCCGTCCTCTAAGCTTTCAAACCCACTCTTCTAGGCTTAGGACAAGTCACTAGTCTCCACGAAACTAGCAAACATTGCCTCTTGACTAAATGATGCATATGCAATCAACAACCAAATGCACTTAAGACCGTTCTCGCATCTTAATCTCATGCATTCTTAATAATTCATCACATAAGAATTATAACATGATTGCACACACAACATATTCATTTTTCAATACCATCAATGTAGTTATCAAGCAATGCACACATATTCACAATATGTTCTCATGCATTCTTCACATACCATCGCATACAAACAATATGTATTCACAATTCAATATCATCACCACATTTATCAAGCAATGCACACATATTCACAATATGTTCTCATGCATTCTTCATACATTTTTAATCAACTTAAACAATGCATATATTTGTCAAAAGACCACATTTCATAATTGATTCCACAATCTAGGATTCACGTCATACAGCTACCCACAACATATCACACCATAGTACACAACTATTCATTCCGATAAGGATCGAACACAATCGAACCAAACAATCAACATCGGATGGAATCACAAAGAAAATGAAATGTTGTCACGCTCGCTAGCTTGCTCGCCTAGCGAGTCCCTATCGAATACTCGATATCTGTTCGCCTAGCGAACAAGCTCGCGAAGGCAAACAGAAGCTACTGACTTCATTCGCTTCCTACTCGCTGCAGAGAGGTCCTAGCGAATCCTTTGCTACCTCACTCGCTATCAGCGAACCAGATCAAATACATTCTGTCCAAGTCTGGGACCACTCGCTAACTTGCTCGCCTAGTGAGTTGCTAGGGAACACTCGCGACCTGTTCGCCTAGTGAAGGTGCTAGCGAACGTCTGCGAACTCAAAAACTCTCACTGTCATCAATCCTCAACTATTCACAAAAGCAACTGATTCCCACCAAACCAGTTCCCATAGTCTTAGTTTAACATCCCTCAACTAAACTGTACACTTTATCCTCGATTTTAACCGTTAAAACCTCGATTCTACCGATTAAACTTATTTATGCCCTAGAATGAAAAATGGAGAAAACATCCAAACAATCCAAACCAATCATACATAATCATAAACATTGATAGAATAACAACATTTCACACCCTTACCTCGATTAAATCGGAAGCTAGGAGTTGTTCTTGATGATTCCAAGCTTTTCCCTCTTCTCCCTCTCTTTTCTACTCTTCCTCTTTCTTTATCTTCTCTTTCTCTTGTGTTTCTATCTTTTCCTTTCTTTCCACTTTCCTTATATTCTTTCCATTCTATTTTCCTTCCATTATCTTTCTCCTCTCAAATATCTACCAATAATTCCAATAATTAAAATCATCCAAATAAATCAATTAATTAATATGAATAATTAATTAATGAAAATTGGGCTGTTAAATATTTTTCATAATATCTAAGAGTACATAATACTTAAGAGTACATCATCCATAGGTCTGCTCACACACTGACCTTTTAATGCTGAAGAGGAACTAGGGCTTTTCTAAGATGAACTTCCTCTGGAGCTGATCATAGCTTTCAGGTATTCGAAGAGTTTTCCCTGCTTCAAGGCTACTAGTTCCTTTGAAAAAAGAGTCGCAGTTGTTCCAGTCGAAGCCTTCGTGTTCTTATGAGCAGCATCAGTTGTTGGAATGATGCCAGATTGATCTTGTGCCTGCTTTTTCTCTTTTTCACATGTCCCTTTATTCTCATCATCATGTTCATCCTCATCTTCAAAGTCATCAACAGGAAGTGCAGAGTGGTATTGGAACAAAGAGTGATCCTCTTCTTCTGCCATTTCGTCATCTTGGTCTTAGCCAGCAGAGCCTAGACCTTTGACCTTGGGGGAGCTACCCTCAGATTCACCTTCGACATTGCCTTCAGCATGCTCTATTTCCACATCATCCTTGGTGACCTCAGTCTGGGTTTCTTTTTCTTGTTTATCCTCACGTTCAGAGTCGCTAGTGTGGGAATGTTGAGTGTTAGTCTTGGGTGGCAATGTCTTGCATTGTTCCTTGACTGGTTGGTTTATTTCACTCATCAAGCTCTTTTCTGAGTCTTTTGCAGAAGTGGGATGATAAGTAGGATCACCATCATTATTGAGAAGGACTGGTGTGTCAGCTATTTTAGGAGCACCTGCAGCGTCTTGAAGATAGCATCAAAAGTTAGTAAATCAAAAAGAAAGGTAACTGAATAAAATACTAAGTTGATATATTTGTTGTACCTTGGAAACCTCAGCTCCATGGCTGGAGTTATCACTTTTGAGCTGCTCTTCAGCTTTCCTCTATAAGTCCTCAGGGTTGGGTTCCAATATTTTGAAAGCAGTAGGTTTTTTCGTCGAAACTTTGCTAACCTTCTCCTGAGTTTGGGTTAGAGACTCAGGTATCTTTAGTTGATTTTTTCTTCATTTGAGGGGTTGTTCTATGGTAGGAGACAAATCAACATCGCCAGATTCAATTACTTGGACTTCAGGTTCTTTGAGTTTGCGATTCAGTGGAGTCGGTGGTGGTTTTCAATTTACCTTAGAAGATGGTTCAAAGCATTAGAAACATAACAATGCACGACAAAGGAGTGATGAGTAAACTAAAGTTACCCTTGTTATTATTGTTTTGCTACCTTCTTCTTCTTTTACTTCGAATGGATTTTTGATTGTACGTTTTTTTGATGGAACCTTCATGGCTAAAATAAAATCAAAACAATTATTACAAGTAAAGAAAAATAAATAATCGAAAGAGTTGGGTTGAAACACCTCCCATTCCACACCTTCATATATTTCAGACTCGATGCGAACATCTCCAATGCCAAATGAAGGTGTGCTTTGAAACTGTCTAATGTATACTTAGTCACAACCACCCGCTGGGCACGTTTTTCTAATTCCTGGTGAAGGATAAATCCCCACAGACGATCCAGTCTAGGAATGGAGGGCTAAAAGCCACACCAAAGTCAGCACTTGGTAGTCGAGGGAATTTAAGAGGATACATGTTAAAAGCTATTTCGTACCGTTTCTCAGAAGGAACGAACGAAAGTAGCTTTAAGTTCTCCATTTTCTTTAAAAATTTCTCTTTTAAAGTGACGGCTACTTCACGGACGGTTCGACTAAGATCATCAAGCCTATAGGCACTTTCGAAGTAATTTTGGAATGCTTGGATTTCCTTAATATGAGTCGAAATACCTTTCTTGATTTTCTCCTGCACAGAGAGGAAAGTCTTGTTAAGATGCTGAGTAAAGGTAGCAACATCAAAGAATTCTTCAGCATAGTACTCTTTCCACCACTTGTCGAACTGTGGGGTACAGAGGAAATTTGGTTTGAATGCAACATGAATGAGTTGTGTCTGCCCAGCATAACGAGCTATTTTCTTGATGGTTATAGCCTTGGTGTGAATTGCATTGTAGAGAAGAAGGGCGTTCTTTTTCTCATATATGCGTTTTGGTAGAATTTGGATCAAGCCAAACTGTCGAGCGACAAGATTCAGTTGATAAGCAATAAGGGTAACCTAACTTTTTTAGTAGTTAAACTGAGGATTAACACCCTAGGAGTTAAGAAAGCTTCTCAGATGGCAAGGGATTCTGATTCTTGGGTTTTCGATGGAGTAGGGAATGGTCAAGTGAACCATTCGGGACAATGTCTTCTTGCAGTAAAAGGAGCCATGTTCGACGTAAAATCATAGCGCTTGGCGAACATCATCACATAGTTAGTGAAGGTCTTCTGGAGGTGACATCCTTCATCACTAGGAGTTAACATGGCTAATCGCGTCCCTTCTACTCTCCTATATTTTACTTCATCTGCATCTGTGTTAATGGGGTTCTTGATGAGGAGGCATGTTTCGAAGGAAGCATTCAGCCATAGCTACAACAACTAGAAGGGCCACAAAGGAGGAGGTTTCCTTTGTCTCCAAGACATTTGAGTTGGTGACACCTTCACCCATGGACTCATAAAGATTCGCCAGAATTATTTCACTTAAACATAAGTCATGGCCAGAATGGA